>OX369259.1:11356743-12659860 GCA_947284805.1 Coleophora flavipennella | reverse complement strand
CCATCGAGCATTGTGCTTAGGTCTTCCATAGTCTCAGCCATGACCACGATATCGTCAGCGAATCGGAGGTGGGATATGTACTCGCCGTTGATATTGATGCCGAGTCCACCCCAGTCCAGAAGCTTAAAAACATCTTCCAGGGCGGCGGTGAACAGTTTCGGAGATATAACGTCTCCCTGTCTCACCCCTCGCTGCAACTGGATAGGTTTCGAGTTCTGGTCCTGGAGGCGAACCGACATGGTGGCGTTTTCATACAGACACTTAAACACCTCGATGTATCGATGGTCAATTTGGCACCGCTGGAGAGACTGTAGCACAGCCCAGGTTTCGACTGAATCAAAGGCCTTCTCATAGTCCACAAACGCCAAGCATAGTGGCTGATTGTACTCTTCGGTCTTCTGTATAATCTGCCGCAGCGTATGTATGTGGTCTATGGTACTAAAGCCTTTTCGGAAACCGGCTTGTTCGGGAGGCTGGAAGTCGTCAAACCTGCGTGCGAGACGATTCGTAATGACTCTCGAAAACAGCTTGTAGACATGGCTCAGAAGTGAGATGGGTCTGTAGTTCTTCAGCAGAGTGTTGTCACCCTTTTTGAAGAAAAGCACGACCACACTTCTGTGCCATGCCTTAGGCGTTTGTCCCTCGAGTATAACGGAATTAAATAACTTCTGAAGAGCTTTAAGTACCGGTGTTCCACCTGCTTTCAGAAGTTCAGCCGTAATTCCATCATCACCCGGTGCCTTGTTGTTCTTGAGCTGTTTGAGAGCCATTCTAATCTCGTACAGGCTGACGTCCGGGATATCTTCGGTATAGTGTCGGGTTAGTCTGGCTCTTGGGTCTTCAGCCAGATCGCTGACAGGCAAACGTGTGGTCTTGTACAATTGTCCATAGAACTTCTCAACTTCTTCCAGCAACTCAGTCTTAGACGATATGGTCCTGCCGTCCTCAGTCTTCAGCTTGGTCAGTTGGCTTTGTCCAACAGACAGATCTCTCGCGAACACTTTTGAGCCTTTGTTGTGCTCAATCGCCTCTTTAATACAATTTGTATTATATTGGCGTAAATCGCGAGTTAGGGACTTAGAGATCTGCCTGTTTAGTAGCCGATACTGAGTAGCGTCTTCAGAGGACTGCAAAACCAATCTGCGTCTTTCTTCCATGAGGTTGCTGGTGAAGTCGGAGATTTTTTTGGTTCTGTTTGAACGGCGAGTTTTAAAAATCTTAGACCCGACCGTTTGAACAATTTCCACGAACCTGTCATTATAATCGTCCACATTCTCGCAGTCTCCTAGGCATTCGAAACGATTGTGCAACTCGAGCTGAAAGCTCTCGGGGTTTTGGAGCTGGATGGGCGCTGGTCGGAGCGTAGACTTCATAAGTCGACATCTTTCTAGCTTGGTCTTTAGATTCAATGTGCCTCTGACCATCCGGTGATCGCTTCCTGTTTTGACTGAATTGATCACGGAGACATCATTGAATATTTGCTTCCTTGTCGACGAGATGAAGTCTATCTCGTTTTTTGTTACGCCATTGGGATG
Source organism: Coleophora flavipennella (assembly GCA_947284805.1). Taxonomy (NCBI): domain Eukaryota; kingdom Metazoa; phylum Arthropoda; class Insecta; order Lepidoptera; family Coleophoridae; genus Coleophora; species Coleophora flavipennella. The sequence goes on along the minus strand of OX369259.1, from coordinate 12,658,325 downwards.
CAACCATGTCCACTTCCGCTGTTTTGACTTTTTAAAGAAGGAGTTCATCATAAAGAGGCTCTCCTTCTCCATAAAGTCGGCCAGCATCTGGCCACGTGCATTTCTTACTCCATATCCAAATTGCCCCACTCTCAGCTCACCATCGCTTCGTTTGCCCAGTTTCGCGTTAAAGTCCCCCATAACAACGGTATAATGGGTCCTGGTGCTATGTAAGGCTGTAGAGATGTCCTCATACATAGTCTCTACCTCGTCGTCGGAGTGTTTCGTTGTCGGCGCGTATACCTGTATGACCTTCATCGAATACCGTTTGGTGATTCTGAGTATAAGGTATGCTACCCTTGTCGAAACGCTCACGATTTGGACCACATTGTTAATGAGGGACTTGTGGACGAGAAACCCGACACCACCCTGGGACTGTTGGTCGCCCTCCCGGAAATAGAGCAGGTTTCCGGATTTAAGGATCATGGTGTCCTCTCCCTCTCTTCGGACTTCACATAAACCTACGATATCCCACCGTAACCTGCTCAATACTTCTTCGAGTTCTGCAAGTTTCTCGTCTGTCCGCAGTGTGCGCGTGTTGTAAGTTGCCAGGGCCAAAGGTCGTTGGGTTTGGTAGCCTGGCATCTGCCGGGGATTCTTCGCACCCCCTACCCCGCCGTTACCATGACTGCTACCGGAGCCAGGAATAGCGGGGCTGCCGGGGACTAGGGGCCGTTTTCTGGGTGTGAAATTCATAGGGGGGGTTTTGCCGTAATCGCCACGCTTGGCAGGCGGGTTGGCGATCGCAGTTTGATTGCAGGTGTGTTGCAATGCACGGAAAGACGCTGCTGCCCATCCTCCGGTTTTTAAGTCCCTTAGTCGCCTCTTACGACACCCATTGGAAGAGATGGGATGGTCCTATTCTTAGCCGGGAACCATACGGACTAATAATAGATTATGTAAATGACAAAGATATTTATGTTGATTCTGTAACAAATACCATTACCTGAGACTGTAATCATGACATTATTTGTAATATTCAATAAGTTTTTTTGACTATTTAAAAGTGTGTGTAAACACCAATTTAAAATAAATTATTTTGATTTGATTTGATTTGGTATCATCGTCATTATACTATGTAGTTGTGTGGAGAGGTGTGATGGTACGGAATCCTCGGAGTGCTAGTTCGACTCACACTTGGCCGGTTTTTAATATATACAGGGTGCCATCAGAGACATAATCGGAAGTGACAAGACTTAATTAAGCATTAAACTGAGATTACAATAACACAGGAATGGAGGTGGTTAGTTGCATTATTTAAACTTAATCATGCAATCTTTAAAATTAAATTATATCCTCTAAACAGCATGGTCACCCTCTATCCAAGAAAGAGATGCAAAGATAAACTTCATTTCCCGATTTTCTTGTAACCACCGGCAAAATTCCACTCGTCTGGCGTAGTCTGCTAAGGCCAGGTCCTGCACCGGCTGAAAGTGATAAGGATGAAGTCCTGATGCATTAAATAGCTTCCAGACAAAAATTTTGCTGACATTAAACAGCCGAGCCGCTTTTCTCGTGCTTTCTTGCGGGTTGCGTAAAAAGTAATTGCGAATTCGTCTATCTACATTTTCATGTACGCGTCGTGGTCCACCACGGGCTTGAGCATGTTGTGGTGTTCGAAAGTGACCGTAATCGCGTAAGTTTTGCACCATTCGATAAGTCCATGGGTCGGAATTGGTAAATTGGGGTATTTTTCGTGAAACAGCTCTTGTGCTTTTAGCGTGCTGTTGGTCGGATAATAAAAAGATACCATATCGGATCGTTCTAGGTTGGAGAAATCGTACAGTGCAGGCATTATTAAATGTTTTTTTTAAAGATAATTGAATTTTCACTAACAAATAATTATTTACCAAGACTGACTTACAGTGACATTGTCACTCTAAATTAAGTTTTATAATTGTCATAAAAAAACCTCTTTGGTTCTTTTTCAGAATAGTTTAAACTATTCTGAAAGAGAACCAAAGAGGTTTTTATTAATTAAATAGGGTAACCATAATTTGGTGAATCTGCGATTTAATTTAGGATAAAATTACCAACAAAAAAGAACGTTTATTTCATGTAACTCCTACTATATTGAAATGACCATCAATTACCAGGTCTGAAAAAATGGTTTCTAATATTACTGACTTTTAATAAGTTCTTGATAGCAAAGGATATGAATGTACCCGTGATAAAAAAAAAATCGAGCGAGACCTACAGTACTCGCATATGATGTGTAACATGTGACAAAATACTTTAGGTTAGTTAGATTTGATGACGATATTGTACCTGGGTGGCGGATCTGACAGTAACGAAAAAAAACGACCAAGTGCGAGTCGGACTCTCGTAAAGTAGAATTCCGCGCTTTCGTTACTTCCTGTTACACATTTCCGTCCCATGTTACACATTTCCGTCCCATTTCACGAAATCACTTCCACAAATTGCAGGAAAGCGAGAGCAAAGATGTTACACATCAACAACTTTCCCAAAGAAACTATATGTCAAATATGAAAAAAAATTTTTGTTCCTTTATGCATTATTGCCGATTTGATAACTTGTTATGTATCGATGGTCATTTTTTTTCCTGATTTTACATATAGTTTCTTTGGGAAAATTGTTTGTAATGAGGAGTACATGCATGCCTTTTGTTATCAAGAACTAATTAAAAGTCACCCTATATATTTTGAACCCTAGGGCATAGATGAGATATTAATTACTTCGTACGTACCTATTAGGTAACCGGTTGAAAGTGCTTGGAACATTTTTTGTATGGAGCTTGGTTTAGTGAAACAAGTACCTACGTATTATTGAACTGAAAAGAGGAAAATAAAAATAATCTTTTTAGTCAAGTCGGCGCTAATAAAACAAGTAAATACATTTTTACGTTAAGAGAAATGATGGCAGCGGAATGCGCGGCGGCGGCAACGTGACAAGTCCCTTTGTTGGAAATTGCCAATCGTTCTGTTTGTTTTGCGCCGACTAAAAGTTAATCAGGTACTAGCTTTTGCCCACGGCTTCGCCCGTGTAGACATCGTTTTTATGTAAATTTTTGAGGGTGAGTGGTGCAACGTAACATCGTGGACATGGGTTTTCTCCAGATCCCTAGCCCAGATCGTTTGATTCTGTTTAGCGGTCTATGTCATTTCCCACCCCCTCAACCAATTCTATACAAAAAATCACTTCAACGATAATTCCATTGCTCCGTTGCGACGCCGATGTGCGCGAGCATAGCAATGAGTTTTCCCCTGATCCCTCGGGAACTATGTCAAGGTATGAAGATATGCTAATTAGTAAATTATCTCATTTCATCCCCCTGCCCCAACCCTCAATCTCTGTGCAAAAATGACAACAATCAATTTTTCCGTTTTGATGTTAAAGAAACTAACCAAAAAAAGATATTTTTTTCAGTTCCCTCCTGAGTTCCTGAACTGCATCGAGCCTATATCCTTCCCCGTGACACAGGCTACCCGTATGCCAAATTTCATCAAGATTGGTCAAGGTACTGAAGCGTGAAAAGGTAACAAACAAACGCATTTTCACATTTATAATATTAGAAAGGATTTTTAGTTTAAGGTATTAGTTAGACTTAAAGGTTTATTTTTATTTTTTTACTTTTCAGTTCTTTTCTTTTTTCGCCGATTTATTGTTATTTAAGAAATTTTAATTTTTTTTGGCTAAAATATAATAGTCATAGCTACTTATTTTTTTATTACCTAATTTTAACAACTTGTAAGACACGGTTTGGTTGGTGGTAGGGCATTTTCCAAGCCCGCCTGGCCAGCTACCACCATCTTATCTAAGTCTTGCCGTCAAACATCAGTGTTAACAACATTGATGTGTTCCGGCTTGAAGATAAGATAGCCAGTTCGCCATTGCATTGGGGAATCTTGGTAAGCCCGCTTTCATCTTCGGCATCATCGTCACGTACCATCAGGTGAGATGATGCCAAAGGCTTACCAATTGTGAAAAAAAAAGTTAGTATTGGCAAGATAGCCAGTTCTCCATTGCATTGGGGAATCTTGGTAAGCCCGCTTCCATCTTAGGCATCATCGTCACTTACCATCAGGTGAGATGTTACCAAAGGCTTACCAATTGTGAATAAAAAAAAGCCTTCCGTCTCATCATCAGAACCTCGATGGAGTAAGTTAGGTATAAAGTTTTCATTAAGATTAATTCATCCTAATGAGAACTTTCACTTTCAGAAGCCCAAACATAATGGTTATAAATCTAATGTGTGCTAAGTTTCATCAGAATCGGTTCACAGAGGACAATTCAGTAAGTGCACAATCAATCATCCCCTATTTTTTACCTTAGGGGCGACATTTCCTTTTTAAATCCGATAAAAAAGGAATTATCGAAATCGGACTACTCTGTAAAAAGTTACGCGTGATCATAAAAAATATATACAGGGTGTAAAAAGGTTGGTGTAGGACCCGTAACTGGGTTTTCAACTCGTCATACTGAACAACTTTTCCAAAGAAACCCATAGTCAATTCTCAAAAAAAAAATTTGGACTTCCATAGTCCATACTAAAATGCTCAAAAATTGGTCGATCAGCTTTTCGATATGTATAAACAGAGACATGCTATATATAAGGGGAGGTAGATAGGTTACATGCATCCTAAAAGTGAAGCAAAAAAAAGATGCCAATTGGCATCTCTTTTCATAGTAGCATTCGGTAGGTACCTATTATAATGTGTGTGTAAATGAATTCGATTTTCAAATGTGGTTTGTTCGTGCATAACCCATCTATGGTAACAAATCTCTGTGTATAAAGATATTTTTTTTGCAATTGACTTTGCTGAAGTCGTAGAACAAAAGTTGTTCAGTATGATGAGTAGAAGCCTCAGTTAACGGGACCTACACCAATTTTCTTACACCTTTTAAATACGGGTCGACTTCTCCTCCTCCGTTTTTGCGTAGGTTTAAAAATTTATTGGGTGGTGTTATGGTCCCTCTGTGTATGAGTCCGACTCGCTAACGGCTGAATATTATTATGTGAGTTTACCTTTAGTAAAATAACACTTACGAGGCTGTTTGATAAGTACCCGTTTATGGCAAAAAAAAAACATTTTTTTTTATATATGCAATTATTTTTCTACGTAGTCACCTTTTAACTCTATACACTTGTTCCACCTATACTCAAGCTTCAATAAACCATCTAAAAAGTATGATTTTAGAAAGTCATTAAAATAGGCCTCTGTGGCGGCAATGACTTCGTCATTTGATCCAAATCGCTTACCACCGAGCCATTTTTTTAGGTTGGGAAACAAAAAGAAATCGCATGGGGCCAAATCTGGAGAATACGGGGGGTGAGGCAATAGTTCGTAGCGTAACTGTGCTAATTTAGCCGTCACAACTCTGGACGAATGAGCCGGGGCGTTGTCGTGATGAAACAGTACTTTTTTATTTTTTAAATGGGGTCATTTGTCCTTTAAGACGGCGTCAAATTCATCCAATAAATTAGCATAGCACTGCCCTGTTATCGTTTTCCCCTTTTCTAAGTAGTCAATATGTATAATACCCTGCGAATCCCAAAAAACAGTCGGCATGACCTTTCCAGCCGATGCAATGGGACGGTTTTTGCTTTCTTTGGAGCAGGTTCACCCGGTAAAGTCCACTGCTTCGACTGCTCTTTCATTTCCGGGGTGTAGTGGTGAACCCAAGTTTCGTCCACGGTTACGAAACGACGCAGAAACTCCTTCGGGTTACGTTTGAACACGGCCAAACACTGCTCCGAAGTAGTCAGTCGGCTCCGTTTTTGCTCCTCCGTGAGTAAACGCGGCACCCACCTCGCCGATACTTTCTTCCTACCCAATTTTTCTTCTAATATGTGTTGTACCCTCTCGATTGAAACGTTTACACCATCAACGATTTCTCGAAGTTTAATTCGGCGGTCGGCTAAAACGATATTTTCAATTTTCTTAACCATATCGTCTGTAGTCAACTCAATTGGCCGGCCTGGGCGATCCTCATCAAAGACGGTTGTTCTCCCCCGCTTAAACTCGTTATACCAATATCTGACGTTTGTCATAGAAGGAGCACATTCATGGTAAACCGCTTGCATTCTTACTTTTATTTCATCACATGTTTTTCCTTCCAAAAACAAGAATCTAATTACAGACCGATACTGTTCTTTCTCCATTTTAACAATTTTAAGTTCACGCTTTCACTAAATCGCTGTCAAAAGAGAAAAAAACAAAAGAATGCAATTTTTTTTTCTTTTTCCCGCCTCTGAAAAATGGCTTAAAAAGGTGGTATACTTATTTTCGGCCAGTGATATTAATATATTTAGTAAACGGGTACTTATCAAACAGCCTAGGTATTTCCTAATTCTAAGAGCAGTGATTCCCAAGCTTCAGTTCTCTTACCCTAATTATTATTATGGGTGATTAATGAAGCTTGGAGCGGTTATTAATTTTTGTGTGATTGCCAATAATGACTGAGCACTTTTTTAATTAAGTATAGTGGGCTTCAATACGTGTTTTGATAGAAATGGATTACTACTATGGGGTGTTTTTTTAGCTAAGAGGTTGCTTGTAACATTACTTATTTCTTTCTTAACATGCTGGTGAGGTACTGATGTATTAAAGATCTTTAGAAAGGGAAGGAACATAACTATTGTATTTTTACTAGTAGGTACTACGTAGCACTATATATGTTTGACTATATATCTCACCTGATGGTAAGTTACGATGCCTATTCACTCTCGCCTTGAATATCCCCAAATTTTAGGAGTCGGGAAACACAGACGCAGGCAAGGAGTTTCACTCCATCGCTGTCCGCATAATAAATGAGAAAGCGAACGCTTCATGCGTATAGGCTGAATATCAACAAGAAATGGGTGGAACCTCCCCCTGCGTCTCGTCGACCGAAGGTGGAATGGAACTGGGGGAATGAGGTCGTGAAGTTCTTGAGCACACTCTCCGAAATGAATTCGATAGAAAACCGAAAGACAGGCAACTTTGCGGCGATCGACATCTTTGAAGCTAGTTTTTGACAAGCTTATCGTCACCAATGAGTCTCCGAGCGCGCCGGTCGATAGCGTCTAAGGTTTCCAGCTGATAGCGGGCTGATCCATCCCATAGGTGAGAATAGTACTCCACACAAGATTGGACTTGTGCTTGATATAAAGATAGAAGCTGTCCAGGTGTGAACTACCGTCTCACCTTAGAGAGATTACCCAGCTTCATTGCAGTAACTTTGGCCTTGGACTCAATGTATCTACCGAAATTGAGATATGGTGTTATTTCCACGCCAAGAAGCTCAAGATGGTCAGATATCTGAATGAATTCATTCCGGAAAGTAGGAGTCAAGTTGAAAGGACTCCTTTTAGCGGAAAAGAGACATGCCTTTGTCTCATCACCCCAATCAGACACTGCCTGAAGCGATAGGTTCATGCGCTCGATCATGTCCTCTCAAAAAGACAGCGTCTCAGTACTGTTTGCTCGTGCAATGGATAACAATCTTTCCACAACTGGGCTATCGTCTGCATACCCAATAATACCCGGTGTCAGCAGATCATTTATGTGTAGCAAGAAAAAAGTGGCGGAAAGAACTGAGGTACCCCGGCATCGATTGTCAATAGGTCAGAGGAGTAGTCATCAATGACTACTCGAAACGACCGTTCCCTCAGGAAATCAGATACCCAGTTACACAAGCCCACAGGCAGTCCATATGAAGGAACTTTGCCAATAAAGCTAGCGTGCCAGACTCGGTCAAAAGCCTTCGAGATGTCAAGAGACACGGCGAGAGCCTTACCGTGTTTCTCGATGGCCTCACCCCATATATACGTAGCATACACTAGAAGATCTCCAGTGGACCGACCTTGACGAAAACCGTATTATCGATCACTTAGGAGGTCATTGTCTTCTAGGTATGCTAAAATGCGGGTGTTCAATACACGCTCCATAATCTTACAGATTACAGAGGTGATTGCTATGGGGCGGTAATTTGCCGGGTCTGCATGACTGCCTTTTTGGGCACAGGCTGCACGTTGGCGAGCTTCCAGGACTTTGGGACTATACCTGTTTTAAGAGAGAGGCGGCACAGACGTGTCAGAACAGAAGACAACTCAGGAGCGCAGTTCTTTAGCACTATAGCTGGTATACCGCAGGTCCACTGGCTTTGTTCACGTCTTGATTACGAAGTGTTTTGAGTACCTACTTGTGGCGTAACGAATAGGGGGCATTATAGATCCGTAAGGAGGTAACTGTGGTGGTATACTATTCGTCGTATCTAGACGTGAATTTTCGGCAAACATGGAAGCAAACAAGTTTGCCTTGTCAGTTGCCGTATGAGCCAGCGTTCCATCGGGTTTCAGCAGTGGAGGCAAAGACGAGCAGCCAAAGTTGGCATTGACCGACTTAGCCAAGGACCAAAACGCCTTACTCCCAGAAGGATATGAAGCTAGTGTTGATCCTATGCGGCTAATATGGTTGAAACGTGCCCTGCGCAGCGTCTTTTTGTAGGATTTGGCAGCTTTGTTAAATGCTTTCTTCATAACACGCATGTCCGGAGCTTCAAGATTCCGAGCATGGGCCCACGCCTGGTAAGCCAAATGCTTTTGTGCCTCAGCAACTGAGCATTCGCCATTAAACCACGGGCGAGTTTTTACTCTCTAAAGGAATGTCAGAAAATGGAATATAATATTCCATCGCCTGACATATTACTTTTGAGATTTCGGTCGCACAGCTCGACGGATCGCCAGAAGAAAAACACACCTGCCGCCAAGGATAAGATGTAAAAAAGTGGCGTATCTCATCCCAATCTGCTGACTTGTACCACCATACCTGTCTGGTGCCCTTAGGGCTGAGATCGGGAGGTGAATAAGACTGTACAGATTTCACCAGACAATGGTCAGACGTACCCAAAGGTGAGGATACCGACACATTGTAACGGTCTGGTTCTGTTGTCAGTAGAAGCTCCAAACAATTTTCCGTTTAGCCATCAACCTCAGGCACACACGCGTCGCCTGGTCTACCAGCTGGGAAAGATTTAGCGACAAAACGAGTTTGAGTGCCTCTCTCCCAGCGTGGTCGGTCTTTTCGTTCGGGAAAAGCCACTCCTTATGGTGGGCATTGAAGTCCCCCAGAAGGATAAGTTGGGCAGACGGGTACCTTAGTTGAGCCACATCGGCCACCTCACACAGATGTTCAAATAGCCTGATTGTCTCCTGATCTCCGCTGTGCAAACGGTATACACAAGCGTAGACTATTTTGTCTACGCCAGTGTCGACTAGCACCCAGAGCGTCGCAAAAGAGGAGTATTCTAGGTTACGGAGACGGTGGCAGCAGATGTTATCGCTGACGTAGACACAAACACCGGCTTGCGCCTTGAAGTTGTGCTCCAGGGAATACCCCGGGTACTGCAAGTAAGACGCGTCAGCCGGACGTCTGATTTGCGTCTCCGTAAGAAAGAGCAGCTGCGGCTTGTCGGTCTTAAGATGGTGGTGGACCGCATCGATATTGGAGTGCAACCCTCTGATGTTATCGAGGTGCACTTTTAGTGGGAGGAAGTGCCACCGCTGTAAAACTCTATTTCCTTTTGTGGCTTTTTTCATATTTTTATTTTATTTTGTGGAGTGAATAGACGGGGAAGGCGGCAGTTGAACGAGGTGCTATCAGAATCCAAGGGTGAACACAGAATCGCTGCACTGAAGGATAGACTAGTCTGGAGACCGCGGGGACGCCCGAACCCCCCCGGGGATGGCCATCGGGTCCTCCCGTCCAACTATTACCTAATCTGTGTTAGTACTAATATACAGTATGGACACTTGTTTGGCTTGGATCTAGGCAAAACACATGCACATACATACATACATACATGTCTTTTGCGGTGAACGCCTGGTACAAACGGTTACGGGCCCGCGTGTTAAGTACCTAATGCGCTGGCGCTCCGGATTAGTCAATCAACCACAGACGCTCGCGACGAACGGCCGTCGTCCGACATTGGTACAGAACGGTCGCAAAACATCGCGAGGGATTGCTATTGTGTTATTGGAGGAGACAGCCTCGGGCGAACAGGCGTTTTAGATGTGGCAGGTAAAAAAAGGTGTTTGGCACCGCTTACGGAACGAAACAGTGTGAAATACAGATTACGGATTAATAAGGACTCAGTATTACTCGTTAGGGACTGGCCCTAGTTTTGTTGAAAACTGAACAATTTGTGTGCAAAATCATTGCCACGGACACTGCTTACGGATATCTGACGGATAAAGATTCTTGATTACGCGATCCGCGAGGAGCGTGATAAAACGGTGAACAATAGTTGTTCAGTTTAAAAATTGTAACATTCAGTACCGCAGTAGTGTGATGGTGATTCAATTTCGTGTACCTACAATCAGGTACTTTGGATACGGTAAATGTCTTGTGCAGATTCGAATGTCGTGTGACGCCCTTTGTTTGTAAAACGTCACATTTGTATACACGCCATAACAAGGCGTTGCGAATCATTTGAAAAATTGATAATTGTACGGAGCAAAACGGCATTGGATTCTTGTGTTATATCTAGCTAGGGCTAGTAGCTGTGAATCGGATTTACGGACGATAAGTGCTTACAAGATATAATTGTGTAGGACATTGTTGAGATAAGATGAATTGCGCGTGGGCGTGACGTCATCACGGAAAACTGTCGCGTAATACGGAAGTACTATAAGGCACATTAATATTCACCTATTGTAGGTAACCGCGTCGCATAGTGCCCGGGTGTCATATTGACATAGTAGCAGATTGTCCGCCCTTTAGCTTGGTACCGGGCATAATGCAAGTTTTGTTATAAAGTTGACTGACTGTAATCGGAGCGGTTGTTCATTGTTGATATAACCCCTCCCATTGCTCTCTCCGTCTGGTAGCAGAGCCTGTTAGGGACCAATGTGGTTTTAAGATTGCGCGTTGTATTTGTTGCGCTCATGTAGCCTACCTTTGGGTCCTGGGGACGTTATGCGATAACACTCCTTGCCGCTCCATAGATTTCGAACTCACCTTCTCGTAACCCAGATTGGTGCTAATTTAGTTCTCGAACGAAAAGGATTTCACCATGATTTTGTTTGTTCGGTAATTTGTTGTTAGAAATGTGACTTCTCACCCGTTGTATCCAGTGTTCGGGATATGACCTAGGTGTTAAAAGAATGTACTGGATATAATAAAGAAAAAATATTGAAATAAAAAAAATGTTTGCTAGACGAAACTAGGCTCCAAGAAGGTGATGATATTTTATTGTGTTGAAGGCATCATCTATCAAAATTTGGTAGATATATGTATACTATATGAAAAGTATCAATCTCAGTTTGTTTTTAATTGCCTAAAAAAGGAGGTTTTCAATTTGACTCATAATGTATATAATATTGTTGAAATTGCCAATATTCCTGTATGTTAGTCTATGTGGGCTTCTCAACAGGTGTACTAAATTTAAAAGGTGTTTTGTACCTTTGTATGATGTACTTATGTCTGTCCACGTATTTGTCAGAAACTATAAATCAAAATGCAATAAATGCAATTTTTTAATTGGACTAAGTACCTTTCTTTCAAATTTGGAAACAGTGCAATTTTAATCAAAATCGGTTCAGTAGTTCGACAATATGAACTGTTAAGTATGTACCACTGGAATAATACTGAATCAAAATTTTAATAAAATCACGACCGCATAAAACATTATCCCTTTTGGGAGTCGGGTAAAAAGTATCCACGAATCTAAAGATACCTAATGCTCTAAAATTAATCGAGCCGTTTAGAAGATATCGTGGAATAAAGAAACATGCATACATATCTAGACACACGGCAGAGTGTCAGATAAGTTAAAAAAAAGGGAGACATCGACCGTGGGTACATGAACCATTTTGGGCCACTTTCGACCCAACCGTAACTCAAAATCTATTTGAACTAAACACTTGCGATTTTGTGTGTCTAGTAAGACCATCCTTGATCACCTAGAATTCCAATTTTCATAAATAGAATTCCATTTTTGAGTTATCAACGTCCGAAAATCACAATTTTTATGAATGTCTGACTCATCTAAATTAAAGAGCACTTCCAGGTTACTTAGGAACTTGAAATTTGGCAGCAAGATAGGTTATTCGACGTATACAAACGCAACGGAGCAACGGATTGACATGATTTTGTTTACATAGAAATAGTTGAGGGGATGGGAAGTGACATGGACTGCTAATCAGAATATCCAAATATAGTTCCCAAAGGGATCTGGCGTAAATTGCTGCCTGCGAGCCGCTTGCGACTCGCTCACCACTTACTCTTTAATACAGTTATAAAAACGATGTCGATGCTAGCGAAACCGCGGGCAAAAGCTAGTAGAATATAAATTGCATAGTGAAAACTTGCCAATTTACAACATTAGTAGCACAGAGCATAACACATTTTCTTTTAAACAATTGAAAACCGTTGTAAATTCTTTATTATTTGGAGGAGTCTAAGATAAGTATTTTAATTTAAAGTGCCATCCTGTTTTTTTTTCGAAGAGACAAAATTGTTGTTGGCCGTGGGGGCCTTTACAACTTCACCGGGCAGGGGGAGGCGAGTGCGGAGGGCACTCAACCTAAATGCAAAGCCGTAGCTATGATTTAAAAAACCAGTACCTACAGAACTTGGTACCTACCCGTTTAGATCTCTGTAATTTTATTATATCAAATTTGGTTCCCTTTCACATTTATATTTTGTTGGAATAACATACATACATACATTAGACCTGAAAAAAATACGTCATTCCTTGTGGGCAGTCGTGTAAAGCACTTTTTGTGAATGAAGTCGGTTGTTTAAACGTTTTTAGCATTGTCAATTATTAAGTATTTAATTCATCATCATCATCATAAGCCGAAAGAGGTACACTACTGGACAAAGGCCTTCACCAAGGTTCTCGAGTGGCGACCTAGCGTAGCGTAGGCAGACCTCTCCCACTCGTTAGACCGACGACTTGGTGAAGGCCGCGGGAAGCCGCTGCATGCGGGCAACGCTGGACCGGCCGTTGTGAAGTGTTAACTTATAAAGTCAAAAAGGTCCGAATAAAATAAAGTTGAATACCGCTTACAAAATTATCGTGGTCAGTAGATTCATAGTATAGGTAAGTAAGTAAAGATAAAAAAAGAAAAAAACAGAGGAGAGCAAAAGTTTATTTTGGCGAACGGCCAGACGAGTTGTTCAACTTTAAACAGGAGAGGGTACTTTGGCTGACTGTTCTCAAAATACTAATTGGAGCAATTTTCATACTATACAGGATGTAACAAAATTGGTGTAGGTCCCGTTAACTGGGGGTTCTACTCATTATACTGAACAACTTTCCCCTAAGGAACCGATCTTTTCTTATCTTCTCTTTGTAAGTGGGGGCTGCAGTTGCAGCGACACTTCGACCCAATGGGATCTTTTGTGTCAACCCTATAACTTTGCACCCGAAACCTACTCGAAGATGTGCTGCATCAATGCAGCAATTCCGCTGGTTGGAAGGTGCTTGTAGTCCTCCGGTTTTGGGTAGCCATCACCTAGGAGGTACATACGCTTGCTAGCCAGGTCATAGCAGTGACACAGTTAGTGTTCCATTGATTCTATATCTTCACCACAGGCCCTGCAGGTCAGGTCATTCGTCAGGCTGATTTTTGCAGGTGTGCGTTTGTGGCAAAGTGGCCTGTTAACGCTCCTGTTGCAGCGCTGATGCGCGTCCTGCTGTTATTCCAAATGTACGTAGTTGCCTCTGTGGTGACCTCACCGATTAAGAGCTTAGAGTGTTTATGTCCATCCCTGGGCCATATCAATCTGTGTCTTCCCTCGGCCTGTTCCTTTAATGCCCTTATAATAGTGCTTCTTGGTAGCCCTATCCTCGGTTCTGGACCACAAAATCTGTGATTCCATTTTAGCCAGTTTGTCTGCTTCTTCATTGCCTTCTACTCCTACGTGTCCAGGGACCCAGACCAGTTGCAGTTTGTTGTGTCGGCCCACCTTGTTGAGGACCTTTACACAATTTAGCACTATCCCAGAGTCAACCTTGATGGAGTCAAGAGCTTTAAGAACAGCTTGGCTACCGCTGAGAATACAGATGGTTTTGTCTTTGACTGCTTTGTCTATAATCTCCTGTGCACATGCAATGATAGCATAAGTCTCCGCCTGGAAGACTGTTGTATATTGCCCCAGACTGATACTCGCTACGTAATCCTTAGCATAGACACCTGCACCAGCACCAGACTCCATTTTCGATCCGTCTGTATACCATGTAAGAGTGTTTGGTCATTGTTGTTTAAGTCCTTTACTCCATTCTTCCCTTGTCGAAACATAGATTTTATATTCTTTTTTGAATATGTACACAGTCTGTGTTTTGTCACATCCCATACACATAAGCCTTTCCATACCTGTGTCTCATGCTAGATTGGTGTGTCTGGTTTTGAGCATGTCAAAATTCCATGTTGTACGAAATGCTCCAGTAATTGCCAGGCAAGCCAACCGCTGAAGTTTTGTCAGTGTTTGCCTGCATGTGCCTAACTCCGTTCTAGGCCACCATACAATGCTGCTTTAAGTAATAATGGGTCTTTCTATTATTGTGTATAGCCAGTATATGACCCTGGGTTTCAAGTTCCAGGTCTTTCCGTACGCAGATCTTAGCATACCAAAGATTTTTATGGCCTTGACCATAATGCAGACTCCACGTTAGTTCTTTATCCAAGGCCATGCCTAGATATTTGACGCTCGTGGACCAGTTTAGTTCTGTACCATACAGTTTAAGAGTTTGTAAACCTTGTAGGTTTCTTTTTCTTGTGAACGGTTGTACCGTTGTCTTGCTAGGGTTAAACGATAAGTGATTTTGACATCACCACATTTCAACTTTACGCAAGGCCTTTTGCATTATTAGCGATACTATGTTCGGAAATTTGCCGCTGATTAGTATAGCTACATCGTCAGAATGACCAATAGTGTAAAGAGGTACGGTGTTCAGCTCCTGTAGAAGCGAGTTGACCACTAGGCTCCAAACGCCACCTTGAGGGCAATCTATTGTAGTGGTGGCAGCAACCTTGTCCCCCATTCGTGAAGATGTTATAATTCTATTCCTGAGCATGCCATCTATACATTTGCAGTACGTTTGGTCTAGCTGCATTTTTGATTGGCTCGAAAATAGTGCGATCAAAGGCTCCTCTATGTTAAGGAAGGCAGCAGCACATACTTCCTGGTTCTCCAACGCTTTTTCAGAACGTGATGATACTACAAGATGAAGTGCTGTTTCAGTCGATTTGCCAGACTGATATGCACATTGTAGTCCATGAAGTGTTTTTTTCCGCTGGTAACCCTCCTTTATGTTTTTTTTCTTTTTTGTTTCTTTGTTTGTTTTTTTCCAACGCTTTCAGCAGGAATGATGAAAGGCTTATTGGTCTGTAGGACCTCAGTTCATCATAGCTATCTCTTCCTGGCTTTGGCAAGTAAACAACCTTCACACGTCTCCAGATTTTTGGAATATATCCGAACGCGATACACGCTTTGTATAGGCTAGCTACCCATAGGCCATAGTAGCCATTGTCAAGTCTCAAAAAATTTTGGACACCCTTTAAAAATATGAACAAAATTTGTCAAGCAGCTGATCGATTTATTAACATATCAGCTCATATACGTGGCTCATTTACCCCACCGAGGGACTCGAGCCTACCCTGAATTAGGGCGATCGGGCTTTAGTCGACCACGCGGGCCCAGTGCGAGTTCGCACACAACCTTCGAGTTTCTTCGCAGGCCTGTGCAAGTTTCCTTACGATGTTTTCTTTCACCGTATGATCGTGGGAAATCGAAATTCGAAAACACATTGGTACGTGGCAGGATTCGAACCACGACCTCCCGGACAGGAGGTAGCGGCCCTAGCCATTACGCCACCGACGCTCGATTTATTTGAAGAGTTAATTTGTTTTTGTTATTTCTGCATAGTAGTAGAACAAAAGTTGTTCAGTACTCGTATGATGAGTAGAACCCCCAGTTAACAGGTTACAGGACCTACACCAATTTAGTTACATACTGTATAGATAGATGCTATTTTGTTCGCAGCATTTTCACGGTGGTGATAAAGAGGTTACGTGAAGACACGCCTCGTTAGAATTGGGCTGTGACTCGACTAGGGAAAGGAGAACCCCATAATCAAACCCGACATGGGGTCTCCGTTAGGCGCAAGAGTGAATAATCGGTTCAAACTGCAAATGCGGCGGTGTCCTACTCCGACCTGGCTCCGCACGTATACTGACGTTCCTACGTATAGTTAGAAAATAAATATAAGAAACCGGCCAAGTACGACTCAGGGTCACACAAACAGGGTTCCGTACTAAAAATTTAACTACCAACAGATAAAAACCTCTCACTACATACTTAAGTAAGTAGTAAGTAGACTCCTATTTACTTAGAGAAAATCTAGGACTACAATTCTGGACTACAGAATTTTCATTTTTCCTGTGGGAATGGAAGGACTTTCGATTTTCTCTTAGATTTTTATTTGAAACTTTTTTTACATCTTCTCAAATTTTTTCGTCTGTGTGTTGCATGTCGTGTCGTCCTCTGTACCGTAGCGAGAGCAGCCATGATCGTTTCGTCCTCTGTAAAGTTTCACTTTCACCATACACTTACTTTTTTCTGTAATCTGTGCATTCAACCTCATATACTGTGATTTTTCAAGATTTTAGACCCATTAGTTTCAGAAATAAGGAAGGGAGGGGGATAGTAAATTTTCTTAAATAACTTCAAAACTATTTATCTTAAACTTAAATATATATACAATTTTGTTAGACCTTATATATATATATATAAGGTCTAACAAAATTAGCTGAAACTATTTTAAGGGCAAGTTCAGTAAACGAAACTGAACAACTTTTTCTTCAGCGACCATACTGAAATCTAAGAAAAAAAATCTTCAATAAAAAAATAAGAAATCTTAATAAATGCGGCACTGGCCATCGTACCGTAACTCGTAGCAGCCGCAGCCCACGTGCCTCCGCCACAGATGATAATAGTAGCACAAGCCTCCGCCTATTTAGTAATCTGTGCCTCCGCTCCGATCATTCCGACCCTTTACCCGCAGCCTTCCTTCTTACATCCCAAACCTGTGGTTACAAACTTCATAGCACACCGCCATGTCCAAATACTTTTGTACGGCATTTTCACTACGAAACACTTAACTTAGTCACAATACAAAAATTGTATTGTGACTTAGGCACTTAGGTCACAAAATGTCATAGGTTAGGCTTTGAGCAACGTAACTCAATGAGTGCGCGAGAGTAACTGGGATATTTATTTACTTCACAGTTGCTTGCAGGCGCTTGCTCGTAGGTACATTTCGCGTGGTTCGTTCAACGACCTCAAGCGCCTCAAGAAAAGAGCAACTGCCTTCAATTTCAATTTCTTCTTTTTCCTAAAGTGTAAATACCTGTTAGATTGTATTTTACTACCTACAGCTAAAAGGAACTGTAAGGTTTTAAGTATTTTAAATAAGAATTGATTGAGAGAACTAGCAAAGGTCAACGGCCGGGCACAGTGCACAGTTTTGTTGCGACACGTCACGAGTCCAGCGATGTAAACAAAAACCAGGACCGTACTACGAGAATATTATTTATTTAAGTAGGCAGTAATGGAATGTGGCGATTTTTTTTTAGAATTCGGTATGGTCGCTGAAGAAAAAGTTGTTCAGTTTCGTTTGCTGAACTTGCCCTTAAAATAGTTTCAGCTAATTTTGTTAGACCTTATATATATATATATATATATATATTTGAGATTCTCAACACAAGCCTTTGCATTTAATATTATTATTTATTTTACTTCAGATAACATAATCCATATTATTGTGTTAGTAACAGTATAATTTTAAATCTATGTATAGCGAGGTATGTGACTATATGATGTACGTCTGTGATATTAATTACAATGTTGATGCCGATCAGGTTAAACTATAAGTTATTATTTACCTGAACAACATCCTAACAATCATTTTAATTATAAGAGAGGTATGCCTCATGCATGAGTCATGTTTATTCCCTTTTTAACGCCCCTTTTCCCTGGGTTTTACGTCATGTTTGGTTTCTATGGCAGCCTCACTAAAGATATTTTACAATTTTAGTGTATAAATTATCTAGAATTATTTTGTGCTCACTCCAATTACATGTTCCATAACTAAATCTCTGAAATTCAACGGGAAAATTAACATACTTTTATTTATTATGACATATAGCGTTATATTCATTCATCCGAGTTATATCGCTATAACCTTATATTAACGAATGGCGTGGTGTTTTAAGACAACTGAGTTTCTGTCTTATTACGTCAGGGTCACCTTTAACAATGAATGGTAGGTGATCAGACGAATAAGTATGCTCTCTTATAGTAACATCAACAATAGTGCGCCAGGCCGCTACGGAAACCACACAATGCTTCAACCAACGAGTGCACTCATGCGCTTCACTTATGAACGTACAGTGGTTAGAACTAAGACCAAGTTTCTCTGTGTCCGCACAGATCCACTCCTGATCAGAACATATAAAACAACTCATTAGGATGCGCGTTAAAATCTCCTAAAATGTAAATACTCTCAATTTATATTTTTTGCACAATTGCACTAATCTCACTAAAGACGTCGGTAAAAAACGGTAAGGTATCAAATGAATCATTCGGCATATACACAGCGCACACGTGTATAGAACGGTTAGATGTCACTGCTCTGATAGCGGAAAGACGTGTGCTTTTGCACTCTATTACACTAACTGATTAAATTTACCTTACCTCCATAGAATGACCACTTCCCCATAGGGTCTTCCCCTTAGGAGGCTCGCAGAAGTACCTACAGCCGATTTAGCAGTGTAGTAAAAATCGTTACTAATAGTGCCCAAAAAGTTCAAGTCATGGAGAATTGACCAAGACTCTTGGAGTGCCACCACATGAGAATTTTTAACAGAGATCACGTACAATATCAACAGATCTCTTCACGGACTTACAATTAAAATTAGTCAATTTACAATGCTTTGTTTGTTTGTTCCTAATGAAGTCTGTCATACCTACTCCTCTGAAGGTTGGAGGCTCTACACTCGAAGTTGTTACCGAATATGTATACCTGGGACAAACAGTCCAGTTAGGTAGGTCCAACTACGAGAAAGAGATCAATCGTCGAATCCAACTCGGCTGGGCAGCGTCCGGGAAGCTTCGCAATATCTTTACGTCCCAGATACCGCAGTGTCTTAAGACCAAGGTCTTCGACCAGTGTGTGTTGCCAGTGATGACATACGGAACTGAGACATGGTCGCTTACTATGGGCCTCATAAGAAGGCTCAAGGTCACCCAAAGGGCAATGGAGCGTGCTATGCTCGGTGTTTCTCTACGTGATCGAATCAGAAACGAGGAGATCCGTAGGAGAACCAAAGTAACTGACATAACTCTCAGAATTGCTAAACTTAAGTGGCAGTAGGCGGGGCACATTGCTCGTATAGAACAGATAGTCGTTGGGGCAGTAAAGTTCTCGAGTGGCGACCACGTACCGGAAAGCGTAGTGTAGGCAGGCCTCCCACTCGGTGGACCGATGACCTGGTGAAGGTCGCGGGAAACCGCTGGATGCGGGCAGCGCAGAACCGGTCGTCGAGGAGATCCTTGGGGGAGGCCTATGTCCAGCAGTGGACGTCCTTCGGCTGATATGATGATGATGATGAATGAAGTCTGTTCTTTTAACGTGTTTATTTTTATCAACTATCTGTAGGAACATGCTGAGCATTTGTCATCCTTTTTATGAAGGTAATATTGATGGTAATAAGAATAACACGTAATACTGTCCAGCAATATGGCGATGTTGGGTTGTAGGGTGTATTATCAGCGTAATAATGCAGTAAGTAGATGGCTTCCGTCAGACTGTGATTAATGTGCGTGACTGTACATTTTGCAGGTTGATGTTACATTCTTGAATCGGTTTTCACACCCGATGATATAAGATGTAACAAATCAGTGTAGAAACCGTTAACTGAAGACTGCATTCATCATCCTCATTAATATTATAAACGCAAAATTTTTCATGCATGTATGTTTGTTACTCTTTCACGCCATAACAGATACACGGATCTTGATGAAATTTTGTAGGTAGACAGAGAAGGACCTGGATTAACCTCGCGAGCTGCTTGCGGCTCGTGCATTACGCATCCTCGAAAACAGTCATAAAAACTATGTTCACGCGAGCAAAGCCGTTAGAAAAAGCTAGTTCTCAACAAATGATCTCAAAGATACCTTTTAACCGCCTCCTTAGCTCAGAGGCAAAGTTCACTGGCTTTACACAGGAGGTCGCGGGTGCGATTCCCGGTGGGGTCAATTGTAATACTCGGTTTGGTTGGTGGTAGAGCATTTTCTAAGCCCGCCTGGCTAGCTACCACCATCTTATCTAAGTCTTGCCGCCAAATATCAATGTTGATATCATTGGTCTGTGGTAAACTGAGGGTTTTTTCATCATACCAGGCCTGTCGCACTCCACGCTGTAGGCATGAAAATGTACCTACGCCGCGCTCTACGCCGCGCTCTACGCCGCGCTCTACGCTGCGCTTTACGCTGCGCTCTATGCCAAGCTCTAACTTAACAAATTTTTAACGCAGCGCGCTGTCACATCATTCCCTAACCAACATGGATTCTGTGCCGGGCGTAGTGTAGATACTAATCTGTTAAACTTCACTGAATTAATCCTTAACGCCATGAATTATGGGTTTCAAGTAGACGCCGTGTATACCGATTTCGCTAAAGCTTTTGATAAAATTTCTCATAATACACTCTTGTCCAAATTGTTACGACTCGGTATACACGGCGATCTGCTTCATTGGATTGAATCTTATATTAGAAACAGTAGTCAAGCAGTTGTGTTTCGAGGTTTTAGGTCTCAATATAAAATGATCAGTTCTGGAGTGCCGCAGGGCTCCCATTTAGGGCCTTTATTGTTTATCCTCTATGTTAATGACATCACAAATAACTTAGAAAACACTAGTTCGTTACTGTATGCAGATGACACAAAAATATTCAGAATAGTTTCAGATAGATAATCGATCAGAAATTATATTGACAAGCCCGTCCGTCAGATGAGTCTCCGACGAGAAAGATGGGTGGCCAGTATACGACAGTCTTCCGCCGCTATTCCGGATGCCGCACTCCTGGAGCCGGAAGCAGCTGATCCAAGTGTCTGCGCCACACCACACCGTCATCAGCGCACACTTCGTAACGTAGCTTGTTCTCTTCATTTATGTAATATAGGTCGACATCTCATCGCCAAATTGTTACAAACACATTTGAACGTATTTTTTATCAACAAGAATTTTTATTGACTAGCCCGTCCGTCAGATGAGTCTCCGACGAGGAAGAGGGTGGCCAGTATACGACAGTCCTACGTCGCTATTCCGGCTGCCGCACTCCTGGAGCCGGAAGCAGCTGATCCAAGCGTCTGCGCCACACGACACCGTCATCAGTGCACACTTCGTAACGTAGCCTGTTCTTTTCATTTATGTAATATAGGTCGACATCTCATCGCCAAATTGTTACAAACACATTTGAACGTATATTTTATCAACAAGAAATTTTATTGATAAGCCCGTCCGTCAGATGAGTCTCCGACGAGAAAGATGGGTGGCCAGCCAGAAGCAGCTGATCAAGTATATGCGTCACACGACACCGTCATCATTGCACACTTCGTAATGTAGCCTGTTCTCTTCAATTTTGTAATATCAGTCGACATCTTGTCGCCAAATTGTTACAAACACATTTCTAAGAAAATATAACGTATATTTTATCAACAAGAAATTTTACTGATAAGTCCGTCCGTCAGATGAGTCTCCGACGAGAAAGATGGGTGGCCAGTAGATATACGGCAGTCCTCCGCCGCTATTCCGGCTGCCGCACTCCTGGAGCCGGTAGCAGCTGATCCAAGTGTTTGCGCCACACGACACTTTCATCAGTGCGCGCTTCGTAATGTAGCCTGTTCTCTTCATTTTTGTAATTATCATATCAGCCGAAGGACGTCCACTGCTGGACATAGGCCTCCCCCAAGGATTTCCACGACGACCGGTTATGCGCTGCCCGCATCCAGCGGCTTCCCGCGACCTTCACCAGGTCATCGGTCCACCGTTCATTTTTGTAGTATCAGTCGACATCTCGTCGCCAAATTGTTACAAACACATTTTTTTGAAAATATAACGTATATTTTATCAACAAGAAATTTTATTGACAAGCCCGTCCGTCAGATGAGTGTTCGACGAGAAAGATAGGTTGCCAGTATACGACATGTATGATGAGCAGAATCCCTAGTTAACGGATCCTACACAAATTTTTGTACACCCTGTACAACAGCAACTTTGAATCACTTTAATTTCACAAAATGAGGCACCTTGCTTAACGGTCGCGTGTACAAATAAAGCCGCCCTTATAATAAAAGTACACTCGCGCACAGATTGTGAAAGCTATTAAAATTATGGCCAGCAATTTGCGTTGAAAGCCGCGCAGCGACCCTTGCGTTTCGTCAGTGTCATTTTAATATTTTCTGTAAAAAAATCCAATTTATGAACATGCTTTTGTTTGCTTGGAACAGAAGTTTTCGGTTCATCTTTACTTAGGTTTTTTTAGATTTATTCTGGTGGTATTTCAGTTATAATACCTTTCATAATATCTACTACTTCACTGGCTCAGCGACCCAACGATTATTTCTTTTCCATATATAATTATACTTTACCAATTGTGAATTAAAAAAAAAAAACGGTTTTGGTGGATTTTGCCTATTTTTTATTAAAGAACTTTTTTAAAATTAAGAATTTGAGTGCATTTAACTATACAGGATGTATAAAAATGGTTACAAATGGTAGGACCCGTTAACTGGGGGTTCTACTCATCATACTGAACAACTTTCCCCTAGGAACCCATAAAAAAATCTCAAAAAAAAATTTGGACCCTCCATACTAAAATGCACACAATTGGTCGCTCAGCTGATCGATTTGTATGAAGAGTAAAACATTTTTTTACGATTTCAGCAAAGTCGTAGAACAAAAGTTGTTCAGTATGATGAGTAGAAGCCCCAGGTAACGAGACCTACACCAATTTTGTTACATTCTGTATATCACCTGATGGTAAGTGACCATGTAGTCGAGGATGGTATTGGTATTGTGCATCTTATGGGAGTGACGACGCAGACGGAGGGCGCGCCGCCCGCCGCAATACTGTTCATTGGATTATGTCATAATGTTAAGTTTTTTTATAAATATGCAATCTAATTATGATTTAATTATAAATTCTACTATCTTCTCTATTGGTCTCTAAACAATATCTAGCTATCTATCTGGCGGATATTACGAAATTATATGGGTTACGTTTTTTGTAATTGTACCCCTAGAACCCTGAAAATTTTAAAATTAGTATTACGTCACACCCTGGACACTTCTTACAATGGGCGAGAAATGAAATTTCTAAAAACAAATGACGGAACAAACGAAATCACGGCGAAATCCGTTACGTTCGAGAACCAAACTAGCACCAATCTGTATCAATCTGGGTGACGATGACGAGGGGGTGAGGTCGCAATCTAGAGAGCGGCAGGGAGTGTCCATACTGTATGTTAGTACTAATAAAATGCATACTTTGGTTACATACGTGTTGTTTGCGCCACTGTTACGCATATACATATAATAAAACTGTAACGGGGCCGTGTCTGTACATGAAATATTTTCGGAAAATAATAACTGTGGTGGACATTAATAACGATATAGAGGTTAAAACAGCAACTTTGGAGTTTTTGTCTGTCTGTCTGTCTATCTGTATGTTCGCGCATCACGAAAAATCTACCAAGCCGATTAAGATGAACTTTCGTATGGTGGTTCCTTCATTCTTCGGGTTAACATATAGGATACATTTTATCCCGGAAAAATCAAGAGTTCCCGTGGGAAAATTGAAAACCTCCACGTGGACGAAGTCGCGGGCACAGCTAGTACGCGATAAACGTTAAACACAACCTACCTGTTGAAAGCTTCTGATTTGCGTAGTTACTTAGTAAATCGATCATCGCACTGATACTGGTTATTCCAATCGACACTTCCGACATTGTTTCCAAAATAGGTACAATCGGGTGCAAAAGTGAAATCCTAAAATTCTAAATAAAAAAAAAACTAAATGTTTCTTTAAAATAGGTGCCTATTACACTCTTTCTGATGGACATAAAATAGTAATTACATAGACATTATGTCATTTGTAAAAGGTACATAGACATAATGTCATTTGTAAAAGGTATTAAAAATGAACATCATCATTAGTTATTAATGTCACGAGGAGATTTAAAACAAATAATGTCACGAGGACATGAAAACAACATGACAAAAAATGAAATATATTATTTAATTGATAAAAAGAAGGTTACAAGATAATAGTACATCAAAAACCTTTACAGGTTTATCCGTGCACTAGTTAATGTATTTGCTGACAAAATCCACTTAAGCTAAATTAAAGTTAGTATCTACCATAAGTGAGCAAATATCAAAAAAAAGAAAATATATCAGTATTACAAAAATACTAATGAAATAAATTATGTATCCACCATTAGTGCGAATTAGACACTAACATTGCCTTTGACAAGAGTAGGCCAGTTCACACGGACAGCACCCGGTCACAAGTATAAGGCGAGAGTCAGCCATCGCTCCTCTCGACTATATTATAGGGAAAAGGACGACTCTATCTTCCCTATTTATTATTATTGGATGGGACGCCTGTGGGGTACAGACAGGTAATTAAGTCTCTAGGTAAACTCATTACACTATTCTCATGATGTAACGATGGTTACTGTGACCCTGGCAGCGGCCCCCCTAAAAACCTTGAGCTCCTTCTGCAGTACTCCGTTATGCGACTGATATCTAAATAGTTCTTCTTCCTTGATTCTGTCGGTACCAAACGTCTCCCACCTGAGCCAAAGTATATATATATATATATATTAGTACTAACATATAGTATGGACACTCCCTGCCGCTCTCTAGATTGTAATCTCACCCCCTCGTCACCCAGATTGATACAGATTGGTTACAGTTTGGTGGTCGAACGTATAGGATTTCGCCGCCATTTTGTTTATTCCGTCATTCTTTTTTTGAAATGTCATTTCTGGCCCGTTGTATGAAGTGTCCAAGGTGTGCTCCTGTAGAGTACACACTCAGCCAAATAGTGTTGGCTGGTCTCCAGTTCCCCGCAGTTGGAGCAGGAGGGGTCTGTGGTCATATATATAAGTGACATGTGACGATTCAGCCTAAAGTGTCCTGTGACTATGACCATGACCATTGCCAAGCTTTATCGGCTTAGTGATAGTAATGTCCGGGTTTTTCTGCGATTCCTTCCGTTCAGGAATATCATCGCTTGTCTGCAGCCATTGCTTACTATCTATAATTCCTGGGATTCTCGCCATTTTAGCTCAGCGATCACTCCCTTTGTGTGATAGGAAATCGCCACTACAGTAGTAGTACCTTCATAATATCCTTATTTCCTAGTAATATTATAAATGTGAAAGTTTGTATGTATGGATGTATGGATGTTTGTTACTCTTTCACGCTTCAATCACTGGGCGGATCGGGATGAAACTTGAAACACATATAGGTTAGCTCCTGGAATAGGACATACATAGGCTACATTTTACCCCGGAAAAACATCTAAATCCCATGGGAAAATCGAAAACAACGCGGGCGTAGCCGCGGCCGGACGGCTAGTAACATTATATTTGTGAAAATGTGTTTGTTTGTTTGTTTGTTACCCTTTCACGCTTTAACACCTCGACCAATCTTGAAGCGTGAAAGAGTAACAAACATCCAGGATGTTTGTTACTCTTTCACGCTTCAATCACTGGACGGATCGGGATGAAACTTGAAACACATATAGGTTAGCTCCTGGAATAGGACATACATAGGCTACATTTTACCCCGGAAAAACATCTAAATCCCATGGGAAAATCGAAAACAACGCGGGCGTAGCCGCGGCCGGACGGCTAGTAACATTATATTTGTGAAAATGTGTTTGTTTGTTTGTTTGTTACCCTTTCACGCTTTAACACCTCGACCAATCTTGATGAAATTTGGCATGCAGGTAGCCTATGTTACTAGAAAAGATATAGGCTACTGTTTATCCCGTGAAAATAACACAGTCTGTTGTAGTTGAACTGAACAACTGAAAAATATTTTTTTTGTTAATATTTTTAACATCGCGACGGAACTATGGATTATTTTGAGGGGGTGGGAAATGACATAATTTAATAATTAACACAGTAGCATAGACGCGGGAAGCCGCTGGATGTGGGCAGCGCAGAACCGTTCGTCGTAGAATCCTTGGGGAAGCCTAGTCCAGCAGTGGACGTCCTTCGGTTGATATGATTATTAATTAGCATATCCTGACATAGTTCCCGATGGATCTGGGGAAAACCCATTTCCACGCTCGCGCACGTCAGCGTCGCAACGGAGCAACGGATTGAAGTGACTTTTTGTATACTACCATTTCCATGCAGGCGAAGCCGCGGGCAAAAGCTAGTTACTTACAGCTAAACCTTCTTGTTCCTGTTTTTGCTCTCTATTTACATCACGATGTAACGATATTCGCAGTAAGCGAAGGTAAAAATTAACTTTTATGCCTGACTGCACATATCTATTGCTTTTCACTCATCTGTCGAGTGAATCTCTTCCGCGTTTCAGATACTCACTCGCGTTCAAAATTGTTAACAAGTAAAGGAGTTTATATGGTTATTATACATCAACAACAACTAAGTACATTACATTTTTTTATAACATTGCTCCTTTAAAAAGCTTATTTTATTCACTGAAAACAGTGAATAAAAAGTTCTTTTAATCACTATTTAGGTGTTTGAATTTAGAACACACCAATATCACACCCTGGACACTTCATACAACGGGCCAGAAATAACATTTCAAAAAAGGAATGAAAGAACAAACAAAATGGCGGCGAAATCCTATGCGTTCGACAACCAAACTGTAACCAAGATTATCAATCTGGGTGACGAAGGGGTGAGGTTGCAATCTAGGGGGCGGCAGGGAGTGTCCATACTGTATATTAGTTAGTACTAATATATATACTTTGCTAATATATTCGACCTCGCATCTCAGTTATACAACCTCCTTGCGCAAAAAATACTCGATACAAACTCCTAATCCAAAGAATATTTGACATACAAACTCCTTGTACAAATAATTCCTCGAGATTTGATTGTTCGATATTATTGAAAAGTAGAATTAGAATAAAAACTGTTTTGTGTTCTTTGCTGTCATTTCATTAGTAAATTGGCGTAGTTTTGAATACTACAAGTTTTAAGAACATAAAGAAAATTTGGTACCCTTTATTTTAGAAATTGTTGAAATTTTTATGAATATTTAATTAATTTTGCATTACTTTTTCTTCATTATATGTCTCATAATCATCATCATCTTCCGAGCCTTATTAATCCCAACTATTTGGGGTCGGCTTTAAATGTTTTTGGTCGCCATTCCGGCCTCATACTGGTCAACTCCTGCGTCACTCCACACTCCTCCATATTTTTCTTCACTCCATCCACCCATCGTTTCGCCGGTCTTCCTCTGCTCCTGTATCCTTCCACCCTCATATCCATCACTCTACGTGTCACATGCTCCTTTTCTCTTCTGCAAACGTGGCCAAACCAAGTCAGTCGGTGGCTTTGAATCTTCTCTGTTACCGGTGCTACTTTAAGACTACCTCTTATATATTTATTCCTGATCTTATTCTTCATTAAATGTCTATTTTCGCTTAAATAGTTCTTTTTCTTGGATTCATGGTATAAAGTGTATGCAACTCTTGAATAAAACGGATTTATTTAGGGCCATTTATCTCTCTGATTCGATCATCATGAATCACTCACTACGGCCGTGATTCAGTCATTAGAACACTTCACTTGCTCGTTTTAAATCCGTCCTTTATTCACTAGTTGCATCATCATCATATCAGCCGAAGTGGCATAAAATACTATTAATTGTTTCTACATAAGTTATTTAATGTATGTATTGTATTAGTTACGGGCAATGTTAGAAGAAGGGGTTAACCTAGGTTTACCCGGGTTAATTTAGAATTACCCACATTATTTGGGTACAGTCTGAAAACGAATAATCTTTTTCGTAGTCGGGTAAAACACAGTTCTACGTAAATTCTCAAAAGGTTAATTTCAAAAATATGATGTTTTCGTATACCATTAACCAAATATCTTAAAAACTATTAGGGATTTCAACACGAAACGTGCTTGGCTCCCAAATTTAGTGATTTTTTGCTAGAATATGATGAGTCGGTCGCAAACTTGCTGAACGTGAAAAACTACACAGCTGATTCTTTGAAATTTCTTCTTTGGTACGGCTAAAACAAAAATAAGATTCATTAGTTTACTTTTATTTCGTAAAACTATGTAGTTTTGAGAGATTATTCGATTTTTCTCCTACATTACATAAGTTAGGCGCATGGAATAAGTACTGACAGTAAGATAATAAAGGTATTCATAAAACGGCTAAGACGAACTTTTCTTGGCATATTTTCTAAGCTTGCAATAAACAAAAATGTGCATTTACGCCCGAAGTAAAGGACGTAAGTCGCGTTAAGACATTCACGCGAAATTCAACTGTAAAGCTGGCTCCCTAAGTTTAAATATCAGGTTTTTCGCCAGTGCTGCGCCGAGAGCCTGCTCTTAAGATAGCTTTTTGGTTATTCTGGTTGTTAGGGTTCCAAACCCAAGCGTGCCAACGGGAGCCAATTACCAAGCCTCCGCTGTCCGTCCCTCTGTCTGTCTGTCAGCGGGCTTTATTTCATGAAACATAATAGGCAGATAGCAATGACTTCGATATCACTGGCGTAACTCTCTGGTAGATAGTTAGTTGACAATTTCACAGTGTGTGAAACTAGCCGTTACAAAAAAAATATCTAACTGTGTGCTGGGACACATAGTAGTAGTGAAACTTCAACGGATAAGTGGAAGCCGACGCCAGCCTTTCACTGTTCACCCCCTCCACGCGGCCGTTACGATTTACGTGACAGAAAAATCCTAATACCCCGTCTATATAGAAGTTTCACTTCAAAAAATGTAACATCAATTTTTAAAAAGCACATAGTGTAAAATCTAGTACGATAGAACGGAACCCTTTGTGTGCGTCCGACTCGCACTTGGCCTTTTTTACCAAAAAATTTGTCAATACATTTAGTGCATCATTCAAAAACTTACAAAAAATGCGTATTAGCTCAAATTTTATGCGCAGGCGTGTCGTAGTGTGTCACGTGTGCGAGCTGACATGGACTTTACTAAAAGCGCCTAGGGTCTAGAGTCTATGTTTCATTGCGTTAAAGTCAATGTGCTTTGCTTACAATGTCTATTAAGTATATTTGTTTCGAGATGGCCAAACATGTAAACAAAACGTGAAGTGTTTTCTCAGAAATAAACTAGTTTCAATTGATATTTAAGAGGAAAAGCGCCGGGCGCCATTTTTTCCATACAAACGTAGTTCCCTGTTTCCTCCCTGGATAATGACAATAGAGTAAAAATGTTTAAAAACCTATATCTACCATGGTCATGCCCCTATGTTTTGTTTTTCCCATATTTTAATTAAGTATAATAGGAAGAAGGAGCGTATTGCCCAATTGAAACGTCATTTTCAGACACCCAATAAAAAAACAATACGCAAATTAACAATAAAATTAAAACATAGAGGCATAGGTAACGCGTTTTTTTAATTATTTTTGAAAATAATTTTATTGTTGATAAATTTTTGGAGGAGGAAATAGGGGACTAATATAATGGAAATAGGTTTTGGTCAATCTTAGTGCCTATTATCGGTTTGCGCTGCAGTTCTCCCTTTCTTGCAGTATTATTAGAGGTTTAGGGGAGGGAAACAGAAATATATATATATTATACATTCTAAGGTTGAATTGAGAAACCTCCTTTTTTGAAGTCGGTTAAAAATGGTTTGTTTACGTGTTTTTGCATTTCTAAACAAATATATTTTACACACATTCATCATCATATCAGCCGAAAAACGGATTTCCAAGTCGATCAGTCCTGCGCTGCCCGCATCCATCGGCTTCCCGCGATCTTCACCAGGTCGTAGGTCCATCGCGTGGGAGGCCTGCCTACGCTACGTTTTCCGGTGCGCGGTCGCAACTCGATACACATTATTATCAAATAATTTACCTCGTTACTAGCGAAATACCCTTCCACCAACCAAACCGAGTCATACAAAGTAAGAAAGTTTTAACCGCCTCCGTGGCGTAATGGTTTGGCCATTCGTTTCTCACCAGGAGGTCGCGGGTTCGATTCCCGGTGGGGTCTACTTGTAAGACTCGATTTGATTGGTTGTAGGGCATTTTCTAAGCCCGCCTGGCTAGCTACCACCATCTAATCTAAGTCTCTCCGTCAAACATCAGTGTTAACAACATTCATGTGTTCCGGCAAGATAAGATAGACAGTTCTCCATTGCGATGGGGATTCTTGGTAAGTCTGTTTCCATCTTCGGCATCATCGTCACTCACTTACCATCAGGTGAGATAACGCCAGGGGCTTACCAATTGTGAATAATTAAAAAAAGACTCCGCCGGGAATTGAACCAGCAACCTGCTGATGTGAAGCTAATGGACATTACCATTACGCTACGGAGGTGGTCAAAAGGAGGCGATAGGTAGACAAGTGTCCGATCGAATTCTCTGAATTATCAACTGACACACAAATTTAAGAGATATTGTAAGTTCTCATACTATATAACGCAGTAAGAAGTTTGACTGACGGAAATGCTTGCATGACCGATGTCTCTAGTTGTCCAAAATAAAAACCTTATTTATGTTAAAGCTCTTCCGTCCTCAAATTAGCAACTCGATTCACGATTTTTCAAACATCAAACGAAATAGCTTGGAAATAAAGTTGTTTTCACAGAAAATGTCAGTATTGTATATGTATTTTAGTTGCCGGTAAACCAAGAAATACTGAAAATTAGAAAAATAAAAAAATAAGGGGTAAGTATACAAAAAACGTTTTTTTTTATAGGTCTTTAGAAGTATTTTTAATTAAGCTCTTTCGTAAAAACGGTAATACCTACAAACGTGAAACTTGGTGTGATTATAGTACTAATACTAAAATCAAACAACAATTATTTAAAAATTGGCAAAGTGTTAGTCGTACTCGTGCTAAGGAGTCCGCACTGAATGTAAAAAAAAAACATCTAATTTGGGCGGACATGCATCCAAAAAACCTAACCCTGTCCGGCTTTATTCGGACGCCTGGCAAAGCCGCACCACAGACCACTTTACTATTGATTTGTTCTAAAAGCTTTTTGTTGGACAAATTGGATTTTAATATTTAGGAGTTTTGCATTAGTTAAGTAAATAGAACACATTTTTTTTAGAAAGGATCTTACTCTAGAAACTGAAAAAGTTTTATTTTAACCTCTTCGTTAGGTTCGTTCGCTTATTTAACCGCATCTTTGACGGCTCTCGACAAACACTTTGTCAAAGATGCCGCTCGGAGTTCAATCGTGCCGCCCGCCGCGCCGCCGCCAACGGCACCTATGACAATGTTTTTCGCGAGAAACGGTGAAATATGCGAACGAATTATAAACTATAACCAAAGTATACCTAATATTGAGTCGGCGGCGTAACGGCTAGGGCCGCCGCCTCTTGTCCGGTAGGTCGTGGTTCGAATCCTGCCACGTACCAATGTGATTTAGAATTAAGATTTCATATTTATGTTTGTCAGATGCTCTTACGGTGAAGGAAAACATCGTGAGGAAACCTGCACACGCCTGCGGAGAAACTCGCAGGTTGTATGTAAAGTCGACCAACCCGCACTGGGCCCGCGTGGTCGACTAAGGCCCGATCGCCCTAATTTAGTGTAGGCGTGAGCCTGGTTTCCTTATCATGGTACCACCATTGGGATATCTCCTTTCCAACAAAAGCAGAATCATCAAAATCGGTTCATAAACGACGAAGTTATCCGCGAACACACATAAAAAAAAAATAAAAAATATATACGGTCGAATTGAGAAACCTCCTACTTTTTTTGAAGTCAGTTAAAAATCGGTAAAATAGAGTTATACTCGTACATACAAACGTGAAACTTGATGTAGTTATAGTAATAATCGTAAATTAAAATAAAAAGTCATAAAAACTGGTCAAATGTGAGTGTTACTGACGCTTAGGAGTCCGAACTGATTGTTTCTGTCACTCGCGTTGATTCCTTTTGTATGTAATAAGAATAGCTATCAGTGTCATGGTTATTTGGAAAAGTGTGGTGGTAGATAGCCCTCGCAGCGCGAGTCCGACTCGCACTTGACCGTTTTTTGTCTTGTTATTAGTTCCACATATTACATAGCTCGTAGAACAGATGGCCGTTGGGGTAGTAAAGTTCAGTCTCACTCAGACTCGTACCCAGTTCAAAAACGTAGTTTGTTATATTCTCTTTGGTCAGTTCCACTGTGAGTTTTGTACGAACGGACGTCGACGTCGTCCAAATTCGCAATTGATTTTAGTGTTTTAGTTACTAAGTTAATCTCTCGCTTTTTTCTTGGTCTCTAAGACCTGAACCACAGAAATACAATATGGACTGCAGTAGCGCAACGAATGTACTTACGCAGAGCAACAGAGGGGTACTTGCGGGGCAGCGGGCGGCGGGGCATGCGGCTGGCAAACTCCCGCGAGTTTGCCAGTCTAGCGCGAAGGGGCGTCGACGCGTGCAGGTTTTGCTAGGCTCAAAATACTTTTATACTAATTTCGTCTATAACCACTACTTTCGTATAATGGATACTTACTTAGTGTTTTGTGCACGGTTGTCAATCGACACTAAAATATAACAAGGGCAGTGATATGCTATAGGTATATAAGGGAAGACAAGAGGTAGGTAGGTGTGTGTTTTTCTGTTTAGGTTCTTACTTACTACTATGTATTTAATTTAATAATCCGCCAATAGTTTTATTAATATTTTATTGAACACCTCCGTGGAGTAATTGTTAAGGCCATTAGCTTCACATCAAGAGGTCGTAGATTCGATTCCCGGCGGATTCTAACGAACTAACTGAGTCTAACTTTGTAATAGGTAGGTGGGTGAGTAGGTACCTACCTACCACACGTACTAATATCATCATATCAGCCGAAGGACGTCCACTGCTAGACAGAGGCCTTTCCCAACGATTTCCACGACGACGACCGGTTCTGTGCTGCCCGCATCCAGCGGCTTCCCGCGACCTTCACCAGGTCATCGGTCCACCAAGTGGGAGACCTTCTTACGCTACGCTTTCCGGTGCGCGGTCGCCACTCGAGAACTTTACTACCCCAACGGCATCCGTTCTACGAGCTATGTGACCCGCCCACTGCCACTTAAGTTTAGCAATTCTGAGAGCTATGTCGGTTACTTTGGTTCTCATACGGATCTCCTCGTTTCTGATTCGATCACGCAAAGAAACTCCGAGTATAGCACGCTCCATTGCCCTTTGGTACTAATATATACGTATATACGTATATATTAGTACCAAAGGGCAATGGAGCGTATATATGTATATATATATATACGTACTAATATATATAAGTACGTATTGGCACTGGTTTGATCTGGGCTCTGGGCTTGAATTCTCATCGTGATGTTTGTTAAGGTACTTATTTAAAAAAAAAAGTGTATGTATGTACCTAGGTAGGTATTTCAATCTTCTTTTTAAGAGCCAATAATGCCATAATTTTTTTTTTGGCGTCGCGCCGCAATCGAAATATTATGTAGTTACCACCGCACTCACTGCGCGTCGTACAGGTCGACAGTAGGATAGTTAGGTAGGTATTACGGATTCATCTGAATGCGAATCCATTAAACAATAATATTTTATAAGCACAATCTTGAAACGACTAAAATTTAAGTTTCGCTTAAGTATTTGGCACCGCAACACATATATATATATATATATATATATATATATATATATATATATATATATATATATATGTATATTAATCTCAATCTCAATCTTACTCAATAAATGATCGATCGCCATATTATATCAATAATAATAAATCTAATTGATTTATTTTCAATTTTGTGACAACCCTTACGTTATTTCGTATGTCAGCGCTAGTACCTATGCCGGTGGCGTCATCGTGCGACATCAAAGGCGTTGCGCTACTGTAGGCAATATCGCAATACTGTGCCTGAACCTTGTTTTTTAACAACACCTAGAACGATTTCTGTACAAACTACAGTTCATTTGCCCAAAAACTCTAATTGAAAATGTATCATAAACATTGCATGCGGGTCGCGGGCGAGGCGGAGGGAGGTGAGGTACAGCGACGGCGGTCGCTCACTCGAAGCCGGTCGCTCTCTGTGCTCCCCGCACGCTTCCCCCATTCACGCTATTATTTTAGATCGCGCGTTATCGTTCTTTGCGCGTTACATTGAGTAGTCAAAAAAAAAAGGTTTCCGGAAAAAAATATACTAAAATTCTATTCAGGACGACGATGGTCTGAGCCCATCCCTTCAGAATTTGCCTATCCGTCCATTACACCCTGTAATAAAAGCTTTTATTTTACTTGCTATGTATATGTCGCAGGATAATTTGATAATCCGTCGTTTCGCGAAAATCCTAGGAAAATTGGATACTATGGAGTAGAAAACTCCTAATAAAACCAAGTCGGACGGAGCCCCGCTTCGTTAAATAGGTTAGGTTATGTTAGCATGTCTTTTTCTACCGTAAAAAGGAGCCCCGCATAGCGGGGCTCCGTCCGACTTGGTTTTATTAGGAGTTTTCTACTCCATAGTATCCAATTTTCCTAGGATTTTCGCGAAACGACGGATTATCAAATTATCCTGCGACATATATATGTATGTTTGTTCGAGTGAAATAATGCAAGTTAAATTTGACCCACTTCCCGGTCTCCGATTGAGCTGAAATTTTGCATGCATATGTATATCGCGTGACAATGTAATATTAAAAGCTTGTACTTTAAAGTTTTTAGGTTACAAATACATCGCACAGTTTGCGGCAATGATCAAGCAACCAGTGATCTGGTTAAATAAAAACAATGGCTCGTTGACTCGTCTTAGAGAAGTGCTTGTTCCGACAAACAAGGAACTTAACTTTTATTTTTATTCTCCGCCGTAATAAACTCCGCCAGACATCCGATTTGCTGATTCAAGGAACCGACAAATCTAAATTGTTTTGTACTTGTCAAGCGTACAAAAAAGGAGGACACGATTCAAAAGAATATTTTAATGAGTTCACGAGCTGAACCTCCCCCTTCTTGCGTTACAATATAGGGTAGTTGTCTGCATAAAAAGGTACCTATAAAAAAAATGAAGCGTCGGTGGCTCAACCGGTAACGACTCGGTCCTCCTAACCAGAGGTACCGGGTTCAAATCTGGACGGTTTTGTTAATTCAAGCTACCAATGAGTTTTTCGAAACTTCATCATATTAGCCGAAGGACGTCCACTGCTGGAGATAGGTGATAGCCCATATCGAAACTTACGTACATATTACTCACCGATTGCTTTAACGGTAAAGGAAAACATCGTGAGGAAACCTGCACACACCTGTGAAGAAACTCGGAGGTTGTGTGTGAAGTCGACCAACTCGCACTGGGCCCGCGTGGTTGACTAAGACCCGATCGCCCTAATTCAGGGTAGGCTCGAGCCCCTCGGTGGGGACGTATATGGGCTGATATGATGATAAAAGAATGAATTGATGTCCGTTAGCCTTGTTAAAACTCGAAAACGGCACTATCGATTACGATGAAACTTTGGTGAATTGTTGTATGCACGCCAGTGAAAGCTTAAAACATAAAGCCCTGTTCTCGCACACATGATGTCCACTAAGGCGGAGCCGCGGGCATCAGCTTGAATTAACAAAATTGCATTCCTGCTGAATGAAATACGAGTATTAGAAAACATTACCTACTTGTTTTGCTTTTTATCACGTCTTCAATTTTCAAATCACAAATTTATTACATTGACTGTAAAATAAAAAAAATAAAACTAAAAAAAAAAAGAACTTACCTACATTATAAAATGTCGACCTGGTGAAGATCGCGGGCAGCCGCTGGATGCGGGCAGCGCAGGACCGGTCGGTGAGACCTCACCCCCTCGTCACCCAGAGTGATACAGATTGGTTACAGTTTGGTTGTCGAACGTAGGTATAGGATTTCGCCGCCATTTTGTTTGTTCCGTCATTCCTTTTTTGAAATGTCATTTCTGGCCCGTTGTATGAAGTGTCCAGGGTGTGGCTACGTGTTCCCGGTACGCGGACGCCACTCGAGAACTTTACTACCATAACGGCCATCTATTCTACAAGCTATGTGGCCCGCCCACTTGCACTTAATAGTCTAACGATTCTGAAGGCTATGTCGGTTACTTTGGTTCTCCTACGGATCTTCTCGTTTCTGATTCGATCACGCAGCGAAACTTCGAGCCTACATGCGTTGTCGAAATCTTCAGTGCCTAACAATATCCCGTATCTTGGCTGTTTTTAGGGTTCCGTACCTCAAAAGGTAAAAACGGAACCATTATAGAATCACTCGGTTTTCTGTTTGTCCGTCCATCCGTCTGTCACACAAATTTTCTCGGAAACTACTAGACTCTTTGAGTTGAAATTTGGTACATATGTAAGTCAGTGACCCAAAAATGAAAGTGTTAAGTTTAAAAAAAAAAAATTATTCATGGGTGCGCGGTGCGAGAGCAGGGCTTTATGTTTTAAGCTTTCCCTGGCGTGCATACAACAATATAAATATAAATAAACGCATAAATGCATAAACGCTTTTGGAGGGAAAGTTAGATTTTTTTTTTGTAAAATACGCATATCGTGTAACATATCAAAAAAAGGGATTATTGTGGGTATCTCAAATATTTTTTTTATAATTTTAAGAAATTGTTAAAAAGTTTCTTATGAAAATGAGAATGAGAAGGGAAAGGTCAATTTTCGCCTATTTTCATTAAAACAACTCGGAAACTACCAAACCTATCATCATCATCATATCAGCCGGAAATCGTCCACTGTTGGACAAAGGCCTCCCACAAGGATTTCCACGACGACCGGTCCTGCGCTGCCCGCATCCATCGGCTTCCCGCGATCTTCACCAGGTCATCGGTCCACCGCGTGGGAGGCCTGCCTACGCTACGTTTTCCGGTGCGCGGTCGCCACTCGAGAACTTTACTGCCCCATCGGCCATCTGTTATACGAGCTGTGTGCCCTGCCTACTGCCACTTTAGTTAAGCGATTCTGTGAGCTATGTTGGTTAATTTAGTTCTCCTGCGGATCTCCTCGATTCTGATTCGATCACGCAGAGAAACTCCGAGCATAGCACGCTCCATTGCCCTTTGGGTGACCTTGAGCCTTCTTATGAGGCCCATAGTAAGCGACCATGTCTCAGTTCCGTAAGTCATCACTGGCAACACACACTGGTCAAAGACCTTAGTCTTGAGACACCGCGGTATTTGGGACGTGAAGATATTGCGAAGCTTTCCGAACGCTGCCCAGCCGAGTTGGATTTGGCGATTGATCTCTTTCTTGAAGTTGGACCTACCTAGCTGGACTAGTTGTCCCAGGTATACATATTCGTCAACAACTTCAAGTATAGAGTCTCCAACCTTTAGATGGGTGGGTGCGACACTGATTTATTTTCGTCTTGTCCACGTTCATTTTAAGACCCACTTGTTGAGAGACTTTACTGAGGCCATCGAGCATTGTGCTTAGGTCTTCCATAGCCTCAGCCATGACCACGATATCGTCAGCGAATTGGAGGTGGGATATGTTCTCGCCGTTGATATTGATGCCGAGTCCACCCCAGCCCAGAAGCTTAAAAACATCTTCCAGGGCGGCGGTGAACAGTTTCGGATATATAACGTCTCCCTGTCTCACCCCTCGCTGCAACTGGATAGGTTTCGAGTTCTGGTCCTGGAGGCGAACCAACATGATGGCGTTTTTATACAGACACTTCAACACCTCGATGTATCGATGGTCAATTTGGCACTGCTGGAGAGACTGTAGCACAGCCCAGGTTTCGACTGAATTAAAGGCCTTCTCATAGTCCACAAACGCCAAGCATAGTGGCTGATTGTACTCTTCGGTGTTCTGTAGCATATGTATGTGGTCTATGGTACCAAAGGCTTTTCGGAAACCGACTTGTTCGGGTGGCTGGAAGTCGTCAAACCTGCGTGCGAGACGATTCGTAATGAATCTCGAAACTCGAAGTTAAAGTTTTTTTTCTTCTGTTTGTGTGACTCCGAGTCGCACCGCACGGTACTTTGCCGGTCTTGTTCTGTTGGTAGTTAAAGTTTTGGTGCGGAATCCTGTTTGTGTGACCGCGAGTCGCACTTGGCTGGTCTTGTTCTGTTGGTAGTTAAAGTTTTGGTGCGGAACCCTGTTTGTGTGACCGCGAGTCGCACTTGGCTGGTCTTGTTCTGTTGGTAGTTAAGGTTTTGATGCGGAACCCTGTTTGTGTGACCCCGTGTCTCACTACGCCGGTTTTATTCTACTTGTACTGACATGGGGCAATTATTCCATTTTCGTTGCAGTGCCCGCCCCATCTTGTAGGCACTTAGCGCCATTTTGAATTGCAAATGGCATCGTCGAACAAATTTAATGAAGGCCTACGACGACGTGACGTGAGATCCAAATAAAATGAAACTGAACTACATCTTTCTTCAAAAACCTACTTTTCATCATCAATTAATCACCATAATTATCAGCCGAAAGACGTCCACTTGGACAAATGGCTTCCCCTACGGATTTTCACGACAACTGCTCTGCGCTGCCCGCATCTAGCGGCATCCCGCGACCTTCACCAGGTCGTCGATCCACCGTGTGGAAGGCCTGCCACTCAAGAACTTTACTTTCCCAACGGCCATCTGTTCTACGAGCTAGCCCCGCCCACTGCCACTTAAGTTTAGCAAATCTGAGAATTTTGGTTACTTTGGTACTCCTACGGACTTTTACCAGGTCGTCGGTCCACCGTGTGGAAGGCCTTCCTACACTACGTCTTCCGGTACGCGGTAGGCACTCGAGAACTTTACTGCCCCAACGGCCATCTGTTCTACGAGCTATGTGTCCTGCCCGCTGCCACTTAATCATCATCATATCATCTCACATACGTCCCCATCGAGGGGCTCGAGCCTACCCTGAGTCAGGGCGACTTAAGTTTAGCGATTCTGTGAGCTATGTCGGTTATCTGGATGGCTACTTTTACAGAGTGTTTATCAAATATTTTTCGAAAAACCTAAAAACTTTTTGGTACCTACCTACCTGCTTAAACAGTTTTTGTGCTCAAAAAGTCAAATATGAAAATAAATACCTACACGTTTCCAAATTTTAAAAGGCGCACGGCATTTTCTACGGTGCCATTGAAAATAAAAGACGATCCTGGGAACTTGATGTCACCCCTAAAATTCATCATCAGATCAACTTCAAAATTTCAAATTTTCACCGGGAATATGGCTTCATACTTACCAAATTTCAGCTCAATCGGATTTCAGGAAGTCGCTCTAAAATAATTTTCAAGACTTGACCTCAACAAACTAACTAACATACATACATACAAACATTGCAAGTAAAATAAAAGCTTTTAAATAGGTGTAGGGGCCCCATACTAAGTGCAGCGTCGGCGCACCCTCCAATTACGCCGCTGCACGCACAAAAAAAGAAGTTGGTTATGGAGGAAGGGGCAAGGGACTTTAAAAAATAGACAAATCCACCAAAAAAATGAATATATTGAATATGGCAAAAGATATGAAAAAGAAATAAACTAAAACTATGTAAATAGCCAGTATGGTAGCGCAATTTAAAAAAAAAAACTACAAATAACAAAAAAAAAAGACAAAATGGACAAAATGATGATATAAAAGCAGGTTGAAAAAAAAAAAAAAAACGGTAACGTGCGAGTCAGAATCACACACTTAAGGTTCCGTACCATCATACTAGACGGCGCTAGTACAAAGGTTTCCGTACCATCATACTTCACGTTTAAAAAAAAACCCGTTACTTGTATGGAGACCCTTATTTTTTCACCTTTTCTACTTTTTAGTATTTGTTGTTATAGCGGCAACAGAAATACTAGACTAGTGGTTATATCTCAAATTGATTCTGCTTTCAACAGTTAACGGCATTTAGTGAAACTATTTGCCACCGGTTTTTTTAGACTAATTCGACCCTGCTGAATACGATTCTGCCCGGTGTCAACCCCTCCCCCGCTCCCTCTCCCCTTTTTCCTCGAAAATGTGTCCCGATTTGCGGTTTTATCCATTTTTTTTGAAACTATTATAGATTAAAGAAAACTGTCTATGACAACATTAATCTGCATTAAATTGTGCACAACATTAATATATAAATCATTTGACTGGCATAAAAATTAAAAACATAAGAAATAACGCCTTCACTGTATAACTTATTATTTTTTCCAAAGTTTTGGCTATCGCAGTTAATATAAAGAAAAACAGTCAATGCTATGACAAAATAGCCAAGAAATGAATTAATGTTCATACATTTATCTACAAAACAAGACCTAATTTACCGTCCTGCGAGTATAAGTTCACGCTTTGTAGGTCGCAGCGTAGACGCCCTACATCACGTATTAATAAGTATTATACAGGTGTAAGGGATAGCTTACCGATAACGTCAGGCGGACATTTGGACCATGATTCCAAACAAATTTCCCTAAGAAACCATATAATGTCTTGTTTTGTAGATAAATGTATGAACATTAATTCACTTCTTGGCTATTTTGTCATAGCATTGACCGTTTTTCGATAAATTACTGCGAAGGCCAAAACTTTGAAAAAAAATACAGCTGGGGAAGGCGTTATTTCTTAAGTTATTATTCCAGTCAAATGATTTATATGTTAGTGTTGTACAACATTTATAGTAAATTAATGTTGTCATAGACAGTTTTCTTTCATCTATAATAGTTTTGATAAAAAATGGAAAAAAAAACGTAAATCGGGAAAAAGGGGTGGAAGGGAGTGGGGGAGGGGTTGACACCGGGCAGAATCGTGTTCAGCAGGGTTGAATTAGTCTAAAAAAACCCAGTGGCAAATAGTTTCACCAAATGCCGTATTTGGCCTCTGTAAAAAAAGAACCGCTAGTCTATACATCATCTGTGAAAATTTCAAGTGTCTAGTTATCACGGTTCATGAAATACAGCTTGGTGACAGACGGATGGACAGCGAAGTCTTAGTAATAGCGTTAGTACTAATATATATACTGTGGTAATAGGGTCCCGTTTTTACCCTTTTGGTACGGAACCCTAAAAACCAAAAAGATTGACTTCGCTACACAAGAGCTTAGTCTTAATACGTACTATGTTCTATATGATCTATATTATGAATCTTTTGGATAAATTTATTGTCTGAAAAAGTTGACCCAAGTACTTAGATTTATAAGTAAACATATTTTAAAAGTTTACCTATTCGGATCTTCAGACACTGTTTCAAGTTGCAAGTGTTGCCCATAGAAACACAATTAATTTTTGCAGCTTTCGAATTTTGAAGTTTTTGTTTTATCTCACCAAAAACGATTCATGTAAAGTTGGTTGCCAAGACTCACAAGTTCATTGCTTTCATTGTAAAAAAGTTACGAGATCTCTAGTCAAGCCCCTAACCACAGTATTACAATATAGCGGCTCCCTAGCTGAGTCCCTATTTGTACCGCGCATCATAGCCCACGGGGCCTGTCCCGTCCAAAGTATCTAGCTTTAAGTGCCCTTGACTGTACAAAATTTAAAAATAACAAATATCTCTAACTACCTTAAAACATAATATAGCGTTATGTAACCTCTCGGAGAAACAATATACACTCGAGAGCGATGAATCCGGGTCACTTAAAGAATCCTAAAAATCTCGGAAACTAAGAAGGCTAGCTTCATGAAATAAATTGTGTTTAATAGACACTTTAATACCCCTTAAATGAAAGTAATAAAATTTACGAGTCACTACATTTTATTTACAAAAAATTACATAAATAAAAAAAAACTGCTGATCTCGCCTTAAAACAAAAATAGGAAACATGACATTTTTGAACAACATTACGATTTACTTGAATTTTAATACTTCGTATTGCCTCCTCGTGCTTCCATAACTGTGTTTACGCGGTTTGGCATGCTGTACACCAAGTTCCTTATACGATTTTGGGGAATATTCTCCCATTCCTCTGTGAGAGCAATTTTGAGCTCACGAAGCGTGATTGGGGGAGGGTTTCTTTGTTTTACGCATCTCCCTAGCTCGTCCCAAGCATGCTCGATCGGGTTGATATCCGAGCTGCGTGCTGGCCACTCCATACGAGTAATGTTCATCTCTTGAAGGTAGTCATTTACAATCCAACCCGTATGAGGCCGGGTATTGTCATGCATAAAAATAGCATCCTCACCCAAATTGACCATAAATGGACCAACGTGTTCATTGAGGATTTCTTCCACATATCTTTCGCCAGTTAAAGAGCCGTTTTCTATGAACACCAGTTCTGTGCGACTCTCAGAAGAAACTCCGGCCCACACATGTACAGACCCACCACCGTAGGCTACTTTTTCTTCGATGCATGCTTGCTTGAATCTTTCCCCTGATCTTCTTTACACTTTGTGTCTTCCATCGTGCTTGTAGAGCATAAATTTTGATTCGTCGGAGAACATAACTTTTGACCAATCTACAATACTCCAATTTAAGTGGTTCTGGGCATATCTTAGTCTTGAAATACGATGCCCACGCTCCAGTTTAGGGCCGTTTGCAGGTCTAAGTGGTTTCAAGTTTGCTTCAGCAAGTCGTCGCCTTACTGTCCATGCGCTTGGGTTACTTCCTCCGAGGCGTCGAAACTGATTTGTAAGTTCAGTTCCTGTGAGAAAGCGATTACGAAGCATTGTGTTCACCAAGTATCGATCTTCTCGTGCTGTGGTACACCTGGTTCTGCCTGT
This sequence comes from Coleophora flavipennella, assembly GCA_947284805.1. Lineage (NCBI taxonomy): Eukaryota > Metazoa > Arthropoda > Insecta > Lepidoptera > Coleophoridae > Coleophora > Coleophora flavipennella. Next base: position 12,615,434 of record OX369259.1, on the reverse strand, counting down.
TCCTGGTCTGCGTAGGTTAGAGCCAGTTTCCTCGTAACGTTGGAGAACTCTTTGTACTGTTGAGAGCGACACACCGACAGTCGTGGCTGTATCGCGCTGACCCCGGCCGTTTTCCAGCATTGTGAGTATTCTGGTGCATTCTTCAGGTGTAAGCGACATGATTACTGCTTGAATAATATATTGAACACTATCAACATGGTTTATGTACCCACTTAAATGACAGATTAGAAACAAAAGCAAAAACAAATGTAGTAATTTCGTAGTTCCATCTTCGAAAGTCTCCCTTTTTCAAATTTGATTTTTTTATGACATAACTTTACAATAACTAAGAAGTTTTAATGACTTCATTTAAGGAGTATTAAATTGTCTATTAAACACAATTTATTTCATTAAGCTAGCCTTCTTAGTTTCCGAGATTTTTAGGATTCTTTAAGTGACCCGGATTCATCGCTCTCGAGTGTATATCTTTTAAAATTTTCCTTTCAAAAGTCTGAAAGAAGAATCTGTCTCTTTGGTCATTCATCATCATCATCATCATCCTTATATCAGCCGAAGGACGTCCACAGCTGGACATTAGCCTCCCCCAAGGATTTCCACGACGATCGGTTCTGCGCTACCCGCATCCAGCGGCTTCCCGCGACCTTCACCAGATCATCGGTCCACCGAGTGGGAGGCCTAGCCTATGCTACGTTTTCCAGTGCGCAGTCACCACTCGATAACTTTAGTGCCTCAGTAGTCATCTGTTCTACTAGCTATGTGCCCCGCCCATGCCACTTAAGTTTAGCAATTCTGAGAGCTATGTCGGTTACTTTGGTTCTTCTACGGATCTCCTCGCTTCTGATTCGATCATGCAGAGAAACTCCGATCCGAGCATAGCACGCTCCATTGCCTTTTGGGTGACCTTGAGCCTTCTTATGAGGCCCATAGTAAGTGACCATGTCTCAGTTCCGTATGTCATCACTGGCAACACACACTGGTCGAAGATCTTGGTGTTAAGACAGTGCGGTATTTGAGACGTGAAGATATTGCATAGCTTCCCGAACGCTGCCCAGCCGAGTTGGATTCGTCAATTGTTCTCTTTCTTGAAGTTGGACCTACCTGCTGGACTGTTTATCCTAGGTACACATATTCGGCAACCACTTCGAGTGTAGAGCCTCCAACCTTCAGAGGAGCAGGTGCGATACGGACGTTTGATATAATTTTCGTCTTGCCCATGTTCATTCTAAGACCTACTTATCGAGAGGCTCTAATGAGACCATCGAGCATTGTGCCTAGGTTATCCATAGTCTCAGCCCCGATATCGTCAGCTAATCAAAGGTGGGTATACTCGCCGTTGATATTGATGCCAGTTCCACCCCCAGTCCAAAAGCTTAAAAACATCTTCCAGGGCGAAGGTGAACTGTTTCGGAGATATTACGTCTCCCTGTCTCATCCCTCGCTGCAGCCGGATAGGTACCGAATTTTGATCTTGGAGGCGCACAGACATGGTGGCGTTTTCATACAAACACTTCGGTACCTCGATACATTGATATAGTCAATTTGGCACCGCTGGAGAGACTGTGACACAGCTCAAGTTTCGACCGAGTCAAAGGTTTTCTTATAGTCCACTAACGCTAAGCATAGCGGCTGATTGTACTCTTCGGTATTCTGTATAATCTGCCACAGCGTATGTATGTGGTCTATGGTACTAAAGCCTTTTCGGAAACCGGCTTGTTCGTGAAACAGTCAAACCTGCGTGCGTGATGATTCGTAATGTTTATTGAAAACAGTTTGTAAACATGGCTCAGAAGTGAGATTGGTCTGTAGTTCTTCAGCAGGGTATTGTCACTCTATTTGAATGAAGAAAAGCACAACCTCACTTCTGTGCCATTCCTTAGGCGTTTGTCCCTCGAGTATAACGGAATTAAATAACTTCTGAAGAGCTTTTTTGGTCATTATACTTTTTTATTTTTTAGAAATGTCTTGTTCTTTTGAGCATAAAAAAAGTGGCAAAGTAGAAAATACATTTTGAGCTCAGTTAATTGGCATATCAAGTACCCCTTTTGAGACAATATTTTCTCTCGTGCCGCTTTTATTTGTATTTCGAAAATGATGATTATATGTGAAATACTTTATTAATGTATTGTTAGCTCTTGTTGTCTCTCTCTTCCTAGCTATGTATCCCACATTGTGGTTGGATCAGCTTTTATAATTTTTTTCCTCCACTTCGCTCTGTCCTCGACGTCGTCTTCTTCGACCTCTCAATCCCTCATGTCTGTAAGCACTACATTTTTCCACATTGTCTTGGGTCTTCCTCTGTATCTTCGACCGGGAAGGGAGAGCCGTAGTGCCAAGTTCCCTGCGTCTTCTGATGGCCTCCTCCTTACGTGACCATACATCGCAGCCGCCTACCCTCCTGTATCTTATCGGCAATGTCGCGTATACCAAGGCTTCCATTTTATAGAGCTAAGTTACGCCGCACTGTAAGCTCTCGTTGTATTTTGAATATATAAATATGAACTGTATTTTGACTGCATCTAATGAAATAAAGATTTATGGAAGTAATTATGTAATGAAAACACCCCTAATATTTGTATGTTGGAAAAAAACTCTATTTTTGAAGTAAGACTTCTTTACAGTAAGCTGGTGAATGCGTTACGCGAACGGTGATTTCTAACGTTACTAAAAGTGTGATCGGGCGAGGCGAACGGCACGCTTGACTTGAGGAGTAAGCTGGTGAATGTGTTACGCGAACGGTGATTTAGTTTTACTTCAGTCGTGTGGTCTAAAGCACCATCATATCATCATATCAGCCGAAGGAAGTCCACTGCTGGACATAGGCCTCCCCCAAGGATCTCCACGACGACCGGTTCTGCGCTGCCCGCATCCAGCGGCTTCCCGCGACCTTCACCAGGTCATCGGTCCACCGAGTGGGAGGCCTGCCTACACTACGCTTTCCGGTGCGTGGTCGCCACTCGAGAACTTTACTGCCCCAACGGTCATCTGTTCTACGAGCAATGTGCCCCGCCCACTGCCACTTAAGTTTAGCGATTCTGAGAGCTATGTCGGTTACTTTGGTTCTCTTACGGATCTCCTCGTTTCTGATTCGATCACGCAGAGAAACTCCGAGCATAGCACGCTCCATTGCCCTTTGGGTGACCTTGAGCCTTCTTATGAGGCCCATAGTAAGCGACCATGTCTCAGTTCCGTACGTCATCACTGGCAACACACATTGGTCGAAGACCTTGGTCTTAAGACACTGCGGTATCTGGGACGTAAAGATATTGCGAAGCTTCCCGAACGCTGCCCAGCCGAGTTGGATTCGACGATTGATTTCTTTCTCGAAGTTGGACCTACCTAACTGGACTGTTTGTCCCAGGTATACATATTCAGTAACAACTTCGAGTGTAGAGCCTCCAACCTTCAGAGGAGTAGGTATGACACGGACGTTTGACATAATTTTCGTCTTGTCCATGTTCATTCTAAGACCCACTTGTTGAGAGACTCTACTGAGGCCATCGAGCATTGTGCCTAAGTCGTCCATAGTCTCAGCCATGACCACGATATCGTCAGCGAATCGAAGGTGGGTGATGTACTCGCCGTTGATATTGATGCCGAGTCCACCCCAGTCCAAAAGCTTGAAAACATCTTCCAGGGCGGCGGTGAACAGTTTCGGAGATATAACGTCTCCCTGTCTCACTCCTCGCTGCAGCTGGATAGGTTCCGAGTTTTGATCCTGGAGGCGAATCGACATGGTGGCGTTTTCATACAAACACTTCAGCACTTCGATATATCGATAGTCAATTTGGCACCTCTGGAGAGACTGTAACACAGCCCAGGTTTCGACCGAATCGAAGGCTTTCTCATAGTCCACGAACGCCAAGCATAGTGGCTGATTGTACTCTTCGGTCTTCTGTATAATCTGCCGCAGCGTATGTATGTGGTCTATGGTACTAAATCCTTTTCGGAAACCGGCTTGTTCGGGAGGCTGGAAGTCGTCAAACCTGCGTGCGAGACGATTCGTAATGACCCTCGAAAACAGTTTGTAGACATGGCTCAGGAGTGAGATGGGTCTGTAGTTCTTCAGCAGGGTATTGTCGCCCTTTTTGAAGAAAAGCACGACCACACTTCTGTGCCATGCCTTAGGCGTTTGTCCCTCAAGTATAACGGAATTAAATAATTTCTGAAGAGCTTTAAGTACCGGTGTTCCACCTGCTTTCAGAAGTTCAGCCGTAATTCCATCATCACCCGGTGCCTTATTGTTTTTAAGCTGTTTAAGAGCCATTCTAATCTCGTACAGGCTGACGTCCGGGATATCTTCGGTATAGTGTCGGGTAAGTCTAGCTCTTGGGTCTTTAGCCAGATCGCTGACAGGCAGACGTGTGGTCGTGTACAATTGTCCGTAGAACTTCTCAACTTCTTCCAGCAACTCAGTCTTAGACGATATGATCCTGCCGTCCTCAGTCTTCAGCTTGGTCAGTTGGCTTTGACCAACAGACAGATCTCTAGCGAACACTTTTGAGCCTTTGTTGTTCTCAATCGCCTCTTTAATACAATTTGTATTAAAGTGGCGCAAATCGCGAGTAAGAGACTTAGAGATCTGCCTGTTTAGTTGCCGATACTGAGTAGCGTCTTCAGAGGACTGCAAAACCAATCTGCGCCTTTCTTCCATGAGGTTGCTGGTGAAGTCAGAGATTTTTTTGGTTCTGTTTGAACGGCGAGTTTTGAAAATCTTAGACCCGACCGTTTGGACAATTTCCACGAACCTGTCGTTATAATCGTCTACATTCTCGCAGTCTCCTAGGCATTCGAAGCGATTGTGCAATTCGAGCTGAAAGTTTTCGGGGTTTTGGAGCTGGATGGGCGCTGGTCGGAGTGTGGACTTCATCAGTCGACATCTTTCTAGCTTGGTCTTTAGATTCAATGTGCCTCTTACCATTCGGTGATCGCTTCCTGTTTTGACTGAGTTGATCACAGAGACATCATTGAATATTTGCCTTCTTGTCGACAAGATGAAGTCGATCTCGTTCTTCGTTACGCCATTGGGATGCAACCATGTCCACTTTCGCTGTTTAGGCTTTTTGAAGAAGGAGTTCATCATAAAGAGGCCCTCCTTCTCCATAAAGTCGGCCAGCTGCTGGACGATATGATCCTGCCGTCCTCAGTCTTCAGCTTGGTCAGTTGGCTTTGACCAACAGACAGATCTCTAGCGAACACTTTTGAGCCTTTGTTGTTCTCAATCGCCTCTTTAATACAATTTGTATTAAAGTGGCGCAAATCGCGAGTAAGAGACTTAGAGATCTGCCTGTTTAGTTGCCGATACTGAGTAGCGTCTTCAGAGGACTGCAAAACCAATCTGCGCCTTTCTTCCATGAGGTTGCTGGTGAAGTCAGAGATTTTTTTGGTTCTGTTTGAACGGCGAGTTTTGAAAATCTTAGACCCGACCGTTTGGACAATTTCCACGAACCTGTCGTTATAATCGTCTACATTCTCGCAGTCTCCTAGGCATTCGAAGCGATTGTGCAATTCGAGCTGAAAGTTTTCGGGGTTTTGGAGCTGGATGGGCGCTGGTCGGAGTGTGGACTTCATCAGTCGACATCTTTCTAGCTTGGTCTTTAGATTCAATGTGCCTCTTACCATTCGGTGATCGCTTCCTGTTTTGACTGAGTTGATCACAGAGACATCATTGAATATTTGCCTTCTTGTCGACAAGATGAAGTCGATCTCGTTCTTCGTTACGCCATTGGGATGCAACCATGTCCACTTTCGCTGTTTAGGCTTTTTGAAGAAGGAGTTCATCATAAAGAGGCCCTCCTTCTCCATAAAGTCGGCCAGCAGCTGGCCACGTGCATTTCTCTCTCCATATCCAAATTGCCCCACTTTCAGCTCACCATCACTTCGTTTGCCCAGTTTCGCGTTAAAGTCCCCCATAACAATGGTGTATTGAGTCCGGGAGCTATTATGTAGAGCTCTAGAGATATCCTCATATAGGAGCTCCACTTCGTCGTCGGAGTGTTGCGCGGTCGGTGCATATACCTGAATAACTTTCAGCGAATACCGTTTGGTAATTCGGAGAATAAGGTACGCTACCCTCGTCGAAACACTCTCGATCCGGACCACATTGTTAATGAGGGACTTGTGGACTAGAAACCCGACACCACCCTCGGGCAGTTGGTCGCCCTCCCGGAAATAGAGCAGGTTTCCGGATTTAAGGATTATGGTGTCCTCCCCCTCTCTTCGGACTTCACACAATCCTACGATGTCCCATCGTAACCTGCTCAATGCTTCCTCGAGTTCTGTTAGCTTTACGTCGGTTCGCAGTGTGCGCGTGTTGTAGGTTGCCAGGGCCAGAGGTCTTTTGTTTAGGTAGCCTGGCATCTTCGCACCCCATGCCCCGCCGTTACCTTGACCGCTACCGGAGCCAGGAATAGCGGGGCCGCCGGGGACTAGGGGCCGTTTTTTCTTTGTGTCGGTCATTTGGGGGGTGTTGCCGTAATCGCCACGCTTGGCAGGCGGGTTGGCGATCGCAGTGTTGCAGATTGGCTGCAAATCACGGAAAGACGCTGCTGCCCATCCTCCGGTTTGAGTCCCTTAGTCGGCTCTTACGACACCTATTGGATGAGATAGGATGGCCCTATTCTAAGCCGGGAGCCATACGGCCAGTCTAAAGCACACTCGTTTATTTTTTATTTTTTGCGTTACACTTCAAAATGTAAGACGAGTAGGTAGCTGTAGATCTTTTAGGTTAAGAGCTCAGTCAAAAACAACTTCAATGGTAAGTGAGATTACATCATCATATCAGCCGAAAATCGTCCACTGCTAGATAAAGGCCTCCCCCAAGGATTTTCACGACTGCTAATTTTGCACATGGAGATTGTAATTTATTTTTTATACTACTAACATACAATTACTTGCTTAATACATAACCTCAAATCATATTCACAAAAGTATTCATTCCTACAAGTCGTTTTACAATGATCATTTCAAAACGAGAAAACTGTGCTACAGTTAAACTTTTTAAATATTTTTTATGGCTTTGGCTTAAAAAAATAAATATTCATTCCTACAAGTCGTTTTACAATGGTCATTTCAAAACGAGACAACTGTACTAAAATGAAACTTTTTAAATATTTTTATGGCTTTGGCTTCAAAAATTAAGTATTAATTCCTATAAGTCGTCGTTTTACAATGATCATTTCAAAACGAGACAACTGTACCACAATGACACTTTTTAAATATTTCAAAGAAACTCAAGACTTGTTATATATATATAAATTAGAATAGGTCAATGTTTATAAATATAATGCTCGCTAATACACACACACACTGACATGCACACACACAATAAAGAAATGGCGCACACTTCTGAGATTCTACATTAATTGTACTTTTAGGTAGCTTAGTAAATTGTTGTACTTTTCTTACTTTACTTCATATCTATAAGATCTATTTTTAAATTCTCTTTATGTTTTATATTTCATACGTTAAGGAACGTCACATTATTCTTTGTACCGGAGGTGGGCGTTAGTAACTGCGACACAGTACTCGACTAATGCAGTTGCTATCGTACACATTAAATTTGTTTGTAGTTTAAGTTCCAATTTAAATAAATTTTATTTAAATTTTAAATTTTTTGGCTTCAAAAATTTCAGTGAATTTTGATTTATTTCATGGTCGTAGAAAAAGTAAGTACTGTATGCCACTGCACGCAATTAGCCATTGTAACATGAGTGCTAGTTTATGCTACGAAGCGAAGCTCTCATTACTTGGCGTTGCATAAATAACTATTGTAGAGGTATTTTTGTAGATTTTTTTATTTTTAAAATATTAGGGGACCTCTCATACAAAAAAAGTAAAAAATATTTTTCAGTTCTATCAAAACTGACGCAAAAAAATTTGAGCCAAATTTTTTGTCATAAAAACTAGCCATATCTTATATTATGTGGTATAATATCTGGGAAACACTTAAAATACTACATGTTCTACGTACTCGTAGTTATTTTTTTCTATAAACTTTAATTATTTAAAAGCTTTTTAATTATATATTTTTAATTTTATTATCATTTTTATTTTTATTAAGAGCTTTTTTTTGTAGTGTAGGCAGGCCTCCCACTCGGTGGACCGATGACCTGGTGAAGGTCGCGGGAAGCCGCTGGATGCGGGCAGCGCAAAACCGGTCTTCGTGGAGATCCTTGGGGGAGGCCTATGTCCAGCAGTGGATGTCCTTCGGCTGATATGATGAAGAGCTTTTTAATTATTATTTATGAATTATTTTTAATTTTTATTGCTCTTATTAATTATTTTTTAACTTCACTTGTATGTACGTCCTGGAATTTGACTATCAATATCTTACATATTATACAAACTTTTTAAAGCTTTTTTTATTCAATTGTGGCCCACTGCCACTAAAGCTAACTGACTAAAATTTAACAAACGTTTGTGTCTCGTGACAATGCACGATAGTTAAATAAAAAAAGCTTTAAATAGTTTTTTAAAGCTTTCATTTAAGTTCACTTGTAAGTATGTCTAGGAACTTAGCGATCAATATTTCGCCTACTTCCACTGAAGCTATCGGGCTGAAATTTGACACACACGTTTGTTTCTCGTGACAATGCACGATTATTAAATAAAAACTTTTAACTAAAAGATTTTATGTTTTTAGAAAATTATTCGGTACTAAACCGGTTTGTAAAAATGCTTCATTTTCTGTTTTTACTGAAATCTGACAAACCACAGACACAGATATCAGTTTCTAGTACCTAAACTGTAACAAAATTTCAAAACTTTTGTTGATTGATTAATCAGTAGTTAGTACTATAATGCTTAATAATATAAATGCGAAAGTTTGTGTAAAAAAAAAGAAAGAAATATGTTTATTGTTTCTAGTAACACCGCACCAAAATACATAATAAATTAGTATCACCTGTCTCTAGGTAAGTAAAGGTTTAAAAATAATAATTCTATCATCATCATCATCATATCAGCGACATCATACGTCCCCACCGAGGGGCTCGAGCTTACCCTGAATTAGGGCGATCGGGCCTTAGTCGACCAAGTGGGCCCAGTGCGGGTTGGTCGACTTTAAACACAACCTTCGAGTTTCTTCGCAGGTGTGTGCAGGTTTGGCACCTCTGGTTAGGAGGACCGAGTCGTTACCGGTTGAGCCACCAACGCTTTTGTTTTTTTATGTTATTTTATTAATTTTATGTTATTTTTTTATTTTTTTTTAGTTTGTGTTTGTTACCTCTTCACGCCTAAAAGGCTAAACGAATTTTGATAGTAAAGTTGACAGATTCAGAGCTAAAGTATCATATTATAGGGTACTTTTTATCCTTTGTTAACGGGAACCTTTGTTCGCGGGAAACAGCTAGAATTAAAATAAAATAAAAGTTAAAAAACTAAACCCCGACTCCGTAAAACATGAAAACAAGAGTTTCCTGCCTGAAATCATAGCCATTATTTTTTCTTTATCTGGGGAAATAGCTGTGGCCACAAGTACTATCGTAATATTTTTGATGTGTAACATCTTTGCTCTCGCTTTCCTGCAATTTGTGGGAGTGATTTCGTGAAATGGGACGGAAATGTGTAACATGGGACGCAAATGTGTAACAACGAGAGTCCGACTCGCACTTGGTCGGTTGCTCTGGCTTTCCTGCAATTTGTGCGAGTGATTTCGTGAAATGGGACGGAAATGTGTAACATGGGACGGAAATGTGTAATAACGAGAGTCCGACTCGCACTTGGTCGGTTTTTTTCGTTACTGTCAGATCCGCCACCCAGGTACAATATCGTCATCAAATCTAACTAACCTAAAGTATTTTGTCACATGTTACACATCATATGCGAGTACTGTAGGTCTCGCTCGAATTTTTTTTTTATCATAAGTAGGTACCTATCATTACGGTTATATTAAAAATTAAATAAAATCAATATGTATATATAAAAAAACAATATAGCGGATACATATTGTGCTCATCAAGACCTTTCTTTTGATACAATACATGATACGAACATCTAAAAGAATTTTTTTTGGTTGTTTAATTCACCTACAAAATATGTTTTTTTTACATGCGGAGTGATGTCACAAATTCAAAAACACCACATTTGTCAAGATCGGTTAAGTGGTTTAGGAAATACGAGGGAACAGATGAACATCCATCCATACATACATACCTACATAGACTGTCAAAAACATAACCCTCCTTTTTCGTAGTCGGGTAATAAATACAGCGCGCCACTAACGTACTCGGTAACACAAAAGCAAATCTACAAAAGGTATCTAAGATACCACAGTCCCTTGGTGTACGGTAGACCCTTCCGTCTGATGTGTTCTCGAGGGAGACCCTTCGAGGTAAAGAATGTGTCATACAAGGGTCGGTAATGGTGAACTTAATCTAAAAAGCTCTTGGGTCAAGTTTTCCTTTTTTTAAACCGACTTCAAAAAAGGAGGAGGTTTCTCAATTCGACCGTATATTATATATTTTTATGTGTGTTCGCGGATAACTTCGTCGTTCATGAACCGATTTTGATGATTCTTTTTTTGTTGGAAAGGAAATACCATAAGGTTGGTACCATGATAAGGAAACCAGGATCTGATGATGGCATCTCAGAGAAATCGAGGGGAACCTTAGTTTCCTGTTTGAAGTCAGTTTTTTTTGTTCAAAATTATTTTATTCACAATTGGTAAAAGTAAAAAACTGAAAAAAAATAAAATTATTTTAAAATTAAAGCTTGCACCCAAAAGTTTTTAGATTTTTGGAGATGTGATTATAACATGTAGTTTTAAAATATGATGATGAAGGTAGTTATAATCGTATCAGCCGAAAGTCGTACACTGCTGAACAAAGGCTTCCCCCAAGGATTTCCACAACGACCGTTTTTGCGCTGCCCGCATCCAGCGGTTTCCCGCGACTTTTACCATGTAATTGTTCCACCAGTTTCCTTTTTGCAAGACTTTTCTTGTAAATTTTAAGATTTGGGAAATTGAAACGCTGTAGAACTCGACTATATGTATAGGTATAATAGCACAGTTAAGAGTAATGAAAGACTCGCTGGCTTTATATCATCCATAATCAGCAATAATGTTCAGTGATATTGATGATAAAATACTACACCGATTTTGATAAAATTTATATAGGACTAACTATGCCCTATCAAATAAAAAAATAACTATGAAAATCGTTTGACAATCGGCGAAGATATCGAGTAACAAACATAATAAAACATACAGTCGAATTGAGAATCTCCTCCTTTTTGGAAGTAGGTTAAAAAGATACTCTAAATTGTATCTTTATTTATTTAATCTTTTAAATAGCCTTTACTTAAGTAGTAAGTAAAAATAAATGACATTTACATGGATATTAAACCTAAGAAATTATTACAAAATGGGCTCCTTTTGCAACCAAACAGTAAAATCTCTTTTTTCGTAATAGTAAAAATGATAAGTGTTATACCATTTCGGAATCTACACAAGATGCACAAATTCTCAAAGCAATGAGCCAAATTAGCGTAGTCAGTTTTTGGCAGCATAACCTGACAAAGTTGCACCATTAAAATTTGAATAGATTAAAACTAAAATAGATTCTTCTTTAAAAAAAATTGTGACCATTTGTGAAAAAATATTTGGTTTGCATTTGATAGCCTGATCCTTCTGTAACATAAAACAGAGAAACAAAATCTCAAAATACCTTTATTCTAGCTGTAGTGTCTCAAAAAAAGAATTGAAAAAAATTCCACCGTCGGTCAACGAGACGCAGGGAGGGGTTGCACCCCTTTGTTGTTGATGTTCCACCTTTTCGCACGAATCGTTAGGCTTCTTCATTTATTATGCGTACAGCGCAGGAGTGGAACTCCTTGCCTGCGTCAGTGTTTCCCGATTCCTATAATTTGAGGATCTTCAAAGCAAGAGTGAATAGGCATTATTTGAGTTTGCGTGTACCATCCTCGACTGCATCATCACTTACCATCAGGTGAGTTGCAGTCAAACGCACTCAAATTTTTAATAAAAAAAATTTAAAAAAAACTGAAGGTTACAATTTAATGAAATTTGAAAAAAACTGCCCTATTTCGGAAACCGTTAGGGTTTCATATGACATAAAAATAACAAATTATGGAGGTTCACGATCTGACCTACCTCTAGTCTCAATATTGACCTATACTTACTGTACATTCTGTATAAAAGGAAAAGTTGACTGACTGCATGGTATATCAACGCACAGCCGAAACCAGTGAACGTATTTTGCTGATATTTGGAATATAGATAGCGATCAGGACGTGGGCATTCACTAAGAAAGGATTTTTGGAAATTACCACGGGGACGGTAAAAAACGGGATCTGCGCGGGCAAAGCCACGGGCAACCACTAGTCCGATATAAAAATTAAGTCAAAGAATAAAGTTTACAAAAAAATATATACCTGTATATGTAACAAAATTGGTGTAGGACCCGTTAACTGGGGGTTCTGTTCATCAAACTGAACAACTTTCCCCAAGGAACCCATAGACAGTTCTCGAAAAAAAAAATTGTATCCTTCATACAAAAATGCAGAAAATTGGTCGATCAGCTAATCGATTTGTATGAAGAGTTTTTTATTGCAATTTCAGCAACGTCACAGAACAAAAGTTGTTCAGTATGATGAGTTGAAGCCCCAGTTAACGGGACCTACACCATTTTTTTACTTCCTGTGTGTTTTTTTTTTGATGAGTAGTGGTGGTAGGTACGGAGCCCTAATTTTGCAAGACCAGCTCGCACTTGGCCAGTTTTTTTTCCTTTGTATACGCCCCAATACCTTACCTAAATGCCAAGCAAGTTTCTAAGTCACCTGGAAGTGGTCTATAATTTTGATAGAAGTAAAGGTAAGTAACCCTAATTTCGCAAATCTCACTCGTACTTGGCTGGTTTTTCCCTGTATAAAAATATTTTACTTAAGCGAAACCACACCCTGGACACTTCATACAACGGGCCAGAAATTGAGGCCTATAGAATTTTCAGATTAAGATTACAAGATTCTCACAAGCGAGGATATAGATGACTTTGTTATTCTCAAGCCGTTCTCAAGTGAAATAAGGCACTATACGGATTTAGCTGCCTTTGATTCTATACGCCTCTAAATGACATTTCAAAAAAGGAATGACGGAACAAACAAAATGGCGGCGAAATCCTATACGTTCATAAACTAAACTGTAACCAATGTGTATCAATCTGGGCGATGAGGGTGTGAGGTCGCAATCTAGAGAGAGCAGCAGGGAGTGTCCATACTGTATGTTAGTACTATTATAAATATATACTTTAGCGAAACTAAGTAGCATTGTTTTGTTATCACGTCTGAACTTTTCATAATCACTTACCATCAAAGTATCAACATGTCCTTAGAAACGCACCAAAGCTAAGCTTCGTTTTATCTCGATCTCACGCAAGAAATTTAGGCAGAAGCCAGCAAGTATGTAAGTATTAAATGAAATTGTAGAGAAGAGTTAAGCTTACTAAGTAACCAAGTTACTATCAATTAAAGTAAGTATAATATATGTACGTACAGTCGGGTGCAAAACTGTTGAATTTAAACAAATATTTAGTATAAGTTACTAACAACTTACTTCACCATCATCATTCATCATATCAGCCGATGGACGTCCACTGCTGGACATAGGCTTCTCTCAAGGATTTCCATGACGACCGGTTCTGCGCTATCCGCATCCAGCGGCTTCCCCCGACCTTCAGTAGTTACCTACTTATGCTACGTTTTCCGATGCGCGGTCGTCACTCGAGAACTTTACTGCCCCAACGGTCATCTGAACAGAACTACGCACTGTGTGCCCCGCCCACTGCCACTTAAGTTTAGCAATTCTGAGAGCTATATCGGTTACTTTGGTTCTCCTACGGATCTCCTCGTTTTTGATTCGATCACGCAGAGAAACTCCGAGCATAGCACGCTCCATTGCCCTTTGGGTGAACTTAAGCCTTCTTATGAGGCCCATAGTAAGCTACCATGTCTCAGTTTCGTATGTCATCACTGGCAACACACACTGGTCGAAGACCTTGGTCTTAAGACACTGCGGTATCTGGGACGTAAAGATTATAGCGATTCTTCCCGAATGCTGCCCAGCCGAGTACTTAAACTTACTTGTAAAACATGAAATTTAAAATTTTGTACCGAGTTGTCCTTCTTTTTACCCGAGTGTCCAAAAATTAGGGTAACATTTTTCGGGTGTATGTATCATCCTTTCATTTGATACCCATTTCATGTGGGTGCAAAAAACATAATTGGTCCCCCATCCGCGTGTCATAGGACCTAGTATAATACAAGCAACTACCGTCCACTCTGCGGGAAATAACCCATGACGAGACATCTTGTTGGAAAGTGAATTTTATTCATTCAAAGAATTTTTTGAAAGAATTTGATAGTACGAGTAGTTGTGACATTTTAAAACTTAGTAACACGAGTTACCAATATGTATTTTGTTATTTTATTACTGTATTTTTCTACTTTATTTTGGCATTTTGTTAATTTTATTAGTTTTTTTTCTGTATTGTGCTTTCTTTGACGATCACATCACTATTGACATTTTAATATTATGATTTTTGAAATTATGAATTTGTGACGTGAATATTTTTTTTCTTTATTCACAATTGGTAAGCCCATGGCATCATCTCACCTGATGGTAAGTGACGATGATGCCGAAGATGGAAGCGGGCTTACCAAGATTCCCCAACGCAATGGGGATCTGGCTATCTTATCTTCGAGCCGGAACACATAAATGCTGTTTATACTGATGTTTTACTGATGACTTAGATAAGATAGTTGTAGCTTGCTAGGCGGGCTACGAAAATGCCCTACCACCAACCAAACCGAGTCTTACAAAGTTGACCCCGCCGGGAATCGAACCATAAATAAAACTAAACTAAACATCTTTGGGAGTCTGCCATGTTGGCTTAAGTATGACGTCACTTAGCTAACATGCATTGATATCCAAATTAAACGTACTTGTTTAAGTAAAATTTCAGCTTCTATAGAAAACCGGTAAGTGGTTTTAATTCAGCTAGCAAGATATGACCTAAACAAACATTAGCATTCATATCAGCTCATATACGTCCCCACCGAGGGGCTAGAGCCTACCCTGAATCACGCGGGCCCAGTGCGGGTTGGTCGACTTCACACACAACCTTCGAGTTTCTTCGCGGGTATGTGCAGGTTTCCTCACGGTGTTTGCCTTCACCGTAAGAGCGTCGGATAAACAAACATACATACATAAAAAAATTGCAAAGTAAATAAAAGTTTTTACAAAAAATAAAAAATAGCAAGTATGTTTTTAATATCTTCACAATTAGGGATGACGAATGGGCATCTGAGTTACTTTTTATCATCTGTCAAAAACGACATTATGTTCTAAAAATGTTTGAAATACCCAGGCGTGACGCCATAGTTTAGCAGCGTCAGTTATGTACTCATTTTGTGATTTTGGTGAGTTAAAAATCGAGGACTTGATGGAAAACAAAACAAGTAAGGTTTTCCGAAGTTTAAGTAGGAGGGCAATTTAGTGATCAAGAGTTCATAATTTATTTCTGATGCTGTCGTCATCGCTATTGGTAAGTTTTTGGCATTCTCAATTTAATGCGCCAAAAATATAACTTCAAAACTATAAGTATCTTGTAATTTGTATAATACTAGCCAAAAATTACGAATGTTATGCAATCTATTTCTGAACTGATAATTAGGTATGAATAGTTATTATTAATGCAAGCATAGATCCGATAGTAAGTCCGCATTTAGAGGTATTGATTGGAACAGTTGTCTCTGTCTTTTTCTTTACGGGTAAAGAGTAAAGAAAATAACCACACTTTTTCACTTTGTCAATTGTTTTTTTGTTTTAATCAAAAACTACAATGAAAGTGTAAAAAATAATAACATTACTCACTTCGTATTATCATAACAAATATTTTTTTATATTTTTAAAAATGTAAACTTCAAAATATTAGTTATAACTAGAGTTGAAAGTAACGGTGTACACCTATCTTAGGGATTTTTTCTATCGAGCCAAAACTACTCAATCGAGTATCTAATAGCTTTTGACTTTAAGGAACACCATCAACAATAAGGGTATTTTTTCAACCTTGGGTTTTCTATAGTATGGGAGAAACTGACGTCAAAAATAACGAAAATTTGTAATATTACCGCGTTAAATGGTCGATTGAGTGCTCGTATTGGACGTGGGCTGCTTTGATTACGTAAAGGGTAGAAAGTAGTCGACTGAGCCCGCGGGCTGAGTAGACCCTTAAGTGTCAAGCCGCAGAAAGTGGTCTACTGACCCCTTTGGGCCAAGTAGACCCTTAAGCCTTAAGCCGCACGTAGTGGTCGACTGAGCCCGCGGGCTGAGTAGACCCTTAAGACTTAAGCCGCACAAAGTGGTCGACAGAGCCTGCGAGTTGAGTAGACCCTTAAGCTTTAAGCCGCAGAAAGTGGTCTACTGAGCCACACCCTGGACAGTTTATACAACGGGCCAGAAATGACATTTCATAAAAGGAATGACGGAACAAACAAAATGACGGCGAAATTCTATACGTTCGACAACCAAACTGTAACCAGTCTGTATCAATCTGGGTGACGAGGGGGTGAGGTCGCAACCTAGAGGCGGTAGGGAGTGTTCATACTGTATGTTAGTACTAATATATATACTTTGACTGAGCCAACGGGCTGAGCTCGCCGATTGGTAGGTCGAGTCACCTAAAAAAAACCTGAAAATGGTCAACTGATTTATCTGGCTAAATAGGCTGTGGGCTCAGATGACTGTTCAAACATGATCTTCGTATTGTTATTACTAAGGCGGGTCAATAAGTTCGTGACTTTTTAAATTTCCCGTCTCTTTGCTGAAAGGACAACGCTGCTCCTGTCAACAGGCATCTGTCAGTTGACTTCTATAAAATTTGAACGAGCTGCGTCATTTAGTTTGAATTTTGTAGGCATTGATATCAGACTAACTCGTGATTGGAGAAGAAAATGGAAAAAAGTTTTTTTTAATTTCGGTATTGTGTCTATAAATTATGCCAATTTAAATTCGTTTTGAAGTATATAATTCGAACTTTACGATATGAGAGTAGATAAAATATTGTTTTATCCTAAAACTTGTGTTATATTCAAAAAGTCACGGACTTATTGACCCGCCCTGAACTTCCGTGAGTATGCATTGTAACGTACACCCATATCGTTCCATATTTATAAATAAATATCTATAGGTATTATACAGTTTGATTGTCGGACGTTTAGGATTACGCCGCCATTTTGTTTGTTCAGTCATTCGTTTTTTGAAATGTCATTTCTGGCCCGTTGTATGAAGTGTCCAGGGTGTGACTGGGGGCTGGCTACCCTCCCCAATTTTGGGGGGGCCCAAAATAGGGACCAATCTCAGTAGGATAACTAGGGTTCCGCGCGAAATACTTCAATATTATTAGTTAGACTACATCGTTCTTCCAAACACAACGTAATAAATTAATCTCTTTAAAGAAGATAGATAGATAAAACTTTATTTCACTAAAAAGGCACAATACATTTTAACAATACACAAACAAGTAAGTGAAACTTAATGACAAATATTACTAGTTTATATAAAAAATATGCAACAGTGTCAGTGGTGCCAAGTTAGTGAAACTGGTCCAGGCTCAGCATAAATTTTGTGGGTCGCAGAGTACTCACAACGCTGTTTTTCAGCCAAAACCAAAAAAAACGTACACGCACCTCAGTGGTCAACAATATAGTTATGAAAAAAATTAAAATTTAAAAGAAAATTTGTGCATTTATTTATACCTGTGCTGGTGATTGAGGGAAGACGACGATAGTGCTCGCATAGACAGGACAAATATCCCTTACAGTGTCTACCTGCCCGGTAATAACATATGTACGCATACACAGCCGCTTAAACCCAGACTATAACGTTATATTATATAAAAGGAAACAGTGACGGAATGACTGATCCTTCCATGCACAAGCTTAAACACTAAACGGATCAGGCTGAAATTAGGCGTACAGATAGCAATTATGACGCAGGCATCCGCTCAGAAAGGATTTCAAATTTTTTTATGGGAACGGTAATAAACGGGACATATTCCGCTGCTTTATCCGCTACCCTCCTTTCTGCTCATTCGAGAGATATTCACGCAATTTTCTTTTGAAAGTATATAGTGTAGGAATTTCCCGCAGTTGTGGAGGGAGATCATTCCAACACTTTGAGGCGAGGAAACGGAAGCTACCACGGTATATTGTTGTTTTATGTTTTGGGATGTCAAAAACTGACGAGCAAACCCTACTAACATTTCGTTGATAAGCATTACGCCAGTTTTACTTTTTGTACAAATAATCAGGTCGCTGATATTTTATTACTCCAAACAAATGTATATTTGAGGATATTTGAGGAGTTAAAATATGGAGTAACATGCGTTCGTGGAGGGATCCTAAAACAAAATCGGGCACATGCATTTTGTACCCTTTGTATAAGATGCTGTGACTTTTGAAATAAATAAGGACCGTAGACTGTAATACAGTAATTTAATTTAGATAATATATTGGACTCGCATATCCTCACTCGTAACTCTGTGTTGATGAATGGTCGAATTTTATATAAAACCTTAAGTCTATATAGAGGCAGCTACGAGCCAGCTGAACTATATGTTTTTCGAAACGCAAGATAGAATCAAAAACCACTCCAAGGTTACGCGCTTCGTCGACAAGATCAATTGCTTTATCATTAATCCTAACCATAGGTTTAGAATGAACTATACAATCCACTTGTTTTTTGGTTCCCAATGCCATGCACTTAGATTTTGATGGGTTTAATAAAAGGGAGTTGTTTATTGACCATTGATACACTCTGTGGAGATCGTTGTTTATATTATCAATAGCAGTATTTATATTTTACAAATCCACAGCAGTGTAAATCTGAAGATCATCCGCATATAAGTGGTATTTACAACTCTGTATGCATCTAGTAATATCTGCACTATAATTAATAAAAAGTAAGGGACCCAATATAGAACCCTGTGGCACACCTCTCTCAACTGGTAATAGCTGTGATGTTAGATTTGTGCCGTCATGTTTCTGAATGACAACCTGTTGCTTGCGGAAACTGAGGTAACTATTAAACCACATTATGGAGCTAGTATCAAAACCATAATATATAAAAGGGTATATAAAAGGGTGTCATTCACCTTCAAAAAGATTCTGAGTTACTACGATCACAAATTAGGGTTCTCTAGACTCTAGACGATCTGGCCAAACGTTTAATTGTATTTTTTCAATGCAATAAAATTTAGGTATAGTTTGTATCATTTACATATTTCCTATAGGTAGATAGTATTTAGTTGTATGTTTGTATGTACGTACGTATATTTATAGGTAGGTTATGCATAAAAATGTTACAGCATGTTTTATTATATAGTGAATCGTAAAGAAAAGTTTACATTACTATTGTTTTAAGTCCCCATTTGCTCAGCTTGTTAAGGTTTTCTTATGGTTTACTGTACAATTTTGCATTTAGAGTTGGTATGCACTTTTGTACTTAACTGTACGTAGACATTGAAACGATTATTAAGTAATTAGGAACGTTTCCAAGATACGGCACGTGTGTGCCTAATTAGAGACGCGGGCCTTTATCACGACTCTATGCCCACTGCCGAGATCTTTTGTAGTGACAAACATACACATCTACAGGTATATAAAGGGAATACAGACGCCGGCAGGAAATTCTACTCCTTGCTCGTTCGCATAATGAACTTGCGGAAGAAGCAAAACGCTTCGTGCGTAAAGGTGGAACATCAACGACAAAGGGGTGGAATCGCCCTCCGCACCTGGTCGTTCGATGTTGAAATGAAGAGGGAGAATGAGGTGGTGAAGCTCCAGAACACACTTTCCGAAATGAATTCTGTAGAACATCGATAGATTTTTTTTCTATTATGACTAGAACTATTTTCCTTAGGTGAACGTATTACATTGAGTTTACCACTTTTTTTTTTAAATTGATAGAATTCTTATAGATTTTCCTGTAATCTACAAGCAATGAACTATATTTTGTATTTTTTTCAAAATTTTAGGCTTAGTAGTTTCGGAGAACAGGGGGAGGGAATGGTCAATTTTCGTCTTCTTTCATGAATAAAATCAAAACTATTTCTTTTACTTATGCAACAAAATATTTTTAAGATCCTGATAACCAGCCCTTTCATTTGATATGTGACACAATAAGGTTTCCAAAACTTTTTTAATTACCACAATTTTCCCCCGAAACCCTTATTTATAAAAAAATATTTATTTACTTTGTACATCTGTGTTTTGGTCATAGGATTACACTATCCTACCAAATTTCACTCGATTTGGTCCAGGAGATTCGGAGGAAATTGGCTTGGAAAGACGAACGGACAGACAGACCGACGCACGAGTGATCCTATAAGGTTCCGTTTTGTTTTTTTTTGTACGGAACCTAAAAACGTGTTTTTTTAAGGGGTTTGAAGTATTTTTGATTTATCTCTATCGTAAAAATGGTAATACATACAAGCGTGAAACTTGGTGTGATTATAGTACTAATACTGAAGTAAAACAAAATAATAAAAATTGGCCAAGTACCAGTCGTACTCGTGCTAAAGAGCCCAAACTGAATAACAATAAAAAGCAAACTTTTGTCGCTCGCGTTGATGTCTTTTGTTTGTAATGTGAATAGGTATCATTGTCATTATACAATGTAGTTGTGTGAAGAGGTGTGGAGGTACGGAATCCTCGGAGTGCTAGTCCGACTCGCACTTGACTGGTTTTTTATTTTTCCGCTAAAATTTGACAATTTGGACACACTGTAGTGTGTCAGCCAAGTTCGTAAAACGGGCAATCTAGACAAACGACAGTGTGACAGTCAAGATCGTAAAAAAAGGGCATACATATTATAATACAGCCAGACGCTTCCATCTTTGGCAACATCGTTACTTACCACCAGGTGAGATGTTGTCATGGGTTTACCAATTGTAAATAAAAAATAAAATAAATAACAAATTTTAAGGATATACTCCACTCATGAACCTGAACAACTTTCTCCAAGACACCCATACAATGGGAGTAAAAAAGTTTGGACCTAGTTCTCCATACAAAGTTGATTCCATTGATTAATGATTACGAACTTAGTATGGAGAGTCAATTTTTTTTGTTTTAATGTTATGGTTTCTCGGGGAAAGTTGTTCAGGTTTCATGAGTAGCGTAAAATAGCATCCTTCAAATTAGGTTTAAGATTTAAATTTCACCTGCATAGTTCGTTACAAAGACATACACAAACATTCCATACCACGACATTTCTAATAATTTAGTGAACATACTAAAGCTCTACGCGGGTACTCGTAAGTCAAGATATAATAACTAGGTAGCATATAAGTTGGTCTGCTAAACAACAAGCTTACTGCTGTGTAGTAGAGCCTTAAGAGGGCGTTTTAAGAGCCCGCTGGAGTTCATAAATCCCATACAAACGTAGTATTTGATTCATTTGTTAACCAAACAACCGATTTTGAAATAATTTTATATCGATAATCGGATGACGTATATCTACGTCGGTATCGTATTACTTTTTTGAAAAACGAAACGGGAATCCATTATTAACCAAAAAACTTGTTTTCAAAGTAAAACCGGAAAACAAGTTTATTGGTTAATAATGGAATCTGTTTAAAATCGGTCTACAATTGGTGGACATATACATACAAAAATATACAATCGAACATAGAACTTTCCTCTTTTTGAAGTAATTTCATTATATCAGCTCATATACGTCCCCACCGAGGGGCTCGAGCCTACCCTGAATTAGGGTGATTGGGCCTTAGTCGACCACGCGGGTCCAGTGCGGGTTGGTCGACTTCACACACAACCTTCGAGTTTCTTCGCAGGCGTGTTTTCCATCACCGTAGGAGCGTCGGTTAAACGAACATATGAAATCCAAATTCGAAAACACATTGGTACGTGGCAGGATTCGAATCACGACCTCCTGGACAGGAGGTAGCGGCCCTTGCTATTACGCCACCAACGCTCTCATTTAAAAAATATTAAATACCTTTGGAGGTGACCGATGGCTACGCTACTATACCATTTTTTGTTTTTAGTTTTCATTTTTTTTTGCGGCGTCCACTTTGTTTTCTGAGCGGGATAGCAAGTTAAATATTGTGTGAGAGCGAGGAGATATTAATGATGTGATGTTTGCTACCTAAAATATTTTTTCTTTATACCCCCTCTTAACAAAGTAAGACTTTAATAAAACAATAAGTCAAAGTCTAGTTCATGCGAGAGAATAATATTATTATAATAATACGTAGTACCAAAGTACTACACATATGGTTACTCAAAGGTTTATTGAACTTTTCGCGTAGTATAAAAGAAACATTTGCGTAGAAGCCTCCGTGGTGAAATGTTTAGTCTATTGGCTTCACACCAAGAGGTCGTGGGTTCAATCTTCGCGGGGTCTAACTTTGTAACTCTCTTTCTGGTTCACAAAATTAAGTCATAAAATATCGTCTGGATTACACGTTCAAAAACAAGTAAACGGGAGGGTAGGAGTGAGTAGACACTTAAAATATTCTCTCCATATATTTAATGTTTTAAAAATAGTAAAACTAATATCCATCTATCTGTTTATTATATTATGAAACAGTGAGTGAAAATCCACCTACCAGCAGTAATTTTCCTCTCAAAAGCTGATAGCAACATAGTTTACTGCAGTCCACCAACATAACCTCTCAACTAACTTCAGAGATGGAGTCCTTTCGCCAGTCATTGGATGAGATGGCTGCAATGTTCAAGACCAGAATGGCTCATTTTCAAGATGAGTTACAGAAAGCCGATACCTCAGAGCCGGTAGCTTCCACAACCTCACTTGCTGCTGATTTCAACGCTTTCAAGTCATTCGTAATGGAGGCTCTGATTACACTACAAAAACAGGTGGAGCTGCTTATTTCTGAGAATGACCGACGCGAAATGAGGAGCCGGCGTAAGTTTTTACTTGTTCATGGCATTCCGGAAGCATCTAACGAAGACACCATAGAGTCATTTTTGAAGGGTGTAGTGAGCCATATCAAATCCCCTGTGCTTTCCTGTGACCGAATAAGTCGCTGTCATCGCCTTGGGAAACCATCCAGCAAGAAAACCAGACCTATTCTGGTAAAGTTCAAGGAGTTGGCTGTGCGCGATCAACTGTGGATGGCTAAGGCTGGCCTAAAGGGCACTGGTGTTACCTTGTCCGAGTTTTTAACTAAATCTCGGCACAGTGTATTTTTAGCAGCCAGGGAACGCTTCGGTGTCAAAAGGTGTTGGACGCGAGATGGGTACGTATTCGTGCTAGGTGACGACGAAACGCGGCATCGCATAATTTCACTTGCTGAGCTGCAGCGAATCCCTACCTCGGAGAAGGCTACTGTTCCCTCGAAAGCACCTGCTTCTACAAAGCCATGGCACCAGCCACGGGCTCTAAGCCCATCGCTCCACCCGCCAAATCTCATGACAAGCCGCGTCGTGCTAGAAATGTGTGATTGGATTAGTGTAATGACTACACGCAGGTACATTTCTACAAATCGTGTTCACACTTTCACTTTGTACCCTCCACATTTTCACTTGTTATAATTATTGTCTTGTTTACCTATGTACATATCTAATATTTTATTTTTGATTGTCAGTCTTGCTTTTCTGTCAACTGTCAGTCTTGCATACAGTGTCAGTTGAGTGATGTGTTGTTGATGCGTTTTATTTGTTTTATTTTATGTAAAGTCAAAGATGACCTATTATAAAACGATTGTTTGTTGCGTATAATATTAGATGGGCTTTGTTTTATCTAAATGCGATGCGCGTTATTGGTTTTCTCCACGTTTTCTCTTTTTTTTTATATTTGTGTATGTATTAATTATTGATTCCTAGACATACGTTCCGTTCACGCATTGTTTCGTAAGACAATTTATTTCCCATTCAGTTTGTATTTTCATGTTTTACACTGCTGACTAGGATGGATAAAATAGTAGTATTTAGTTAGTAATTCTAGCTTAAGTTAATTTTAATTGAGTTTATTCATATATTATTATATTAATTTTTATATATATGTACTTACCTATAATATGCCAAATTTTATGGACAACTCTGACCAAAGTGTCAATTTTTTCTCATGTACATCTGAATCGGATTTAACAGACAGCAGTGATAGTTATCAAAGCCTTCCTTCCTTACATGGTTTGCTTGAAGCAGAGTTTTCCGACCTTCCTAAAAATTTTAATGTCGTGCACATAAACGCTCAAAGCATTCCCGCTCACTATCCCGATTTCTTATCCACTTTTGAAAATAACAACAACATCCATGCCATTTTAATTTCTGAATCTTTCCTCCACCCGAACTTGCCGTCTACGTCATATTGTCTTCCAGGATTCATACTCATTCGCAATGATCGTACTAATACCTCTCATGGTGGTGTGGCCATTTATCTTAGGAGCTACATTCCATATAAAATTCTTAGTCGCTCTCCACAGCCACCTCCACCTGGTACTGCTGAACATCTTTTTATTGAAGTCACTCTGTCACACAACAAATTACTTCTTGGAGTCTACTACAGCCCTTCTCTAAGGGTCAATTATTTTTCTTGTTTCGAAAAACTCCTTGAAGATTTCACTCCTTCCTATAATCACTTGATTATAATGGGTGATTTCAATACTTGCCTTCTAAAAGACGATGCTCGCTCTCGTCGTCTAGTCGACATAACTAAATCTTGTAACTTGAATATTCTACCATCTGATGCTACTCACCTTTTCCCTGGCTGTGTCCCTTCTCTTCTCGATCTTTCGATTGTGTCTTCTATTAGTCATGTTCATAGACACGGGCAGCTGACAGCTGACTCGTTTTCGTATCATGACTTGATATACATTTCCTATAAAATTCGTCCTCCCAAACCTAAACCCCGCATCGTTCTCCTACGCAATTTTAGTGGAATGGATCTGGATAGCCTACGCACGGATGCCAAAGAGATCGATTGGTCCATTATTGAGCAGGCACCGTCAGTCAATGATAAGGTAGTTCTTTTTAATACATTGCTTACCCAGCTTTATGACGTACATGCGCCAATTCATCCCGTGAAAGTCAAACATGTCCCTGCCCCTTGGCTTACTGACGATATCAAAACCTTGATGGTTAAGAAAAATTATGCTAAATCTAAATATAAGGCGGACCCGTCAAACAAAAACGAATCCAAATACCATCGTCTAAGGAATCGCTGTAATATGGTTTGTAGAGATGCGCAAAGACGTCATATCCACCAGTCTGTTGAGGAAGGCAACCCCGCTAAAGTCTGGAAATTTCTCCGGACGGTGGGTATTGGAAAATCTTCTGTGAACCAGGGTTCCAGTAACATAGACACCGATTCTTTAAATGCTCATTTCTCCTCCTCCCCCAATATCGATAGTAACGCTAAAGCTTGTACTCTTAACCATCTTTCCTCCTTGCCTTCCCCAAGTATCCCTCCCTTAAGTTTCAGTCAGGTGTCTGTTGACGAAGTTAAGAAGAACATTCTTGCCATTGGTTCTAAAGCTGTCGGAGTTGATTGCATTAGTCGTACTATGATCATTCCCATAATCGATATCCTATCTCCCGTTATCACCAAGATCCTGAATCAATCCATAGTTGCTGGAGTCTTTCCTGTTTCCTGGAAAGATGCAAATATAATCCCCCTACCCAAGAAAGCCAATCCTTCTGCCCTATCTGACTACCGTCCTATCTCCATTCTTCCATTTCTTTCTAAAGTTCTTGAACGTTTAATCCATAGCCAACTAAGTAACTTCCTAGTACGTAATGACCTGCTAAATCCCTACCAGTCTGGCTTCCGCCGTGGTCATAGTACGACCAATGCCTTAATCAAAATTACAGATGATGTTCGATCAGGTATGGATAACCAGCAGTTAACAGTGTTGACCCTGCTTGACTTTAGTAATGCATTCAATACGGTAGATCATGATATACTGCTTGGGATGCTACGTTCTCTTAACTTATCGCCATCGGCATCTGACTGGTTTCGTAGTTACTTGTGCGGGCGTCGTCAGCGTGTTCGCCTCGAGGATTCATACTCATCGTGGTGTAATACGTGTGCCGGTGTCCCTCAAGGTGGCGTGCTCTCTCCTCTTCTCTTTTCTATATTTATAAATTCTATTTCTCATAACTTGTCTTCATCCTACCACCTGTATGCCGACGATCTGCAAATCTATTCGCAGGCTCCAATACACAAATTGCATGATGCTATTAATAACACGAATAAGGACCTTTTTTACATATCACAATGGAGTAAATCGTACGGTCTGCAGGTGAACCCTGCTAAGACTCAATGCATTATTTTGGGTAGTCCTCATTTTATTTCGAGGGTGAATTTGGACCAATTGCCACATATAATGTTTGATGGAGTTCGCATTAACTTTAGCCATACGGTTAAAAATCTCGGCGTTACGTTCGACACCACCCTTTCCTGGTCAGCTCATGTCTCCGAAGTCAGCAGAAAAGTATTTGCTTCTGTGCGATCCTTAAACCGTCTCCGCAATTTCCTTCCAAATGCTACTAAAATTGCACTCGCCCAGTCTCTTCTTCTTCCTATCCTCGACTATGCCGACTCCTGCTATCCTGACCTCAATGTCGACCTTTTAAATAAATTAGAGCGTATGCAGAACCTGGCGATTAGATTTATATATGGCCTACGAAAATATGATCACGTCTCTCAGTATCGGAAAGATCTAAAGTGGCTATCTGTCCGCCGTCGTAGAGACGCACACGTTCTATCTCTTCTATATTCTTTATTATTTGGCCATAAATCTCCTACTTATCTTCAAACCCCTTTTCACTACTTGTTCTCTACACACAACCGACCGCTCCGTTCAGCGACTTCGCTCCGTTTGCATGTACCTCCACACTCTACTAAATTCCACTCCAATTCTTTCACTCTGCGTGCCATCCACTTGTGGAATTCCCTTCCAGATCCTATACAACGCTCTCCGTCACTTCCTATCTTTAAAACTCAAGTGAAACTCTACTTTCTGTCTCTGTAATTCTGTTCCTCCCTTCCGTGTTCTTTTTGTCGCTTCGCCATTTTGTAATTGTTCGAATTTGGTATAGGTATTATTATTTTTTCGTAATTTATCTATGAAATTTAAATATGTATTAGTATATATTTATTTGTATGTATAGAATACATGTACATATATGTGTATATATATAAATATATATATAGTTATATAATTGTTACAATATGTATTGAATAATAAAATTAGCATGTATTGTTTTTAATTAGTTAATTAAGTTGCTCATTTCTTTGCCCTTTTGTAAAATTAAGTATTTCGTGCTCTCCTGTAACTAAAGGTTGTCTGGAAGAGATTGCTTTTAGCAATAAGACCGCCTACTGTACACTTCATTATAATAACTATATGTATTAGCTTTACGAAATTGTTTTAGTGTACTATAAGTGTAAATAAATAAATAAATAAATAAATAAAAACATACGTAACACGCACCCATACTTAAATAATACGTACCTAATATACCTACCTGAGTATTGTTACGTAATAATTGAATCATCGTTAGCATAATACTATCATATAAATAATAATAATAAGAGGGGAATATTCCAGGTCGACTGTCTGAGTCCACTATGGTTTTGCCTGTCCCTGAATCCACTCAGCTTTCTGCTCGAGAAATCAGGGACGGGATTTCAGTTTCGGAGAGGTGATTCACGCATGACCCAGCTTTTCTACATGGACGATCTCAAACTGTTCGCTCCAAAAGCAACATGGTTGGAGGAACTGTTGAAAACCACTTGTGGTTTCAGCAGTTCCATCAACATGTAGCTAGGAGTGGATAAGTGCGCGATCCTTTATATAGACAGGAGTAGGGTGGTACATTCTGATGGAGTTGAAATCGACTCCATGAACATCCGCACCCTCTCTGAAACTGATACATACCGGTATCTTGGTATGTCGCAGAGTATTGGTGTTCACGAGGTAGGAGTGAAACAGTCGGTTTGTTACGTGTTTTGGGAGTGCCTGACAGAAGTTCTTGAGAGCTATTTGTCGGGCGTTAACAAGATACGAGCATTAAACGCCTGGGTCATGCCTGTTCTTTTTTAACACCCTCAGCATAATCAGATAGTCATAAACTGAACTCGACGCCCTGGATCGAAAAGTCCACACTACTATAATAATATAATAATAATTAGTAAAGATAAAGATGCGTTATGCAAAATTTGAAATAAAGCCATTCACGTACTTTATCCGAGAATTGTATGGCTACCTGTGCTCCAAAAAAAATGATAACCAAAAAATTCGAAAACTAGAGTCTTCAAGCTTCAAAAGCTATGCTTTCTTATTTCCTGTACGACCATTTTTCACTGAAATACAGCCTGTTGAAAAATGACAAAAAAATTTGATAATTTTTTTGTTCCTTTAATTTTTGCGAGAAGCATATATTTGGGCATTAATTGCAAAATTTCTCGAAAATAAATAGTTAATATTGAATGAATCCAACACACAAAAATTGGTGACTTTAAGACCTTTCATGTGCATTGAATACATTTTTTTCAACTTATTTGAAAGTATAGTAAAGTAATAAATGTAAAAATCGTGAATTGTGTGTTCGGTTTCAACGTATGTAGCAGCCGCGCTGAAGCCCGCATTGATTTGAACTTAAAATGAATAGACTTACGTTCGATATTATTTTAGCACGTATCAACCTGCTCGGATTGAGGCATCTTAATAAGAAACTTGAATAAGGAACCAACAACTTCTTTTAAGGATAAGATCTCTGTTTCTTTAAGACAGTTACCGACCAAACCACTGCGACAATGGCTAATTGTTGTTTCAAAATTTTTGGATGCCATTATTTTTATGATTGAGTCTTCAAAAATTTCAACCATAAAATTATGGCATCCAAAAACTTTTAATTCTTTTGAATACTTTTTACTCTGAATAATTTACACCTGTGCATAAGTACATTTTGGCAAATAAATCTAATCTCATCTAATCTTATCTTGCAAAATTTAAAGTTTCTGGACCCAGGTGTTTATCCTGGGCGCAGATTAAAACAAACTTCAACCCGCACTTTAACTGCTTTAGGGGATGAATTTGGTTAAACCCTTCCTTAATTGATGTTTGCGTTATGTATGGTCTTAACAAAGGTACGCACTTTTTTAATAAGAGATTGTACTCATGAAACTGAACAACTTTTCCCAAGAAACTCATGGTCAATTCGCAATATAATTTTTTAATTAAATTATCAAACTGCTCAGAATAACTCCCAGGCATAAATGAACTTGACAGTAAAAGGCCAAAGTTCAATGACCTCGCCGGCCCGTAATGATACCTATTCTGGCGTATTCCGCATAATTTAGTATTTTTATTTAAAAAAAAATGTAAATTGACTATAGGTTTCTTGGAAAAAGTTGTTCAGTTTCATGAGTACAAGCCCCAGTTAAAAAAGTGCATATCTTTGTGAAGACCCTGTTAAAGAAAATTTTATGCGAAATTTCAATATTCTAGATTTAGGAGTGGGTTACCATACAACCTTCAACCCACGGTTTCCTCCCTCATGCGGTTATTTAAAAAAATATATACAGTTGTAACAAAATTGGTGTGGCACCCGTTAATTGGGAGTTCTACTTTATTATACTGAACAAAATTCCCCAAGGAATCCATAGACAATTCTCAAAAAAAAATTTGACCCTGCATACTAAAATGCACAAAATTGGTAGAACAGCTAGCTGACAAATTTGTATGAAGAGTAAATTTTTTTTGGGTTTTCAGCATAGTCGTAGAACAAAAGTTGTTAAGTATGATGGGTAGAAGCCCCAGTTAACGGGACGTACACTAATTTTGTTACTCCCTGTATACTAAATTTAATTTGTTTTCAGAGTTTTAAAAACATGTCTTCTAACTTGTCTAAGAGTTAAGCCGACTTTCATGGGATTTTGTATAAACAAATTACGAGCCCGCTTTAAATGTACACTAAATGACTGAATTTTATAAAACCCTTCTTTAGTTATGTTCAAGATTATAGACTTAGGGGGTTTAGCCTTTGCGTTGATATATCAGTCATTTAAAAAAAAACACAATTGGTAAGCCTTTGGCATCATCTAGTCTGATGGTAAGTTACGATGATGCCGAAGATGGAAGCGGCTTACCAAGATTCCTTTACACAATTGCGAGTTGGCTATCTTATCTTCAAGCCGGAACACATTGATGTTTGGCGGCAAAACTTTGATCAGATGGTAGTAGCAGCCAGGTGGGCTTAGAAAATACACTTCCACTAACTAAACGTTAGACTCTGCCGGGAATCGAATCCGCGACCTTCTGATGTAAAGAAAATGGACTTTACCATTACACCACGGAGGCGTCACAGGGCGCTTCATTTTCGTAAATAGATACAACCATACGTGATACGATACGATACGTAAGATTATTCTCATTTGTGATACAACACCTAACCATGTTAAAATTTTCAAGATCACACACGGCCATCGATGCGTAGAATTCAGGCACATTCAGGGGTGTTCCGCTTCTACGCAGTAGTTGCGATAGTTGCGTATACGATTGCTGCGTTATGGCGAGGTATTGATTGGAACAGTTGTCTCTGTCTTTTTCTTTACGTGTAAAGAGTAAAGAAAATAACCACAGTTCTTCACTTTTTCAATGGTTTTTCGTTTCAATCAAAAACTATAATAAAAGTATCAAAAATAATAACATTACTCACTTTGTACTATCATAAAGAATATTGTTGTATATTTTTTTTAAATTTACACTTCAAAATATTAGTCAAAACTAGAGTTTAAAGTCACGGTGTAGACCTATCTCTGGGATTTTTTTCTATCAAGCCAAAACTACTCAATCGTGTTTGTAATAGCTTTTGACTTTAAGAAACATCATCAACAATAAGGGAATTTTTCCAACCTTGTGTTTTCTATAGTAGGAGTAATTGACGTTAAAAATAACGAAAGTCTGTGATATTACCGCCTTAAACCGACAACGTTTTTTTTTCAGTGATGCGATGTATTGGAAACTTTGGTTTGCGGGGATCTCGATTTTTCTCAGCAATTACATAATATACATAAATTGATTTTTTCATTTAAATGACTTCATTTTGTCAGTTACAAAAACACAATTCGTTAACTGTTATATTAAAAAAAAACATATTAACCACTTTTAAAACAGAGATTTGCAATCTATAGGCAAACCAAACCGATTTAAACCACATTTTTTTATTTGAATAGTCAAAACACACACTTTAATATGACAGTTGGATTTTTTCAAAATTAATTGTAGTTTTTAATTAAAACGAAAAACATTGAAAAAGTGTCATTATTTTCTATACTCTTTTCAAGTAAAGAAAAAACACAGACAACTGTTCCAATCAGTGCCTCGCCTTAACATCCCATATCTTGGAAAACATTAAACTGATTTTGATGAATCTTGCACTGTTTCCTAGATTAGAAGATTCAATAATTAAAAATGAATTAATGCATTTTGATTTATAGTATGTGAGCAACACGTGGACAACCGTACATACATACCTAAGAAATATAAACTTATGAAATTTTTTAGAAGCGCACATATACTTACTATTTTTTTAAATTCACTATTTGTAAGCCCATGGCATCATCTCACCTGATGGTAAGTGACGGTAATGCCGAAGATGGAAGCGGGCTAATCAAGATTCCCCAAAAATGGATATACGAAAATTGTGCAATTTTAACAATATCTGTCTGTTCGCTCATGTAACTGCATCATTGATGAATGCCGCGAGCCGGTAGAGGCGACTGTTAAACACTTCGACAAATGAGCCGCGCTGAGTTCAGTCGCGCGCGACTTAACTGAAGGTGGCCTCTTTGACGGAGTGTTTGTTGTAAGCCGTTGAAGCTGCAGTTAATTCAGCAAACGAACTTTACATACAAGGAGTGGAATTCCCTGCCGGTGTCTGTATTCCCCGATTCGTATAATTTAGGAATCTTCAAGACGAGAGTGAATAGGCACTATTTGAGCTTGAGTATTACATCCTCGGCTGCATCGGCACTTACCACCAGGTGAGGTGCAGCTAAACTCACTCATATTTTTTGTAAAAAAAATATATACGTGTCGAGTTTTGTACCTTTTTTTTGAAGTCGTTAAAAACGTAAACAAACCAGATTATTTTACGGCCGTTGCCTTGTTTTCTAGGTGTTTTCACTGTTCATTACGCTACATTAATCTAAGGCACCACTTAACATCATACTTAGTGCTAAAACAATTAATACGGTTTGTTTACGTTGTATGTTTTCTTGGTTGGGACCTTCGAGCAAATATAATGGACCGGCCCTATCCATACAATCTATATTTATCTTATATATAAAAATGAATCGCAAAATGTGTTGGTAAGCGCATAACTCGAGAACGGCTGGACCGATTTGGCTAATTCTTTTTTTGTCGAGTTCGTTATTGTCAGGAAAAGGTTCTTATGTAGGGTAGGGTAGGTTTGGGTAGGGTAAGGTAGGGTAGGGTAGTGTAGTGTAGTGTAGGGTAGGGTAGGGTAGGTTAGGGTAGTGTAGGGTAGGGTAGGGTAGTGTAGTGTAGGGTAGTGTAGTGTAGGGTAGTGTAGGGTAGGGTAGTGTAGTGTAGGGTAGTGTAGGGTAGTGTACAGTAGTGTAGTGTAGTGTAGGGTAGTGTAGGGTAGTGTAGGGTAGTGTAGGGTAGGGTAGTGTAGGGTAGGGTAGTGTAGTGTATGTAGAGTAGGGTAGTGTAGGGTAGGGTAGTGTAGGGTAGGGTAGTGTAGTGTAGTGTAGTGTAGGGTAGGGTAGGGTAGGGCAGTGTAATGTAATGTAAGGCGGTACGTAGTTCGCCGGGACAGCTAGTATATACATAAAAATGAATTGCTGTTCGTTAGTCTCGCTAAAACTCGAGAACGGCTGGACTGATTTGGCTAATTTTGGTATTGAATTATTTGTGAAAGTCCAGAGAAGGTTTAAAACGCGAATAAATATGAAAATGCTCGGAATTAAATAATTAAAAAAAATATCAGTCAAAAAAATAATTGGTTTTAGGGTAGGGTAGTGTAGTGTAGGTGTGGTGTAGTTAGGGTAGGGTAGGGTAGTGTAGTATAGGGTAGGGTAGGGTTGGGTTGGGTAGTGTAGTGTAGGGTAGGGTAGTGTAGTGTAGTGTAGTGTATGTAGGGTAGGGTAGGGTAGTGTAGGGTAGGGTAGGGTAGGGTAGTGTAGGGTAGGGTAGTGTAGGGTAGTGTAGGGTAGGGTAGTGTAGTGTAGTGTAGGGTAGTGTAGGGTAGTGTAGGGTAGGGTAGTGTAGGGTAGGGTAGGGTAATGTAGTGTAAGGTGGAACGAAGTTCGCCGGGACAGCTAGTCTGTAAAATAAAAGAAAGTCGTGTTAGTTACACCATTTATAACTCAAGAACGGCTGGACCAATTTTTATGATTTTTGTGTTTTTGCATTTGTCTTCGTTCTGAATAGGATAATAAGTATTAAAAATATGATATTCATCAATAAAAAAAATATTATCAGTCAAAAAATAATTGGTATTAGGGTAGGGTATTGTAGTGTAGGTGTATTGTAGTTAGAGTAGGGTAGTGTAGTGTAGGGTAGGGTAGTGTAGGCTAGAGTACGGTAAGGTAGTTTAGTGTAGTGTAGGGTAGGGTAGGTTGAGTAGGGTAGGGTAGTGTAGTGTAGGGTAGGGTAGTTTTGGGTAGTGTAGTTTAGTGTAGGGTAGGGTAGTGTAGGAGAGGGTAGGGTAGTGTAGGAGAGGGTAGAGTAGTGTAGGATAGGATAAAAATGAGTCAAATACAACTACATGGAAACACCAAACCACTAGAGTCTACCGAGTCTCGTTTAAATAAAAACAATGACAGAGACGTACTCGGAATGTAGCACGAATCCTTACTAATAATAGTATAAATGTGGAAATGTGATTGTTTCTTGTTTTTTCACATTTTCACGCTTCAATGCCTTGACCAATCATGATAAAATTTGGCATGCAGGTAGTCTGTATCTCGGGGAAGGACATAGGCTACTTTTTATCACGTGAAAATAGCAAAGTCCGATGCAGTTCCTGAGGAAACTGAAAAATATACTTTTTTTTTCGTTCATTTCTTTAACATCGCAACGGAAGTGGATTGTTGTGATTTTTTTACAAAGAGATGGTGGAGGGAGTGGGAAATAACAGAGAATGCTAATCATAATAGCCCGATCTGGGATAGAGATCAGAAGAAAACTAATGTCCACGCTCGCGAGCCGCTTGCGGCTCACGCACCACTCACTCTTAAAGACAGTCTGAAAAAGATTTTTACGAGGCCGAAGCCGCGGGCAAAAGCTAGTCACACTAATATTATAAAATTTGTAAGTTTTTACGTGAAGAAGTAACAAACATACACACTATGTTTCCTTCTTCTTCACGTAAAAACTAATGAACGGATCTGGCTGAAATTTGATAGGTAGACAGATTAGGACCTGGATTAACACATAGGCTACATTTTCCACGCTCGTGAGCCGCTTGCGGCTTGCACACTGCGCACCATCGAAAAGTCATAGAAACGTTGTCCACGCAGGTGATGCCGCGGGAAACAGGTAGTAAAATAATAAATTTTACTAATTTCGACCTTCATACCATTTGGGGAACATTGATCGACTAGGTGAAATAAGCGAATACGCTCATTCTGTAGACATCAAAACCACTGTTTGCGTAGGCCGGTCCATAGCTGCTATATTGGTCGAAGGTTAGGACAACGTTTTCGGTACACCTGTACCGAAGAAGCAGTCGTAGCTTAGTGCGACTTGCCTAGTTGGTTTGATCACGCAGGTAAAGTGACCCGAAGTATGGTCATCACCTAGATGGGTTTGACTGTTAATGCCATTTTTCTCGACCGTTTCCGTGCTTCGAAATTCGTTCAGATGACTTATATGTGGCTTAAAAAGCTTCTGACAGTAGGGTTTGCCACTAGCTCTAAAACCACCCGGACTTCGCCCCCGTGTGCGGAGATTGGGGAGAATGGTCTCACCTTCCCCGGTCGACTTGCCTAGTTGCTTTGATCACGCAGGTAAAGTGACCCGAAGTATGGTCATCACATCACCTAGATGGGTTTGACTGTTAATGCCATTTTTCTCCACCGTGACTTGAAATTCGTGTCAGACGACTTATATTATATGTGGCTTAAAAAGCTTTTGACAGCAGGGTATGCCACTAGCTCTACAACCACCAGACTTCCCCTGTGTGTGGAGAGTGGGGAGAATGGTCTCACCTTCCCTGGTTTAGGAAGTAAGTAAGTAAGTAATTCTTTATTCGCTTTTAAACAAGGTACTAAAAGTGAGATGTTCTTTTTAACAATACAAAATCACTTGTTTAGCCATTAAAACAGCATGCTAATGTTAATACAGCAATAAAAGGTAGGTACGTATTTAAATCTTACAGTCTAATTCATGTTCAATTTATTTCTTAAATCCTTCACCACTAACTTGTGATACAATAACTCATCAAGAGAGTAGAACATGTTTTGAAGCAGCCATTCGTGTAGACATTTTTGATACTTGTGCTCCAGCAGTGGGGACGTATATGGCTTGTTAATGAAATTGATTAATTAGTAATTATTTAATTTATTACGCAGCACCTGAGACTGACGTTTCGCGAACCACCTACCTAGGATCTCTAGCTCCTTTGTACCAAAGCGACAACTAATGTCAAGATTACGTCCTAAGAGTATTTAGACCAAATGTATTTAGACCGCGATATCTTTATCGCGTAGCATAAGCGTCGGTGGCTCAACCGGTAACGACTCGGTTCTTCTAACCAGAGGTACCGGGTTCAAATCTGGACGGCCAATGTACCAATGAGTTTTTCAAAACTTACGTATATACTTACCGATTGCTTTAACGGTGAAGGAAAACATCGTGAGGAAACCTGCACACGCCTGCGATGAAACTCGAAGGTTGTGTGTGAAGTTGACCAACCCGCACTGGACCCGCGTG
Source organism: Coleophora flavipennella (assembly GCA_947284805.1). Lineage (NCBI taxonomy): Eukaryota > Metazoa > Arthropoda > Insecta > Lepidoptera > Coleophoridae > Coleophora > Coleophora flavipennella. Next base: position 12,579,465 of record OX369259.1, on the reverse strand, counting down.
GTCGACTAAGGCCTGATCGCCCTAGTTCAGGGTAAGCTCGAGCCCCTCGGTGGGGACGTATATGAGCTGATATGATGATGAAACGAAAAAACCGAATGATTCTTTTTTAATCGATAAGATTATACCTAATCATCATTTATATTAGATTTATATCAAATTAACAACAAAACAACAGAAAAGAAAGTGTGTTTAACGTGATACACGTTGTGAATTATTGTTAACTCAAATCTATTTAAAAGTTATGTAAAGTGTGTGTTGGATAGGGTTACCGATATTCTAAGGACATGTAATTTACCACTTTTCATCGAAGAAAAATTCCCCATTAAAGGGTCGCATCCTTCTTCCCTATAAATGACAGCCATTTTTTTCCATGTTTTTTTTGCAAATGTTTATGAAAAATATGTTTAAAAGACTTTCAAGTTTTCTTGAGAGAACTCCCGTGAGATCAGGATAGCAAATTTATTTTCATTAAACTTTTTGTGTTTTTTCTCAACAGTTTTGATTAATTTAAATGTGTGGATCGTCGTTAAGAGCGTCGGTGGTGTTCCGGTTACGGCCGCTACCTCCTTTCCGAGAGGCCGTGGTTCGAATCCTGCCACGTACCAATGTAAACACAATGAATTTCGATTTCATATGTACGTTTATCCGACGCTCTTAAGGTGAAGGAAAACATCGTGAGGAAACCTGTACACGCCTGCAAAGAAACTCGAAGGTGTGTATGAAGTCGACCAACCCGCACTGGGCCCGCGTGGTCGACTAATGCCCGATCGCCCTAATTCAGGGTAGGCTCGAGCCCCTCGGTGGGGATGTGTATGAGCTGATAAGATGAAGAGAATGTATGGATCACCAGATAAAACAAATTACCTTTCAAATAAGACCATTTTGAAGTCTGCACTGCTGCTAATTCGAGAGAAAACATATTTTTCATGTACGCCTGCAAAAAAATAAAAAAATAAAAATGGCTGCCATTTAGAGGGGACAAGGATGCGACTCTCTAAAGGGGAGTTTTGCTTCGATGAAAAGTGGTGCATGTACATGCCCTTAAAATATCGGTAGCCCTATCGGATACACACTGTAGGCACAACAACGGAGGGTGGAAACAACTTAAAGAATATCTTGTTATAAAGTTACTCTGATTTACTGCCATCGATAAAGTTGTGTTTAAATACTAAAACTGGCCATAAAACATCTACGTTTACAAGTTGCGTGGGTTTACAATTATTTGAGCAATAAATTCCATGTGTCGACAGAGATATGCTATATATAAGTGTGTCGAATATTATTTCACCGAACTTTCGCTAATACAACTACTATCAAAACTGACGAACTATTGTGGTTGTATGATAAAAATCCAGTCAAGAGCGAGTCGGAATCGCGTACTGAGGGTTCCGTACCACCACACAGTATAACAACAATACTTACTCATTAGAAACAAAATACATCAATAGGAGCGACAGAGAAATGCTTTTTTTTACTAATTTAAAGTTGGTAATTACATTATTTTTTCCCCGAAAGGACTACTTTTTTCTGCCTAAGGATAATTATATAGTCGGAGGGGAGGGTAGATATCTATCCGAAAAGTAACTAAAATCAATGCTGGTGGCGTAACGGCAATCGGTGGCGTAACGGCTAGGTATGCCGCCTTCTGCCCGGGAGGACGTGGTTCGAATCCTGCCACGTACCAATGTGATTTCGAATTTATATTTCATATGTACGTTTATCCGACGCTCTTACGGTGAAGGAAAAATCATGCGTAGAAACTCGCATGTTGTGTGTGAAGTCGACCAACCCGCACTGGGCCCGCTTGGTTGACTAAGGCCCAATCGCCCTAATTCAGAGTAAGCTCAAGCCACTCGGTGGGGGCGTATATGAGCTGAAATGATGATCAATACCAACAACATGATGTAAATATGGTTGGCTTTCATCAGAGTGGAAAAATAGCTTTTGTGAATTGGGGTTGGGTGGGGGAAGCGGAAGTGGTGGTGTGGCTTGGGGAGGTCCAAAAGTTGGTGATTGTAACTAGGAACCATAATTACAACAACGCTTTATCATAATTTGTGTGTAGCAGAAGAAATGAGGTGAAATTCTGCATTTATAATATGCATAATGGTAATTTTTTTCGAAGCGCCATATCTCGGTAGTTAATGACATACGAACATGCTTAAAAAAAATAAATAGTAGGAAATTTAACTGTTATTGCTGGAGAATGAAAGGGAAACAAGTTATTAAGGAAAACTAGAGGAAGGTCAAAAATTTTGCAGTCCCCCCCTCCTCTTTTTGCACAGGGTCCTCAAGGTCCAAAACTTGAGAAAATATTATTTAACCATCCCTGAACAACATCCCAAATATTCAATAACTTCCAAACTTTTTCCACCTAACCCTACTTTTTCTGATCTGTCGACTAGCCTATCCAAGGCCGAACTTGAGCTTGGTGAAGCTTGTTTTAACAGTAGGAGCTGCACTATTCTATTTTTCTCCACAAATTTAGATCGAATATTAAATCTACGCCAAGAAGCAAAAGATGATCGAAGATCCAGATGGATTAATCTCGAAAAAAGGGTTAGGAAAAGGACTCCTGTTCCACTTGTCATTAAACAATAAAATTATGGTCGGTCAGTCAGCACAGATCACAAAAAATATAGACAGTTTCCCATCGTCATAAATTCAGTTTACAGCACTGCAATAAAAATCTTTTAGCATATAAATTTTTCGCGTCGTTTAAATACGGCCTAAGTGTAGGGGTCGAAAAACAATTTTCTACGAATTTGTTTATTGCCCACTACTACCCCACAGTAATGATTTTGCATGTTTACTCCACCTAAAAAAATGTCTGGAAGAGATCGCTTGTTAGCGATAAGACCGCCTATATGTACAAGTTCCTCAATCGTTGTATCTTTTTTTTCCTCTTATGTTGCGCAATAAAGTGTCATCAATCAATGAATCAATTTTTTGTTTCGAACCTGGCTCTCTTTTATATTTACGTTTTGGTGGGATATCATTAGCTTAAAAGGAGGACCTAAGAATGCTTACCTTTTCATTCAAGAAATAGATACTGATTTCTTTCAATACAACAGTAGTGGTATGGAACCCTCGGTGGACGAGTAGGACAAGTCGGTTTTTATTTTTTTTTCTTTCCAATGCCCTATTTTGATGGCAAATTTCAGGTGTTTACGATATTTAGAAGTGATCCTGTGATGCGTGGGTCGATATGAACTTGGCTAGTTTTTTATTATCTGTCTGTGGCCTCGTATCTAGTAGGTGTGTATGTCGCAGCCAACTGATTAAATTAGCCATTCAAGTAAGTGCCTAGACGGTTCATTGAATGGCGACATTAGGGCGAACGTTGATTATACAAGCGTCACTCTACGTTCAACTAGTTGGCTGATTGTAAGCTTGGCCGAACGTTGATTGAACGAGCGTCACTTAACGTTCAACTAGTTAGCTAATTGTAAGCTAGCCCTTTGAACATAACGGAAGTAAAATCCAACTTTTTTAAATTTTATTTTTATTCTCTATTGGTAAGCCCTTGGCATCATCTCACCAAATGGTAAGTGACGATGATGCCGAAGACGGAAGCGGGCTTGCCAAGATTCCCCAACGCAATGGAGAACTGGCTATCTTATCTTCATGGCGGAACACATCAATGTTTTTAACACTGATGTTTGGCGGCAAGACTTAGATAAGATGGTGGTAGCTAGCCAGGCGAGCTTAGAAAATGCCCTACCACCAACCAAACCGAGTCTTACAAAGTTGACCCCGCCGGGAATCGAACCCGCGACCTCCTGTGTTAAGCCAGTGAAAAAAATAAACAACAACCATAATAAACCGCACAACGAAAAGGGAGTTGACAGAAATTATTTTTTTTCTAAAAAACTGTAAATGAGCGAGCGAAGCGAGCGATATTATAATTGGTCAGGTTTGATTGATTATACAGTGAAAGAGCCTCCCCCTATGTGCAGCAGAATGCTTCGCAGAAGAAGAAATCATCGGTTTTTTATTCGGAGATATTCGAAATATCCCATTAAGGTCAGGATATTCGAGTGTAGTAGGCTACCTCTCTCCCCGCATGACTAGTTGCGTGAAGTCTCCGATTAAATGAAATCTCTGATACATGTTAAAAAAAATTACATGACCAAAAATAATGCCATTGACAACACCAGCTTTTCGATGAGCTAATAAAAATGGGAGTTTTCATAACTTCGAAATAGATAAATTCGACACGCACTTGGCCGGTTTTTAAAATATCGATACCTATGAAGTGCTTTTTCCACACTAGTCGTCTTACAAAATATAGGACGTGTGCGGAGAGCCTAATACGGCGGTTATAGCGGGGAAGCCACCAGGCAGCAGAGCGACACAAGTCCTACGTCGGTGACGCCTCGCAGGAAACTGAAGCGAGGCACGCGGGCCGCTCTTTTTAACCCCCGACGCAAAAGAGAGGGGTGTTATAAGTTTGACGTGTCTGTCTGTCTGTCTGTGTATCTGTCTGTGGTATCGTAGCTCCCAAACGGATGAACCGATTTCCGTTTAGTTTTTTTTGTGTCATAGATAATTTTATCCCGAGTGTTCTTAGCCATGTTTCATGAAAATCTGTTCAGCCGTTTGAACATCATCAGCTCCTTTCTAGTTGATGAGGGGATCTGACTAACTTCCTTATGTCCGATCGATTCGAAATTTAGTACCGTGTTACTTCAATGATATTGAAAGTATATGGTTAGGTAACCATGACCTGATCAGCCGTTTGAAGATCATCAGCTCCTTTCTAGTTGATGAGGGGATCTGACTAACTTCCTTATGTCCGATCGATTCTAAATTTAGTACCGTGTTACTTCAATGATATTGAAAGTATATGGTTAGGTAACCATGACCTGATCAGCCGTTTGAAGATCATCAGCTCCTTTCTAGTTGATGAGGGGATCTGACTAACTTCCTTATGTCCGATCGATTCGAAATTTAGTACCGTGTTACTTCAATGATATTGAAAGTATATGGTTAGGTAACTATGACCTGATCAGCCGTTTGAAGATCATCAGCTCCTTTCTAGTTGATGAGGGGATCTGACTAACTTCCTTATGTCCGATCGATTCGAAATTTAGTACCGTGTTACTTCAATGGTATTGAAAGTATATGGTAAGGTAACCATGACCTGATCAGCCGTTTGAAGATCATCAGCTCTTTAATAGTTGATGATCTGACGTCGCTGCGTCGCTTCGACTCTGCGCCACAGGAAATTGAGCCTTATTTAATCTAGTAAATTGAAACTAATAATGATACCTAGTACCTAACTAAGTTACTAACTCAACTAACTAATCACTATAAATACCTTCCTAATATTTATACCTACTTTAAAAAGGACAAAATAAAAGTAAAATTAAAAATTTTAAAAACCCACCGACACAAAAAATGAATTCTAAAAACTAACAAATAATATTTTAAACCTATTATAATTACTATCGTCACATATATTATGTAAGTTCAAATATTTTATTTTCCAAGCGTTGTCGCGTCGGGGGACCGCTAAGTGAGAAAAACAGGTGTAGTCGCAGATTGCAACAAAAGAATTTACTCCGAAAAATTCGCAAAATCGACAACACCGTCAACGTCGTCTGCCCTCACGTGTCTGCTCGTTCGGGTCGCCACACTTGGTGACGCCCACCCCCGCGCCGCATACCGCACACCGAGCTCGCGCGCAGAGCGTAGACTATATTATATGAAACTATGAAACTTAAGATCGCTCGTATCGTACCTAAATGTAATTAGTAATGATTAATTATCTGTTGTTGGAAAAATACTTTATAAACTTTAGCGGTCCCCCGACGCGTCGACGCTTGGAAAATAAAATATTTGAACTTACATAATATATGTGACGATAGTAATTATAATAGGTTTAAAATATTATTTGTTAGTTTTTAGAATTCATTTTTTGTGTCGGTGGGTTTTTAAAATTTTTAATTTTACTTTTATATAAGGTCTAACAAAATTAGCTGAAACTATTTTAAGGGCAAGTTCAGTAAACGAAACTGAACAACTTTTTCTTCAGCGACCATACTGAAATCTTAGAAAAAAAATCTACGATAAAAAAAAAAGAAATCTTTATAAATCCGGCACTGGCCATCGTACCGTAGCAGTCCACGCGCTGACGCGCCTCCGCCGGGCTCCGCCACAGACGATAGTACAAGCCGTGTCTTCCGTCGCGTCGGACACATATTGGGTAGGTATCTAAACCCTATTTGTTTGGAAATAGCCAGACATGTAAACAAAACATGAACTTCATAAATAAACTAGTTTCAATTGGTTTTCAAGTCTTAAATGAACTAAAACACAGTATTTATGTCAATAAAATCCTTGATGTCCAAATGTAAGTGATTAAGCTAAAATGATAAAATGATTTGTTTACATGTTTGGCCATTTCCAAACAAATAGATTTTTCTTTAATGTGACTTGTCCGCAAACAGGCTAAGGCGAACTACCTACCTACCTACTTGCTTCTTATGTCTCCGGTGATTTTCTTGGTTGACCGGCATCTACAGGTCGTGGCATACTCGTAAAAGTACCGTAATCCCGGAATCGCTGCAAAGCACCTATAGTATTGTGTGTAGATGGCATGTAGATGGGGTCTACGGCTATGAAAATCTTGAAACATGTTCCTGGTGTCTATTAGGTTGTGGTTACAAACTTCATATCACACCGCCATGTCCAAATATTGTTGTACATGGCATTTTCACAATGAAACACTTAACTTAGGCACTTAGGTCACAATCTGTAGGTTAGGCTTTGAGAACGTAACTGAATGAGTGCGCGAGAGTAACTGAGATATTTTTTTCGCGCACGCATCGCACTTGTTTGTTTGTAGGCGAAATGTACCTACGAGCGAGCAGCAAAATAGTTCAATGGCCTCCCTCAACGCTTCAAAGAAGCTGCTCAATTTCTTATTTTTCGAAAAGTGTAAATAACTGTTGGGTTGTATTTTACTACCTACATCTAAAAGGGGAACTATAAGGTTTTAAATAGGTAATATTCGTTTTTAAATAAGAATTGATTGAGAGAACTACCAAAGGTCAACGGCCAGGCACAGCGCAGTTTCGTTGCGGCAAGGCACGAATCCAGCGAAAAGAAAGGACCGTACTACAACACGAGAATATTATAGTGGGCAATAATGGAATGTGGCAATTTTTTTTTAGAATTCGGTATGGTCACTGAAGAAAAAGTTGTTCAGTTTCGTTAACTGAACTTGCCCTTAAAATAGTTTCAGCTAATTTTGTTAGACCTTATATATAATTTGATATAAAGAAAAGTAAGAACATTTATTTAAAAAAGTAATTGTCAAATGTTCTTCTAAATGTTATTACCTATTTTTCCATGTGAATATTGTAACTTAAAATCTATCATCACATCAGCTCATATACGTCCCCACCGAGGGGCTCGAGCCTACCCTGAATTAGGGCGATCAGGCCTTAGTCGACCACGCGGGCCCAGTGCGGGTTGGTCAACTTCACACACAACCTTCGAGTTTCTTCGCAGGTGTGTGCAGGTTTCCTCACGATGTTTTTCGAAACTTGCGTACATATACTCACCGATTGCTTTAACTTAAAATCTAAAAATCTTCAAATGCAACCAGAAATATGTTCAAAAACATCCTATCGGTGTGATTTTTTTTTACCAAGGCAAGTTACAATTATCGTGTTTTGAACCGTTGAATAATCAAGAACGTATATTAAACTAACACATATTTTTACGAATCAAAAAAACTAATATTACTATGTTTACAACTTTATCAAAAACAGGTGGTTCGGGATATTCTGGCCTTGGCCAGTCGTCCTTTAGTCATTCAATTGAATGTCGTCATTCAATCAACGGGCTAGGCTTTCAATCAAATGGCAGATTTAACCAGATGGCTGTGACATGTATATTGTTAGGCCTATAAGCTACAAAATTTTTGTTGATAAAACACGTTATCTGTAAAACTATATTCGACCAACCAATTTTTGACAATAAAGATAATAGAGGAATTAGTGATAGACATTTAACTTAAACAAACTTTACTGTCAATTTCCATAACAAAGGGCGAACTTCAAAGGAATAATCCACTCTTAGAGATTGAAACAGATACGAGTTTGAACAGCTTAGGACAGAAACTCCACAGTTTAGGAAGGGATATAATTAAGGCAACCTTGTATTCAAAGTGCGGTCCATACAAACGTAGTTTGGTCATAGATAATGAACATGAACATAGGCGCCGCTCCCAGCAAGTCGGTATCCACTGACTCGGGCAAAGCCGGATGAACCAGGGCGCGCAGTTTTTATTAGGGAAAGACACGTTCCAGGATGGGAGAGGATGATCGATCAGCCGCAACCAGTCGATCACAATCGGCGGGCTGTGCAGCCTGATACCAATATAGGAAGTATGGGAAGACGGGATTGTTGCTAAGTGGGTGAGCGTTGTTGTTGGTAGCCTAGCGTACAAGTGCGATCGTTGGTTGTTGGTTGTGTTGTCCTCAGAATTTTCTGGCTCCGGTTCACTATCAGTTTCTAAAATAGCGTATATCTTTTCTGCGGCGGCTTTTATTTTGGTTTTGTCTGCTGAAAGTTAAATCCATTCTTTTTCGGTCTTTGTGTAATATTCCATGTCATGTTGTAGAGAGTTGTACCAGAGGGCTGCGGTGAGTAGGTGAAGGTGCTGCCGTCTGTATAGGTGACCCATATAGTACATCTTGAGGCACTTGAAACGCTGTTAATGTTCTGTCTCCGATATGCCAGGTTGTTTTACATGATTGGCGACCGAATGAGGTGTCTAAAGTTAAATTTTAATTTTTAATTCGTTCCAATAGGATTTCACCATTAGCGTTTGAGTCTAATGATACAGATTTTTTCCAATTTGATTCTTACTGATTTGGCTCCGGGTGATGTCATCTTTACTTATGTGAGAGTTAAAGTCACCTAAGACAATCAATACAGAACCTTTTGGCTGTTTTTGAATCATATGCGTGATATTTGATTAAGTAGATATGGCTTTAGGCGTATGGCTGGGTATATGTGTAGTAATTAAGTAAAGTATTGCGTTGGTGTTTTCGTATTCACATAAAAGTGTGGCAGTCATTATGACATTATAACTAGAATTAGTTTTCTGCAAGATGATGCCTGATTTTTTGTGTATAAGAATGGCGAGGCCTCTTCTTTTGTTTCTTCCGCAGAGATACCATTTGTAGTGTTTTGATTTATATGTTCCTGTTTTCGTGTTGGTTTCCTGCAAGCAAGCAATGTGTATTCCTTTTTCGCCTAGCAAGGTATCTATTTCTGCTTTTTTGGGTGGTTTAAATACCCCTCTGTTCACAGGTTGCCAGTCTCAACGTTTCTATTTGTTTTATTTGTTTTGTGGTGTTTAGGATTGGTTATTCTCTAGCCAGTGTGTAGCCAGTATCGTCTGGGTACTTATCAGGTGAGTTTTCTATTGTTACTGTGGTTGCTTGGGAGTGGTTTCGTGCAAAGTATAAGATTGTGCGCGGTTCTGACTTGCATTTAACCGGTTTTTTTTTCATATGCCCAATATCCTATACCAATGCCAAATTTCAAGTTCATAAGTCATCTGGAAGTGGTTCACCTAATGAGTAGTGGTGGTATGGAACTCGACGGGTTTTAATTTTTTTTCCTTTGTATTCGCCCGTAACCTACCTTGATGCCAAATTCAAAGTTTCTAAGTCACCTGGATAATTTTGATGAGTGAGTCAGCCAGTTTGTCAGTCAGTTAGTCAGTCAGACAGTCAGTTAGTCAGTCAATTGTGATTTTCGGAAGCGAATATCATAGGAATAGTAAAAAAATTCTTATGAAAGTTGAGATTCTAGGCGATCGACTGAGTGTCACTTTTACTAGACACATAAAATCGCGGGTGTGTAGGTCAAACAGATTTTAAGTTACTGATAGGTCGAAAGTGGGCCGAAATGGTTCGTGTTAACTCACGACCGGTGTCACCCTTTTCTTTTACAAACTCGGCTGATACAGTGCCGTACGAAATAGCGTTTGTTACAAAATAAACACTAGCTGAGTCTTAAAATGGTTCGAATCCTGCCACGTACCAATGTGATTTTGAATTTAGATTTCATATTTAAGTAAGTTTATCCGACGCTCTTACGGTAAAGGAAAAGCATCTCGAGGAAACTTGCACACGCCTGTGAAGATACTCGCAGGTTGTGTGAAGTCGACCAACCAGCACTGGTCCTGCGTGGTCGACTAAGGCCTGAACGCTCTAATTCAGGGTAGGCTCGAGCCTCTCGGTGGGGACGTCTATGAGCTGATATGATGAGTCTCAAAATAAAATGGTACGAGTATTTCGACATTCGATCTCGAGACTTCGGTAGCTCACAGGAACACATGCCTGTTATCAATCGGACGGCACATCCAGTCCAGTCCAGTCTAGTCCAGTTCCAATCCCAGACGAAGCAATTATTACAAGCAGTTCGTCCGTAGCTCAGTTCTCTGTTCGTTCACACCCCGGACACTGCATACAACGGTCGTGAAATGACATTTCTAAAAACAAATGACGGTGCACACAACATCACAGCGAAATCTATAACCAATCTGTATCAATCTGGGTGACGAGGGGGTGAGGTCGGAATCTAGAGAACGACAAGGAGTGTCCATAATGTATGTTAGTACTAATATGTATACTTTGGTGCAACTTGCGTGGTTAGGTCGGTCGATCACGCATGTAAACTGGCATGAAGCACGGTCATTCATTACTTGGAGCGGTCGGGGGCCCCAACAGGTGGCGTATAAGCTCTTGTTTACGAAATTACCCCTTACAAAACGAAAACATTGACGTATCCACGTCAACATAGTACCACCCAGCTGGGAAAACGCAAATAAAACCAAGACACACCCCGGACACTGCATAGAACGGTTGCGAAATGACATTTATAAAAACAAATGACGGAGCAAACAGAATCACGGCGAAATCGCATACGTTCGAGAAGCAAACTGTAACGGCTATGACAACTCGTGACGACACCTCGTGAGGTCGGTATCTAGAGAGCGGCAGGGAGTGACCATACTGTACTTATGTTTGTACTAATATACATATATGTCGCAGTCATCTGGTTGAATCTGCTATTTGATTGAATGACTAGCGCGTTCATTGAATGACGAGATTCAATTGAATGACAAGGCCGGACATTGATTGAACAAGCGTCACTCAACGTCCAACTAGTTAGCTGATTGTAACATAGCCCTTTGAACAGAGCGGACGTAAAATCAGTCAGGTGATTGATATTTAGTTTATAGTTATTGTTTAGTTTTTTTTGAGAATAAGGGCTTTGTAACTTAGTGTTGTAATGTTCACATTGTGAACGTAAAATTCCATAAAACAATAAGAGATGTGGCAAAAATTAGATTTTTCTAAAAAAAAACTGTAAATGAGCGAGCGAAGCGAGCGATATTAGGTTCGGTAGGATTGATTGATTATATAGTCCAAGAGCATCGCGAAGCATATGTGCGTAGCAGAATGCTTCGCAGAAGAAGAAATCGTCGGTTTTTATTCGGAATATCCCATTTAACAACTTCGCTAAATGACGTTACATTCAACAACTTGACGAGTTGTCCTTTAGTCATGCAATTAAATGTCGTCATGAACGCGCTAGTCATTCATTCAAATAGCAGATTCAACCAGATGACGGCGACATATATACTTTGACCAAGAGCAGCGGATTAAGGTTCTAGGTTTAGCCAAGCCATTCACACTTTGTAAGCCCGCTTGCATCTTCAGCATCTTAAATTAGGTGAAATAATCCCAATGGCTTATCAATTGTGGATACAAAACATTTTTTTTAATTTATGTCCGTAAGAGAGAGCAATTTTATTTTGGAAAATTTATTTATTTTATTTTGAAGGTGTTTTCGAAAGTTTCAGTGATTTTTTTTAGCCCGATAACAACCTGTAAAACCCTAACGTATTTGACATTATAGTCGTTCAGAGATCTCAGTTTATGTAACCTTTGTGTTTTCCTTTACGCGTCGGTTTAACTGGTATCGCCGAGTCGTACTAACCAGAGGTCCCGGGTTCTAATACGGACGGCCAATGTACCAATGAGTTTTTTTGAAACTTACGTATAATATATATGTGCGATCCAAGCCTTAAAGATGGGTAGAATATAAGAAAATCACTCATTATTTTATGTATCTACCGTCGGTTTTGTTTTGTGATCCTAGCCAGCGCCTATACATCGGCGTGGCAGTCGTGCATCGGACACAGCTCTAAATATACCTATCGTATATGGTGTTTTTTTTTAATTTTCCAAAAAAGGCTAGCCTAGATTTCGCCGTGCGTTTTCTGTTGTGGTGCCTGGACGTTCCGGAGACCATCTCAAGGCTGGCTGTGGATGCTGGAATGGTGAGTGATTTGTTTTTACCTATCTGTTGGCAAGGATCTCACTTACTTCCTTACTTGATTTTTTAGCTCCTTTGATAGCTAACATTGGTCCTTCGAGCCGGATTCTGGCTATTTCCCCGATTTTCCTGTGGAAAATCACTAAATTTTCGTATAAAATTACCCAAAAAAAAAATTGGTTAAAATTGGATAGTTCATTGTTATAACAGCATATTATACCTATCGTCTATACATTAGGATTATAGTTTACATGTCTAAAAGTTAACAATTTAATACTTTATTAAAAATAAAAAGTAAAATAATTGTAAAACAAGCGTGCAGTTAACTAGTCGTGTTGCGCATTATTCAATATGGCGGGTGACAAAGACAAACCTTTGTCATCGGAAGAAAGAAATGCAATTAGTCAGTTAAATATTAAATATGCCTTGAAACAAAGATTGTTTTCTCAAATTCAACAGCTTTACGATACATCTAAAACATTAAGTTCAAGTCCCGAGCAAGTAGACATATTTATGATTCGGTCAGCTGAAATTGAATCATTACGTAACAGATATGAGACAGTGACCCTAGAAATTTATGAATTAGAATTGGTCTGTGACCCCATGAAGCAATTTCAAGGCAATGAAATTGATAGTTTTGATGACTTATATTTTCGCGTCAAGTTAGCGAGAGCTCCCTACGAAAACAGTATGACCACCTTGCAACCATCCGCGAGTAACAACGGCGCGACTATGGGCCTACGCGGACAAGCCTCCGAGTGCCGGCCGCGATTGCCAAAGCTTGAGCTATTCTCATTTGATGGAAATATTGAAAATTTCACAACTTTTTATGAAACCTTCTGCTCATTAGTACACAACCAAACAGGAATGTCAAAAATAGACAAATTCCACTACTTATTGTCATGTACAAAGGGCTCTGCGCTGAGTATTGTAAAAAGTGTTCCAATATCAGCTAACAATTATGATGTAGTGTGGCAGGCTCTTCTTGATAGGTATCAAGATGAACGAATTCTTGTTGGTAAATACCTTGATAAAATGCTAAACTTTACACCCTTGTCTAAGGAGTCAGCCACAAACTTAAATCAGTTTATTGAAGTTTTTGAGCATTCATATAAAGCTATTAAGGCTCTAGACATAAAAAAAATTACGACCTACATATTATGTCACATTGCTCTTCGAGCTCTTGATTATAATACAAGAAAATTATTTGAACAAAACCTGGATCAAAAAACGATACCTACTTATGATCAGTTAATGTCCCATGTACATAATCACATAAAAGTGCTTGAGCATACTGCTTCATACTCAAATAGTCCGGTCGTATCCACATCTACTTCGTCGTACCGAAGCAAACCGGCTTCATTGAATTCCAATAAGCCTGCTCGTGATAACATTCGTAAATGTTATACACAGACCCAATCAAAAATGATTTGTACTAATTGCGGTGATAATCATATGATTTTCAGGTGTTCACAGTTTCGTAAACTCACACCGACTCAACGTATTAGCCGTGCTAATTCTTTGAATTTATGCCACAATTGTTTAAAAACAGATCATTCGTCTGTCAATTGCAAAAGTGATTTTAAATGTTTTACTTGCAATAAATCTCATCATGCGCTTCTCCACGTGGACGCCCGCATTGCCGCCGATAAACCAGTTTCGCAGGCAGCTATAGCGATTGCGCCGGCTTCCGCACCGCCGCAAGTACATAACATTCCTTCGCCGATCGCAACTTCTGATCCACCTCGCGTCAGCGAAAATGAAGTAAACAATTGCCATGCGTCTTCATTATCAAATAAATCTCATGCCGTAGTGCTAGGGACCGCCATTGTTCACGCAATCGATGCCTTTGGCTGTGAACAGCCGTGCCGTGTTTTGATTGACTCCGGAGCACAGTCAAACTTTATAACAATTAATTGCTTAGAACGGTTAGGGCTGTCACGACAAAAATGTCCATTAAATATTTTTGGACTAGGAGGCGAAAATATTAAAAATTATGGTATGACGTCATGTACTATTAAGCCTCGTTTCAGTACTAACCCAAGTTTTAGTATTGATGCAGTAGTGTTGCCAAAAATTACTTCAGATCTACCTACAATTGAGATTCCGGAAAAAATTGTCAATCAGTACAAAAATTTGACACTTGCTGATCCATATTTTTATCAAAAGGGTCCCATTGACATTTTATTAGCTGCAGATGTTTTTCCCGAGATTTATGATGGTAAAAAAATCGTTATCAATGCTTCAATACCAGCTGCTCTCAGTAGCATTTTTGGCTATGTTGTGACAGGAAAATTCGAAGTACCGTGTACTAATGTCACATCCAATATAGCCACAAGTATGGTGTCATACACCACGGATAATGATTTGATAAATAATTATTTGAAAAACTTTTGGGAGATTGAGAACTCACCGTGTGAGACTCCTTTAGATCCTTTAGATAAAATAGCTGAAGATATTTACACTTCACGAATTCATCGTGATGAAAACGGTCGGTACATTTCACCGCTATTGCTCAACCCTAATCGCGAGCCGTTAGGTGACTCATACAGTTTAGCGCTAAAACGCTTAGTGCAAGTGGAGCGCCGCCTCGCGCGCTCACCTGACTTGCAAACTGCCTATGCCGACTTCATGCGCGAATATGAGGACCTAGGCCATATGGAGCCCTACACCGGAAGTACACCGTCACAGTACTTCATACCACATCATTGTGTGATACGTACTTCGAGCACAACTACGCCACTACGTGTAGTTTTTGACGGTTCCGCAAAAACTTCTAATGGAGTTTCTCTTAACGACTCACTCCTAACTGGCAGGAAATTACACCACGATATACTGAAAATACTTTTTCAGTTTCGTATGTACCCTGTGTGTTTTACAGCTGACATAGCAAAAGCTTACAGACAAGTGTTTATTGACCCATCAGAAAGATCATTTATGCACATTCTGTGGCGAGAATCTCCATTGGAACCGGTCAAAATTTATGAATTAAAAACAAATACCTACGGATTACGAAGCGCTCCTTATATAGCAGTTCGTACACTGCAGCAGCTCGCACAAGACGAGCGCGCGCCGGGCGCGCGATCACAAGCTTGTGATATCGTAATGAATGGGTTTTTTGTTGACGATCTGTTATGGTCAACTCAAACTTTTGATGAAGCCTGTATATTACAGGATGAGTTGATAAACTTGTTAAAATCAGGTGGTTTTGACTTGCGCAAGTGGGCAAGTAACTCACCGGAATTATTAGAAAGAGTAGATGCGGGCCAAACTGTGTCCATTGACTTTAAGGATGACTCGTTATCTCCTTTAAAAGTTTTGGGTCTGAAATGGTTGCCAAAGGATGATTGTTTTTCATACAATTACAATCTTAAGGATGACACACTCACAAAACGTTCAGTTTTAAAGCTATTGGCAAGCATTTTTGACCCGGTCGGATTCATATCGCCATGCACTTTTCTAGCAAAGTGTATAATGCAAGACTTGTGGAAACTGAGTTTAGGCTGGGACGAGCCTTTGCCTAGTGATATACGTATCAAGTGGGAAAAATTCATCTTAGAATTACCTCTTTTATCTACTCTGCGTATCGAACGTCATATTTTGATACCTCACTTCGAAAACGTCCAACTAATAGGATTTTGTGACGCATCAATAAGAGGCTACGCTGCATGTGTATACCTACGTAGCGTGAGTAAAAATAATGAAGTAAAAACTCGACTTCTTATAAGTAAATCTAAAGTGGCCCCAATGTCCCCGCCCCACTCTGTGCCTAGACTCGAACTGATGGCAGCCGTGCTATTATCAAAACTGGTTTTATTTGCAAAAGAAAATGTAAAAGATTTTGAGTATCCTGTGTTTGCATTCAGTGATTCTAGTGTTGTACTAGCTTGGTTACAAACACCACCGTACAAATTGAAAACCTTTGTCTCAGGTCGAGTAGCTAAAACTATACAAATTATACCTCCGAACTGTTGGTATCATGTTCAAAGCGAAAATAATGCAGCTGACTTATGTTCTAGAGGTGCTTTACCTAAGCAACTGATTGATGAGTCATCACAGTGGCTGCACGGGCCGACTTGGTTACAAAATGATATGCGTTTGTGGCCAGTTAAAACATTTTACGTTAAAAATGAGTCTGACGTTTTAGAATTAAAATCAAATAATGAGACTTTTTCTTTGCCGTCTCAAATAACAAAAGATGAGTCTAACGATGACCTCGAAAAAACTTATGAAAGATTTTCGGATTTCCGAAAATTACAGCGCGTGATGGCATGGTGTCAGCGTTTCGTAAATAATACGCGTAAATCAAAGGGTCAACGTGTGACTGGACCTCTTAGTACAAGTGAATTACAGACGGCACACGAATTGATTGTGTCAACCATCCAACAAAAGTATTTTTCATCGGAAATTGCTGACTTAAAGGCCAAGAAAAACTTTATACCTTCTCTGAGAAAACTTTCTCCCTTCCTGGATGAAAAAAATTTTCTCAGGGTGGGGGGTAGAATTTCCCAATCTGAGTTGCCATACGGAACTAAACACCCACTTTTATTGCCAAAAAGGAGTCATGTGACTACTTTATTGATTGATCACTTTCATAAAACCTACTTGCATGTGGGACCTCGCACGCTGCAAGGAATTATATGCAAAAAATACTGGATTGTTTGCGCTCGTAGCATCATACGATCAGTATTGTCAAAATGCATGATATGTTTTAAGTGCAAACCAAGCACTATGCAGCCGTGTATGGGTGAATTGCCTGCGCCTCGAGTACAAAAGGCTGGTAAGGTTTTCGATCATGTCGGATGTGACATTGGCGGACCGTTCTACGTAAAGGAACACAACCGAAGAAATGCTAAAATACAAAAGGCATATTTATGCTTATTTATATGCTTTTCTACTAAGGCTGTGCACCTGGAGGTACTAAGTGACCTATCGGCTGATTGTTTTCTAGCATCATTAGACCGTCTTGTTGCGCGCCGTGGTCTATGTTCCTGCTTATACTCAGACTGCGGAACCAACTTTATTGCAGCAGGAAAACATCTAAAGGAAGTATCTAATTTTTTCCTATCTCAGTCAAATAACTACAGTATAGCTAATGGCTGTGCTGCACGTTCAATTGATTGGAAACACAACGCTCCTAGTGCTCCCAATATGGGTGGCCTATGGGAAGCAGGTATAAAATCTGCCAAACATCATTTGTACCGGGCTATAGGTGAAAAAGCTCTTAACTTCGAAGAGCTTTCAACATTTTTTTGTAAGGCGGAATCGGTTATGAACTCACGCCCATTATGTGCTCTGTCAGATAACCCAAATGAGTTTGAAGTACTCACAGCAGGTCATTTTCTCATTGGTCAGAGTCTCTTAGCTGTTCCGGAGTATAACCTTGAAGACATTCCTCTAAACAGATTGTCTCGATGGCAATTTGTGCAGAAGGCATCTCAATCCTTTTGGAAGAGGTGGTCTAATGACTACTTACTTACTCTCCAGCAGAGAGCAAAGTGGCAGTCATCCCCTCCAAATTTAAAGATCGGTGACTTGGTACTGATCAAGTCAGAAGTTACTCGGCCATTGCAGTGGCCCATGGGCCGCATTGAGCAAGTTCACCCAGGGCCCGATAAGATTGTAAGAGTTGTTACTTTGAGAACACAAAAGGGCATTCTTAAGAGACCGGTTAATAAACTTTGTCCATTGCCATATGTCAATTAAGTTTAATAAGTAACAAAATATATATATATATAAAACTGAACACATGTTCGTTAGTTTTAATCTTACTGATTTAATTATTTTTAGCGAATTAAGTCTCAAAGTTCGTTCGTAGAAACGTGTTTATATACTGCTCTCTTAGGTTAATTTTTTCCTTTTTTGGTTAAATGTTTTATAAACTTAAGAGTTTTATTTTATTATTTCATTTTCCTATTTTTTTGTAGTTTTCTTTCTTCCTGAGATCATTACCATGCTCTCGGTGGGGGGTATGTGCGATCCAAGCCTTAAAGATGGGTAGAATATAAGAAAATCACTCATTATTTTATGTATCTACCGTCGGTTTTGTTTTGTGATCCTAGCCAGCGCCTATACATCGGCGTGGCAGTCGTGCATCGGACACAGCTCTAAATATACCTATCGTATATGGTGTTTTTTTTTTAATTTTCCAAAAAAGTCTAGCCTAGATTTCGCCGTGCGTTTTCTGTTTTGGTGCCTGGACGTTCCGGAGACCATCTCAAGGCTGGCTGTGGATGCTGGAATGGTGAGTGATTTGTTTTTACCTATCTGTTGGCAAGGATCTCACTTACTTCCTTACTTGATTTTTTAGCTCCTTTGATAGCTAACATACAGATTACTTACAGATTGCTTTAAGGACGAAGGAAAATATCGTGAGGAAACCTGCACATCTGATTCCAGATGTGTATGAAGGTTGCGTTGCACACGTCCATAGGTGTAAATTTAAATGCCCTACATGTAACCGCGGGTGATGCTAAGTGTAACACGAGTCAACCGCCGTCTTTCTTTCTTATCGTGTAGCACAATTAACCATGCTATATAATTGTGCTACAAGATAAGAAAGAAAGACCACGCCCCCGCTAGATTATCCATACTTCCTACTAATATTATAAAAGAGAAAATTTGTATGTATGGATTTATGTATGTTTTTTACTCTTTCACGCAAAAACTACTGAACGTATCTGGATAAAATGTTTAAATTGACAGATTAGAACCTGGAGTAAAATAAATGCTACTTTTTTTCCACGCACTGCGCACCCTCGGAGACAGTCATAGAAACTATATTCACGCGAGCAAAGCCGCTGGCAAAAGCTAGTAATATTATAAATGTGAAAGTATGTTTGTTTGTTTTTTTTTCACGCTTCAACACATGAAACAATTTGACGAAATTAAGCATGGATGTAGCCTGTGTCATGGAAAAGAATTAGGCTACTTTTTAGTCCGTGCAAATATAAAAATAAATATGAAACTATAAAATAGTCCGATACAAGTTTCTGAGGGAACTGAGAAAAGGCTCTCTTATGGTTGATTTCCTTAACATCTCAACGGAGCAACGGATTGACGTGATTTTTTGCGCACATATGATTGAAAGGGTGGGAAATGACATACACTACTAATTAATATAGTCCTGATAGTTCCCAAGGGATCAAAGGAAAACTCATTTACAGGCTCGCATGCGTCAGCGTCGCAACGGAGCAACGGATTGACGTGATTTTTTGCGCACAGATGATTGAAAGGGTGGGAAATGACATATACTATTAATTAATATAGTCCGGATAGTTCCCAAGGGATCAAAGGAAAACTCATTTACAGGCTCGCATGCGTCAGCGTCGCAACGGAGCAACGGATTGACGTGATTTTTTGCGGGAGTAGAACGTGACATAGACTGCTAATCAGAATAGCCCGATATAGTTCCCGAGGGATTTGAAGTAAACATTTATGTTATGTATGCGGCTCGCGCACCACTCACCCTCAAAGACAGTCATAAAAATAATTCCCACGCAAGTGAAGCCGCGGGCAAAGCTAATTATTATATCCTACTAATCCCTACTAATATTATAAATGTGAAAGTAACTCTGTCTGTCTGTTACGCTTTCCCGCAAAAACTACTGAACGGATTTGGCTGAAATTTGGTAGGTAGACAGATTAGGACCTGGATTCAGACATAGGCTACTTTTTACCACGCACTGCGCACCCTCGAAAAGTCATAGAAACGTTGTCCACGCGGTTGACACCGCGGGAAACAGCTAGTATGTTATAAACGCGAAAGTTTGTAAGAATGTATGGATGTATGTTTGTTACCTAATGATTTGTTTTTTGTTATTTTTAATTTTATTGTCCTCTTATATTAATCAATGAACTTATTATTTTATTATTAAAGTGACTTTCTCTAATTAATCATTTGAAATGTTTTAACTCCTTTTAATTTTTGGACTAAAAGCGTCGGTGGCTCAACCGGTTACGACTCGGTCCATCTAACCAGAGGTATCGGGTTCAAATCTGGACGGCCAATGTACCAATGAGTTTTTCAAAAACTTACGTACATATGCTTACCGATTGATTTAACGGTGAAGGACAACATCGTGAGGAAACCTGCACACGCCTGCGAAGAAACTCAAAGTTTGTGTGTGAAGTCGACCAACCCGCACTGGGCCCGCGTGGTCGACTAAGGCCTAATCGCCCTGATTCAGGGTAGGCTCGAGCCCCTCGGTGGGGACGTATATGAGCTGTTATAATAATAATATTTTTTGGACTATACTAGTGTTTTTCTTTTAATGTAATCATTTAAATTTGTTTAATTCATCACCTTGGTACTAAAGATTTGCATGCCGTTTTACGCCGGAATATTTAAGGCACTATTATGTAAGACTTCAACTTTTGTTACCAATATTCTGCAAATAAATGTTTTACTTACTTTACTTACTTACTTACCTTTTCACGCAAAAACTACTGAACGGATCTGTCTGAAATTTGGTAGGTAGACAGATTAGGACATGGATTAACACACAGGCTACTTTTTCCCTGCGCACCCTCGAAAAGTCATAGAATCGTTGTCGACGAGGGTGAAGCCGCGGGAAACAGCTAGTCTGTAAATAAAATAATCGTGGTTGTGAAGGTTTGGAAAACCAATTCATCGACAGCCTAATAAAACACTTTAAAACAAAAGAGGCGGAGTGGGCTTTTAAAAGCGCTTAGTCCGAAGTTCTGAACTTGTGAAGGCCCTTTTCAATAAATTACTTAAACACAGCTGGTGGCTACCATCGTTTTTTTGTTGTTGTTCGTATGAATCGTTTGAGGTTATTTACAAATCCCGGTCAAGCACGAGTTGGACTTGCGCTCCGAGGATTCCCTACCACCACATCTCTCCATAAAACTATGACAATACCTTTTCACATTACAAACAAAAAAGGTCATGGCAAGCGACAGAAAATTTATATTTTTTTTTTTATTTAGTTCAGACTCCTTAGCGCGCGTACGACTCAAACTTGGCTAGTTCTATTTATTGTTTGTTGTTATACTTTAGCATAAATACTTTAACCACACCAAGTTTCACGCTTGTATGTATAACCGTCTTTACGGTAGAGACAAAAACAAAAAATCTTTAAAAGCAAGTATTGTATGGACGTCCCCTTGATTTTTTTATTTTTACTAGCTGTCCCGAAGAACTTTGTATCACCTTACACTACACTACACTACGCTACGCTACACTACACTACGCTACACTATACAACGCTACACTACACTATACTACGGTACGTTACACAACGCTACGCTACCCCACGCTACACTACACTACATAAGAATCTTCTCCTGACAATATCAAACTCAACAAAAAAAATATATCGAAATCGGTCCAGCCGTCCACGTGTAATGCCGTTACCAAGGAATTAGCGATTCATTTTTATATTTTTTTTATTATAACGGCAAAAGAAATTACTCACTCTAAAAACTTCAATTGTCTACCTATTACGGTTCAAGAAATACAGCTCGCGGACAGACAGACAGCGGAGGCTTAGTAATAGGGTCCTGTTTGTCACCCTTTGGGAGCACGGATCCCTAAAAACATCATAACATTAAACTTATAAGAATTATAAAAAGAAAGCTTTTAGCGTTAATGAGTAATCTGGGTCACACGTTCGTTAGTTGCGAAATGTTAATGAGTAATCTAGGTCACACGTTTGTTCGTTGCGAAATGTTAATAAGTTATCTGGGTCACACGTTCGTTCGTTGCGAAATGTTAATCAGTTATCTGGGTCACACGTTCGTTCATTGCGAAATGTTAATGAGTAATCTGAGTTACAGGTTCGTTCGTTGCAAATTTGTTAATGAGTAATCTGGGTAACACGTTCGTTCGTTGCGAAATGTTAATGAGTAATCTGGGTGTTACGATCGTTCATTGCGAAATGTCAATGAGTAATTTGGGTCACACGTTCGTTCATTGCGAAATTTTGATGAGTAATCTGAGTCACAGGTTCGTTCGTTGCGAAATGTTAATGAGTAATCTGGGTCACACGTTCGTTCGTTGCGAAATGTTAATAAGTTGTCTGGGGTCACACATTCGTTCGTTGCGAAATGTTAATGAGTAATCTGGGTGTTATGTTCGTTCGTTGCGAAATGTTAATGAGTAATCTGGGTCACACGTTCGATCGTTGCGAAATGTTAATGAGTAATTTAGGTCACACGTTCGTTCTTTGCGAAATGTTAATGAGTAATCTGGGTGTTACATTCGTTCGTTGCGAAATGTTATTGAGTTATCTGGATCACACGTTCGTTCGTTGCGAAATGTTAATAAGTTTTTTGGGTCACACGTTCGTTTGTTGTGAAATGTTAATGAGGAATTTCGGACAGATGGACGGTCGGACGGACAGACAGATTGACGGACGGACAGACAGCGTAGGCTTAGCAATAGTCTCGTTAGCCGGTACAGAACCCTAATTAGTATCGAAGAGACTGCTTCATAAACAGTGAAGCTTAAAAATAAAAAATACTTCTATAAAATTATATTTTTTTTAATACGATTGATAAGTCCTTGGTATCATGTCACCTGATGGTAAGTGACGATGATGCCGAAGATGGAAGCGGGCTTACCAAGATTCCACAACGCAATGGGAAACTGGTTATCTTATCTTTAGGCCGGAAAACATCAATACTCTTAACATTGATGTTTGGCTGTAAGACTTAGATAAGATGGTGGTAGCTAGCCAGGCGGGCTTAGCAAATGCCCTACCACCAACCAAACCGAGTCTTACAAGTTGACCCAACCGACTAACGACTACGCCACGGAGGAACTTCAGAATGTTTAGAAAGTACTCCACGGGAATGATGCGGGATTATTCCCGCCGGAATCTATCCATGGCACGCTATTTGACTGAGCTTAATTGTACTTGTCGCAGGGGGTGGTTAAGCTATGGATGACCTTATGGTTCACGTCCTTAACTATTTCGGTCGTGGGCGTAGGAATAACAATGCAGCTATATTTCAGAGGTCCTCCTTCAATAGTCTTGATCATTTGGCAATCAAAATTATACAGGATGCCTTGGATAACAACGGATGCAAACGTGGTGATCCCAGCGATGGCGCGACACGTCCGTATAGTTCGATGCTCCGTCCAAAAAGTGTCTGCCCCGAGACTGACGTTCAGCTAATATGGCTTCTCAACTCAGTGTTGCCACCTCAATCACAAACAACCTACCGTTAATAGGTCATCTTTGATACCATATGCGATCGGCTCACGAGTACAAGCGATTGTCACGCCGCCGACGGTTTCACCCAGGTACTAATACCTGACCTTTGATCCAAATAAAGTGTTACGATCTATGGATATATGTAATCGTATCTGGAGTTTCAATAACGCTCCGACATACTTTACTATCGGTGACCATCTTTTCGGCGCCGAATATTAATTAGGAGAATACGTACGTATCCTATTAATTTTACGCCCTGTACCTAACTAAACTACCCAAATGAGTATTATCGAGTTACAATAGTAGTAGGTATTTTCCCTGCAATAAAAACCGACAAAACAAATGACTGTCGGATGGCCGTTAAACCGCCATTTAAGGGTTTAAATGTCTCTTTTTTGCGTCAGTCGGCAAAGTAGGCGGGACTCTAAGTTTTTAAAAGAGGGTAGATAGAATTTATGTCTTTCCAGGTCATATACTGCTATATCCACTTTAATTTACTTTTCTAGATTGGTTTCTGAGCTTCGTGTAGTGAAGACGCTATTGATTTTTTACCAGATTTTCCATATTGAATGCTCATGTCATGTTTAATAATTGCTCATGTCATGTTTCGTAGGTTCGACACCTCGAACTCCAAAATTCATTAAGGCCTATACAGCCGCCAACTTTTGTAACTAATTTTTACTTCAATTTTGGATTTTTTTTAGAAAAAAAATGTTAGTCTTGTGTGATTTAATTTTCCTCATTTTTAGGGTTCCGTAAAACAAAAAAAAATTAAACCCTTATAAGGGTTCTTATAATGAGGATCACTCGTGCGTATGTCTGTCTGTCCGTCCGTCTGTCACAGCCAATTTGCTCCGAATCTACTGGACCAAATCAGGTGAAATTTGGTAGAATGGTGTAATTCTATGACCCAAACACAGATGTGCAAAGTAAATATATATATATTTTTAAATAAGGATCATTTTCGGGGGAAAAATTATGAAATTAAAAAAAAAGTTTTGCAAACCTTTCTGTGTTATATATACAATATATCAAATAAAAGGGCTCGTTATGAGGATCTCAAATATATTTTTTATTATTGTAAAATAAATAGTTTCGATTTTATTCATGAAAGAAAACTATAAGAGGTGTAGTAGTACGGAACCATTATACCGCGAGTGTAACTCGCACTTGGCCGGTTTTTATTTTTTCTAATACAAGAACTTAAGAAAAAATATCCTAGTGCACCCATTTTTGATGTGTAACATCTTTGCTCTCGCTTTCCTGCAATTTGTGGGAGTGATTTCGTGAAATGGGACGGAAATGTGTAACATGGGATGGAAATGTGTAACATGGGACGGAAATGTGTAACAGGAAGTCGCGAGAGTCCGACTCGCACTTGGTCGGTTTTTTTTTTACTGTTAGATCCGCCACCCAGGCACAATATCGTCATCAAATCTAACTAACCTAAAGTATTTTGTCACATGTTACACATCATTTGCGAGTACTGTAGGTCTCGCTCGAATTTTTTTAGTTGTAACCATAGGTACTACTGCAATTTTAATCGAAACATTATGATAATTTACAAACTTTAAAAAAAAACAATATAAAAAAATTTTGTTTTCTTTCTTTTTGGAAATGAATTTTGTTTTATTTGTTATAAATAAAAAAAAACAAATTTTCGCACGATTCGTCCGCAGCGATTGACGTAACAGCCACGTTGCAGAACAAGCTGACAAGAACTTTATTTCCAAGCTATTTCGTTCGATGTTTGAAACATCGTGACGTGAATCGAGTTGCTAATTTTAGGGACGGAGGAGCCTTAAGCCTTAAGCCGTTTTAGCTGCAGGCTCAGCCAAAGAAACAGTCATGCGTACATATAACCGCAAATCGTTACCCTTTTTTTGCTGCCGGATAAAATGTAACTTTGTCGACTTTGATTTTCAAAGTACCTACCATTCAAAAATAAGCTTTGTTTCCTGCTTCAAAAAGGAAACTTTTGATCACACTAAGTGGAATCATATATAAGATTCCTCTTTTTTGATGATCTGGGTGTTGGTCGAGACCGGTGAAGTCTGCGCCTGTGTTTACTCAACTAAGGTACCCGTCAGCTCAATTGGTTCTTCTGGGGGACTTCAATAATCACCATAAGAAGTGGCTGTCCCCATACCATAAGGAAAGTATATATAACAGTACTAACATACAGTATGGACACTCCCGGCCGCTCTCTAGATTGCGACCTCACCGCTTTTTAGCATATTATCCTTGTCGGCGAATGTGCTTCTCTTCCAGTGATCCGTTGAGATGTGCGACGGAAATCTCGAAGGCAATATGTCAGGCGATTGAATATTAAATGCCATTTCCTCACGTTCCTCTCGAGAGTGGTTCAATGCTGAATACTCAGTGACTGAGGCACTACAGCATTCAGCTTACCAGGCTTGGCCTGATGCTAGCAATCGTAAGGCTCCGGACAAGCAAGTTAAGAATATAATACATACACCGGGAGGGAATTCCAGTCCTTGGCCGTTCACATAATGAACGAAGAAGCAAAACGCTTCGTGCGTAAAGGTGGAACATTAACGACAAAGGGGTGGAATCGCCCTTTGCGCCTGGTCGTCCGATGATGAAATGGAGAGGGGGGAATGAGGTCGTATTTATGTATGTAGGTCGCAACTGACAAAATGGAGTCATTGGTATGAAGAATCAGGTTACAAAATATCACTTTAATTCGTCGGTGGAAAGGCAACATTACTTAACCGCCAAATTGGGCATATCGAGTTAAATATATATTCGGACTCGGCGATTTTTTCTGCGTCGATCTATCTAGGAAGCATCGCAATTAGAGCATTTTTATGGCGCTTCAGTAACCCGAAAAAAGGCGGGTATTTTGTTTTTCAATTACTGAAGTGACGCAATTTTAGGTCTTTTTTTCATTTGTGTCACATAAGTCATGTTTACTTACCGTAAAAAACACAAAATTTCATTTTAAGTACTTTTAACTTTCTACGGTTTAGAAAACAATGTTTTTTGAGTATTTATGCTCTTTTTGGAACTTAAGAATAACGCAGTAAAAGTAACTTTGACTTATGTTTATAGGGGTGATGCATGGTGTATAAGAAATTTTGGCTTCTTACTTTTACCGGATGAATGGCGTGTACGTAAGTTAGCCTTACTGCTATTTAGTGAATTTGTGGGCTATCAGTAATTCTGCCTTGCAGTTAATTTTTTTTAATGTCAAAAAAGTATTTCATCCTTTACTTTAAAATGTATTCTGCAAGTAATAGGTAAAATCACTATTATTAAAATTTTTGAAAAAAACCGTGTAAGTAAAATAGGCTGAATAATAAAGTGTGAATTTAATTGAATAAGAATTTAAACTAGGATGAGATTTATCTATTTTATCGTTGAAGATATAGTCAAATACCTGACAACAGAATATGAGTAAATTATTATGAAATTGATTTTGTCAATGGGTGTTGTTTACGTGCAATGAAGTAAGCAAATAATGACATATTGTTAAATAAATATCGTCACCATCGATAATAAAAACGCGCGCACGCAGACACTTCAGCCAGTCTACTCAACAGAGCTATTCCGGAAGGTCTTTTTTTGCCACTGCGCACAAATTAATCAGAAAGTGGAAATAAGATTGGTGTGATAATGCAATAACGGGGTTATGAAACAGGTAAATACGTTATTTATTTCATTGAATAGTATTGTAGTATTATTATTTTCATAGAACTGAATTACTATTATTAAGTTGTGTCATAAGACCCAAAAGTACATCGTTTATTACTATTGGTTTTACGTGATATATATTTGATTAAGTGAATTTCAACGAAATCGGTTCAGTAGTTGTGCGTGATGGAGTAACAAACAAAGTAAAAAAACACATTTATAATATTAGTGTGATTTGAGATCGTCATGGAGAGTAAGAGGATTTTTTTTACAAAAATTACACGAAAAAGTTTATCAACAATCATGAGCCTAAATCTAGAACGTCAAAAAGCAATGATCCAGATTTAGCCAAAAACATGGAAAACTTGAGCGACGGTCAGAAGCCAGCTGGAACCTCAAAAATAACTAGTCCAAATTTGAAAGTTGTACGAAAACTGACATTTCAAACTAAAAAAAGAACAAAGAAAGCTCAAAATACTCACTAATATGCATCAAAACAAAAACCTAAAAAAAATTTACCGGTTTTTTAAGTGACGCAGATGAAAATACAGCCCCTTTGATTGACAACAAATTTATGACTTGACAAATGAAGGAATGACTCGCATCACGAAAAAATTACAGACAGAAGATAGTATTGTGCGAATGAATTGATTTTTTTTTGAGAAATCACAAAACTAGATGAAATCGAAGAGGCTTGCGATCAAAAGACAATGGGAAACGAATGTATGGAGTCTGGGCCCACCCCTCAATAGTGACATATGATATGCCGTTGGATAGGGCTTTTTAAGCGGAACATTATTTACTAATAAACCTATACTGAAATGATTGTACTTTCGGAGATACGACGTATTAAAGTTGTCTCAATCTAACATATTATATATGGATATTTATTATGTGCAATAGTAATAATACATGTATTTCATTTTAAAACAAGATTTATTGTTCGTCCTGTGCATCAATAATAATTTCATCATTTAAAAAAGTTTTATTCTGCACAAAAATACCTACTCATTTATGAGTACCTCACTTCTATTGAGAGGTGGGCCCACCATTACTCATTCTCCTTTGCAGGATACATTTTAATAGTGAAGAACAATTTCAGGCGGATAATATCAAATACAACTTAGAAGAAGAAATTGAAATATTTAATTTTGACTACAACAAATCTCACCTGTTCAAAAGAAGAGATTCCGTACGATTCGACTGATACCCAAAAAGTAAATATTTTTAATAATGAAAAGAAGAATCAGTTGACAAGCACAGAGTTGAAAGTCATAAAAAATGACAAACAAGCTAACAATTGCCTTCAAAATGAATTAGAAAATAAAGATTAGGAGCTTGATTTGTCTGAAAGTATTATAGTCATAAAATACCCAGAAGATATAAAAAACATAGATTTTGTTAGATTTATAGACCTAGAATACCCAAAAGATATAAAAAATATATTTTGATTTGCCTGAAAATACAGATACAGAAAATAAAACTTCACTCAATATTTTTATAATTGAAATCAACGAAAATGAAGGTATTAAAATTTCTGAAGGCAACTAAAGACCACCAATATATAATGGCGGCCACAGTTATTTAATTAATATGCCAAAAAAGATTGAATTAGATGATTACAATTACGATGATCCTCATTGCGTTGGGAAATCTTGATAAGCCCGCTTCCATCTTCGGCAACATCGTCACTTACCACCAGGTGAGATGTTGTCAAGGGTTTACCAATTGTAAATAAAAAAAAAAAAAAAGATCATAACATGCGTATGAAATAGCTCGCAAAAATACAGAAAAAGAGCTTATACTTCTATTTTCGATGATAATGTTAATGACCTGGACTTAACATTACCTAAATACAAAGATTTACAAGAAAAATTTAATAATTTACAAGATAGAGAATAAAATCAGATAGATAACGAAGATAAAGGCAAAACATTAAAAAGTGGCCTCATGAAATGTGATATTTTTGAAGAAAAATTAGGCTTTTTTTTACCTGAATCAGAAAAAAAGAACAAATACGTCAATGAGAATTCTGTGGGAGATAAAGACAATAAGCCCCAGCAACAACATAAAGAAATAAGTGCTTCTAATGGAAAAAATTAAACACAGATGCAAATCAAACGTGAAAAATATGTAAAAGTTAAACTTTTAAGACAGCAGAACGGACAAAAATATGTTAATTTTTTGGTCAAACAATGAAGATTAACTCTTAACTCTTCATCCTAGGAAGAGAGTGGGTCGAAATCATCAGAATCTCAAGAAGATGTTAGGAAAAAAATCAAGAAAATGAAAAATAAAAAAAATATCTCCAGACAGTAGAAGGATGGATAAAACTTGTGAAGTATACTGTGAAAGTGCCAGTGCTGTAAAAGAAAACAAGAAACGGAAGAACTAAAAAGAAGAGAGAATCTGGTCAAATATACATAACAAAGAAAGAAAAAATTGTGCCTGCCAAAGAAATCAAACTGAATCCCTGTTCTTTAAATAACTGTACAAATAAATCGTATGAAATTGTTGAAGAAAGAAAAAAAAACGTTGTATATACGCTTTTGGAGTCTAGATAGTATGAGACTTAAAGATTGGCTGGTAAGCCACTCAAAAATGGTAGCTGTTAAACGACATCGATCATCGGATATAAGTAAGCGTACAAATACTATTAATTACTTTATTAACGAAGGTGAAGGACAAAGACAAGTGTTTCAACATTTTTTTGTGCGTACACTAGATATTAAGCAAATAACATTGTACAATATAGCCACGACCTCTCTTCATGGCTCTGCGAGTGAAGATATGCGAGGCAAACATGCACCCAGTTACAAAACCCCTAAAGCAGTTACGTAAATAAATACAGTAATTACCAACAGTTCCCTCGCACTACTGCAGGAAAGACACAAAAAAACGTATTTTCTACAGGAATTCAGGAATATAACAAACTTATACAGAATTTACAAAGCGTCTCAAGAAAATAAAGGCTTACAGTACGTAGGAGAAAAGTTGTTTAAAAAAGTTCAACATAGGGTTTCATTTTCCCCGCAAAGACTAGTGTTTGAAATGTACACAATTTGAAAATGACATAAACATTGACGTAGAAAAAAAAACAGAAGGACTTGAAGGACAAAGAAGAAAGTAATGAAAGATTTAAAGCACATCAAGAAATTCATAACAAAGACGACACTATTTTATGTACAACTTTTGATCTCCAAAAAGTCCTGAATACGCCTCATGAAGAAAATATGATGGTCTATTACAGCCGAAAATTGGCTGTGTTCAATTTAAATTTCTATAAATCAGGTACAAGAAATAGTTTCTGTTACACATGGTCTGAAATTGATTGAAAAAGAGAAGCCATTGAAATGTCAACAATTTTACAAATGTATTTTGTACGTGATGGATCCATGTAGCATGTTGTCCTATCAGCCATATTTATAAATACAATCAAGTTTATTACCATAAGAAAAAAATCGTTTAGATTTGCGTATAGGTAATTTGTGTTAAGTAATTTTTCATGAGTCTAATGATTTTTTGTATAAGATTTCAGTATAATGTAAGACATATTTTTAAATCAACCGTAGTCATCAGAAGTTTTATTGTGGTTATTAAAAATTGCAATTTATCTCTAAAGTCATTTTGCCCGAGAAATCATTAAGTCAAACATACTTTTAAGAAATTGTAGTCAAGTTACATATTAATCTTATCGTCTCATAAGCCGTTAAACTAAACTGTGAAAATGGAAAGCGAGTCCTGGAAGTAATTTTACTTCACCAGAATAGCAGTATATTTATATTATAAGAAATGTTGTCCTACTTTTATTTCTGTATGTTACGTGTTATCAGTACTTTTAAATGCAAATAATATTTAACTTGATGACATGGAAGTAAATTTGACACACTTTAAAATAAGATCATATTACGTAAGCGCCACTTATTTCCCAAAATAACACTGAAATCAATATGCAGCATACTCATACAAATAGAAGAAAAAAAATGGGTGGCATATAAAGTTATTTCATTAAAATCGGTTAAATAGGTAGAAAGTTATTATTTTTTTTCCAAAAATATATTTTTTAAATGGCTTTTTCTCGGAATGGCCTTTTGGTGTAACGGTAATTTTGCCTTTCCAGCGACGAATGTTTTCTGACTGCTGAAAAATTTGAGATCCCTGCGACCACCAATTACCAATGCGTCGCCTTAATTAAGATAGCTATATACTTGAGTAAGATTAAACAGAAGAAGCGTCGGTGGCTAAAAAGCGTCGGCTGGTGTCGGTGAAGGAGAACATCGTGAGGAAACCTGCACACGCCTGCGAAGAAACTCGCAGGTCGTGTGTGAAATCGGCCAGCCCGCACTGGGCCCGCGTGCTCGACTAAGGACTGATTGCCCTAATTCAGGGTAGGCTCGAGCCCCTGGGTGGGGACGAATATGAGTTGATATGATGAACCAGAAGAAGAAGGTAATGACTGTGCTACAGCTTAGTTAACCTCCTTGATCGACGCAACCACGCAAGCCGCTTTAATCTACGGCCGCTTCGTTTTTACAAGCATTTATTAACATCTACTTGCAATGTCCGCTTCAAAATTTGCAAGTTAAATTTAACTGCCTTCCCGGTATCCGGTTCAGCCAAAGTTTTGCATACTTACACGTTGGGTTTGGATGACAATGCATGGTTAGCTAAGTGACGTCATTCTAAATCCAATATGGCGGACTCCCAAAGATTGTGGACCAGTTACTTTTGTTGTTATTTTACCGCCTCCGTGGCGTAATGGTTAGTCCATTCGCTTTACACCAGGAGGGCGCGGGTTCGATTCCCCTTGGGGTCAACTTATAAGACTCGGTTATTATCTAAGTCTTGCCGCCAAACATCAGTGTTAAGAAAGCGTTGGGAAATCTTAGTAAGGCCGCTTCCATTTTCGGCATCATATTCAAATGAAGTAAGTACCATCAGGTGAGAATATGCCAAGGGCAAATATCAAATGAAAGGGTGATAATAATAGGTCTTATACCTATGAAATTGCTGATTCAGTTTTTGAAGTTCAATGCCAATTTTTATTAAAAATAAAAAGTTATTGTTTTTTATTATCGACCTTATGGTGACACTACTTATGGTCTTTTATTAGGAACTAGTGGCATGTCTTTCATGTTCCAATCCCAATACAATACAATAATTTTATTGACAACTTTCGTGTTGCAGGTCAGGTTGCGAAATCTAGTTCACAAAAATATATCTAAATATAATCAAATAAAACAATATCGCAATAACGAATGTCAATGTTGCAATTTAAAATAATAAAATACATTAAATCTTTAAAATAACAATGTCGCAATAGCGAATGTCAATATTACAATTAATAATAATAAAATACATTAAATCTTTAAATTTAAAAAATCAATAAAGCAATAGAATTGGTTATATAAGAGTCCAAGCCATTTCCTGAGCTTGGACTTAAACACCGCGGTGGATGATGCATCTCTAATATTATCTGGTAGTTTTTATAAACGACGGGGCCACCGATGTATACGGACTGTTCCGATTTTTTCAGCTTGTGAAACGGTGTCACTAGCTGGTCCTTGTTGGCGTTGCTACGTAAGTCGTGCCTTGGGTTTGTACCCTTGCTTTTATATATTTCTAAGTTCGCATGCACGTATAGGGCCACCTGGCAGATGTATTCGTAAGGGATTGGCAAGATGTTGTACTTAGTGAAGAAGGGCCGACACAACTCGTCATCGGCTATCGTTGCCCTAGCTCGTACAGCGCGCTTCTGCATGACGAACGCTCGCTGGATCTCGGTGGCGCGACCCCACAGCTCGAGTCCATAGGTCAACCTGGAGTGGACTGTAGCGTAGTAACACATTCGCACAGCCTCGATGGATGCGGTGGCCGTCAGTCGGCGTAAGGAGCCCCTGAGCTGTAAACCATTGAATGGAATAAAGGCGTTTTCTTAGTGGTAGGATTGGGCAATTTTTGAGACTACTTATATTTCTTGAATTTTCCTGAAAGTGACGAAATCCTATGCGGGGTATTCCCAAATATGACATTAGTAACGAAGAAGCTGCTGCGATAACTCTTTAACTTTAAAATTAAAAATGTGTATTTTTTGCCTCAATAAAGGCGATTTTTTCAGGTGAAAATAACCTGAATTCATTGGGTTAAAGCCACCGTGCTCTCAAAATAACTAAACAATAGGCATACGATTACCAAGATTTAATTTCCAATAGTCTAATGCAATTTTGAGAATACATTTTGTTTTAATAACTATTCTTTTTAATATTAATTTTCATCTTTAAAGTTTTTTATAAATCGGCAATTTCATAGGTATGGTATCAAAAAAAAATAGTCTAATGCGATTTTGAGAATACATTTTGTTTTAATAACTATTCTTTTTAATATTAATTTTCATCTTTAAAGTTTTTAATAAATCGTCAATTTCATAGGTATAGATCAAATAAAAAAAATAGTCTAATGCAATTTTGTTTGAGAATACATTTTGTTTTAATAACTATTCTTTTTAATATTAATTTTCATCTTTAAAGTTTTTTATAAATCGGCAATTTCATAGGTATAGATCTAATATAAAAAAAAATCCTTTTAAAATACAACTTTGAAGGTACCTAAAAGTCAAAGGTCTTTCGAAATCAGCTTATAATTTGTAGGTACTGCGTCAAAACTCGGAGCTGGCCACTTAAACGCATTTAAAGTTAATGACGTAAAAGATTACCTGCTTACTGCAGTGGAATTGGTTCAGGAAATCACAATTTTGTTAATCTCCCTCCATGTATTTGGTGATTTATGTTTTGAACATTGCATTTTGCCTCAATTTTTTTGGCCTTACCGCTTTTCATTACCCGACTGCGCCATTAGGAGGGTTATGTTTTTCGAGTGTGTCTGTATGTATGTACGTTCATTTCTTTGGTACGCCCTGTAGCCTAAAGTATGATAGATTTTGGAGTTAGAGGTGTCGTTAGATTTGTCTTGATTCCTTGAGCGACATTTATTACCTGACCGGCAAAAAAACAGGGGTTACGTTTTTATGCAGTTGGGTTTTAAATTTTTAAAGAACTCTTAATGTTAACTCCAAATAAAATTAATGAGATTTTTCCTATTTTGGTTATTTGCAAACTGCAACTCTTCAACCCTTTGAGATATAACATGTTTTAGTATAGCTGTTATTTGTTAAAATGAACTTTTGGGTATTAGGAAACTAAGAAAATTCACTGATCTGTGGTTTTTGTGACTGAAATTACTTTTTTACAGTTTTCCATATATTTTTTATTACGTGTGAACATTATTTATACAGGTTGTAACAAAATTGGTGTAGGACCCGTTAACTGGAGTTTCTACTCATCATACTGAACAACTTTTCCCAAGGTACCCATATTCAATCCTCAAAAAAAAATTGACCATCCATACTAAAAAGCACAAAACTGGTCGATCAGCTGATCGCTTTGTATGAAATGTTAAAACATTTTTCTGCGATTTCACCAAAGTTGTTCAGTATAACGAGTAGAAGCCTCAGTTGACGGAACCTACACCAATTTTATATACTCCTTTTATATTTTTTTTACTCCTGTATATTAAGTAAGTATTTGAAGTTATTTTTTACAAAAAAAACTATCTACCTACGCAAACTTAACTATTCAATTAATTGTTAATTACTTTTTAAACTTACACGTGGACATAAAATAGTCAGATTTATTATGAATACCTTTTGTTAACATTTAAATATAATAAATTATATAATTCATACAAATTGTATGAATTTTACGCTAATACTAGGAAAATCCTACAAAAGATTTCAAGATGTTTATCAAAATAAGTGCAAATTACACTCTTTCTGAAAGTCATAAAATAGAAATTACATAATTATACATGTCATTTGTGAAAAATAAAAAAATAAACAATCATTAGTTGATAACGTCAAAATACAATCATTGATAAACTCAAATTAAACAAGTATAAGAACGAACACAGTTTTGTTTACTTATGAGTTCTTTAATTTAAGTATTTCACATGGGTTTTGATACAGAGAGATATATGTAAGAAAGTTCTACCCAGCACAGGAACAACGAATCGTTTCTCTCGAATGAATGAGAGGTGGAGTGAGCGAGACGGGAGAATTACGTTCCGAAATTATTAGGGGTGCACGTTACAACCTCCCCCTCTAGCACGAAAGAAGCGCCCTCGCATTCGTGATAGCACAAATCACAATGGTGGCGACGCCTAGTGTTACGTTGAGGTCTACCACGCTTACGTTTCTCGTGGACGGCGGGCTGCTCATCTCCAACGAAAGGAGTAAGCTGTGAGGTGTGATACTTGCCTAACAACACATTATCGCTAATACGCTCTAGTAAGTAAGAAGTAGGACTGACAATTTCTCGCACCCTGTAGGGGCCGTCTCTTCGGGGAATAAACTTAGGTGTCTGTCCTTTACCTGTATCGTTAGACCCTTGGGTTTTGAGTAATACTAGACTCCCTGGATCATAATCAGGTGCGGGTCGGCGAGCTGCGTCGGCGCTTTCCTTCTGCCGCTGCTGCGCGCGCTCGTGGACGTCTCGCGCGTCAAGGAGCGCGGTTGCCAGTCGCCGTAAGTACGGGGTGACGCTTGCCACAAAGTTGTCGCGTTCCACAATGTCCCTCATGTCAGAGGCGGCGTCTGCTGGTGCTCGGAGCTCCCTGCCAAAAGTAAGGTGAGCAGGGGAATAGCCAGTACTAGATGTTATCGCAGAATTCATAGCAAACCGTACTGCAGGCAGGTGCATGTCCCATGTACTATGATCGTTTCTCACTAGGATAGCCAGTTGAGGTTTCAAGTCTCGGTTCTTCCTTTCTATAGGATTAGCCTCGGGATGGTAGAAAGGGGTCAGCGATTGCTTGATGCCTAAAACATAGCAGACTTGCTGCATTATTTCAGAGACGAATTGCACTCCGTTGTCGCTAATCATACGACGTGCGACACCAAAACGTAGGAAAATGTCAGAGATGAGCACCTTAGCGCATTCCAAGCTAGTGGCGTTCTTCAGGGGAAATAGTTCTACCCATCGTGTGCACACGTCTTCGACAATGAGAACCCATTTGTTTCCATCTGCAGTCTCGGGTAATGGACCGAATAAATCTACTGATACAACCTCGAATCTCCGGGCTGTCGCGGGTGTTTGCACAAGCCCTGCTGGTTTCTTTGTGTCAGCCTTGTAACGCTGACACGCGACGCATTGTTTGATGTAGTCGGCGATGTAGCTGCGCATGCCGGGCCAGTAGTAGCGCTGCGATACGCGTTGCAGGGTGCGCTCGACCCCGAAGTGGCCGGCGGTGGGTGCATCGTGAAACTCTGCCATCACCTGCGCACGCTCGTGTTCTGGAATAACACGACAGGCACTATCATCGTCTACGTCGCAGTCAGGTGCATACCGGTACAGTATGCCATCAGAGAGTACGTAGCCACGGGCCGCCCATTGTCTCCCCCTAAACGGAGCGTCGTCAGACTCGAGATCCTCGATGATCTTGCGTACCTCTGGGTCTTTCAGTTGATTTTCTCGTATGTCGGAAAGAGACCGTGTGGGGAAATCCGCAGCAGCATAGCACAGGTCACAGTCAGTTTGTAATTCCTGGGAACAAGGAGGGCGTGAGAGAGTGTCTGCGATCACGTTGGACTTACCAGGCGTGTATTCAATGCGCAGATCAAACTCCTGAAGAGTGAGAGCCCACCTTGCGAGTCTGCCGCTGGGTGACTTAGTGTTCATCAACCATCTAAGAGGTTGGTGGTCGGTCTTCACAATAACACGAGTGCCTTCAATGTAGCCTCTAAACTTATCTACGGCCCACACTACGGCCAAGGCCTCTCTTTCAGTAGTTGTATAGTTTCTTTGGGCAGCGCTTAACTGTTTACTGGCATACTCGATCGGTCGCTCATCGTGCCCCTCCCCCTGCATTAAAACAGCTCCCAGACAATACCCACTGGCATCCGTGCGTAGAATGAAAGGCTGCGTTTCATCAGCCTGCCGCAGGATCGGAGCCGAAGACAGGAGCGTTTTGATGCGCTCAAAAGCCTCTCTCTGCTCTTGACCCCAGTGCCATGCGGTGTCTTTCTTCAGCAGGTTGTTCATGGGTCGCGCGACTTCGGCGTAGTTGGGTATGAAGCGTCGAAACCAACTGGAAGTTTGCAAGAAGCACCTTAAGTGTTTAACATTCTGTGGTGGAGGCATGTTAAAGATAGCAGCTGTTTTACCGGGATCCATGTGGATGCCACCGGGTACAATCACATGCCCAAGAAATTTTACTGAGTCGCAAGCGAAGCAACTCTTGTCACGGTTAATCCTCAGGTTGAACAGGGCAAGCCTGTCGAAGACTGCTTGTAAATCCTTTAAGTGTGACTCAAAATCCGGGGATAGCAAGATCAGATCGTCTAAGTAACATAAGACAGTGCTGTTCTCAAGGGACAGGTTAGACTTGAATCTGTCCATTAGCCTCTGGAAAGTGGCTCCCGAATTACGGAGACCCATTGGCATACGAACGAACTTGTATGTCCCCATTGGTGTAATAAAGCAAGTTTTATCTCTATCGTCAGGGTGGACGCTCACCTGAAAATATCCTGATCTAAGATCGAGCGTAGTCATATAGTTGCTTGTCTTGGCAGCATGTAAAACGTCTTCGATCCTCGGCAATGGGTACCGGTCTGGCTCGGTGACCTCATTGAGTTTTCGATAGTCAATACAAAGACGCATACCTCCAGTCTTCTTTGGCACCATGACCACGTTAGCCGCCCACGGGGACTCGCACTCTTCGATCACCCCGGCAGTAAGCAGCTTGTCCATCTCCTCTTTCAGAGCTTCCTTTCTATTTTGGGACATCTTGAAGGGCTGGCAGGCGATGGGTGGTTGGTCCTCGCCGACCTTGATGCGGTGAATCGCATAATCAGTGGCCGGTCCTTCCGATGCAAACTGCTTAGCGCTGTTACGAATTAAATTATTAATGGCAGTCCTATCCTCAGCCAAGAGGGCACGACCTTCATCAGCTCTCAACTGCAAGTTAGATGTGTCGGCATGCATCAAGTCAGTGAGCTTTGATGAGAGGGAGTAGGACTGAATAAAATCAAATGTTTCTTCTGGAGCGTCAACAAAACTCCAGTAGGCTTGGGGAGTATTTAAAACTATCCCCGCATTTGAGATAAAGTTGCTTCCAAGTAGTGTCTTACAATCGGCATTGGGAAAAACCAGGAAATCTGTCGTTACATTACGGCCTCCAATACTTACTATTACCTTAGCAACCAAAATGTCACGTACCTGTCGTGAACCATCAGCCAAACCTACGGTACGCTGGGACGGCGAGAACTCAACGCCAGAGTTCACGAGGATTGCATGAAGCTCGGGGCTGGCCACACACTGGTTTGCCCCGGTGTCCAGGACGGCGACACCTGCCTGTCCTGCGATAATCACTGAGACAACGGGTCGCGAGCTGTCAATACACTCAAAACTATTTAGTGTATGAAATTCAACCTGCTCAGAAGTAGGAGGTTTCTTATTGCAAGTATCACACCTCGATTTCACTACTCCTGGTTGCCCGCAACCATAGCAATGAATGGTAGACTTCATTTCATTGTTACTAGTAGACAACTTAGTTTTCTTACTTTCTAAAGCCTTACGACAGTCATTCACTTCGTGTCCGAACGACTTACAGTACGTACATCGCGGGCGAGAACGCTTTTGCTTTTCCTTAGTATTATCTGAGGTGAGAACTGATCGAGAACTCGTAGTAGCGGTCGAACCGACAGTAGGGGTCACGATATCAGTGGTGACGTCACGCGAGTTACGAATGACACTCGTTGGCGCGGAAACAGCGATATTTGAACTACATACCTCATTGATAGCTTCCTCCACCTCTCGGATTCGGGATAAAAGCAACTCTACACTATCCACGGAATTACGAGGCACATGTTTACGTATTTTACGACTCAGAAGTCCATAAATGATGTCGATTTGCACTACACTATCTAATTTGTATGGTAACTTTGCGATAATAGAACGCAAACGTGAAACAAACATATCGGCACGTTCCTCACTATGTTGTGTCGTATAAAATAAATCGTGGAGCAACTTGTAGGCGGGGCGCGGGGCTCCGAACATCCCTCGCAAGCGCGTCTTGGCCTCGTCCCAAGTGTAGATTTCGTCTTTGACTCCTCTCCACCAGGTAGCGGCGTCTCCGGTGAGCAGCATGGGTAGCCCTCGCAGGGTGTGCTCCTCACTGACATTCATGCACTCCACGAACATCTCCACAGCGTCGATGAAGGCCTCGACAGCGTCGGGGTTTGTGTTGCTCCCGTCAAATCTAGCCGTGCACTTGGCTAGGTTTCCAGCTGATGTGCTGAAAGGCGAAGGCGCTGACGGCGTCCGGTTACCGGTAGGGGTAGGCGCGGCAACGACGGAGGCAGCGTTCTGCATCGCGTTTCTCATGACATTTGACAGCAGGTCGGACAGTTGCTGTTCCGTGATCGCTATCATGCTGGGATCGTCTTGGGCACGGGGACTGCGCGTGCCAGCGTCGCCGTGGGCGCGGGTAGTTGGCGACGTGTTGTCCTGTGTGCGCGCGTCGCGCGGGTTTTGTGCGGCCGCAGCGCGAGCGGAGTTTTGCGTTTGCGGGCGAGTGAGGTCATTGACCCTGCCGGCGTTGTTGGTTTCTTCGTTTGAGGCTTCGTCGCCCTGCCATCCTCGTACTTCCCGGCTTCTGCTCCGGGTATGCATCACGTTTCACTGTGAGTTTGAAGATGGGGATATAAACTAGGCGGAGAAATAAGTCCCAAAAGATTGGCGTCGGCGGCGCGGTAATGGCGGCGATCAAACGACAATGAAAATCTCTCGCGGGTGCTATTTCTTATTACAATCTCTCTGGCCTCGAGTTGTGCGCCATTATAAGAACGAACACAGTTTTGTTTACTTATGAGTTCTTTAATTTAAGTATTTCACATGGGTTTTGATACAGAGAGATATATGTAAGAAAGTTCTACCCAGCACAGGAACAACGAATCGTTTCTCTCGAATGAATGAGAGGTGGAGTGAGCGAGACGGGAGAATTACGTTCCGAAATTATTAGGGGTGCACGTTACACAAGTTATATCATTAGAACATAAAAACAATATGACACGAGAAGATCTATAATATAATAAAACTGTAACGGGGCCGTGTCTGTACATGAAATATTTTTGGAAAATAATAACTGTGGTGGACATAACTAACGATACAGAGGCCAAAACAACAACTTTTGGAATTTTTGTCTGTCTGTCTGTCTGTCTGTCTGTCTGTATGTTCGCGCATCACGCAAAAACTACCGGGCCGATTTTGATGAAATTTTGTATGGTGGTTCCTTATAGCCCGGGTTAACATATAGGATACTTTTTATCCCAGAAAATTCAAGAGTTCCCGTGGGAAAATCAAAAGTATTCATTTATAGAATGGCTCACCACGCAAATGTGGCTTGACCTATAAC
This sequence comes from Coleophora flavipennella, assembly GCA_947284805.1. Taxonomy (NCBI): domain Eukaryota; kingdom Metazoa; phylum Arthropoda; class Insecta; order Lepidoptera; family Coleophoridae; genus Coleophora; species Coleophora flavipennella. The sequence goes on along the minus strand of OX369259.1, from coordinate 12,538,783 downwards.
AATCAAATTTTACACGTTGATACCCTTATCGCGAACTAAAACTGGGACATTGTGAATCCCAAAAAAATTTGGGTTCCTACAGGAATGCAAAAAATTGTATCTTTAGAATGACTCAACGTAACAATATGAAACCTTTACATTGGGATGGGGTGTTTTGACCATCATTGTATAGTCGGGTATTCTTTATACCGGAAAACTAAAGAGGTCCCGTGGGAAATTATCTATCGATACTTACAAGTAACAAAAGAGTACTTTTTTATATATTAGCTACACATACCAAACATTATAATCATAGTAGCAGAATGTCATAGATGGCACTGCAGGGATAATAAAACGCGCTTAAGTAGTATTAAAACATTAAAATATTATTTCATACATTTGAGTGGATTCCTTTTATGTATTTTTCAGCATACGCTACTTTAAACTCTGGAACTATGGTACGTAGCGATGTGTTTCATAGACGAACAGAGAGGTATTTTTTTACAGATTCCAATCGTGTAAAAAAATAAAAACACATAAATCGAGTTTAGCATCTTTTAACAGGAGGCACAGATATGGGAACTCTTCTGACGGCGACTATTTGCGTGTGGCAGTTGCTCTCCGCCTGCAATATCAATATCTGTGAACCTCATCATTGTATTTGCGGGTCCTCAGTGGAGGCAATTGGCCATCACTCACTGAGTTGCAGTCGTGTTTGTGAAGATTGCCACGTCACCAATTCCTTAATGACCTCACTCGGAGGGCACTGGTCTCGGCCAGATGGAATATTCCATCTTTGATGCAGCCGCCGGCCGGGCTTTAGTCGATCTGATGGCAAAAGGCCGGAGGGTTTAAACTGGTGCTATGGCAAAGAGAAACATGTCTGCTTTGGGAAGCCACTTTTCTGCCTCACTCCTCACCCGTACGGTACTGCTGCTCAATTTGCGGTGAGAAAAAGTCATAATAAGTACTCGGTCTTGGAGGCAAATTACTGCTTTGTGCCGCTGGTCTGTGAGACAACCGGCTGCTGAACCCTCAGAGGCCTTTGCCTTCACAAAGGAGATTGGCCTTCGCCTTCGAGAGAGATGTGACGTGAGGTCTTACCTGCTGCTAAGGTTGTCTATTGCCATCCAGCGCGGCAACGAGAAGTGCGTCTTGGGCTCCTTTGGAGCTGATACGACTCGAGGATTTGACCCATATTAATATTCTTAGGAAATTTTATTACAAGATTGATATCTATAATGATTCCAATTAGTTTTTTGATAATATAGGTATATGTGTAATTTCATCACATCAGTTAATATACTTCCCCACCAAGGGGCTCGACCTGCCCTGAGTTAGGGCGATCTGCCTTAGACGATCACGCGGGCCCATTGCGGGTTGATTGACTTCACACATAAGCTTCGAATTGCTTCGCAGGCGTGTGCAGGTTTCGTCACGATGTTTTTCTCACCGTAAGAGCGTCGGATAAACGTACATACCAGTATGAAATCGATATTCGTATAGATATTGGTAAGTGGCAGGATTCGAACCACGGCCTTCCGAACAGGAGGTAGTGGCTCTAACCGTTTTGCCACCGACGCTCTATATTTTATTTAATATTTAGAAATCCTTACTTAATATTATAAATGTGAAAATGTGTTTGTTTGTTTGTTACCTATTCACACTTCATCACCTCTACCAATCTTGATGAAATTTGGCATGCAGGTAGTATCACTGGGAATGAAATAGTCAACCTTTTATCTGTGGAAATTATCATAGCCCGATGCAGTTCCTGAGGAAACTAAAACAATGTAACGAAAAAATGGATTGGTGTGATTTTTAGCACAGAGATGAGGTGGAAAATGATATAATTTACTAATAAGTATATCCTGACATAGTTCCCGCGTGATCTGGGGACAACTGTTTTCTACGCCCGCGCACGTCGGTGGCGTCGCAACGGAGCAACGGATTAAAGTGTTTTTTTTGTATAGAATTTGTTGAGGGGGTGGGAAGTGACAAAGACTGCTAATCCGAATAGCCCGATACAGTTCCTGAGGTACCTGGAGAAAACTCATGTCCACGCTTGCGAGCTGATTGCGGCTCGCGCACCACTCACCCTCAAAAAGAGTCATAAAAGCTATGTCCACGTGGGCGAAGCCGCGGGCAAAAGCTAGTATACAATAAAATCATTGAATGTCATTAATGCCTTTGACAAGAGTAGGCCTAAATGGTTTAGTACATAGGCCAGGTTGGCTTGAAGACACTTCTTATTAGAAACTACCTGTGCCCGCGACTTCTTCCGCGTAGAGGTTTTAAATTATCCCACGGAAACACTTGAATTTTCCGAAATAAAAAGTACGTATATGTTAACCCGGGCTTTAAGGAACCAATATTTAAAATTTCATCAAAATCGGCTTGTTAGTTTTTGCGTGATGCGCGAACATACAGACAGACACACAGACAGAAAAAAATTCAAAAGTTGTTGTTTTGGCCTCTATATCACCACTAGTTAGTTCTAGTTAGTAATGTCCACCACAGTTACTATTTTCCAAAATTATTTCATGTAAAGACACGGCCCCGTTACAGCTTTATTATATGTATATAGATAAACAGCGTGACTTTTAATTAGTTCTTGATAACAAAAGACATGCATGTACTCGTGATTACAAACAACTTTCCCAAAGAAACTATGTGTCAAATAATCAAATCAAGTTAACAAATCAAGTTATCAAATCGGCAAACTGTATAGAGGACCAAAAATATTTTTTTTATATTTGACTTATAGTTTGTTTGGGAAAAATGATTTTAATCACGAGTACATTCACATCATTTGCTATCAAGAACTAATTAAAAGTCACCCTGTATAGATAAGTAATGCCCGTTGTATTACTTTCTTTTATACCTGTTATGTTTAAACTGTAAAATAAATAAATTTTGTGAAAAGTATTAGTAGACTGTAAAATTTACTTTCAGTGACACCTGGTCTTTTTATCACACTTTTATTAGCTTCACCTGTATGTATGTATGTATGTTTTTTTGTATGTATGTTTGTATGAATGTATGTTTGTTTGTATGTACTCGTATGTTTGCTCTCGATGCTGTCGTTTGCTGCCGACGTCTTTGCTCTCGATTTTGACCCACTTTAAACAGACCGATTTAATTCAAACTTTGTACATTTATCGACACCTTCAGTGACAATACAATAATTTCATAAGTTTATCTTATTATCCTGACCCAAAAATTGAAAAATAAATATAGTTTAAAAAAACTAAAAAACACGCTTTTAAAGCACATCAAACTAAAAAGTGAAAAATAATTCTTAATATAAGCTGAAAACAATGATGAACGAAAAATACAAGTATTATTGTGAAAAAAGCGTGGGGCGCTTTGTGCCATTTTTCTCGTATACAATAATACTAGTATTTTTCTTTAATTTGTTTATTCACAATGAATTTGCAAGATTTACGGTTTGTTTTACTCTGCGTGATCGAATCAGAAACGAGGAGATCCGTAGGTGAACCAAAGTAACCGACATAGCTCTCAGTATTGCTAAACTTAAGTGGCAGTGGGCAGGGCACATAGCACGTAGAACAAATAGCCGTTGGGGCCGTAAAATTCTCGAGTGGCGATCGTGCGCCTGAAAACGTAGCGTATAGACAGGCTTCCCACGAGGTGGACCGACGACCTGGTAATGATCGTGGGAAGCCGCTGGATGCGGCCTGCGCGGGACGGGTACGTCGTGGAAATCCTCGGGGGAGGCCTATAATATCCAGCTGTGGACGTTTTTGGGTGATATGCTGATGATACATATTGAAGACGCTGACACATTCGTACTTCCCATATGTAAAGAGGGGTGAATTTATTTTTCGTTGAAGTAGTACCCTAGTACCCTATCGTGTAGGGTATCGTTGAAGTAGTACCCTAGTACCCTATCGTGTAGGGTATCGTTGAATAGGTCTTTCAAAACTACTATTCGTCGAGTATTGGTTTGAGAAATATTGAGCATTGAAGTGCAAATTTTTGTTAGAGTCAGTCAAGTATCTCCCCCCATACCAGCTACACCGCTAGTTCAGGAAAACTGTTTTTTTAGTAGTATGACATATTATAATCAATTTAAAAAAAAAAAAACCAAGTCGACAGTGCAGTTGGATTTGTAAAAAGTTCATCGATTTTCCATGTGTTCTATTACCAACTGCAAATATAATTTTGTTTTTTAAAATATACATTTGTTTTTGAAGAGGTTATGGAACCCTACTATGCGCTAATCCGACTCGCACTTGGTCGGTGTTTTTTATAAAAGTAAGATTTCTCATATCTTCATACACCTGAGGGACTGCATAGATCGGAGAGAGATGGCCGTTTTTAGGGTTCCGCACCCAAAGGGTAAAAATGAGACCCTATTAATAATACTCTGCTGTCCGTCCGGCTGTCTGTCTGTCCGTCTGTCACCAGGCTGTATAACATGAACCGTGATAGCTAGAAAGATGAAATTTTCACTGAGGATGTTTATACGAGTGTATCTGTTGCCACTATAACATGAAATACTACAAATTAGAAAAAGTGAGAGTCTCCATACAAAAGCGTGTTTTTTTTGTGAAGAAACTAGCGCCATCTAGTATGATGGTACGGAACCCTTTGTACGCGGTTCTGACTCGCAATTTACCTGTTTTTTTTATTCACAATTGGTAAAACCTCATTATTCTCACATGATGTAATTGACGATGATAACGAAGATGGAAGCGGGCTTACCAAGATTCCCCAATGCAATTGGGAACTGGCTATATTATCTTCAGGCTGTTGACATTGATGTTTGGCGACAAGACTTAAATAAGATGGTGGTAGCTAGCCAGGTGGGCTTAGAAAATGCCTTTCGACCAACCAAACCGAGTCTTACAAAGTTAGACTCCGCCGATAATCGAACCCGCGACCTCCTGATGTGAAGCTAATGACTTAACCATTAGATACATACATCCACTATTTGTAAAGAAAAATGGCAGAATGGTGTAGATATAACAGTACTGAAAACGACACGAATGCAGTTTAATAAAAACATACAACCTATCAATCCATTGACCCAATCACCAGCAGTGAAAGAGCAGACAAAGGTGAGGATGGCTGGTTACGAGGACATAAATCCAGAACCTGAATGACCTCTCGAAGGTGACCTGTAAATTGCCAAGTGTCCATCTGATATTTTTGCTTGAAGAAATGGATATCTATATTTAATATTATAAAGAGGAAACATTTGATTGTTTGGTTGTTTGTTTTGAATAGGCTCCGGAAATACTGGACCGATTTGAAAAATTCTTTCACCGTTGAGAAACTACACTATCCGTGGTTGCTATAAGCTATATTATATTTAAAAAAAATTAGGGATCCTTACTAAAACTCAAATAATGTAACCCAAGGTTTAAAAAATGATCTAAAAGTTCCTGCAATATCTACAAAAAGTAGTGTAGTGGTAGTAAGTAGTGTGTGGTAGTGGTTCTGGTAGTGGTTGTGTAGTGGTAGTGGTAGTGTAGTGGTATTGGTATTGGTAGTGGTATTGGTATTGGTAGTGGTAGTAGTAGTGGTTGTGTAGTGGTAGTGGTAGTGTAGTGTTATTGGTAGTGGTAGTGGTGGTGATAGTGGAAGTGTAGTGTAGTGGTAGTGTAGTTTACTGTTAATTTTATTTAGCAGCAGTGAACGCAACTTTGATTAAAAAAATATTTGATTGTAAAGTGACTTGATTTTAGAAATCAACCGCCTCCGTAGCCCAGAGATAAAGTTCACTGGCTTTACACAGGAGGTCGCGGGTTCGATTCCCGGCGGGGTCAATTGTAAGACTCGGTTTGGTTGGTGGTAGGGCATTTTATAAGCCCGCCTGGCTAGCTACTACCATCTTATCTAAGTCTTGCCGCCAAATATCAATGTTGATATCATTGGTGTATTCCGGAATGAAGATAAGATAGCCAGTTCCCCATTGCGTTGGGGAATCTTGGCAAGCCCGCTTCCATCTTCGGCAACATCGTCACTTACCACCAGGTGAGGTGTTGTCAAGAATAAAAAAGAATATAACTAAACACCCCAGGCTTTGCAGAAGCATTTTGTGCTAATAGAGGTTCCGTGTTGGAGCAACCTTATACCACATTTCAACTGACGGCGTGGCCACAGTATTACAGTATAGCGGCTTACAGTAGCGCAACGAATGTACTTACGCTGAGCAAAGGAAGGGTACTTGCGGGGCAGCGGGCGGCGGGGCACAGCCAGGCAAACTCCGCGAGTTTAAGCAGTTTTCATACGGCAAACTACAGGCTAGTATGGGCTAGTAACTACGCCGGTGGCGTATCGTGCGACATCAAAGGCGTAGCGCTACTGTAAGCCATATCGTAATGTAATACTGTGGCGTGGCGTCTCGCAAGAAAATATCGTGAGAAAATCCGCATTCTCGACCTAGTTAGAGCATAGCGCAAGTGGAGTTATTGTGTTGATAAACTTACATCAAAAGGGAAAATATGCACAGATTCATAGGTTTATTTTACACTGGTTTTGCAAAGTATTTATATTAGTACTAACATACAGTATAGACACTCCCTGCCGCTCTCTAGATTCCGATCTCACCCCCTTGTTACCCAGGTTGATACAGAATGGTTTCAGTTTGGTTCTCGAACGTATGAAATTTCGCCGTGATTTCATTTGTTTCTTCATTTGTTTTAGAATATTTTTTTCTCGCACGTTGTTTGAAGTGTCCGGTGTGTGGTTTAGTAAGCCTTTGTTATCTTATTCCCAGCTATACCACATATTTATTACATATGTTAGGTGTTGATCGATGATAAAAATTTGGAAAACATTCTTAGTGCCATTTTTGAGAAAAAAACATTTGCATGTTTCATCCTATCCTAGCTCGTACCTATCCTATGGTTCGAACATGAGATTGAAAAAAAAATGTTATTAAGATTTAATACTAATCATACTTGTACTAGGATAACTAACCAATAGTTGAGGACTCAATATAAATCATTTCTGCGATAAAATAAAATAAAAAATAAAAAAATAAAAGAAAACATGTCGCCTTTGTTCAAAAAATTAATATCTTTTAAAAGTAAGAGAAAAAACCCAGTGATTCATATCTCTAAAGAATCTATACAAAATGGATAACTTTTTGTAACACCTGGTCAACTTTTAGCAGCATAGAGAATTGCTTAAAAACTAAGTAAAAATGTTGTTAGACCGAAGTCTGTGTGTTATTTCCCTTTATTTTATTCAACAGACGTTTGATAGGTGCATAAAAGTGCCTCTCATCAGTATCTCTCATCTTGCAAAACAACAGAGTGTTCTGTGCAATTACTTTACTCCGTCGCCTATAGTTGTGAACATTTACATGACTTTTTAGAACAGCTATAAGATCTAATCCTATCTCTATGATCTCTCATCATGCGGAACAACATTGAGTGGTCTGTGCAATTATTTGGCTCTGTCTCATATAGTTATGAACATTTACATGACTTTTTAGAACAACTATAAGATCTAATCCTATCTCTATGATCTCTCATCATGCGGAACAACATTGAGTGTTCTGTGCAAGTACTTTGCTCTGTCGCCTATAGTTGTCAACATTTACATGAATTTTTAGAACAGCTTTAAGATCAAATCACATCTCTATGATCTCTCATCTTGCGGAACAACATTGAGTATTCTGTGCAAGTACTTTGCTCTGTCGCCTAAAGTTGTCAACATTTACATGAATTTTAGAACAGCATTAAGAATTGATCTCGTCTCTATGATATATCTTTCTTTTTATTTAAATATACATAGATATTATATGTACTGGTATGAAAGCTGGTTCAGTTTTTGAAAATAGTGGACTGTATTTAGCGGAAGAGGGTGGAGTATGGCGGTCTATCAATTACGATGTATGTTCAGTCTATCATACATGCGGTATGAGACTGTTCTGCCCTGGAATTAAACAGGAAAGAGAAGCAGAACAGTACAAAAGGAGATGAACTCACCTGCACCACAGATAGAAACGGCGCCTGAATACCGGCGCCGGTTTAGATCCTCGTGTTCCAGCTGCAACTTAGCGGTTTAGATATTAAATTAAATTTTTATATGCGGAGCGATATGTGCTTGTTCACGATGCCATATTGGAGAGAGCGTTCATATTTTTTTATATTGTTTTCTTGTCTTGATTTTGACATTTTGACATCGCCGCCAACACAACGGCGTTAATTTAGGTTGTCTCGCTCGGTACGCCATGTGCAATGTGTGAGTGGGAAAAGGAAAGGGATATTACAGGATATAAAAGACTGAACACACATATCATAGCGCGCGGGTTTTAAAATATAATTACGGCGTAAACATGTATATTTGTACCGGGAATGACGAAGGACGGGTTATTTAAGGTATTTTAGGTGTTTTATTTTAGGTATTTGTATAGATATTTTTTGGTTGTTATATTAATCATTTTCTACCGTAAATTAAGTAGGTTTATTATTAATGTAATTATTTTATTCGCTAGCTATTCAGCGGGGGAATGCAGCAAGCGTCATGGGTATGTTTGGGTAGGGGCACTGCAGGGAGGGCTTGACTAGGCAGGGAGTTAGTTGACACTGAGCATCTTCTGTCATCATCATCTTCATCTTTATTTAAGTTTTTTTTTCTTATTTGAATACTTTACAAATATAAAATATAAATATAAATCACCTTAAAAATACGAAATATTCTAAAAATATATATTATTATAATATAAAGTCATGTTTTATATGTTCATTTATACATGTGAAAACATTTAAATAGTACTTAGTTTATCAATATTTTTTAAGTAGTCATAAAAATACTGTTGTTTTTCCAAATAAAGTAAAATAAAATAAAATATTTTAGTACTTAAAACGATTATTTATTACTAGTTACTAGCTGTCCCGGCGAACTTCGTACCGCCTCACACTACACTACCGCTATCGCTACCGCTACACTACCACTACACTACCACTTCCACTACCACTACCACTACCACTACCACTACCACTATCACTACCACTACCACTACACTACACTACTTTTGGTAGATATTGCAGGAATGTTTAGTTCATTTTTTACAACTTCGGTGTCATCCCTATTGAAGCCAAGGCTTGTATAGTACTTTTCTCAAATAATGCGTAGAAATTTAAACTTCCATAATTACTTTTTAAAATCAATGACGAACAACATTAAATTTTTACGCGCCAAAGCGTTCTTTTTTTTTTTCAATAAACAGCGTTCTATTTGCAAGTCAGTTCGAAATTTAAATAAAACCTTTGATAAGGTACCTCCTTGGTTGCCATGCTTCGCAGTAAAATGTAGTTCCATTTTTAAATTACACGACAGATATGAGTTTATATAGTAATTTATTTGGCCACTAAACACGACAGATATGGATTTTCATACAAATTTTGCCGGCCGCTGCTCGCAAGTCGCATGTATTTGATCAGTACAGCAATTTCGATTTAACTCAAAGAAGGTTGTCAAAATAATGCTCAAATTTCCAAGCATGTTTGCGAAAATAAAATAAATTTTTAGAGGCATACCAATTACGTAAAATTGATCATCTTAATTTCACAAAAATTAAATTCTCACAACAAGCTCTTTCATTTGACATATCAGATAATTTATTTAAAAAAAACTTATCTTTAAATTTTCTTATTTACCCCACAAAAGTGACCCCATGTTTAAAATTCATTTATTTAAGTTTCACGTCCTCGTGTCCGTCTTTGGGTCACTGACTTACATATGTGTACAAAATTTGAACTCAATCGGTTCAGTAGTTTCCGAGAAAATTGGATGTGACAGACGGACGGACAGACACACGTCATCATTATAATTAAGAGCCGTGCTCTTGTCAGTGTAGCTCTTTCCAGGTCTCTCTCTCCCACACTATCTCCTCCATTTCTTCATTTCCACCTAAACTTTCTTCAGAAGAGTGATCCTGTAATGGTTCCGTTTTTACCTTTTGAGGTACGGAACCCTAAAAAAAAACAAAAAAAAGTACCCCTTGACATTGTACTTATATTAGTTGTTGCAACTAAACTCAGTTAATAACTAACTGTTTATCTGAAGAAAATGTTTGCATCAGCTTTGAAAAAAAAAAGGATTGTGTGGTTTTATGAAACCACGGTTAAAGTGAAACTTTTTTTCACATTAGGCCTCTTGGAGCTAAGGTACAGAGGACGAAACGATCATGGCTACTCTGACGAGCGCCTTTCACTTTATCCCTACTCCGCGGCCGACCGTCACGCGACATGCAACACACAGACGAAAAAGTTTGAGACGATGTAATAAAAGTTTCACTTTGGAGCTACTGTACAGAGGACGAAACGATCATGGCTACTTTAACGAGCGCCTTCTTGGAGCTGCTACGGTACAGAGGACGAAACGATCATGGCTGCTCTGACGAGCGCCTTTCACTTTATCCCTGCTCCGCGGCCGACCGTCACGCGAAATGCAACACACAGACGAAAAAGTTTGAGACGATGTAAAAAAAAATCACTTTAAAAATTAATAAAATTCTTAGGTCATGTTCCACAATTTTGCGTGAAAAGTTGACCTGTTTTTTTTGGGTAAAATCATATGTTGTTACAACTTGTGCAAACTTTGTTTTAACCTATAAATAATGTTTATGGCTCTGGTCGTGAATTATTTAATTCACTAACTTCATTTATTTTTATTTAGTTACTTTAAAGCTTTTGTCAGCGGCTTCGCTCGCATGAACATAGTTTCTATGACTTTCTTCGAGGGTGCGCAGTGCATGAGCAGCAGCGGCTCGCTAGCGTGGAAAAAAGTAGCCTTTATGTCAATTGCAAGTATACGTTCAGCTGATGTTGCGTGATTCAATAACAAACATTCATCCATCCAAACTTTTTTATTTATAACTTTAGTTACTTTAAAGCTTTTGTCAGCGGCTTCGCTCGCATGAACATAGTTCCTATGACTGTCTTCAAGGGTGCGCAGTGCATGAGCAGCAGCGGCTCGCTAGCGTGAAAAAAAGTAGCCTTTATGTCAATTGCAAGTGTACGTTCAGCTGATGTTGCGTGATTCAAAAACAAACATTCATCCATCCAAACTTTTTTATTTTAAACATTAGTAGGAAGCAGAGACGTGTTAAATTAAAAGGGTTGGAAGGATAGGTTCAGAGGCCAGCACATTAAGCTAGACACTTTTAGTGCGATTTTCATACACACGCATACGGCATAAGAACGGTACAAAGTCCAAAGTGTCTAGCTTGATATGCTGGAAACACAGGATTAAAAACACATAAATATTGTAATGTATTTCTGCTCATAATTAAGGTTTTATGCCTACAAAAAATTTAATTTTGAAGACACCATCACATCATGTATCCACATCAACTTATCAGCAACGTTTGCACCGATTGAGTAACAAGGAATTGTCCCCGCATATGTGACACAATACGACACAGAATGGACTGCAGCTAATCCTTTATCAGTTATAAGAGAGCCTCCTGAATCGCCCCTCCCAGAACCGACCAGCCCTTCAGTGCATACCACAGTCGTTCCTTCATATCCTATAGGACACTTCGAGATTGGTACTTGTCCTTGCAGAGGTGTATCCGGCAAAGTTCCCCAATTCGTTTCTCCGTATCCAGCTATAGTGGCTATCTCATTTACTTTTGGTGATTGGTTTAATAATTGGATTGGTTGAATATACTGATTGAACTTGATCGACGATGTTTTCACCAATGCTATATCTACATTAACTTCATGTGGTTCTAATACTTGAGCAAAAGGATCCATGTGAAACAGTGGATGGGGGTAGCTTTGACGTATTGAAGCTATGGGTATAGTTGACTGGCTATGGTGAAATACTTGATTCATGTTAATTCTGTATACGCAGTGTCCCGCCGTCAAAAGCCAGGTGGAACCAATTATGGAAGCGCTGCACAAAGATTGACCGACAATTTTCACCAAATGCTTTTGCTCACCGATCTTCACTTCATTACCGTTGTAGACACCTAATTTGATGTCTTCAGCTTTTCCACTAGCTATTATTGTTAAAAGAAAAACAATAATATAATATTGCAAATTCATGGTAAAATTGTCTAATAAGTGCTTGAACTTAGTGTTGAATTTTATACTGACAAACTGATACTGAAGGAGGGTTCAAACAGCTTACAGAAGTTATATTATGTAGGTAACTACCTATTTCTCAAGAATTAAAAATTAAATAAGCAGGAATTTATTTAATGGCACCACGCGCAACACCGACATAGAATGTTCGAAATATTTTTGCTAATTTTTAACACATAAAATCAATGTACACGTTCTCGAACTGTAGCGCGATGCGCAGTTATTCGTTCTTTTTTCATTCGACCTTCTTTTCATTCAATTTACACACATGCGCTTTCATCCATCTGACTTTTCATTCAAAAATCAAAATATTGTCATCACAAACGCTTTATAAAATAAAAATCTTTTATCTAAAATAAAGCAAACCTGATATCTTATAAAGACCCATCTCGGGTCTTATATTCTTACCTGGAAATAAATTCATCTGTCCACGAACGGAATTTCTAAACCCACACCCTACCTTACCTATCTATCTTAATAAGCACTATTTGAGCTTGCTTGATCGACAGGATCGTCACTTACCATCAGTTGAGTGAGGGTCTGATAAACTATTTCAAATTTTTAATAATAAATACTTACTTACACTCCGTAATATTTCCCTCTCTCGGCTCCTCTGACAATCTCTGCCTGTACATTCCTACTCACTCTACTAACTTCTTCGCTCACTCATTTACCATTCAAGCTATCCAGCTTTGGAATTCTCTTCCCGTTTCTATCCGACAAGCTTCTTCTCTTAACTTTTTTAAATATCAAGTCAAAGAATACGTCTTATGTCTTCAATCAACGTGTTAGCAATATTCCTTGTTTTACTGATCAAGATCTGATTAAATTGATTAGTATATATTTTTATTATATGTTAGTATAGTTTAAATTATTATTATAATCTATATTTTGTATAGTCTATTTTTAAAAAATGTTGTATTTTGATTTAGATTTTAGATATGCAGTTGTAGTAAATTTCTCTTTTTTGCTTTGCACAGCACTTACTTTTATTTAATTATTGTATCCATTCTCTGGGTTGCTTGGAAGAAATTGCTTGAAGCAATAAGGCTTAACCCCCCCCCCCCCTTAACCAAGGATGAGCTACGACCGCGCCCCGACTGCTGTGATTTCGTTTGGGAATTATTAAATCCAAATTTGGTAAACTGTTTATTTTACTGATGTTTTAGATCCCATTGTAGTGATATAGGCAGTAAAAAAAAAACTTTTAAAGATATCATACAACCCAGTTCATTATTTCGTATTTGGTCGTTCGTTCCACCCAGTATTAGACGACTAAATCTAAGAACAATCAGCTTGTATGAATCTTTATTCTAGATAGTTGTACTAGTATATTCTTTTTGAAATGCAGTATTTTCGTTCGTGGGATGTTGTAAACTTTATTTATTTAAAATGATTGTTCGTAATTGAAACACTAATTTGATTAGATGATGTGAAAATATGATATGAGTTGTATAGAAATATCTAGTGTTGTGATATTATAGAATGTGATCACGGAATAATAGATTTAAATTGACTAAATGCGAGATTGTTTCACCGACAAATGCAACGACCAGCGCTTGTGTAGCTATGTTTGAAGAACTTTATTATTCATGTAAGTAACCTATCTACTAAGATGCCACTGTTGATTGTTACATGCAGTAAATATCTAACAAACCAATGCCGCCGCCGCGCCGGTGTGATTCAACCCTACCTGCATTTATGCCTATAGATACGTCAGTTGTTGATATGTATATCATTTCTCGCTCGTTTGTTTGTGTCTGGGATGTGCCTACACACTTGCGATTTTGTGTGTCTAGTACGACATCCTTGATCACCTAGTACCCCAATTTTCATAAATAGGTCTTTTACTATTCCTGAGATATTGACGTCTGAAAATCACTATTTCTACTCACTCACTGGCTCACTCATCAAAATTATAGACCAGGTAATTTAGAACTTGAAACTCGGCACTGAGGTAGTTTATTGGACGAATACCAAGAAAAAATTCAAAAAATGGCCAAGTGTGAGTCGTACTCGCGCGCCACGTGTTCACTATCACCACTACTCATCAAAAATATATAGACCACTTCCAGATAACTTACTTAAAATAAGGTATCAAGGTAAGTTATTTATCAAGCGTACATACAAAGTAAAAATCGGCCAAGTGCGAGTCGGACTAGCGAAATTAGGGTTCATTACTACTACCATTTATAAAAATTGTAGACAACTTCCAGGGGACTTTGATACTTGTAGATTATTAGATGTGTACGAATCAAAAAGAAAAAACAGCCAATTTCGAGCTGAACTAGCAAAATGAGGGTTCCATACCACCACTACTCATCAAAATAATTAAAAAGACCACTTCCAGGTGACTTACAAACTTAAAATTTTGGATCGAAATAGGCCTTTTAACCTAGCGTATTAAGAAAAAAATATCAAAAAACCCGGCCAAGTGCGAGTCGGACTTGCGTAATGAGGGGTCCGTACCATTACTCTTGGGTTATAAATAATGTGTTATAAATACGCTTTTTAAAAAAATACTTGTATTTTGTGTGTTTTAAATACTTGTTTATTTGTGTATGTCTAATACTGAATTATCATCTGTTCAACCTATGATCCACAATAAATAATTTTCATTTCATTTCAATATAAAGAGAAAATTAATATTACTCTACAAAAGTTAATGATTTCCTAACTAAGTGAATAATCCACATAAATGTGAAAAGGAGCTAAGTGCGATACAAAAAAATATAGAGATCTAAATAGTACCAAGTTCTACAGTAGTTTCTTAAATCATAGCTACGGGACTTCGAATTGAAACATTTATCTTAAAATTCTCCAACTATTAGAGAATGCACAACGGTTTTCAGTTGCTTGTAAGGAAGTTTGTTATGTTCTGTGCAACGAAATGGTGTAGCTTTAGAAGTTTCAATAGTCAAACCGCCAAGCAAGAAAATCTTACTTTTTAAAAACATTCGGCAATGTAGATATAAGTGGATTGTGAAAATTTGCCAAGTTATGGCATTTTTAGCACAGAACATAACAAATTATCTTTTAAGCAATTGCATACCGTTGTACGTTCTCTATTATAGTATTATTATCTATTACAAGTAAAATATTTTTTTTTCAATTTGAAGTCCCGTAGCTTATGATTTAAGGAACCAATGTAGAACTTAGTACTATTTAGATCATTGTTATGTTTTTTGTATCAAATTTGGCTCCCTTTGATATTCATGTTTTATTGGGATATGCTATACTAATAATTAACATCCCGTATATACCTAATGCAATCTTTTTGTTTGCTGAACAAAGCTGCGTTTTGTCTTCACGTGACTCGGCGTTTTGTTAAAATAGTCCGATTAATTACAAATAGTACTGCCCATTTGCTAATGAGCTTGGTTTGGACCCCTCCTGAACAAAGCTGTGTTTTGTCTTTACGTGTTTCCGCGTTTTGTTAAAATATTATAATTACAAACAGCATGGCCCATTTGCTAATCAGCTTGCTTTGGACCCCTCCTGAACAAAGCTGTGTTTTGTCTTTACGTGTTTCGGCGTTTTGTTAAAATAGTCCAATTACAAACAGCCTTGCCCATTTGCCAATCAGCTTGCCTTTGACCCCTCCTGAACAAAGCTGTATTTTGTCTTTACGTGTTTCGGCGTTTGGTTAAAATAGTCCAATTACAAACAGCATTGCTCATTTGCTAATCAGCTTGCTTTGGACCCCTCCTGAACAAAGCTGTGTTTTGTCTTTACGTGTTTCGGCGTTTTGTTAAAATAGTCCAATTACAAACAGCCTTGCCCATTTGCCAATCAGCTTGCCTTTGACCCCTCCTGAACAAAGCTGTATTTTGTCTTTACGTGTTTCGGCGTTTTGTTAAAATAGTCCAATTACAAACAGCATGGCCCATTTGCTAATCAGCTTGCTTTGGACCCCTCCTGAACAAAGCTGTGTTTTGTCTTTACGTGTTTCGGCGGTTTGTTAGAATAGACCAATTACAAACAGCATTGCCCATTTGCCAATCAGCTTGCTTTGGAGGGGTCTTTTTACACCGGTATGTAATGAACATGCATGAATGCAAAGGGCATTGTCGACAAAATTACCAAGGCATAAAATTGAACTTTTTATATTAATTAAGTTGGTAATACAGGCTGTTGATTTGGTCGACAATACCCTTTTCAGAAGGGCTTCTTCTCTTGAAACTGAACAACTTTTGGTCTACAACTTTGCTGAAATCGCAAAAAAATGACATTTCATACAAATCAATCAGCTGGTTGACCAATTAAAAAAAATATACTATGTGTTCCTCGCGAAAAGTTGTTCAGTTTCATGAATAGAAGCCCACCAGAAATAGGCGTTGTCGATAAAATCAACAACCTGTATTAGCAACTTGATTACACACATTTTTTTTTGCGTATTGACTTTCTTTTGGTGAAATTATTCAGTACTAACCGTTGCGTGCGACTTTGTCTACGGGGATAATTCTTAACTTTTTATTTTAACTATTTTTAATTAAAAACCACAATTTTCTAATGATTCATCAATTTAACGTAACAGCCACGTTGCAGTACGAGGTGACAAGAACTTTATTTCCAACCTATTTTTTCGATGTTTGAGACATCGTGAATCCAGTAGCAAATTTTTGGGACGGAGGAGCCTTAATCCAGGTCGTAATCTGTCTACCTATAAAATTTCATCCAGATCGATTCAGCGGTTCTGGCGTGATTGAATAACAAACATCCGTCCATCCATTCATCTAAACTTTAAAAAATTGTACGCTTAAAAGATTATGTTTTAAGTTGTTTTTCTTTAAATTTTAAATTTATAGTTTGTAAGTTTTACATTCTGTTTATTTTTTAATTTTTGGGTACATTAAAAAGTATTTATCTTATCTTATCTTTAATATTTATAATATAAAATTAAATAGGATTTACCACTTTCCAATGTGATTTCGAATTTAGATTTCATAATATGTACGTTTATCCGACGCTCTCACGGTGATGGAAAAGATCGTGAAGAAATCTGCACACGCCTGGAAAGAAACTCACAGGTTGTGTGTGAAGTCAACCAACCCGCACTGGGCCCGCGTGGTCGACTAGGGCCCAATCGCTCTAATTCAGGGTTCGAGCCCCACATGAGCTGATATGATGAAGTAGGATTTATGGAGACGTTTTGGTACGGAACCCTCAGTGCGCGATTCCATGTCGCACTTAGCTGGTTTTTACCCAACATCCCTCTAGAATAGGATAATATCTATTAATTAACTCGCTGGCCCTAAGCTAGGATTACTTGACATGGGCGTCTTGATATCTTCCGAGCTTATTATTTTGACGTTACGATGTTCTTTATGTACATTGGAGTCTTCACTGACTTTATATTAGTACTCACCAAATGGATAGTTAAGTTGGACCAAATACAAATGACGTATCGAAACTACCCACTTAATCAGAAGAAAAAAAAAGAAAATATTTGGAATATTTTCCTTTGGAAAGAATATTAATTTATGAACTTAATCCTACATAACATCATAATTGCGACGATTAGTTCAGTAGGTACGGAAATTACAAGCTGATAAGGACGGAAAATTCCAGTAAGTTTACAGCAGCTGATAAAGTACCTACCTAAGGCTCCTATTCTTATCTAGACACACGGCAGTGTGTCAGCCAAGTTCGAACAGAATAGGGCGACACCGGCCGTGGGTTATATTACACGAACCATTTCGGGTCACTTTCGACCTACCCGTAACTTAAATCTGTTTGAACTACACACTTGCAATTTTGTATGTCTAGTAAGACCCCTTCGATAACCTAGAATCCTGTCATAATTATACCTTTTACTATTTCTAAGATATTTACGCCCGTAAATCACTATTTTTATGACTGACTGACTCATCAAAGTTATAGACCACTTGCAGGAGAATTAGAAACTTGAAATTTAGCATCAAGGTAGGTTATTGGACGCATACAAAGGAAAAATGTAAAACACGGCCAAATGTGTGTCGTACTTGCACACCAAGGGTTCTTTATCATCACTACTCATCAAAATATCTAGACCACCTCCAGGTGACTAAGAAACTTGAAATTTGGCATCAAGGCAGTTTATTGGACGTCTACAAAGGAAAAAAAAATCAAAAAAACGGACAAGTGTGAGTCTTACTACGTGGTGGTTCTGTATCACCACTACTCATCAGAATATCTAGACCACTTACAGTTGACTTATAAACTTGAAATTTGGCATCGAGGTAGTTTATTGGACTGTTACAGAGGAAAACATAAAAAAATAGCCAAGTGTGAGTCGTACTCGCGCACCAAGGGTTCCGTAACACCATTACTCATAAAAATATATATGTTGCGGCAAAAGTGGGTGTGAACACAAACCTAAGATTAGCCAGCTAAACTTCACCCGGGGGATATCGATCGATCAACAAAAACATTACCCAGCCATTGTTGGGAAGAACTAGTTGTGTACGGTTAAATGCCGAATACAAATTAATAATCGGACTTTACCCAAGCAGCTTTAGCCAGCCGGGTAGATTAGCCAATCTTAAGTTTATGTTCACACCCACATTTAATTGTGACATATACACCACTTTCAGGCAATTTACAAACGTAAAATTTGGCATCGAGTTATGTTATTAGGCGTATGCTAATAAAAATAATAGAAAAAATTGAAAGACTTACGAAATAAGGATTCCTTACCACTACTATTCATCAAAATAACAGACCGCTTCAGGTGACTTAGAAACTTATGTGGCGTTTACAAAGGAAAAAGAAAAACTGACCAAGTGCGAGTCGGAATCGCAAAATTAGGGCTCTGTACCACTACTACTCACCAAAATAATTTTATATACCACTTCTAGGTAACTTTTTAACTTGATATATAGAATTGAAATAGGTTATTGGGTGTATTAAGAAAAAAGAAAAAAAACTGGCAAAGTGCGAGTCGGGATTCGTACAAGGGTTTCGTAACGCAATTACACTCCGATAAAATACATATTGCATATATCTATTACTTGAATGAAATTATTAAATATAATAAATTTACAAAAATTAATGATAACCCAACAAAACAAATGTGAAAGAAAGCCAAATTTACAGAAATCTAGATAGGTACCAAGTTAAACAGTGCTTTTTTAAATCATACCAACGGCATTTCAAACTGAAACATTTATCGTAGAATCCTCCTAATATTAGAGAATGTACAACGGTTTTCAGTTGTTTAAAAGAACATTTGTTATGTTCTGTGCTAATTAGTGGTGTAACTTGGCAAGTTTAAATAGTCAAGCTGTTCATGAAACAATATCGTCGTGAGCGTCGGTGGTGTAACGGCTAGGGCCGCCGCCTCCTGTCCAGGAGATCGTGGTTCGAATCCCGCCACGTACCAATGTGATTTTGAATTTCGATTTCATATTTACGTTTATCCGTCGCTCTTACGGTGAAGGAAAACATCGTGAGGAAACTCGCAGGTTGTGTGTGAAGTTGACCAACCCGCACTGGGCCCGCGTGGTTGACTAAGGCCCAATCTCCCTAATTCAGGGTAGGCTCGAGCCGCTCGGTGGGGACGTATATGAGCTGATATGATCATGAAACAAAGCTTACTTTTAAAAATCAACGCCAATATGATATGTTATTGGATAGTAAAAACTTACTAAGTTACACTATTAGTAGCACAGAACATTACATATGTTATTTTAAGCAACTGAAAACCGTTGTAAGTTCTGTGATATTTGGAGAAGTCTAAGATAAATATTCCATTTTGAAGTGCCGTTGCTATGATTTAAGGAACCAATATAGAACTTGGTACCTATCTAGATTTTTGTATTTTTTTGTATCGAACTTGGCTTTCTTTCACATTAATGTTTTGTTGGGGTTGATCTTTCTATATCTTATAAGTAGAAATCCCCGCGGTGAGTGCGTCGGTGGCGTACCGGCTAGGACCGCTGCCTCCTGTCCGGGAGGTCGTGGCTCGAATCCTGTTACGTACCAATGTGTTTTCGAACTTCGATTTCATACGTGCGTTTAACTGACGCTTCTACGGTGAAAAAAACACCGTAAGGAAATCCGCACACCCCTGCGAAGAAACTCGATGGTTGTGTGTGAATTCAGGGTAGGCTCAAGCCGAGGGCGGCGGGGACGTATATGATAATGAATTGAAAACGATTACAAGGTTTTTGCTAATTTCCAAAAAACGTATTTAACGGATATACTCAAATTTATTATTGTTATTTTTTCGAATAGCAAAAATCAGATACAGAAATTAAAATTTATACTACGCCAACATGGAGGCATGAACTGTTCATTTTAACCGCCTCCGTGGCGTTATGGTTAGTCTATTCGCTTCACACGAGGAGGTCGCGGGTTCGATCCCCGGTGGGGTCATCTTGTAAAACTCGGTTTGGTTGGTGGTAGGGCATTTTTTAAGCCCGCCTGGCTAGCTACCACCATCTTATGTAAGTCTTGCCGCAAACATCAGTGTTAACAACATTGGTGTGTTCCGGTTTAAAGATAAGATAGCCAGTTCTCCATTGCGTTGGGGAATCTTGGTAAGCCCGCTTCCATCTTCAGCATTATCGTCACTTACCATCAGGTGAGACGATGCCAAGGGCTTACCAAAATTTTAAAATAAAAAGTTCGGTCAAAACTCCAGCAACTGCGGGAAGACCAGGTGTTACATGCTAGCTAGTATAAGTGTATTTTATGAGGATCTGGCTGCTAAGAAACTAGCACTGGCAAAACCATATGTCACTGTGTGTGGTCTCAGTTACCTAATAATAAGGCTACGGTCGTGGCCTCCTAAATGCGAAACAAATGTATATGATATGCAGCCTCCGAAGTTACTTCCTGACGAAAGTCGATAGTGAGTTGCATACAGTTGTCATAGCCTGTGATAAAGGACTAACCCCTCTGTTCATGGCCCAAGAGAACTGGCAGGCGCCGGCTGTGCTTAGCACTACCGAGCGAGAGGCCACCTGGAAAGACAAAGAGCTGCACGGTAGATTTTTCAAGGACCATTGTGGATCCTTAGTAGATCAGAAGGCCTCCATGCACTGGCTGCGGTTCGGAGACCTTTTTGTGGAGACTGAGGGTTTTGTCTGTACAATACAGTATCAGGTGGTTAGACGACCAACAATAGGAGGTTCGTAATAAAAGACGGCACCTTGGATGTTTGTCGGTTGTGCCGTCAACCAGGGGAGACCCTGCGTCATATAACCTCCGGTTGTTCTATGCTTGCCAACAGTGAGCATTTGCACAGGCACAACCAAGCAGCCAGGATCCTACGCCAAGAGATCGCTCTAAAGTATGGCCTCATATCTCGGTGGTTGCCGTAATATAGGTACACGCCGGAGCCGGTTCTCGAAAACGACCGTGCCAAGCTCTACTGGGACCGACCCATCATCACGGACAGGACGATTCTTTCGAATAGGCCTGATCTTGTGTTGATGGATTGGGTGCAGTCAAGGGTGTTTTTGGTGGTTGTCACTATCCCATACTATGAAAACCTCGTGCAGGCTGATGCTGCAAAAAGGACCAAGTACCTGGACCTGGCGCACGAGGTTACTGATATGTGGCAAGTGGAATCCACCGAAATCATCCCCGTAGTCCTATCCGTAAACGGGCTAATTTCAGCCAACTTTGAACGTCACCTAAGACGGCTGGATCTCCGAGGCAGACCAATAATTGCAGCAATGCAAAAAGCAGTCCTCGATAATGCCCGGATAGTTCGACGCTTTCTCTCCCCGTCGCATTGAACTCCAGCCGACTGTGCTTCCGCTGGAGGTGCTCCTGCTACTTCGCCTCGTGTCAAGTGAGCAGAGAAGCTCTAATTTCATATTCGTAAATAATAATTAATTTATTGACAACCAACTATAGGATCAATTTGTGATATTAATCTTACAAACTAAGCTTATAAACTAAATGTTAGTAAAAATGTAAAATCAGAAACTTATTTGAGGTCTGATTGCCGGCACATGAACATTGCAACAATGATTCATGTAGCAGCAATCAAACCTGTCCGCTGTCATAGCCAGGATGTTGTTGGCACTACCGGGCACTCTTCGCACTAAGGACTACCTTTTGCGCATTGTGGCATAGAAACATTCTATGCGCACCTCCACGAACATGCCATAAACTGCAGTTCGCGTTACGCATTCACCAGCTCACTCCCCAAGTCAAGCGTGCCGTTGGTCACGTCCGATCACACTCTTCATAACGCGAGAAATCACCGTTCGCGTAACGCATTCACCACCTTACTTCCCAAGTCAAGCGTGCGTAAAGAAGTTTTACTTAAAAAATCTTCTCAAAATGTTTCTAAAAATTCGTTCTTCGTAACTCTCCTTATACAACCTTAAAAAAATCCTAGGTGGATGGTTTAACCTATTGCAAATCAAAGTGACAGAAATGCTTTTGATCCGAATGACCCCTAACGAGAATTCAGCCTGCATGCCATAATGACGGCTCAGCTTTTCACAGAAGTTCAGTGAATAGGTGACATAAGACACAAATGTAGGTATATGTTTGATGCTACATTATTATCAGGGATGCATCCGATAACGATATATCGGCGATATTTTGGGTTTGCCGATAGAACGGCATCGGGGATGTTTTTATTGAAAGATAGGACTCTCTAACATCGCGGGTGCCGTCAAAACAAATAAAAAAGACCTAAATTAACAAAGACATTCAACATAAAAGATATCATTGCTTAACCGGTGAAGGAAAACATCGTAAAGAAAACCTGCACACACCTGCGAAGAAACTCGAAGGTTGTGTGTGAAGTCGACCAACCCGCATTGGGCCCGCGTGGTCGACTAAGGTCTGATCGCCCAAAATCAGGGTAGGCTCGAGCCCCTCGGTGGGGACGTATATGAGCTGATATGATGATTTAACATTTTCAAAGTTGTGTGAGGAGTTTTGGTGGTACGGAACCCTTAAACTTCGCCGAGAATCGAACCAGTGACCTCCTGTAGTGAAGCTAACGGACTTAACCATTACGCCACGGAAGCGGTAAAAAAATACATTTAACCCACGGGAAACCTATTACTTCTAAAATTAGCAAGCACAACTCCTGTTTATTTCATTATTTGTATTTATGGAAATAGATACCCTTTGACGACAAAATACTGATACTCAGTCTACACAAACATCTTTCAGGCAGCCAATTACCTGAGAGTATCAAAGGAGACGCCTCTATAAATCAAAAGCTCTATATATCTAGCTTTATAAAAGTAAGCTTTGTTGTTCGACTCTGCCTTTGTCGTATTGTTTCTGCTGTTTTTTGTTTCTGTCACGAAACGAGCAACGGCTGAGGCATAAAACAAACAACTTTTTTTGTACATGGAACATTAGACAAAAGAACAAAAAATCGGCCAAGTGCCAGTTGGAGTTGCGCTCCGAGGGTAGGGTAGGGTAGGGTCACAGGGTAGGGTAGTGTAGTGTATTGTAAGGTGGTACGAAGTTCGCCGGGACAGCTGTAGTATTTTATAGAAGTAAAGTTTGTAAGTTTGTGAGTTTGTTTGTACGAATCTCTGCAACTGTAGTGAACCCATTTTAAAATTTCTTTCACCAATATAAAGAACCCCGTACCAAAAGTATGGAAAATGTGGTTTCAGTTAAATATTCTGAGATTTTGAAATAATATAGATTTTAACGTCCTGAACAAAAGTCTCTATGGGGGCTACCACTGTTGCCGAGTCCCTTTCAGAGTTACGACTGATTTGATTTGATTTGAAATGAACCCATAATAAACCGAGTTTAAAAGTGTACATGTGTATCTATGAAAATATATGTAGATAAGATTTAACGAGTAACACTATTTTTCTTTCATTTTATCCGTTATTGATAGTTTGTTTTGTCTGGTACAGTCTACTGTAAAAATATGGGTGAATTAAAATGCACAAAAATATGTTTCAATGATCTGTGTGTCGTTGTAATAAGAACTTCGTAAAATATTTATGAAACGATTTATTTTGCACTTGAAAAAGACACTGGAGGTGTCATATTACTGATTTTACTGTCACTGTGACGAGGTGCGAATTGCTACTAGAGTCGATTTCTTTTAAGGTACAAAACCAGTCGTAACTCTGAAAGGGACTCGGCAACAGTGGTAGCCCCGATAGAGACTTTTGTTCAGGACGTCAAAATCTATATTATATCAAAATCTCAGAATATTTAACTGAAACCACATTTTCCATACTTTTGGTACGGGGTTCTTTACATAATTCCTGAGTAACACAGGATATATATTTACGCTCGGGAGCCGAATGCTGCTTGCGCACCACTCTCCCTCAAAAATGTTCATAAAAACGATGTAGAAAATAGTACTAGATCCTAGATGTCGCTAGTTTCTTCACGTTACCAAAAAATTATGTTCCTTGTATGGGAGTCCCATCATTTTTTTAATTTTTTTGTTGTTACAGCGTCAATAGAAATAAAGACTTACTGTTACGGTTAGAAGTAACTATTTAGTAATCTTTGGTTACGGTTCATGGAATACAGCCCGCTGACAGATAGACAGATGGACAGCGGAGGCTTAGTAATAGGGTCCCGTTGGTAACCCTTTGGGTGTAAAGAACCCTAAAAGCACTATTTAAAATAAAGCACAAAAATAATAATACTTATTTTTTTTTTATTCACATTTGGTAAACCCTTGACAACATCTCACCTGGTGGTAAGTGACGATGTTGCCGAAGATGGAAGCGGGCGTACCAAGATTCCCCAACGCAATGGGAAACTGGCTATCTTATCTTCATGCCGGAACACACCAATGATATCAACATTGATATTTGGCGGCAAGACTTAGATAAGATGGTGGTTGCTAGCCAGGCGGGCTTAGAAAATGCCCTACCACCAACCAAACCAAGTCTTACAATTGACCCCGCCGGGAATCGAACCCGCGACCTCCTGTGTAAAGCCAGTGAACTTTGCCTCTGAGCTACGGAGGCGGTTAAAACCTACTTACCTACCCTTTTAAGTCTCGTAGACACCCCTTACCTAATTTTGACAAATCCATCTGCTAAGCTTTCCGGGAACATCCCATGCCTGTGGCAAAGATTACTAGGTCTTAGCCCCTTTTTAGGGTTCCATAAACCCAACGGGTGGTCAACGGGACCCTATTACTAGTCCGTCTGTCCATCTGTCAGCAGGCTGTATTTCATGAACCGTAATAGGTAGATAGTTGACATTTTTAAAGAATGTGTATTTCTATTGCCGCTATAACAATAAATGCTAAAAAAATAAAAAAAATACAAAAAAACGTGTTTTTTATAGGTCTTGAACTATTTTAGATTTAGCTCTATCGTAAATAGTAATTAATAATTATAAATAAATAAAGTCATTTATTCGCAGGTAAAAACCCATACCACAACTTAAAAAATACAAAATACACAAAGAAATACAATAAGACACTTACTACACAAACTTACTAAACTTACTTAAAACGGTAATACATACAATGGTGAAACTCAGTGTGATTAAACCTTAATAGTAATATTAAAGTTAAACAAAAAATAATAAAAATTGGCCAAGTGGGAGTCGCACTCGCGCTAAGGAGTCCGAACTGAATGACTAAAAAAAATGTTTTTTCCTTGCGTTGAGTTCTTTTGTTTTTATGTGATTGGGTATCATTGTCATTATACTATGTAGTTTTGTGGAGAGATGTGGTGGTACGGAACCCTCGGAGTGCTAGTACGACTCGCACTTGGCCGGTTTTTTGGTCCTTTGGGAGGTCTAGCACATTTGTAGGTCACGTGTATTGGGATTAGTGTCAGCCTTCATATCCGCCACATCACACGTATACACCTACATATTGTACGACCCGTCAGCTAGCTACTACCTCCGATTCGACGATGTTTTCCAGGCGGAGTTATTAAGGCTTATACCGCCGCCACAGTATTGCGATATGGCTTACAGTAGCGCAACGCCTTTGATGTCGCACGATGCGCCACCGGCGGCGTAGGTACTAAATAGCCCCACTAATCTGTTTTCAGCCTGAAAAACATGCGGTATTGTCACTGATTCTTGATAAATGTACTAAGTTTAAATTAAATCTGTCCGTTTAAAGTGGGTCAAAATCGAGTGCAAAGGAGTCGGTTACAAACATACATACATAAAGATGAAGCTAATATAAGCGTGTTAAAAAAACCTTTCTCGGGGAAAGTTGTGCAAATTCTTCTTCTTATTCACCTTCTGAAATGCATCAGCCATTCAACCAGTCACCAAAAGGATTAGGCTACCTAAAGGTAATTGATAAAGTTATATACTGGTGTAGCACCGGTAACAGAGAAGATTCAAGCCATCGACTGACTTGGTTTGGCCACGTTTGCAGAAGAGAAAAGGAGCATGTGACACGTAGAGTGATGGATATGAGGGTGGAAGGATACAGGAGCAGAGGAAGACCGAAGAAACGATGGGTGGATGGAGTGAAGAAAAATATGGAGGAGTGTGGAGTGACGCAGGAGTTGACCAGTATGAGGCCGGAATGGCGACAAAAAACATTTAAAGCCGACCCCAAATAGTTGGGATTAATAAGGCTCGGAAGATGATGATGATGATATACTGGTGTAAAAAAGTTGGTGCAGGACCCGTTAACTGGGGCTTCTACTCATCATACTGAACAAGTTTCCACAAGGAACCCATAGTCAATTCGCAAAAAAAAATTGGACGCCATACAAAAATGTACAAAATTGGTCAATCAGCCGATCGTTTTGTATGAAGACTTCAATTTTTTTTTTGCGATTTCAGCAAACTTGTAGAACAAAAGCTGTTCAGTATGATGAGTAGAAGCCCCAGTTAACGGGACCTACACAAATTTTGTTACATCCTTTATAGTTCCTCGGGAACGGCCCTAACGATTTGCATGAAATTTTGTATTTATTTGGGTAATGTTGTACTTTCCAAGTCTGTCTAGATAGGTTTTATCTGAGAAAATCCGTTACAAAAACGTGATATTTTTACAGGTGTTTTTTGTTAGCACTTTTCATATCAAAATAATACATAAAAAACTTAATTTTTTTCGAATATTTTATCTACACGCAATTTCTATCCTTATATTAAAAGGCTTATGTCTAACTTAACACCAGTTATAGTAAAATACTAGTTGAAGCCCGCAGCTTCGCCCGCGCATATTTCGTTTTTTGCTGTTCCCGTGGAAATTTCCCAAAATCCGACGTTCTAATTTACTATCTGTATTCCAAATTTCAGCGAAATCCGTTCAGTGGTTTTGGCTGTGCTTTGATATACCAGTCAGTCACTCTTTCCCTTTATATATACACAAGATTTAACCGCCTCCGTAGTCCAGAGGCAAAGTTCACTGATTTTACACAGGAGGTCGCGGGTTCGATTCCCGGCGGGGTCAATTATAAGACTCGGTTTGGTTGGTTGTAGGGCATTTTCTAAGCCCGCCTGGCTAGCTACCACCATCTTATCTAAGTCTTGTCCCCAAATATCAATGTTGATATCATTGGTGTGTTCCGGCATGAAGATAAGATAGCCAATTCCCAATTGCGTCGGGGAATCTTGGTAAGCCCGCTTCCATCTTCGGCAACATCATCACTGTGATTAACATTGTGATTAAAAAAAAAAGATAAAAAATAGTAAATGATCACCAAAATGAAAACTCAATTTTATTGTGAAATTATAACCAAAATTTTTACATTTTTACATTACATCATTGTTTACCCAGATAAAAAAAAATAAATAAATGTAAATGTAAAATATGTTTTAGTAAATGACAACCAAACTTTTAACCCCATTTTAATTTAAAATGCCATGCAAATATTTAACTTCTCATTATCCTATTAAAGTAAATTACGCTAGGTAAATAATTATTTACCAAAACATGGTAAATAAAATCCCGCTACTATAAACGTGTAGCGTGTAGCGCTTAGCTTGTAGTGCGTAGCGTGTAGCTACCCATGGAGGGGACCCTCGCAAACCTGATCGAACCTAATATCGCTCGCTTCGTATGCTCATTTACAGTTTTTTAGAAAAAACTTATTTTTACCACCTCCTTTTTCGTTGTGTAGTTTATTTAGGCAGAAATAGTGCAATAATTTGCTCGCTAAGATTTGGTGATCATTTACTACATTTGGTGATCATTTACTATATTTGGTGATCATTTACTACATATAGTGTTTGAATACAATTTTAAATGCTGCCGTGACTAAAACAGCTAGAACTATTGTAAATTTAGACTTTTTTTTGGTGTTCAGTATATTTTTTGGTAAGAGAGCTTAGGGTATCAAAGTATTTTTTGATGGTCATTATATTTAATCCTATATTGAAATATCCATCTGGTAACCTGTCCAGGGACCTCCTATGCCTACGACACGTCCTGAACACTTCATACAACGGACCAGAAATTACATTTTAAACAAGGAACGACGGAATAAACAAAATGGCTGCGAAATCCTATACGTTCGACAACCAAACTACACCTATGAAGGAAGTGATCTTTTTTTATTAACAATTGGTAATCCCTAGTAGCTGGTAGACGGATATGACTTGGTCGCGTCCAGACAGGCTAACTGATCGAGCATCGCCGCAAAGTCGCCTGTCTCTCGGTGTTCTACAGTATTCATTTCGGAGAGTGTGCCCTGGAGCTTCACAACCTCATTCCCCCCTCTCCATTTCATCATCGGACGACCAGGCGCGGAGGGCGGTTCCATCCCTTTGTCGTCAATGTTCCACCTTTACGAACGAAGCGTTTTGCGTCTTCGTTCATCATGCGAACGGCCAAGGAGTGGAATTCCCTTCCGGCGTCTGTATTCCCCGATTCGTACAATTTAGGAATCTTCAAGACGAGAGTGAATAGGCACTATTTGAGCTTGCGTGTCACATCCTCGGCTGCATCGGCACTTACCATCAGGTGAGGTGCGACCAAACGCACTCAAATTTTTTAATAAAAAAAAAATAAAATATGCACATTCATTAACTGAATAGTAATGAAGGCCCTAGTCACTCCGTTTTTTTACGGTTGCAACGTAATCTAACTTTTTTTTTTAATAAAAAATTTGAGTGCGTTTGACTATATCTCACCTCATGGTAAGTAACGTAACGCGCCTAAATTTTGCTATCTTGCTGCAATGGATTTTCGCTAAACAACGGTTTTTGCGATTATCCTACATGTATCGATGATATTGAAGATTTTGCTGTTCACGGCAATCGGCTTACGATTCAACCATGATATTGAAGCAAGCAAAATGTTGGTACAAAACCACACATTCATATTATACCTACCACTGCATACAAAAAATCGTGAAATGACATTTCTAAAAACAAATGACGGAGCAAACAAAATCACAGCGAAAACCTTTACGTTCGAGAGCCAAACTATAACCAATCTGTATCAATCTGGGTGACGAGGGGTGAGGTCGCAATCTAGTGAGCGGCAGGGAGTGTCCATACTGAATGTTAGTACTCATAAGACCATGGATGTAGAATTATAAATGAATGTATTTACTATTGGAAACGATTACACGTTAAAACAACAAATTTAAATCGCAACAACTTAGTACAATTTTGCTTTTTAGGGTTGCGTACACAAAGAGTAAAAACGAGACCCTATTACTAAGACTCCGCTGTCCGTTCGGCTGTGTGTCCGTCTATCACCAGGCTGTATTTAATGAACTTGTTTTTTTAAACGTGAAGAAACCAGCGGCATCTAGTATGATGATACGGAACAGAAGAAACTAGCACCATCTATTATGATGGTACGGAACCCTTTGTGTAAGGTTCTGACTCGCACTTGGCCGGTTTTTTTGGTTTTTGTTAATTTTATAAAAAAGTCCTATACCGATTTTGATGAAATTTATATGGAACCAACTTGGGCAGCATAAAAGAAACATGAAAATCGGTCTACAATCTGCAAAGATATCGCGTAACAAATGTATAAAAAAAACATACATTTAAGAACCTTATAATTTTTGGAAGTCGGTTAAAAAATAACTCATCTTTCGCCATTCTTTCGCTTCTTCTAGCAAAATCATTTCAGTTATTTTCACTTAACCAGATTACCCTCCATAACTGCACAGATCAGATAGTACACCTCATTTAAGGCTTCTTGAAGGCGTAAGGCTCTTATCACCGTCTTAATGGGCGTCTCAAGGGCCTTTGGGAGGCTTATCTTAGTAACTAGGTGTCAGGTGTTCAACAGATTTTGTGAAAATTATTACGTTCTAATCATTTAGGTATTAAAAATACAGGCATGGGGTTCGTACTGGTAGTAAATAAAAACGAACTTGTGAGTTGGCCTACTCTCGTCAAAGGTATCCATGACATTCAATGATATTTATGCATAACTATTCGTGACACATTGTTTTCATGTTCTAATGACATAACCTGGTTTATTTCAAGGAATGAATTTTGACGTTATTGATTGTTTATTTCTTGATTTTTCACAAATGAAATTATGTTATTATTATTTTATGACTATCAGAAAGAGTGTAATTTGCACCTATTTTGACTCGTTTCAAGGACCTTCGGGAGGCTTATCTTAGTGAATAGGTGTTACTTAAGTGTACTGTGCTAGGTGTCAGGTGTTCAACAGATTTTGTGAAAATTATTACATTCTAATCATTAATAAGTAATAAAAATACAGATAGGTGTTGGTAGTGAATAAAAGCGAACTTGTGAACTAGCCTACTCTTGTCAAAGGTATCAATGACATTCAATGATTTTTATGTATAACTTTAAGTGTCATATTGTTTTCATGTTCTAATGACATCTTTATAATCATCATATCATTATAAAATATAAAATATCATCATATCATATCATCATATCCCCACCGAGGGGCTCGAGCCTACCCTGAAGTAGGGCGTTCGGGCCTTACTCGACCACGCGGGCCCAGTGCGGGTTGGTCTACTTCACACACAACCTTCTAGTTTCTTCTCAGGAGTGTCCCCACAATGTTTTCCTTTACCGTTAAAGCAATCTTTTTTTTTTATTTTTTTTATTCACAATTGGTAAACCCTTGACAACAAAATCGGTGAGTATATCATCTTATCAGCTCATATACGTCCTCACCGAGGGGCTCGAGCCTACCCTGAATTAGGGCGATCGGGCCTTAGTAAATTCGGGCCTTCTAATGACATAATCTGCTATATTTCAAGGATTGAATTTTGACGTTATTGACTAATGATTGTTTATTTCTTGATTTTCTATAAATGAAATTATGTTATTACTATGTATATGTTATTACCTAACGTTGATGTTTGGCGGCAAGACTTAGATCAGATGTGGAACTGGTTATCTTATCTTCATGTCCGAACACATTATTGATGTTTGGCAGCAAGACTTAGATAAGATGGTGGTTGCTAGCCAGGCGGGCTTAGAAAATGACATACCACCAACAAAACCGAGTCTTACAAGTTGACCCCACCCGCGACCTCCTGGTCTGAAGCGAATGGACTAACCATTACGCCACGGAGGCGGTTAAAAGATACGTCGTTTAAATGTTTTGAAAGCTAGGTAGTTCACTCGAATGCATTAGTGCATAGGGGTCGAAGGAGAATATTTTGTAAAGCTCTAAATAAACTTTTTTCATATTCTATCTATTTTTAATTTAACTAACTATTTTTGGAACAGCCCACGTATAGATGTGAAAATGTGTTTGTTTATTTGTTTGTGTGTTTGTTACCTTTTCACGCTTTAACACCTATACCAATCTTGATGAAATTTGGCATGCATGCAGCCTGTATCAGAAAATAGCATAGTCCAATGAAGTTCCTGGGGGAACTGAAAAAAAAATTCTTTTTCGGTTAATTTCTTAACATCGCAAACAAAATAGGTGTAGGTCCCATTAACTGGGGCTTCTACTCATCATACTAAACAACTTTTGCTCTATATGACTTTGCTGGGAACGTAATTTTCTTTTACTCTTCATAAAAATCGATTAGCTGATCGACCGATTTTGTGCATTTTAGTATGGAGGGTCCAATTTTTTTTTGAGAATTGAATATGGGTTCCTTGTAGAAAGTTATTCTGTATGACGAGTAGAACCCCCAGTTAACGGAACCTACACCAATTTTGTTACATCCTGTCTAAGTTAAGAACTATAGTATGTACTATGTACTTATATAAGGTGTAACAAAATTAGCTGAAACTATTTTAACTAGCGCTTCTACCCATGAAACTGAAAATGAAATTGTTTTCATTTCTTTTAAATTGTGTACTAATTTGTTTCTTTGCTTAAAGTTTAAATCCTTTCTGTAATTAAGGGTTGGCTGGAAGAGATCGCTGATTAGGATTTGCATGCTACTGCTATTCTGTATCTATAATTGTATATTTTGTTGTAAAATAAAGAAATCACAAACAAACAGTTTTTTTTGCGTATTTTCCCATTTATTTGCTTATACTAGATATCAATAATATAAATAATTTATTTGGTTTGAGATTTATTAAACTTTTTTACATAAAATATACCTTTTCATATTTCTAAGTAAAAAAAAACTAATTATACACGCAATAGGGATGACGACAGCATCAGAAATAAATTATGAACTCTTGATCACTGAATTGCCCTCCTACTTAAACTTCGGATAACCTTACTCGTTTTGTTTTCCATCAAGTCTTCGATTTTTAACTCACCAAAATGACAAAATGAGTACTTTATATGACGCTGCTAAACTATGACGTCACGCCTAGGTATTTCTATCATTTTTGAAACAAAATGTCGTTTTAGACAGATGATAAAAAGTAACTCAGATGACTAGCATTCATCATCCCTATTAGAATTTTTGAGAAAATAATAATACAATAACATATAATTCCATTAAAATAATCGAATAGTATAATCACGGAAGAAATCGTAGCTTAGTGTTAATTGCGTCGTTGGGTCGATCACGTAGGTTAAATGACGTGAAACACAGTCCTACCTGGATGAGTTTGACTGTCCTACCTGGATGAGTTCGACTGTCCTACCCGGATGAGTTTGACTGCCCTACCTGGATGAGTTTGACTGTTAGTGGCAAGGCACGTTTAGGCGACGCATTGGAAACTTCGATCGCAGAGATCTCGATTTTTCTCAGCAATAACAAATTATATGAAAGTGATATTTTATAAACTGATTCTTCATTTCAATAACTTCATTTTGTTAGTTGCAGAAACACGATTCGTTAACTTTTATAACAGAAACCTGTTTGAAAACAGAGACTTGCATTCTACAGGCCAACCTGACCGATTCATCATAATATCAGCTCATATACGTCAACACCGAGGGGCTCGAGGCTACCCTGAATTAGGGCGATCGGGCCTTAGTCGATCACGCGGGCCCAGTGCGGGTTGGTCGACTTTACACACCACCTGCGAGTTTCTCCGCAGGCGTGTGCAGGTTTCCTCACGATGTTTTCCTTAACCGTAAGAGCGTCGGATAAACGTACATATGAGATGTTAATTCGAAATCACGATGGTAGGTTGCGGGATTCGAACCGCGACCTCCCGGACAGGAGGCGGCGGCCCTAGCCGTTACGCCACCGACGAAGCTCAGTACTGGATCGATTCGACCCATTGATTGGACCGATTCAGTACCTCTAAACTTTCTTAGTCGATTAGTCTAAACACACACTTTAATATGCCAGTTCTTTTTTTTTAAAACTAACTGTAGTTTTTAATTATTTTTTTATTAATTGAAACGAAAAGAAAAAATTGAAAAAGTGCAAGAGTGTGGTTATTTTTTTTACTCTTTACACATTAAGAAACAGACAGAGACAGAGAGTAAACTCTGCCCCACCGCCCGCTACCCGCAAGTACCCTTCCGTTGATCTGCGTAAGTACATTCGTTGCGCTACTGTAAGCCGCTATATTGTAATACTGTGCCCGTGCCCCAGGTAGTGGGGACGTTTAAGGATGGTTAACGACAAATTTAATAAATAAAATATTAATTTCTTAAATAAATAAATAAAAATAAATAAATTACTGTTGTATTATGAAACTCAACTTTACAATTACAATAAGCTATTTTTCAAGATACTTATATAAGTGAACATAATTTAAATTATTTTAAGTCCATAATTTTTAGTTTAGCTTCTAATATACTTATATACTATTCACCTCACATTTAGTAAATTCGTAATACTATTTTGAAAAGACTAGTGTAACATAAAACTACTTATCGCTAAATAACTATGTACAAGAATTTTTGATGTTTTTTTTATTTCGTTATATAATACTAGCTGTTTCCCGCGGCTTCACCTGCGTGGACAACATTTCTATGACTTTTCGAAGGTGCGCAGTGCGCGGGCCGCAAGCGGCTCGCGAGCATGGAAAAAAGTAGCTTATATGCTAATCCAGGTCCTAATCTGTCTACCTACCAAATTTCAGCCAGATCCGTTCAGTAGTTTTTGCGTGAAATAGTTACAAACATACATCCATATATCCATACATTCTTACAAACTTTCGCGTTTATAATATTAGTAGGATTAATGGCTGACACTATACAGATAAAAAATATACTTTTAGAAATTAACAGTTTATACCTAACAGGATACCTTCGAGTGATATTTTAAGGGCCAACTTATAATCGAAACTAGAATATAAGTTCGTTTGCTGAATTTGTTGCACCTTTGACGGCTCGCATCAAACACTCCATTAAAAGGGCCGCCCTGAGTTCAATCGCGCCACCCGCAGCGCCGGCGACGTTGTCGGCATTTATCAAAGGTGCAGCTTATCAAGCAAACGAACTTTATATTACGTTGGCTGAATCCTCATTTATATAATATCACCCGCACCTTATCATTTAATTAAAATGTGTCCGTGAACAAGAAATGAAGAAATATTTAATAATAGTAGGTAAAATATGAATCACCTTGGTCAAAGAATAAATACTATTTACTACGTAAAAGAAAGTTAACTCCACAAAATCATTTGAACGAATGGCGACTCTTGCTACGACACAATAAAGTGCAAATTCAGGTAGCACAGCGCTAATTAAAGTTATATTCACCTACTAGTTGCCTCTCTTTCTATTGCGTAACTCTTGTCTCTTCTGACTACTGAATTTGCCCCATGCTTGGGGCCGCGCGGCTTCGCGCGGTGTAGAGCGCGGCGTAGGTACCTTTTTATACCTACAGCGAGGAGTGCGACAGGCCTGCCTTGGTGCTCTTTTTTGACTTAACACTACTATTCATCGCTATACGGGGTCTTAACAATGCAAAGGTACGCACTTTTTTAACTGGAGCTTGTACTTGTGAAACTGAACAACTTTTCCCACAAAACTTATGGTCAATTCGCATTTGTTTTTTTAAGAAACATATTAAATTGCGCGGAATACGCCAGAATAGGTATCATCGCGAGCTGGCGCGGTCATTGAACTTTGGCTTTTGACTGTCAAGTTCGTAAACCTGGGAGTTATTCTGAACAGTTTGATAATTTAATTAAAAAATAATCATTGAGAGTTGACCATGGGTTTCTTGGGGAAAGTGGTTCAGTTTTATGAGTACAAGCTCCAGTTAAAAAAGTGCATACCTTTATTAATACACTATTTTTAGTCATGGCAGTTTTAAATTTGCGTTCTGACTACTGAATTTGCCCCATGCTTGGGGCCGCGCGGCGTAGGTACCTTTTCATACCTACAGCGCGGAGTGCGTCAGGCCTGGTATTGATTGACGACTTCATTTTGTTTTATTTACAAACTCTATAAATTGGGAAATTGAAATTTTGTGATTAGCGATCGAATCTATTTAATTAATCAGTGATCGACCCTTATTTTGAAACTCTATATTAACAAAGGAGATAAATTACAATGAAAAACTTTCTAAGCTCTTTATTTAACGCGAATATCACCAAACATTTCGAAATAATTAAGAGATGTGTATGTTAGGAGTAAGAAGTCAGCGTCGAGTCACAAATAATTTGTTTGTTGTTGTACCTGGTATCGTTCCCTGGAGTCTACAAAATCTAATAAATTCAAAGTTCAACATGATTTATTGAACATAGGAACATACTTACACCTATTGCGAGTCGAGTTCTTTTAAGTGTTCCGTACCCTATTACTAAGCCTACGCTGTCTATCCGTCCGTCTGTCTCATCATATCAGCTCATATATATATCCCCACCGAGGGGCTCGAGCCTACCCTGAATTAGGGCGATCGGGCCTTAGCCCACCACGCGGGCCCAGTGCGGGTTGGTCGACTTCACACACAACCTGCGATAGTTTCTCCGCAGGCGTGTGCAGGTTTCCTCACGATGTTTTCCTTCACCGCAAGAGCGTCGGATAAACGTACATATGAAATCTAAACTTGAAATCACATTGGTATGTGGCAGGATTCGAACCACGACCTCCCGTACAGGAGGTGGCGGCCCTAGACGTTACGCCACCGACGCTCATCCGTGTGTCTATCTGATTTTTATAAGGCTCTTTCTTTTGAACCGTAATAGGTATTTGACTGTTTTTTTTTACAGATCATATTTATTATAGGTAATTTACTAACAAGTAATAAACATTACAAAATTAAAGAATTTAGGTGGTCGCCAAACAAGACGCTTATTTTTTTCTCCGTTTTAAGGTTTTTTTTTAATTTTGCTCTATCGTAAAAACGGTATTGTATGCAAGAGTGAAACTTGGTGTCACTATAATCATTATCATCATCATATCAGCCGAAGGATGTCCACTGCTGGACATGGGCCTCCTCCAAGGATTTCCACATTTTGTACTTTTTTGGATAGATGGGTTGCTACGGAACCCTAGATGCGCGGGTCCGACTCGCACTTGGCCTTTTTTTTAGGGTTCCGTACCCACAGGTAACGGGACCTTACTACTAAGCCTACGCCGGCCGTCCATCCATCCATCCGTCCGACCTTTAAAGCGGTTTATCTTTTGTTGGTATTGTAATAGGTAGATGGTTGAAATTTTTACAGGTTATGTTTTACTAGCTGTTGCGTGGACAACGTATCTATGAGGCAAGCGAGCGTGAAAAAAAGTAGCCTATATGCTAATCCAGGTCCTAATCTGTCTACCTACCAAATTTCAGCCGGATCAGTTCAGTAGTTTTTGCGTGAAGAAGTAACAAACTTTCGCCTTTATAATATTAGTGTGATAATGGCGAACTTTTCAACAATGACAAAAACAAACTTAAAAACGTGGCCAAGTGCGACTCTGGGTCACACAAACGGAACAGGTTCCGCAACAAAACTAAAAAAAATTCTGTTTCCGCACAAATACTTTAACCAGACCTCTCAGTACATACTATGCTTTAGGTAAATAAGGGTATACTTTTTCTGGACTCTGGAAATTTTATTTTTCCTGTAAAGGAAAGGAAATACTTTATATTTTCTCATAGATTTTCCTGCAATCTATGCATTCAGCCTCATATACTGTGATATTTCAAGATTTTATTTCCAGTAGTTTCGGTGATAAGTAGGGGGGGGGGGGGAATGGTAAATTTTCGCCTGTTTTTTAATTCTTAAAAACTATTTATCTAAAAATTATACAAAAAATATTTTGAGATTCTTACAACAAGCCATTTCATTTGATGTGTTACATGATATTGTTTGCAAGCTTTTTCTTTTTTAATTATTAAATTAACTTCCCAAATTGAGACTCACGTTTAAAAATAATTTATTTACAATAACGTAACGTCATAACGTTTGCACGAATAGTATGTATTGAAGTAAAGCCAGTGTGACCATAAAGGCGTAGACAGACACTTTATTGAGTTACGAGCTGGCTCCCAAAATAAGTGCGTTTTTCGTGCTAAAACAAACTCGCGATATTGGTTTTCGCTCGATATTTTTTATTTTGAAAACTAAGTTTGTAGTTTACATACGGATATTTGGATTTTTCTCTTACATTAAGTAGGTTAAGCGCAAGAAATAAATAGCGACAGTAAGAAAATAAATACTTACGTATTGATAAAACGGCTAAGACGGAATTGCCCTAAAATGTTTCGTTACGATGACGCATCAACCACGGATCAGATAAATAAGGTTGGATTGGAAATGTGCACTGGGCAGGCACGCCACAAGTATGATTAGACAATCATACTTAACCGAAGCACGCGTTCATAATTTTTATTTATGTGTGGTTGTGTGTAACGTACATACTCTCGAAATGGTGTGAGACACAATTGCAGCCCTGTGTTCTAAGTGTGTTTTGTTTATTAGGGCGCGCAATTCGTGTATGTATTATTATTGCTTTTGTAGTGGAGTTGATGGGTGGGAGACAGGCGGTGACGCTAGTTTTCAAACAAAAGTGTGACTATTGCCAATCCAACCTTATCCGTGGCATCAACGTATCGTCAGGGGGTAATAGCTCTGATGTACCATGGAATGAAATACGTTTGTACGTAATGAACAAGAGATAGAGCTTTCTTTATTCATTTCGTAAAAATCATATACTTTGTCAGCTGACTGATTGTTAAATTGGGAATTATGCGAGCTAGCTAAATTATATACTTGCCATGGAAAACACATTCAAAAGGGCTCTCTGACCTGGCTTGCGATCACAAAAGAATTTACTTTGGATAAAAGGACGTCTGTCCTGACTCGCGGTTCCGAATGGAATGAAACTCAACTGTTTCGGAAACCGTTCAAACGACTTACTAGTTTGAATTTGAACTTAAGTTTTTAATACGATCCGCGGTGGCAAGAATATAAGGAGGCGCGAGTGCGTAACTGTAAAGTTATACGATCTTTACATTCACCCACCCCTTGAGAAACACATTGTGACTACACCTACCTATAAATGCCAACGTCTCTTGGCGCCTACCTATAGGGGAAGACGATGTTAGAGAGGGATCTTTCGACATTGATCCAGCAACGGGAGAAAAATTTGGAAAAGTATATGTGTAGACCAACTACGCATATACACCGCGTTAATGTTGCCCCCCATTGCTCCAGTAGGGTAAAACCTCGTAAACTCCTTTTGCCCTCTGTCTAACACTATTTCATTTCAAAAATATTTCCTCCCTGTCTTAAAGAACATTAGACAAATCTACTCTGATTCCCTACACCTGACTTATTACTACTGTCCCAAAAAGTTTTGTCGTTACCATCTGTGGTCTCTAAAAAGTTTAACCCCTTCTTACTAAGAGAAATAAGTAATGACCATATTATCTGTGGTCTGCAAAAAGTTTTAACTATGCAAAGTCCATCTTTAATGAGGCGCGATAAATAACTTTTTTGAAACTACAGAAGCAAAAAATAAACTAAGCTCGCATTAAACGCAAACGTGCATTTACGCCCGAAGTAAAGGACGTAGGTCGCGATAAGACACTCACGCAAAATTATACTGTAAAACTGATTCCATAAGATTAAATATCAGGTTGTTCGTCAGTGTCGTACCGGGAGCCTACTCTTAAAATAAGGAGTTTCCATGCAATGTAGTGTAAATGTGTAACCATCATCATCATATCCGCTCATATAGGTCCCTACCGAGGGGCACGAGCCTACCCTGAGTTAGGGCGATCGGGGGCCTTAGTCGGGCCCATTGCGGGTTGGTTGGCTTCACACACAACCTTCGAGTTTCTTCGCAGGCGTGTGCAGGTCTCCTTGCGATGTTTTCCTTCACCGTAAGAGTGTCGGATAAACGAACATATGAAATCGAAATTCGAAAACATATTGGTACGTGGCAGGATTCGATCCATGACCTCCTGGACAGAAAGTAGTGGCTCTTGCCATTACGCCACCAACGCTCGTAGTAATTCCTTTTTAAATGTGTATTAGTTACATATAAATTTAAATATAATAAAATCAAGTAACTTAGCCCTAGTATAGCCTAGTATATAGAACACACAACCTGCGAGTTTCCTCGCAGGCGTGTGCAGGTTTCTTCACGATGTTTTCCTTCACCGTAAGAGCGTCGGATAAACGTACATATGAAATCGAAATTCGAAAACACATTGGCACGTGGCAGGAATCGATCCACGACCTCCCGGACAGGAAGTAGCGGCCCTTGCCATTACACCACCAAAGCTCTTAGTAATTCCTTTTTTAAATGTGTATTAGTTACAAAAAAAAAAATAATAAAATCAATTAACCTAGGCCTAGTCTAGCCTAGTATATTGCCCTAACTCAGGATAGGCTCGAGCCCCTCGGTGGGGACGTATATGAGCTGATATGATGATGATGAACATAAAGTAAAAAAATATATTCTGTGACGTAAAGGATTTCAAACAGACGAGACTACTGGAGCTGGAAGTTTCGGAAGAACACCGAGATTGGTGACCTGATATCCAAGCTGAGCCAAATGTTACGGACAAAGCAAAGGCAGCATAGCTTCGCTGGCTTGGTCGCCTAGGAAGAATGGAAGATGAGCGTGCTGCAAAGAGTACCAGGGTGGACCAACCGGGGAGCGCTTCTTGGACTCCTCAGGTACCGCTGGAACGAGGAAGTGCAAAAGGTTTTAAACAATCTATCTTCAAAAAACCGATCAGTTCGAAATGGTGCAGGGCAGAAGAAAGTAGCGTGTATTGGCGTCGGAGGCCAAGATCCTCTTTTGATCACTGAGCCAGCGAAGCAAGTAAGTAAAGTAAAATACAGAATTCCAGACCCGTACTTAGTAGAGCGAGCAAATTTGACCCCACAGTTTTAAAAGCGCTCCTTAAGGGCTTTTCCATTAATTTATGAAGTATTTATAAGTTTAAATTAACGTCAATTTAGTAAAACAGAGCTGGATTTAGAAAGTGGTTTTTTAAGTAAAAAATTTCTTTAGGCGATTTGGGCATTTTTGAGATGGGAAAAAACTATTGAACTCGCGACCTTTACAGAAACCGACAGGAATACTATGAGGGTCAAAACTTATAAAACTGTAAAATGTGTTCACTTCTGTCGGCATTCCCGTAGCGGTTAGATTTTTTTAAACTTGTAATTATTATTATTATCTTTATTTGTCAGAAAATATGGTCCATTTTTGTTAGTAGCACAAACGTCTTATTACACTAATGTTCGTATAAAAGTTGCAAGTTAAATTAGATTCAATTCGCGGTTTGCGATTGGGTCGAAATTTTGATTACACGTTTAGTATGGATAAAATGGAATATCTAGCTTAGTAACGTCATTCTTAATCCAATATGGCGGACACCCAAATATGACGGATCATGTTATTTTGTATACACCCCCATGACACACCCTGGACACTTCATACAACGGGCCAGAAATGACATTTCAAAAAAGGAATGACGGAAAAACAAAATGGCGGCGAAATCCTATACGTTCGACAACTAAACTGTAACCAATCTGTATAAATCTGGGTGACGAGGGGGTGAGGTCGCAATCTAGAGAGCGGCAGGGAGTGTCCATACTGTATGTTAGTACTAATATATATACTTTGCCCATGATATGGGTATCAAATGAAAGGGTTTGCTGAGAAGAATAGGAAACTTTTTTTAAAATAAAAGCTTGCACCTAAAAGTTTTTAGGTTTTCGAAATGAGCGGTTGAATGATCACGGGTTCGATTCCCGGTGGGGTCAACATATAAGACTCGGTTTGGTTGGTGGAAGGGCATTTTCTAAGCCTTCCTGGCTAGCTACCACCATCTTATCTAATTCTTGCCGCCAAACATCAGTGATAACAACATTGATGTGTACCGGCTTGCGTTGAGAAGTCTTGGTAAGCCCGCTTCCATCTTCGGCATCGTCGTCACTTACCATCAAATGAGATGATGCCAAGGGCTTAACAATTGATTAAAAAAAATGCTTATCTTATAAATAAGTTAAGTTAGCAAAAAAATAACGATATAAACTTTATGCTGTCAAGTTAGATATTAATTATATTTTTCCCAACTAAGCGACGGCCAAGAAAAAAAATACGATTATAGGATCACAGTCTTTAACAGTCTATTTTCAGATACTACTAGACCGATTGAGTTGAAATTTGGTACGCATTTGTAAGTTGACGACCCAAAGATGGACATGTAACGAAAATAATTAAATTTTAAACATAGGGGCCTTTTTAAGGCCTAGATAATATGGTGGTAGCTAGCTAGGCGGGCTTAGAAAATGTCCTTCCACCAACAAAACCGAGTATTACAAAGCTTATACTCCGCCGGGAATTGAACCCACGACCTCCTGATGTGAAGCTAATGAAATGAACAATTACGCCACGGAGGCGGTTAAAATCGACTTGTATGAAGTGTTCAGAATCTTCTTCAGAATTGACTACAGTTCTCTGTAGGAAAGGTTTATAATGACGCGTGAAATTCCAAATTAAGGCCATTTTTTTATATTAAGTGAACTGTTAAAATGTGTAAATGGTGCCAGTTTTTAAATTTAAACGCGTCGCCCAGCGCCGGTCCTATAAAATAATTTTAAAGTGTTTGATGGATTCCTAATTTTTTGACGGTCAGTTTTCTGTATAGAAGTCCGATTTTTACCTTTATTAAAAAAAGGCTTTAGGAATTTCATAAGCTTTATATTGGTATATATTTAAAGGTCACGTTCCTAAAATAAATGTTGAATTTGTTCAATTTAGTGAACCCCTGCCATCCAAAACACTCCAACATTTAACGGCGCGCGTGGGCCGAAGAGCTCGAATCAATATTGTTGACAGAATAGCCACAAAATTAGTGCTATTATAGTGCAGTAAAGGAATTTCATAGCAATACATTTTTGTGAATGTAAGCATCGGTTGCTCAACAAGCGTCGGTGGCTCAGCCGGTTACGCCTCGGTCCTCCTAACCAGAGGTGCCGGGTTCAAATCCGGACGGCCAATGTACCAATGAGTTTTTCGGAATTTACGTACATATACTCATCGGAAGGAAAAATATCGTGAGAAAACCTTCACACACCTGTGAAGAAACTCGAAGGTTATTTGTAAGTGGAGTGTTTTACTCCAACATTTAACGGCGCGCGTGGGCCGAAGAGCTCGAATCAATATTGTTGACAGAATAGCCACAAAATTAGTGCTATTATAGTGCAGTAAAGGAATTTCATAGCAATACATTTTTGTGAATGTAAGCATCGGTTGCTCAACAAGCGTCGGTGGCTCAGCCGGTTACGCCTCGGTCCTCCTAACCAGAGGTGCCGGGTTCAAATCCGGACGGCCAATGTACCAATGAGTTTTTCGGAATTTACGTACATATACTCATCGGAAGGAAAAATATCGTGAGAAAACCTTCACACACCTGTGAAGAAACTCGAAGGTTATTTGTAAGTCGACAAACTCGCACTGGGCCCGCGTGGTTGACTAAGGCCCGATCGCCCTAATTCAGGGTAGGCTCGAGCCCCTCGATAGGGAAGTAAATGAGCTGATATGATGAATGTTGTTACCTACTATTATATTATGTAAATTTGCATGCCATTGATATAACATACCATAGGCCTTCCACACCGTGGACCGACGACCTGGTGAAGGTCGCGGGAAGTCGGTGGATGTGGGGAGCGCAGAATGGGTTGTCGTGGAAACGCTTGGGGCAGGCCTTTGTCCATTAGTGGACGTCTTTCGGTAGATGATGATGATCATTTTGGGAGTTGCGACTGTATTTGCGTGCTAAGCGTACAATGAACATTTTGCGTATTTTTTTATTTTTACCTCAAGTGTATCCTAAATCAATTTGAGATCGCGTCCCTGACACGGAGCTGCCATAATATTCTATTCAATTTCTCTCAAAATACTAAGTACAGGGTGTCCCAACGCAGTGGGCTATGGAGGGATATCTAGTTCTCCATTGCATTGGGAAACCTTGGCTGGTAAGCCCGCTTCCATTTTCGGCATCATCGTCACTTACCATCAGGTGAGATGATGGTAAGGGCTTACCAATTGTGAAAATTTTTTTTTAATAAGTTAATAGGTTTTCCATACAAAATGTTCTGTATCTATCAACTGCAAAAAATCTTTGTTTTTTAAATGTATTCATTGAAAAGACTACGGAAACCTTCTTTGTGCGCAGTCCAACAGGCTCAGGGTTTGACTAAATTTGAAAAAAAAAAGTCATATAAAGTATTTTTGATTTAGCTCTATCGTAAAAGTGTTCCTGTTGGTGTCGGTAACGGTCGCGAGTTTATAAGTTTTGACCCTCCGAGTGTTTCTGTCGGTGTCGGTAACGGTCGCGAGTTTATAAGTTTTGACCT
Organism: Coleophora flavipennella; assembly: GCA_947284805.1. NCBI lineage: Eukaryota > Metazoa > Arthropoda > Insecta > Lepidoptera > Coleophoridae > Coleophora > Coleophora flavipennella. The sequence goes on along the minus strand of OX369259.1, from coordinate 12,494,744 downwards.
TCCGAGTGTTCCTGTCGGTGTCGGTAGCGGTCGCGAGTTTATAAGTTTTGACCTTCCGAGTGTTCCTGTCGGTGTCGGTAGCGGTTGCGAGTTTATAAGTTTTGACCCTCCGAGTGTTACTGTCGGTGTCGGTAACGGTCGCAAGTTTTCAAGTTTTGACCCTCCGAGTGTTCCTGTCGATGTCGGTAACGGTCGCGAGTTTATAAGTTTTGACCCTCCGAGTGTTCCTGTCGATGTCGGTAACGGTCGCGAGTTTATAAGTTTTGACCCTCCGAGTGTTCTTGTTGGTGTCGGTAACGGTCGCGTGTTCAATGGTTTTTTCCAATCTCAATAAATGCTCAACGCGCCTAAAGTTTTAACTTCAAAAAAATACTTAATTACTAATTAGTAAACTGTGCAAAAATCACAACAATCCATTGTTTCGTTGCGATGTCAAAGAAATTACCCAAAAAAGGGTATTTCTTTAGTTCCCTCAGGAACTGCATAGGACAAGCTAGCTGCCGAACTTCATCAAGATTGGTCAAGGCAAATAAAAAGTTAACAAACAAACAAACACATTTTCACATTTATAATATTAAGTAAGGATTTCATATTTAGCCGGTTTTAACGAATGTAACTTGTTTCACTTTTTTATAAACATGATGTTTTTGAACGTGTTTATAAATAAAATTTTTCTTAACGTCGTGACAGAAGCCAGTTTCTGTTCTGCTTTTTTAAAAATAAAATTAAGTCTTCTTTTAGTAAAATCAGCATTTACCATCATGTGAGGTATTTAAAAAACCAAACGCACTAAAATTTTTAATTTAAAAGAAATTTTCTATTTTCTATACTTATTATTTACAGTCTTTCCCTGAATAGCCGAATCTCATAGCGCTGCTGGGACACCCTGTAGAGTTAATAAAATATCTCCAGTTCCTTAAGTTCGGTTCAAGCACCTAAATGGAACAAAAGAAGTATTCGAGTGCTTTTGTGCGGACGAAACAGGAAAATCTGCATTTCACTGCTTCCATTGAAACTTGAGAACTCTCTCCGCTCCGCTAATTTCGAGAACTCCGTTGTATACTTTATTTTTATAGTACCACCCGTAATCCGGTCGAGAGTTTGGTATTATTTCAATTCGCGAAAAGGGTTTAAAAACGCTTAGACAACACTCGAATTCAATTTTCATCACTGGTTTTTGTTCAGTAATTCAGAAAAACCAGCCAAGTGCGAGTAAGAAACGTATACAAAGGATTCCGTACCATTATACTAGATTTCGCTAATTTTTTCACGTTTCTTGTATGGGGGCCTTATATTTTTTTCTTTTGTTATTATATTTTGTTATAGCGGAAATTTGGCGGGGGACACAGCTCGCAGAACGGATTGCCGTTGGGACAGTAAAGTTCTCGAGTGGCAACCGCAAACCGGAAAACGTAGAGTATGAAGGCCTACCACTCGGTGGACCGATGACCTGGTGAAGGTCGCGGGAAGCCGCTGGATGCGGGTAGCGCAGAACCGATCGTCGTGGAAATCCTTGGGGGAGGCCTATTTCCAGCAGTGGACGTCCTTCGGCTGATATGATGATAGCGGAATTTAAATACACACACAGTGAAAATTTCAGCTGTCTACCTATTACTGTCCATGAAATGCAGTCCGCTGACAGACAGATAGACGGACTGACAGACAGATAGCAAAGCTTAGTAGTAGGACTCCGTAAGTCACCATTTGGGTATGCTAGTACTAATATATATACTTTGCTTTGGGTATACTAAAGAGGACAACATTTTAATAATGATTTAGGTATCCCACAACACTTCTTGTAACACGATCAGTAAACAGTCGATTCAATAAACATAATTCACCTTTTTCTTATTCTTAATCTGACAACTATTCAAACTACGATTAAACTTAAACTTAAACCCGTTTCGTGTTTCGTCATTCACGTTGAATGCATCTTTCTCATCGCTCTTCCTGTAATCCGCATAAGTATCGCTATATCTCTCATCAACAGGCTCTATATCAATTGCATGATTAGCCAGCTTGCAACCGCTGCCTTCACCTTTAAAACAATCATAGTAAGGTTTACAATCGATACTGTTTGTACTCCTAGCGATGTACGATTCAACTCCACCACCGCTGATGTCAGGGTTGCAGACGTAGAGTTTGTCTTTGCCCAAATGTCAATCCCTACCCACGTCCGCGGCTAAAGTAAATCTAGTCGCTGACTCACTAATGGAATCGTCCCTTTTCGGTCGTCGGTTGCCATTAAGTTGTTCAATGAATGATGTGTTGGAATTCCTGATGAAGTCTCTGTGGATGTTGTTTTGATTCGACGGGGAGAGATGGGTGAGACGGTAGCTGGCGCAGGAGTCGTTTCTTCGGACGATAGTTCTCGTGGTACCGGCTCTTGAGCAGCCAATAGGAGCGAAGGATGTTCCGTTCTGGTCAGGGGCCGCGTTTAAACAGCAACAGAAACATTTGAAGTAGGATCTGTGGAACTCTCTCCGGAATTTTCCTGAAACAACAAAATTTTTGATTGATTGAAAACATTTATTGCACAACTTAAGAGAAAAATAAAGATACAATAATTAAGGAAGTTGTAGTTGTGTATAGGCGGTCTTATCGCTAACAAGCGATCTCTTCCAGACAACCTTTACGTGTAACCAGTTTTTGTTAATTAGTACATTTTTTGTCATCATCATATCAGCTGAAAGACGTCCGCTGTTAAACAGAGGCCTTCCCCAAGTATTTTCACAACGACTGGTCCTACACTGCCCACATCCTGTGGCTCCCCGCGACTTTAACCAGGTCGTCGGTGAGGGAGGCCTGCTACGCTAGATTCTCTGGTGCGTGGATACCACTCGTGAACTTTACTACAAAAAGGGCCCTCCGTTCTGCGAGCTATGTGCCCAGCCCACAGTAACTTAAGTTCAGAGATTCCATGAGCTATTGATTACTGATTTTTGGTCTCATATTACAATACGTAAATACTTATACGTTATAGCGAATTCGGTTATCTGTGGTTTCACACTTTTATTGTAACTTTGTTGATTATTTGGCAGTTTTAAGAGGGGGTGTATACCTCTAAACAAAGATTGGGTTTTATTTGAATGCAAAGTTATTGAAATTTTGTATACATGTTCTAATAATATCTTTGTCTGTGGTTTGGCAAATTTCCGTAAAAACCACGTTTTAACCACCACCATGGCATAATTATTAAGTTAATTAGATTTACATCAGGAGGTCGCGGGTTCAAAGAGTATAACTTTGTAAGACTCCAGGTTTGGTTAATGGAAGGGCATTTTGTAAGCCCGCCTGGCTAGCTACCACCATCTTAACTTAGTCTTGCCGCCAAACATCAATGCTAACAACATTGATGTTTTTCGGCTTGAAGATAAGACACAGGCAACGTGCGTGCCAAACCTCGCCAAGATTGGTTGAGGTGTTGAAGCATGTCTTCACAAAAAAAAATAAACAAAAAAACTTATTTTCACAATTATAATATTGGTATAGATTAGTTAGAGGTAAAAAGGAGAATAAAAAATCTTATGTATTGGAAAATTAAAGAGTTCTTATTCTCTACTTAAGATAGAAAAGCTACTTGAGCGTCGGTGGCGTAATGGCAAGGGCCGCTACCTCTTGTCCAGGTGGTTGTGGTTCGATCCTGCCATGTACCAATGTCATATGTAGTTTATCCGACGCTCTTATACGAGTATACGGTGAAGGAAAACATCGTGAAGAAACCTGCACACGCCTGCAAATAAACTTGAAGGTTGTGTGTGAAGTCGACCAACCCGCACTGGGCGCGCGTGGTCGACTAATTCCCGATCGCCCTAATTCAGGTTAGGCTCGAGCCCCTCGGTGGGGACGTATATGAGCTGATGTGATGAAGATAGGAAAATGCAGCTGAAATTAATCTGACGTTAAGGGCTACGTCTCTTAAGAGTGCGTAGTATTGTAATACATATGTCGCAGCCGTTGTGTAGAATCTGCCGGTTTGCAAAACAGCGGCGTTTTGTAAAACGGTGGATTTTGCGCTGCTTTATAAACTAGAGTAAAAAACTAGAGTAAAAAACTCCGAGTAAAACCCATTGTAAACTATGGAGGATGTGTAGGGGTGGTATGGACAAAAAGACTTCGTTATTATTCGTTGTTTCGACTAAATGTATGTGCACGGCGCGACCACCGTCAAAGGGTTTTTGAAGACTGACGGCCGGGCGACGCCGGGGGCGTTGCGCGGGCGCGGAGGGGGTGCCAAAGAGCACTCTTATACTTATTAAAATAGGTGCGTATGTCAGCACACATAACATTATCAGCCAAACAACATTTATTATATACTAGCTGTTTCCCGCGGCTTCGCCCGCATGGACCACGTTTTTATGACTTTTCGAGGGTGCGCAGTGCGCGAGCCGCAAGCGGCTCGCGAGCGTAGTAAAAAGTAGCCTATGTCTTAATCCAGGTCCTAATCTGTCGACCTACCAAATTTCAGCCAAATCCGTTCAGTAGTTTTTGCGTGAAAGCGTAACAAACATCCACGCTTTCACATTTATAATATTAGTATATAATTATATATAATATATATTAAGGATTAAGGATAGTAAAATTTAACAAAGGTAGGCCACATTTCTCCTATAATATATAGTAATTTAATTTAGCACAATAAATTCTACTTTGTGTGTATTATCCAGTTAAGTGGCCGTTATCATCGTCAACACCGATGATTTCTTCATCTGCAAAGCATTCTGCTACCCAGGGCGTTCGCGAGGCTCTTTGACTGTTTATTCAATCAAACCTGACCGAACCTAATATAGCTCTTTTCGCTCGCTCATTTTTTTTTTTTACTCAGTAGTACTTTTTATTTGGGGTGCCAGATACATACATACATATCCTAAAATATTTGTATATGTTCGGCGCATGGACCGACATTATTTTTTTAGGAGAATGTAAGGTCATAAGGAACATTCGACTCCAGGGAACCTTTATCCCAAATTTTAAAATAGTAATTTTTAATTTGTATGGGAAACGATTTTGTGAATACGATTTTATTGATAGCGCACGAGTTCGGTAACGGCTCTTGCAAACTACTATCTTCAGTTTTCGCTACTTATTGAATGAACAGAAGCACATGTAGCATGTCGTTGTAAAGAGGGGAAACTTAAGAAGTTTTAATACTTTTTTAGTCATCATATCAGCCGACGGACGTCCACTGCTGGACATAGGCTTTCCCCAAGGATTCCATGACGACCGGTTCTGCGCTGCCCGCATCCAGCGGCTTCCCGCGACCTTCACCAGGTCATCGGTCCACCAAGTGGAGTGGGAGTAGGCCTACCTACGCTACGTTTTCAGGTGCGCGATCGCCACTCGAGAACTTTACTACCCCAACGGCCATCTGTTCTACGAGCTATGTGTAACTTTTTCAGTATTCAGTTGTTTTTTTAAATGAATTTAGTTTTTTTTCCCGTTATATTGTTTTTGAGACTTTAAAGACTCATGAGTTATTTTTTTGGATGCTTTCGCGTAAAATAATGATTTATGTAGAACAAAGCGATGCTTAAAAATACAATGTAAGTATTTTTTTGCCACTACCGTCACAAATACAAAAGTTATCATAGCAAAACGTGTGATTTTGGGTAATTAAAAAAATCCTACCTCTGTAATCATAACGTAAAGGATAAGGTTCCCTGGTGTCTAATGGTCCTCGTGACCTCACCATCTCCTCAAAAAATTCTGACGGAACAAGCGCCGAACATCCTGTTTATAAACGATGAAATTTGCTATGTAGGGGTTTAGGGGGGCAAAAAATCCATCTAGTTAGGTTTTCCGAGTTTTCACAGAGGAAAGTCACAGCCAGTCACAGCGCAAACCTGTTCGTCTAACGAATATTTGCCATGAGTGGGAATCGAACCTCAGACAACAGCAGGTAGGAGCACTGAACACTGGATCACTGAGTCAGTCAGTAAAATATTCTTCTTCTATCGTGTCTATGGTAATCAGAAGGAAAATATTATTATGTTATTTCTTCATGTTTCGAATAAATTTTTTTCGCGCCAGACTCATGTATATGTCGCAATTTCCATGAGAATAGGACTGATTTGTTACCTGTGGGTACAATACGCGATTCGTCAAATAGTCTAAATTGGTAAGCCCGCTGCCATCTTCGGCATCATCGTCACTTACCATCAGGTGAGATGATGCCAAGGGCTTACCAATTGTGTAAAAAAACCGTATTTGAAGTCTCATTTTGACTAAAACGCATTTCGTTACACTAATACGCACTAATATTATAAAGAGGTAAAGTTGGTGAGTTTGTAAGTTTATATAATGTAGGGGCTAAACTCTGGAACTGCTGAACCGATTTCGAAAATTCTTTCACCAATGAAAAAGCTACTAATGTATTATTACCTAAGTGACATTTGCGGCTCGCGGAGCACTCACCCTCAAAGACAGACATAACGATGCCTGAGCGAGCGAAGCCACGGGCAAAAGCTTGTGTAATGTAGAGTGCAGTTTCGTAAAAATCTTGAGATCGGTTGTTCGGACATATGTGATATGATATATTATGTCCGAAAAACCGTTTTTCCACCTATTTGCTCCTTCATCTCTCAAAGGCAAACATACTGTAGTCACACACAGTGTAAGAAACCATACAGGCAGTGGTCCAACGCCTTTTATCTTTACTATCCGATATCACTAGACACCTCTTCCTTCGCCTCCAAAAATGAATTGTCCCAAACGGCAGAACAACGGCAACTAAGGCAGTTTGGGCTCGGCCTACCCCGTCTCGCCTCTAATCGTCCGCACGCACGATAGCCCTATCTAGACGTCTCTCTTAGCCGATTACATGGATTCTTTAGATAGTGATGTAGTGATCATCATATCAGCTCGTATACGTCCCTACCGAGGGGCTCGAGCCTACCCTGAATTAGGGCGATCGGGCCTTAGTCGACTACACGGGTCCAGTGCGGGTTGGTCGACTTCACGCACAACCTGCGAGTTTTTCCGCAGGCGTGTGCAGGTTTCCTCACGATGTTTTCCTTCACCGTAAGAGCGTCGGATAATCGTACATATGAAATCTTAATTCGTAATCACATTGGTAAGTGGCAGGATTCGAACCACAACCTTCCGGACAGGATACGCCACCGACGCTGTAGTTGTAGTCCTGTCTAACTACTATGAAAGTGAATGTCTAACTACTATGAAAGTGAATGTCCCACAAATGTATAGAGTTACCATATAGCCTTTTCATGTAAGTAAATAGTAAAACTGTGTCGGTAAAAACTAACAAAGAGACTTATGTTTGCAGACGTTTATTTTTGGTTCCTTTTGTTGTTTTTTTCCTTGCGTGCATTGCAAATGTGAACGTCGGAATATAAATTAGTCGTTATGCAAACGAATTTAACAGCCCTTGGCTGTACTAACAAACGACCCATATTACCTTAGTTGACGACGTAGCTTATACAGAGTGTACAAAGAACGAAATGGAAAATTAGAAACAGCTTTTAATAATACGCAGAAAATACTCATCACATTAAACAACTTTTAATTAGGAATACTTGGCTGTACTAACAAACGACCCATATTACCTTAGTTGACGACGTTGCTTATACAGAGTATACAAAGAGCGAAATAGAATATTAAAAATGGCTTTTTATAATAGATAGAAAATAGTCATCACATTGAACAACTTTTTCCTAGGTGTTGGCTGTACTAACAAACGACCCATATTACCTTAGTTGACGACGTAGCTTAAACAGTATGTACAAAGAACGAAATGGAAAATTAGATTTTTTTTAATAGACAGAAAATACTCATCACATTGAACAACTTTTCCCAGGAGTCCTTGGTTGTAGTATCAAACGACCCATATTACCTTATTTGATGACGTAACTTATACAGAATGTACAAAGAACGAAATGGAAAATTAGAACAGACTTTTTATAATACACAGATAATACTCATCACATTGAACAACTTTTTCTCAGGAGTTGGCTGTATTAAAAAACGACCCATATTACCTTAATTGACGGAGTATCTTATACAAAGTGTACAAAGAACGAAATGGAAAATTAGAAATGACTCTTATTATACTCATCACATTAAACAACTAATTACCAGGAGTTGGCTGTACTAACAAACGACCCATATTACCTTAGTTGACGACGAAGCTTATACAGAGTGTACAAAGAAAGAAATGGAAAATTAGAAATAGCTTTTTATAATAGACAGAAAATAGTCATCACATTGAGCAACTTTTTCCCAGGAGTTGGCTGTACTAACAAACGACCCATATTACATTAGTTGACGACGAAGCTTATACAGAGTGTAAAAAGAACGAAATATAAAATTTATAGGCTTTTTATAATACACAGAGAATACTCAACACATTGAACAAGCTTTTCCCTTTTTATAATACACAGAAAATACACATTACATTGTACAACTTTTTCCCAATAGTCCTTGGCTGTACTAACAAACGACCCATATTACCTTAGTTGACGACGAAGCTTATACAGAGTGTACAAAGAACGAAATGGAAAATTAGAAATGGCTTTTTATAATACGCAAAAAATACTCATCACATTGTAAAACTTTTTGCCAGGTGTTGGCTGTACTAACAAACGACCCATATTATCTTAGTTGACGACGTAGCTTGTACAGAGTGTACAAAGAACGAAATGGAAAATTAGAAATGGCTTTTTATAATAGACAGAAAATACTCATCACATTGTAAAACTTTTTGCCAGGTGTTGGCTCTACTAACAAACGACCCAGATTATCTTAGTTGAAGACGTAGCTTTTACAGTGTACAAAGAACGAAATGGAAAATTAGAAATGGCTTTTTATAATACGCAAAAAATACTCATCACATTGTAAAACTTTTTGCCAGGTGTTGGCTGTACTAACAAACGACTTATTTTATCTTAGTTGACGACGTTGCTTTTACAGAGTGTACAAAGAACGAAATGGAAAATTAGAATTGGCTTTTTATAATAGACAGAAAATAGTCATCACATTGAACAACTATTTCCCACGAGCCCTTGGCTCTACTAACAACGACCTTAGTTGATGACGTAGCCTATACAGAGTGTAAAAAGAACGAAATGGAAAATTAGAAATGGCTCTTTATAATACACAGAAAATACTGATTTCAAATTTCTGCTCAATTGAACCCCTGGAAGTTGGATTTAAACTAAACAAACATCAAAGTTAAACATGCAGTTAGGTAGGTCCAACTTCGAAAAAGAGATTAATCGTCGAATCCAACTCGGCTGGGCAGCGTTCGGGAAGCTATTCGCAATATCTTCACGTCCCAAATACCGCAGTGTCTTAAGACCAAGGTCTTCTACCAGTGTGTGTTGCCAGTGATGATATACGAAACTGACACATGGTTGCTTACTATGGGCCTCATAAGAGGGCTCAAGGTCACCCAAAGGTCAATGGAGCATGCTATGCTAGAAGTTTCTCTGCGTGATCGAATTAGAAACGAGGAGATCCGTAGGAGAACCAAAGTAAACGACATAGCTCTCAGAATCGCTAAACTTAAGTGGCAGCGGGACATAGCTCGTAGAACGGATGGCCGTTGGGGCATTAAAGGTTTAAAAATATATGTTTATTTTAAAAAACAAAATTATATTTACAGTTGTTAATAGAAAATTTTGTATAGAAAATCTATGAACCTTTTACACATCTAACTGCACATCTTAGATTGGTCGACTATTACTCTTAAACTAAGAAAGCCTACTTAGCCGTAATAGGGTTTCCTTTTAAATTCATTATGAGTGTCCTATTATTTACATTTTTTTTCAGATGTCCTGAAATAGCGATTAAGCTTACAAGGGAGGGGGGGGAGACACTTGACTCGAACAAAAATTAGCACTTTAAAGCTTAATATTTCGCGAACATTCCTAGATCAAAAAAAATACTTTCAACAAACCCTCAGTTGTTTTTGATGACTTTTTCAACGAGAAATCACACGATAGGAAAAAAAAATCACCCTCTCTTTACATGTTGGTATTTATAACTGTGCATATACCATCATTTTTTTCAAGATTTTTTTTGTACAACTTTGACGGCGTGAATAATTTATAACCATGCCAAATTACAGCTGTCTAGTATTTACAGTCTCTGAGCTAAACGGCGGACAGACGGTCAGACAGACATGGCGAAATTATAAGGGTTCCTTGTAGACATAGGAACTCTAAAAACGGTGTGAAAATACGTTAACCCAGCATAAATGAGGTCAGGTATTTTATACCCACCAATTAAAACACAAAATATTTCTGAACTGCGCGATTCCTGGAACTCGGCTCGGCAGATGGAGGGGGTGCTGCGAGGAGTGATTTAAAGTGTTTTTTTTTTAATTATTATTTTTTACGCGTGCGCAAACACACAGCGGGTACGTAATATCCGACCTCATGAAATAAGATATTAGAATATTTTAAGTTGATTTTATGTTATCTCAAAGCTAAATTATATAAGATAGTTATATTTTTTAATTTTGTGTGCACAGTGGTCAAAATATCTCAGTTTTTTTAGATATTGAGCCATAGTTCCTAAGTAATGTTGATTTTGGTGTAAAAAATACTACTTTATTTTTTTAGAGAAATATAAAAACTTTTATAACTAGAACTAGGTAATTTTATCATTTTACCTCATATCGTCACTTACCACCAGGTGAGATGTTGTCAAGAGTTTACCAATAGTTAATAAAAAATATAAAAAAAATCCCTAATGTTAATTAATATAAATATAATAAAAATAAAATATATTAATAATAAAATAGTAATAAATAGTCATTAAAGTTATCAAAATCGACCATTTCTATATTTGGGTATGTCATACCCACCACGCTGTTGGTGTAACTTTTTTTCACCTCATTCACGCCGGGTTAATGTAGGTTGATGTTATAATAATAAATCAAAAGAAAATATGGACCCCCAAAATGTTTTTCAGGTTTTGTCAAATATTTATCCATACCTGAGATGTGGCATAAAGAGCAGAAAACAACATAATGTACTTTTTATTCCGGAAAAATAATTAAATAGGGATCTGGAAAAACTCATTTTTGCAGGTGACTGAAGTTCATGATGTCAAATTTCCTATGTCAAACGCCATACGTTAAACGTTCATCATATCAGCTCATATATGTGCCCACCGAGTGGCTCAAGCCTACCCTGAATTAGGGCGATCAGGCCTTAGTCGACCACGCGGGCTCAGTGCGGGTTGGTCAACTTCACACACAACCTTCGAGTTTCATCGCAGGCGTGTGCACGTTAAACGTTCACAAATATCAAAAAGGATGTCAAATGTCAATTATGTCATACGTCAATTTAACTTAACTGAAAGTCCTGGGAATCCTGCAAGCAAAATGTTTATTCTTCGTAGGTATATGTAGTCTTTTAAATACTTAATAACAAAAAGCTGCTACCTCAGACATTTTAACTACCCATGTATTCATTAAGGTAATGCTACTTTATGAACTCAGTTACCAACATTAAAATACAGCTTTATAATTATGGTTTGCAATGAACGTGAAAAAAAAGGAGGTGATAAAAACGAAAATATTAAAAAAACCTGCCAAGTAAGAGTCGGACTCACGTTCAAAAGATATCAACGATACCGTAGCTCAGAGATAAAGTTCACTGGCTTTACACAGGAGGACGCGGGTTCGATTCCCGGCGGGGTCAATTGTAAGACTCGGTTTGGTTGGTGGTAGGGCATTTTCTAAGCCCGCCTGGCTAGCTACCACCATCTTACCTAAGTCTTGCCGCCAACTATCAATGTTGATATCATTGGTGTGTTCCGGCATGAAGATAAGATAGCCAGTTCCCCATTGCGTTGGGGAATCTAGGTAAGCCCGCTTCCATCTTCGGCAACATCGTCATTTACCACCAGGTGAGATGTTGTCAAGGGTTTACCAATTGTGAATAAAAAAAAAACGAGAATATTATAAAACGTCATTTTTTTAGGGTTCCGTACCCAAAGGGTAAAAACGGGACCCTATTACTAAGACTTCGCTGTCCGTCCGTCTGCCTGTCTGTCCATCCGTCACCAGGCTGTATTTCATGAACCGGGATAGCTAGACAGTTGAAATTTTCACAGATGATGTATTTCTGTTGCCGCTATATAACAACCTATACTAAAAATTAAAAAACGTGATAAAATAAGGGTCTCCATAAAAAAAAAAGTGTTTTTTTTTAAACATGAAGAAACTAGCGCCATCTAGTATTATGGCACGGAACCCTTTGTGTGCGGTTCTGACTCGCACTTGGCCGGTTTTTTCTTTTACTCAGTTAGGAATCTTTAGTGTAAGTACGACTCACACTTGGCCAATTTTTATTATTTTGTTGTATTATTTCAGAGTTTGCACTATCATCATCTTATCAGCCGAAAGACTTCTACAGCTGGACAAAGGTCTTCCACAAGGATTTTCACAACGACCGGCCCTGCGCTGCCCGCATCCACCTTCGCTTCGCGCGACCTTCACCAGGTCGTCGGTCCATCGAGTGGATGGTCTGCCTACGCTACGGCTTCCGGTGCGCGGTTGCCACTCGAGAACTTTACTACCCCAACGACCATTCTACGAGTTATGTGACCCGCCCACTTGGCATTATATGGCGTGGCAACTTAAGTTTAGCGATTCTATGTTTGCACTTTTCATAACAGCGATTCGTTATTTTGTATGTATGAGCAAAGTATATAATTATATTGGTACTAACATACAGTATGGACACTCCCTGCCGCTCTCTAGATTGCGACCTCAACCCCTCGTCACCCAGATTGATACAGATTGGTTACAGTTTGGTTCTCGAACGTATAGGATTTCGCCGCCATTTTGTTTGTTCTGTCATTTGTTTTTTGAAATGTCATTACAGGCCCGTTGTATGAAGTGTCCAGGGTGTGGTAGGAGTTTGCTCTATAATCACAGTAATTTTGACGCTTGTATTTGTTGACTTTTTTGCCCGATTACGAAAAAAGGAGGGTTATGTTTTTGACGGTCTATATATATATGTAAATTATGTGTATGTTCATCAGTTCCCTTGTATTTCCTAAACCAACTAATATTGTACCTACGGACTCTTTGCTGGCCCTTCACCCGCAGAGATCCGTTGTAATGAATATTATGGGCATACGTCTGTTACGGACAGTTCAAGGAGTGTCTGCTGCAGGGCACCGCGCATCTTGGTAGCTACATAGGGTGGATAAAAACTAACTCTCCACAGATATCATACTTTCTCGTTTTTTATGTATAGGAGGTAATTTGTACAAAATTTTATTAAAATCAATCCAACTGTTCAAACTGTCCAATCAAGAATACAACATACACACTTAACATACCCATTCATTTTTTCTGGAATACTATAAAGTGCATTTTCTTAAAAAACACGAAGTTGGTTTTCGGTCGGCTTCCTATTACTCCTCCGTCGCCCGAATGTAACTTCCTTTTACTCCTCCGTCGCCCGAAAGTAACTTCCTTTTACTCCTCCGTCGCCCGAAAGCGACTTCCTTTTACTCCTCCGTCACCCGAAAGTAACCTCCTTTTACTTCCCGTCGCCCGAAAAGGAACTTCCTTTTACTCCTTCGTCGCCTGAAAATAACATCCTTTTACTCCTCCGTCGCCCGAAAGTAACTTCCTTTTACTCCTCCGTCGCCCAAAAGTAACTTCCTTTTACTCCTACGTCACCCGAAAGTAACTTCCTTTTACTCCTTTGTCACCCGGAAGTAACTTCCTTTTACTCCTCCGTCGCCCGAAAGTAACTTCCTTTTACTCCCCCGTCGCCCGAAAATATTTTTTTTTAACTTGTCTTTTATTACCCGTTAAGTTTTCCTAACAAATCATTTTCCATGCGAACTAATAATTTTAATTTCTCGAATATGAAGTGGCCGGTTGTAGTAAAACTTTGTACATAATGAGTAAAACACGAAATTGTAGTACCTACGATTTAGATTTTCCAAACAACTTAATTCAAAAGAAGTAAAGGGCATTTTAAAATTAATTTCATCAGCTCATTTACGTCCCCATCAAGGGGCTCGAGCCTACCCTGAATTAAGACGATCGGGCCTTAGTCGACCACGCGTGCCCAGTGTGGGTTGGTCGACTTCACACACAACCTTCGAGTTTCTACGCAGGCGTGTGCAGGTTTCCTCACGACGTTTTTCCTTCACTGTAAAATAGCGTCGGATAAACGTACATAAAATAGAAATTCAAAAACACATTGGTACGTGGCAGGATCGAACTACGACCTTCCGTGCAGGAGGTAGCGCCCTTGCCATTACGCCACCGACGACGCTTACGATATAGCTTACAGAATCGCTAAACTTAAATGGCAGTAGGTGGGCCACATAGCTCGTAGAACAGATTTAGTACCTACCTTGAGGAAAAACTCGTTAAGCTCCTATGGCAATTTTAACGCAGATACACCTACCAGCTGTTATAACTCCGAAAATTTTATTTTTTTAATATTTTTCATTTATTTTTTTCTAAGCTAGTAGAACGTTTACAAATCACATGCTATTATATAAAAAAAAATTCGAGCGAGACCTACAGTACTCGCATATGATGTGTAACATGTGACAAAATACTTTATAAAAGGACGGCAAAGATACGGTAGACTAGGCTGTATGGTCATAGATACCTTTGCCTTTTACGCGCTTTTAAAGCCTGAAAAAAGGACGGCAAAGATACGGCAGACTAGGCTGTATGGTCATAGATACCTTTGCCTTTTCCGCGCTTTTAAAGCCTGAAAAAAGGACGGCAAAGATACGGCAGACTAGGCTGTATGGTCATAGATACCTTTGCCTTTTCCGCGCTTTTAAAGTCTGAAAAAACGCGACTCCCTGGGACACATTTCCGTCCCATTTCACGAAATCACTCCCACAAATTGCAGGAAAGCGAAAGCAAAGATGTTACACATCAAAAATAGTAATTTCCGTAGTATGTGGGTTTATACACCCTTTATAAGTCAGTTAAGTCAATACGTAGGTAATATCACAAGAGAGTGAAGGAGTTATAATAATAGTATTACGTCTCCATGAACTGTGGTAATGTGTAATTATGATACCCATTAAATCCCTTTGTAGGTTGATACTTTGTTTTGTTTGATATGACAGGCAAATCTAAGCTTGTCAAGGAAAGCCTTTATGTAAAGGATTATAATAACGCACTGTGATTGGCAGCATTATTATACATTAGCAAAATTGACTTAGATAAAGTTATGCCCGGTATACACTTTGAGTACTCGAGTTATAAGTGAAATGCTACGTAGAACTACATTGCTTGCTTTGACTGCAGTGCTGAAACTCACTACATAGTAACCGAGCAATGTACTTCTTAATATTTGACTCAACACTAGTTTTTTTTTTAAATCCACAACGGATAAACCCTTGGCATCATCTCACCTGATGGTAAATGACGATGATGGCGAAGATGGAAGCGGGCTTACCAAAATTCCCCAACACAATGGGGTTCAAAGTGTTCACTGGGTATGAGATTACACGTTGTAATAAGGGAAAGCACAAAGCTAAACCTGGAATCAGGAATTACCCAACAGTAAAAAATAAAATAATTTCATTTCGAAAAACCTAAAAATCTTTTGAGTTACCTGCAAGTTTTATTTTTTATTGCGTTGGGAAATCTTGGTAAGCCCGCTGCCATCTTCGGAATTATCGTCACAATAAGGTGAGATGATGCCAAGGGCTTATCCGTTGTGGATTAAAAAAAAAACTAGTGTTGAGTCAAATAATAAGAAGTACATTGCGCGGTTACTACTCGTATGTAGTGAGTTTCAGCACTGCAGTCAAAGCAAGCAATGTAGTTCTATAAAAATGATAAAAAAAATGAATAAAAAAATAAAATAAATAAATGTTAATATATTAATAAAGATTCCTTGTAGAGTTAACCACCATCTACTAGGGGTCGGAAATGAACACTTTCCGAGATTTTTTAAACAATCATGTCACAGAAAAAAAATATTTATAAAGATAAAAAAAACTGCTCATTTTAGTCATGCATTCGATAACTTTTTAATAGCTAATAACCGACGAGCAGTTAAAAATTAAATGCAAACCAAAATATTCGTTATCTCAGAAAAAATAGGTCACAAGTTGTAAGACTTTTATTTTTTCCTATATTTTCCAAAAATCGACATGAATGAATAAAAAAAAATGTTTTTCACTTGGCGGACAAAAAACAAAAATGATTGCTAAATTTCACAAGCTTTCCAGAACTTTACGAATTGTATCAACTCTTCCAAGAATTATCAAAAATTCAGTACAAAGCGCTCTATACGAATACTTTGTAAATTTAAATTAAAAATTGACTGAGCTTGATAAAATTATCGATGTAGTTTAATAAAACAAACGAAGTCTTGTTCAAACTAAAGGCCACTGTTGGGTATGCAAGCACATAGCCTACGACGCATTTCTGATACTGCCACCCTTGTTCAAAGTGTGTTATTGATATGATCGGCGGCTGCCTAAATCCTTTCCCTCAAGTCGTCAATAAATGTCACGGATGTTTTGTACACTAACTCGTTCATGTGAACCCAAATTTAGAAATCGCAGGGCGTCAAATCTTGACTCCTTGCTGGCCATGGTGTCGGGCCACCTCGGCCGATCCACCTTAGTGGAAAGTTGGTACCCAGCCTTTGTCGCACGCCTTGGTAAAAGTGATCTGGGCAGCCATCATGTTTCCAAGATTCGTTCCAAACTAACTAACAGACAAACTAACATAGCAAGCATAAATTATAAAGCTTGTAAAAAAGGCGGGCACAGGTATTTGCTACGATTTTGATGTAAATAAAAGACGAACCTTGATTCCAAAATTCATCATCAGATCAACTTTTACTCTAACTCAGGGCAGGTCGAGCCTCTTGGTGGGGACGTATATCAATTGATATGATGAAATAAAACATATACATATACTACCAAAAAAACTAATTCAAATCCTAAAAATATTAATATGGGTCAAATCCGCGAGTCGTATCAACTCCAAAGGAGCCCATAACGCACTTCTCGTTGCCGCGCTGGATGGCAATAGACAACCTTAGCAGCAGGTAGGACCTCACGTCACATCTCCTCTCTCGAAGGTGAAGGCCATTCTCCTTTGTGAAGGCAAAGGCCTCTGAGGGTTCAGCAGCCGGTTGTCTCACAGACCAGCGGCACAAAGCAGTAATTTGCCTCTAAGACCGAGTACTTATTATGCTTCTTTCTCGCCGCAAATTGAGCAGCAGTACCGTATGGGTGAGGAGTGAGGCAGAAAAAGTGGCGTCCCAAAGCAGGCACGTTCCTCTCTGCCATGGCACCTGTTTAAACTCTCCGGCCTTTTGCCATCAGATCCCATACTACCCTTGGGATATCTCCTTTCTAACAAAAAAATAATCATCAAAATCGGTTCATAAACGACGAAGTTATGCTCGAACACACATGAAAAAAAATAGATATACTGTCGAATCGAGAAACCTCTTCATTTTTTTAAATCGGTTTAGAACAATAAAATACAATAAAATTAATGTTGCTTCTTTCAATCAAACAATCATATTGCAGAGATCAAATAAAAATTTAAAACCTATTTATTATTTCCAGCATCTGTCCCAAATTACAGAGGCGGGAAAAATCCGAAATATTTACTTTCGTGGCAAGCGTTGGTTTAATGAACTGTGGACAAGTTTAAAATTGTTAAACGTTCCTCAAAGGCACAAACTTGCAATGTTCGTATGTAAGTCTGCTTCAATTTAAAATAAAATCTAGCGAATGATTTTAGAGCGACTTCACTTCAAATTTGTACACGTATGTGTAGCAGAAAATGCGTTTTTTTCAGTCACGAAGGCTAAGGAAACATGACCATGCCGCCTAATGCGAGGCTGGAAGGCCGGTAGGTTTTTTAATTATGTCAGATGTTACACATCTTACGCGCCTACCTACTGTAAGGCTCGCTCGTTTTTTTTTTGTTTTTGTTGTATCGCGAAAACGGTGATATACAGGGTGTAATAATATTGGTGTAGGTCCCGTTATTTGGGGCTTCTACTCATCATTCTGAATAACTTTTGTTCTACGACTTTGCTGAAAACTTAAAAAAATATTTTACTATTCATACAAATCAATCAGCTGATTGACCTATTTTATGCATTTTAGTATGGAGGGTCCAATTTTTTTTTGAGAATTGACTATGGAAAGAGGAAAGCTGTTCAGTATGATGAATAGTTAACGGGATTTACACCAATTTTGTTACACACTTCAACTTTTTGTGACATGATTCAAACTTGGTGTGAAACTTGTAGTACACCCTTTAAAGTCTTATGAGTCGTACTCGCACTAAGGAACCCAAACTGAATGAGATCAGGTGGATCATTCCACCTGATCTCATTCAGTTCAGTTTAGCTAAGGGCTTACCAATTATGAATAAAAAAAAACTGAATAAAAAAGAAACATTTTCTGTCACGCTCGTTGATGTCTTTTGATTTTAATGAAAGGTATCATGGTTGTTCTGGTGTGGAGAGATGTGGTGTTACGGACCCGTGCTCGTGTCCAGGTCTCACTTGGCCGCTTTTTAGTGTAGTCAACAAGTTTCGCCATGTCTGTCCGTCTGTCTGTCCGCGGCTCAGCTCAGAGACTATAAGTATTAGAAATCTGTAATTTTGCATGGATGGATTTACATATTAATTACGCCAATATAGTGGTACAGTCGAGTTTATTAATATATTGGCAGGGCCAATGGTTTAAAACATTGTAAGCGTCGAAATGAATATAAAGTTCTATACAAAAAATTAATGAACCGTTTACATGATAACAATTGTTATTGATAAAGCTTGTCTGAAAAAGATTGCTGTTAGCAATAAGACTGCCTACTGTACACTATATTATAATATCTATATTATGTATTAGCTTTACGAAATTGTTTTTGGTGTACTATAAGTGTAAATAAATAAATAAACCTTTTACTGATATGTACATCTTAATATATATATTATTTTATAATATATATAAATCTCGTGTCACAATGTTTGTCCTCAATGGACTCCTAAACCACTTAACCGATTATAATAAAATTCGCACACCATGTGCAGTTCGATCCAACTTGAGAGATAGGATAGGGTAGGGTAGGGTAGTGTAGGATAGGGTAGGGTAGAGTAGTGTAGGGTAGGGTAGTGTAGTGTAGTGTAGGGTAGTGTAGGGTAGTGTAGGGTAGGGCAGGGCAGTGTAATGTAATGTAAGGCGGTACGAAGTTCGCCGGGACAGCTAGTATGTTTGTATAGAACTTTATATTAATTTCGACGCTTACAGTGTTTTGAACTATTGGCCCTGCCAATATATTAATGAACTCGACTGTACAATAAAATCTTGAATATTTTTTTACGGTGCCTTACATGTAAAGAAGGGGTGATATTTTTTTTTGTTGACGTACCCTCGTATCGTTCAACGGTACAAAGTTCAAAGTGTCTAGCTTGATGTGCTAGCCTCTGTACGTAGGTACACACTCAATTAATCGCTCAAATAATACTCATTCTCGCCTTAAGCCCGGAAACTATGCATTCATCTGGATCTCAAAAGTCTTAAAGAAGATTATGTATCTTTGGTTACCACATTTTTTATTTGCTGAAAAAGTCTTGTTCCTCCGAGCTAGAAATAAAAAAGTGGTAAAGTAAAAGCACGTGTGCGGTAAAATCAAGCTTGCGCACACTTGAGTGGCATATAAAGGACCACTTTTCGAGCAACTGTATTGAAAAATCATTAACCACCTCCGTGGCGTTTAAGGCCATTAACTTCACATCAGGAGGTCGTGGGTTTGATTCCCGGCGGAGTCTAACTTTCTAAGACTGGGTTTGGTTGAAGAGCATTTTCTAAAGATAGACTGGCTAGCTACCACCATCTTTTCTAAATATTGGTGCCATACATCAATGCTAACAACATTGAGGTGATCCGGCTTGAAGATAAGATAGCCAGTTCACCATTGCGTCGGGGATCTTGGTAAGTCCGATCCCATTTTTTTTTTTTTTCGGCATCATCGTCACACAGCATCAGGTGAGATGATGCCAAGGGCTTACTAGTATTGAATAAAAAAAATTACCGGCCATGCGAGAGTTAAACTCGCGCGTTGAGGGTTCCTTACCAAAAAAAGGTTTCCATACCAAAAACTAATTTTCATCTACAGCACCATCTATAGATATAGATAAAAGAGAACTTATTCACGTTGTTGTATTACGACGTATATTAACTGTGTAGAAGTTACTGCTAGATCCCACTAGGTGTAGATAGTTTCTAAACAATTGGAATTAAGAAATTTTACTTTTCTTGAAAGAACTGAAGGACTTGAGATTTCCTCATAGATTTTCTTGTAATCCATGCATTCAACTTTATCAACTGTGGTTTTTTCAAAATTTTAGGTTAAGTAGTTTCGGAGATAAGGAGGGGGGGAGAGGAATGGTACATTTTTGCCTAGTCTCACAAATAACTTCAAAACTATTTATATTCCAATTATAATTGAGATTAAATATATTTTCGAGATTTTCACAACAATACCACACGATGTGTTTTGCTAAACTTTTTTTTATAATCCCCCCAACAGTGGCCTCCATGTTTAAAATTAATTAATTTACACTACGTCATGTCCGTCTTTGGGTCACTAGCTTACATAATTGTACCAAATTTCATGTCAATCGGTCCAGTAGTTTCTGACCAAAGCGGCTGTGCCAGACGGACGGACAGACACGAGTGACCCTATAGGACAAGGGTTGAGTTTTTCCTTTTGAGGTACGGAACCGTTAAAATACCTTACATATCTACTTGTTTTCTTTATTTCTTAAATTCTTATAAAGTTAGATATCAAAATCATGAAATCACTTCAATGACTCTGAGAAACTATGACGTCACGTCTTGTTATTTCAAACATTTTATGAACAAAATTGTCTTTGACAGATGATTTAAAATACTCAAGTCAAATGACCAGTGGTCCCTTATTATTGAAATAAAATCAAAAGACCTTAAAAAATAGTTTATTTACAAGCTTTTATTAGAAAAAAGTTTTATGTTCGCGCCAAATGCGAATGTAAGTAAACGCTTAATTCTTTTTTTTTTAATGCACAATTGGTAAACCCTTGACAACATCTCACCTGGTGGTAAGTGACGATGTTGCCGAAGATGGAAGCGGGCTTACCAAGATTTCATAACTAAATGGAGAACTGGATATCGTATCTTCATGCCGGAACACACCAATGATATCAACATTGATATTTGGCGGCAAGACTTAGATAAGATGGTGGTAGCTAGCCAGGCGGGCTTAGAAAATGCCCTACCACCAACCAAACCGAGTTTTACAATTGACCCCGCCGGGAATCGAACCGCGACCTCCTGTGTAAAGCCAGTGAACTTTGCCTCTGAGCTACGGAAGCGGTTAAATTCAAAGAAAAAAAGTCGATCTAAGTTAGTAAAACCGGCCAAGTGCGTGTCGGGTCCCGCGAAATGTAGGGTCCCGTAGTTTCAATTATCGCGTCCATATCTAATTTTCAAATCAAAACTTTCAACTTTCAAAACAATTTATTTCAAATAGGTGTTTACACACACTTTTTAATAGTCAAAACAAAAAAATAATATTGTGTATTACAAATAATGTCATGATTCAGATTACAGTCTCAGGTAATGGTATTTGTTATAGAATCAACATAATATATATCTTTGTCATATACATAATTTATTATTTTATAATATCCTCTAGAGTACAAACATTTTTTGACATGAGTCTTGAATTTATTTTGTGACAAACTAGTTACATTTTCTGGAATTTTATTGTAGAATCTTAAATACTGCCCCACAAATGACTTTTAAATCTTACTCAGTCTCGAAAAGGCTATATCTATTTTATTTACATTTCTTAAATCAAATCCAAATTTCCAAATAAGACTATTTTTTCGAAAACGAAACCCTTAATTAAAACTTAATTATCTTAGAAGACTCACAACTATTTTTTAAGCTGTAATCAACGATACCCCACACGACTGGGTTAAACGAGAAAAAAAATCAACCCTACTTTACTTCGGAGGTATTATAAAGTTTTTTTTTTTCCAAAATTTTCTTTACAGTTCTCCCGCGTTCTTATTATATATATATATCTTTAATTTTAGCTCTTAACTACTAATAGTCTAGGAGCTAGGCCGCGGACAGACAGACGGACAGACAGGCATGACGAAACTATAAGGGTTCCTTGTTGTACTACGGAACCCTAAAAACAGTATTTCCTACCATCATCATCATCATATCAGCCACAAATCGTCCACTGCTGGACAAAGGCCTCTCCCAAGGACTTCCACGACGACCGGTCCTGCGCTGCCCGCATCCATCGAATGAAAACAATAGACAATCCTGGGACCTTGATTCCTCCGTCAAAGCTCATCATCAGATTAATTTAAAAATACCAAAAGGATTTATTGTCACCGGGAATACGGCTGCATACCAAATTTCAGCACAATCAGACCCTTGGAAGTTGCAGTAAAACCTCTTGTAAGATTTGACCCTTACTAACAAAGCAATTTAATTAAAACCTTTGTAATGAAGAAAATTTCGAAAACTTAATTTTTTTTATCTACTTACTAGCTTTTAATATTGCATTGCCTCGCGATATACATTATCATATCAGCCGACGAACGTCCACTGCTGGACATTGGCCTCCCCCAGAGATTTCCACGACGATCGATTCTGCGCTGCCCGCAGTCAGCGACTTCCCGCAAACTTCACCAGGTCGTCGGTCCACCGAGTAGGAGGCCTACTTGTGCTACGTTTTCCGGTGCGCGGTCACCACTCGAGAACTTTACTGCCCCGACGGCCATCTGTTCTACGAGCTATGTGCCCCGCCTACTGCCACTTAAGTTAAGCAATTCTGAGAGCTATGTCGGTTACTTTGGTTGGTTACCAATTTAACCGCGATATACATATGCATGCAAAATTCCGGCTCAATTGGAATCAAATTTAACTAGCAAGATTTCATTACAGACACCGGGACAGGTGAAACTAAAAACTAAATTAAAAAAGCTTGTAATAATGATCTGCTCTTAGAAGAGAATATAGCTCTAAAGCAGCGAATGGAAAATTTATGTTTGCTTAAGTAATTAAATTTTGGTCGTGAGTTTCCTGAGGGAAATAACCTTTACAAATTGATTTCATTTAGGACTAGCTATTGTCCGCGGTTTCACCCGCGTGGCTATCGAGGGCGCCCGGTGCGTGGCTCGCGATTTTATTTATTCAGTCTGAAGGTCCGTCCTAAATTTAAAAATAAACTTCACATACATGTTGTCAAGGGTTTACCAACAGTGAATAAATAAATAAATAATAATAAATTAAAATGTAAAATTTTCCTGAAAACATAAAAACGAACAAAACATATTCGAACAACGTAGCGGCGGCGGGGCGGCGACTACGGCCTTTGAGACTACGGCACAAAAACACACACAAAATATTTTCGAACAACGCGGCGGCGGGGCGGCGACTACGGCCTTGAGACTACGGCACAAAAAACACACAAAACATTTTCGTACAACGCAGCGACTGCGGGGCGGCGACTACGGCCTTTGAGACTACGGCACAAAACATTTTCGAATAACGCAGCGGCGGCGGGGCGGTGACTACGGCCTTTGAGATTACGGCACAAAAAAAATTCAAACAACGCGGTGGTGGGGCAGCGACAACGGCATGTGAGACTACGGCACAAAAAACGCACACAACATTTTCGAACAACGCTCCATCCCGCTGGGCCCGTCGCCTGCCGTAGCCTCCAGTGCGACTACCCGTACTTATCTAAATATTGCTGTTGTGTATATTCCGCGCGGGAAAGGTTATCGTGATGGTTTGTCGGCCGTCTTCGATATAGCTAGCCAGGTAATAATCGACAGGCCTAATGATGAGTTTCTGATAACGGGCGACTTTAACGTATGGGAAGCCGAGTGGGATATTTCCCCTAACTGTCCTCCAAAATTATTACCTAGCGGTATTTTTTCTGTGCAAATTTTAAGTGAGTTTCTTTCTTTTACTAACTTCAAACAGTGCAATATCTTTCCTAACATTGACACGGCCTTTGAGATTACGGCACAAAACATTTTCGAATAACGCAGCGGCGGCGGGGCGGCGACTACGGCCTTTGAGATTACGGCACAAAACATTTTCGAACAACGTGGTGATGGGGCAGCGACAACGGCATTTGAGACTACGACACAAAAAACGCACACGCGGGGCGGCGACTACGGCCTTTGAGATTACGGCACAAAACATTTTCGAATAACGCAGCGGCGGTGGGGCGGCGACTACGGCCTTTGAGATTACGGCACAAAACATTTTAGAATAACGCAGCGGCGGTGGGGCGGCGACTACGGCCTTTGAGATTACGGCACAAAACATTTTCGAACAACGCAGCGACGACGGGGCGGCGACTACGGCCTTTGAGATTACGGCACAAAACATTTTCGAACAACGTGGTGATGGGGCAGCGACAACGGCATTTGAGACTACGACACAAAAAACGCACACGCGGGGCGGCGACTACGGCCTTTGAGATTACGGCACAAAACATTTTCGAATAACGCAGCGGCGGTGGGGCGGCGACAACGGCCTTTGAGATTACGGCACAAAACATTTTAGAATAACGCAGCGGCGGTGGGGCGGCGACTACGGCCTTTGAGATTACGGCACAAAACATTTTCGAACAACGTGGTGATGGGGCAGCGACAACGGCATTTGAGACTACGACACAAAAAACGCACACAACATTTTCGAACAACGCAGCGGCGACGGGGCGGCGACTACGGCCTTTGAGATTACGGCACAAAACATTTTCGAACAACGCGGTGGTAGGGCAGCGACAACGGCATTTGAGACTACGGCACAAAAAACGCACAAAACATTTTTAAACAACGCAGCGGCGACGGGGCGGCGACTACGGCCTTTGAGATTACGGCACAAAACATTTTCGAATAACGCAGCGGCGGCGGGGCGGCGACTACGGCCTTTGAGATTACGGCACAAAAAACGCACAAAACATTTTTAAACAACGCAGTGGCGGCGGGGCGGCGACTACGGCCTTTGAGATTACGGCACAAAACATTTTCGAATAACGCAGCGGCGGCGGGGCGGCGACTACGGCCTTTGAGATTACGGCACAAAAAATTATCGAACAACGCGGTGGTGGGGCAGCGACAACGGCATTTGAGACTACGGCACAAAAAACGCACACAACATTTTCGAACAACGCAGCGGCGACGGGGCGGCGACTACGGCCTTTGAGACTACGACGGAACATAAAAACACAGAATTTTATCAGAATCATATACACAGGGTGCAACAAAATTAGTGTAGGACCCGTTAACTGGGGGTTGGTGGGAGTAACAACTTTCTTTAAGAAATCCATAGTCAATTCTCAAAAAAATAATTTGGACCCTCCATACAAAAATGCAAAAAATGGTCGATCAGCTGATCGATTTGTATGAAGGGTAAAAATATTTTTTTGCAAGATCAGCAAAGTCGTAAAACAAAAGTTGTTCAGTATAATGAGGCCCAGTTAACGTGACCTACAACAATTTTGTTTCATCTGATAAAATTCACAGGGAATTTACATATCAATAACTTCATTATAAGAAAAGGAATCGTGTGGCTGCCATTACAAAAATGAAAAGGAACGGCCTCATCAAAAGCGATCCTACAATCGCAATTTTCTTTGTTATCTGTATTTTTTTGATTTTTTTTTATCAGCAATTAATAAGCCCTTGGCATCATCTCATTTCCATTTTAATATGGGAGAGTCGGTGGCGTAACGGCTAGGCTCCTGTCCGGGAGGTTGTACGTACCAATGTGATTTCAATTTAGATTTCAGAAGTACGTTTATCCGATACTCGTACGATGAAGGAAAACATCATGAGGAAACCTGCACACGCCTGCGGAGAAACTCGCAGGTTGTGTGTGAAATCGACCAACCCGCACTGGGTACGCGTGGTCGACTAAGGCCCGATCGCCCTAATTCAGGGTAGGCTGACGTATATGAGCTAAAATGATGATGAGTGAATAAACAAACATATTTACTTATATATAGAGAAGATACTATTTTATGAGTGTTTTAGAACACAGTGTGAAAATTTATGACGTGGAACAAATTGAAATATTGGAAAACAATGAACTATTAAACCTTCAACATTCCAGTACTTCACAACGAACACTTGAAACTAGAGCAGCAGTGTACGCTTACCTATTAAAAACAATGTTTCGTTAATTAAAGGTAGATCAATTTATAGATGCTAGAAGAGAAGCGTCGGTGGCTTAACCGGTAACGACTCGGTCCTCCTAACCAGAGGTGCCGGGTTCAAATCCAGACGGCCAATGTACCAATGAGTTTTTCGAAACTGACGTACATAAACTCACCGATTGCTTTAACGGTAAAGGAAAACATTGTGAGCAAAACCTGCACACACCTGCAAAGAAACTTAAAGGTTGTGTGTGAAGTCGACCAACCCGCACTGGGCCCGCGTGGTCGACTAAGGCCCGATCGCCCTAATTCAGGGTAGGCTCGAGCCCCTCGGAGACGGATTGACGTGATTTTTCCCGTTAACTGGGGATTCTACTCATCATACTGAACAACAGTTGCTTAGTGTTACTTTTGTTCTACGACTTTGCTGAGAACTAAAAAAATTTTTACCCTTCATACAAATCCATCAGCTGATAGACCGATTTTGTGCATTTTAGAATATACTTTGGGTTCCTTGGGGAAAGTTGTTCAGTATGATGAGTTGAACCCCCAGTTAACGGGACCTACACCGATTTTGTTACATCCTGTTATACAGGTATAACTGCGCGTTTTTTAAGTCTGAAGGCGCGTTGCCAGTCGGCAGCACGTCAAAAGAGCTCTATGCCATACTGCAACAACGATTGCACCTTGGAAAAATAGCACGAACGAACTACATCCTTGGGGAGCGTGAAGCTAAGGTGACTCAGAACAAAACTAGCTCAGTCAGGTATGTAGGCATAAAAATCACGTCACGCTCTACGCCGCGCGAACCCCTGAATGGTGCAAATTTAGTAGTCAGAAGAGATTAGACTTACGCGATAGAAAGAGAGGCAACTTGTAGGTAAATATAACCGTAGGTAATTATTGCTGCGTTACCTGAATTTGCACTTTAATGTGTCGTAGCAAAAAACGCCATTTAATCAAATGATTTTGCGGAGTTAACCTTCTTTTACGTAGTACGTAGTATTCTTTGTCTCAGTCGAATTTCACCCAGAACTTCTCAACGTGGGTTTCCCAAGGAAGACACAGGTCTATTTGGTAATCAAGGACACTTGCTGTCAGTACCTGTTTAATGTTCCTTTATAATTTACAGTTAAGGGCTCGCAAGAGCGACCGGCTAAGTCGAAATGCAAATATTAGGTCCTAGTCAAGTTTAGCATAAGACCATTTCTGACTAAAACCAGTTTAGTAATTGGCGGGCGGTGAAGTTTATTTTAAACTTCAGGGTCCCACAAGACCGAGCTGTTTAACAACAACTACTACATCATCAGCAACAAGACTTCTAAATCGGTAATAACTGTTGGTAGGACACTGATCTCCAGGTACCTAGATCTTTAAAGGATTTTTGCTTAAAACAGTACATTAACACTCAGTACGCAGGGTTAGCTATGAACAATCTCTTTTCAAAAATTAACTTCCCTTCTCTTCAGTGGCGGTGTAAATTGATCCTTAGAGTCCTGTTTTGCCAACTTAAACAATACCAGGGTTATTTAACTAAACAAAATGCTGAGAAAAATTTGTTTTCTTACATTATCTTCCTTTCTTTTCAGTGGCAGTAAAAATTGACCCTTAGAGTCCTTTATTGCTCTAACTTAAATAATACCAAGGATATATAAACAAAATGATGTGAACGATTTCTTTTCAAAACTTCTCTTCCCTTCTCTTCAGTGGCAGTGTAAATATTTATTTTTATTAAAAAAAATCCCCAACTTTAATTATTCCCGGGAATTTTTATAATAAAACAATATGCTGTGAAAAATTTATTTTCAAAAATTATTTTACTTTCTCTTCAATAGCTGTGTAAATTGACCCTTAGACTCCTATACTGCCAACATTATAAGGATTATTTGTAACTGTTTTGCCAACTGATTATACAAAATGCTATAAATAATTTATTTTAAAAAATTATATTTCCTTCTCTTCAGTGACAGTGTAAATTGACACTTAGAGTACTGTATTGCCAAGCTAAATGATACCAGGGTTGTTTTTAATTAAACAAAATGCCGTGATTTTAAAAAAAATCTCATTCCCTCTCTTCTGTATCAGTGTAAATTGATTCTAAGAGCCCCGTATTGCCATCCTAAATAATACCAGGGTTATTTGTAATTAAACAAAATGCTGTGAACAATTTATTTTAAAAAGATTTCTTCCCTTCTCCTCCGTGGCAGTGTAAATTGATCCTTAGAGTATTATATTGCCATCCTAAAGAATGTAAGATATCAAGTGCATTCTTACGGTGAACCACAGCAACCACAAAACCACAGCACAATGCGGAGTCTTGGACCTATTCGGCATAAAATTTTATTTCAGTTTTTAGTTTCAATCTTTTGCTATAGTTTATTTATATTAAGTACCTCATACTGTAAATTATTTCCATTTATTTTTTGCCGCTACTTCATTTCTTTCTTTCTTTCTTGTAATTAAACAAAATGCTCTGAACAATTATAAAAGCTAAATGCTAAGTCAATTGATCCTTAGAGTCTTGTATTGCCAACTAAAATAATACAAGGGTTAACAAAATGTTATGAACAATTTATATTCCGAAGTAATTATCTCCCCTTCTCTTCCGTGGCAGTTTAAATTGACCCTAAGGGTCCTGTATTGCCAACTTAAATAATACCTGAGTTATTTGTATTTAAACAAAATGCTGTGAACATCTACATAAGTGCGTCGGTGGCGTAACGGCAAGGGCCGCTACATCCTGTCCGGAAGGTCGTGGTTTGAATCCTGCCACGTATCAATGTGTTTTCGAATTTCGATTTCTTAAGTACCTTTATCCGACGCTCTTACGGTAAAGTAAAACACCGTGAGGAAACCTGCACACGCCTGCGAAGAAACTCGAAGGTTGTGTGTGAAGTCGACCAACCCGCACTGGGCCCGCGTGGTCGACTAAGGCCCCATCGCCCTAATTCAGGGTAGGCTCGAGCCCCTCGGTGGGAACGTATATCAGCTGATATGATGATTGCCGTGAACAATTTGTTTTCAAAAGATTTCTTCCCCTCTCCTCCGTGGCAGTGTAAATTGATCCTTAGAGTCTTGTATTGCCAACTTAAATAATGTAAGATATCAAGTGCATTCTTATGGTGAGCTATCTGTGGGGCCTAACTGCGGGCACAATGCTCGCTTAAATGTTCGTGCGGATGGTGGCGCATCGGGAGCCGGGTCGTTCCTTTCCCTCTTATTTGGTTGATGGGAGCGATGGCTGACTCTCGCGTTATACTCGTGACCGGGTGCAGTCCGTGTGAACTGGCCTACTCTTGTCAAAGGCATTAATTGTTATTAATTAACGTGTATATGCAAAACTGTCGTCAATCATTTTTATGTATAAATTTTCGTGTCATATTGTTTTTATGTTCTATTGACATAATCTCGTTTGTATCAAGGATTTAATTTTGATATTATTAACTAATTATCGTTTATTTTTTTGTTTCTTCACAAATGACATTGTTATTATAATTTTGTGGCTATCAGAAAGAGTGTAATTTGCACCTATTTTGAAAATAATAGTATAAATGTGAAAATGTGTTTGTTAGTTACCTTTTCACGCTTCTACACCTCAACCAATCCTCACAAAATTTGGCATGTAGGTAGTCTGTGTCAAGGGAAAGGACATCTAAATGTATACGACTACTTTTAATCCCGGGAAAATAGCATAATCCGATGCAGTTCCTGAGGGAACTAAAAAATTACTCTTTGTTGGTTAATTTCTGTTACATCGCAACGGAACAATGGATTGTTGTGATGTTTTGCACAGAGACGGTTGAGGAGGTGGGAAACGAAATAATTTACAAATCACTCTTAAAGAGAGTCCAAAAAAACGATGTCTACGCGGGCGAAGCCGCTGGAAAAAGCTAGTTTTAAATAACAATAAACGACATTATGGAACGAAACTCGTTCCCACCAGTAGGGACGCTGGGTTGGAGATAAGTACTCACCGCTCATGAAGTTGTAGATGAGAGGGTTGACAGCGGAGTTCGCATAGCACATCACGTGGGAGAGCAGAGCTATGCACGTCATCACGTCCGTTTGCTCGATATCCAGAGCCATCCTGCGTGACAAAATAGGCTATGAATGAAACGATCAGCGAAAATTGTTCTTCTAATAATTACTAACGCCTAGTGCCTAGTGCGTCGGTGGCGTAACGGCTAGGGTGGTTCGAATCCTGCCACGTACCATTGTGATTTTGAATTTAGATTTCATATCCGACGCTCTTACGGTGAAGGAAAAACATCGTGAGGAAACTAGCACACGCTTGCGAGAAACTCGCAGGTTGTGTGTGAAGTCGACCAACCCGCACTGAGCCCGCGTGGTCGACTAAGGCGGTAAGGCCCGATCGCCCTAATTCAGAGTAGGCACGAGCCTCTCGGTGGGGACATATATGAGCTGATATTATGAAACACTAATGATAAATTGATAAGTGAATATGATTAATGTTCTACGATTTGATATCAGCTGAAAAAAGGAAATTACGAACTTATACATCTATTATGACCAGCGGTTCATCATTATATCAGCCGACGGACGTCTACTGCTGGACATAGGCCTCCCCCAAGGATTTCCATGACGACCGATTCTGCGCTGCCCGCATCCAGCGGCTTCCCGCGATTTTTAGCAGGTCATCGGTCCACCTACGCTACGGTTCCTGGTGCGCGTTCGCCATTCGAGGACTTTACTGCCCCAACGGCCATATGTTCTACGAGCTATGTGCCCCGCCCACTGCCACTTAAGTTTCGCAATTCTGAGAGCTATATCGGTTACTTTGGTTCTCCTACGGATCTCCTCGTTTCTCTTTCGATCACGCAGAGAAATCCGAGCATAGCACGCTCCCTTGCCCTTTGGGTGACCTTGAGCATTTTTTTAGCGCCCTTAGTAAGCGACCATGTCTCAGTTTCGTATGTCATCACTGGCATCACACACTGGTCGACCAGCGGTTAATTAATACATTCTGATTTTGAAAAATGTAAAAAAGTTATTTTAATTGCTTGTAGTTAACTACAATAGCATCTTCCATAAAAGTCTGATCATTTAACTATTGTTTATGTATAAACATGATCCTCGAAATATTTTCTTAACAGTTGAGACGACCTTCAGCTTTCATCTGTTCTATTACGTAGAAAATCGTATGCATAATATTTACCAATTTAGAAGAATATATATTTTCATTAGAGATCAATCGATTAATTCAAAATAATGACGCAATAGCACTCGTCATACAACCCTGGATAGACAGAGATGGGGAATGTTGATTTTGTAACACAGCCTCGACACTCGAGCCGAATTTTATGGCGCAAACATCAGTAAATATCGGTGACATGGTCGTTAATATAGCCTAATTACCACTTGAATAGTTTTAGTAGGTACTTGTGAAGCACGCGGGCAAACAAGTGGGAAAAACGAGTAGCGTTTCAGAGATAGATCTGGGAGCAAAATAGGTCCAAAAAAAAGTGAATTTAAAAATCGAAAACCCAGCTGCATAAAAAGAGAACACTAATGAAAAAAAAATATTCGTAAAAAAATAATTTAAAAAAAAGTTGGAAACGAGATTACCTATTGGAAATCTCTAATCGCACACCCAGTAAGTACAATCTAAATCGAGATCTATTAGATTAAAATTTAAAAAAACACAAATCAATGATTTTTTATTTTTTATTATAAGATTTAAAAAAAATTATTTGTTCTTTAAAGTTTGACAGCCCTTATCGGAATTCGCAATTCAATTAAATTTAGGAAAACACGAAATTGCTGTTGTACGAGCAACAACGCAGTAAATAAGCTCATTTCGAAAAACAGAAAAACTTTTATATAAAAGCTTTTATTTAAAAACAATTTTAATTATTTTGTACTTTTTTTAAACAAACCCTTTCATTTCACACCCATTAGGCCATATTGTAATTCTGTGCCCATATCATGGCGATCTTGCGGAGTCAAGTATATTGGATTTATAATGATATCACTTGCCTAACCATGCATTGTCGTCTAAATTATACGTGCATGCAAAATTTCAGCTTCATCGGAAACCGGGAAATGGATAAAATTTTAATTGGAAATTTTGGAGGGGACAACATACTAACATTGCAAGTTTAAATAAAGATTGTAAAAAAGCTCAAATTCGTAATCGCCATTTCTCCGCCTTATTCCCCATTTAAAAATGGCCTCCCACTCGGTGGACCGATGACCGGGTGAAGGTCGCGGGAAGACGCTGGATGCGGGCAGCGCAGAACCGGTTGTCATGGAAATCCTTGGGGGGAGGCCTATGTCCAGCAGTGGACGTCCTTCGGCTGATATGATATTCCCCATTTATTATTTGAGGTCGCCGCAACATACTTTTCTCTCTGCATTCACTTCTTTCTTACTCATATCATCTTTCACAAAGTCCATCCATCTTTTATTTGGTCTTCTCTCTTTATACCCATCCACATTCATACCACACCCTAGACACTTCATACAACTGATTAGAAATGACATTTTAAAAAAGGAATGATGGAACAAACAAAGTGGCGGCGAAATCCTATACGTTCCACAACCAAACTATAACCAATCTGTATCAATCTGGGTGACGAGGGGGTGAGGTCGCAATCTAGAGAGCGGCAGAGAGTGTCCACACTGTATCATCATTACAGCTCATATACGTCCCCACCGAGGGGCTCGAGCCTACCCCGAATCAGGGCGATTAGGCCTTAGTCGACCACGCGGGCCCAGTGCGGGTTGGTCGACTTCACACACAACCTTCGAGTTTCTTCGCAGGCGTGTGTAGGTTTCCTCACGATGTTTTCCTTCACCGTTAAAGCAATCGGTAAGTATGTACTGCGTAATGTAAAAAGCGTCGGTGGCTCAACCGGTAACGACTCGGTCCATCTAACCAAAGGTACCGGGTTCAAATCTGGACGGCCAATGTACCAATGAGTCCACACTGTATGGTAGTACTAAAATGTATACTTTATTTATACTAATCACTCTTTTCCAAATGTCCAAACAACAGAGTTAAAAAAAATTCGCTTCCCGGGAATAATCTGATGTCTTTGTTCCAAACCATAATAAACGATTTGCTTTAAATTTTTCGGTCAAACTTCAACGTCCAAACAACCGAAAAATGCACTCTTTTTCAAAAAAAAAAAATTAAAATAAAAGATGTATAGATTTTGTGTGTGTGTTTAGGTCCAAATTGAATGACAACAATATATATATTCTCTAGCGATATTTTATTGTATTGTTGTTATTCATCTTATTAACTTCATTTATTTTTTAGACATTACTAAGAAAAAGTCGGCACAATTTCAAAGAATTTTCAAACTTTGTTGTTCAAAACAATTGTACATTATGCAAAGTTTCAAAGACGATTGTGATAAGAAAAACATATTTATTGACTATTTCGCAAGCTTTGTTGTAGCAAAATATTCATTGCGTTGCTTTTACTGCGTAATTTTTATACTACGCAATTATAAAGTAATTGAAAGATTAATTTAAAAAATATAGTTAAAAACATGCTTTTAAACCACATCATACTAAAAAGTGAAAAACAATTCTTAATGTAAGCTGAAAACAATAATGAACCAAAAACATAAGTATTATTGTGAAAAAAGCGTGGGTTGATCGATATACAAAAAATATGCCACAAATGTAGAATGTAGCTGCTGCAAATGCTGTCAAGAACTTCAGAGAAGATTTGTAATGCACCGGCACTAGCATTACAAATCAAAAAACTAAAGGAAGCTTAAATACGTCAGACCTGGCTGTATGGTCTTAGTCACCTTTGCCTTCTCCGCGCTTTTAAAAGCCGGAGAGAAGAAACCAAAAAAAAATGCCACAAATGCCCAACAAACCAAAGTAAAAAAAAGATTTACATTTTTTTTTAAACCTAAAACCTTAAGCCTGGGGGGTAGGTCTTAGAATACAAACGAAAATCAGCAAGCAAGGAGATGGCAAAGGAAAATGAATAATTTATAAGGTCCTTGTCTCCATTCCCCTTATCATGTTGACTTGGGATAACGGTTGTGGAAGGTCTAATTGTAACTGTGAAAATAATTCTCAGTGATAATTTTTTTAATGTTGTATTAGGGTTGCCCCGCTATCTGCAGCGCGTTCAAGATTTAACACGTTTCTTCTAGGCCCCCTTTAATAGGAATGACGACAGCATCAGAATAAAATTATGAACTCGTGATCACAAAATTCAGTCAGCGTCGGTGGCTCAACCGGTAACGACTCGGTCCATCTAACCAGAGGTACCGGGTTCAAATCTGGACGACCAATGAGTTTTTCAAAAAAAAACTTACGTACATACTTATCGATTGCTTTAACGGTGAAGGAAAACATCGTGAGGAAACCTGCACACGCCTGCGAAGAAACTCGAAGGTAGTGTGTGAAGTCGACCAACCCGCACTGGGCCCGCGTGGTCGACTAAGGCCTAATCGCTCTGATTCAGGGTAGGCTCGAGCCCCTAGGTGGGGACGTATATGAGCTGTAATGATGATCACAAAATTGCCCTCCTACTTAAACTACGAAAAACCTTATTCGTTTTGTTTTCCATCAATTCTTCGATTTTTAATTTATCAAAATCACAAAATTAGTACATACTCGTAAATGACGCTGCAAAACTAAAACTTCACGCCTAGGCATTTCAAACATTTTTAGAACAAAATATCGTTTTTGACAGATGATAAAAAAAGAATCAGATGACTAGTATTCGTCATCCCTATTATTTGTTGTGATTGCTGCAATAGAAATAAACACCTGTCTACCTATTACGGTTCATGGATTATAGTCCGCTGAGAGACAGACGGACGGACAGAGAAGGCTTAGTAAAAAGTTTCCGTTGGTCCCTTCGGGCACGGAACCCTAAAAAGTAATATTTTTAATGATGGTCATGAAATAGTAGTTAAGTTGCGTTGCCCAATCTTGGTAAGCTTGCTACCATCTTCAGCATCATCGTCACTTACCATCAGGTGAGATAATGCCAAGATCTTACCAATTGTAAATAACAAAAAAAACTCATTAAATTTCGTATTGTCTTAGTTTATAATATGGATGTGAGTGTTGAGCCACTAAAGGGACGGCTTAAAGACGACGAAGATAAGCGGAGTAAGAAGCATGGTCAAGATCAGGAATCCTTACTTAATAATAGGTCTTTACATATGAAATTGCCGATTCAGTTTTTGAAGTCCAATGCCAATTTTTATTGAAAATAAAAAAGTTATTGTTTTTTATTATTGACCTGGTGACACTACTTATGGTATTTTATAAGTAACTAGTGGCATGTCTTTCATGTTCCAATCCCCTGAGCTATGTACCATTGAATGGAACAAAGGCGTTTTCTTAGTGGTAAGATGGGACAATTTTTTTAGAATAGTTAATTTTCTTGAATTTTCCTGAAAGTGACGAAATCTTATGCGGGGTGTTCCCAAATATGACATAGTAACGAAGAAACTGCTGCAATAACTCCAAGGCTTTAAAATTTAAATAATTTTTTTTGCCTCAATAAAAGCGATTTTTTTAGGTGAAAAACCCGACTTCATAGGGGTTAAGGCCACCGTGCTCTCAAAATATCTAAACAACTATCTAACCACCATTTAATTTCTAATAGTCTAATACTATTTTTTGTTTTAATAACTATTATTCTTAATATTAATTTTCATCTTTAAACTTTTTTATACAATCGGCAATTTCATAGGTAAAGACCTAATATTATAAAAATGTGTTTGTTTGTTTGTCACCTTTTTACGCCTCGAGCAATCTTGATAAAATTTGGTTTGCAGGTAGCCTGTATCACTGGGAACGACAAATAATACTTTTTATCCCGTGAAAATAGCATAGTCCGATGCAGTTCTTCAGGGAACTGAAAAAATACTTTTTTTTGGTTAATTTCTTTTACATCGCAATAGATTGTTGTGATTTCTTGCACAGAGATGGTTTATGGAGTGGGAAATATTACAATTTACTAATTAACATATCCTGATATAGTTCCCGAGGGATCTGGGGAAAACTGATTTCCACGCTCGCGCACGTCTGAGTCGCAACGGATCAACGGATTGAAGTAATTTTTTGTATATAATTGGTTGAGGGGGTTGGAAATTAAAACGACTGCTAATCAGAATAGCCCTATATTTTTTGGAATTTTTTCTTATTTTATTTATAATAAATTTAAAAACCACAATTTTCACACGATTCGTCCGCAGCGTTTGACGTAACAGTCACGTAGCAGTACGAGCTGACAAGAACCTTATTTCCAAGCTGTTTCGTTCGATGTTTGAAACATCGTGAATCGAGTTGCTAGCTTTAGGGAAGGAGGAGCCTTAACGAAAGCGAACGATTTTTTATTTCAGTCCGGGATATTTAGAGAGTAGGATTCACACTTTGCCAGTTTTTATAATTTTATGTTTTATGTCCAGCAGTGGACGTCCTTCGGCTGATATAATGATGATGATGTTTTACTTCAGGATACGTACTATATTCACAACAAGTTTAACACTTGTATTTTATACGTTTTTATGGGTTATTCCCAGTGACTACAAAACCTTCCTAGTGACTCCACGAGGTTTTAGGCAATAGAGGAAAAAACAAAAAAAAAACTTTAAATTTTAGTTTTATCATTGTTTAGTAAATCCGCTATAGTAACACATAATCTATTTAAATAGACGGTTTACCATTACGGTTAATTGCGGTTCAAAAGATACAGCCTTATAAAGGTCGAACAAACTGATAAACAGACTGACAGACAGCAAAGGCAAAGCATATTATATATAGTACTAACATACAGTATGGACACACCCTGCCGCTCTCTAGATTGCGACCTCACCCCCTCGTCACCCAGATTGATACAGATTGGTTCGAACGTATAGGATTTCGCCTCCATTTTGTTTGTTCCGTCATTCCTTTTTTGAAATGTCATTTCTGGCCCGTTGTATGAAGTGTCCAGGGTATGGCGAAGAAAAAGATAAAAATAAAAGATCTCGTCACCTAGAATGGAACCCAAACGACGGCTTCTTTGAATGCAATGCTCGAACGCCATCCATTAATAGACGTTAATAGACGTTTTTTTATGACTAAATAAATATATATATTTATGACTAAATAAATCCTGCACACGCCTGCGAAGAAACTCGCAGCTTGTGTGTGAAGTCGACCAACCCGCACTGGGCCCGCGTGGTCGACTAAGGCCTGATCGCCCTGATTCAGGGTAGGCTCGAGCCCCTCGGTGGGGACGTATATGAGCTGTAATGATGATTTTTATGACTACATAACTTGTAAACAAACATACATTCTCAAAGCACGTAGTCAAAATGGCGGGAATAAAGAAGACATTAAAATGACATCTAGTATTCATGAGGTTTTACGGTCAACTTGAGGGATTTGTGTTTGACACGAAACGAGCTTTAAAAGACATTAAATATACCGACAGCTATAACATAATAGACAGATTTAACGACCTTAGTGGCATAATGGTTCAGGCCATTAGCTTCACCTCAGGAGGTCGCGGGTTCGATTCCCGGCGGAGTCTTATGTAAGACTCGGTTTGGTTGGTGGAAGGGCATTTTCTAAGCCCGTCTGGTTAGCTACCACCATCTTATCTTAGTCTTGCCGCCAAACATCAATGCTAACAATATTGATGTGTTCCAGCTTGAAGATAAGATAGCCAGTTCCCCATTGCGTTGGGGAATCTTGATAAGCCCGCTTCCATCTTCGGCATCATCGTCACATCATGAGATGATGCCAAGGGCCCACCAATTGTAAATAAAAAAACCGGTAAAGTGCGAGTCAGAACAGCGCACAAAGGGTTCCGTACTATCATACTAGATGGCGCTAGTTTCTTCACGTTTCAAACAGAAACACGTTTTTTGTATAGAGACTTTAATTTTTTTCTAATTTTTAGTATTTGTTGTTATAGCGGCAACAGAAATACATCATCTGTGAAAATTTCAACTGTCTAGCTATCACGGTTCATGAAATACATCCTGGTGACAGACGTACAGACACACGGACGGACAGCGAAGTCTTAATAATAGGGTCCCGTTTTAACCCTTTGGGTACGGAACCCTAAAAAACAATGTTTGCTCTGGGTGGGGATCGAACCCACATACTTTAGGCCACCATGTAGAAGCGCTGCCTATGAACTAACGTGTTAGTCAGTTTGCACTAAGAGTTACTTTTTTTTGGAAATTTGTTTTTGGTAAAGTTGTTCAGTAAAATTAGTAAAAGCCCCAGTGATCGGGTCCTACACCAATTTTGTTACATCCCGTGTATTTTAATGAACAACTTTCAAAGAATCCTCAGTCAATTCTTAAAAAAAAAGTTTAAACTTAGTCAATCAGTTGATTGTTTTATTAGTATGAAAAGCTATTGAAAAACAGTTTTTAGGGTTCCCTAGCCTAAGGGTAAAAAAGGGACCTGCTAAACAGTTAAAATTATCACAGATGATTTATTTCTGTTGCCGCTATAACAACAAATACTAAAAATTAGAAAAAGTGTAAAAATACCCTTATTTTATCCCCCTCGTTTCCATACAAAAAAACTAGTTTAACGTGAAAATACTAGCGCCATCTAGTATGATGGTACTGAACCCTTTCTACTAGAGCCATATAGTATGATGGTACGGAATCCTTCGTGTGCGATTTTTTTAAGGATGATAGATACCTATCTACCTAGACTTATAATGTAAAACATTACCTTATTCAAAAAAAAAAAAACGTTATATACAGCCATTTCTGAGAAAATAATAACTCGAGAAACCCATGGTCGATTCTCAAAAAAAAGTAAGACTTTTCATACAAATTGGTCAGCTCATTAACCAACTTTGTATGAGAAGTCCATTTTTTTTGAGAATGGACCATTGGTGCCCTGGGAAAAGTTGTTCAGTTTTGTCTTCTGATTCACCTCCTGAAATGCGTTCGTCGTCTAACCAGTCACCCTGTATATACAAAATCACACGCACCAAACAGACAATTTATATCAACCCTTCGATAATTAACAAACTTATCAAAGGACACACGTAACATAAGCAACACCCCAAACAGTCAATTAGTATCGAGCCTTAGATAATTAGGAAACTTATCAAAGGATATCGAGAAATACGTAGCTTGTGTGAACACAGCCTCGCTCGCACCTCCAACTTTCATATAGCAACATTCCGATCCCGGCAAAAAGCTTGTCAACCCCAAAGGGATCCTATTTCATGGTTCACTGAGTTACTTTGGGTTGCCATTTAGTTAAACACTCTGTCTTCTAAATCTATATATCTTATCTATATCTATATATAACACACACGCATACACACACACGCACGCACATACCCACCCACACATATATATGCACAAACACAAACATACAGACACACACACACCCACACAAAGAGAGAGAGAGAGAGTATGGCACATTTAGTGTATGAATAGTCTTATTTCTTTTACCTTTGTTTTTCATAAAAACCACATTACTGTTAGTATTTAAAATTTCAATACAATTAGTACCCATAAGTTTTCTTGAGCAACCTCTCTTTGTCATCGCTATAGTTTGTAGTTAGTTATTTGTTTATTTGTTCCAATATATTAAATTAACTTGATATGGAAGAGCGGGTTCACCTAATACAGGTATTTTATAACTACTTGGTGTTCCCAACATTGTTTTATGACACAAATATTTTGGTACAGAAATAAACATTTTTATTTATTTATTTATATAAGTATGTAATCGTCGGTGGCGTAATGGCTAGGCCCGCCGCCTCATCGTAACAATGTGATTTCGAATTTAGATTTCATATGTACGTTTGTCCGACGCTCTTACGGTGAAGGAAAACATTGCGAGGAAACCTGCACACGAGAAACTCGCAGGTTGTGTGTGAAGTCGACCAACCCGCACTGGGCCGGCGTGGTCGACTAAGGCCCGATTGCCCTAATTAAGGGTAGGCTCGAGCCCCTCGCTGGGGACGTATATATGAGCTGATGTGATATGATCCAAGCGATGGTATATACGACCTGGTGAAGATCGCGAGAAGCCGATGGATGCGGGCAGTGCAGGACCGGTCGTCGTTTGTCCAGCAGTGGACGTTTTTCGACTGATATGATGATTCAGTGACAGTGCACATAGCTTGTAGAACAGATGGCCGTTGGGGCAGTAAAGTTCTCGACACGGTGGACTGACTACCTGGTGAAGGTCGCGGAAAGCCGCTGGTTGCGGGCAGCGCAGGACCGATCGTCGTGGAAATCCTTGGGGGAGACCTTTGTCCAGCAGGGGGACGTCATTCGGCTGATATGATGATTCAGGGATAGACACTGGGTCATCTGGCCCCAAACTAGAACTCCCTGTACTATGGGAATCAGAGACTAAACATTATTATATTGAGCACCCAGACACAGAGCAAACAAACCTATTCGTCACACGAATATTTGTAAACCAATTTAATTTAATTTGTTATGTTTGTAAACTCTCAGTAAACCAATACTGAAACTATTACCATAGTCGTCATATCAGCTCATATTAGTCCCCACCGAGGGGCTTGAGCCCATCCCGAATTAGGGCGATCGGCCTTAGTCGACCACGCGGGGCCAGTGCGGGTTGGTCGACTTCACACACAACCTTCGAGTTTCTTCGCAGGTGTGTGAAGGTTTCCTCACGATGTTTTCCTTCACCGTTAAAGCAATCTGTGAGTATATGTACGTAAGTTTCGAAAAACTCATTGGTACATTGGCCGTCCGGTTCGAAATCACTTTCGATCTACCTGTAACTTTAAATCTGTTTGATCTACTCGCTTGCGATTTTATGTGTCTAGTAAGACCCCCTCGATCACCTGAAATCCCAATTTAATCTTTTACCATTTCTGAGATATTGAGGTTCGAAAATCACAATTTTTAATTCACTGACTCAAGTTTGTCACAAACGTGACAGATGTATAATATTTTATTTGCGAGTACCTGCGAGCATCTTAAGATAAAAACTTATATAGTTTCGAGCGTCGGTGGCTCAACCGGTAACGACTCGGTCCATCTAACCAGAGGTACCGGGTTCAAATCTGGACGGCCAATGTACCAATGAGTTTTTCAAAAACTTACGTACATACTTACCGATTGCTTTAACGGTGAAGGAAAACATCGTGAGGAAACCTGCACACGCCTGCGAAGAAACTCGAAGGTTGTGTGTGAAGTCGACCAACCCGCACTGGGCCCGCGTGGTCGACTAAGGCCTAATCGCCCTGATTCAGGGTAGGCTCGAGCCCCTCGGTGGGGACGTATATGAGCTGTAATGATGATGATGATAGTTTCGTAATTACAAACGGGACAGATACGATAATACATGAAAACCGAACATTCTGTTACGAGTCTTTGAATCAGCTACACCTAAAACGCTTTATACAGGGTGTTTAAGAAAATGAGTTCGCGTATGTTGCTATTGGAGTTACTAGACAGTTCGTCAGAGGACGAAGCTGATTTTGAAATTGATTTACAAGCTGCTATTACGAAAGTAGCGTGATACTTACACCCTCCTCACTCCTCACCGCAGACCACCCCCGAACACGCCCGCGCCACGCAAAGATTTTTTTAAATTCACAATTGATAAGCCCTTGGCATTATCTCATCTGATGGTAAGTGACGATGATGCCGAAGATGGAAGCAGGCTTACCAATATTCCCCAACGCAATGGAGAACTGGTTATCTAATCTTCAAGCCGGAACACATCAATGTTTTGAACACTGATGTTTGGCGGCAAGACTTAGATAAAATGGTGGTAGCTAGCCAGGCGGGCTTTGAAAATGCCCTACCACCAACCAAACCGAGTCTTACAAGTTGCCCCGCCGGGAATCGAACCCGCGACCTCCTAGTGTGAAGCAAATGGACTAAACATTACTCCACAGAGGCGGCTAGTACTGTTAAATAACTTTTTATTACAGTTATAATCGTTATATTATGTCTAAATGTTTTTTTTTATTTACATGCCATTAAAAAAACTGAAAAATACCAATTATGGATAAACAAAAAATATTGGAAATTAACTACACGGCAAACATGGTGATCACAGTTAAATACTAATTTAAACTTTCGCTTCAAACACCTCCCATTTTTATCTAAACGGCACTTAAGGCACCTATATTACAGATTATCGTTATTTTTGACGTCAATTACTCACGATAGAAAAACCAAGGTTGAAAAAAATACCCTTATTGTTGATGATGTTCCTAAAAGTCAAAAGCTATTAGAAACACGATTGAGCAGTTTTGGATAGATAGAAAAAAAACCCAAAGATAGGTCTACACCGTTACTTTCAACTCTAGCTATGACTAATATTTTGAAGTATAAATAAAAAAAAAATACAACAATATTTGTTATTATAATACAAAGTGAGGAATGTTATTATTTTATATACTTTCATTGTAGTTTTTGATTGAAACGAAAAACCATTTATAAAGTGAAAAAGTGTGGTTATTCTCTTTAATCTTTACAAGTAAAAAAGAAGACAGCAACAACTGTTCCAATAAATAGTATTATATTCACTAGATAAGCTGAGAAGTGCCTAATTCCGAATATTTACCTACCGATCTACGAGTAGGCCGTCTTAAATATAGGTGTACTGCCTGTAAGACTTTTGTTTAGAATCGATTGGTCCTAAAATAAACGTAAGATTTGAATTTGCCGCCATTTGTGCAGTAAAGTGCTGGCAACCCAAAAAAAAACTATTTGACAGCTGACAGGTTAGGGTAAGTAAAAATGGAGCGTTACACTATAGAACGCCGTATCTTTATTATGACATACAGTTGACTTATATTCTCATTGATACAGCCCGTGAAACAATTCAATTACTTACTGCATATGAGATTTCCTAGTCGTGTACATTTTCGATAAAAGATTGCGTATGTGCCAGCAAAGCCGTGGAGGCCATTTGCCCGATGTGTTATTCCATAAACAACCCTATGCTATTTATTTTACGATGAAATACCCAAAGGGTAAAAACGGGACCCTATTACTAAGACTTCGCTGTCCGTCTGTCTGTCTGTCACCAGGCTGTATTTC
Organism: Coleophora flavipennella; assembly: GCA_947284805.1. Lineage (NCBI taxonomy): Eukaryota > Metazoa > Arthropoda > Insecta > Lepidoptera > Coleophoridae > Coleophora > Coleophora flavipennella. Next base: position 12,451,529 of record OX369259.1, on the reverse strand, counting down.
ATGAACCGTGATAGCAAGACAGTTGAATTTTTCACAGATGATGTATTTATGTTGCCGCTATAACATCAAATACAAAAAAATTAAAAAAGGAAGTCTCCATTCAAAGAACGTGTTTTTTTAAACGTGAAGAAACTAGCGCCCTCTAGTATGATGGGTTTTGGTAACATTAAACTAACGCCATCTATTATGGTGGTGCGGAACCCTATGTTTGAGGTTCTGACTCTCACTTAGCCGGTTTTTTTCTATTTGAGTTGTATTTTCACCAAAAATGTGAGTCATGTATAATTAAAAAGGATTTTATTTCACTGTTTACAAGTAAGAGAGTATTTCTTTATAATATAGTAGTTATTACCTAGACATACGTTTTACTTATGTTTCTCTTTTCTAACTACCCTCAATTTTGAGAAATATGCCAAAGAGTACCGGCGGTCACTGTGAACGTCTTCAGGTGATTGTGTGAAAAGATAAGGGGCAGGTAGTTAAGGATTAAGAAGTAATAGGCTGCAAAAGTGACAATCGAAGCAAAGCCACTTTTGGCTACTTTGTAAACCACGGTCACTTATCTTGGTTCAGACCGTACTTAAGGCCTTAAGATGGGTCAAATGATAATATTCAATTCAAATTATTGTAAGACTATGTAAAGCTATCACCATGGACAAAATATAAAAAAAATACATAAAGTTTTAAAAATCGATTTAATTGAATACAATTTTAAAAATAAAACCACTTTTGATGTAAAGAATATACTGTAGACCCTGTTTTTGGCATTAATTGCAAAATTTCTCGAAAACAAATAGTAAATATTGAATGAAACCAACACACAAAAATCGGTGACTTTAAGACATTTCATTTTAATTGAACACATTTTTTTAAACTTATTTGAAAGTGATGAAAAGTAATAAAAACCTGTAAAAATCGAGAATTGGCCGTTCGGGTTCAACGTAACAGCCGCGTTGATGCCCGCATTGATTTGAACTTAAAATGAATAGACTTACGTTCGAAATTATTTTAACACGTATCAACCTTGAGTTATCGAATTTAGGGATCTCAGCGCCTTAAGATGAAGTGGAAGGGCGAGAAGTGTAAAATATCGCGATATAGGGTATCTTTTAACCTGTTTTTAAGTATCAACCGCTAAAATTCATACATTGTTATTCATACCGTCAAACAGGTGAAGATATGCCTAATATTGTTTTATTCTTCGAAACACGATTAGAGTAATTTGCCTTGATACAAAAAAAATCTTGAAAATCGTCAAAAACCGTCATTTTATTGCAATTTTCCGATTTTACGGCGAATTTAAACACAATTTAAGTACAAAATTTATAGTTTCATAAACCTTTTATCAAATCCCATATGGTGGTTATGAAGGTTTTTACTAAAATAATAGTTGGTTATTCAAAATTAAATAAAACCTTCTTATAACGCTCGCGCGGGCCGGCGGCGGGGCGGCGGTTCAGTCGGCCGCTGAGCCTTGTCGCGACTCGCGAGCAGACACGTACTATTCGTCCACCCGCTGTTTACGAGAATAATAATTGCGACACGATAATTACATTTTGGTGAAAAAATGGGAAATAAAAATATGCGGAAATCAAGAGTCGTCCAAAATAATATATCTCGGTGAGTACCTCTTTCCTACGAAATTTAATTAGATAGTTACCTACCTACCTTCCTACAATTTCCTTAGCATTTTACAAGCGGTAATTCTTAATATTGATATTTTTTATAATTTGTTTGTGTTATTTTTTAAAATTTTATTATATTTATTTTATTTTATTTTTTCCTCCCTCCTCAGTTTTAAAAACATTTTTTTCCTTAGTAGGCATGAATGAGTAAAAATGGTAAAAAGGGTCACCGTACACTTGACCGGGTATCGGAATGTTTTAGAAATTTTTTTTCTCAGTAGGTATGAACGAGTACAAACAAGGGTACCGTACACTTGACTGGGTATCGGTATTATCTTATCTACCCCGGGCTTATATATGAAAATCAATTCTTAAGTAGTAAACTCCAAAAATAGTGTCTAATACAAGATAATACCGATACCCGGTAAAGTGTACGGTGACCCTTATTCTCATTTCTACTCATTCATACATACTAAGAAAAAATATAGAGTAAAACAAGATAATACCGATACCTATACCCGTTCAAGTGTGCGGTGACCCTTATTCTCATTTCGTATGGGTACCTGAGGCGTGCGTGTACAAAGCGCGGGCGGAAGGTGGTTGCCCCGCGCATGCTCCCGCCACGCTTCATACCTCACCCCCTCAGAAACGCGATGCGCAGCCTACCACTTCATCTAGAGTCACAGTAATATATGTCATTGAGTAGAGTGAACTGAGAAGTATGTAGTTATCTCTGTATACAGAGATGGATGTATGTGGTGACATTCAGCTAAAATTCTAAAATTCACCTCAGTAAACAACACTTAACTCACCTTAGCACGCATAGCAGATGCACCGGGAAGTAGCAGACTGCAAACATGGCGACCACAGCAACCAGCATCTTAGCTGCCTTCCTTCTAGAACGGAGTTGTCCTTCTGTGGATGCGTTAGCGTGGATAGAAGGAGTCGTGCGTCGGTTGGCTGCTAGCCCTGGCAAAAGTTAAAATAAAAATTAAATTATTCGGTCGAATTAGGAAACCTCCTCCTTTTTTGAAGTCGTTTAAAAAGAGTAGAATTTTAAATTTTAGCACGAACTATTCAGACTTGTGCTTGTTCTGGAATTTGCTTTGTTTGCGATCGTCTTCCTGAAGAATTATGAAATTCTAAAAAAAAAGAATTATTTCTGGTCTTGTGCAGATGTTGAATTTGCATTTTCATTTCAATCCCAAGTTTGTTTTGATTGCATTTGGAACCAACTAAATGTTGAATCTCAGACAGGAAGAGAATTAAAGAAAGGATAGAACTGCATATTATTTCAGTGGTTTATCATAACTCAGACGGGATTTCGCATAAATATTAAAACATATTTTTTCACTTCGCGTGCTCTAAAAGTACGCCAATATATCCTTTCAAAGCGGAACTAAAGTGACCACTTTAGTCTCTAGAAAAAGGAAAAGTAATTAGTTTTTTAATTATTTTTTATTTTTTTAGTTTTAACTTTCTCGTGTCATATTGTTTTTATGTTCTTATGACGTAATTTGTTTTATATCATGTAAAAAACTAAAAAAAATATTTACTAGACAATATTTTTTTTCTACAATTGTGTAAGTATTATTAATTTTAAAGATTACATTACTTTTTTTTCAAAAACTGCCTCTTTATAAAATAATCAAAAATCCCGCCCCGAATCGCACCAGATTCAAATGTACCCATCACACCCGCAGCGTTACCGCGTTGGATTGCGATGGATACATTGTTTTTTTTTAAATTCCTTCATGTGACATAGACTAAGCCAGTAAATATACTAGTTTTAGTTCACTGGTTTTTCCGCAAAGAAGGTAGCGCCATGTGTTTTAAAATCTTTTGTGATTTTTAATCTTTTTAAGTAATATTTATTAAATGTTTTTAAACTAAATTGACTATTTTTCTCGCACTCAAAGTGAAAAATACAGTTTTCACCTCGAGACCAAACGCCAACTCAATATACCCTCGGTTTCATTGACTCTCTCGCACGCTCGGGAGTCAAACCACCTCTGGTATATATTATGGCTTCGTTTAGTCCCTCGATACAAAATATACTATTAACTTGGGTCTTAAAAGCTAGTATAATATACGATTTATTAGTGGCCAGCTAATTAATGCAACAGTCAGTTACCTATTTTGTCGCGCTTTTATTAGCTTCATCTGTATGTATGTATGTAACCGACTCCTTTGCACTCGATTTTGACCCACATTAAACGCACAGATTTAATTTAAACTTTGTACATTTATCAAGAATCAGTGACAATACAATAATTTTATAAGTTTATCTCATTATCCTGATCAGGATCGCAAGTATGAAATGCACATCAAACTTAAACTTTAAAAATAAATATAGTTAAAAAAAAACAACTAAAAAACGCTTTTAAAGCACATAAAACTAAAGAGTGGGATCTGGGTGTTAAATATCTATATATGTATGTATTTAAACGTATATAAGTATGTATATCAGTCTCTGGTTACCATAACACAGGGAATCCTACTTTGGGGCCAGATGACCATGTGTGACTTGTCCCAGAATATTTATATTTATTTATTTATTAATAAAAAATAATTGGGACCTTTAGTATAGTTGATTATTTCTACCGAAAGACATCCATGTAGAATATGGGCCTCTCCCATGTACTTTCTTACCACGATTCATCCTGTGAGCTCCTGCAAGGTTCTCAAGGTCATCAGTCCGACTGACTAACACAAGACCGTCTTCCGGCCTGCGGTCGCCACTCGAGAACCTTACTTTTCCATCTCTTATAAGCTACCACTATTAATAATAAAGTTTTTAAGTTGATCCACTTACAATTATTCTGTCCGGTGGGCGTAGTACATAGTTTATGCGACTCGGTGTGACCAGGAATATTGTCTGATCTCCAAAGAACCCTCACGATCTGGCAGTACGCGATCATCATCAGAAGTAGGGGAAACCTAAGGAACAAAAAAATACTAGCTATCACTGACCATAAACGTATACACTGATCTGTAATTAAAGACGACGTATTGATTGGAACAGTTGTCTCTGTCTTTTTCTTTACGTGTAAAGAGTAAAGAAAATAACCACACTTTTTCCTTTTTTAATGGTTTTTGTTTCCACAAAAAACTACAATGAAAGTATAAATAACTTTAAAAAACTAAAAAACACGCTTTTAGCACGCACTAAAACTTACAAAATAGCTAATCCGCCATCTTGGATGTCCGCCATGTTGGATTTAAGTCATGTGACTATTTTTTCGTATTCCTGACAGCAAACCCTTTCATTTAATACCCATATCATGGGGGTGGATTTCAAACAGCTAGTCTGCCATCTTGGGGAGCCCGCCATATTGGATTTGTAATGACGTTTCTTAGCTAGTCATGTATTGTCATCAGAACTCAGAGCGTGTGCAAAATTTCATCCTAATCGAAGACCGGGAAGTGGGTCAAATTAAGATTCCAAGATTTTCTTACGTAGTTACAAGTGAAGCTAATAAAAGCGTATTAAAAATAATAACACTACTCACTTTGTATTATCATCATCATATCAGCCGAAGGAAGTCCACTGCTGGACATAGGCCTAGGCCTAGTGTATTATCATAAGTCATAACAAATATTTTTGAATATTTATTAAAATTTATATTTAAAAATATGAGTCATAACTAAAGTTGAAAATAACGATGTAGGTAAAAAGAAAATAACAATTTTTCACTTTTTTAATGGTTTTTTGTTTCCATCAAAAACTGCAATGAAAGTATAAAAAATAATAACACTGCTCACTTTGTATTATCATATCAAATATTTTTGTATATTTATTGAAATTTATACTTCAAAATATTAGTAAAGTATTATTTACTAAAGTTAAAAATAACGATGTAGACCTAACTATCTTTGGGTTTTTTTTCTATCGAGCCAAAATTGCTCAATCGTGTTTCAAATAGCTTTTGACTTTATGGAACATTATCAACAATAAGGGGATTTTTTCAACGTTGGATTTTCTATCGTTTAGGAGTAATAATCGACGTCAAAAATAACGAAAATCTGTAATATTACCGTCTTAAGTTACGTTCATAAGTTTGTGAAACAAAAAATAGCCATAAGACTTATGCGGTTCTGAACGAAAAGGACGAAGCATAACGAGAAATTTCCGACAGCAAAATCGATAATCTGTGCTCAAATCAAAGAATTTATCGCCAAGTAAAAACAATTCAAAAAGGCGAGAGTGTATAGACGTTATTTGAGTTCGCGTGTACTATGTATTAGCTATCTAATAAGGGTTCAGAAGAATACAGCGTAGGCTGATATTTTGAATGAACTCGTTCTAAAAAATTCAACAATTCATTGCAAACGTTAATATTATCTTTACCTAAGTATATTATAAATGTGGAATTAAAAATATTTATTATTAAAAAAAACATATGAAATGTGAAAATGTGTTTGAGTGTTTTTGTTTGTTACCTGTTAAAGCTTCAACACTGTAACAAATCTTGACGAAATTTGTGATGCAGGTAGCCTGTGTCATAGAGAAGGACATAGGCTATTTTTAAACGACTTTAAAAATGAGGAGGTTCGATGAACAACTGCCTTTTTTATATATCAACCCGGCGAGCATGACTCAGGATATGCCATACCCAGGTAAATTTTCAAAGTTGTGTACTATTTCAAATCTTTGTCTGGCAACACTAGCTCGCTCAGTAGCTGGAGGTAAGGGTGTGCGGGAGGGGTTAGTGGCGTGATCGCAGTGTGGCGCGGGGCACTGGCCGTGATACTCGTGCTCAAACCTGTCTCGGGTATGTTTTACCCTGCCTCATTCTTGCCGTATTTTTTTTATGTAATGATAAATTTTAACTTTTTTATTCTAAACTGTATTATTATTTGTTCTTTCTATTGATTTATATTACATGGATATGTTATTTGTTTTTATTTTTAGTTTTTGACCAAAATGAATATTGAAAGGCAAGAAGAACCAGATTTGTGCCAAGCCCATATGTATGGAGCATGCAAAATTTTGTATGTGAAGATTGTGTTGATTTTGACGCTAGTGATTAATCATATTTTCAATTTAAAAAAAATATTATTAGTTTTATAACGAGGAGGATCTCATTTTCTTTAAGTTTTAAGTTGATTTACATTCCACAGAATAATAATTTAGGTTTTTTGTTAATTTTTCAAAACCTCTAATATTTTGTTTGCAAAATCACATAGTTTAGGAATAAGGTAAATAAATAATGAAAAGTTAAAAAATTAAAACTTTTTTTATTTAATTACATTGACTCATTCCTTATTTTACAAAGTGAAATATAAAAATAAAAATATATTAATTAGTAATCTGTGGTTATAGTACATTAAGTTACGGGTATCTCCCATCCTGCCACATTCTTAGGCTCTCTTCACACGTCCTACAATCGGTGACCGACTTTTTTTAGGTGGAAAATGGAACATATGGATTGCAATGTTGAAACGCACACGTCCTACAAAAAGTAGGCAATGCAAAAAGTCGGTGGGTTTCGGCCGATCCGATTATCGGCGAAAAAATAGAACGTATGGAATTGTATGCGCTAACGCACACGACTCACCGACAATCGGTCGAGAGCACTTGCTAGGGAAGGACGTCGTGTCGATGCTCGGCAATGGATATCGATATTGACAATATCGAAGAACTAGGTAAGTGATCTGAACAAAACAGGCCAAGTTCGTGTCAGACCACGCGCAATTTAGGGTTCTGTAGTCTTTAAAAAAACTAAGTAATTTTTGCAGTTTGTATAGGTATGAAAGAATCTATGAACTTTTTACAAATCCAACTGCACACTCTGAGGTGGTCGACTTTTGCTCCTAAACCACAGATGAGATATTAGTCGTAAACCAAAATTTTTGGCGATTATAATTTCCCTTCAAAACTTTAATAAGTACCTACATATTTTCATTATTTTTCATATTTCCTGGAATTGTGGTTTTAGTTAGTAGAGGGTAGGTACTACGAGTATGTAATCATAAAGTAGTCAGGTATAGCCCATTCACTCAGATAGTGCCAGTATATCCGAACGGATTACTGGATGTAGTTAATGTATAAAAATACGAATTAAATTAGAAAATTACCAAAACAAGCCTTACAAAGTTAGACCCCGCCGGGAATCGTACCCGCGACCTCTAGGTGTGAAGCGAGTGTACTAACTACTAAGCCACGGAGACGATTAAATTTTTTTGCGTAATAATAATTAAGTGGTCATTACTGTTTTATTTGAAGTAAGTAGGTATTTATTATATTTCGTGAAATTCACTTTGATAACATCAAAATCTCCCTGTTTACTTAGCTGAAATTTCGGTCATGTGTGTTTTTGGTATATTGCGTAATATTTTTGGCTATCTGCGTTTTCAGCAAACTGCATATTATGGTGTTTAGTTAAATGCGTGTTTGGTATAATGCGTTTATTGGCCTTTCGTGTTGTTGTTACTATGCGTCGAAATCGTAGGATGCACCGTTTTTGAGAAAATCGACCCTGAATGTTTCTAGGACTTAAAAAATCGATGATTTTTTGATGTCAGTATGGTTGGGGTGCACTTAAAAGGGCTGATACTAAAAAAAACACTCAGCAAAAAAGATTTTTTTGGGAAGTTTTTTTTGTATGGCATCCTTTTTAAGTGAACTTCAACCGTCAGTATAACCTCCCATTTATAACTGCATCATGAAGATCTTGTCAAAATGATCATTTTAAGCCTTGTACATATTTTGCGTATTATGCACCGTTTTTGACAAAATCGGCTCCGAAGGTAAAAAAAACATGATTTTTCGATGTCAGTATATTTCCCCATTATTATTCACGTATCGTAAAGATTTTGTCAATGGCATCATTTTAGGTCCTATATACATTTTGCGTAGAATGCATCGTTTTTAAGAAAATCGTCCCAGAATATTTTTTAGAACTTGAAAATTTCGATAATTTCTTGCCGGCATCCTTTGAGCAGAGGCGGCGCGCGGATCGCGGCAAGAAACACAAAGGCGCCGGTACTTAAGCAAAAAACGTTACCTATCTTTCTATCTATATAGTAGGTACCTAGTTGCCTTACCCTAATCTATCACATGTCAATTACAAAAAGACAAATTACATAATCTAGGACAATCGATCCCTATCAAAATCTCAACTTGGATTTTTTATGCCATCATAATACCTTCTTCACTCCGTCGTTGCTCGAAAGTAAAAATCGTTAAAATGCTAGTCGTAATATATAGTTAGATAGAGAATAATATATTTTATGGTAGTCCGACTCGCACTTGGCCGGTTTTTTAAAATTCTTGTATTAATCCCTTGGATACCTAATCGAAATGTCGATACCTATAACGTGCACTTCCCACACTAGTCGTCCTACAAAAAGTAGCACGTCTGCGTTGAGTCGGTCAGAAAATCGGTGATAAAAGTCGGCGAAAAAGTAGGACCGATTGTCGGGCCTACAAAAAGTCGGTCGTCTGCGGAGAGCCTTAATATAACTTTTTTCCACCTCATGCTCGCGGGGTTAAGTACTAGCTTTTGCCCGCGGCTTTTATGACTGCCTTTGAGGGTAAGAAGTGCGCGAGCCGAGCGTAGATATGAGTGTCCTCCAGATCCCTCAGGAACTATATCGGGCCATTCTGATTAACAGTTTAATACACTTACCACCGCTCAACCGTTTCTATACAAAAAAAACACTTCAATCACTTCATTGCTTCGTTGCGATGCCGACGTGCGCGAGCGTGGAAAGAAGATTTCCCCAGATCCCTCGGGAACTTATATGTCAGGATATACTAATTAGTCAATTATGTCATTTTATTTTCGTCCTCCTTAAGCATTTCAGTGCAAAAAAACACAACAATCCATTGTTCCGCTTCGAGGTTAAAGTAATTAAGCAAAAAAGAGTATTTTTTTCTGTTCCCTCAGGAACTACATCGGACTTTGCTATTTTCAGGGAATAATAATAAGCTTATGTCCCACCCAGTGACACTGGCTATCTGCATGCCAAATTTCATCAAGATTGGTCAAGGTGTTGAAGCGTGAAAAGGTAACAAACAAATAGACAAACACATTTTCACATTTATAATATTAGTGAGGATAAGGATGTCCACCGATTTCTCCGTCAACTGTCGACAGATTTAAAAGTTCTTTTTTTATTCGAAAGATACTCCCTATACTCCCGAGGTGGTACCTTTGTCAGGATCTAATGATGGGATCCCAGGGAAATCGAGGGCAACCCTCAAATTATATAGGCAGGTATTAAATGAAACTTTGCACGTCGTTGTAACTTATGTTTGTCTATTACATAATTGGTCTGGAAAAAAATGTGTTTAAATGATTCTCCTAAAAAATGAAAAACGCGATTTACTCCCAAATGGTTGGATCTATTGAATTGTCATTTATTTCGTATAAGTATTATAAATTTTTGGACATTCAACATGAATTTATCAAAAATATGACTTTTTTTGATTCAATTTTTGTTTGAAAAAAATATTCGATAATGTTAGTACGGGCTGCCGTATAGTTTGTTTTGGCTGATTTAAATAACATCGCAACAGAAAAACGGATTGTAGTGATTTTTTGCACAGATATGATTTAAGGGGTGGGAAATGACATGCACTATTATTATTAGCATAGCCCGAGATAGTTCCCGAGGGATCTGGGAAAATCTCATATCTAGTCTAGAGCACGTCGGCGTCGCAACGGAGCAACAGATTGATGTGATTTTTTGCACAGAAATTTGAGGGGGTGGGAAGTGACACGGAAAGCTAATCAGAAGAGCCCAATATAGTTTCTGAGGTATCTAAAGTAACTAGTACCAATCTCATCTGTGTCTGAACCCCTGTATACGCTGTCGAGTCGCTTGCGACTCGCGCACTACTCAGCCTCAAATACAGTCTTTTTTATCACGCTTTTATTCGCTTCACCTGTATGTTTGTATGAAACCGACTCCTTAGGACTCGATTTTGACCCACTTTAAACGGACAGATTAAATTAAAACTTTGTAGACTTATCAAGAATCAGCGACAATATAATAATTTCATAAGTTTGAACTAAACAATAAAAAATAAATAGAGTTTAAAAAACTAAGAAACACGCTTTTAAAGTACATCAGACTGAAAAGTAAAAAATAATTCTTAATATAAGTTGAAAATAATAATTAACAAAATACTAGTATTATTGTGAAAAAGTGTGGGTTGCTCGATAGACAAAAAATATGGCACAGAGCGCCCCACGCTTTTTCACAATAATACTAGTATTTTTTATTAATTATTATTTTCAGCTTATATTGAGAATTATTTTTTACTTTTTAGACTGATGTACTTTAAAAGAGTGTTTTATAGTTTTTTTAAACTCTATTTATTTTATTCACAATAAAATTGGTAAGCCCTTGGCATCATCTCACCTGATGGTAAGTGACGATAGCGCCGAAGATGGAAGCGGGCTTACCAAAATTCCCCAATGCAATGGAGAACTGCGTATCTTATCAAAAAAAAAGAAAAAAAAGATGCCCACGCGAGCGAAGACGCGGGCAAAAGCTTGTGTCAGCATGAACCTGACAGTTTTTTTATTGTACCTATTCGTGTGAGACACGTTACCTAATTGACGATATTACCTATATCAATGTGACCGATTAATAGGCATAAAACTTGCAGTCCTTTGGCCCAATTCCGAATTTGTAAGATCTGCTTTGTAACGGAATTACTTGATGGCATTTCGAAATAATAATTTAATTGTATAACTGTATGTTGCTCTGTACAAAATAAATAAATAATTGAAAACGCTAAACACGTTAAAAAACCGACTTCCACACGTTCAAAGACAACTTAGTACAATTTTGCATTATTATTTTTGATTTTTGATAATTTTCTAATTAATTCCTCGTATCAGCTAATATATGTCCCCACCGAGGGGTTCAAGCCTACCCCGAATTAGGGCGATCTGGCCTAAGTCGACCACGCGGTCACAGTGCGGGTTGGTCTACGTCACACACAACCTGCGAGTTCTAAGTATTAAAGTATGACACCGATTTTGATAAAATTTATATGGGACCACACGGGAAGCACTAGGTTTCAAATAAAAAGTTCACCCAGTCAAAAGTTCTGAGGTAACAAACATAAAATAATACAGTCGAATTGAGAACCCCCCCTTTTTGGAAATCGGTTTAAAAAGGCCTTCGCTCCGCAGGTCTGTGAGTTTAAGACTTACGTGTAAAGGAAAATCGCCTTTACGACATGCCACTTGAGGTCGCTTTCCGGCGACCAGGTGGAGGTGCACTGCATAAAGTATTGCACGTTGAATCGGAGCTCCGCACTTCGGACTTGCAGGACCACGAACTCTGGTACATCTGGAGGTAAAAAAATAAGATTTTAACATTTATGTTACATAAAAATATGACATACGAGCTGTTGCCCGCGGCTCCGCCCGCGTGGATATCGACCTCCAAAAAGCGACCGACTTCCAAAAAGGAGGAGGTTCTCAATTCGACTGAATGTTTTTTTTATGTGTGTTACCTCAGAACTTTTGACTAGGTGAACCGATTTTTATAATTCTTTTTTTATTTGAAAGCTAGTGCTTTCCGTGTGGTCTTATAAAAAAAATATCAGAATCGGTTGAGTACTTTATTAGAAAATTAAAAAAACCCAAAAAAAGAATGCAAAAATGTACGAGTACTAAGTTGTTGCGATGGAAGTCGGTTTATTAACATGTTTAGCGTTTTACTTTCGAGCGACGAAGAAGTGAACAAGGTATTGTGATAGCATAAAAAAATAGAGTTGAGATTTTGATGGGGATGGATTGTCTTACACTATAGAGTCTAAAAAAACAAAAAACAATATATGAGTGTGTGTGTGTCTGCGTTTGTGCTCTAGTTCTCAAACTAGTACTAGATGGATTTGAGTAAAATTTGGGCACACCCCTGGACACTTCAAGAAATGACATTTCAAAAAATAAATGACGGAACAAACAAAATGGCGGTGAAATTCTATACGTTCGACAACCAAACTTACTGTAACCAATCTGTATCAACATGGTTGAAGAGGGGGTGAGTTCGCAATCTAGAGAGCGGCAGGGAGTGTCCATACTGTATGTTATATATACTTTGATTTGGGTTAGGGAAATTATTAAATAAATAATACGAGTAAGTACCTTTCTTGGATTTTTCCTGGAATAGTTCAGTTAAAAGTGTAGTAAGCCTTATTAATTTCTTGTTATTTATATTTCTATTATTTAGAAAAGCGTCGGTGGCTCAATCTGTAACAACTCGGCCCTCTTTACATCACCCGGGTTCAAATCCGTACGGCCAATGTACCAACGAGTTTTCCGAAACTTACGTACACATATTGCCGATTGATTTAAAAGTGAAGGAATACATCAAGAGGAAATATGCACATCTGACTCTAGATGTGTATAAAGGTCGCGTTGCACACGTCCGTAGGTATAAATCTAAATGCTCTACACGTGACCTCATGTGATGCTAAGTGCGACACCAAGCAACCGCCGTCTTCTATCCCTATGGACAGCACGGTTAATTGTGCCACACGATGAGAGAGAGAAAGTGAGATCTTATTTACTTTATTTATTTTGTAGACATTCTAAAAAAAGTCGGCACAACTTCAAAGAATTTTTTAAACTATGTTGTTCAAAACAATTTGACATTATGAATATTTTTTTATAAAATTCATTATAGCATTTTTTGAGAAAAAGTAGCAAATAACCCAGACTGGTATGGGTACCTAATACCCATTTTCTTTTTTGCAAATAATTTGGGTTTGTATGGGAGGTCCTATACAAACCCAATTAAATTGCATTTTCTTCATCAAGTCCTATACAAAGCCAAATAAATTGCATTTTCTTCATCAAGTCTGATATTATACCTTATTTATTCTTTACTACAAAGTAAGTCTATTTTTATTGTTGAGTTGTGTATATCCGACTATAACAGACGGTAAAAGTAGATAGAAATTGGGGTTTTTGATCCACTTGTATTTGCGGTTGAAAGCGTGGGTGTCTCCATACAGAATGTATGAAGAGTTGATTTTACCAACCGCACAAAGTTTGTAAATAAGTGTCTCCATACAAAATGGTGAGAGAGAGAGAAGATACGAAATCCTATGTGTTAGAGCGAGACAGAGCGGTGGTGTGAGTGAGAATGACGTCATACAGTGCGAGTGAGTGAGGGGTAAGATGCGATACCGCATGTGTTAGAGCGAGACAGAGCTATGGTGTGAGTGAGAATATGCGTAGGCGTAGTGGGCGTGGCCACCCATCAACCTTGGCATCGACCAATCACAGCGTCAGCTGTCAACATGACAGCTGTCAAAGTCAGCTGTCACAACTGTCAACATGACACCTGTCGTTGGACTGTTATGTCAGCTGTCACCATAGCAGCAAAGTTAGGGAATGTGTGAATATAGATGGCGTTAGTGAGAAAAAAAACATTCGTTTGGTTAGATTTGAATCCACTGCGGCGGCGGCTCTGAAGCGACGCGAGTAGCCACACCGCAGAGCCACAGCACCTGATAACGTTAGCAATGAAATATTGATATACATGGGTGATTATGACGTATGTGCGTGGTGTGTGCTGTGAGGAGTGTAGCACACCAGCCATCGCATGTTCACAATTTCCTACGCTGCGGTCCGCCAAACAGTTTTGCGTGGGTGCGACGCCGGAGCGCCATTGTTGGTGGTGTGGTGAGAAGACAGGTGTGATAGGTGTTTTCAACGTCCACTGGTGCGACGCCGGAGTGGAATTGTTGGTGGTGTGAAGACAGGTGTGACAGCCGCTGCTGCGACACCGGAGCGCCATTGTTGGTGGTGGTGGTGTGTTGTGAAGATAGGTGTTATGAGTTGAGGGTGTGATTTAACATCCGGTGGAGGTGGAAGGTTCTAGGGGTGTGTTTTCATGCAGGGTGGAGGGGGTAGAAGCTCTGAGGGGTGGGTAGTACATACATCCTGTGAGGTGCTAGGTGTAAGGTTCTAGAGGGGTGTGGAGTTGAGGGTGTGGAGGTTCTAGGGGATGATTGGTGGAGTGCTAGGTTCTAGAGGGGTGGGGAGTTGAGGGTGTGGAGGTTCTAGGGGATGATTGGTGGAGTGCTAGGTTCTAGAGGGGGTGGGTAAGGTTCTAGAGAGGTGGGGAGTTGAGGGTGTGGAGGTTCTAGGGGATGATTGGTGGAGTGAGGGGTGGGTTTTAGGGGTATGTTTAGCCAACAGGGCGGGAGGCTCTGAGGGGTGGGTAAAGGCTCTGAGGGGTGGCTTGATCAAGGCTTCGTAAGGTTAACGTTAGACAAGTATACGGATGCAGCGAGATATCCTATGTGTTAGAGCGAGACAGAGCTATGGTGTGAGAATTGAACCCAGACTCACATGCAATGTGCCTAACCACTGTGCCGTGAGAGCAACACGGCCGGCCTTATCAGCGTGCGCGCCCCAGCTCGCAGGCGGATGTGGGAGAGAGAGAGAGAGAGAGAGAGACACATACGCCGCGGTCCGCCAAACAGTTTTGCGCGCGCGCAGTTGAAAGCGTGGATGTTCCCCCCCATACTAAAATATGTATGAAGAGTTGGCTTCACTACTACTACTACTATGCAGCAGCTGATATTCTATTCAGGAGATAACTCTACCTACGACGTGTGCGCGAGATAGATAGATAGACAGACAGACGAACGAACACACATACTAATATTGTGCTGCGGCTCACGGCGGGCGGGCGTGGCTGGAGGCGCCAGCGGGTGCGGGGGCGCCGAATGATGCGGAAAAAACATGGTCATGTTATGCTAAAATACTGATGATGATGATGATGATGATGATGATATTACAATATTCCTTCTAGAATATTCTATCTGAGCGCGATATAAATTAGGTGTGTGAGAATCGAACTCCTAATCCACAATATGCAATGCACTGCACCTAACCACTGTACCGTATGAGAGCAACACGACCTTCAGCGCGCGCGCGCGCCGCTCCTCGCAGGCGGATGTGGTGGTCAGCTGATAAGCGTTGGTGATGAGTTTAGAAATTTGACTTTGTTGGGGAATCGAATCCGCGCTACCTATAGGTATATTGCGCAATTATAGTATAATATTCTAACCTCGGCAGGAGCCGGAATTACGAATACATGCTGCGGCGGGTGGCTGGAGGCACCGGCGGGGGTGGGGGGCGCTGAATGATGCAGGCAAACATGTTACTACTATCAGCTGTGTTTACTCCGATGATGGAATACAATATATTGCACGGCGGTGCAGTACCGACACTCTAGTAGATGATAATGTTACACACACACACACCGCTAGATGGGGTGTACTATGCAAAAATCCATTGACATTGTCAGGAATCGAACCTGTGCTCTCCATATTATATAGTGTGGAGCATATCATTCAACCTCGGCACCGGCACGGCGGGGGCCGGACCGAGTCTTATCAAGCAGCAGCTAGTATAAAGTTTAATAGAATTTTATGTAGTTAACGAGAAGAAACACCTTTTTAGGGTTTCGCATGCGAATCTTAAAAAATAAAAAAACCATTTTCATATAATAAGTTGAGCACCTGTGATCTGTAAAGTACCCTATGACTACTATAAAATTCCAGAAGGTAGGTATATTATAATATGTATGAGGTAAGTAATAAAACCATTTCTTTCAAATTCATTACTCATTTATTAAAAAAAACAATTAAACAAATATTATTCGCTTTAGCAATATACTTAATTCATTAACAACAAAAAATCGCTTAGCTGTTCTTTAAAAAAAATGAAAAAATAATGTTATATTTCTTCTCTTATTTCTGAACACATTCTTACTCTTTTGTACAACCACCATGACTTAAAGTACACATATCTTGAATAATATGAATAAAGGGTGATCATCGAACTCCATCACCATGTCTATGATAAGGAGGTATTTTTATCCATTCATACAAGCAGCATAATATCTTAATACCTACCTACCTCCTCACCAGCATGATTAAGGTAAAAAAACTAGAATAAATTTATACAATTCGCTTTAGCAGGGAGAAACAACATCTTTTGAGGGGTGGTGGTGGGAAACCTTCAATTTCATGCAGATGCAGGTGTGCTTCAATGTGATCGGTAGCGATCCACTTAACAAGCAGCAGTTTACAAAAGACACCCTGCGGTCAAAATCAGTACTAGCAAGTCCACGTCATTACATAAAGAGTAGATAGCTACCTGAAAAACATCTTAAGGGGTGGTGGTGGTGGTGGGAAACCTCGAAGCTTCTCCCACACCCTTGCTCGCAGCAGTGTGTGAAAAAACAGAACGCTGATTCCATGTCATTGAAAAACATTTGTTATTGAATTTAAGGAGAGAAACAGCTGTGAAAACTATATATAGGTATGTTATTAATTTTTTATTTTTTTATTTACAGATAAGTTAAACTGTATATGTTGCTGAGCTGTTAATATAATACCTAGGTATATTTTTATAATAATGGAAAAATCAGGTAGGTACATTTTAGTTTATTTTCATAAAAAATAGCGACTATAGGGTGTTTTTTTTCTTTTCTAAATTGTTTTTTATTGTTACAGGAGAACAATCACAAACAAATGATGAGCAATCTATAGAGTTGGATAACACAGCTGCTGCTCTTACAACAGATGAACAATTTATAGTGGAGGATGGTGATGATGATGATTCACTCATTTCGCGTTATTTCAACATATGTAAGAATCAATGGTTGCAAGGTTTCAGTCGTAATCTTTTCCTGAAGTATTGGACGATTCCGATCCCCCTTCACACACTGAACTATAAAGTGGGTGCTACACTAAGAAATATATATTTAGATACAGAAGATGGTCTATACTACGCTCTCTCCAAGATGTGGGATGATATAGCAAGTGACATTGAAGAGCGGGTTGGTGACGCGAACTTATCATTCTCCGAGTGGTACACACTACTTCAAGACGTAGACTCTGAATCTTTTGCATACACCGACGAATTTAATGAATGTGTTGTAAACAAATTATTGAATGTGATGTTTTATGCTCTAAGTGATTTCATTGTAGTACTATAAATCACCCCCTGTATAGATGGTCGTTGGGGTAGTAAAGTTCTCGAGTGGCGACCGCACACTGGAAAACGTAGGAAGACCACCCTAACATAGAACTGAATCCTTGAGGGAGGCTTATGTATAGCAGTGGACATCCTTCGACTGATGTGTGTTTAAAAAGCTCATAATATGATTGCACTCTTATTAATCATGGGGTTTTTCTTCCCCATAATATCTATATTATATTCTGAAGCGGTATATAGTTTGTATACTTAAGTGAATTATAAATTCAAGTTTAAAAAACAAATATTGTATAAGTATCAATAATAATAATATTCTGAAGCGGTACCTATGTATAGTTGCTATATACCCTATATATATAAGTGAATTATAACTATTTTTGTTTTTAAAATTATATCCATTTTATGTTTGAAGTGGTATACTTACCTAGGTAGGTATGTAGTTTGTATAAGTGAATATTTAACTGATATTGTAGTGAATTATAAATATTTAAGTTTTAAAAATAAAAAACCATTTTATATTCATATAATAAGTGCCTACGTTTTATTTCAACAACTTATAAAAAATAGGTATTAAACAAAAAAATTCTAGACAAAAATATACTATTTCACAATCAGTGATTACCTAGAGGTTTTTATAATTTATTTTTTTTGTTTTTGTTTTTATAACCGTGTATATATGGTGAAGATCATAATATTATACTGAACTGGACGCCTTACCACTACCTCACCTATTTTTGTTATTTAACTTGCACGAGAGCCGAACCCACTACCCCTCGTTCGCACAAAACTCACACCGCTGAGTGATAACAGAGTGCGAATAGGTATGTTATGCTATGCGGTTGATACCTTTAAAACCAACAAAAGTAAATTTTATTGGGTGTAGGTAGGTAGGTACCTAAACATTTTGTAAAACGTTGAAATTGTGTGGTTGAAACATACAAAAAAACAATGTTATCAACCAGCACAGTGTGAGGATGCTATCACAGCCCGCCTACACATCCTGTCACAGTACGCAGTGATTGTGAATCTTCTTTCGTACACTACGCTGCGCTCCACCCATCATTATCATCGTACAGTTCATCACAGCAGTTGGTGCATTACGGGTGAGATTAAGTTAAAATTAAAAAGTTTTTATAGTGGACTATATATTATATTAACAACACTATTTTGTATCATACGGTGATATAAGTTGTTAGTAATACGAACTAAACACTCTATATCGTGTCGAGTAGACTAGCTTTAGATATGAAGTTGGATACAGGGTGTAACTACTGGGTGAGTATTTAAATATGATCTTATTAATCTTATTTTGGAGATTCTCATCTAGACATCATGATTAAGAATATTTTTTACTCTATAATAATATACCGTAGTGATATAGGTACCAATATCAACATACTTTTCTCAGATAAGTTGAAAAGCTTTTACCACTCTGTAGGTGTGGAAATAGACCTATATCACTACGGTATACTATAGAGTAAAAAATATTCTTAATTATGATATCTTTATGAGAATCTCTAAAATAAGGCTAATGAGATCGCATTTTTAAACTCATCAAGCTGTTTCATACTGAATCCGACTTTGTATCCGAAGCTAGTCCATTCGATTCGATATAGAGTGTTTTAGTCGTATTACTAAAACTCATATCACAGTATAATACAAAATGGTGTTGTTAACATACTCCATTAATGTTTTATTTTAATTCGATCTCAGGTACGTCTCAGCGCCGAGGTAAAATTAGCGGTAACCGCGGTTACGCGAAGTGTCACCTAGTCAGCGGATTATAAAATAACTGGGAAGATGGGGGTGAGTATTACTTTAATTATTTTTTCATTCAATCACATCCCCTGCTGCAGTGATCTCTATGTATGTATAGAGCTTAACTGATTTATATACCCCTACCTATAGCTTCAGCGCATTTTCTAATGCAAATGTTTTGATTTTAAGGTTCCACAACTTTTCCATTTAAATTTATTCTATACAGAACCCTCGTCTAATATAAGTTCAACTCACACTAGTTTTTTTTCATCTCTCTTTTATAGCTGTTTAACTGAATATGATATTATGTATTTCAATTTAAAAAAGGAGTTTTTAAAAAAATTTTAGGGTTCCATGTCAAAGGATTACTTTTTACTAATATATCATATATAGAGAACCCTACATGTAAGACTTACTTACATTTAACTGTTTTATGAATATACTTCTAGTAAAGTACTAATTTATCTCTGATGATATTAGAGGGTTAATTAAAACTACAGAACCCTCTCCTAATATAAGTTCACCTCACACTTTAGTTTTCATCATAGCTACGTTTTTTCTATTTCAGTTAAAAGAGTTTAAGAATTTTTAGGGTTAAACTCATGCTTAATTACTTTTAGTAGAAAGGTTGGGTATATTTCAACTTTATTAATTTTTTAGGGTTCCCCATTGGTGGATTACTTTTATTATTTAGTAATATATCATTGAAAATTAAGTTTCTCATCAATCTCAAACATTCTTCAATGCTAGTAATGAGTGTGTGATTTTAGAGCTTCATAAGCGCCCATCCTATTTAAACTTATTATAAGTATACAGAACCCTCCAATATAAGTTCAACTCATACTTGATTAGTTTTAACAAAATTTCAACTTAACAGTTTAAGAATTTTTAGGGTTCCACATAGGATGAATGTATGTTTTTTTTTTAAATTATTTTTTATTATCCCTTTTCAGGTGACGAGCAGAAACCTTTTTATCAATATTCAAAAGGTGCATAGAGAACAGGAAGAGAAGGTGTTCGCTAGGTGAGGGAGATACCTATTGATTGATAGATAGATAGAACTGATATACCTACCTTAACCGTTAGACCTAATAGCTTATAATATGAGGTCTTGTAGCTAAAAAATATGAAACAGGGTCTATAGCTAAACAGATGAGATTAGCTCTGATAGCTGATGATATTGGATCAGGTCTGTAGATTATGTGGTCTTATCCCTAATAATTTAGGAATAGCTCTGACCTCATAGCTCATATGTCAACAGGTTGGTACAGAGGCCAGCACATCAAGCTGGACACTTTGGACTTTGTACCGTTCTTATTCCGTTAGGAGTATGGATCAGAATCGCACTACGAGTGTCTAGCTTGATGTGCTGGCCTCTGTACCTAATAACAACAGACCTCATATCACATATCTCATAGCGCACTGCGCACCCTCAAATAGCTAAACAGATGAGATTAGCTCTGATAGCTGATGATATTGGATCAGGTCTGTAGATTATGTGGTCTTATCCCTAATAATTTAGGAATAGCTCTGACCTCATAGCTCATATGTCAATAGGTTGGTACCTAATAACAACAGACCTCATATCACATATCTCATAGCGCACTACGCACCCTCAAAAAGTCATAGAAACGTGGTGAAGCCGCGGGGAACAGCTAGTGCTTAATAACTTGAGGTTATAGCTATTAGTATATTAGTAGTTTCATACTAAAAATTAACTTGTTTTTTTTCCAGCTCTGGTGGTAGAGCAGTGTAATAACATCTTAAGGGGTCGGTGACAGGAACTTAAAGGTTAGTATATAACCCAATTTAAACATTAGATAGGTTTCAAATAAGAAAGAAAAAATATTCCTCTAAATCTAAATAAGTAAAAATCTCTCATACAACTTTGAGCGGTGTGGGGGTAGAATACCCCTAAAAAACCTTATAATTAAAATTATTTAGATAGGTTGTTTTATATTTTAAATTCATTAGTTATAGCATTTATAGGCTCATATAAAATAATATTTTTCTATTCCAGTATATCCTAATGCTGAAGTTCGGTGCAACGCAACTGGTAATGAAAATCTCTTATCACCATAGTTCCTATATTGCGCAGGTGAACCCATCTCAGTTATACATCTGTAGTAGTCCTCGCCAGATACATCGTTTACTGCAATTTCAAGGGTTAAACTATATTTTGTTTTAGGTTTTTAAATCTTGAACCTGTATCAATATAAATATGAAGTTTTATATTTCATTAAAATCGGTTCATCCATTCCTTTAATTATACACTACCATTCAAACGTCAAATTCTAATACTGAGAAATATAGGTTTATTACAATAAACAGAAGTCTTGTTTAACTGAACTGATGCAAAATCTTTATATTATATCCTTTTGATATCAAACTTATTCCATACATAGGTATGAACTTTGCAAAAGCGATAGCAAACACGTCGCAGTTGTAATATTATGGAGTAATAGTGTTCTGTGGTTGTAAGTTTTAATTTTATAGCTTAATGAATCTGCATCGGTATACAGTAAATATAAGCGATCCTACTCAAACTTTGGCAACATATTATAGTTATAGCGGCAGTCATATCTCCCACCTTTGCAAGTTTGCTGGTGTCGGTTGAGGTTAAGCGAACACCTTCTCTTCTTGTAGTGGGACCCTCTATAGAGAGGTTTTTACTGCGCTTGAATCTAGAGAATTTCAAGGTTTCTACGAGATTTCCCTGTGAGTGTGGCTTCTCTCGAGGGTGTGAAGATTCAACACCTCCATATTACATACTTCCCTCACGCGGTATGAAAGTTCTTACATGCGAGCAATCTTCCTTTAGATGTTCTTTATATTTAATATCACTATTAAAGGTGAGCAGGCATTCATCACAGATCCATACTCTATGTTCATGATTGGTGAGCTGTGAACTTACTAACCTCAATAGGTCTTTTATCCATACGTAGTGCTGCTTTCCCTTCCCCATCTTCGATGAGGAGAAGATTCACATGCACCCCTCGTTTCACTCGGGTATGGTATAGCGGACCTGTGATCTCCTGCCCACTCACCTCGAAGACATTTACACTTATATTGTTTTGCTTTTCAAATCTTTTGATGTCTTTTAACTTAACAGGAAACTTTATATTCTTCACGTTAAAAAACATCCCTGTAATGGGGGTAAGAGGAGGTTCTATCCCCATTTGCGGTGGCGGGGTATAATGCGCTTAAAATCGCCCACGCAAAACAAGCGTTATCCTTATTTTTCACATTTATGCAGGCTTTTTTATTTTGCAGCCAGGTAGGTAGGGGAATGTAGCTACTACCTTTCAACGGTGTGTATTTATTAATATTCACCTCTAAATACAACACCTCTGAGAGGGCCCATCCGCTATCACGCTCCTGGAACTCTTGAGCTTTAGCACAAATTTCCTCAATAAATGAATTATATATCTCATTGTAGTGCTCATCCTGCTTTGGTTTTTAAATAGTGCGAACAGTTCTAAATTAATTTTTACGGCGCTTCCCACTGCGCTGATTTTCTTCTCAATAAGATTGATGACTAACCCCCGCACACCCTCCATAAATTCTTCGGGGGTTAAGTGTTTTTTCTTCTCAGAAATCTTATATGAGATAATTCTGCTTTTATAAGCGCTCTTCTCAAAAGAGTTTTCAGCGGCCATACGTTTGCTTGTATTCAGATCGATGTATGATTTAAGCCAACACGACTGTGAAAATTCTACAATTCTATAAATTTTTTTCAATATAAGACCATGCTCGAGAGCTTGCTGTAAATTTAGATAATGAATTATATATTGTCTTTTATCATCTAAGGTAGCCAGTAATTTACTCGTTTTTCCACCACCACCTGGAGGGATCTTATTTTCAGGACAGAAGGGAAAATCGTTGTGGAGATCGTGCAAGTGTTGGGGGTACTCTAAATCCACTTCCAAGAAGTATCCCTTTTCCCCATCTAAAGTTAGAGCGTTCAAATCAAAGTTTGTGATCTCCTCTTCACTCAACCACCGGAAGTCTTTGTATGGGAGGGGTTGAGACATTGCCCAGCCATATTGGTTGTTTGCGTCAGCCCAGAATATTACACTAGCCTCTTTACCAGGGTCATAATCTTTCAGATATTTATTATTGGCTTCAGCATACTTTCCACTACATTGGCTCAACCCCCCCCGGTTTGATATCCTCATAAAATTCATTTGTTTTTTATGCTCTGATTCTTCAATTCTCGATGGATTGTTTTTTTGACCGCGAAATTCAAGGTTTCCTACCGCCCTCAAAAGATGTTGAGAAATTCATGGTTTCCTACCACCCCTCAAAGATGTTATTACACTGCTCTGTATTTTAAGTTTGTAGCGGAGTCATTTTGTTCAATTCTCGATGGATTATAAGTGAATATTGGTATTGATTTTAACCGCGAGGTGTCTATGACATTCAAGGTTTCCTACCACCCCGAAAGATGTTTCTTCAGTGAAGGCGTCCGTTAGATGGCTTTTCTTGGTTGGTTTTTCTAAATTTTAAGGGTGAAACTGTCTCCTCCAGTTTACCTCAACTATTTAAGGGTGAAACTGTCTCCTCCAGTTTACGTTTACCTCAACTATCTGCATACTAAGAATGAGGGAAAAGTGATTGATGCGCATGGCCCGCTTCGGTATAGCAGGGTCAAGTTTTCTTTTCTCCAACTCAGATCCTTCTTTTGATTTAAACTGTTCAGGTTTAAGGTCAGATCCATACTCTATGTTCATGATTGGTGAGCTGTGATCTTAAGAGCCTTGACAGGTCTTTTATCCAGCAATAGTGTTGCTTCTCCCCATCTTCGATGTGGAGAAGATTCAGGCAGCTATCGCAGATCCATACTCTTTATGTAATGACATGGAATCAGCGTTCTGTTTTTTCACACACTGCTGCGAGCAAGGGTGTGGGAGAAGCTTCGAGGTTTCCCACCACCACCACCACCCCTTAAGATGTTTTTCAGGTAGCTATCTACTCTTTATGTAATGACGTGGACTTGCTAGTACTGATTTTGACCGCAGGGTGTCTTTTGTAAACTGCTGCTTGTTAAGTGGATCGCTACCGATCACATTGAAGCACACCTGCATCTGCATGAAATTGAAGGTTTCCCACCACCACCCCTCAAAAGATGTTGTTTCTCCCTGCTAAAGCGAATTGTATAAATTTATTCTAGTTTTTTTACCTTAATCATGCTGGTGAGGAGGTAGGTAGGTATTAAGATATTATGCTGCTTGTATGAATGGATAAAAATACCTCCTTATCATAGACATGGTGATGGAGTTCGATGATCACCCTTTATTCATATTATTCAAGATATGTGTACTTTAAGTCATGGTGGTTGTACAAAAGAGTAAGAATGTGTTCAGAAATAAGAGAAGAAATATAACATTATTTTTTCATTTTTTTTAAAGAACAGCTAAGCGATTTTTTGTTGTTAATGAATTAAGTATATTGCTAAAGCGAATAATATTTGTTTAATTGTTTTTTTTAATAAATGAGTAATGAATTTGAAAGAAATGGTTTTATTACTTACCTCATACATATTATAATATACCTACCTTCTGGAATTTTATAGTAGTCATAGGGTACTTTACAGATCACAGGTGCTCAACTTATTATATGAAAATGGTTTTTTTATTTTTTAAGATTCGCATGCGAAACCCTAAAAAGGTGTTTCTTCTCGTTAACTACATAAAATTCTATTAAACTTTATACTAGCTGCTGCTTGATAAGACTCGGTCCGGCCCCCGCCGTGCCGGTGCCGAGGTTGAATGATATGCTCCACACTATATAATATGGAGAGCACAGGTTCGATTCCTGACAATGTCAATGGATTTTTGCATAGTACACCCCATCTAGCGGTGTGTGTGTGTGTAACATTATCATCTACTAGAGTGTCGGTACTGCACCGCCGTGCAATATATTGTATTCCATCATCGGAGTAAACACAGCTGATAGTAGTAACATGTTTGCCTGCATCATTCAGCGCCCCCCACCCCCGCCGGTGCCTCCAGCCACCCGCCGCAGCATGTATTCGTAATTCCGGCTCCTGCCGAGGTTAGAATATTATACTATAATTGCGCAATATACCTATAGGTAGCGCGGATTCGATTCCCCAACAAAGTCAAATTTCTAAACTCATCACCAACGCTTATCAGCTGACCACCACATCCGCCTGCGAGGAGCGGCGCGCGCGCGCGCTGAAGGTCGTGTTGCTCTCATACGGTACAGTGGTTAGGTGCAGTGCATTGCATATTGTGGATTAGGAGTTCGATTCTCACACACCTAATTTATATCGCGCGCAGATAGAATATTCTAGAAGGAATATTGTAATATCATCATCATCATCATCATCATCATCAGTATTTTAGCATAACATGACCATGTTTTTTCCGCATCATTCGGCGCCCCCGCACCCGCTGGCGCCTCCAGCCACGCCCGCCCGCCGTGAGCCGCAGCACAATATTAGTATGTGTGTTCGTTCGTCTGTCTGTCTATCTATCTATCTCGCGCACACGTCGTAGGTAGAGTTATCTCCTGAATAGAATATCAGCTGCTGCATAGTAGTAGTAGTAGTGAAGCCAACTCTTCATACATATTTTAGTATGGGGGGGAACATCCACGCTTTCAACTGCGCGCGCGCAAAACTGTTTGGCGGACCGCGGCGTATGTGTCTCTCTCTCTCTCTCTCTCTCTCCCACATCCGCCTGCGAGCTGGGGCGCGCACGCTGATAAGGCCGGCCGTGTTGCTCTCACGGCACAGTGGTTAGGCACATTGCATGTGAGTCTGGGTTCAATTCTCACACCATAGCTCTGTCTCGCTCTAACACATAGGATATCTCGCTGCATCCGTATACTTGTCTAACGTTAACCTTACGAAGCCTTGATCAAGCCACCCCTCAGAGCCTTTACCCACCCCTCAGAGCCTCCCGCCCTGTTGGCTAAACATACCCCTAAAACCCACCCCTCACTCCACCAATCATCCCCTAGAACCTCCACACCCTCAACTCCCCACCTCTCTAGAACCTTACCCACCCCCTCTAGAACCTAGCACTCCACCAATCATCCCCTAGAACCTCCACACCCTCAACTCCCCACCCCTCTAGAACCTAGCACTCCACCAATCATCCCCTAGAACCTCCACACCCTCAACTCCACACCCCTCTAGAACCTTACACCTAGCACCTCACAGGATGTATGTACTACCCACCCCTCAGAGCTTCTACCCCCTCCACCCTGCATGAAAACACACCCCTAGAACCTTCCACCTCCACCGGATGTTAAATCACACCCTCAACTCATAACACCTATCTTCACAACACACCACCACCACCAACAATGGCGCTCCGGTGTCGCAGCAGCGGCTGTCACACCTGTCTTCACACCACCAACAATTCCACTCCGGCGTCGCACCAGTGGACGTTGAAAACACCTATCACACCTGTCTTCTCACCACACCACCAACAATGGCGCTCCGGCGTCGCACCCACGCAAAACTGTTTGGCGGACCGCAGCGTAGGAAATTGTGAACATGCGATGGCTGGTGTGCTACACTCCTCACAGCACACACCACGCACATACGTCATAATCACCCATGTATATCAATATTTCATTGCTAACGTTATCAGGTGCTGTGGCTCTGCGGTGTGGCTACTCGCGTCGCTTCAGAGCCGCCGCCGCAGTGGATTCAAATCTAACCAAACGAATGTTTTTTTTCTCACTAACGCCATCTATATTCACACATTCCCTAACTTTGCTGCTATGGTGACAGCTGACATAACAGTCCAACGACAGGTGTCATGTTGACAGTTGTGACAGCTGACTTTGACAGCTGTCATGTTGACAGCTGACGCTGTGATTGGTCGATGCCAAGGTTGATGGGTGGCCACGCCCACTACGCCTACGCATATTCTCACTCACACCATAGCTCTGTCTCGCTCTAACACATGCGGTATCGCATCTTACCCCTCACTCACTCGCACTGTATGACGTCATTCTCACTCACACCACCGCTCTGTCTCGCTCTAACACATAGGATTTCGTATCTTCTCTCTCTCTCACCATTTTGTATGGAGACACTTATTTACAAACTTTGTGCGGTTGGTAAAATCAACTCTTCATACATTCTGTATGGAGACACCCACGCTTTCAACCGCAAATACAAGTGGATCAAAAACCCCAATTTCTATCTACTGGTAAAGGCTTCGCAAGAAAGTATGTACAGCGTGGCTGTACAATTCATTTTAGCCTGTGTTTGTTCTGATGGTCTATTCTAAATTTTAGTGAAATATTTTTTTAAAATCAGATAAGTGGCTTCGGATATTACCCATGGCCTTTCGATCGACCAAAAACTAATCGTCTAAATAGGTCTACAATCCAGAGATATGCTATATATAAGGGGAGCTACAATCATCTAAATTGGTCTACATTCATCTAAATCGGTCTACAATCGTCTAATACAGTCGCTTATTGCATGTTTCCAAATTCAAAAAAGGCGAGCGTAGTATATCCATGGAAAATTTCAAGAATGTATTAAAACAATAGATGAAGACGATCCTAGGATCTTGATTCTATATACCTTTAAAGTTCATTAGATCAACTTAACAATACCAAGAGGGTTCTATTGTCCCCGGGAATATGGCTACATGCCAAATTTCAGCTCAATCGAGTACCGGGAAGTGGATCAAATTTGACTTTCAAATTTTGAAACAGACAATTTAGAATATAAGATGCCTCAATCAGAGCAGGTGGATACGTGTTAAAATAATATCGAACGTAAGTCTATTCATTTTAAGTTCAAATCAATGCGGGTTTCAACGCGGCTGTTACATTGAAACCGAACGCCCAATTCTCGATTTTTACATGTTTTTATACTTTCAAATAAGTTTAAAAAAATGTGTTCAATTAAAATGAAAGGTCTTAAAGTCGACGATGTTTTGTTTTGGTTTCATTCAACATTAACTATTTATTTTCGATGAATTTTGTAATTAATGCCAAAAACTGGGTCAAAAGTATATTTTTTTAAATCAAAAGTGGTAATATTTTTAAAATTGTATTCATAGATTTTTTATTACTTTAAGTATATTGTATTTTTTTTCCATAGTGACAATCTTTCAATAATTTAAATTAAATATTGTCATTTGACCTATGTCAAAGTATATTAGTACTAACATACAGTATGGACAATCCCTACCGGTCTCTAGAGTGCGACCTCACCCCTTCGTCACCCAGATTGA
Source organism: Coleophora flavipennella (assembly GCA_947284805.1). NCBI lineage: Eukaryota > Metazoa > Arthropoda > Insecta > Lepidoptera > Coleophoridae > Coleophora > Coleophora flavipennella. The sequence goes on along the minus strand of OX369259.1, from coordinate 12,422,915 downwards.
TACAGATTGGTGACAGTTTGGTTGCCGAACGTATAGAATTTCACCGCCATTTTGTTTGCTCCGTCATTCCTTTTTTGAAATGTCATTTCTGGCCCGTTGTCTGAAGTGTCAAGGGTGTGCCTAAGTAAGTATAAACTTAATAAAAGCTTGGTAAAGTACAGTCGAATTGAGAACCTTCTTCTTTTTTGGAATCAGTAAAAATACTTTACACCGTAGACATACGCAGGCAACTTATAAAATTCAAGCTAAGGTAATGTCACACCCCGGACACTGCATACAACGGTAGTGAAATGATATTTCTAAAAACAAATGACGGAGCAAACAAAATCACGGCGAAGTCATATACGTTCGAGAACCAAACTTTAACCAATCTGTATCAATCTTGGTGACGAGGGGGTGAGGTAGGAATCTAGATAGCGGCAGGGAGTACCTATCAGTGCTGTATGTTAGTAAGAATATATATGTATACTTTGGTAATGTACCCGATACTCGGAATTTCCCTCGCGATCGAATCAGAAATAAGAAGATCCGTAGGAGAATCAAAGTAACCGACATAGTTCACACAATCACTAAACTGAAGTGGCAGTGGGCTGGGCATAAAGTAGAAAGTTTTCGAGTGGAGAACGCGCACTAAAAGACGTAGCGTAAGCAAGCCTCCCACGCGACGACCTAGTGAAGATCGCGGGAAGCCGCTGGATGCGGGCAGCGCAGGACCGGTCGTCGTGGAAATCCTTAGTGGAGCTATTTGTCCAGCATTTCGCCTGATATAATGATTGATGATTCAATCTATACATATAATAAAACTGTAACGGGGCCGTGTCTGTGCATGAAATATTTTTGGAAAATAGTAACTGTGGTGGACATTACTAACGATATAGAGGCCAAAACTACAAGTTTTGGATTTTTGTCTGTCTGTCTGTCCATCTGCCTCTATGTTCGCGCATCACGTAAAAACTACCAAGTAGATTTTGATGAATATATGTATGGTTCCTTATAGCCCAGAACAATATAGGATACTTTTTAACCCGGAAAATTCAAAAGTTCCAGAAGGAAAATTCAAAACCTCCACGCGGACGAAGTCGCGGGTACAGCATTCAACAACGATAGTTTTTACAAAGTTGTCAATTTTAGGTATATTTATAGATCGCAATAGAGATCCTTTTGGGCACAGCTACAAAGGAGGAGGAAAGGAAAGGTATACACAACACAAAGTAGTACCTGTGATGGAAATACCCCTTTCAGGGAAACACAGCACAAAAGAAACGAAAGTATGTAATACCCTTAGTGTATATGTCACCGGGATATTGTGAAAACCGCGATATTACAATCTCACTAGTTAGATTATGATATAACGGTAAATTGTGAATCGGATCACAATATCACGGCCTATTCTTGTACCTCCGAATAAAACCGATGATTGCTTCTGCTGCGAAGCATTATGCTAACCAGGCTTCGCGAGGCTCTTTGACTGTTTAATCAATCAAACCTGACCGAACCTAACATCAAGTTAATTTATTTATTTTTTGTTTACTTAGCTTAGTGTTATTGTAATGTCACTAGTGAGTTTACAATGTCACTAGTGAAATTTTAAACAATATGTTACAGTTCACAATCTTTCGACAGTTCACAATCTCGCGAAATAAATCCCGTTAGATTATAATCTAACGGGATTTACAATCTTACGGTGACATATACATCGACGGCGAAACCCCGGGCTGGGCCCGCGCTTGCTCCCTTGTGAGTCCCTGTTTACTCACGGGAGCGTTAACAGTTTTGGGATTTCGTAACTCAAAACGTAAAATCCAGCCAAGTGAGAGTCGGACTAGCACTCCGAGGGTTCCGTAACACCACACCTCTCAACTACAAAGTAAAATTGAAATGATACCTATTCACATTTTTTTTTTATTATTTACTTTAATTAACTTCATTTGTTTACCGTATACGTACTATGTATGTTCTGTGTACACTTTAAGGCAATGAGAAATAAACAAAAGATATTAACGTGAGCGGCAAAAATAATATGCTTTTTTTGTCATTCAGTTCGGACTCCTTATCGCGAGTACGACTTACACTTGGCTGATTTTTATTATATGCTGTGTTTAATTTTAGTATAATAGTACGGTATTCGACATAGCTCACAGAATCGCTAAACTGAAGTGGCAGTGGGCAGGGCACATAGCTCGTAGAACAGATGGCCGATGGGGCAGTAAAGTTCTCGAGTGGCGACCGCGCACCGGAAAACGTAGCATAGGCAGGCCTCCCACTCGGTGGACCGATGACCTGGTGAAGATCGCGGGAAGCCGATGGATGCGGCCAGCGCAGGACCAGTCGTCGTGGAAATCCTTGGGGGAGGCCTTTGTCCAGCAGTGGACGATTTGTGGCTGATAATATGATGATGATGATGACGGTATTCACACCAAGTTTTACGCTTGCATGTATTACCGTTTTTATGACAGAGCTAAATAAAAAAATAAAAAAAAACGAGACCTACAGTACTCGCATATGATGTGTAACATGTGACAAAATACTTATGAAATTAATTAATTATCGGGTCGTACATTCACGGGCCGACCCTTCGAATAGTAGTATGTCATCTTTGCCTTTGCCATCACACTAGGCGGCATGGCTTTGACAACATTAGTTTTCGAGAATTAAAAAACGTTCGCATTTCCTGTTACACATTTCCGTCTCATTTCACGAAATCACTCCCACAAATTGCTGTGCGCGAGTCCGACCCGCACTTGGTCAGATCGAATAGCGCGCGCTTTCGCGACTTCCTGTTACACCTTTCCGTCCCATGTTACACATTTCCGTCCCATTTCAACAAATCACTCCCACAAATTGCAGGAAAGTGAGAGCGAAGATGTTACACATCAAAAATACTTGTAAACACGTATAAAAACACGTTTTTAGTGTTCCGTACCCAAAAGGGTAAAAACGGGACCCTATTACTAAGACTTCACTGTCCCTCTGTCAGTCCGTCTGTCACCAGGCTGTATTTCATGAACCGTGATAGCTGTATAGACATTTGAAATTTTTACAGATGATCTATTTCTGTTGCCGCTATAACAACAAATACAAAAAATTAGAAACAAGTGAAATAATAAGGGAGTGTTTGTAATACGCGTTTTTTTTTTTATAAACATGAAGAAACTAGCGCTATATAGTATAATGGTACGGAACCATAAGCGTCGGTGGCTCAACCGGTAACGACTCGGTCCATTTAACCACAGGTACCGGGTTCAAATCTGGACGGCCAATGTACCAATGAGTTTTTCAAAAACTTACGTACATACTTACCGATTGCTTTAACGGTGAAGGAAAAACATCGTGAGGAAACCTGCACACGCCTGCGAAGAAACTCGAAGGTTGTGTGTGAAGTCGACCAACCCGCACTGGGCCCGAGTGGTCGACTAAGGCCTCATCGCCCTGATTCAGGGTAGGCTCAAGCCCCTCGGTGGGGACGTATATGAGCTGATATAATAACGGAACCCTATGTTTGCGGTTCTGACACGCACTTGGCTGGTTTTTTGTATGGAGACCCGCTTATCTTTTCACTTTTTCTAATTTTTAGTATTCGTTTTTATTTTTTATTTTATTCACAATTGGTAAACCCTTGACAACATCTCACCTAGTGGTAAGTGACGATGTTGCCGAAGATGGAAGCGGGCTTATCAAGATTCCCCAACGCAATGTTATAGCGGCAACAGAAATATACATTCTGTAAAAGTTTCAACTGTTTACCTAATACGGTTCATGAAATACGGCTCGCTGACAGACAGACGGACAGACAGCGGAGTGTTAGTAATAGGGTACCGATGGTCACCCGTTGGATGTACGGAACCCCAAAAGAAAACAGTATTCTCACTCCGTTGTCCGTCTGTCTGTCTGTTATCCTTTTCAAGCGACTTCCAAAAAGGAGGAGGTTCTCAATTCGTCTGTATGTTTTTTTTATGTTTGTTACCTCAGAACTTTTTACTGGATGAACCGATTTTTATGGTTCTTTTTTTATTTGAAAGCTAGTGCTTCCCGTGTGGTCCCATATAAATTTTATCAAAATCAGTGTAGTACTTTAGTAGAAAATTAACAAAAACCAAAAATAATAATGCAAAAATGTACTAATTTGTTGCGATGGAAGTCGGTTTTTTATCGTGTTTAGCGTTTTCAATTATTCTTATTAACGCGTGAAGGTATCAAGATGAAATAAATATCAAACACTGGTCTACGGTCCCTTGCAGCTATATATATATATATATATATATATATATATATATATATGTCGCAGGTATATTGTCAAAGTCGTGATATTATAATTTCACCAGTTAAAATTAGTGAAATTATAATATCACGGTTAGGTTAGGTTAGTGATATTATAATTTCACTACATTTTGTTCAGTGAAATTATAATATCACGACTTTGACAATATACCTGCAACATATATATATATATATATATATATATATATATATATATATATATATATATCTCGAAGGGGGTGTGGGTAGGTTATGGATGCCCTCGTGGTTCACGTCCTTAACCATTTCGGTCATGGGCGTCGAAATAACAACGCAGCTATATCACAGAGGTCCTTCTTCATTAATCTTGATCATTCGGTAAACTAAATTGTACAGGATGCCTTGGATAACAATGAATGCAAACGCGGTGATCACAGCGATGGCGTGACACGTCCGTTTTCCTCACATATCACCACTACTTGTGTTCTGCTTGACGCTCCGTCAAAAAGTGTCTGTCCCGAGACTGACGTCCAGCTAATATGGCTTCTCCACTCAGTGTGGCCACCTCATTCAAACAGCCTACCGTTATTAATCATCTTTGCTACCACATACGATCGGCTCACGAGTACAAGCGATTGTCACGCCACCACCGGTTTCACCCAGGTACTAATACCTGACGTTTGATCCAAACAAAGTGTAACTATCTAAACGTATCTCGAGCTGGTATTGGTCGCGTTTTCAATGACGCTCCGACACGGCCATCCTGCGAGTCACACGTCCTCGGGTGACTAACCTGCAGAAGAAAAGGGTAACCAGTAGATTCCAATTCGTTCGGCCAATCCTGACCTTCATTAGGAAGGTCCACAGCTTATGGAATAAAAGCAACACTAATAATGTGAAGCTTTAATTCAAGACTACAATCATGGTAATGACATATTTTAACAGTCTCAAAAAAACCAAAATAATTTTACTCTCGTAAACTAAATAAACCTAAGCATTAGCATCGTAACTCAAACAATCTCAAATCAGTTTAGGTCTCCAAGGTAAATCACAGCTGCAAGGCTTGAAACCTTACAATCATCTACAACTTTTAGGGACACATAGAACGCAACATAATCATCATCACAAAGCACAAGTGATGGAACACCAGAACTGAACATCACCACATCCAGGTGGCGGGATAACACAAAGAATCATCATCACAAAACACAAGTGACGGAATACCAGAACTGAACATCACCACATCCAGGTGGCGGGAAACCACAAATAATCATCATCGCTAACGCCAAGCAACGGAATACCAATCAGTCATCATCACCAGTCCAGGTGACGGAACACCATCACCATCAATCTAGGCAGTGGAACACCATCATCACCACTCTAGGCAATGAACACCATCATCACCAATCTAGGCAATGGGACACCATCATGACCAATCTAGGCGATGGAACACCATCATCACCAATCTAGGCCATGGAACACCATCATCACCAATCTAGGCAATGGAATACCATCATCACCAATCTAGGCAATGGAACAACATCATCACCAATCTAGGCAATGGAACACCATCATCACCAATCTAGGCAATAGAACACCATCATCGCCAGTACAGGCGATGGAATACCATCAACAGTTTTAGCCGGTAAACGGGACACTTTCTTTACAAAAACACGAATGTACCTGCTACACATTATGACAGAACGAGTCTGACAAAACAAGCAGCAGCCAATTCATGCAAACATATAGCGCCATTCAGCACTCTTCATTTACCGCTGAAACATGTTGGAATACTTCAGTTCTACACACAAAAATAAACGATAAAGAAAAAAATTACAACTGTACACAATTGATTGAGTTACGATCTGTCAATACAATTAACATTGAGAGGTAGGCGCCTCTGCACCAGATTTATCTTCAACATCCGGAGGCAAATAACCTTCGGATAAACGTTCATGGGCATACTTGTAACTTCGTCTCAAATTCAAAGCTTGTAATTTGTATCTGTCACCTTCCAAGACCTCTACGACCCTGTACGGACCTCGGTATTTGGGATCTAACTTGGTTTGGTTACGCTCCTCATTTCGTATCACCACAACAGTCACCCATCTTGGCAACTCTGGGCCACCTCCATCCGGTGCCCAAACAAACAACAGTCACCCTACCTGGCGACTCTTGGACCACCTCCTTCCGGCGGTGTCCAACCACACTATCGCATTCAACCAGCGATCTCGAACTTCACCTAATTTTGGTAATTGCCAACATCACCTCCCTCCGGTGATACGCCTGCGAGCCAAACGCACGCCACACACAGTTGTGGCCGCACAGCAACGAGAAAATAACTCGGTGTTTTACGCCTACGTCTACGAATGGCTGAGGCTATTGGCATCCAGTTGCGAAAAATTGTTTACGTCTAAGGTTCAAAATACAAACTAGTGAACGTTAAAATCACGGTCAAGTACAAAAGACCTTACTCTGCACTAGTAGATGGTCAAGGTTCAGTCTTTCCATCATCAATTCTGTCCAAGTCAATAATACTGTCACTTTTCGGCATTCAACGTTGTCTGTCGTAAGCGTATTTGTAGGTCCTGTTAGAACTTAACGCTTTAAGGACATAACTGTCTCCTTCCAGCATCTCAATAACTGACGGTATTTGATTTCTAAAGTGGTCGGTTACACTTCTCCATTTGTAACAACACAAAGTTAGGTAACTTGTTAAACTAAGCTTTAGTTTAGAAATCAGCCATTGACGCTGCCTCAGAGCAGTATACCAACCCATCTCTTCCCGAGGGTTCCACAAGAAGTGACTAAGGTACCAAAAATGTAAGGATCAGCAGCAGCGTCCTTCACGCTCATACTGTACCGCTAAACAACCCGCCAAGTGTAGCGTTTTTTTTTTTTTTACAATTGGTAAAACCGCTCCAACATGGGGGAGGCCCATGTCTATTATCACATCAGCAGCAAGCTGATTAACAACTCCTGTCATAGGATGCGTTACTCTCCGTATTATCACTAGTCTGTTGTCGTGCTTCATCATCATCATCATATCAGCCACAAATCGTCCACTGCTGGACAAAGGCCTCCCCCAAGGATTTCCACGACGACCGGTCCTGCGCTGCCTTCACTTAGATAAAATTACAGCCTGTGTGTGTAATCCACAAACATGACATTTAGAGGTTAAGCTACTTTACTCGTACCTAGAAGCAACTCCAGGAGGCTGTACTTCGTAACTCGGTTAACCAACAGTTCGGTTGTTGCCAAATGATCATCATGTAGGGACTTGTAACATGAAACCTCATTTCTATACTCTAAGGAAGTGAGCATATTTTAAAGGACACTTAACTAAGAGTACCAACGTTTAAACGTTCTAAGATTCACCTGGTCGTTGCCACGCAAGTGCTTAGGTTAATCGACTAAAGCGTTGAAACAAGGGGGCATTACGTAGATCGAATGACACGTGGACGTATTCAAACAGACCCTCCGGAATTTAAAATACAATCATTTCGATTTAATAGGGATAGAATGCACCTGATTAACCACTAGCTATGCCTGACGTGGTGAAATAGTGACCAACAATGAAGTCAATCGATGTGGTTTACTATCAGAGGAAGCGATTAGCGTTCAGGCATGTTGTCATTTTATTCACGGTTATCAACACACTTGCATTCTATGCCATCCCTTTTCTTTACCAGCATGATAAGGCCGTCAAAAAGGGAAAGCTTCGAAGCATATGACATTCGCAGCCTCCAGCCCATGAATCCTGTATCATCATCACATCAGCCGTAAGACGTTCACCACTGCACTCCGCATACTACCCCGTTATTATTCTTTTTTTTTACAATGGTAAACAAACTATTTTATTGGGATCCCCGAAACTCATCTACCTACATAGGGTCTATACGATAGCGGGGCATTAAGAATTCCAACCATCTCGACCAATTCATCACGAAAGCTATTAAAAATAGGCAACAACTTTGGCCTATGATCAACGAGGATATCAGTCGCAATACTACAAAAGCTAATAAGGGTTTGACTCCATGTAAAGTTGTCGGTCTCAATATTATGAAACCATAAAGGGCTTTCAATACTTTCAATCCTAGTTTAAGTTTGTATAACAAAAACTCTAGTCAACTAAATGAATCGTCATATTTACAATGAGTCCTCGTTCAAAATCTCCCGTTCAATCACGACGTTGTGTCACAAGTAAAAATCCGAAAGCATGTGAAAGAGTACTTTCCACAAGGCATCATTTTAGCTGCTAATGCAATCACTACTAGAAGGGTAAGGGACTAACTACTCTATTCGCATCCTTACCGACAGTCAAGCTGTTTTGTTATTGACAGACTCGTTTAAGAATACCGTCAATCCTAGATTTAAAATATCTGAGTCGATCATAATATCGTTCGGCACGTAAGTACTCGTCTGGCATAACAAAAAATGAAAATTCTTAACAATGCCCGTCAATACTACCCTCACTCGATATTTGTTCTGTACAGTAAACGTAAGCGATGCCTACAAAAGTCAATCGTGCGTTAGCATTGAACACACTCCCGAAAGTCTATACACGAAATTTTCTTTAACGAGAGAACACTCAGTACCACCACAGATTAGGTAATAGTACTACGTTTGTACTAGTACCACTATCAAAACAAAAGGGGTACGACTCACCGGATTTTCGTAGCTCTGCGTATACCACGAACTTCACAGACGCCGCTCTAGGGCATCTCTGCCGCTGCTAGCGCAGCCCACGCTGTCACCTCATTCCAATGGTCGTTCCGTAAGGGAGATGGCGACAGTTGAGCGCCGTGCACGTGGATTAGCTTCAGGTATATTCCGGTTGAATGCTGGCAATATAATTGCAGCAGATGTATTCGATGGTGCTTGTATATCCTCAACCAATCGCAGTATGTTCTGGTTCTGTAGCACGAAGAATTGTTGCCAGTGGTTTTTATTTCGCTGCTCCATTATCATTTTTCACATTTTCCCGTCGTTGTCCACTTGTTGCGAGCGCAGGGAACAATCTAACTTCTGATCTCGAAGGGTGAGGTGGGTAGGTTATGGATGCCCTCGTGGTTCACGTCCTTAACCATTTCAGTCATGGGCGTCGAAATAACAACGCAGCTATATCACAGAGGTCCTTCTTCATTAATCTTGATCATTCGGTAAACTAAATTGTACAGGATGCCTTGGATAACAATGAATGCAAACGCGGTGATCACAGCGATGGCGTGACACGTCCGTTTTCCTCACAGATCACCACTACTTGTGTTCTGCTCGACGCTCCGTCAAAAAGTGTCTGTCCCGAGACTGACGTCCAGCTAATATGGCTTCTCCACTCAGTGTGGCCACCTCATTCAAACAGCCTACCGTTATTAATCATCTTTGCTACCACATACGATCGGCTCACGAGTACAAGCGATTGTCACGCCACCACCGGTTTCACCCAGGTACTAATACCTGACGTTTGATCCAAACAAAGTGTAACTATCTAAACGTATCTCGAGCTGGTATTGGTCGCGTTTTCAATGACGCTCCGACATATATATATATATAAATCAAATAAGTTTGTAAGTCAAAACAGATATGGTTACCAATTTTTTTTATCCACAATTGATAAGCCTTTGGCATCGTCTCACTTGATGGTAAAGTGACGATGATACCGGAGATGGAAGCGGGCTTACCAAGATTCCCCAACGCAATGAAGATCTGGCTATCTTATCTTCAAGCCGGAACACATAAATAATGTTAAAATTAATGTTTGGCGTAATGGTTAGTCCATTCGCTTCACACCAGGAGGTCGCAAGTTCCAGTCCCGGCGGGGTCAACTATGTAAGACTCGGTTTGGTTGGTGGTAGAGAATTTTCATAGCCCGCCTGGCTATCTACGAGTACCACCATCTTTGGTGTAATGGTTAGTGCATTCGCTTCACACCAAGAGGCCGCGGTTTCGATTCCCAGCGGGGTCAACTTTGTAAGACTCGGTTTGGTTGGTGGTAGGAAATTTTCATACACCGCCTGGCTAGCAACCACCATCTTATCTAAGTCTTGCCGCCAATAAGATAATGTATTTATGTTGCCACTATAGCAGAAAATACTAAAAATTTTAAATAAGTGAAAAAATAAGGGGTTCTCCATACAAAAAAATCAGTTTTTTTTAAACATGAAGAAACTAGCGTCATCTAGTATGACGGTTTTTGTCACATGAAACTAGCGCCATCTATTATGAAGTTTTTTTAACGTGTATAGCGTAGTCAATTATTCGTTAAGGCGAGGCATTGATTGAACCAGTTGTCTTTGTTTTTTTTTCTTTATTTGTAAAGAGTAAAGATAATAACCACACTTTGACACTTTTTTAATGTTTTTTCGTTTGGTTTCAATTTTATGAATGAAAATTAAAAAAAAATACATTTCTCTCTAAGTATCATAACAAGTATTGTTGTGTATTTTTTAAATTTATTCTTCAAAATATTAGTCATAACTACAGTTGAAAGTAACGGTTTAGATAGGTCATCTTTGTTTTTTTTTTTATATCGAGCCAAAACTGCTCGTTCGTGTTTCTAATAGCTTTTGACTTTAAGGCAAAACACTTTCAGAAAATAATGCAAACCCCAAAATCGAGGGTTACATATATATATTTTTTTAATAAATTTATTAACAATATGTCTGATACAAAGTGAAGGAGGACAAAACACGATTTGATAAAAATATCTCCATAGAAAAAAGTTGCAAATTTCGTTTAAATTTTGTTAATTTATTTCACTACAGTTAGACATAGCACCTTATTTATTTTCTCTCTTATTCCTCAATAAAATCCTAACATATTGTCGGATTCACTTTTTTTTTTGCAAAAATGCCTATATCTAAGTAAAAAAAATATTCGAGCGAGACCTACAGTACTCGCATATGATGTGTAACATGTGACAAAATACTTTATAAAAGGACGGCAAAGATACGGCAGACTAGGCTGTATGGTCATAGATACCTTTGCCTTTTCCGCGCTTTTAAAGCCTGAAAAAACGCGACTTCCTGTTACAATGGGACACATTTCCGTCTCATTTCACGAAATCACTCCCACTAATTGCAGGAAAGCGAGAGCAAAGATGTTACACATTAAAAAAGTGTGATTATTTTCTTAACTCTTTGCACGTTAAGAAAAAAAAGAGAGACAACTGTTCTGAACAATACCTGGCTTTAAGGAAAATCGTCAACAATAAGGGTATTTTTTTACAAGCTTGGGTTTTCTATCTTCCGCACGAATCGTTCCGATTCTAAATCGTTTGATCCGTTGGTTACAAGGAAGGCTAGAAATATGTTTCTTTCTGCCTACTTTGCCACTGCCTGTTTGCGAAAAACTTTGAACTTAATAATGGATTGAACGAAAATATGTAGGTTTTGTAAAGTTCCTTTTTGATCTGCCTTGATTGTTCATCACCAGTTTTTCTTTGATGCTTTAACCGCCTCCATGGCGTAATGGTTAGTCCATTCGCTTCACACTAGGAGGTCGCGGGTTCGATTCCCGGTAGGGTCAACTTGTAAGACTCGGTTTGGTTGGTGGTAGGGCATTTTCTAAGCCCGCCTAACTAGCTATCAACGTCTTATCTAAGTATTGACGCCAAACATCAGAGTTAACAACATCGATGTGTTCCGGCTTGAAGGTAAGATATCCAGTTCTCCATTTCGTTAGGGAATCTTGGTAAGCCCGCTTCCATCTTCGGCATCATTATCACTTACTATCAGGTGAGACGATGCCAAGGGCTTACAAATTGTGAATAAAAAAATCTAACTACTCCGGGAGTGCCGACAAAAGTGTTTTTTTTTACAGTTTTATAAGTTTTGACTCTCCGACTGTTCCTGGCGAGCAACTAGGTTGACAAAGTTTTGACTTTGCGAGTGTTCCTGGTAAGGTGTCGGTTACGGTAACGGTGTCAGTTATGGTAACGGTGTCGGTAACGGTAACAGTACCAGTGCCGCGAGTTCAGTGGTTTTTGCGAGGGCGCGCGGTGCGCGACCCGCAAGCGACTCGTGTGGCTTTTTTGTTGCAAACCTTCCTTCGAGTGGGCACAACAATTCATCAAAGTTTCATCGTACTCGAGCTAGCCTTTTAAAAAATCTGCCAAGTGCCAGTTGGACTAGCACTCCGAGAGTTCCGTACCACCACACGTCTCAACTACATATAATAACAATGATACGTATTTGAATAACAATCAAAAGACATCAACGCAAGCGACAAAAGTATGCTTTTTTTTCATTCAGTTCGGACTCCTTAGGGCGATTACGACTCACCCTTGGCTAATTTTTATTATTTCGTAGTTTACTTCAGTATATTTACTATAATTTCATCAAGTTTCATGCTTGTATGTAATACCGTTTTAACGATAGAGCTAAATAAAAAATACTTCTAAAGACCTATAAAAAACACGTTTTTTCTTTGGAGATACCCCATTTCTTTTTAACATTTTTTTTATTTTTAGTATTTGTTATTATAGCAGCAACAGAAATATACATTCTGTAAAAAAATTCAACTGTCTAACTATAACGGTTCATGAAATACAGCCCGATGACAGACGGACAGACAGCGGAGGCTTCGTAATGGTATCCTGTTGGTCGCGCTTTAAGTGTCTGGAACCCTAAAATTTTAAACAATTCTTAAAAAACAAAACTATATTTGTAGTTGGTAATAGAACGTTTTATATGGACAATCTATAAACTTTTTACAAATCCAATTGCTCTGCTTTAGTTTGTCGATTATTACGCCTAAACCACACCCCGGACACTGCGTACAACGGTCGTAAAATGACATTTCTAAAAGCAAATGACGGAGCAAACAAAATCACAACGAAATTCCAAACGCTTAAGAACCAAACTATAACCAACCTGTATCAATCTGGGTGACGAGGGGGTTAGGTCGTCACACAAAACGTCAAGGCGTAGGTAACTAGGAAAATTAAAATTTTACAGTAGATTTTTCGAAAAAATATTATTTTGAGGTGTTATAACTTTATGTTACTTTGGTTCTCCTACGGATCTCCTCGTTTCTGATTCGATCACGTAGAGAAACTCTGAGCATAGCACGCTCCATTGCCCTTTGGGTGACCTTGAGCCTTCTTATGAGGCCCATAGTAAGCGACCATGTCTCAGTTCCGTATGTCATCACTGGCAACACACACTGGTCGAAGACCTTGGTCTTGAGACACTGCGGTATATGGGACGTCAAGATATTGCGAAGCTTCCCGAACGCTGCCCAGCCGAGTTGGATTCGACGATTGATCTCTTTCTCGAAGTTGGACCTACTTAACTGGACTGTTTGTCTCAGGTATACATATTCGGTAACAACTTCGAGTGTAGAGCCTCCAACCTTCAGAGGAGTGGGTATGACACGGACGTTTGACATAATTTTATACATATTGTAGGAGAACCAAAGTAACCGACATAGCTCTCAGAATTGCTAAACTTAAGTGGCAGTGGGCGGGGCATATTGCTCGTAGAACTGATGGCCGTTGGTTCAGTAAAGTTCTCGAGTGGCGACCACGCACGGGAAAGCGTAGTGTAGGCAGGCCTCCCACTCGGTGGACCGATGACCTGGTGAAGGTCGCGGGAAGCCGCTGGATGCGGACAGCGCAGAACCGGTCGTCGTGGAGATCCTTGGGGGAGGCCTATGTCCAGCAGTGGACGTCCTTCGGCTGATATGATGATGATGATGATAACTTTATGTAGTACTTTGTATAGATAAATCTTATTTTTCTCAAACATGCTTAGAAATTAGAGCATTATTTTGACAACCTTCTTCGAGATAAATCGAAATTGCTGTACTGGCCAAATACATGCGAGCAGCGGCCGGCAAAAAATGAATGAAAATTACTATGGAAACTCATATCTGTCGGGTAATTTAAAAATGGAACTATATTTTACTCCGAAACATGGCAACCAAGGAGGTAACTTATCAAAGGTTTTATTTTAATTTCGAACTGACTTGCAAATAGAAAGCTGTTTATTGAAAAAAAAAATGTTGTTCGTTGTTTGTCATTGATATTGAAAAGTTATTATTAAATTTTTAATTTCCGCGCATTATTTGAGACAAGTATTAAACAAGCCTTGGTCAAAGTATATATTATATTAGTAATAACGTAACTTAGCCACAACTAGGTATTGATGGACTTACGTATGTGTGCCTTGGCTTCACGTCGGCCCACATTTACACGTTTGATGCCTCTTTTGCTGGCCGCAGCAATAATGTACTACATTTCTAAACCATTAACTATGGGTTTATGTTTGTGCTTTTTAAGGATTTTTTTTTTACTTTGAATTGAAAGTTACGCCTGTACGTGTTATATAGTTTTTTTTTAATAGTGTAAGTGAAGACCAATTCTTACAAAGATTCCCCGGGAAATTCAATCCGTGATCTCCTGTTGTGAAGCGGGTAGACTAATCACTATGCCACGGAGGCAGGAACTTTGACCCTAGGCATGGGTATTAACTGTTCAAAAACACCTTTTATCTACACTTATTTATATACTTATTTATATACTTATTATACTTTTAAACGCTAAGCAAATGATATACCTTTCGATGGAGCCGTGACTAAGGATCCATACAAATTTCATTTCGTTGTAACAAAATGAAGTTTTTTTTTTATAATTTTTACGCAGATGCTCGCTATTTGAGCACACTAGCGTGTTTCGGAACGCAACCTTGGCGGCGCGCATGCGCGCTGCGATATTACTGCAAATTTATTTTCGCGCCATTAACGTTTGTTTTTTTCCTTATGCAGTTTGTATAATATGTAATTCGTTATTCGTTGTAATAAGTAAGTCGTTATTACAAGTTTTTTTACTAAAAACCCAGTAAAATGTCTGAAACTGATAGTGATTTAGACGAAAATTTGACACCCCCGGATGTTCTTGAAACAGCAACTAAAATAACCTTTAATAATTGTACCATACAAAATGTCAATAATTATTACAATAAACAATGATTACTTTATTTTGTCTTTAATTTAAATTTGTTGTATGAGTGTAGATAAACTATTGTATGCAACTGTACATAATTAGTATTTAACACTCGTGTATACTTTTATGAAACTCGCTGCGCTCGTTTCATAAACCACACTCGTGTTATATACCCCTCATTATGCAACAGTTGCATAAATAGCTATTTCAAGCGACTTCCAAAAAGGAGGAGGTTCTCAATTCGTCTGTGTTTTTTTTTTATGTTTGTTACCTCAGAACTTTTGACTGGGTGAACCGATTTTTATGATTCTTTTTTTATTTGAAAGCTAGTACTTCCCGTGTGGTCGTCCCATATAAATTTTATTAAAATCGGTGTAGTACTTTAGTAGAAAATCAACAAAAACCAAAAATAATAATGCAAAAATGTTAAATAATTTGTTGCGATGGAAGTCGGTTTTTTAACGTATTTAGCGTTTTTTTAATTACAATTGGTAAGTCATTGACTTCATCTCACTTGTTGGTAAGCGACGATGATACCAAAATACAAGACGGCTTACCAAGATTCCCCAACGCAATCACGCAAAATGGGCGCAGTGGTCGCCTGGTTGCGGAAATCAGCCCGCCCCTAACTTCAACTCCCCAACACAATGGGGAACTGGCTACCTTATCTCCAAGCCGGCACACATTAGTGCTACAAACATTGATGTTTGGCGGCAAGACTTAGATAAGATGGTGGTAGCTAGAGAGGCGGTCGTAGAAATTGCCCTTCCACCAACCAAACCGAGTCTTAAAAACACGCGACCTCCTGATGTGTAACTTATGGACTTAACCATTACGCCACGGAGGTGATCACCCAGTTCGACAGTTAATAAGTACCTAAATACATATTATAGGGCATACGAAAGGCTATTTCTATACATCTGAAAATATATGTGTCACCGTAAGATTGTAAATTCCGTTAGATAATAATCTAACGGGACTTATTTCGAGAGATTGTGAACTGTCGAAAGATTGTGAACTGTAACATATTGTTTACAATTTCACTAGTGACATTGTAAACTCATTAGTGATATTACAATAAATAACACTAAGCGAAGTGAAAAAACACTAAATAAATGAGCGATGTTAGGTTCGGTCAGGTTTGATTAATTTAACAGTCAAAGAGCCTGGCGAAGCGAGGCTCCCCTCCTGGGTAGCAGAATGCTGCTCAGCAGAAGAAATCGTCGGTTTTATTCTCAGGTACAAGAATAGGCCGTAGAATTGTGATCCGATTCATAATTTTCCCTTATATCTTAATCTAACTAGTGAATTTGTAATATCGCGGTTTCACAGTATACCGGTAACATATATTCTTAGCGGTCGTAATCTTTATGGTGTTTCTATTAACTGCCTCTTTACTGCGCGATAACACCCGAGATACTTCGGGTCATCATAAAACCCTTACATTTCTGGACTGTTAGCTGCGTAAGTATCTAAAAGTGCCCGTCAAAGGGTTCCATATGCCATTGCAAAAGATTTTTAGTGCATAGCTCGTCAATTTACAAATACCACTCGATAGTATGCGAAACTTCATTAGTTTAAATTCTTTTTAGGGTTCCATAATCTAAGAGTGCCAACGAGAGCCTACAACTAAGCCTAAGCCTGTAAATTTATAGATCTGTATCTTATGAACGGTGATAGGTATCTACTAAGCCTACGCAGTTTGTCCGTGCGTCCTACATTTATGGAGCTGCATCTTTTGAACGGTGATATGTATCTACTAAGTCTACGCACAGTCTGTCCGTGCATCCTACATTTATAGAGCTGTATCTTTTGAACGGTGATAGGTATCTACTAAGCCTACGCAGTCTGTCCGTGCGTGCTACATTTATATAGCTGTATCTTTTGAACGGT
Source organism: Coleophora flavipennella (assembly GCA_947284805.1). NCBI lineage: Eukaryota > Metazoa > Arthropoda > Insecta > Lepidoptera > Coleophoridae > Coleophora > Coleophora flavipennella. The sequence continues at coordinate 12,405,841 of OX369259.1, read as the reverse complement.
AATATGTATCTACTAAGCCTACACAGTTTGTCCGTGCGTCCTACATTTATATAGCTGTATCTTTTGAACGGTAATATGTATCTACTAAGCCTACACAGTCTGTCCGTGCGTGCTACATTTATAGAGCTGCATCTTTTGAACGGTAATAGGTATCTACTAAGCCTACGCAGTCTGTTCGTGCGTCCTACATTTATAGAGTTGTATCTTTTGAACGGTAATAGGTATCTACTAAGCCTACACAGTCTGTCAGTGCATCCTTCATTTATAGAGCTGTATCTTTTGAACGGTAATAGGTATATACTAAGCCCACGCAGTCTGTTCGTGCGTTCTACATTTATAGTGCTGTATCTTTTGAACAATGCTATCTGGTTTAAATTTTTGCAGCATTGTGTTATTATAGCGGTTTTTTTTCCAAAAAATAAATATAATTATAATACGGGAAGGTGGCCCTAATAAATTTAATGTTTTTTCGATTTTGCTCTATATTGTAGATACATAAAAGCAGGGTTGGAAGTGATAAGAAGTGATATAATTATCATGATCATCATATTAGCTCATATATGTCCCCGCCGAGGGGCTCGAGTCTACCCTGAGTTAGGGCGATCGAGCTTTAGTCGACCACGCGGTCTCAGTTCGGGTTGGTCGACTTCACACACAATCTCCAGGTTTCATCACGATGTTTTCCTTCACCTTAAGAGCATCAGATAAACGTACATATGAAATTGAAATTCGAAAACACATTGGCAGGTGTCGAACCACCAACTCCCGCACAGGAGGTAGCGGATCCTGCCATTACCCCACCGAAGCTCTAATTATTTTACTATATAATTATAACGTTGATAATTATCTTGATAATTATTAAATTATTTTCAAAAACAAAAACAATAATATTATAGTTTTCTTTGACAAAAAGCTAGCCTCTCGCTATTTCCTGCCATGTTTATCCGACCACGATTTAGGTAACGTCTCGTGACGTCAAACCTCAAACTCAGAAAAATAGTCACAAAAACGAAATTTTAGATTAATAACCAAGATTAAACTTATACCACTAGAGTACACGCGCGGGCTACCAGTGTAGCCCATGAGTTAAATATGCTTGATATTTTTGCAACTGGTCAGCCTACCACCACGACCGTTCAGCTAATCCTCGTTGAATAAACAACGGTCAAATTTAGTGAACCTCCGGCGCGCCCCGCGTACGGACGTCTGCACAATACTAAGACAAAGTGTTTGGGCTATGGCAGGACCCGAGATCGGAGCACCAGAAAATATTGTAACCACTGCAAGAAATGGATTTGTACCGATTATCAGGTTTACATATGTCCTGTTGTGATGAAAATAATAAATTACCTAAAAATAAATATAATATTTATGGAAAATGTTAATTGATCTCGTACTTTAGGACAATGTTGATTTTTTTCAGTGGTTTTTGTTGAATTTTCAAATTATTATATTAGTATGTTAATTACTTTAATTTTTGCTTAATTTCATTTAATAGACATGAAATTTAAAATTTTCGTTGCTTTTTTTTCGTGAAAAACAGTCATTTCTATTAAAAATAACAATTCGGAATGGGCTACCCATGTACCCCGCGCGAGTAACCGCACGCTAAATGGAGGCGCGTGAACTCTAGTGTTAAACAAATAAAAGTTATTTTTTTGTTTTTTCTACATAATATTTTTGTACTTACTTTCATTTTTAGTAAAAAATAAAACAGCCAAAAATAAGAATCAACGTCGATAATTATCGGATAATTATCAGACAATTATCGAACTCAAAATAATTATCTTGTTAATTTAAAACCCTGGATACAAGTGTCAAACTCATATTAGTGTAATAACAGTAAAACATCAAAGTAAAACAAAAAAAAACGGAAATATTTCATCTAAAGATGGTTGCCAACACTCACAAGTTCATAATGTTTTCTCTGTTAAAAAATTATAAAATATCTAATAGAGCCAAGCCCTTAGCTGAGCGCTGATTTGTGCTGCGCATCATAGCCCACGGGGCCTGTTTATCACCCAAACTATTCCATACAGATTTTATTGTTATGTCACTAGTTCCACGAACATTAAATTTATGTCTTGCAATAGCCCACTCTCTAATCGTTGCCTTTTTTCTTTGTTGATTTGATTCATGTTATAAGTAATAAATCAGGGCGGTACTTAATTTTTAGCCTATTCTATTTAACTATAGCTGACTGTTGTGCTTTGATACTACTAAAATCAATTCTTACATAGAAATCGACGTATTTCAGATGTCAATAAATCTGTAATCATTAAATTTAGATATTTAATACTTACTAAGGAATTGGAAGCGGAATTGCAGCATTGATGCAGCACATCTTCAAGTAGGATTGGGGTGAAAAGGCTATAGGGGTTGACACAAAAGATCCCACTGGGTCGAAGTGTCGCTGCAACTGCAGCTCCTACTTACAAAGATAAGATAAGATAAGATAGTAAGGACATCTTCTCCTAAACATTTCAGCTTTCTAGCATCACCCACACCAAAGCTATGAGTTTTCGAAAGTACGACGAAACGTTTCTAGAAAAAGTAGGTAGTGCCTCGTTTCCTTTAGCTCATTTTGGTGGGAGCACTACCCAAGTAGCACAAAACACCATTATATCAAACTTATAATAGCACGAGTCCATGCGCTTTACATTATAAGAGAATCGTATATCAACCATATTTCTTTTATACGACTCTTATGCGTAAAATTTGGGCCCCCCCTTTATACGGCTTTAAGTTTTATAAAGGATGTGTAATAGCACTACAACTTTTGTGTAATAGCATTAATAAAGTCAGGTAAAAGCATTAAAAGGTGCTAATTGAATTTTTTGTGACTATGTAACAATGGATATACAGCAATTAAAATTTCAATATGTTAATTTAATGTTATTACAATGCTTACTGTTTTATTTCCTTTGTAGAAAAGTATATTCAATAGATTTAAAAAATATATCAATCAGTTTTAGTTATTGTCATAGTGCAATGGTGTCATATTATGTTCCGTGTTGGTGTTAAGGTAAATTTTAATATTGAACAGGTGAGTACTATCATTTTTACAGTTCCTAATGATTAAAAAAGGCTGCGAGCATCAGTTTGTGGAGTAAAATTTACAAGTTTATGGTGTAAAATACACGCGCCTTTGCAAAAATCCTTTATTAATATAAAAATAATATAAAATTTAACCTAGTAGCGACAACTTTTGTTGAAATTTAGCCTTTTAGCGTTGTTTTAACAAATATAATTGGTTTTATAGGCATCTGTGCACAAAATAAATTATCATTAACCGTTTTTCATCTGATAAGATTGACTTTAAATCTTTTTGTAAGAAATGAAACAAGAAAGCAAATGGCGACACGCAAAATTAATGCATTAGGCATTCAAATATAGTGTAGTAGAGCTGTTATTCGTATTATGGTCAGACACAAAACATACAGCTCGTAATTTACCGTATAACACACTTGCATATAAGGTTCAGCCGTATTTCAACTCTTCAGAAGTATGTTATAATGCAAATAATCATTAAAACGCCACTATGACGGATTGATATCGAGTTAGGTAGGGTAGGTACCGCGATCATCTGTTAGAACCTTATTAGCCAAAAAGAAATCCATATTACATACAAACTTCACAATGTAGACCGTTACAAGTTAATACATAAAAATAACCATTTAAAAATTCAAATTACGATCTATTTATTACTTATATTTCTAAATATACATTAACTTTGATCAAAATATAGCCTAATGTTTGAATAAAGCATAAGTTAAGAAGATAACGGAGCTAAAGCATTACTTGTTCTCTATTCAATGTGTATATAGGATAAGCATTAAATCGACACAACCTCTGACCATTAAAAAACCTTTGTTTCTAGAAAATGCCAATATACAACTAAGTGCACTAAATAATAATATGTTAATGCTTGTTTAATGCATGATGTTTTTCATATTACCGAAATACGATAACAACTGTATTTTAATATTACCTTATACTTAAATAGGAGTTTTGACATTATAATTGTTTTTTTTAGTAACCATAATATGGCATTCATCATTATCAGTACTTTTTTACGAACCATAATATAGCATTAAGCATTATCAGATGAAATAATTGCCTTTATACAAATTTGATACTTGACCAGAGCTGATTAAAAATGAAAATATGACTTGAGGGCATAAATCCGCAGTTATTTTAGTTAATATATTATTTATGTGCTACTTGGGTACCGTACCCCCAGTACTGTGGGTCTACATAGACGCCATAAATTTGTACAGATAACCGTGCCAAGCGGTAATGGCGAAATTCTAAGGTTTCCCAGTTTTACTACGGAACTCTGATAAACCAAAAGAGTTCAGCGATTGGTTTAGATAACACTTACTGAACAGCAGAGACAGGCACCAGATGATGACTATAACTAAGTCTTGGCGCGGCCCGTGGTGGACTAGAACTTGAGCGAGAAGCAGAACGAACACAAGTAATCCTCCGAGATTAAGGTCCAAGTCAACACTTACACCATCACGGACACGTTACACTTAGATTAGCAAATATACTTACTGAACAGCAGAGACAGGCACCAGAGGATGAGTATGGCGGTCTTGGCGCGGCCAGTGGTGGACTTGAACTTGAGCGAAGAGCAGATCGCATACCAGCGATCCTCCGAGATGAAGGTCCAAGTCAGCACTGACACCATCACGGACACGTTACTCATAGATTAGCAAACATACTTACTGAACAGCAGAAACAGGCACCAGATGATGAGTATGGCGGTCTTGGCGCGGCCCGTGGTGGACTTGAACTTGAGCGTGAAGCAGATCACATACCAGCAATCCACCGAGATGAAGGTCCAAGTCAGCACTAATACCATCACGGACACGTCACACATAGATTAGCAAATATACTTACTGAACAGCAGAGACAGGCACCAGATGATAAGTATGGCGGTCTTGGCGCGGCCCGTGGTGGACTTGAACTTAAGTGGGAAGCAGATCGCGTACCAGCGGTCCACAGAGATGAAGGTCAAGGTCAGCACTGACACCGTCACCGATACGGACTGTTGGAAAAGAAGATCTTATTGAAATAAGTAAATAAAAAGTACTAAGCAATGAAAAAACATAGTATTCGTTTAAACTGTAGACTAATGTTGACTTCCACTTAAAGTGTTGAAGCGAAGACATATTTTTGGGTTTCCTATCAGATGTGTACCACTGATGTTGTACACTGTGACCTTTTATGGGATGTGTACTAGTGATTTGGTACACTGTGACATTCTATCAGGTGTGTACCCTGCTCGCTCTAGAAATACAGGTGTACAGACCTGCCGCCACGCAGCGTGCTGCTTTCTGGCAGGTGAGGCTAAATAGCCAGCGCGAATTCAAAGTATTTCGCAAAGCACTGATAACTCCTTACAGATGCTTATATTCCGCAGTGGTATAAACCCTTGGCATCATCTCACCTGATGGTAAGTGATGATGATGCCGAAGATAGAAGGGGACTCACCAAGATTCTCCAACGCAACAGGGATTTGGCTATCTTATCTTCATGCCGGAATACATCAATACTATTTACATTGATGTTTAGCGGCAAGACTTAAGACAAGGTAAGTGGTATATAGGGTGTAACAAAATTGGTTTAAGTCCCGTTAACTGGGGCTTCTACTCATCATACTGAACAACTTTTGTGCTACGACTTTGCTGAGAACGTAATTTTTTTTTCTCTTTATATCAAATCGATCAGCTGATAGACCGATTTTGTGCATTTTAATATTTTTATTATATCAGCTCATATACGTCCCCACCGAGGGGCTCGAACCTACCCTGAATCAGGGTGATTAGGCCTTAGTCGACCACGCGGGCCTAGTGCGGGTTGGTCGACTTCACACACAACCTTCGAGTTTTAATATGAAGGGTCCAAATTTTTTTTTGAGAATTGACTATAGGTTTCTAGGAGAAAGTTGTTCAGTATGACAAGTAGAACCCCTAGTTAACGGGACCTACATCAATTTTGTTACACCCTGTAAAAGTAGCTGTCAGGCGGGCTTATTAAAATGCCCTACCACCAACCAAACCGAGTCTTAGAAAGTTTGACCCTACCGGGAATCGAACCCGTGACCTAGTGTGAATTACGCCACGCATTATTTACACTTTCCATTAGGTGGGCCGTAAGCCTTTTGGTATTCACACACATGACAGGTATACATCATAATATTTATTTAAAAAACTAGCTAAATGTGTGTCGGATGACTTAAGTACAGTAGGATTCCGCAATCATTACGAGTACATTGTCAAAAATGTTGTTAAAAAACTAAAGAACACGCTTTTAAATCACATCAAACAAAAAGTAAAAAATTATTCTTAATATAAGCTGAAAACAATAATGAACGAAAAATACTAGTATTATGTGAAAAAAGCGTGGGTTGCTCGATATACGAAAAATATGACGCAAAGCGCCCCACGCTTTTCTCACAATAATATTGGTATTTTTCGTTCATTATTGTTTTCAGCTTATATTAAGAATTATTTTTCACTTTGTGTTTGATGTGCTTTAAAAGCGTGTTTTTTAGTTTTTTAAAACTATATTTATTTTTCAATTTTAAGTTTAATGTGCATTTAATCCTGACGATCCTGATCAGGATAATGAGATAAACTTATGAAATTACTGTATTGTCACTGATTCTTGATAAATTTACAAAGTTTGAATTAAATCTGTTCGTTTAAAGTGGGTCAAAATCGAGTGCAAAGTAGTCGGTTACAAACATACAAACAAACATATTTACATATGGGTGAAGCCAATAAAAGCGTGATAAAATGTTTAAAAAGGATATACTCGAATTAATTTCCATTATTTGTTTAATGTAAAATACTCGTAGATTTTAGTTTAAAGTTTTTCACGTTTATTAGAAAAATCTTGTTATCAGATTCCCTGTCGCCCTACAATAGTGGTTTTGGACCCTCATACTATACCCTTTCTGTTAGTGTTTTTTCTTTCTATTTGTGTTTTAGAGGTTATGTTTTTTTCTTCTTGAAGTTGTACTCACACGCCCCCATACTTTAAATATAATTCGTTTAGCTAAGTTTAATTAAATAGAGCTCTTAAAAGGTAAGTACTTAAAAAAGATATGTTCTTAAAAAAAACTTAACGATATAACACAATGCGATTTTTGTAAAATTGAGATGTCCATCTATTTTCAACCGACTTCAAAAAGGAGGAGGTTCTCAATTCGACTGTATGTCTTTTTTTTTGTATGTTTGTTACGCGATATCTCCGCCGATTGTGAACCGATTTTCAAAATTATTTTTTTGTTGAAAGAGTATACTCCCGAAGTGGTCCCATTGTCACCAAGTCAGGATCTGATGATGGGGTCCCAGAGAAATCGAGAAAAACCCTCAAATTTTATAGGCACATATTACGTGTTGCATGTATTTCCTAAAACTATTCAAGTTTTGGCGTCTGTTAGTCATCATCTCATGTTGATGAGCTGAGGAAGGAACACCTTAACGGTTAGGATTTGGAGGATAATTCTTCAAATATTTTACGTAGATACATACGTAGGTGAGTATAGACCGCTAGATGTATTCTTTCAGGTTCTTCAGATGAGCTGATGACGGAAGATTTAACTCCATAACTTTCATGCTGTTGAGATGATGATGGAAGCCACAGAAATATGTATATGTTAATGAAACATATCCTTTATGATTTGATGGCGATTGCGTGATTGGGTATAACGTTGTTAGATAGATAGCATTATCACTAAAAATGAATAAAATAAAAATAAAAGTTTAAAAACTTAAAAACCGACTTCAAAATGAAATTCACCCAAAAGTATAAAATAATATTATTATACTTAGATACACGTCATTAACCAACAATAACGAAATCAAAGGTGGGTACGAATTAAATTAGGGGCCTAAATTTTTTTTGAGGTCGGTGTCAGCAATGCCATCGAATCTAAAACATTTGAGACGTAAGTAGCTGTGTGCTGGTACCGACCTCAAAAATAAATTTATGCCCCTAATTTAATTCGTACCCACCTTTGATTTCGTGTATCTAATTATAATAATATTATTTTATACTTTTGAATGAATTTCATTTTGAAGTCGGTTTTTAAGTTTTTTAAACTTTTATGGTGCCAAATTTTATGCAATCCGGTTCAAAATTGTAAAAGTTATGTATGATACTGTAAGTGTGTGTTGTGACGGATAGACGGAAATAACGATCTTTTAACTGAGTGAAGCTAGCAAGATCGAAGTGCTACCTTAGGAACTGTACATCTTATATCAGAAAGTAAAGGAGTCCCTACATCTACCAATTAAACGCAAAAAGTTCTGTATCAGTCAACTAGAGTTTGAAGTCAACGATGCTGGCACCTCACGTCTCCATTTTTGATTTTAGAACGTTTAAAAAAATAAAACTTACAAGAGCGAAATGCAAAGTAGATTGGCGGGGGAACTGCCGTGCCCCCAGATATTGATTTTCTTTTAAATGTTGCATTTTATAACAAAGAAAACAGATTTTTAACGCTGAAATTGTGTCGGGAAGGTAACTAAAAATAGTTTATTATCAGGAGATGTTAAAAAGCTGCTGGATGCCTTAGTAGGTTAATAGGATACCTTAATTTTTTATCCCGTTACACTAGAAAAGGCTCTGGTGACATAAAAAACTTTGGAATTGTAAAACTTTTCCGTGATTTGGTCTCCGATCTCCTTTTGTAATGTTTTATTATCTGTGAAATGAGATTTGAACTTTTCTTTTCATATTTTCCCAGCCTGGTTCGAACTGTATACTTATAAATTAAACTTGGAAGGTAAAAACAGTGATAACAGATTTAAAAAAAACACACTGCCGTTGCTTTAAAATAAAGCGTCTTGTTTTGACGTCGATGACTTTTTTTATAATTACACCTTACACGCATTACATTATTTTATTGTCAGTGGCCAAGATACATTTTGGGTCGCTGAGCCATTGAAGTGTGAGTATATGTATTGGTATAAAGCTTTATTTGGACATTGACGTGGGCTTTTAAATTTTAAAATCTAGTACATATTTTCACAGTATTACAATGTAGCGGCGGCTTACAGTAGCGCAACGAATGTACTTACGCAGAGAAACGAAAGGGTAGTTGCTGGGCAGCGGGCGGCGGGGCACAGCCTGGCAAACTACGCGAGTTTGCCAGGCTGACTACAGGCTAGTATGGGCTAGTACCTACGCCGGTGGCGCATCGTGCGATATCTAAGGCGTTGCGCTTCTGTAAGCCATATCGTAATACTGTGATATTATGTTGTTCAAGTGAAAATTATGAATATGCTGATATATTTTTTTTTATTCACAAATGGTAAGCCCTTGGCATCATCTCACCTGATGGTAAGCCCGCTTCCATCATCGGCATCATCGTCACTTACCATCAGGTGAGATGATGCCAAGGGCTTATCAATTGAGAATTTAAAAAACAGTGACGATGATGTCGAAGATGGAAGCGGGCTTACCAAGATTCCCCAACGCCATGGAAAACTGGCTATATTATCTTCAAGAAAAAAAAAGAAAATGAAATGAAAAATGAAAAAAAAAAAATGAAACTGAACAATATGTGTGAGCACCGTGATTTATTTTATACAGCTTAATGTCAAGCGTGAAAAGGCGTTTCCTTAGAGATTTGGAAACAAAATTTACCTTAATATTCATATTCAAGTCTCTTGAGTCCTGGTACGAAAGCAATATACGTGGAAATCTTTTCGGTGGGAAATCTGAGACATTTAGGAAAACATACGTAGGCACACAGGGTGTGAAAAGTACGTTTCAATTTTAACTGTGAGCCTTAAGATGAGAAAAATTAATTAATAAATAACATTGAAACATAATTGAAAAAAAAACACATTGGTATAAGCTATTATTTGAAAAGATTTTTTAATTTATGCATCAAAGTACTCGTTAACGAGCCCAAATTCGATGGGGTTCTGTCGTTTTATTGCGGAGTTCCTATAGCCAACTTTCAGCTCTATGTCATCATAATATTGCATTGTCACGCGATATACATATGCATGTAAAATAACAGCTCAATCGGAAACCGGGAAGTGAGACCAATTTAACTTGCAAGATTTCATAACAGAAAGCGGGACAGGTGAATAGTTCCTATGGCCACTTTCCAGCTCCAGCATCAGATCAGCTCCATGTCATCAAAATATTGCATTGACACGCGATATACATATGCATGCAAAATTTCAGCTTAATTGGAAACCGGGAAGTGGGTCAAATTTCACTTGCAAGATTTCATTACAGACACCGAAACAGGTGAAAGTAAATAAAAGCTTGTAATAAATATACTTTTCCAAATTTAAAAAAAAACCAGCCAAGTGCGTGTTGGGCCAAGCGCAATGTAGGGTTCCGTAGTTGTCATTATCGCGTCCATATCTAATTTTCAAATTTCCAAATACAGCGGTTTAGTTATTAGGGAGTGGGGACGGACACTCGACTCCAACAAAACGTAGCACTTTCAAGCCTATTTTTTCGAAAACGGAACCCTAAATTATAAAATAGTCCTGTAAGACTCACAACTATTTTTTAAGATCTAACCAACGATATCCCACACGACTGGGTAAGACGAGAAAAAAAATCATCCACACCACTATAAGTCTGTGATCCACACTTTACTTGAAGTACCCTTAAATAGTTGTTTTTATCCAAAGTTTTTTTACAGTTCTCTCCGCGTTATTAATATATATATATATTTGCCAAATTTCAGCTCTTAACTACTTATAGTCTAGAAGCTAGGCCGCGGACAGACAGACGGACATACAGACATGACGAAATTATAAGGCTTCCTTGTTGTACTTCGGAACCCTAAAAGGGCGAGCACAGTATTTCCTGAGATTCTTTTGAAAACAAAAGACGATCCTGGGACCTTGATTCTACCTCCAATCCAAAGTTCATCATCAGATCCATTTCAAAATATCAAAGGGATTTTTTATCACCAGAAATATGGCTTCGTACCAAATATCAGCTCAAGTCGCTCTATAATAGTTTGCAAGATTTGACCTACACAAACATACAAACAGTGCAAGTTCCATAATAAGCTCCAGACCTCCCATTCCAAGTGAAAATCAAATTCTATGAAATTTTAAATTTTTAGGGTTCCGTACCAATATAACGGGACCTTATTACCAGAGACAACTATTTTACAAGCTTTTATTTAACTTGCAATGTACTCGTATGTACCTATGTTTGTTCGGGTGGAATCTTGCAACTAAATTTTGAAGCAGATATCTTCAACCGATTGAACCGGCGGCACACCCAAGATAGTCTAATTATTTTTAATACACTCCTACAATATAGATATCAAATGAAAGGGTTTGCTGAGAAGAATGCAAAGTTATTAAACTTTTTAGGTTTTTCGAAAATTATTTTCTGTGCTATTACTATTTACTTTCTGTATATTTGGTGTGCAATAAAGAATATTTATCTTATCTTACTTAAGCTTAGGCTGTCTGGCCGTCCGCATATCTGTCTGACTTTAAAAAGGCTGTATCTGTTGAACTGTAATATGTAAACGGCTGAAATTTTCACAGAGTATGTTGTTTTGATGGATTTACCTAAAAAAATTACATATAAAAAGGATTTTTTTGTTTTTTTCACGCTAGTAAGTATAACAGTACGTAAAAACTGTTATACGTACTAGCGTGAAAATTGATGTGATTAAAGTATTATTAATAAAGTTTTAATAACAATTTGAGTGGGTTTGGCTGCACCTCACCTGAGTTAAGTGCCGATGCAGCCAAGGATGTAACACGCAAGCTCAAATAGTGCCTATTCACTCTTGTCTTGAAGATTCCTAAATTTATAAAACATATAATGAAAACTGGCCAAGTGCAAGTCGTACTCGCACTAAGTCCGATTTGGATGAGAATAAAAACTGGAGTAAAAAATGGAGTAAGACTCTAATACACTAGTGTCCCAGATACGCAAAAAGAGCTAGAGGCCGTCGAAAGAAAATGTGGGAAGATGAAATTGTGGAAATAGCAGGAAAAACATGGACAAGGAAGGCACAAGACAGAAAGGAATGGAGAAGACTGGAGGAGGCCTTTGCCAAGAGGCAGACAGAAAACTAAAAACAAATATTTAAGCTCCACACAATAGTAATTATATCTAATGTAAGGCAAAAAAAAAACATTTTTCTATTACTCGCGTTGATTTCTTTGATTTAAAATTAATAGTTGTTGTTGTACTTGTGTGAAGCGGTTGTAAGTCAGTGAAATTTGCGTACTGGCGTACTGCAAGTTCACTTACAGTCAAACCCATCAAGGTAATGGCCGTAGTCATTACCTTGATGGGTTTGACTGTAAGTGGCATTTTTCTTAACCATTTCCTTACTTTGCAAGATATATACAACCGTTGGTGCCGGTGGCTATTACTAGATGGCAGTCATTGAACTGAGTTAAATGCCTTATAGGCAGCTTGAAAAGCTTCTGACAGTGGAGTTTACCACTAGCTCAACTTCCTCCACCGACCCGGATTTGACGGGGGGGCTTATAGGCAGCTTGAAAAGCTTCTGACAGTGGAGTCTGCCACAAGCTCTACTTCCTCCACCGACCTGGATTTGACGCGGGGGCTTAAGCTGAGTTAAATGCCTTATAGGCAGCTTGAAAAGCTTCTGACAGTGGAGTTTGCCAATAGCTCTACTTCCTCCACCGACCCAGATTTGACGGGGGGGCGTTTGTGAGTTTGCCACTAGATCTACTTACTCCACCGACCCGGACTTGACGGGGTGGCGTGTGTGGAGTACGGTTTAACCTTCTTTAATTTAGAAAAATGCCGTGCCCCAGTAGCGGGGACGTTTATGAGCTGTATAGAACTTGTGTGGAGTGTTGTGGTGGTACGGAATCCTAGGTGCGCGAGTACGAGTCACACTTAACTGGTTTTTTCTTTAGTAAGCGGATTTTTTTAATTTTTCTTAAATTATAAAGTGAATATAGAATCACCGCATAAAATTCAATCGTATTTTTGTACAACCTGTATAGTAAAAATATGTAGTAACGAGATTTATAAAGCTTGCGAACTTGAATGCGTAATCATTACGTCTCTCGTAAGCAAAGTGTGTTCCGGCATGAAGATAAGATAGCCAGTTCCCCATTGCGTTGGGGAATCTTGGTAAGCCCGCTTCCATCTTCGGCAACATCGTCAGTTATCACCAGGTGAGATGTTGTCAAGGGCTTACCAATTGTGAATAAAAAAAAATAAAAAAAAAATCACAATATGCTTTTCTTAGAGGTAAATAAAACCGGCCAAGTGTGAATCGGACTCGCGCACCGAGGATTCCGTACCACTAGATTTTTTTATTATTATTCACAATTGGTAAGCTTTCACCTGTTGGTAAGTGACGATGATGCCGAAGATGGAAGCGGGCTAACCAAGATTCCCCACAAAAGTACAACAATAATAAGACAGAAAATGTTTCGTTTTTAGGGTTCTGTAGTTCCGTACCCAAAGATGTAAAAACTGGCCACTGTTTGTTACTGAGATTTCGCTGTCCGTCTGTCTGTCTGTCCGTCCGTTTGTCACCAGGCTGTATTTCATGAACCGTGATAGCTAGACAGTTGATGATGTATGTCTGTTGTCGCTAAAACAACAAATACTAAAAAAGAGAATAAATTGCTATTTAAGGGGGCTTCCATACAACAAACGTGATTTTTATAGATAAAGGTACGGGACCCTGCGTGTGCGAGTCCGACTCGCACTTGGCCGGTTTTTATTACTTTGGGTTCCTTAGCGCGAGTAAGACTCATACTTGGCTGGTTTTTATTACTTTTGTTTTATTTTTGAGTTTTAATACATCACACCGAGTTACACACGGAACTCTTCGTGCGCGAGTCCGACTCGCACTTGGCCGGTTTTTATTAGTTTTGGCTTCATTAGCGCGAGTAAGACTCATACTTGGCAGGTTTTTATTACTTTTGTTTTATTTTTGAGTTTTAATACATCTCACCGAGTTACACACGGAACCCTTCGTGTGCGAGTCCGACTCGCACTTGGCCGGTTTTTATTAGTTTTGGCTTCATTAGCGCGAGTAAGACTCATACTTGGCAGGTTTTTATTACTTTTGTTTTATTTTTGAGTTTTAATACATCTCACCGAGTTACACACGGAACCCTTCGTGTGCGAGTCCGACTCGCACTTGGCCGGTTTTTATTAGTTTTGGCTTCATTAGCGCGAGTAAGACTCATACTTGGCAGGTTTTTATTACTTTTGTTTTATTTTTGAGTTTTAATACATCTCACCGAGTTACACACGGAACCCTTCGTGTGCGAGTCCGACTCGCACTTGGCCGGTTTTTATTAGTTTTGGCTTCATTAGCGCGAGTAAGACTCATACTTGGCAGGTTTTTATTACTTTTGTTTTATTTTTGAGTTTTAATACATCTCACCGAGTTACACACGGAACCCTTCGTGTGCGAGTCCGACTCGCACTTGGCCGGTTTTTATTAGTTTTGGCTTCATTAGCGCGAGTAAGACTCATACTTGGCAGGTTTTTATTACTTTTGTTTTATTTTTGAGTTTTAATACATCTCACCGAGTTACACACGGAACCCTTCGTGTGCGAGTCCGACTCGCACTTGGCCGGTTTTTATTAGTTTTGGCTTCATTAGCGCGAGTAAGACTCATACTTGGCAGGTTTTTATTACTTTTGTTTTATTTTTGAGTTTTAATACATCTCAACGAGTTACACACGGAACCCTTCGTGTGCGAGTCCGACTCGCACTTGGCCGGTTTTTATTAGTTTTGGCTTCATTAGCGCGAGTAAGACTCATACTTGGCAGGTTTTTATTACTTTTGTTTTATTTTTGAGTTTTAATACATCTCACCGAGTTACACACGGAACCCTTCGTGTGCGAGTCCGACTCGCACTTGGCCGGTTTTTATTAGTTTTGGATTCATTAGCGCGAGTAAGACTCATACTTGGCAGGTTTTTATTACTTTTGTTTTATTTTTGAGTTTTAATACATCTCACCGAGTTACACACGGAACCTTTCGTGTGCGAGTCCGACTCGCACTTGGCCGGTTTTTATTAGTTTTGGATTCATTAGCGCGAGTAAGACTCATACTTGGCAGGTTTTTATTACTTTTGTTTTATTTTTGAGTTTTAATACATCTCACCGAGTTACACACGGAACCCTTCGTGTGCGAGTCCGACTCGCACTTGGCCGGTTTTTATTAGTTTTGGCTTCATTAGCGCGAGTAAGACTCATACTTGGCAGGTTTTTATTACTTTTGTTTTATTTTTGAGTTTTAATACATCTCACCGAGTTACACACGGAACCCTTCGTGTGCGAGTCCGACTCGCACTTGGCCGGTTTTTATTAGTTTTGGCTTCATTAGCGCGAGTAAGACTCATACTTGGCAGGTTTTTATTACTTTTGTTTTATTTTTGGGTTTTAATACATCACACAGAGTTACACACGGAGCTCTTCGTGCGCGAGTCCGACTCGCACTTGGCCAGTTTTTATTAGTTTTGGCTTCATTAGCGCGAGTAAGACTCATACTTGGCAGGTTTTTATTACTTTTGTTTTATTTTTGAGTTTTAATACATCACACAGAGTTACACACGGAGCTCTTCGTGCGCGAGTCCGACTCGCACTTGGCGGGTTTTTATTAGTTTTGGCTTCATTAGCGCGAGTAAGACTCATACTTGGCAGGTTTTTATTACTTTTGTTTTATTTTTGAGTTTTACTACATCACACCGAGTTACACACGGAACCTTTAGTGCGCGAGTCCGACTCGCACTTGGCCGGTTTTTATTAGTTTTGGCTTCATTAGCGCGAGTAAGACTCATACTTGGCTGGTTTTAATTACTTTTGTTTTGTTTTTGAGTTTTAATACATCACACCGAGTTACACGCGGAACCCTTCGTGCGCGAGTCCGACTCGCACTTGGCCAGTTTTTATTAGTTTTGGCTTCATTAGCGCGAGTAAGACTCATACTTGGATGGTTTTAATTACTTTTGTTTTATTTTTGAGTTTTAATACATCTCACCGAGTTACACGCGGAACCCTTCGTGTGCGAGTCCGACTCGCACTTGGCCAGTTTTTATTAGTTTTGGCTTCATTAGCGCGAGTAAGACTCATACTTGGCTGGTTTTAATTACTTTTGTTTTATTTTTGAGTTTTACTACATCACACCGAGTTACACGCGGAACCCTTCGTGCGCGAGTCCGACTCGCACTTGGCCGGTTTTTATTAATTATGGGTAAGACTCATACTAGGCTGGTTTTCATTACTTTTGTTTTACTTTTAAGTTTTAATAAATCACGATTATCAACGTTTTGCGGCGCAAAAAGAACAGTTAAAAACATGTTTTTGTATAAAGAACCCCACAAAGTTTTTAACTTTTTTTTAAATTGATAGAAAAACTGCAAAGCCGCTGTATGCGGGCAACGTAGGACCGGTCGTTGCGGAAATCCTCGGGGAGGCCTTTGTCCAGCAGTGGACGTCTTTCGGCTGATATGATGGTGATAATTCGCACCAATAAAGGCATAATTGTTATATATTTTTTTGTTTCAGTGAAAATTAATATAAACTAGCTTTTACCAGCGGCTTTGCTCTCGTGAACATAGTTTTGATGACTGTCTCCGAGGGTGCGCAGTGTGCGAGCCGCAAGTCACTCGCGAGCGTGGAAAAGAGAAGCCTATATAATTATCAAGGTCATAGTCTGTCGGTCTACCAAATATCATTCAGATACGTTCATAATTTTTTGCGTGAAAGAGTAACAAATATCCATACATCTATATACTCGTACATACAATCTTTCGCGTTTATAATATTAGTAAGGATTATAACTTTTGTCCCTGAATTAGGGCGATCGGGCCTTAGTCGACCACGCACAGGCAAAATCAACCACTGCTGGATAAGGGCCTCCCCCAAGGATATTCACAACTACCGGTCATACGCTACCCGCATACAGCGGCTTTTCGGATTTTGCTTGAGCCCCTCGATGGGGACGTAACGACGTTATATGAGCTGATGTGATGACAACTTTTGTCTGCGTGTCCTAGTTCCTGTACGTGTGAGGACCTGTTAAGTGCAACAGACAATC
Organism: Coleophora flavipennella; assembly: GCA_947284805.1. Taxonomy (NCBI): domain Eukaryota; kingdom Metazoa; phylum Arthropoda; class Insecta; order Lepidoptera; family Coleophoridae; genus Coleophora; species Coleophora flavipennella. The sequence goes on along the minus strand of OX369259.1, from coordinate 12,388,763 downwards.
CAGTCTTGGTGGCAGAGCGCTGGTGAGGAAAATTTAAGCCGAAGAATCGACTTGCTAAGAAGAAAAAGAATATAAAACACGTATCATCTACAAGATTTCTCTATAGGCAGGCAGGCACTCAAGTTAATAATCTGATAAAGTCCTAAGCACTGGAAGACACCTATAAATCTTTATTATCTGATCGCCTGGAAATTTTCGATTAAAGTGGTTTTTTCTTTTTAATTTCGCCATAATATAGATAATGAGACAATGCGGCCTGACATAATAATATGAGTAATCCATAAAAACCTTTTATATCTTGGCTAAACCAATGAATGAACCAAAATAGGTACCCATTTATAGACATATAGATATATTATACAAACTTTTTTTTTTGCCACCAAGAAAGTATGTATTGCTGTTTCCCTACCCAAAGGTTGCCTGGAAGAAATTGCTACCTAGCAATAAGGCCGCCTATTGTGTAGGCTTTCTTCTATATTGTTAATTTCTTTTGTCATTGAAAATGACGTTTAGATCACTGGGTACTGGGTCCCATTTGGAAGTTTAGTGCGACACGGCGATTGTATTGAAGCTATTGGTAGTTCATAGGTAAATAGGGTGTCAAAGCACGCTGATTGACAAGATCTATCAGATGGTGAGGAATTTAAAAAAAAATTTGAAATCCAAAAAAGTTATGGTCGAAAAACCGGTTTTTTTGCTCGAAAATTTTGCCCGGATGTCTCGAGAACTAAGTCGAAATTTTAAAAATGAAAAAATTGTCCTAGGGTATTTAATTGGCTGTCAAATGAGATCAAAATTTAGAAAATAAAAAAAATTACGGGCTGGAGGTGCGCCCTCAAAAAAGTACCTCGGTGAGTGAGTTGTAGCGCATCATGGTTACACAGTACTGTGGTATGGAAGTTGGGTGTGTATGAGAGTTTATATTGTTGTATGTGGTGAATGGAGGATTTTTGAAATATTTTGAACTTTTTCAATTTTTTAAAAAAATTTTTGGATTTTGTAAAATATTTTAATTTTTAATTAATGAGTACGCGGTATGGGGAGTTATGTAAAAAAACGAATTGTTGGTGGATAGTGTGATACATAAATTACTTATTGTTTGTCCAATTAGCTAAAAATTTTGAATTTTTAAGATTGACATTTAACATGTTAAATTGCAAGTGTGCAGAGTTAAAATAAAAGTTTGCAAGTTCTACAAATTGAAATTGTGAAAAGATAAATTCGTAAAAAAAATATTTGTGTGTTCATTTCGTTTATTTCCTTATGCCTAAATTTCATTTTCAATGTTCTAGTAGTTCGTGCTATGCAGGGAATCTGTGCATTTTTTTTATGTTGTGATGCAATAAAGAATATTGTATTGTATTGTATGTACAAAACATGAAACAAAAATAACAAAAGAAAATTAAAAACAAAGGCAGCTGAATAAAAAATAATAAACTAGTAAAAAAAAAAGTTGCGTGTATAAGTTTAATTCATAAGTCTAAAAAATAATATCACACTTATAAAAATACCTAAAACACCTAAAAATTGCCTAAAATATTTAAAATAAAGATCCTAAAATAACCCGTCACTTGTTATCCAAGTAAATAATAATAAAGTTAAATAGAAAGTGGAGGGATTCGGTGCCAGAAAACTGGACTCTGACTCAGCGTGTACTGTGAGTGGCATCACAGCACTGATTTTTAGCGTCCAATCATTTTTAGCGGTGTCCAATCATTTTCAGCGGTGTCCAATCATTTATAGCGGTGTCCATACATTTTTAGCGGTGTCCAATCATTTTCGGCGGTGTCCAATAATTTTCAGCGATAATCAATTATTTTCAGTGGTGTTCAATCATGTTCAGCGGTGTCCAATCATTTAAGCTGTGTCTAATCATTTTCAGCAATGTCCAATCATTTTAAGCGATGTCCATTCATTTTAGCGGTGTCCAATCATTTTCAGTGATGTCCAATCATTTTCAGCGATGTACAATTATTTTCTGCGGTGTTCAATCATTTTCAGCGGTGTCCAATCATATATAGCGGTGAAGGAAAACATCGTGAGGAAACCTGCACACGCCTGCGAAGAAACTAGAAGGTTGTGTGTTAAGTCGACCAACCCGCACTAGGCCCGCGTGGTCGACTAAGGCCTAATCGTCCTGATTCAGGGTAGGCTCGAGCCCCTCGGTGGGGACGTATACGAGCTGATATAATAATAATAATAACGACACATCGCACTCCAAAATCCATCAACCCTCAGCGGCTAAAGGCTCAGTCAAAGAAACAGTCATATAATTATACTACATACATACACACATACATTCACACATACATACATACCTACATACATAAATACATATACCCGAAAAGCATTGTCCTCCTTTTTGAGCAGTCAGGTAAAAAACTAAAAACCATTTAGATATGGCCTAAGTACTTTAATTTCTCTGCGTGATCGAATCAGAAACGAGGAGATCCGTAGGAGAACAAAAGTTACCGACATAGCTCTCAGAATTGCTAAAATTAAGTGGCAGTGGGCTGTGCACATAGCTCGTAGAACAGATGGCCTTTGGGGCAGTAAAGTTCTGGAGTGGCGACCGCGCACCGGAAAACGTAGCGTAGCGCCTGCCTCTCCCACTCGGTGGACCGATGACCTGGTGAAGCGCAGAACGGGTCGTCGTGGAAATCCTTGGGGGAGGCCTATGTCCAGCAGTGGGCGTCCTTCGGCTGATATGATGATGATGAAGTACTTAAATATAAACCCAATGGTCTTGACGATTGAAACAAGTCCAAATATGGCTAGAAATACGTTTTACCGGTTGTGCTTACCCCTCGACTCCAACATCGGATCAGGTCTGCTCGACCAAAGCATCATGCATATTGTCATTTAAACGTTTTACACTTGCAAATTTTCAAATCGATAAAATAATAAGAAATGTCTTAATTAACCAATTTTGTGCATGTTCGTATGGAGAGTCCATTTTTTTTTTAAATTTGAGTATGGGTTCCTCGGGGAAAGTAGGTCAATATTATGAGCAGAACCTTCAGGTGAATGACTCGGTCCTTCTAACCAGAGGTGCCGGGTTCAAATCCGGACGGCCAAAGTACCAATAAGTTCATATACTTACCGATCGCTATAACGGTGAAGGAAAACATCGTGACGAAACCTGCACATCTGATTCCAGATGTGTATGGAGGTCGTGTTGTACATGTCCGTGGGTGTAAATCTAAATGCCCGTCACGCGACCGCAGGTGATGCTAAGTGCAACACCAGGCAATCACTTTCTATCGCTCTAATAGCACAGTTAAATTGTGCCACACGATAAGAAAGAAGAAAGTGGACATGTCCTACACCAATTTTTTATACTCTGTATATAAAAGTATAGAGCAGCATCGTAGAAGCATCGAAAAAAATCCCGGTAAACTGTTGTCCTGTAATCCACGCACACTGAGACAAATTGTATGACAGGCGCGGGTGTAAAGACAGTGGTTGTCACACACACAAGGATAAAAAAGCTGGCTCGTTTTTATTGCAGTGATTGCAGGATGACGCTCTATCTAGAGAGTAAATGATCAAAGTTAAATACTAGCTGTTTGCCGCTGTTCTGCGAGTGAAAAATCGCATAGGAAAAAATCACTTTTAATAGGGATGACGACAGCATCAGAAATAAATTATGAACTATTGATCACTAAATTGCCCTCCTACTTAAACTTTGGAAAACCTTACTCGTTTTGTTTTCCATCAAGTCTTCGATTTTTAATTCACCAAAATCACAATATGAGTTTTTTTTTAAACTTGAAGAAACTAGCGCCCTATTATGATATGATAGTACGGAACCCTTTGTGTGCGGTATTTTATATATACAGATACATAGTATTCCTCTTAGATATAAGATAAAAGGGAACCAAAACCATGGATTCAACAATAAAACCACATTCCTGACAATATTAATGACACAGCTGACGAGAAATTATATTCACCACATGCTAATTAGATTAATCAGAAACAATTAATACTATGTCAATGTAATTAGCTATCAAAATGGCTGATCAAAGACTTGGCACTGTATAGAAGATACGTAATTTAAGACAGCTATTATCAATCGTGAACCATTTGATGTCAAAAGATGTCGTTGTACGCTTGAGTGTTTTAGAGAATTAGAAATGGGTGGTATTTAAACGAGTGACTGGAAATTCATGAGCGTGGGTCATTGAAATTGGGTCATTGGTGGGTCATTACTATGAAAGCGACTGAAATAGCGAGGCTCCTACACAGTATCAAAGTATATATGTTACGGCTAAAGGTGGGTGTAAACATTAACTCAAGATTAGCCGGCTGAAGTTAAGATTAGCCGGCTATATTTCACCCAGGGGGAAGCCTCGTTTCGCGAGGCTTTTCGAATGTAAAATCAATCAAACCTGACCGAACCTAATATTACTCGCTTCGCTCGCTCACCACCCAAAAAACCCAGTGTTGGGTAGACCTTTATGTGTACAATTCGTTTTGAAGTTTATAATTCGAACTTTGCGATATGAGAGTAGATAAACTATGTAAAACGCCGAATACCATTTATTAATTGGACTTTAACTTTATATTTAGCCGGCTAATCTTAAGTTTTTGTTCACACCCACCTAAGTAACTAGTTACTGTTTTAGAACGTGTTTACAAAATTGGAATAACTCATTGATTAATAATAGTAGTTTAAGCAACTGTTAAGTAATGACAGGTCCTAAAACATGAGAGTGTTTTAAAGAAATGAGGCGAAGTCGAAGTGATTCAATAATCACACGAGTGTTTTAAGACCTAATTGCAACAGCTGCATACATTATTTTAAATACATACATATAACAAGTAATCTAACATGGGTTCAGAAGCCGTAGGAAAATAACCTGCATTGCTACTAGTGCTACCTATAAAATATATATAGACTATAGATATTAAAATATTGCAATAAAAAATAAATTTGAACACATACACAAAATAAATAATTTATTGTAATAGTTGTAATTGACATTTAAATTGGAACAATGGTATAATATACTAGCTATCCCGGCCAACTTCGTACCGCCTAACACTACACTACAGTACACTTCACTACACTACCGCTACACTACCACTACACTACCACTAACACTACCACTACACTACCACTACATTACGAATACACTACCAATACACTACCACTACCACTACACTACCACTACCACTACCACTACCATTACACCTACCACTACACTACCACTACCACCACCACTACACTACCACCACCACCACCACTACCACTACCACCATCACTACCAATACCACTACTACCATCACTACCAATACCACCACTACCACTGCCACTACCACTACCACTACCATTACCACTACATTATCTCTACACTACCTCTTCACTACCACTACACTACCACTACTACTACCACTAATATACCACTACCACTACTATAACACTACCATTACACTACCACTACCACTACCACTACCACTACCACCACCACCACAACTACCACTACCGCCACCACCACCACTACCACCACCACTACCACTACCACCACCACTACCACTACCGCCACCACTACCACTACCACTACCACTACACTACACTACTTTTTGTAGATGTTTCAGGAATTTTTTGGTAATTTTTTACACCTTGGGAAAACTTACATTTTTTAAGTTTTAGAAAGGATCCCTAATTTTTGAAATGCCTTAATAGCATCCGCGGATAGTGTAGCTTCCCAACGGTGAAAGAATTTTTCAAATCGTGCAGTAGTTTCGGAGCCTATTCAAGACAAACAAACAATCAAATCTTTTCTCTTTATAATATTAGTGTAGATTTTATCTACTCTCATAACGTAAAGTTCGAATTATAAACTTTAAAACGAATTTATATTGGCGTACTTTATGAACAAAATACCGAAATTTTAAAAAAAAACACTATAACATTATAGTATTTTTTTTCCATTACGATACAAGTTAATCCAAAAAGTTAATATTACCAACGAAGTTCCATATCATTTTTTTTATTGGAACGCAGATGTGGTTCGGGCCATTTTACAGCATTACAAAAAGTTTTCATTCCAATTTTTACTTGTCTGTGACGGCGCCTGCTTTGACGCATGCTCGGTGATGCGCTAGGTTTGGCGCCATTCATTTTTGTTTTTTATAATTACTGAATTTCGTGGATATTTTTCATTCTTGCTTAAAAATATCTGAGATCAGTGAAAGCATTGTGTTTACCTGTCTGTGACAGCGTCTGCTTCAGCGCAAGCGCAGTGATGTGCTAGGTTTTGGCGCTATGACACGTTTTGTTGTAGGTACTGAATTTTGTAGACATTTTTTTTTTCTTATTCTTTTAATTTTGATCTCTGTTGTTTATTTGATTCAATCTCAATGTATCAGATTTGATTTAATAGTGTATGAAACTGCACATAACTAGGTATTAAAACACTTGTATGACACTATTTAAAACCTCGCCTAGGCTTGGTTTTTAAACTCATACTCGTGTTTTAATACCCCTCATTATGCAACAGTTTCATTATTATAACAGCTCATATACGTCACCACCGAGGGGCTCGAGCCTACCCTGAATCAGGGCGATTAGGCCTTAGTCGACCACGCGGGCCCAGTGCGGGTTGGTCGACTTCACACACAACCTTCGAGTTTCTTCGCAGGCGTGTGCAGGTTTCCTCACGATGTTTTCCTTAAAGCAATCGGTAAGTATATGTACGTAAGTTTTTTTTTTTTAAACTCATTGGTACATTGGCCGTCCAGATTTGAACCCGGTACCTCTGGTTAGATGGACCGAGTCGTTACTGTTTGAGCCACCGACGCTTTCATAAACTACTATAATGGTCCTGGTTGTATTGTAGTGGGAGGGTCTTGGTTGAGACCCACTTGAGTTTTGACACCTGTTCCAAATTGAAACTCACATTACGTTGCAAAAATTGATACTGTTATAACATTTAAGTACAGATTTTACCTTCTACCACAGACAAGAAAGTTCTCATAGTAAAATTGGTTGCCATAATGCTGGTCTTTGCCTACGGATTTTGAAAGCATTTTAGAGGACTTATGATATGTGTGTAGATAAATATATATTATAAAAGTAAGTGTACAATGTGCTTGCCGCTACAACTCAGAAACGAGTCCCGGTGCCGATCAAGCGAATTAAATTATGGTGTGGTAGCCCTCTATCACCCATTCGTGAAGAAAGTTAGGGCCTGCTTATCGATAAAAGTGCTTCCCAACAGGAAGTCGCGGGTTCGATACCCAGCGGAGTCTAAGACTCGGTTGGTTGGTGAAAGGGCATTTCTAAGCTCGCCTGGCTAGCTAAAACTATCTTGTTTAAGTCTTACCGCCAAATATTAAAGCTTACAATATTGATGGGATATGGGAAGATGGGATAGCCAGTTCCCCATTACGTTGGGGAATCTTGGTAAGCCCACTTCCATCTTCGAAATCATCGTCACTTACCATCAGATGAGATGATGCCAAGGGCTTATCAATTGTGAATAAAAAAAGATCCCAGATCATTGTAGAACATTCCAGAACACTATCGAATGTTGTGGAACGTTCTGGAACATTGCGGATCATTCGAAGGTTTTTTTTTGTTATTCATCTTACTGAGCGAAGCCGGGTACTCCAGCTAGTATTCAAATAAAAACCAAAGTACGTTTGTCTATTAGTATGAAATATCCAAAAACTTTTTTGCTCCGATCTAATACTTATTTAGTTTAAGTTTCGGCCAAACATTTTAGTTTCATCCTTGACGTTGGGTTTTTTTTATTTACAATTGTTAAGCCCTCGGCATCATCTCACCTGATGGTAAGTGACGACAATGCCAAAGATGGAAGCGGGCTTACCAAGATTCCCCTACGCAATGGAGAACTGGCTATCTTATCTTATCTTGTTAGCACTGATTTTTGGCGGCAAGACTTGGATAAGATGGTGGTTGCTATTCAGGCGGATTTAGAAAATGCCCTTTTACCAATAAAACCAAGTCTTACAAGTTAACCCCTTCGGGAATCGAACCCGCGACCTCCTGATAACCATTACGCCACGGAGGCGGTTAAATATACGAGGTTCATATAAAGAAATGATATTAGATTTTTGGGCGATATAGAAAGGCTCTACGACTATGTATATGTACAGCCTGAAGCTCTTCGCTCGAGTCTTTTTATTTAATAAGTATCTTTTCCATATTATTTGTTATTACTTATTACACATAGTAACCAATTCAAGATCCTTTCACAATAAAATTGCCTGATTCTGAGGGATCCATCGTTGTTATTTAAGAAAAATACAAGATTGTATTATAACAGAAAGTTGGATCCAATATACTTGAGTAAATAAGCTTTTTTTAGGGTTCCGTGCCCAAAGGGCAAAAACCGGCCAAGTGCATGTCGAGCCACGCGCAATGTAGGGTTCCGTAGTTGCCAATATCGCGTCCATATCTAATTTTCAAATTTTCAAATACAGCGGTATAGTTGTGTGGGGTGGGGACACTCGACTCCAACAAATTTATCACTTTCAAGCCTATTTTTTCGAAGAATGGAACCCTAAATTATAAAATGGTCTTAGAAAACTCCCAACTATTTTTTAATCTCTAACCAACGATACCCCACACGATTGAGTTTGACGAGAAAGAAAAACTCATACCCACTTTACTTGTAGGGGAGGTAACCTTAAAAGTTTTTTTTACATTTTTTTTTAATTATTATTATACTCGTATAATATATGATATATCTTTGCCAAATTTCAGCTCTTTACTACTAATAGTCTAGAAGCTAGGCCGCGGACAGACAGACACGACAAAACTATAAGGGTTCCTTGTTGTACTACGGAACCCTAAAAACGGGACCCCATTACTAAGACTTCGCTGTCCGTCCGTCTGTCTGTCTGTTCGTCTATCACCAGGCTGTATTTCATAAACTGTGATAGCTAGACAGTTGAAATTTTCACCGATGATGTATTTATGTTGCCGCTATAACAACTAATACTAAAAATTAGAAAAAGTTAATTTTTCCATACAAAAATGAGTTTCTATTAAACGTGAATTTATGACAAGCATTCTATTCATTCTTGTACCAATGTTTTACGTCATCTAATAAAAGCTTTAGCTTTTCTTAGGAAAAATAAAAAAAACACCGGCCAAGTGCGAAACAGAACCGAATACAAAGGGTTCCGTAACATCATAATAGATGGCGCTAGTTTCTTCACGTTTAAAAAAAAACACGTTTTTTGTAAGGATACCCCCTTTATTTTTTTCACGCTTTTAGTATTTGTTGTTATAGCAGCATCAGAAATACATCATCTGTGAAAATTTTAACTGTCTAGCTATCACAGTTTATGAAATACAGCCTGGTGACAGACGAACAGACAGACAGACGGACGGACAGCGAAGTCTTAGTAACAGCTCAGTCTAAGAATCCATACAGTCTTCCAACGGAGGACGTCAAGACGGGAAATCGTGCGGGGGCTGCGGGGCGGGTAGGGCCCACTAGGCCATTGTCACCGTTTGTATGGTGCGGTGGGCTCATTCATTGAGGGTCGTCACGTTGCATTTTTCAATCGTTCATGCACGGCTAATTATTATCTTTTGATTTATTTTGGTTCATAATTTTTGAACATTATTAAAGCATTTAGTATAATTTAAATAAATATTAAAATATTTTGTTATAATTATCTTTTTTAATAAATTTAAAAGAAAATAATTTTGCTACAATTATTTTTTAAATGAATTTGAAATTATTAAAAAAATAATTGAAACTAAGTGTTTTAATAATTTATTATACAAATATAATATATATATTCTTTCATTTTATTGTCAAGTATTGTGACAACCCTTGGTGCTGTGATCAATGACTCGTGATTTTGGCGATGACGCGATTATCAAAGGCGTTGGACGACTGTATGGATTCTTAGACTGTGGTAATAGGGTCCCTTTTTTACCCTTTGGTTACGAAACCCTAAAACCTGGTAAAGTGCGAGTCAGAACCGCGCACAAAGGGTTCCGTACCATCATACTAGATGGCGCTAGTTTCTTCACGTTTGTATGGAGACTTTAACTTTTTCTAATTTTTAATATTTGTTGTTATAGCGGCAACAGAAATATAATATCATCTATGAAAATTTCAACTGTATAGCTATCACGGGTTATGATATACAGCCTGGTGACAGACGGACAGACAGATAGACAGACGGATGGACGGACAACGGAGTCTTTATAATAGGGTCCTGCTTTTACCCTATGGGTACGGAACCCTAAAAGGGTAATACAATCAAATTCAAATCGAATTCTCGTAAATTTAAAAAAGTCTTTCCGGATGTGACGTACAAAATTCTCAATTGGGGGCTCGACCTGACCACGAAAAGATTCTGATAATTATCCACTTCAGTCATATTATCATATCAGCTCATTCACGTCCCCACCGCGGAGGGGCTCGAGCCTACCCTGAATTAGTGCGATCGGGCCTTAGTCGACCACGCGGGCCCAGTGCCCGTGCCAGTTGGTCGATTTCACACACAACCTGCGAGTTTCTCCGCAGGCGTGTGCAGGTTTCCTCACGATGTTTTCCTTCACCGTAAGAGTGTCGGATACACGTACTTTATCATCATCATCATCATTATATCAGCCGGAAATCGTCCACTGCTGGACAAAGGCCTCCCCCAAGGATTTCCACGACGACCGGTCCTGCGCTGCCCGCATCCATCGGCAATGGAGCGTGCTATGCTCGGAGTTTCTCTGCGTGATCGAATCAGAAACGAGGAGATCCGCAGGAGAACTAAAGTAACCGACATAGCTCACAGAATCGCTAAACTGAAGTGGCAGTGGACAGGGCACATAGCTCGTAGAACAGATGGCCGATGGGGCAGTTAAGTTCTCGAGTGGCGACCGCGCACCGGAAAACATAGCGTAGGAAGGCCTCCCACGCGGTGGACCGGCAACCTGGTAAAACGTACATATGAAATCTAAATTCGAAATCACATTGGTACGTGGTAGGATTCGAAACACGACCTCCCGGACAGGAGGCGGCGGCCCTAGCCGTTACGCCACCGACACTCAGTCATATAAGTATCAGGTTTTCTTAGTTACTTGTCTACTACGTAAGTACACTGGAGAGCGATGAATCCGGGTCACTTAAAGAATCCTAAAAATCTCGGAAACTAAGAAGACTAGCTTAATGAAATAAATTGTGTTTAAAAGACAATTTAATACTCCTTAAATGAAATCATTAAAACTTCTTAGTTATTTTAAATTTATATCATAAAAAAATCAAATTTGAAAAAGGGAGACTTTTGAAGATGGAACTACGAAATTACTTCATTTGTTTTTGCTTTTGTTTCTAATCTGTCATTTAAGTGGGTACATAAACCATGTTGAGTGTTCAATATTTATTATTCAAGCAGTAATCAAAATCATGTCGCTTACACCTGAAGAATGCACCAGAATACTCACAATGCTGGAAAACGGCCGGGGTCAGCGCGATACAGCCACGACTGTCGGTGTGTCGCTCTCAACAGTACAAAGAGTTCTCCAACGTTACGAGGAAACTGGCTCTAACCTACGCAGACTAGGAACAGGCAGAACCAGGTGTACCACAGCACGAGAAGATCGATACTTGGTGAACACAATGCTTCGTAATCGCTTTCTCACAGGAACTGAACTTACAAATCAGTTTCGACGCCTAGGAGGAAGTAACCCAAGCGCATGGACAGTAAGGCGACGACTTGCTGAAGCTAACTTGAAACCACTTAGATCTGCAAACGGCCCTAAACTGGAGCGTGGGCATCGTATTTCAAGACTAAGATATGCCCAGAACCACTTAAATTGGAGTATTGGAGATTGGTCAAAAGTTATGTTCTCCAAAGAATCAAAATTTATGCTCTACAGCACGATGGAAGACACAGAGTGTATAGAAGACCACGGGAAAGATTCAAGCAAGCATGCATCGAAGAAAAAGTAGCCTACGGTGGTGGGAATTTCTTCTGAGAGTCGCACAGAACTGGTGTTCATAGAAAACGGCTCTTTAACTAGCGAAAGATATGTGGAAGAAATCCTCAATGAACATGTTGGTCCATTTATGGTCAATTTGGGTGAGGATGCTATTTTTATGCATGACAATGCCCGGCCTCATACGGGTTGGATTGTGAATGACTACCTTCAAGAGATGAACATTACTCGTATGGAGTCGCCAGCACGCAGCCCGGATATCAACCCGATCGAGCATGCTTGGGACGAGCTAGGGAGATGCGTAAAACAAAGAAGCCCTCCCCCAATCACGCTTCGCTCAAAATTGCTCTCACAGAGGAATGGGAGAATATTCCCCAAAATCGTATAAGGAACTTGGTGTACAGCATGCCAAACCGCGTAAACACAGTGATGGAAGCACGAGGAGGCAATACGAAGTATTAAAATTCAAGTAAATCGTAATGTTGTTCAAAAATGTCATGTTTCCTATTTTTGTTTTAAGGCGAGATCAGCAGTTTTTTTTAAATTTATGTAATTTTTTGTAAATAAAATGTAGTGACTCTTAAATTTTATTACTTTCATTTAAGGGGTATTAAAGTGTCTATTAAACACAATTTATTTCATGAAGCTAGCCTTCTTAGTTTCCGAGATTTTAAGGATTCTTTAAGTGACCCGGATTCATCGCTCTCGAGTGTAGTTTAATAAATTCAACTTGTATGAGTTTGGTTGGTGGAAGGGCATTTTATTAGCCCGCCTGACTAGCTACCACCATCTTATCTAAGTCTTGCTGCCAAACATCAGTGTTAACATCATTTATGTGTTTAGGCTTGAAGATAAGATAGCCAGTTCTCCATTGCGTTGGGGATTCTTGGTGAGCCCGTTTCCATCTTCGGCATCATCGTCGTTAGATGATGCCAAGGGTTTACCAATTGTAAATTTAAAAAAATCAATACGTAACTTGTACATTAGGGTCCGTCCTTTAATCACGTGATGTTCTTAGCAACTTTTTAACTCTCCCTTTTCCCCCAGGTGATACGCGGTGAAGTTTCAGACTTATTACTCCCCCCAGACTCAAAATCACGTGTATTTTTCTGGTACAAAGTATCTTAAAAACTTTCAAGGCGGTTGTTACGGCGGGCAGGGAAATCGTATTCAGTTTAGAAAACGCGCGTTCAGTGAACAAATAAATACACTTGATATCTTGCAACAACCCCTCCTCCCCCTTGTGATATTTCTTAATTTTTTTCGAACCCCTTCCCCTACAACTTCACGTGATTTATGGACGCTCCCTTAGGTGATTTATTCAGTTTATTGTGATTAACATTATCCAATGATGATGATAATGGTAATTATTACATAAGCAAGTAATTTATTGAATTCATGAAACTTTTATTTTTGGTGACTATTATCGAGGTGTATACAAGATAAACATAGTCTAACTTAATTATTAATATGCTTACCTGAAAATACAGTACAATCCTGCACATCGCTGTCCCAAAGAACCAGGTTTCCGTCACGTCCCACAACACTGTTGGTGGCAAACATATCAGAATCACCATGAAATCAGCCACTGCCAAGTTTACAATGAAATAGTTCGTCACTGTCCTCATTGAATGATTTCTATACACTGCTATGCAAACCAGGGCATTCCCTATGAGCCCTATGATAAAAACTATACCATGAGTTGTTATCAATACCCATTCATAAGGGTGTGGAAATATGTAATCATTCAACATGTTTATGTATTCTTCTTTGGTCATGTTACAAAATTCTGGATCACCAACGCATGGTTCCTCTGTAGTGTTATCGTATTCTAAATAATCTTCTTTACTGATAATCCTTCCATATTCTATATCACTTTTGTTTGTGGTATGAAAATCTTGACTAGTATCATTTAGAAGAGTTTCTTCTAACACTTTATCTATAACATGACCAATGTCATCTATGTTTTCAGTATTGTTTGATATGGATCTTTTTACTAATCTATAATCATTATTTACATTTTTTAATTTGAATATATTATTATAGTTACTATCTAATACTGTGTTGTTATGCGTTGTATGGCTAATTTCTGTTAGGAGAATTTGATAGCTCATACATACACTGCACGCCAATATCATGGCGATCATTTTAAACTTTTCCACCCCCATTTTCTCGTTTTCATGTCAACATTTTATTGTTTAATAATTAGTACTGATTCTTCATGTGTTTGTAGCTTCTGTTGGCCACAAATCCAAACCAATGCGGCACCGCCGTCATCTGTAACAAGAAAAGTTAGGTTTTTATCAAAATATACGTTTTCGGCTTGAAGGTAAGACATACGACATTTAAGACATTTATTGATTCTAGTAAGATAGTCAGTTCACTATTGCGTTGGGAGATCTTGGTAATCCCGCTTCCATCTTTGGCCTCATCGTCACTTACCATCAGGTGAAGTAGGTACTACTGTTATGAATAAATATTTTTGCTACAACGTAGCAATCAAAAATCGGCCAAGTGCGAGTCGGATTATACAAAGTAGTTCGGAAATCTTTAAAAAAAATTTTATTTTAAAAACCCAAATCTTATTTACAGTTGGTAATAGAACATTTTGTATGGAAAATCTATTAACTTTTGACAAAAAGTTCATCTTAAGTTGGTCGATTGTTACTCCTAAACTAAGAAAGCCTACTTAGCCATGAAAGTTTTGATTTTAAATTGATTATAATCTCCTACTATTTACAATCTTTTTCAGAAGTTATGAAATAGCGGTTTAGCTTGTAGGGGTGGGGGGAACCCTGACTCGTATAAAAAATTGCCCTTTAAAGCTTAATATTTCACAAACAGATACCTGAATTAAAAAATGGTTTTAGTAATCTCTCATCATCATATCAGCCACAAATCGTCCACTGCTGGACAAAGGCCTCCCCCAAGGATTTCCACGACAACCGGTCCTGCGCTGCCCGCATCCATCGGCTTCCAATAAATACATTTGCACTGATGCACAAGGAAAACTAATATATGTATAAGCTTAAATGTTATTGTAAAGCCTATGTTGATTTTCAATTATTTCAGTTTTGATTTACATACTTACAACTTGTGTTGATTTTATCTAACTATGTATGTGAATGCGATTCATTTCTACCTAAAATGTGTCTTTTAATACAAAAAAATCATACCTCTATTACCGAAATCTGTCATGTTTGAGCCTCTGTTAGTGAAACCCTCTATTAGTGGATTTTTTTTTTAACCTGGCTAAGTGGAACCCTGCATTAGTGAAATACCTCTTTATATGAAATTAAATTGCCAGTCCCTTGAAATTCCACTAATCCAGGTTTCACTTTAAATAAACTTCCAATAAACTCTCAATTGTTTTGAAAAACCTAATCAACGATACCCCAAAACGATAAGGTACGTTAGTAAAAAAATCACCCTCCCTTTACATATAGGGGACGTACCATAAACATTTTTTTAAAGATTTTATTGTACAACTTTGTCGGCGTGATTCTACATATTAATCACGCCGACAAAGTTGTACAATAAAATCTTTAAAAAAATGAACAGACGGACAGACAGACATGGCGAAACTATGAGGGTCCCTTGTTGACTTCGAAACCTTAAAAACGATACAGTAGGTACTCATTTGCTACGACACTTTTTTCTCCACAAATGATAAGCACTTTTAGCGCGGTAACGCTGATAATCGTTCAACTTTCATTCGACCTTTTTTTATTCCATCTATTTGTTCCATTACGCATGCGCTGATATGTGTTTTAAAACCCAAATTCCATCAATCATTCAACATTTCCATACTTTCATATTTTTATTAAAAATAAATTTAAATAAAATATCTTGCTGCTTCCTTTAAATACCCATCTTGGGTAAGTTAAATTATGTTTAGTGTAAATTATTTAATGTGTTTTTTATTACTTAATGTGTAATTATTTTGTACTTTTTTTAGGTCTTTTATCTCAAAATGAAATTAAATTCTGTAAGCACGTACGGAATTTTGAAAGCGAGGTATTTTTCAAACTGTTGTCTCTGTTTTTTTCTTTACGTGTAAAGAGTAAAGAAAATAACCACACTTTTATGCACTTTTTCAATGTTTTTTTTTCAACTTAGATATAGGCATTTTTGCAAAAAAGTGAGTCCGACAATATGTCAGGATTTTATTGAGGAATAAGACAGAGAAAAAATAAGGTGCTATGAGTAACTGGAGTGAAGTAAAGCTGGTTTTTGTGGGCTAAAACAGCAAAAATTGTCAAAATGTAAGCGAACTTTGCTTTTTTTTCTATAGAGAAAATTTTATCAAATCGTGTTTCCGACTTCTACACTTTGTAGCAGATATACTGTTATATGTTTATTAAAAAAAAATATAAATGCATTGCAGTTTCAACCGCAGAAAAAATACTTTTGCCTTAAAAACCCATGCCCTGCCGTACACATGCCTAACATACAGTATGGACACTCCCTGCCGCTCTCTAGATTGCGACCTCACCCCATCGTCACCCAGATTGATTCAGTTTGGTTACAGTTTGGTTCTCGAACGTATGGGATTTTGCCGTGATTTGGTTTGCTCGGTCATTTGTTTTTATAAATGTCATTTCCCGAACGTTTGTATGCAGTGTCCGGGGTGTGCTTACATTCTGTTGATTCTTCTGTAGGTATTTTATTGAGACGAACAACTCATTTTCTTCTCAAAATATACTTAGTAAAAAGATACAAAATAAAATCGCAAAAGCAATTTAGCGAAGCAATCCTATAAAAATATTTGAACATTTTATACTTTCGTTTCAACAGTCTCCAAATGCGTGCCTAAGTAATTATTGTCTCTCAGAAACTTCCATTCGAGACAGAACTTTTCTTTTTATACAGGCTGTAACAAAATTGCTGTTAGGTTCCGTTAACTGGGTCATCTACTCATCAAACTGAATAACTATTGTTCTACGACATTTCTGAAATTGCATTTTTTTTATTTTTCATACAAATCGTTCAGCGACCAATTTTGTGCATTTTAGTACGGAGGATCCAAATTTATTATTGAGAATTGACTATGGGTTTTTTGGAGAAAGTTGTTCAGTATGATGAGTAGATAACGAGTTAACGGGTCCTACGCCAAATTTTGTTACATCCTGTATAAACAACTGAATCTTTCCTTACATTCTGAAAATTTAATGAAAAAAATTAAAAATTTGTTTGTAGGATCTGTATTTACAGCAAGGATATCCGCAGACGTAGTACGAATAAGACATAGCTCATAAAATTAACATAAATATTACCAATTTAAATGAGTGTTTCACATTTAAATTAGAATTGATAACACAGTTAATTTACTCCTATTCATAAAAGCTTTTATTTAACTTGTAATTTTTGTATGTATGTGTGTGTATTGTGTATGTATGTATGTATGTATTTTGTTTAGTTCAAATAATGCAATCGATTTTAGAGCGACTTCCATGAAATTAGGAATAAAGGCGTGTTACCGGTGCCAACAGATCCTTTTGTTATTTTAAAGTTGATCTAATGATGGTGGTGAAATCATCAAAGTCCCAGATGCGCCTTCAATTTTTCAATAGAATCATACGAAAACAATACTGTGCTCACCTTTTTTGAATTTGGAATCGCGTATTTTTTATATTCATTTGAGCTTTTGGCTTTCAGAGCATAAAAACAAATGAAAGCTTGTACCTAAAAGCTTTTAGGTTTTTCGAAAATTATTAAGACTGTTTTATTATAGGTAATGTTTCAGCCAAGATCGTAAAGGAAAAGGGCGACACGGGCCGTGGGGTGTATTACACGAATCCTTTCAAGCCATAACTGTTTGAACTTATACACTTGCAATTTTGTGTGTTTAGTAAGACACCTTCGATCACTTGGAATCCCAATTTTCATAAACATCTAGATAAAGGGAAGTGAGTCAGCCAAGTTCGAAAAGAAAAGGGCGATACCGGCCGTGGGGTGTATTACACGAATCCTTTCAAGCCATAACTGTTTGAACTTATACACTTGCGATTTTGTGTGTTTAGTAGACCCCCTTGATCACCAATAATCCCAATTTTCATAAACATATAGACACAGGGCAGTGTGTCAGCCAAGTTCGAAAAGAAAAGAGAGATACCGGCCGTGGGGTGTATTACACGAATCCTTTCAAGCCATAACTGTTTGAACTTATACACTTGCGGTTTTGTGTGTTTAGTAGACCCCTTTGATCACCAAGAATCCCAATTTTCATAAACATATAGACACAGGGCAGTATGTCAGCCAAGTTCGAAAAGAAAAGGGCGATACCGGCCGTGGGGTGTATTACACGAATCCTTTCAAGCCATAACTGTTTGAACTTATACACTTGCGATTTTGTGTGTTTAGTAGACTCCCTTGATCACCAAGAATCCCAATTTTCATGAACATATAGACACAGGGCAGTGTGTCAGTCAAGTTCGAAAAGAAAAGGGCGACACCGGGCGTGGATTTTATTACAAGCACCATTTTGGGCCATTTTCGACCTATCCGTATATTTGAAATCCATTTTCCGCCTCCTTGGCGTAATGGTTAGTCCATTCGCTTCACACCAGGAGGTCTCGGGTTCGATTCCCGGTGGGGTCATCTTGTAAGACTCGGTTTGGTTGGTGGTAGGGCATTTTCTAAGCCCGCCTGGCAAGCTACCACCATCTTATCTAAGTCTTGCCGCCAAACATCAGTGTTAACAACATTGATGTGTTTCGGCTTGAAGATAAGATAGCCAGTTCTCTATTGCGTAGGGGAATCTAGGTAAGCCTGTTTCTATCTTTGGCATCATCGTTACTTACAATCAGGTGAGATGATGCCAAGGGCTTACAAATGGTGAATAAAAAAAATTAAAAAAATTGACTTACACACTTGCGATTTTGTATAAGATCCTAAAGATTTCTGAGATATTGACGTCCAAAAATCATTATTGTCAGGACACGAATTGGCGAGGCAGTATGAATTGGTAGTCAATTAATAAATATTCGCACTTAAGTCGGCCAGAGCAAAGACAATCGGTTTAGGTGGGGTTTCACACACGGGTCGGACTAACGGTGTATATATGGTGCTCCATAAACAAAGGCTCACCTGATCGCATGTCCATGTGTCCTAACACCGGCATCACACCCTGGACACTTCATACAACGGGCCAGAAATGACATTTCAAAAAAGTAATGACGGAACTAACAAAACGGCAGCGAAATCCTATACGTTCCACAACCAAACTGTAACCAATCTGTATCAATCTGGGTGACGAGGGGGGAGGTCGCAATCTAGAGAGCGGCAGGGAGTGTCCATCCTGTATGATAATACTAATATATGTATACTTTGACATGGTACAGAGATATGACTTATCGACACGATAGAAGAAGAAGGAGAAGTAAATAGTAATGGATTCAAATTACCACACCCCTTTTGAACATTAAAAATAAACCATAATTTAATTGTTGGAACAATTAATTATTTAAACAATGCTCCAAAAATGCAAAATAAGCTTAAAACAAACGTAGGTAATTAATTAAAACCATCCAATTAAGATTTAAATGGGACAAATTTAAATAGAACGTAAAGCTTATTACAGTCAATTCGTAGTGAAATGAAGTACTTACATCAAAAGCTATGTCATTTTCTTATGCAAAATATTTTTGACAGCCTTTGATGACATATAAAATTGAGACATTATCTTTTTTTTTTTTTTTTTTTTTTTTTTCCCCTGTTAAGGGAGCGCGGAGGTGAATGCATTTACGCATACCAGAGGAAGCTTCGGCCGAAGGCCGAAGCTGCCCCTGGTTATGTGGGACTCAGAGCTCTGCGCCTATATGCATACGTCCCCTTTACACTCGGAAGGTGTATGAATGCGTATGCACAGGCCCAAAGACCCCACTACCCACTAAACACCCCCTCGCGAAAACTTTGGCGGCATAGCCGCCTTAAAAGTTCGTCGGTGCGACCCTCACCCTTAGGGAAGGGTGGGGTGCGTAAGTAGGGAGGGGTTGCACCGAACGCACCGAGTAGATAGCCAGCGCGCACAGTGCAGGGGCCCCTCCCTTGTATGTGCCATGCGGGGATGGCACATGAACTGAGAGGTGGGAGAGAGAGACGGCAGGGATCGCAGTAAGCTGCCTTGAAAAAGGCGGCCCGAAACCAGTATGTGCCGCAGACCGACGAACAGTTCCCCGACGACGAATGGCGCGCGAAATGTCAGTGTACAATCCTCCACATGTGGCCGGGGACTTAGGCGGCATGCTTCTGGGCACGGGACCTCTTCACACGCAAATTCGTCGCCGGGGTACGCCATCCGAAGCACGCGGCACGACGGTACTGCTCGTTCGAAGCTGTGGGGCCGCGACGTGTATGGCTAAGTTGGCTTCCCGGCGATGTGACGTGCACGTTGACCGAGTTATACCGCTTCACAGGTTCCACGGCTGCGATCCTGCGTGCTTCTCCATCGCCGCGATACACCTCCGAAGCACACGACGACCCACGATGACGGCGAGTTGAACGTAAAGACGGCCTTGAAAAAGGCGGCCCAGAAACTAGTATGGTCTAGCACACGTCCACCGCAAGCGACAGACGGTGAAAGACCTGAGACATTATCGTTGATGTAGGCCTCATAAGGAGGCTCAAGGTCTCGCAAAGGGTGATGTAGCGAGCTATGCGCGGGGTTTCTAACGTGATCGATGTCATATAAAACGATTATTATTAATATTTCATGATGCAATGTTAGGCTGTATGAATATGATCCCTTTGCTTGCTGCGAGCAGAACTGTTAAGCTATAATAAAGTCTGTATATGATTTTCAAAAATGTAAGCTGTGCATTTAATTCTCAAATGCTAAAACACTGATAAAACTAATTAAAACATCATGATTATGACTTACATCAACAGCTATGTCATAATATTGACTGACTCGGTGGCTCAGTGGTTAGTGCCCTTGACTACTGATCCGAGGGTTGTGGGTTCGATCCCCACCCAGGGCAAGCATTTGTGTGATGAGCAGATTTTTTTGCTCTGTGTCTGGATGTTAAATATCTATATATGTATGTATTTAAATGTATATTAGTATGTATATCAGTCTCTGGTAACAGGGAATCCTACTTTGGGGCCAGATGACCTTGTGTGATTTGTCTGAGAATATTTAAAACATCATGATTCCCTTTAATCGAATCAGAAATAAGGAGGTCATAGGACATAGCCCGTACAATTACTAAACTCAAATGTAAGTGGGTGGGGCATATAGCTTGTAGAGCAGACGGTCATTGGGGCAGTAAAATTCTCGAGTGTTTTCAGCGCTGAGGAGGACGCAACGTAAGCAGGCCTCCCACTGGACCGACGAACTGGTAAATGTAGCAAGAAGCCGCTGGATGCGGCCAACGCAGGACCTGTCGTATTGGAAGGCCTTTGCCCCGCAGTGGACGTCTTTCAACTTATATAATGTGAGCAGATAATAATGACTTTAACACTCTCTTACATTATTTATTTATGTGATTTATCCAGAAAGATATTTAAACATTGTATGCTTGATATAGTAGGTTCTTGGTGGAACACTGAACTGAACATATTTAGGTTTTTTCTTGCACTATTCCACAATTAATGTAAATAAAACAAAATTTGTTTATGTCACGAAACCGGTTGCAGTATAAACAAATTTTGTTTTATTTACATTAATTGTGGAATAGTGCAAGAAAAAACCTAAATATGTTCAGATATTTAAACGTTAAGAACAACTGACTTCAATAAAAAAATCGGAGCGCGACTTCAAAAAAGGAGGTACAATTCAACCCGTATGTATGAAATATTGTTGGAATTACACAATATTCGTATATTATGTAAATACGTTGAAACCCCACGCATAGCTCGATCCATCACCCTTTGCTTGACCTTGAGCCTCCTGATGAGGCCCACATCAACGACTATATCTCAATTCTGTCATCAAAGGCTGTCACAAATATAATATAACTTAAAAAATATATTAAAAAAATGGAAACTTTTGACACCTGTTTAGAAGCCCACATAGACTAACATATACGAATATTGTTTAATTTTTTTTTTTTTGAGAGGATAATTTTTTTTTGTATTTTTTATTCATTGATCATCATCATAATATCAGCTTTTATTCATGTCCAATTAATAAAAGTCATTAATATTATATTATAAATAACGTTTAATTCCAACAATATTACATACATACTAATTGAACCTCCTTTTTTGAAGTCGCTAATAAACTCGTCGTCGTTTTAACGCCGCGATTTTGTAATTGAAGTCCTAGCGCCGTCATTAGAAATAGATAATCTCCTCTTTTGAAGTCGGTCAACAAAGTTGGTTAATTAATGATTTACGCAATATGGTAGCATGAAACGTGTGCAGACACATCTGGAGTTTTATCCAGTTGTTGGCTCATAAAGTCAGCATCAAAAATATCTGACTGATCTAAAGAAATCGACATTGTCATATTAGCCCAATAACGTCCACTGCTAGATAAAGGCCTTCCAAAGGATTTTTATAACGACGGGTCTTGTGTTGCCCGCATATAGCGGCTTCTCGCGACCTTCACTAGGTTAATAAGTTTTTAAGCTTTTGGACTGGGGTGGACTCGGCATTAATATCAACGGCGAGTAAATCACCCACCTTAAATTCGCTGACGATATCGCGGTCATGGCTGAGACTATGGACGACTTAGGCACAATGCTCGATGGCCTCAGTAGAGCCTCTCAACAAGTGGGTCTTATAATGAACATGGACAAGAAGAAAGTTATGTCAAACGTTCGTGTCATACCTACTCCTTTGAAGGCTGGAGGCTCTACACTAGAACTTGTTGCTGAATATGTGTACCTGGGACAAACAGCCCAGTTAGGTAGGTCCAACTTGGAGAAAGAGATCAATCGTCGAATCTAACTTGGCTGGGCAGCGTTCGGGAAGCTTCGCAATAACTTCACGTCCCAAATACCGCAGTGTCTTAAGACCAAGGTCTTTGTTCAGTGTGTGTTGCCAGTGATGGCATACGGAACTGAGACTTGGTCGCTTACCATGGGCCTCATAAGAAGGCTCAAGGTCACCCAAATACATACACGAATACGTATAAATAAAAACAAATATAATAGATATGAAACCCCAAGACATGGAGCAGACGAACCTGTTTGTCACAAGAACGTTTTGCCCTGGGTAGGGATCGAACCTAGACCCACAGACTATCAAAATCGGTGAAGTAATTAAAAACATAACAAAAACCAGAACAAAATATTCAAAGTTTTACTAAGTTGTTGCGATGCAGGTTCTTTTTTTTAACGTGTTCAGCGTTTCCATTTATTTGTTAATTTCTTTTACGTCTTTCAGAATATAATACATATTATATAAAATGTTTGCGGAGGAAAGAAGTGATATAGACTTCTAATTAGCCCAACATAATTCCCGAGGATCCGGAAAGAACTAATTGCCACGCTCGCGAGCCGCTTGCGGCTCTCGCACCACACACCCTTGAAGACAGTCATAGAAACCGCGGACAAAAGCTAGTTATTTAATAACTTATTTTGTACTAGTCGTCAGCGCACGGCTGCGCCCACGTTGTTTTAAATTTTCCCGTAAGAATTAGACGTTTTACCGCGATAAAAAGTAGTCTATGTTTATTCCAGAACGTAACCTACATGTGTGCTAAGTTTCATCCCGATTCGACCAGTGGTTAAAACGTGAAAGAGTAACAAACATCCATACATCCATAATATTATTACATTAAAAAAATTGACATCTATAATATTAGTAGGATTATTTCGTTGTTACATTTTTCGTATGATGCGGACTGTACCGACAATACGTCATTACGCGTATTGTTTACGCTACCTAAAAGCATTCCTTTGTGTTTGTTCATCTATTTCTTTCATTGTTTCTTGATAAAAAGGAAAACTTTGGGGTAATTCTACTCATCGTATTTTTTTATGGTTCCCTATCAAAAGGGTGCCAATGAGACCCTAAGACTAAGCCGCTGCTGTCTGTCCGTCTGTCTGTACACCATTAGCAAGTAGATTAAAATTATAATATAATATATTATATTATATTATTTATGTAATAGGTAGACAGTTAAAATATTCACAGAGTGTGTATTTATATTGCAGCTATAACAACAAATAATAAAAATTAAAGCCCCCTCCTCCCAAGAAAGGTGTTTTTTTGTACAATGGTACAGAATCCTCTGTGAGCAAATCTGACTCACTCTTGGCCGTTTTTAGGGTTCCGTACCTCAAAATAAAATAACGGAACCATTACAGGATCACTAGCGTGCCTGTCTGTCCGTCCGTCAACTTGCTCCGAAACTACTCGACCTGTTGAGTTGAAATTTGTTACACATGTGTCAGTTGGTGACCTAAAGACGGACGTGGGTAAATACATGAATTTTAAACATGAAGGTTGTGGGCCACTTTTGTGAGGTAAATTAGAAAAAAATATATATAAAAGTTTGCAAACTATATGGGAGAGTTTTAATTAGTTCTGGATAGCAAATATGTATGTACCGGTGATAACAAACAACTTTCTTAAATGAAACTATGTGTCAAATTAGAAAATAAAAATTGGTCCTTTGTACATTTTAGCCGCTTTGATAACTTGGTTTTTTTTTCTGATTTGACACATATAGTTTCTTTTGGAAAGTTGCTTGTAATCAAGAGAACTTTTTTATACTTTGTTATAGAGAACTAATTTAAAGTCACCATGTATAGTGTGACATATCATATTTGAATAATAATTTAATAATAATTTATTGAAATGGCTTGTTGTGAAAATCTCAAATATACATTTTTATAGTATTTTAAGTTAATAGTTTTAAAGTTGTTTTAAAAAAAAGGGCGGCCCATGTTTCTGAAACTACTGGGCTTATTTTTTTTTAAACCAGTATGCTTTAGACCACACGACTGAGGTAAAACTTAATCACCGTTCGCGTAACGCATTCACCAGCTTAAACCCCAAGTCAAGCGTGCCATTCGCCTCGCCCGATCACACTTTTCTTAAAGCCAGAAATCACCGTTCGTTCGCGTAACGCATTCAACAGCTTACTCCCCAACTCAAGCATGGCGTTCGCCTCGCCCGATCACACTTTTCGTAAACGCATTCACCAGCTTACTCCCCAAGTCAAGCGTGCGTAAAGAAGTTTTACTTCAAAATATACAGAAAATTTATTTACCAATAAATAATAGGAAAACCTATAAGAAGTCTGTGGTATTCAAAGTAACATATGTAATTAATTTCTTAATCAATGTACGGAACCTTCTCCACGCGAGTTTATCTCGCGCTTGTCCGGTTTTTTTATTTGTGTTTAGTCGTTTTATTGCGTTTGTCTTAATTTACGACGCTCTTTGAATAGAAGATCCACATTGGACACAAAAATATAAATTTGTCTTCTCCTGTCAGAAGTGGAATTTAATTATTTGTCCAATGTGGTATGTCGGAGAAGTCCATGTTTTTAGGAAAAAGAGCAGAAAAATAAGCATCTGTTCAATGTCGCCGAAATAAAATCTTATGGTGAAGGAAAACATCGTGAGGAAACATGCATACGCCTGCGAAGAAACTCGAAGGTTGTGTGTGAAGTCGACCAACCCGCACTGGGGCCGCGTGGTCGACTAAGGCCCGATCGCCCTAATTCAGGGTAGGCTCGAGCACCTCGGTGGGGAAGTATATGAGCTGATAAGACTAAGACCCAAAAAGGTTGGTAATGTTTTTGTGCAATTATGTTTTTAATTTTAAATGAAATTGGTACGGTTATTTACACCTGTATATTCTCTTTCAATGGAACGGTAGCAGGCACATGAACACAATGACTTGACTACTGAAACATTCTTCAATAAAAGGGTCCACCAACAAAAGGGCGAAGTGCTAATATGAAAACTTTCGAAGGGTGCGCCTTTTACGATGGTTTTGTTGCGCGCCCTACCCATATTTTTGTATACAAGGGATTATGAAAAAACTTTGCAGCTATGTAGATGTGTTACATTGTGTAACTTTATGGGTCGACCTTTTTGTGCTGAAGGTATATTTTTGATAGATAGATAACACGTTTATTTGTCACTGCAAACACACTTATAGGTACTAGTCTATATACTAAAAAAAACTTAACAAATGAAAAGAGCAATAAAACCAGCTTAGTGCGAGTCAGAATTGCACACATGGCGCTATACATGGCGCTAGTTTCATGTTTCAAAAACCTTCATACTAGATGGCGCTAGTTTCTTCAAATTAAAAAAAAAAACATGTTTTTTGTATGGATATCCCCGTTATTTTTTCACTTTTTCTAATTTTTGGTAACTATTTGTTGTTAAAGCGGCAACATAAATACGTCATGTGAGACAATTTCAGCTGTCTAGTTATCACGGTTCATGAAATACAGCCTGGTGACAGACGGACGGACGGACAGCGGAGGCTTAGTAATAGGGTCCCGTTTTTACCCTTTAGGTACGAAACCCTAAAAGCGGAGAGAGAACATTCGATAAAAAAGAAGAATCAAACAAATAAAAACGTAATTTTAAACAAAAAAAATCGACTTCAAACAGGAAACTAAGGTTCCCCTCGATTTCTCTGAGATGCCATCATCAGATCCTGGTGTCATTATCATGGTACCACTCTTGGGATATCTTCTTTCCTACAAAAAAAATCATCAAAATCGGTTCATTAACGACGAAGTTATCCGCGAACAAACATTAAAATATATGTATATATATATATATATATATATAGAATTGAGAAACCTCCTTTTTTGAAGTCGTTTAAAAATAAGGTAATAAGGTGGAGCTGACGGGGTAGAGAGGAGTGGAGCGGGTCCAGTTGCTGTTTTGTTGCAGTTTAGTGTATTGACATTTTTTAAATATTGTAAACTTACTAAGACCTATTTACTAAGACCTTGAAGTTGATAACATGAAATAAATAAATCTAACCTAATCTAATCATTAAATTTACCAAAATGCACCCAATCTCACCCTTCCTACTTCGTACACACCCACACACACACACACACACACACAACTCTGATTTGTACTTCACACGTGGACAGCTTCTATCTTTATATCAAGCACAAGTGCGATCTTGTATGGAGTACTGTTCTCACCTATGGGACGGATCAGCCCTTTATCAGCTGGATCCCAAGAGTTGTACGTTGATAAGGAAACCAGGATCTGATGATGGGATCCTAGGGAAATCGAGGGCAACCCTCAAATTTTATAGGCACGTATTACGTGTTTCATATGTTTTAAAGAAAATAAAAATAAGTTTTAAAAAACTGAAAACCGACTTCAAAATAAAATTTACTCAAAAGTATAAAATAATATTATTATACTTAAATAGACGACATTTGATACGTAAGTAGTTGTGTGCCGACACCGACCTCATAAAAAAAATAAGACCCTAATTTATTCCGTACCCACCTTTGATTTCGTTATTGTTGGTTAATGTCGTGTTTTTAAGTATCATAATATTATTTCATACTTTTGAATTAATTTTATTTTTAAGTCGGTTTTCAGTTTTTTATTACTATGCCACGTAGCTCCGCTCCGCTCTGCCCACTACACTCCGCTTCTCTCAACGTGCCGTAAATTTTCAAACAATTCTCCCCGCTATTACTGTTTCCCCTGAAGCAGAGCGGAGTATTATTTATTTAGTTATTTATTTCTTCAGGACACAAACAGTCGTTTAACAAATATAGTAACAAAATTTGAGATCACCAATAGACCTAAAGGCCCCTATATGGTAAAAAAATTAATAATGATGAGAGTTACAAGCAACAAAACGAGACAAGTATGTGTAGCAAATAAACTAAAGTTAAAATCTTAGTTATTTAACTAAAATTTATGTATTTTCCAACACTGCGCATACGTGCTTTTTATAGGATAACTAGCTGTCCCGGCGAACTACGTACCGCCTTACATTACATTACACTGCCCTACCCTACCCTACCCTACACTACACTATACTACCCTACCCTACACTACCCTACCCTACACTACCCTACACTACACTACCCTACCCTACACTACCCAACGCTACACTACACTACACTACCCTACCCTACACTACCCTAGTCCTACCCTACACTACCCTACCCTACCCTACATACACTACACTACACTACCCTACCCTACACTACCCTACACTACACTACACTACTCTACACTACCCTACATACACTACACTACACTACACTACCCTACACTACACTACCCTACACTACACTACCCTACACTACACTACCCTACCCTACACTACCATACCCTACCCTACACTACCCTACCCTACCCTACACTACCCTACCCTACACCACACTACACTACCCTACCCTACCCTACCCTACATAAGAACCTTCTCCTGACAATAACGAACTCGACAAAAAAAGAATTAGCCAAATCGGTCCAGCCGTTTAGCGATTCATTTTTATATATAAAGTTAGGGAAATAGAAAAAATGACAACATTATTCAAGAACTTGTTATAGTAATCACAAGTGTGCCTGAGATATGTATTTTTGGCATAATTTGTGTGACAAGAAGAGATGAAGAAATCATGATTTGAACGAGAGGATGTACGTGGTATTTTGACGTTTTTTTTCCAATAGTGAGTTTGAATCAATGAAGTTGTGAATAAAATTAAAAAAATACAGTGTCAAGATAAATTCGTCTTGTTTGGAGAGATTGTATTTTATGTCTATCAGTGCTACTTTTATAATCTGTAATTAAACTACCAGTACGATAATCAAGGGATTTTATAAAATTATTTCGAATTTTTTCAATTCGTTACTATTATGTCCTTTGTCTCCTGTTTAACATTCTTCATAAACCTTCCTCCCTGGTTACCTACGCGAACGCTTCACTTGTAAACGCCAGCCAGACCAACTATCCCGATCCCACCTAAAGTCCCTCCTTAATGTACTGACTTCTACTCCTATTCCTTCTCTGTTCATGCCGTCAGGTTGTGGAATTCTCTTCCTCATGAAATTCGTGACTGTGAGAGCCAATACTCTTTTAAAAAGAAACTAAAATAATGCTATATTTCTCTGTCATCTTGAATTAATTGATTAGCATGACATTTTTATGTATTATTTACAATATGTATTTATATTAGTAATATATATTTATCTATGTATTTATATATACCATCTGTTATCTATATATTTATATTTATGTATTTGTTGTCTATATTTGTTAAAATTTAGTATTTAATTAATATTACTTTAAGTATTACTTTTTTTTATTAAGTTTTGTACACGCCTGCCATCTCAGTCAAAACTTTCTTCTTTCCCGGGTCTGCTGGAACAAATTTCTTTAGAAATAAGCTGTACCCTTTGTATTACCTTAATATTTAAAATCTTTATTTTATGTATATCCTGTGTACAATAAACTATTAAATAAATAAATAAATGTATGTAAATGTAATGTAAATTTTCATATGTCTCTCCCGCTCTGTCTATGTGGGTACGCAGCCTAAGGATAAACTAATTTAATTTTATCTCCGGGCCTGTCACAGATATGATTCGCTTTTATTCAACAAAGACGGTCACTACAAAGGCAACCTTTTTAGGTGAGAACCTCAATTTTCTATTCACCGGAACCAAAATTAAGAATTCCATTTTCGCCAGCCAAAACGACAAGTTAAACATCCGATTAAAAAACCAAAGAGAATCTTCATGAATGTGATCTTTTTAGAAAGGTTTTCGCGTTTTTTTTGGTAAAAAATTAAAATGGCTGTTGCAGGGGGAAACGTGGTTGGATTGGATGGAACTAATTTTCAAAAGCTTTTATTATCCTTTGAAGCGCAAAGTATCGCTTCAAAGCCGATCTTCTTTCTTGCTGTTTCATATTAAATTCTTTTTGGTTTCCGCTGTTGGTCATGGTATTGATTTTTTTTTTGACGAACGAAGGATGATTGACAAGTTGGAGAAAAAAAGGGATGACGGTCGTATTTTTTTTGGAATTTTGGGATGTGAATATTAAAATGTTTAGTTATCGGATATATTATTATTTATAGTTATTTTGAGTTTTTCTGAGGGCCTTTACACTCCGGCCGCATTTTTGGAATCCCGAAGATATTCCGCTTCGGAAGAACCTGAGACGTAATACAATACCAGCGCAAGACACAATATACTACAACGTTTTACCAATCACTTTAAAAATAATTACATAAGAAAACGAAATTCGGAAACACATCGGACAGGTAGCAGCCCTAAGCCGTTACGCCACCGACGCGACGTCTTATAAGCGCATGAAAACTTCTGGCGGTAGATTACCCTCCTTTGTAGGCAGTCGGGTAATAAATTAGTTAGTAAACAGTGGTTTTGGCAGCACAAAGCGCAGTTCAAGAGGCACGGCATTGGTTAAAAGTTATTTAAGATGAAGATGCTTCCACACAAAAACGAGGAGCTTGAATGAAAATTAAAATTTTATTAACATGTTCTGTTGCACGTTAATGTACTTGAAATATAATTAAAGTACAAATTTATTGGTAGTATTAATAATATTATTAATACGCATACATCTAATAATGATTATTAGTAATAGCAGTAATTTTATAAATCAATGTCAAATTGTCAATAGATTTATCTTGTAATAAAAATCCGACGCTGTTACGGTGAAGAAAAAGAGGCTAAGGTGTAAATACAGCTACTTGTTGCATTAATATGTAGGGTAGGGTCAAAAAATCTAAGCATTTACAAAGTTTTCCTGAGTTTTCTATTCCAATTATAAATCTCAAATTGTTAAGAATCAAATTTTAGAAACCGTTTTATGTACTTAATTGATTCACTGATTTGCGGTTGTGAATCTGATGTTTCAATCTAAGAAGCAAACGATGATTGACGTTTGAATTTCGTTTCAATCGAATAAATTGAATTAAACTGTCTGAATATTCTGTGGATTTGTACAAAACAGATGAACAATTATCCAATTGCGTTGATCTCAACATGGGATCGTGATTTCATACAGGTGTAAAAAGATTGGAGTAGGACCCGGTAACTGGGGGTTCTGCTCATAACACTGAACCAGTTTCCTCAAAGAACCCATAGTCAATTCTCAAAAAAAAAAATTTGGACCCTCGCATAAAATCAGCCGTTCGATTTGTATGAAGAGTAAAATTTTTTTTGCGTTATCAGCAAAGTCGTAGAACAAAAGTTGTTTAGTATTATGAGTAAAAACCCCAGTTAATTAGAACTATATTTGTTTATTAAGATATTAGTTTTTCTTAAAACAAAAACTAAATTATTCAGCAGTGAAAACCTACATTAAAATCCAGTACCAAAGTTTGGAAACCAGCTTAGAAAACATTTTTTTTAGGAAACCTGATTTCGAATAAAGAAAAATAATTCTGTTTTCTAAGTGACCGATTTTTTTTCGGTGTTTACAAAATTTATTATTAGGAATGTACCTTACGTTACAGCGTTAACTTTATCAATCTATAATAATTATATCAAAACTGCTGTATAAAAAAACCGGCCAAGTGCGAGTCGGACTCGCGCAAAGTAGGGTTCCGTAGCCTTTTCAAAAAAATAAATATATATTTAAAAAAAACAAAATTATATTTACAGTTGGCAACAGAACATTTTGTATGGAAAATCTATGAACTTTTTACAAATCCAACTGCAAAGAAAGCCTACATAGCCGTGATAAACCAATGGACTCCGTTAGTTTCATTTGACTTCCTACCATCCCAGTTTTAACACTCAGCTACTTTTGTTGTACCGCAGCTACCCTTTAAATTGACGGTAATAATAATAATAATAAATATTCTTTATTGCATACCAAAAAACTTTACAGAAACTTAATTTAAAAATGTACAGTGCAAAGGCGGCCTTATCGCTTTTAGCGATTTCTTCCAGGTAACCTTAAGGTAACCGGTAGGAGTTGGTAGGTAAAAGGCTAAATGCGGGTGGCTGCAGATAAAAAAAAATACAAAAAAAAAAACGGTACGAAGGAACTTTCGATAATCCCTCGACGAATAAAATTAAAACTCTTAAGGCAAAACCCTATCAGAAAATAATGACAACCCCGAAATCGAGAGTTGGAAAAGGTCATCTTTTTGCGGCTGAAACTGCAAAAAAATTTATAACATTTTTTAAATAAATTTATTACAATATGTCTGCTACAAAGTATAGGAGGCCAAAATAATTTCCCTATAGAAAAAAATTGCAAACTACGCTTAAATTTATCAATTTTTGCTGTTTTTGGCCGCAAAAACCAGTTTTACTTCACTACAGTTAGACATAGCACCCTATTTTTATTTCTCTTATTCCTCAATAAAATCCTGACATATTGTCGGTCTCACTTTTTTGCCTATATCTAAGTGAAAACGAAAAAACATTGAAAAAGTACAAAAGTGTGGTTATTTTCTTTACTCTTTACACGTAAAGAAAAAGACAGAGACAACTGTTCCAAGGCGTATTGTGCCTTAAGTTCCAAATTTGGTTCCAATCGAACTAAAAATTTAGCCTCTAGAGCCAAGCGTGACGGACGGACGCACGCACGGACGGAATTGAGATATTCGGTTTTTCAGTATGTGTATAATGATACAGAACACATTTTCACGAACATTGGAAAAGAACCTTTATTTGCGATAACAATACTTCCTCTTCCCTACGGTGTCGAAAAGGAATAAAATCGGCCAAGTGCGAGTCAGAACTGCACACATAGGGTTCCTTACCATCAAACTAAATGGCGCTAATTTCTTCATGTTTAAAAAGGAAATTTTTTTGTATGGAGACCCCCTTATTTTTTCACTGTTTCTAATTTTTAGTATTTGCTGTTACAACGGCAACAGAAATACATTATCTGTGAAAATTTCTACTGTCTAGCTATTACGGTTCATGAAATACAGCCTGGTGACAGAAGGACAGACAGATGGAAAGCGAAGTCTTAGTAATAGCACACCCTGGACACTTCATATAACGGGCCAGAAATGAAATTTCAAAAAGGAATGACGGAACAAACAAAATGGCGGCGAAATCCTATCCAACCAAACTGTAACCAATCTGTATCAATCTGGGTGAGGAAGGGGTGAGGTAGCAATCTAGAGAGCGGCAGGGAGTGTTCATTCGGTCTCGTTTTTACTCTTTGGGTACGGAACCCTAAAAAGACATAAAAAATGCGAATGTCATTTAACTGACATCGCGTGGTGGTGCTAATAAGTAGCAAGTTTATGCAAAGTTCGCGAGTCGAATTCATTAGGGCTCGCATTCCATTTTCTTTACTTTGTTTATGGTACATTTAACAAAGAAAATGTAGCTTCATTCACTCACTACGTTTAATTAATTTTCCACCGGAAATTTTATGTTGATGACAAGGAAAAGTGTTAATTATTCATGTTTATTAATTCTTAGTTTGACAAATAATTTTAATGGGAATTTACTCACTTCTTCTTTGCGTGTCGATGACAAATTAAATCATTCCGGCCCAGAACTTAGCCACTTCGACTGCACTATTTGTGGCGTCCATTAAGTCCTGCTGCGAACAGGTGACAGGGCAGGCAGGACAGGAAACTAAATGAGCCATGGACCGCACCGCTCCACACACACAGTCCAAATTTGGGTTTTCCGAGAGTCCCCACCTGAACATGTTCTCCTTGCTCCGGCCGACCTGAGTCCGAAGTCGATTTAAAGACTTCCAGATCGGCCATGATAATACATGTCCAGCCGGTAGACTCTCAGAAAACGGGACAAAGGGATTAGGAAGCGGTGTTCGAGCACGCCACATGTTGCATCTCGCTTAATAGTATAATACCTGGGCTACCGAGCTTTTCTCGGGCATAGTACCGAGAGCCTTGGAATAAAAAATACGCTACCTCTTTGCGCGGCATATTTCCAGTGGGAAAATCTTGGAATATAGCGTTTTCCCAGAGATGAGACGTATCTAAATCGATTTTTCGCCCCCAAAAATCACCGTACCTATACTAATTTTAAAACAAATCGTTTGAACCGTTGCCGAGCTTCAGATATACTAATATATACATAATTATACAAGAATTGCTCGTATATAGGTATGAGATACAATTTTAAAACTATTTTAAGAAGAAATATTATATTCATGTCACTATTGTAAAAAAATATTTGTGAACGGTATTTTTTTTATTTTTTTTTATTCACAATTGGTAAACCCTTGACAACATCTCACCTGGTGGTAAGTGACGATGTTGCCGAAGATGGAAGCGGGCTTACCAAGATTTCCCAACGAAATGGGGGACTGGCTATCTTATCTTCATGCCGGAACACAAAAATGATATCAACATTGATATTTGGCGGCAAGACTTAGATAAGATGGTGGTAGCTAGCCAGGAGGGCTTATTACTTATTTTACCAATTTTAAATAAAAATTAGCAGATACCTATACCTAACTCTTATATTTCACAAAATCGGTAAATCCTTCGCATTTTAATTTATAAAGGGTTTATGCAAAGTTTATGGCCTCCGAATTCACATTTCGCTTTCCGCAATTAAAAATGGAACACGCTTTATTGACGGTGGTTCGGCGGTTAACTGCCACACTCCGAAACAGAGGTTACTACGTTAGTCATTCCATGTTTGAATTTATATGATCGTTTCGAGGTCTGTACACAAAATGTATTGCATCCCTTTTATAGCAGGTTGATTCAGAGGGTCTAGTTAGACGTAACGATAAAGATCGGAACCGTATATAGTAATCATTTATTTCAGAGGTCTAAGCTTGTATTAATGTATAAGTAACTCGTCTTTTACTAAGCTCATTTCGAAAAACCTATTTTTTTTAAGTAGATGCTTTTATTTGATTTTTTTTTAATTATTTCGTATTCTCCTAGCAAAACCTTTCGTTTTACACATAAAGATCGGAACCGCTCACAGTAATCATTTATATCAGAGGTCTAAGCTTGTATAGATGTATAAGTAACTCCTTTTTTACTAAGCTCATATCAAAAAACCTAAAAATTTTTAAGTAGAAGCTTTTACTTGATAATAATTTTAATTATTTCGTATTTTCGTAGCAAACTCTTTAGTTTGATACATAAAAATTAACCGGTCCGCCATCTTTGGGAGTCCTTCAAATTTGATTTTGAATAACGTCACTAAGCTTACCATGCATTGTTATTCAAACTAAACGTATATGCAAAATTTTAGCTCAATTGAACACCTGGAAGTGGGTCAAACTTAAATTACTTCGTCTTACTTAAATACGAACATTGCGTTTACGTTCACAGGAGGTTTGAGTTTCCATACAAACTTAGTTCCGCTTTAATACAAAAACTACATGCCGGATTAAATCCAAACTTTGAAAATATATTTAGTAAACACATATCGATGTTTGTAATTAGTTTTCAATGTACTTAAAACAAAACAAAAATAATAACAGCAGTTTATTTATTAAAGCGGTACTACGTTTGTATAAAAACTCGAGCCTCCTGCGGACCCTTAATAAAAGTTTGTAAAAATCGATTCCATTACAGTGAGAGTTCCTTCTCTTTTTTTAAGTCAGCCAAAATCAACGTCGGCCTGCCCCATCTACTGATGAAACTATACAAGTATTTTCTAAAAGGCGCCCACTTTTTGTGTATCGTAAACACTTATGATAAAAAGATAGAGTATACATATAAAGTTTTGTGCTTTTCTTGGCTTTTGTCAGTATGCAGAGCGTCGGTAGCCGGGAGGCCTAGGTTCAAATCCTGCCACGTACCAATGTGTTTTCGAATTTTCAATTTCGTATGTACGATTCTCCCTCTTACGGTGAAGGAAAACATCGTAAGGAAACCTGCACACGCCGGCGAAAAAACTCAAAGGTTGTGTGTGAAGTCGACCAACCCGCGCTGGGCCCGCATGGTCGACCAAGGCCCAATCGCCCTAATTGAGGGTAGGCTCGAGCCCCTGTTTGGGGACGTATATGAGCTGATATGATGATATCAGCATGCAGAAGTATCTTTTGTCGTGTCGGAGGAAATAAAGTAGACTTCGAGAGTATATTGGCTTACGTGACTTATCACGTCAAGCCCGACACTTTTACAATTTTCACAAGTCACAACATAATTTTGTTCTATAAATTTTCGTGCTTTTACGGTTCTTATCGTAATTTTGTACTTAACAATTTTGTGGATAATGAACAAGGCATGGTATTGCTTGACTGACTTGGTGATTTACGATATAAATTCGTCATTTGTCGTCTGTTTGTTAACCTAATCTTAGGGTGTATTCACCACGTATCGATCGCCCTAATTCAGGGTAGGCTCGAGCCCCTCGGTGGGGACGATATAAGCTGATATGAAGAAGGTAACCACATCCATGGCGTAACGCGGCTTCGATTCCCGCTGGAGTTTAAGTTTTGTTTGGTGGAAGGGAATCAATCAATGTTGACAGCATTGATGTGTTCCGGCTTGAAGATAAGATAGTCAGTTCACCGTTGCGTTGGGGAATCTTGATAAGCCCGCTTTCGTCTTCGGCATCATTGTCCCTTACCATCAGGTGAGATGATGCCAAGGGCCTACCAATTATGGCTATAAAGGTGGTTTTATTTATACTGATTAATTTATCAATTAAGTCCCCTTTTAATTTTTAGGTTTTAACCCTTAACCACCTACCTCCCGTCTCATAGACTCATTCAAATTATAAAAATGTAATAAACCCAAGTGCGAGCATCCTAGAAACGTCTGTGTCCTTGTACCTTCCCTCCTCCTGCCTCAGTGCCGCGTCACCGCTCACCGAGGTCGGTCGTGCACGCGTCTAGTTTTGGTGAGTATATTTTTGCCTCCGACCGTCTCTGAGACGGGTGGTAGGTGCATACGTATTATTTTCTTAGGGGTCCCGGAGACGGGTTGTAGGTGGTTAAGTAATTATGCATTCTTATTTTCTTTACAGAATCAACCAATCGCTTGGTCTATTAGTCGGTGACCTTGCCTACGTACGTAAATGCACTTATTATTAGGTACTATAGAAGTTTTTAATGTTTTTATCAATTATTGAATATATTTTTATATGCCTAGAATGTGCGAATAAATTGTGCATTCACTGCCGCGAAAAGCAGTAACTAGGTGGTCTGCAATTTTATCAAAATACTGCCTTTTTCATTTTGCTTTATTGTTAATCAGCTTTGTTGATTATTGAATAACAAGAAATTATTACTTGGATCTTTATAAAAAAAGTTATAATTTTAGTTGATCTCATCTTCCAAAGGATATAGTTCCTAGATTAAAATTAAGGACCAGTGCTATATGTTTTAAGAAAAAAATATGTTATGTTCACGTTTTTGATGTTATTATTACACTAATAAATAATTTAATTTGTGTATTTTGTTGTTTGTATTTCCAATTACCTATACAATCCACAATATTTAATATATAAGAGCGATATTATGTAGCCGTCCTAAGGACGGGAGGTAGGTGCATGTGTAATAAAAATAGTAGGTAGGTAGTTAAGGGTTAACCTCAAAAGGTTAAAACGGAAACAATTTAGGATCACTTGCGTGTCTGTCTATCCGTCCATCTGTCACAGCCAATTTGTTCCGAAACTACTGAATGGATTGAGTTTTTGTACAAATATGTAAATCGGTAACCAGCAGACAGACGTATAACGTTAATAAATAAATTTTAAACATGTGGCTGAGTTTTGGGGGTAAATGATTTTTTTTAATATCGTGTGACATACAAAAATGGGGTTTTTAAAATATAATTTTAAAATAAATAGCTTTGTTATTATTTTGGAAATTAGGCAAAAATTTACTACCCCCTCCGAAACGGCTGGTCCTAAAAATTTGAAAAATGCACAGGAAATAGTTCTCTACCTATGGATTGCAGGAAAGTCTATAAGAAATCACTTGTATTTGAAGTATATAAAAAAAGCGTGTGGCACTCGGGGACTGCCGCGGTAAAGCTATTGCATAGCATTTTTTATCAACTTATGCAATTATAATTATTTATTTATTTATTATTTATGCAGTGATTATTTACTATTTTTTGATGTTTTACTGTTTTCGTGTGCTCCTTTTGATTAAAGGACCATATAGTTTTGAACTTTTTAGTTACTGGACTGATTGATTCCAAAATCGATATCTAAGGGTCCCTGAAATCCCTTATCAAAAATCCGTTGCCAGAATTTAAAAAAGTAACCGAAAATTTTGGAAGCAAGCGTTCCAGTAACTAAAAAGTTCAGAATAGAGGCAACTTTTTTCAATTCGGGCAGCGGATTCGTGATAAGGGACCTCAGGGACCCCCAGATATCGATTTTGGAAGCAATCAGTCCAGTAACTAAAAAGTACAAAAAGCGGTCACTTTTTTCAATTCGGGCAGCGGATTCGTATTATGGGACCTCAGGGACCCCCAGGTATCGATTTTGGTAGCAATCGGTCCAGTAACTTAAAAGTTCAAAATGGCGGCCACTTTTTTTAATTCAGGCAGCGGATTCGTGATAAGGGACTTCAGGGACCCTCAGATATCGATTTTGAAAGCAATCGGTTCAATAACTAAAAAGTTCAAAATGGCGGCCACTCGTCATCCATCATACTTCATCCGTCATTTGTCATTCGTTATTCGTCATTCGTCATGCGTCATCCGTCATTCGTCATCATCATCATCGTCATCATCATCGTCATCATCATCATCATCGTCATCATCATCATCATGGATAGATAGATGGCACTGTAAGTTTTTTAGAACTCAATATATTTTTATTTTTTTGGGGTGTCAGGTTTTATTTTCGTTACGAAATTTCTTGATTCGGTCCCCTCAAAGCCCGCGATAAAAGCTATACAATAGCTCAAAATTCTCAATCAACGTAGGGAACCCTCTCCAAGCGAGTTAAACTCGCACTTGCCCGGTTCTTCTTTTTTTCTATGAATGAACACAGGAATACGTCAACCACTTTTCAACACTACATACAATTACTAAAGCTTTCTATAATAGGTGATCGCCAAAAAAATTTAATTATCTGTGGTAGCATCTATCAGCAACATTAAAAACGATCGGTCTACTAATTGACTATCCATCAATTTTTCGGAACAAAGGATGAGTGACAGATATACGCTGTCACTACCAAAGAGATCCAATGCTTTGTGCTGCCTTGATAGCGATTAGCGACGTATAAGAGGGATATAGAAGCAAAGTGACCTCAGTCCTATGTCACTGAAAATCGAAATTCCATCTTTTTTTTACTATGAATACAGTTTGTATTGGAATGAGGCGTGTTTGCTGCTAAAGTCGTTTTAGAAAATGGATTTACTCGAAACTGAAGCGTATTTACACCCAAAAATTTTTGCTGACATATAGCCATAGACACAATGAAAAACTTGACATTCACAGATTAAAAACCACCAAATATGGACTGAGGTCACTTTGCTTTTACACCCGTCTAAATACTAGCCGCAAGTTAAATAAAAACTTTTTAAGTATGTGGCAGGAAATGGGGAATATGCATGAATTACATTTTTTTTAACGTTTCTACTAGTTATTACATTACGAAAACTAAATATAACAAATCCAAACTATGAACCACTGAGCTACTAAAAAGATATTAATAGTAGATTGTTAACCAAGGGTAGAAAATGACCCATGTCACCCGAGATTTCGTTCGAGCGCCAATAGTTGGAGGGTGAAATGGGTAATTTCATCCGAGTTAAACATTCTACTTTTCATTTCGACTGTGAGGAAAATAAAATAACCTATATCCAACCTTTTCGCGGAGCGTCGGTGGCATAATGGCAAAGGCCGCTACCTCCTGTCAGGGAGGTCGCAGTTCAAATCCTGCCACGTACCAATGTGTTTTCGAATTTCGATTTCATATGTACGTTTATCCGACGCTCTTACGGTAAAGGAAAACATCGTAAAGAAACCAGCACACGCCTTCGAAGAAACTCGAAGGTTGTGTACGAAGTCGACCAACCCGCATTGGGCCCGCTTGGTCGACTAAGGCCCGATCGCCCTAATTCGGGGTGGTCGCTTGCCACGGCCAACTAGATTGTACCTTAATCGAGTTGGTCACGACGTGCATCTAGATGGCCATGCCAAAACGTGAAAAACAAAAATGTCATGCTATTATGGCATTATGGCGGGCAGCAGAATAGAGGAATGATTTTAAATGTTGATCATCTGTATTTGTGAAAAAAAAATAGACCAACTGTAAAATCAACCTATAGATCGTAATAAACACGTCATTTAATGTATAGCTAAGTTCAGTGTAATTTTAATATAATAATATGACGTAATTCAATTATCTTCGACTCCGTGGCAATAAAAAAATATAACTTTTCACCCTAGGGATGAAAAATCAATTTTCCACTCGGCTATCTACTAATGAAAATTAAACTTTCCGACTTAGAGAGATGAAAAATAACTATAATTTTCGGTTTCGGGCGACTTAAACGCGGCCATTTTGGCGCGCTTATTCTGTGACGTCTTCGTTGGTTTTGTTTTACCAGTAGCGTTGCTTTTTGGAAATTTGCGAGGGAATCCAAAAACAGACACTTTTTGATGATTAAACGTCACGATTATCTTACTAATATAATAAATATGAAAATGTATTTCTTTGTTTGTTTGTTACCTTTTCACGCTTCAACGCCTTGACCAATCTTTATGAAATTTGGCATGCAGGTAGCCTGTGTCACGGGAAAGGACATAAGCTTCTATTAATATCGGGCAAACAGCATAATATGATGCAGTTCCTGAGGGAACTAAAAAAAAACTCGATTGTTGTGATTTTTTGCACAGAGATGGTTGAGTAGGTGGGAAACGACATAATTTACTAATCACCCTTAAAGACAGCATAAAACGATGTCCACGCGGGCAAAGCCGCGGGAAAAAGCTAGTATTGTAACAAATTTAAAAAATAATTGTACAGGTATGTTTTTGTAGCAAAAAAGGATACAAAAAAAATATTCGTGCATATTGAAGTCACGTGCATATTCCCTAAAATTTTCGAAGCTACATAAGTACTTTTTTTCCCTCGGAACGGAGGAGGGAGGAGGAATATTTCAATTTCAATTTATTGTCAATAAGAATACAACATAACAGCAGTAGCAACCAATAAAATGCATCATGCATACCAGTACAGCCGGCTTTACTGGTTATGTGAGACTCACAGCCCTATATCTGCAAATATACAATAAAAAATATAATTATTTTTATAATTTTTTTATTATATCGTTAATCTTACGCACATTAAGCGTTCGAGTTTTTTTTAACATATTTTTGTTTATAATTGTGTACAATTTCACTAGTGACATTGTAAACTCACTAGTGACATTATAATAACACTAAATAAATTAAACTAATTTATTTAGCGAATTATGTATTATGTACTATGTATGGTATTAGCGTACAGTATGGAATGGACACTCTCGGAGCGTTAAGGAGTGAATCCCTAGATTCCGACTTCACTCCCCCTCCGTAACCCAGGTGCATACGGCTGGTACTAGTTTGGTGCTCGAACGTAAGTAAGTAGGTGAGTTAATATCCTTTATTACACTACAGAACAATATGTGTAGTGCAAAGGCAGCTTTGTCGCTTTTAGAAATTTCTGAAGAAAAAGGTTTCACAAAAGGAACGTAAAGGATTTCGACGTGATTTCGTTTGTTTGTCATTTGTTTTTAGAAATGCCATTTCTCGCCCGTTGTATGGAGTGTCCAGGGTGTGGATAAACTGCACAGTGAATACTATGTTTTGAAAAAAAAATGATTAGGGATTTTTAAATATGATTTTCTTTGTTAAGAAATTAGTAATCTATTGAACTTTTTCGAAATTTGGAAACAACTAAGAACGCGCAGAATTTATCTTACGCTCATTCATTATGCGTTCGTGTTGTTTGAACCCAAGAAGTTTTTAGGTAAAACTAGAGGCTACACTCTAAATACCTAATTGAAGCAAAGCAATATGGCCTTGAAATGTCTCGTTACCGCTCCGTCTCTTTTCAATTAGTGGGTGTGAGCAAGAGCTTTACCTATACACGTCTTGTTTACACCTCCTAATTAGAAAGAGACGGAGCGGTAACGAGAAACTTCAAGGCCATATTTCTTTGCTGCAATTAGGTATTTAGAGTGTGGCCTCCAGATTTACTTATAAAATTCTTGTTTGAACCCAATATAAAAACAATACCAGTCGTGTTTAGATGAACTTTACCTACAGTGTTAGATACTGTTAGCAAGTCAACATATACAGAGTATAATCTGTGCAGAGAGTATGTCATTTGTAGTTTAGTTTCGTGTTAGATTCGAAGTTGCTTGTGATCGGCGCCGATAGAAACCACTTTCGGGTGTGGTCATATTAGAATAGAATAAGTTTATTAATGTACCAGGCACATAATTTACAATTAATGGTACATCATCATCATATCAGCCGAAGGACGTCCACTGCTGAACATAAGGCCTCCCCTCTTCACGACGACCGGTTCTGCGCTGTCCATTCGGTGGACCGATGACCTGGTGAAGATCGTGGAAAGCCGTTAATGGTACATTATTACTGTTTATTAATTACAAAAAAAAACTTCTGCGAGTGCCGACAGAAGTGAAAACTTTCTACAGTTTTATAAGGTTTGACCCTCCGAGTGTTTCTGGCAGTGTCCGTTACATTACAGGTTACAGTGTCGCGAGTTCAATGGTTTTTTTCCCATCTCAAAAATGTCCAGCGCGCCTAAAGAAGTTTTCACTTAAAGAACATTTTACTTACACTTGATAAAGATGTTTATTATAATAAAACTCATCATTGGCTTTTTGCGTATTAACATGTCAGCTGAAAGACGTCCACTGCTGGAGAAAGGCCTCCCCCAAGGAATTCCTAAAATAGCAGTTTAGCTAGTAAAGGGTAGCGAAATGCAACTCCAACAAACAATATTTTGTAAGCAAATCATTTATTAAAACCAGCCAAGTGTGAATCAGACTCACGCACGAAGGGTTCCTTATTTTATTTTAATTTACTATTTATTTATCAAGTGAATTATACAACTCAATATTCTGTGAATATTTCAAGCGTCTACCTGTTGCCGTTATCAATATCGAGCAAAAACGAGCAAAAAAAATAACGTTAGTTGTATGGGAGCCCCCAAATATTTATTTTATTCTGTTTTTTAGTATTTGTTTTTATAGCGGCAACAGAAATACATCATCTGTGAAAATTTCAACTGTCTAGCAATCACGGTTCATGAAATACAGCCTGGTGACAGACGGACTGACAGACAGACGGCGAAGTCTTACTAATAGGATCCTGTTTTTACTCTTTTGGTACGGAACCCTAAAATTGCTCTTTGCAGACCCTCAATAGTTTTAAATGACCTATGTAATAATAATTATTATGTCTATGCCTCCCACGCGGTGGACCGACGACCTGGTGAAGATCGCGGGAAGCCGCTGGATGCGGGCAGCGCAGGACCGGTCATCGTGTAAATCCTTGTGGGAGGCCTTTGTCCAGCAGTGGACGTTTTTCGGCTGATA
This sequence comes from Coleophora flavipennella, assembly GCA_947284805.1. NCBI lineage: Eukaryota > Metazoa > Arthropoda > Insecta > Lepidoptera > Coleophoridae > Coleophora > Coleophora flavipennella. Next base: position 12,345,457 of record OX369259.1, on the reverse strand, counting down.
TGATGAATTATGTCAAGCGGGGGCCTACATATCTGATGTCAAATAATTAACCCGAGGTAGGATCTAAGAATGTTAATAAAGCCTCACCCTGTATTCTCAACTAATCTTCCTACTATGTACATTTTGTTGCTTACTAACTTGACAAAGGTCTAATATAAGTTAGCTCGTCAGATAGGTACGCCTCTTTGATGTTGTGCTGAAATAAGTTTACTTTTTGTATGTAGGTAGTCTAACCTATCTCCTGTTTATAACAATCTGTCATTATGTTTGAGACGAACGCTGTATAAAGGGACGCCTCTGAATATACTTTTTTCATTACACCTGTTCGAAAAATGATGATTGGTTTTAGAGGATAGAGGGATCAAAATTTAAGTTTGTTCCCCATGGGGTTTGAGGTTTCTCTCTTCTGATTGGTACGCGTTCGTGCTTGGAGTTTGAGCTTTCTCTTCTAATGGGTTTCTGTTTACAAGCTTATATTGAACTTGCAATGTACGTATGTTTCTTCGGATGGAATCTTGCAAGTTAAATTTAACCCACTTCCCGGTTTCTGATTGAGCTGAAATTTTGTATACATATGTATATCGCGTGACAATGCAATATTAAGTTTTGAGATTTTTCGAAAATTATTTATTTTTCTCATAGGTTGTGATGAAAAATTGTGTAGGTATCACTCGGTGTCAAAATAATTGGTTCTCGCGAAGCTCAGAATTCTACTTTAGAATCTTGAGCTGCGCTCGGGATTCTACGATAGCATCTTGAGCTGCGCTCGGGATTCTACGATAGGATCTTGAGTTGCGCTCGGGATTCTACGATAGGATCTTTCACTTCGCTCAGAATTCAAACTAATTCTCTCGTTCACGTGTTTTCATACTAAACTAATTACAGCCATTTGTTGTATATTTATAAATTTTATAATCAGTAATTTAAAAAACGAAACGTATAAGCCTAGCTTTTGTTCTGGCTGACAACCTATCAAAAATTGGTCCAAATCGGTTAACATTTCAGAGGTGAAAATCGTTAACGCCGTTTGTATAAAAAGTCACAGCTTCACAATCCTCTTAAGAGCAGGCTCCCAAAATAAGTGCATTTTTATAGAATATTTTGAGTCAACCGCAAACTTGCTGAAAGTGAAAAACACACAGCTGATTTTTTAAACCTTTTTCTTTGATATGGCTAAAAGATTTATTAGGTTTCACTCTATACTTTTTATTTTGTAAAACTATGTAGTTTTGATAAATTATTTGATTTTTCTCCTACATTCATTAAATAAGTTAGGAGTATGAAATAAATACCGACAGAAAGAGATTAAAGGTATTGATAAAACGGGTAAGACGAAATTTTCCTATAAAATTTACTAAGCTTATCATCATATCAGCTCATATACGTCCCCACCGAGGGGCTCGTGCCTACCCTGAATAAACGCCAGTGCGGATTGGTCGACTTATTCACACTCAACCTTCGAGTGTTTTCGCAGGCATGTGCAGGTTTCCTCACGATGTTTTCCTTCACCGTAAGTGCATCGGATAAACGCACATATGAAATCGAAATTCTAAAACACATTGGTACGGGGCAGGATTCAAACCACGACCTCCCGGACAGGAGGTAGCGGCCCTTGCCATTGCGCTACCGTCGCTCCTAAGCTGGCAATAAACGAAAATGTGCATTTTCGACCGAAGTTAAGAACGTAAGTCGCGTTAAGACAGTCACGCGAAATTCAACTGTAAGGCTAATTCCATAAGGTTAAATGTACGCTAGTGCCGCACTGGGAACCTGCTCTTAAGTGGTAAAAAGGACTCAAAGGACAGACCGTTTACTCGACGACACACATAAAGCGTTTTGCCTTTTATTATTCAACGTGAAGGTAGCTTTCGACTGGTAGGTACATTTTTACTTACTCCCATTTTGTTTTAACCCTAGACTAGTCGCGCCTTTCCACGAATCGTTAGTGGTCGCGTGGGAAGCATTTTGCCGCCCATATTAAACCGATTTTTTTTAACAGTACAAAAAATCATATACTAGACAAAACAGTGATATTTATTTAAGTAATTTTATAAAAAACAAACACTGGAAAAGTACTTTGGGTAAATTGCTTAATTTTTGACTACACGTAAGACAGTATGTAGGTACCTCACATATTGATATGGGGTGTCATTTAATTAATTCTTGATAGCAAAGGATATTAATGTACTATTGATTACAAACAACTTTCGCAAACAAACTTTATGTCAAATAAGAAAAAAAATGGTTCTTTATACATTTTTGCCGATTCAGTTACTTATTATATAATAAGTTGTACATATGTATCGAGGACCAAGATTTTTTTCTGATTTCACATGTAGTTTCTTTGTGAAAGTTGTTTGTAATTACGAGTAGATGCATATGTTTTGTAATCAAGAACTAACTAAAAGTCACCCCGTATTATTGTATAAGGTAACAGTTAATTTATTTATTTTCATTACTTTCAGCATAAATTTCAGTTAAAAAGTCCTGAAAATGTACACAGTGCTCGTTACACGGTAAATTTGCTCATATACTGCATCTATGAATTGTGGATAAAAAAAACTATTTTTGATTTTGGCAAGAAAAACCTTTTCCTTCCGCAGTCACCAGCTACTGGGAGGCTTGACTATACGAATGCATAGTTCATAAAATTATAAACTTTGTTTGCCGAGGGCGGCAAAATGCTCATAGCGTGAGCACTAGAGGGTTAAAGTTTTCCCAACGGGTTGTATACCAACACAGCTCTTATGTCCACTGAAAAGTCTTTGCGTTATAAAAGTAACGGGGAATTTCTAGCATAAGAATGCATTTCTAACTGAAGTTGTAGGTTATTTAAACAAAGAAACATTGTTAACACGTTTTTAGTAGGTATTTACTAAAGTTTCAGCTGAATGCAGAGACTTGCATACCCAAGCTTGCCTTAATACATCACTGAAAAATACATTCATTACAGAGATTATCGTACACAAACTCACACATAAAAAGTGTTGTTTTCTTAGATAAAAACACTAATAGAATATACAACCCTTATGAAAACCATCAGAACGAGTACTATCCATTGTATACTCTCTCTCTCTCTCTTTCTTTTATTGTGTGGCACAATTAACCGTGCTATCCAAGGGATATCCAAGACATTCTATACTACAGGTGAGGTGCAGCCATACACACTTAAATTTTTAATAAAAAATTACGATATTGTCTATCAAGTCGGTTAACGGACAATAATTTTAGGTGATAACGTGTCACAAGCCGAACGCTTGTGTGCTTTAGACCACACGACTGAAGTAAAAGTTCTTCGGCTCCATGTTTAAGGAGATGTAAAATACCGCCCATTGTCGGGTTAGTTAACTCTTTGACATTTCCTCACAAAGAATGGAGCGAATTGGAACATACCTCTTGTAAGATTCTGGACACCTAGTATTTTTAATCCTTTTAACCTAACTTAATTTAACTTGACCTTGAACTGACCTTGCCCTTAACAGGCCCCAAGCCCCAGGCCCAAAGCCCCAACCCCCAACCCCAAAGCTCTAAGCAAGTACAAGTACAACTCTCGCTTGCACGTTTGGCTCAGCGTACTGGCGTAACGGGACAATGACGTCACACTTTTTCGTGCATGCAGCCCGTGTCATCAATTTATAAGACGTTATCACGTCAAAAAAATAACTACATTTATTAAAGTAAAACCGTTATTTGATTTCCTATATAAGTAGAATAGGGTCTTTGACATATCGGATGTCAAACATCTTGAAAGGGGTACACAAACAGCAATGTTTGGAAACGGGTTGTTTTATAAAATTGCACAGAGCTTTTAAGCGAGGCATTGATGGAACAGTTGTCTCTGTTTCTTTCTTTACGTGTAAAGAGTAAAGAAAATGACCACTGTTTTGCACATTTTCAATGTTTTTTCGTTTAGTTTGATTTTCTGAATGAAAGTATAAAAAAATAATAATATTTCTTACTTTGTATCATCATGACAAATATTGTTGTATATTTTTTTAAATTTATACTACGTCATAACTAGAGTTAAAAGTAACGATGTTGACCTATCTTTGGGTTTTTTTTCTATCGAGCCAAAACTACTCAGATGTGTTTCTGATAGCTTTTGACTTTAAGGAACATCATCAACATTTTTTTTTCAACCTTGGGTTGTCTATCGTTTAGGAGTAATTGACTTCAAAAATAACGAGAATCTGTAATATTACCGCCTTAATCGTAAGTACGTTAGTACATAGGTACTTCACTGGTGTTTGGCATTGCTCCTCAACATTGAGGAGCTAATTTAACCGCCCTTGTGGCGTAGTGATTAACTTCATTAGCTTCATATCAGGAGGTCGCGTTCGATTCCCGGTGGAATCTAACGTTGTAAAACTCAGTTTGGTTGGTGCAAAGGCATTTTCTAAGCCCGTCTGGCTAGCTACCATCATTTTACGGCTTTAAGATAAGATAGCCCAGTACCCCACTACGTTGGGGAATGTTGGTAATCCGCTTCCATCTTCGGCATCATCTTTACTTACCATCAGAAGAGATGATGCCAAGGGCTTATAAAAATTACCGAGCAAGTAAAACGAGCGAATATAAGGTTGGACGTTTTTGCATTTGTTTATATGCTAGCTACCTATGTTTGTCCAGCCAGAGATAGTTTTTAAAGGCTATACTATACTATACTATACTATACTATACTATACTATACTATACTATACTATACTATACTATACTATACTATAGTACACTTTACTATAGTACACTATACTATACTATACTATACTATACTATACTATACCAAAGTATATAATATTGTGGGATTATCAAAAGTTTCTTCGTACCGTCAAACCGAAGAGTAGCTGTCACACAACAAAAACTGATATTATTATTTTTCTCAAAAACGGCTTTAGCGATTTTATGACGCTTTGCACGTCGTAGTTGCTTATGTTGTCTATTACATAGTAATACCCATTGGTCTAGGAAACATAGTTTTTGTATGGTTCTCCTACAAATGAAATTAAAACTGGCGATTTACTCACAAATGGTTGGAGTTATTGAATTGTCATGTATTACGAATATGTATATATTTGGTCACGTAACATGAATTCATCAATTTTATTTCATTTGTTTCATTAAATTTTCGTATGAAAGAAAATAAAAGGAAAAAAATTGTAGAGAAAGATTAGTGCGGGCTGCCGCACAGTTTATTTTTAAAGGTTTTTTTTACTATTAGAAACTAGCCGTCAGCCAGCGGCTACGCGCGCGTTTTTTTCGATTTTCCTGTAGGAATAGGACGTTTTCCCGGGGTAAAAAGTAGCCTATGTCCTATTCAAGGAATTAATCTATATGTGTGCCAAGTTTCATCCCGATCTGTGCAGTGGTTGAAGCGTGAAAGTTTAACAAACATCCATACATAGAAACTTTCACATTTATAATATTATTAGTAGGATTTTTTACTTCAATTACTTGTATGCATGTCCTGGAACTTAGCGATTACTATTTCATCCACTTTCACTGAAGCCATCGGGCTATAATTTGACCCACACCTTTGTTTCTCGTGACAATGCACGATTATGAAACAAAACTTTTACCTAAAAGCTTTTAGATCTTTTTAAAATTGTATTGAGTAAACACCCTTCATAGACTACCTAGACAACAGTAATCACTTGAGGGTTTTCCGAGTTGACGTCAATCATCATCATCATATCAGCTCATATACGTCTCCACCGAGGGGCTCAAGCCTACCCTGTATTAGAGCGATGGAGCCTTAGTCGACCACGCGGGCACAGTGTTGGTTGGTCCCCCTGCCGGACGGAAGATAGTGGCCCTAATCATTAATAAAATGTGGTCTTTCAATTTTGCTATACTACCACAGTATTACGATATGGCTTACAGTAGCGCAACGCCTTTGATGTCGCACGATGCCGCCATGGCGTAGGTACTAGCAGTACTAGCCGGTAGCCAGCTTGGCATGCCAGGCTGTGCCCCTCCGTCCGCTGCCACGCAAGTACCCTTCCGTTGTTAGTATAGTATAGTATAGTATAGTACGATACTGTGGCTATACCATTAAATAAATATCCCTTTTTGACTAATAAACCAACATATTATATTACAGACTAGCATTTTGCAGCGGCTGCGCTCGCGTGAACATAATTTCTGTGCCTGTCTTCGAGGGTGGAAACTGAGTTTTTAAAAATTAATTAGTACCTAGTGTAGTATAATTTATTTAAAAATAGTCAAAATTACCCTAGAAAAGAATGAGTCCGGAAAAAGGTAATGTAATTAAAAGGAAAAAGGTTGTAAAAGGTAAAGAATATAATTTATAATTGTCTTGATAAAAAAAAGAAAAGGAATAAAGTATTATTTAAAAAATAATGGTCGTCGCGGGAGATGGAAAGAATATACAGTTTAACAATCTTTGATAAAATAGAATTGAATTGAGAATGTATGAGAACATTTCACTTATTTGAACACAAAGTGTAAACGTGTGATTACACCTTAAAAATTTAGTTTTTATTATTGGTTAATTGGCTATCATGCTTCATTGCAACGTTGTGGATTTTCTAAAACAGCCATAAATGCAAAAGGAAAGCAAAAGAAAAGAAGAAGATTTCTTTTATACTTATGTTAGACCTAGCTTTTGCCCGCGGCTTCACCCACGTGGACATCATTTTCATGACTGTCTTTGAGGGTGAGTTGTGCGCGAGCTGCAACCGGCTCGCGAGCATGCACATTGCTTTTCTCCAAATCCCTATCCCAAATCAGCCTATTCTCATCAGCAGTCCATGTCATTTCCAGCCTTGTACTTCCCCGTGACATAGGCTACTTGCAACTTGCATACCAAATTTCTTCAAGATTGGTCAGGGTGTTGAAGCGTGAAAACAAACGAATAAACAAACAAACACATTTTCACATTTTTAATATTAGTTTAGTTCCTTGCCTGCGGCTGTGTTTCTCGACTCCTACAATTTGGGGATCTTTAAGGCGAGAACGAATAGGCATTATCTGAGTATGCGTGTACCATCCTCGACTACATCGTCACTTACAATCAGGTATTTTTATTATAACCAGTGTGTAATATGAATGCTATACGATAAGTAATAATAAGGTGCGATATAGTGAAACGCACTCAAATTTTTAATAAAAAAAATGTAGTTTGACTTTTTTGCTGTCCGTGTTAGAGACCTCGATCTAATCTCATATTCAAATTGAGGCATGCATATTTGCCACTTTACGACCCCCATTCCCTTCTGACGACTTCGCGATAGGTAGGAACATTCATACACCCACATAATTTCGTATATTTCGTTTCACCATAAGTCATAAAGATGACGTAATCCCGTTAGGGTTGAAACGTAGATATCGTAAGTCACGTCTCGCGAACGCAAAAGGCGGGAGAGCAATGAATTTTGTGCGTATACGTACGGCTGCAGATGATTTTTATTAAAACAATTTATTAGGTGAAAGAGGACGAATTTGTACCACTTCAAGTTCACCAGTGCGATGTTAAACCAAGGGCGGAGGGTGGGGCGGGGGGAAGTTTTCTATTAAGAGGTTGAATTGACGTAGATACAGTATATTTTTGTTACTTACCATTAAGTGACTTTGATGGAAGACCAGTCCAATAACACTAGTTTTAATGTGTGTTCACCAGTACGATGCTTAACCAGCGAGGAAAGTTTTCCGTTAAGAGGTTGAAGTGACGTAGATAGGTACCTACAGTATATTTTTATTACTTAAGTATCATTTTCGAAAACAGTAATAAAAAAAAATAATCTTGATACGTCTAGCTCGTAAACGGGCGCAGCTCAGTGAAACTTGGGTGGTAAGGTCGATCACGCAGGTTAACTGACCTGAAGCAAGCTCATTCCCTGGATGGGTTTGACGTCGAGGATATTTTTAGGTCATGGGAATACGTGACGTTGTTGGAAGACCAGTCCAATAACACTAGTTTCAGTGTGTGTTCACCAGTGCGATGCTAAACCAATTTGGGGGAAGTTTTCCATTAAGAAGTTGAAGTGACGTAGATAGGTATCTATAAAACTGTAGGTACAGTATATTTTTATTACTTACAATTTTCGAGAAAAAAGTAATTCCTGCGATATCGAAAAATATCTTGATATGTCTAGCGGGGCGTAGCTCAGTGAAACTTGGGTGGTCAGGTCGATCACGCAGGTTGACTGACCTGAAGGAAGCTGATGATGATGGAAGACCATTCCAATAAAACTAGTTTCAATGTGTGTTCACCAGTGTGATGCTAAACTGAGGGGCGGGGGGAGATGTGGGCGAGGAAAGTTTTCCGTTAAGAGGTTGAAGTGACATAGATATCTACAGTATATTTTTATTACTTACCATTTTGGAGAAAACAGTGATACCTGCGAAATCGATAAAAATATTGATACGTCATACGTCATTTAACCATTATGCCAAACGTTACCGTTAAAAGTGTTGTCGAACGTTAAGCCGTTGGTGCCGGTTGATATCACTAGATGGCAGTCGCAGTCGTTATCATCATCATCATCATATCGGCCGAAGGACGTCCACTGTTGGACATAGGCTTTCCCCAAAGTCGATTTTGCAGTTGTTAATAGAACATTTTGTATGGAAAATCTATGAACTTTTTACAAATCCAACTGCACATCTCAAATTTGTCGACTTCTTCTTATCAGCTCATATACGTCCCCACCGAGGAGGTTGAGCTTACCCTGAATAAGGGTGATCGGGTCTTAGTCGACCACGCGGGCCCAGTGCGGGTTGGTCGACTTCACACACAACCTTCCAGTTTCTTTGCAGGCGTGTGCAGGTTTCCTCACGATGTTTTCCTTCACCGTAAGACTGGTCGACTATTACTCCTAAACTATGAAAGTCTACTTAGCCGTGATAATTTTCCTTTAAAAATGATTATAATAATATATGTTCTTCTACTCGTATTTAAAAAAAAATCAGATGTCCTGAAAAACGGTTTAATTGGTAGGAGAGTGAGGTTAGGGGGGGGCACTTGACTAAAAAAAATCAGCACTTTGAAGCTTAATATTTCTCAAACGAAACCCAGAATCGCTTTCTAGTAGGTACTAATATAGTATGTGAGCACTGCCGCGAACAGACTACGGAGGGTTCCTTGTTGACCCTGAATACGACTCTCAACAATATGCCAAAAACGGGGTCTGGGATTATTTGGTCATATTATGCGTTCTCCAAAGCATGACCTGGAGAGGACCATCATTTTAGAAAGATGGAGGGGAATCGTGCAAGAGGAAGAACACAAGTGAGATGGTTCAGTACTGTGACAGAAAGATAGTAGTACGTATTAAATATCATCAGAGATGATCATACATTTAATACGTAAAAAAAATACGATCATACGACATACGATGTCTACAGTACCATGAAGATTAACCCCGCAGTGGTCGCCCCCCAAAAGTCACCTGAGTGGTCTCGCGAGGATCACATCATCATCATATCAGCTCATATACACGTCCCCACCGACGGGCTCGAGACTACCCTGAAATAGGGCGATCGGGCCTTAGTCGACCACATGTGTATGCAAAATTGTTTTCTAATTTTTTTTTAATAAAATTCATTTATGTACGAGTACGAGAGAAATGGCAAGTACCCGTATCTAAAATTAAATTATAATAAGAAATTAAACAGACTAATTAACAGTTTTGTCAAAATAAACCAAAACCAAAATTTCTTATAAATCGTCTGAAAATTTGCTTTGGATTATTCGAGACCATATTACGCGTTTTAAATGTAAAGAAAAAGAAATCAACTATTATTTTTTAAAGAGAAATACATATATATTTGGCATTAAGCCAAGGAAATGATTGGAACAGTTGTCTCTGTCTTTTTCTTTACGTGTAAAGAGTAAAGAAATTAACCAAACTTTTGCACTTTTTAAATGTTTTTTCGTTTCAATTAAAAACTACAATTAATTTTACAAAATCCAACTGGCATATTGAAGTGTTTGTTTAGACTAACTGACTAAGAAAATTTAAAGGTACTAAATCCGTCTGGTTTACCTGTAGAATGCAAATCTCTGTTTATAAAGAGGTTTCTTTGATATACTTTTTTCTGTTATAAAAGTTAACGAATCGTGTTTCTGCAACCGACAAAATGAAGTCATTGAAATGAAGCATCAGGTTAAAAATTATCACATTCATATTATGTTTTGTAAATGCTAAGACAAATCGAGATCCCTGCGACCAAAGTTTCCAATGCGTTAAACAGTGCGGGGCTGGGGATTATCATACTGAAAGTACACGGAGTTGAACTGTTTACGAATAGTTTCATTTTTAAGTACCATGGATTACATATGTAATCCGCGCGACCACTGTAAGGTTAAAGTGGGGGGGGGGGAACGCAAGTGGGGTGTAAAATCATATGTAGTTACGATCGTCAGCAGTGAGGAAACGAAGAAAAAGAAGAATTATCCAGAGTGATAATGTTTAATATTTTTTAGTTTTTATTACACTTGGTATTTATTACACAGGCATTTTTAGGGTTTTTTTAATTTTTTTTTTCGGCATCATCGGCACTTACCATCAGGTGAGATGATGCCAAGGGCTTACCAATAACAAATAAAAAAAAAAAAAATAACGTGACCCTATTACTAAGACTCCACTTTCCATCTGTCACCAGGCTGTAATTCATGAACCGTGATAGCTAGACAGTTGAAATTTTCACAGATGATGTACTTCTGTTGTTGCTATAACAAAAAATACTAAAAATTTGAAAAAGTGGAAGTCTTCATACAAAAAAGTGTTTTATTTGAAACGTGAAGAAACTAGCGCCATCTAGTATAATAGAACGGAACTGAAGAAACTAGCACCATCTAGTATGATAGTACGGAACTGAAGGTACTAGCGCCATCTAGTATGATAGTACAGAACTGAAGAAACTAGCGCCATCTAGTATGATGGGATACGGAACCCTATGTGTGCGGTTCTGACTCGCACTTGGCCGGGTTTTTTATTTATTTTGTCGTAATATTTTGTAGAAATCAAAATGTCAGATGTTTTTTACCTTTCAAAAACATCCTCGCTAAGGCACTTAAGTCACAGGAAAATAAATATGTATATAGCAATTTTCCTCGATTCATTATTTTGATCGTAGCAGAGACGACGTTTATTGTGCCAAGAAAAAAAAACACAAGAGTATTAATTTTCAACATCAATTACTTGTTCTTTAAATGTGAAATAATTTTCTTGGAATTTCCTTATAGCTTGTAACGAAATACAAATTTAGAATGTCTTCGCTGAATTGGTTATTTTATATGACTTCATTTAATAATAATTGGAATCATTCAAATTTTTTTTTTGTAATTACCTACAATTGATAGATAATAGAACGTCCTTTTTATATAAAGGCAAAAAAGAAATCAATTTTGTGCTTACATGGAAAACAGTTAAAATACACGGATTCTAATTGGAATATTTTCTATAAATTAATAATTTCTGAGCACATTTTTTATAATTTTTGTAAGGTTTCGTACTCAAAGATATTCGCATAGTTTTCTTATTTTTGTCAAACGCGACCTTATTACAAAGCTTACGTCGTCTGTTCATCCGTCTGTCCTACCTTTAAGGCTTTAAGATGCCTCAATCCGAACAGGTTGTTACGTGTTAAAAAAATCTTAAGTTCAAATCAATGCGGGCTTCAACGCGGCTGATACCTTGAAACCAAACGCCAAATTCTCGATTTTTACACGTACTTATTACTTTTCTATACTTTCAAATAACTTTTAAAAATATTTGTTCAATTAAAATGAAAGGTCTTAAAGTCACCCATTTTTGTGTATTGGTTTCATTCAACAATAACTATTTGTTTTCGATAAATTTTGTAATTCATGCCAAAAACAGGGTCTACAGTATATTTTTTTACATCAAAAGTGGTTATATTTTTGAAATTGTATTGAATTGAATCGACTTTTTATTACTTTTAGTATATTATATATTTTTTCCATGGTGACAGCTTTACACAGTCTTTCAATAATTTTAATTGAAAATTGTCATTTGACCTATCTTAAGGCCTTGAAGGGCTTTATCTTATGTGCCGATTGTTTTTTTTTACAGAATTTGTGTTATTATCATAGATTTACTAAAAATAAAACATTGGAGAAAAAAAAAATAAGAATGAAGAAAACTTGTGATTTTTAATCTTTTTTTTGGCCTATCGTAAAAAAAATATTACATAAACACCTCAAACTTAAGTGTTATATCATCATCAGCATTATTAAGAGAGCCAGTGTTATAATATAGTGAAAAAACTAAATTAAAACAAAAATAATAATAAAAACAGGCTAAGTGTGAGTGTGTTTTTTTTTTGTAAATACTTAATACAAATTTTATATTGTAAATGTAAAACCATAGGTGTACGAGTCCAACTTTTGACTGGTTTTTTGTTAAAGAAAAGTTTATTTTTTAATTAGATACAGAGTAGTTAAATTTTTAAATTAAGTAGGTACGTTGTAGCAGATACTTACCTAAGAAAAAAAATTATTAAAGAAAAAAAATATTGAAATTTCCTTTTAAAGCCACTTCAGTTCAACTGTTCATGATTCAGTTAGATCTGTAAAATAAAACCTTTCATCTTTTTAATAAAACTAATAAAATATTTCTCCATTTTTGCCAAAATACCTTCCAAGAAGCAGAAAGCTAATTTTATTAGTCGATTCCTTTTTCATTCAAATACATCTCTTGGTAAAGTTATAAAAAACCTGAAATTAAGAACAGTTTTTTTTATTTGAAGGGGCAAAATAACAACTATACAGGCTGTAACAAAATTGATGAAGGACCCAGGTAATTAGGGCTTCTACTCATCATTCTGAACATTCTGAACTGGTTTTTAGATAATTGCAAAACACTGTTTAAACAACTAAATAGTATACCCCTGACTTGCATGTATATAAGAAACATTTGTTCATTTTCAAGGTCTCATCCTGAATTTTTCGAAAAACTTGTCAACATCATAGCAAACTAACTCTATTAGTAGGTACTAATATATAATATGGACACTCCCTGCCGTTCTCTAGCTTGCGACCTCACCCCCTCGTCACCCATATTGATACAGATTGGTTACAGTTTGGTTGTCCAACGTATAGGATTTCGCCGCCACTTCGTTTGTTCCGTCATTCGTTTTTTGAAATGTCATTTCTGGCCCGTTGTATAAAGTGTCCAGGATGTCATAGTAAGAAAGCCAACAGCGCAGTATAAAAATATGCTTTATCAACCGTATTGTAAAGTAGATATTTATAAGAAAAATGTCTACAACATGTACAATGATATATAATAATTAATAACTTACCTAAAGATTTAAAAATATTACAAGGGACAGAATTTAAGACAAAACTAACGAAATGGCTAATGAATTATTGTTTTTATAGTATTAAGGAATTTATTGACAACAAAAATTACATACAGTGACATTTTTTAACAAACCTGATACTAATATTGCTTACTTACCTAATTTAATCATTATTTATCATCATCATCATCATATCAGCCACAAATCGTCCACTGCTGAACAAAGGCCTCCCCCAAGGATTTCCACGACGACCGGTCCTGCGCTGCCCGCATCCATCGGCTTCCCGCGACCTTCACCAGATTGCGACCATTATTTATATAATGTAATCATATAATCATATTTATATCATAGTTATTAATCATTATTTATATAAACAATTTATTTATTTTTAATTTGCATGTCTTTTTTAAGACTAATTCATTTACTGGTATTGTAATCTTTAAGATCTATATATTTATGACTTGAGTATTCATGCAAATAAATTATTCTAATTCTGATTCTGAACAACTTTACTTAAGAAATCCATGGACATATTTTTGGATTCCCCAGAGGGTTTGCACAAAATGCACAAAATTGATACAAACCCAAAAAAAGATTTCATTATGATGGGTTTGTATGAAATCTTTTTTTTTGTGACAATGGATTGTTGTTTACGAGAAAGATGTTTAGTTTTATAATTAGAACCTACTCCACTATCACAAAACATCCTGTATCCTATATGCAAGGTGTCAGACTAGATTTGTGATAAGGTATTATAAGAATTAAAATAAATCCCAGATATCATGCATTACATGATCTTCGTGTAAATTAAAAATGGACTCAGACATTTTTTCTTAAATATCTTTTTTTTTTAAATAAAAATAGTTTGAAAACCAATGCCTGCAGAAATATAAAGCTAAGAGTGCTTTTGACTATACCACATTTTGACTTAGGATAGGCCCCGTGGGCTATGATCATCATCATCATATCAGCCAAAGGACGTCCACTGCTGGACATAGGCCTCCTCCAAGGATATCAATGACATTCAATGATTTTTATGTATAGCTTTTCGTGCATATTGTTTTCATGTTCTAATGACATAATCTGGTGTATTTCAAGGATTGAATTTTGATGTTATTAACTAATGATTGTTTATTTCTTGATTTTTCACAAATGAAATGATGTTATTATTATTTTATGACTATTAGAAAGTGTGTAATTTGCACCTATTTTGAATAAATATCTTGAATCTTGAATACAGGTAGTATAGTAGATTTTCATGATCATTATTGAATGAGTAAGTGATTCAGTGACGAAATAAAGATAATTATTGAATGTTATTGTGTTTGATAAGTTTGCAAAGAAAATATTATCTTAAAAATGTTACCTTACTCGCATAATCTGGGCCGAAGCTAGGTTGAAAATACGACGAAACATGTTTCTTTATATACAGAATTTCCAATTTCCGGCAAAATTTTCCGTTGTTTATATGCAACGCCTAGACTACGTACCGAATTTCAATTTTCTAGGACACCAGGAAGTAAAAATCACTAGACCGCTTCGCAGCTGTTTCATTTAAACCGGTTTTAATTGATTGATGATAAGGCTGATGATTAGGCTGAAAAGTCGAAAAAACTTTGCACATCGTGTCGCTCCCCTGACAGACGACCCTCCAGAAACGAGAGTGAAGTATGGAAGAATAGTGTCTCTGTTACTAGTCCCTTCGTTCCGATCTCCGAGAATCCCTCACCTGGATATAAGTTGCCATGGTCGACCTGGAAATCTCTTAACAGACTCCGGACTCAGGTTGGCCGAAGTAAAGAAATCTTGTTCAGGTGGGGATTCATTGGAGATACGAATCTGGAGTGCAGGTGTGGTGCGGTCCCTCAAAGGATGGACCACCTCATTACGTGTCCTTCTTGCCCAGTCACCTGCACGCGGGAGGACTTGATGCAGGCCACTGACAAGGCAATTTGCTTTGCTCGGTTTTGGGATGGAACTATCTGAGTTTACCGTCGACTCGAAAAGAAGAAGAGACTAATTGATGATTAACCACGGCCTGAAGTGGCAGTGGGCAGGGCACATAGCTCGTAGAACAGATGGCCGTTGGGGTAATAAAGATCTGAGTGACGACTGCAGTGGGCCGGCCTCCCACGTGGTGGATCGACGACCTCGTGAAGATCGCGGGAAGCAGATGGATGCGGGCAGCGCAGGACCGGTCTTCGTGGAAATATTTTGGGGAGGCCTTAGTCCAGCAGTGGACGTTTTTCGGCTGATATGATGATGATAATCATGATTTTTACAGAATAATCATGAGTCTATAGAATATCAACATGACACCATTCCCTTTTTTTTTACAATTGGGAAGCCCTTGGTATTATCTCACTCGAAGTAAGTAAGTGAAGATGATGCCGAAGATGAAAACGGGCTTACCAAGATTCCCCAACGCAATGGAGAACTAGCTATCTTATCTTCAAGCCGAAACACATCAATGTTGTTAACACTGACGTTTGGCAAGACTTAGATAAGATGGTGGTAGGTAGCTAGGATGGCTTAGAAATGCCCCACCACCAACCAAACCGAGTCTTACAAGTTGACCCCGCTGGGAATCGAACCCGCGACTTTCTGGTGTGAAGCGAATGGACTAACCATTACACAGAGGAGGAGGTTAAATAAAATCTTTTAATCATATATTGTCCTTTGCGAGTCCTTTCGAGACCACATTCGAATGAAATTCCAAGTAGCTCCCACACGGCGCCTAAGTTTTTCGCGCGCCAGATGTCTTTCTTGTAAAAAAATTTTGAAACAATAATAATAGGTATTTTACCTATGAAATTGCCGATTCAGTTTTTGAAGTTCAGTGCCAATTTTTGATGAAAATAAAAAAGTTATTGTTTTTTATTATTGACCTTATTATGACATTACTTATGGTCTTTTATAAGAAACTTAGTGGCATGTCTTTCACTTTCCACTCCCCGGAGCTATGTACCATTAAATGGAACAAAGGCGTTTTCGTAGTGCTTAGATGAGGCAATTTTTCAGACTAGTTAATTTTCTTGAATTTTCCTGAAAGTGACGAAATCTTATGTGGGGTATTCCCAAACGAAGAAATTGCTGCGATAACTCCAGAGCTTTAAAATAAAATATATAGGCATATGTTTACCACCATTTAATTTCTGATAGTCTAATGCTATTTTGAGAATAATTTTCATTTTTAAACTTTTTTTATACAATCGGCAATTTCATAGGTAAAGACCTAATATTATACATTATTTCAATGAACATTGAACAATGAACTAGAAATAGAGAAGGCAATACAACAAAAAGGCACAATATTTTGATACTTATTTATTCATTATGAGAGCTTAAATTCTAGAGCCGATTGGTTTCAATAAGCCCTGAGATCTTAGCACTTATGTTGGAACTGATCGGTTAAAATAAGGCTTGACAGGTTTTTCTAAGTCAAATTTAATTCTACAACTTTAATATGTGCTAACACCAAAAATGTCTGAATATTATATCACAGTTAAGAGAAAACGCGGTCTAAAGAATAGGTATTTAAATAAAATGTTGCTGTCTCCCTCCCCCAAACATCTCCGTATACATCAAAAAAGGGAGAACTGCAGCGCAGACCGATAATAGGCACTAAAATTGACCACAACAGCATTTCGTAGTCCCCTATTTCCTCCTCCAAAACATGAGCAATAATTATATTCTTTTTCAAAAATAATTTAAAACGCTTTACATATTATGCTTCTAAGTTGACATTTTATTGATAATATGCGTAATATTATTTTGGTGGGTGTCTGAAACTAACGTTTCAATTGGGAAATTTTCTCAGTTTTTGAAGGCTCCTACTTCCTATAAATAGAATATGGGAAAAAACAAAACATAGGGTCAAGGCCATGGTAGATATAGGTTTGATGGAAAAAAACATTTTTGCTCTTTTTTCATTATCCAGGGAGGAAACAGGGGACTACGTGTTTATGAAAAAATGGCGCTCGCGTTTCCTCTTAATAGTGTCAGAAAAAGTTTTTCCTCGATAAAGTAAAAGATTTTTAACCGCCTCCGTAGCTCAGAGGCAAAGTTTACTGGCTTAACACAGGAGGTCGCGGGTTTGATTCCCGGCGGGGTCAATTGTAAGACTCAGTTTGGTTGGTGGTAGGGCATTTTCTAAGCCCGCCTGGCTAGCTATCACCATCTTATCTAAGTTATGCCGCCAAATATCAATGTTGATATCATTGGTGTGTTCCGGCATGAAGATAAGATAGCCAGCTCCCCATTGCATTGGGGAATCTTGGTAAGCTCGCTTCCATCTTCGGCAACATCGTCACTTACCACCAGGTGAGATGTTGTCAAGGGTTAACTAATTGAGAATAATAAAAATAAAAAAAATTACCTAGTTCGTAAAGGTAAAGAAAAATTTAGAGTCAATTATACTAGAAGAACAAAAAACGGTATAACCTTATGACAAGTAGGTAATTATATTTATAACTTTTCAGCTGCCAGACGTAAAAATGTTTTCTAAGTTACATATACGCTTGAAAACGTAAAGTTTAACTTTAGTTATTCTTATAATAGGCAGCCCAGGCAGACATAGCTCGTAGAACCGATGAACGTTGGGACAGTAAAGTTCTCAAGTGGCGACCGCGCACCGTATTATATAGCGTAGGCGGGCCTCCCACTCGGTGGACCGATGACCTGGTGAAGGTCGCGGGAAGCCGCTGAATGTGGGCAGCGCAGAATCATTGGATGTGGAAATCCTTGGGGGAAGCTTAGGTCCAGCAGTGGAAGTCCTTTGGCTGATATGATGATGATGATCATACTTATAATCGTCATTATTATCATATTTATACCAGCCGAAATACGTCAGCTGCTAGACTGAGGCACAAGGATTTCCACGACGACTGGTTCTGAGCTGCTCGCGTCCAGCGGCTTCCCGTGACTTTCACCACGTCGTCGTTCCACCGAGTATAAGACCTACCTATGCTACGTCTCCCAGTGCGCGGTCGCGACTCGATAACTTTACTACTCCAACACTGCTGCGGGCTAATGTGCCCCGCCTACTGTCACTTAATTTTCCAAATTATTTGAGCTATGCATGTATGTCGGATACCTTAGTTCTAGCATACCTTAGTTCTCCATCGCCCTTTGGCTAACCTTGAGCCTTCAGAGACCCATAGTAAAGTATATATATATTAGTACTAACATACAGTATGGCCACTCCCTGCCGCTCTCTAGATGGCGACCTCACCCCCTCGATACCCAGATTAATACAGATTTGTTAAAGTTTGTTTGTCGAACGTATAGGATTTCGCCGCCATTTTGTTTATTCCGTCATTCCTTTTTTGAAATGTCATTTCTGGCACGTTGTATGAAGTTTTCAGGGAGTGCCCAAGCAACTATGTCTCAGTTCCGCACGTCATCAATGGCAACACACCCTACAATCACTTCACGATTATATTTACAAACACATTCAAAATCTTGAGTTAAATCCTATCTTATCGAACAAATCTCGAGAGCTGAACAAACACTATCTGCCGACAAAAATGCAGAACTTGATAAGTCATTGGCATTTCTTATACTTATCAACATCTATTATCAAGATAAATTTTCTGAAGTTAGTTTCTATTTATAAAAAAATTAGTGCCTTTTGCTGCACTTCACCTGATGGTAGATAAGTGCCGATGCAGCCAAGGATGTACCACGCAAGCCCAAATAGTACTTAATCACTCTCGTCGTAAAGTTTTATAAATTATCATCATCATATCAGCCGAAAAACGTCCACTGCTGGACAAAGGCCTCCCCCAAGAATTTCCACGACGACGGCCGGTCATGCGCTGCCCGCATCCACCGGCTTCCCACAATCTTCACCAGGTCGCCACTCGAGAACTTATTAAATATAAAAGTTATGTTTATTTCTCTTTTCTTTAGATTTTATCAATCATTTTACTATTGTTTACATAATATGGTATTCGCCACTCAAGCACTTTGCTGCTCCAGCCGCCATCCGTTTTACGAGCTATGTGCCCCGCCCACTACCACTTAAGTTTAGTAATTCTGAGAGCTATATCCGTTACTTTGGTTCTCCTACGGATCTCTTCGTTTCTGATTCGATCACGCAGCATCGCATATTCTATTGCTCTTAGGGTCACTTTGAGCCTTTTTATGAGACCCATAGTAAGCGACCATGACCAAGTTCCGTATGTGTGATGAATGGCGACCGCGCACCTGGAGACGTAGCGTAGACAGGCCTCCCACTCGGTAGACCAATGACCTAGTGAGTGCTGCGGGAAGCCGCTGGATGCGGGCAGCGCAGGACCGGTCGTTGTGAAAATCCTTGAGGGAGGCCTTTGTCCAGCAGTGGACGTCTTTCGGCTAATATGATGATGATGATGATTATATTCGCATGTCATAATATGTTGACGAAGCATGCTGATCATTATTTCTATAACACCTTAATTTCTATCTATGTTTGAAGTGATTATATGAATTGTATTGTATTTAGAAGCAAATTACCAATAAACCATAATATCCCATAAGCGGCAGCGTAGCGTTCCACTTGGCGTCAACCGCAGTCACGTGTAGGGCATGTCGGATCTATCCCTACATAAGTGTGCAAGAGCGTCGGTGGCGTAATGGCAAGGGCCGCTACCTCCTGCCCGGGACGTAGTGGTTCGATCCTGCCACGTTCCAATGTGTTTTCGAATTTCGATTTGTATGTGAATTCGACCAACCCGCACTGGGTCCGATCGCCCTACCGCAGGGTATGTTTGGGCCCCTCGGATGTGATGATGTGTGCATTTCTAAACCGCCTCCGTGGCGTAATGTTTAGTCCATTCGCTTCACACCAAGATGTCGCAGTTTCGATTCCCGGCGGGGTCAACTTTGTAAGACTCAGTTTGGTTTGTGGTAGGCCTGTTTTATAGCTCGCCTGGCTAGCTACCACTATCTTATCTAAGTCTAGTTACCAAACATTAGTGTTAACAGCATTAATGTGTTCCGGCTTGAAGATAAGACAGCCAGATCCTCATTGCGTTGGAGAATCTTGGTAAGTTCGCTTCCATCTTCGGAGATGATGCCAAAGGATTACCAAGCGTGAATAAAAAAAACCGGCCAAGTGCGAGTCAGAACCGCACACATAGGGTTCCGAACCATCATACTAGATGGCGCTAGTTTTTTCATGTTAAAAAAACCCCCTTGTTTTTTTCACTTTTTCACTTTTTTTGTATTTTCTCTTAAAGCGGCAACAAAAATACATACTTAATTAGTGAAAATTTCAACTGTCTAGCTATCGCCGTTCATGAAATACAGCCTGGTGACGGACGGACAGACAGACAGAAGGACGGACAACGAAGTCTTGGTAATTGGGTCCCATTTTAACCCTTTGGGTACGGAACCATACAAAATACAGCATCACGGATTTCTCATATATTTGTATTACTCACGCATGATCATTTCTTGCACATCTGAAACAATGAAATGGAAATAAAATAAAACGAAATGAAGTATATTCGGCAAAAAAATAGAAAAATAAGTAGAACTATTTTATAATTGCAATTAGTAAAGATATTGTTTTATCCACAATTGGGGATCGGACTACATCATAAATAAATTCTGAAATATGATTTCCTAAATTGCTCTCCTCTTGAAGTATCAAAAAACCTTACTTGTTTTGTTTTTCCATCACGTCTTCAATTTTTAATTGATCAAATTCACAAAATGAGTTCGTCAATGAAGGTAAAGATATATGACGTCACTTGTGGGTATTTCACACATTTTTAGAACAAAATTTCGTTTTGACACATCATAAAAAGTAACTCAAATGGCTAGCAGTCCGATCCCCTATTAGTAAGCCCTTGGCATTGAGTAACGATGATACCAAGGATGGAAGCGGGCTTACCAAGATTCCCCAATGAAATAGGGAACTGGCTGTCTTTTCTTCAAATCGGAACACACCAATGCTGTTAACATGTATGTTTGGCGGCTAGACTTAGATAAGATGGTGGTAGCTAGCCAGGCAGGCTTAGAAAATGCCCTTTCACCAATCAAACCAAGTTTTGTTAAGTAAGACTCCGCCGGAAATCGAACCCGAGACCCCCTTGATGTAATTCTAATAGACTTAACCATTACGCCATGGAGACGGTTAAACGTTAGTTAAATCCACTGGCGGGTACAAGATAAAGATAAGATAAGATAAATACTCTTTATTGAACCTAAAAAAATAATAATAAAAAAAAACACAATGTAAAACTTACAAACTATAACTACAAATACAAATTCGATCTAAGGCTCTTTTTAATCTCCAAAGCAACAAGAATGTTAGTGTTTAAAGCTTATGAATGTCTGTCTGTATGTCTAAACATGTTATCACAGTTCCTGAACGGATGGACTGATATCAATGTTTGTTTTTTAATTTAAGACGTAATCGATGTCATTAACTCAGCTCATATACGTCCCTACCGAGGAGGCTCGAGCATTCCCTGAATTAGGGCGATCAGGCCTCACGATGTTTTTCTTCACAGTAAGAGCGTCGCATAAACATAAGAAATCGAAATTCGAAAACACATTGGTACGTATGACCATATCTCAGTTCTCCAGTGGCGACCGCATACCTCCCACTCGGTGGACCGATGACCTGGTGAAGGTCGCGGGAAGCCGCTGGATGCGGGTAGCGCAGAACCGATCGTCGTGAAAATCCTTGGGGAGGCCTATGTCCAGCAGTGGACGTCCTTCGGCTGATATGAGGATGATTGGTACGTGGCAGGATTCAAACCACGACTTCTCGGACAAGAGGTAGCTACCCTAGCCGTTTCACCACCGACGTTCCTTGCCATCAATGTAAAAAAAGAAGTTAATTCAAAACAAAGAAAACCTTGCTTCAAGTACAGGTACATGTAGCCTTTAAGAATAATCTCAGAAACACATTACTCATTCAAATCTAGCAGTATCCACGATAAGGCATTCGCTATGCCGGCTGCAGCGATAACGGGTCATTCATATGGTGTTAAATTGGTATGTATACACATTAATATCAACTATACGACTACGTAAATCGTCGATTGTATTTAAAAAAAAATACGTGAATTCGCGTGTTCGCAAAAGATCTGTCTGTTGGACAAAGCCAACTGACCAAGCAGAAGACTGAGGATGGCAGAGTCATATCGTCTAAGACTGAGTTGCTGGAAGAAGTTGAGAAGTTCTACGGACAATTGTACAAGATCACACGTCTGCCTGTCAGCGAACAGGCTAAAGGCCAAAGAACCAGACTAACCCGACACAATACCAAAGATATCCCAGCCTGTATGAGATTAGAATGGCTCTCAAACACCGGAGGATGAATCACGGCTGAACTTTTGGAAGCAAGTGGATCACCGGTACTAAAATCTCTTCAGAAATTATTTAGTTCCATTATACTTGAGGAACAAACGCCTAAGACATGGCATAGAAGTGTGGTAGTACTTTTCTTCAAAAAGGGTGACAAATACCCTGACAAATTAATACAGACCCATCTCACTTCTAAACAATGTCTAAAAGCTGTTTTTGAGAGTCAGTCACGAATCGTCTCGCACGCAGGTTTTACGACTTCTGGCCTCCCGACCAAGCTGCTTTCTGAAAAGGTTTTAGTACCATAGACCACAATTATACGCTGCAGCAGATTATACAGAAGACTGAAGAGTACAATCAGCTACTATGCTTGGCGTTTGTGGACTATAAGAAAGCCTTTGGTTCAGTCGAAACTTGGGCTGTGCTACAGACCCTTTCAGCGGTGCCAAATTTACCATCGATACATCGAGGTGTTGAAGTGTCTGTATCAAAACGCCACCATGTCAGTTTGCCTCCAGGATCAGAACTCAAAACCTATTTACCCAGTTGAAGCGAAAGGTGAGACAGGGAGACGTTATATCTAAGAAACTGTTCACCACTGCCCTGGAAGTTGATTTTAAGCTTCTGGACTGGGGGTGACTTGGCATCAATATCAACGGCGAGTACATATCCCACCTCCGATTTGCTGACGATATTATGGTCATGGCATAGACTATGGAAGACATAAGCTCAATGCTCGATAGCCTCAGTAAAGTCTCCCAACAAGTGGGTCTTAAAATTAACATGGAGAAGATGAAATATAATGTTAAATATCCGTGTCGCACCCACTCCTCTAAACTCTACACTTGAAGTTGTTGACGAATATGTATACCTGGGACAAACAGTCCAGTTAGCTAGGTCCAACTACAAGAAAGAGATCAATCGACGAAACCAACCCGGCTTGGCAGCGTTTGGGAAGCTTCGCAATTTTTCACGTCCCAAATACCGTAGTGTCTCAAGACTAAGGTCTCCGACCAGTGTGTGTTGCCAGTGATGATATATGGAACTTGAAATATGGTCGCTTACTATGGGCCTCATAAGAAGGCTCCAGGTCACCCAAAGGGCAATGGAGCGAGCTATGCTCGGAATTTCCCTAAGCGATCGAAGCTGCCCACTGCCACTTAAGTTTAGCGATTCTGTGAGCTATGTCAGTTACTTTGGTTCTCCTGCGGATCTCCTCGTTTCAGATTCGATCACGCAGAGAAACATGAATAGAAATTAATCTATTTAATTACGAAAAATATAATTCCCGTAAAAATAATAACGTGAAAAACGAATAATTTACATAACGTTCACTATGTATCGAAATTGTAACGCACCCTTTAAAACTACATTTACGTGAACATTTAATGTTTAGCATTTTGAAGGACAAACTAATAACTATAGCCCGGATTTAACTTTCTCAACGACTTTTATTATTTAATTTTGTTATATAAAAATTGATTTTTTTTAAATATTTTTGATGAATTCATATTAATTCATGACCAAATATAATATATTTATTCGTAATACATGACAATGCAATAGCTCGAACCATTTGTAAGTAATCCGAAGGTTTTAATTTCATTTGTAGGAGAATTTGTACAAACACGATGTTTCCCAGACCAATGTAATAGATAAACATAAGCAACTCCGATATGCAAAGTTTCATGAATATCGTTAGAGCATTTTTGAAAAAAAAAACAGTTTTTGTTACACAATATATTATACTCTTTGGTTTGACAGTACGAAGAAAACTTTGATAATCACTCGAAGAAATAATTTTAAACTCTTTAAGTTCAAAATTTTGTCCCAATCGAACTAAAGATATAGCCTCCAGAGCCAAGCGTGACGACTGAACGCACGCACAAACGAAATTGAGATATTCGGTTTTTCGGTAAAATTGTAAAATTCACGAAAACTGTAAAAACTTTTTTCGAGATAACAATATTTCCTCTTCCCTACTACACGTACGTACCGTACTATGAGCACACCCTGGAAATCAGGGTATGCTTACAGGTAACTTGAAGTAAGTAAGTAAGTAAGTAAATATACTTTATTGCAAGCCACAAAAACAATACAAGACTTATAATTTGTAAAAAAACATAGAGTGCAAAGGCGGCCTTATCGCTTTAAGCGATTTCTACCAGGCAACCTTAAGTTAGGGATTGAAAGACAGGTAAACTAGTACAGGATGGCAGCAAATTCAACTATTAAACGATCTAACTTATTATTATAAATAATAGAAGTGCTATAACTAAAAGTAATTAAGTAATTAAAAAAACAAGTTATATAGACTTACTAGCTGTCCCGGCGAACTTCGTACCGCCTTACATTACATTACACTGCCCTGCCCTACCCTACACTACCCTACACTACACTACACTACCCTACCCTACACTACCCTACCCTACCCTACATACACTACACTACACTACTCTACACTACCCTACACTACACTACCCTACCCTACCCTACACTACCCTACCCTACACTACCCTACCCTACCCTATCCTATCTCTCAAGTTGGATCGAACTGCACATGGTGTGCGAATTTTATTATAATCGGTTAAGTGGTTTAGGAGTCCATTGAGGACAAACATTGTGACACGAGATTTATATATATTAAGATTTATTTTGAAGACTTCTGACCATAGTAGAAATGCTTCTGATAGTGGGGTTCACCACGATACTTGACATCCACCGATCTGATCTTGTCCCCCACCCGAGCATAAGCAGTGGACACCTTAAGGAATACCCACTTTACCCTGTAACTATTTTTTTGAATTTTTAGGGTTCCGTATCTTGAGGGAAAAAATGGGACCCTTCGCTATCCGTCCGTCTGTCCGTCGGTCACCAGGCTGTATATCATGAACCGTGATAGCTGGACAGTTGAAATTTTCACAGATGATGTATTTCTGTTGCCGCTATAACAACAAATACTAAAAATTAGAAAAAGTGAAAAAATAAGGGAGGTCTCCATGCAAAAAAAACGTGTTTTTTTAAACATATAGAAACTAGCGCGATCTAGTTTGATGGTACGGAACCCTATGTATGCGGTTCTGACTCGCACTTGGCCAGTTTTTATAATTGCATGTGATTTTTTATCTTTTTCTTGACTTGGAAAAAATATTTTATATATAAAGGAAACTTAGGAAATTTTGATCGTTTTAACGATCAGTAGGTTAATCTGGCTTAATAGTGTATTCATTAAATAGTTTTCCATATAAAACTCAAAATTATTACTTGAAAATGGATGGGCCGATTCTAATGAAACTTTATACACATAGGCAATTCTAGTTTGTGGATAGATATCATTTTCGAAATACTTTATTTTAAAAAGATAAGCGAATTTTAAAATAACTATGAAAACCTTCAATGTTACACAATTTTTCGAAATATAGGTTTTCCTGACTTGCTTATTCCTACTAATATTATAAACCCAAAAGTTTGTAAGAATGTACGGATGTGTGTTTGTTACTCTTTCACACAAAAACTACTGAACGGATCTGGCTGAAATTTGGTAGGTAGACAGATTAGAACTTGGATGAACACATAGGCTACTTTTGGCCACGCTCGCACTGCTCACACTCACTGCAAAGCCGCGGCAAACAGCTAGTTGTATAAAATGTGTATAAATTTTCATTACAATCGGCACATCCATTTTTAAGAAGATGTAACTTCATGTTTGTATGGGAAACGATTTTGTGAATACGCTCTGAACGATGTTGGCTTGATTGGTTAAACCCTCGTTTTTTCGACTTACGAGCGCACAATTTTTTCACTCCCTCGAGATAAAAATTCCTTCGTAGGTCATTTATCGTCATGTCAAATTTGCAAAGCAAAGTTTTTTAACAAGGCTGAGATCTTCTCAACCTGGAATATGTTTGAGAACGAAACGTCGTCGGCTGTCAGACCTCATTTCTCAACTCCGCTTAACCTCTCTTATTACCTCTTTCTGTCTGGAAGAAATCGCTTTGAGAGATAAGACCGCCCAAATTGTATAGTACGCTTATAAGGTTTTGTTTTAATTTGTGTTTTTCTTTAAATTTTTAAGTTATAGTTTCTAAGTTTTACATTGTGTTTATTTTTTAATTTTTGGGTACAATAAAGAGTATTTATTTTATCTTATCTAATCTTTTTATTACGGTCATTTATTATTTATTTGTTATTTATTTTATTATTTATGTGTCGGAATATGTAGACTATAATTACCTTAACTTTACGACAAGACATAATATAGAGCGGTTGCAAACACAAAACTTTCGGGACATAACTTAAACGAGTATATCGTACAAAGATTCTATGCTTATAGTTTTAGAATCAACAATACGTTTGAAATACATATCTAAAACATACGTATTAAATAGAACTATAAGCAAACCCTGGACACTTCATAAAACGGGCCAGAAATGACATTCGAAAAAGGAATGACGGAACAAACAAAATGGCGTCGAAATCCTATACGTTCGACAACTAAACTGTAAGCAATCTGTATCAATCTGGGTGACGAGGGGGTGAGGTCGCAATCTAGAAACCGGCAGGGAGTGTCCATACTGTATGTTAGTACTAATATGTATACTTCGCTAAAAGTTACGGGGATATCAAGAAAATTTTGTTGTTAGAACCACTCCATGTTATGTCTTGTCATAAAGTGGAGGTAAATTTAGTCTGCATATTCCGACCTCTATTATCATCATCATATCAGCCGAAAGACAGTCCACTGTTGGACAAAATCCTCCCCTAAGGTTTTCCACTACGACCGGTACTGCGCTGCCCGCATCCAGCGGCTTCCCGCGAGCTTCACCAGGTCATCGGAACAGCGTGTCGGAGGCCTGCCTACGCTACGTCTTTGGTGCGCGGTCTCCACTCGAAAACTTTACTACCCCAACTTCCATCTGTTCTACTGTTCTCTTTTAGTGAATATAGCATGTTTATACTCATTTATCTACAAAAACTCCGTTTCGTGGCTAACAAATATCAAAATAAATGACTGAATAAATAAAAACCAGCCAAGTGCAACTTGGATTCGCACTCCAAGGATTCTGTACTACTCCACACTAACAATGGTACCTATTCACATTACAAAAAAAAGACATCAATGCAAACGACAGAAAAATAATGTTTATTTACATTCAGTTCAGACTCCTTAACGCGATTACGACTCACACTTGGCCAGTTTTTGTTTACTTTTATTTCCCTGTTATGTATGGCTAACGTAGCCTCCTTTGAAGACACGCGCAAAATACAATATAACACCAAAAGGGATGAAATAAAAGCCCGACCACCTGCGGCTATCCACTACAATTACAGCAACGGTGTCCTGACGTGCCCCAAGTGTGACCGCACGTTCCGAGCGAAGATTGGTTACAACAGCCACATGCGGGCGCACGAGAAGGCGGAGCAGCGGGACGCTTGCAGCTGAGCCGGACAACTCTGCTGTCGCTGTAGCCGAAAACGGCTAGGACCATCATCATCATCATCATCATCATCATCATGTATGGTTATGTTGTGCAATAAAGTTTTTTCAATGAAACAATCAACATTTAAAAAATATGTAAATCTTAATAAATTATTATCTTGTATGGGAGGATTTTATTATTTAGATGTTGTAGTGATAATGAAAAATGACTATGTGAAAATTTCAATTGTCTAAATAAAAGTCTACCTATGTGCTATAACGTTCATTAAATACAGCCCGCTGACAAATAGACAGCAGAGGCTTAGTAATAGCACATAGGGTTCCGTTGGTCACCCTTTGGTTGTATGGAACCCTTAAAACTAGAAAATAAGAAATTATAATGCACGAAATCCAAGAGAAATATTTTTTTTATCTACAATTGGTAAGCCCTTGGCATCATCTCACCTGATGGTAAGTGACGATGATGCCGAAGATGGAAGCGGGCTAACCAAAACTCCCCAAAGCAATGGGGAACTGGCTATTTTATATTCAAGTCGGAACATACAAATCCTGTAAATAAATACTCATATTTGGCAGCAAGACGTAGATGATGGTGGTAGCTAGCCAGGCGGGCTTAGTGATTGCCCTTCCACCAACCAAACCCAGTATTACAAAGTTAGACTACGCCGGGAATCGAACCCGTGACCTCCTGATGTGAAGCCAATGGACTTGACCATTGTGCCACAGATATATACTATATTAAAGAAAATATACAGGGTGTAGGGCGGGATCTGAAACTCATCATCACTGAAGGACAGGAAAAATCTAACTTTGATAAAAGAAGTCTTAAACTTGTACTGAGAAATGAATTTTTAAAATGTTTTCTTTTGACATTGGTAACGTGTACATTGACACCCCACAGATGGGCGGGGCTTGCCATACTTCGATCAAGTGGCCATAACCACAGCAAGTACCTATCTACAAAATAATAGCTACCCCGGCAAACTTTGTACCGTCTTATTTTTAAAATGTTTTCTTTTGGAAATGCCTTATTTTTTAAATTACACTACACTACTTTTAGTAAATAATGCAGCAATTTTTTAGGTAAATTTTTACACCTTGGGTTACATTATTAGAGTTTTAGTAAGGATCCCTAATTTTTTGACAATATAATATAGCCTATGTCACCCAAGGATAGTGTAGCTTCCCAACGGTGAAAGAATTTTTCAAATCGGTCCAGTAGTTTCGGAGCCTATTCAATGCAAACAAAGAAACAATAATATCTTTCCTCTTTATAATATTAGTATAGAAAATATAGATAAGGATGTATGGCAAAAGAGGTTTGCGCAAATTTTAGCATTAATATGTCTGGTGGTTGCTATAACGAAGGCCTTATGTATTATCTCAACTCTTGTTTTTTTAATCACAATTGGTAATCCCTTGGCATCATCTCACCTGATGATAAGTGACGATGAAGCCGAAGATGGAAGCGGGATTACCAAGATTTCCCAACGCAATGGAGAACTGGCTATCTTATCTTCAAGTCAGAACACATCAATGATGTTAACACTAATGTTTGGTGGCAAGACTTAGATAAGATGGTGGTAGCTAGCCAGGCGGGCTTAGAAAATGTCCTACCACCAACCAAACCGAGCCTCTTAAGTTGACCCCACTGGGATTCGAACCCGCGGCCTCCTAGTGTGAAGCGAATGGACTAGTCATTACGCCACGGAGGCGGTTAAAACAATTGAATAATGTTCTACAAACAATCAGTAAGTACCGGCCAAGCGAAAGTCGAACTCGCGCGTCTAGGGTTGTTATTTATATTTTGTTATTTTTTACATTTACAAGGATTATTTTTAACTTATAAGGTGCGAAAAAGTTGTATTTAATATTGACGGCAAAAGTTTTCCCACGCGTCCATTCAGGAAAAAGAGCATCCATTCTAGGGTTGAGACCAAGGATGTTACGGAGCTGTAACCGGAGGTTTTAAATTTGATCGGAGCCGGCGTCGGATTCGGAGTCGGAGGCGGAGGCTAATGCGGAAGTCATGTTATCCTAACTAATATTTTAAATGTAAAAGTGTGTTTGCTTGTATGTTTATTTGTTTCTCTTTACCTTTTCACGCTTCAACGCCTCAACCAATCTTGATGAAATTTAGCATGCAGGTAGCCTATGTGACTGGAAAGGACATATGCTACTTTTTATCACGTGAAAATACCATACTCCGATGCAGTTCCTGAGGTAACTATATTTTTTTTTTTTGGTAAATTTCTTTAACATCGCAAAGGAAGAACAGATTGTTGTGAGTTTTTGCACAGAGATGGTTGAGAGGGTAGGAAGTGACATAATTTACTAATTAGCATATCCTGACATAGTTACCGAGAGATCTAGTCGCTCTCGCACGCCGGCGTTTTGAAGTGATTTTTTTGTATAGAATTGGTTGACGTGACTAAAGACTGCTAATCAGAATATCACCATATCAGCCGGCGGACGTCAACTGCTGGTCATAGGCCTCCTCCAAGGATTTCCATGACGGACGACCGGTTCTGCACTACCCGCATCCAGCGGCTTCCCGCGACCTTCACCAGGTCGTCGGTCCACTGAGTGGGAGGCCTACCTACGCTACGTTTTCCGGTGCGCGGTCGCCACTCGAGAACTTTACGGCCCCAACGGCCATCTGTTCTACGAGCTATGTGCCCGGCCCACTGCCACGTAAGATAGCAATTCTGATAGCTATGTCGGTTACTTTGGTTCTCCTACGGATCTCCTCTTTTTTGATTTAATCACGCAGAGAAACTCCGAGCCCAATATAGTTCCAGAGAAATCTGGTAAAAACTCATGGCAACGCTCGCGAGCCGCTTCTGACTCGCGCATCACTTACCCTCAAAGACAGTCATTAAAACAATGTCCACACAAACAATGTATATACTAAGACAGCACTCCTAATCCAAAATCACAACTCACAAATTCAATAAGTGAAAGGTCGAAGCGTATGACACATTGGTACGTGACAGGGTTCGAACCACGACCTTCCGGACAGGAGGTAGCGGTTCTAGCCGTTAAGCCACCGACGAGCCCAAATGACATTATTCAATTATTGAAAGACTGTGTAAAGATATCACTACGGAAAAAAAATATAATAATATATACTTAAGGTAATAAAAAATCGATGTAATTGAATACAATTTTAAAAATATTACCACTGTTGAAGTAAAAAAATTACTGTAGATCCTGTTTTTGGCATTAATTGCAATTTTCTCGAAAACTAATAAATAATATTGAATGAAACCAACTCACAAAAATCGGTGACTTTTAGACCTTTAATTTTTATTAAACCCCTTTTTTAAAAAACTTATTTGAAAGTATAGAAAAGTAATAAAAATATGTTAAAATCGAGAATTGGGCGTTTGGTTTCGACGTAACAGCCGCGTTGAAGCCCGCATTGATTTCAACTTAAAATAATTAGACTTACGTTCGATATTATTTAAACACGTATCAACCTGCCCAGATTGAGTGATCTTAAAGCCTTAACTGGGGCTTCTATTCATTATTTAAGGTAAAGCCTTAAAGGTAGGACAGACGGATGAACAGACGACGTAAGCTTTGTAATGGGGTCGCGTTTGACAAAATCTTAAATATGTACTTTTTTAAAGCTCTTAAAGCCTTAAATATGTACGTTTATCCCACGCTCTTACGATGAAGGAAACCATTGTAAGGAAACCTGCACACGCCTGCGAAGAAACTCGCAGGTTGTGTGTGAAGTCGACCAACCCGCACTGGGCCCGCTTGCTCGCCTAAGGCCCGATCGCCCTAAATCAGGGTAGGCTCGAACCCCTCGGTGGGGACGTTTATGAACTGATAAGATGAAAGCATTAAAACTCTCGGAAACTAATAATAATACCGGTGGCGTATTTAGAGCAATTTAACCCGCCTCATCCCACGGTAGAGAAATCCCTCCTATGGTATAATGAAACAAGATTCAAGATTCCACATTCAAGGTATTTATTTAAAATAGGTGCAAATTACACTCTTCCTGTTAGTCATAAAATAATAATAACATATTAATATCATTTGTGAAAAATCAAGAATTAAATAACGTCAAAATTCAATCCTTGAAATAAACCAGATTATGTCATTAGAACATGAAAACAATATGACGCGAAAAGTACATACATAAAAATCATGTAATAATGCCTTTGACAAGAGCAGGCCAGTTCACACGGGCAGCACCCGGTCACGAGTATAACGCGAGAGTCAGCCATCGCTCCCCTCAACCAAAGTATATATATATATTAGTACTAACATATAGTATGGACACTCCCTGCCGCTCTCTAAATTGCGACTTCACCCCCTCGTCACCCAGATTGATGCACTTTTTTTTTATGAAAAAAAATTAGTGCGTTTGGCTACACCTCACCTGATGGTAAGTGCCGATGCAGCCAAGGATGTGACACGCAAACTCAAAAAGTTCCTCTTCACTCTTGTCTTGAAGATTCCTAAATTATACGAATCGGGGAATACAGACGCCGGGAAGGGAATTCCACTCCTTTCCTTCCTTGGTTACAGTTTGGTTGTCGAACGTATAGGATTTCGCCGCCATTCTGTTTCTTCCGTCATTCCTTTTTTGAAATGTCATTTCTGGCCCGTTGTATGAAGTGTCCAGGGTGTGGCTCAACCCTATTAGAGGGAAAGGAACGAATACGAATGGAACAACCTCCTAAAATACGGATTCTAAGAATAGCTACAACGTACTCAGTGAAATATGGGTTTCATATCCAATATGATATGTTATTCGCTTTTCTGGACGGGTGCGGTGGCGCGTATAATATACAACCTACAACTATTCCGGTGAAATGGAACGTTAATCGTCCTAATATTATTAACGCGAAAGTTTGTACGTATGGATGTATGTTTGTTACTCTTTCACGCAAAAACTACTAAACGGATCTGGCTTAAATTTGGTACGTAGACACTAGACAAGACAGATTAGGACCTGGATTAACATATAGGCTACTTTTCTTTACGCTCGCGAGCCGCTTGCGCCTCGCGACCTGCGCACCCTCGAAAAGTCATAGAAACGTTGTCCACGCGGGTGAAGCCGCGGGAAACAGCTAGTATGTACTAGATTTTAAAACTTAAAAGCTCACGTCAATATATTAAACAAAAGTCGTAGTAGTATGAACATAACTAATATTATAAACGCGAAAGTGTGTAAGAATGTATGTATGTATGTTTGTTACTCTTTCACGCAAAAACTACTGAACGGATCTGGCTGAAATTTGGTACCTACCATTACCGAGACTACCTAGACAGATAAGGAACTGGATTAACACATAGGCTACTTTTTTCTACGATCGCGAGCCGCTTGCGTCTCGCGCACTGCCCCCCTTGTAAAAGTCATAGATACGTTGTCTACGCGGGTGAAGCCGCGGGAAACAACAAGTCTGATATATAAGACAAAAGTCGTAGTAGTACATGTTGAATTTCTTATGGGTAATGAAATTTTGTCTGAATGAATCTGTCGGAGAGATTATTAAATAAATGAATGTCTAGGATATTTTCTGCTTTAATGAAAAACCGGCCAAGCGCGAGGTGGACTCGCCCAAAGTAGGGTTCCGTTATCTTTTCAAAAAATAAATGTATATTTAAAAAAAACAAAGTTATAATTGCAGTTGGTAATAGAAAATTTTGTATGGAAAATCTTTGAACTTTTTACAAATCCAACTGCACATCTTAAGTGGAAACCCTCCCTACGCATGATCATCCAATAATGGAATGGAGAAGGGAAAATGGTGAGAGCGTGAAGCTCCCAATTATTAGGTCCTGTACGACCCGACAGCTTTCTTAAAATCATCATAGAAGGAAAGATAAAGGAAAGAAGAGGCCAAGGCGACACTACATAGGGCAAATAAAGGAAAAGAGTGCTGTCGTGACATATCAAGACCTTAAGACGATGCTGAGGATAGGAAGAGTTAGCAATTACTCCACAGACATGAGCAGTGGTCTTAAATTAGATGATGATGAAGGCGATTACCGGCCATCGTCACCGTCAACTAAAATGGTATTAAAGATCGCTGCCCGCGGGGACATAAGGCATCGGTATGCTAGGGTTAGGCGCTTGAAGACAGCAGGAGAGCGCGCGCTGGTGCACGCAAAGGTCTGAAGGATTGCCTCGTTAGCTGCTCAGGGACATCGATACGAGCGTGTAGCATCACTATGTCTTTCCTTAAGGCCCGTAAGTGTGACAGTTCGCACCATACGTGGCGTTTGAAGAAGAGTACGACCACACTTCTGTGCCATCCCTTAGGCGTTTGTCCCTCGAATATAATGGAATTAAATAACTTCTGAAGAGCTTTTAGTACCGGTGATCCACCTGCTTTCAGAAGTTCAGCCGTAATTCCATCATCACCCGGTGCCTTGTTGTTCTTGAGCTGTTTGAGAGCCATTCTAATCTCGTACAGGCTGACGTCCGGGATATCTTCGGTATAGTGTCGGGTTAGTCTGTTTAGTTGCCGATACTGAGTAGCGTCTTCAGAGGACTGCAAAACCAATCTGCGTCTTTCTTCAATGAGGTTGCTGGTGAAGTCGGAGATTTTTTGGTTCTGTTTGAACGGCGAGTTTGTAAAAATCTTAGACCCGACCGTTTGAACAATTTGACCCATATTAATATTTTAAGGTTTTTTTTTATTAGATTGATATAATGATTTGAATTAGTTTTTTGATAGTATAGGTATCTCGAAGGCAGGTGGTGTTAGGTTATGGTTGGCCTCGTGGTTCACGTCCTTAACTATTTCGGTATTGGGCGTCGAAATAACAATGCAGCTATATCACAGAGGTCCTTCTTCAATAGTCTTGATCATTTAGTAATCGAAATTGTACAGGATGCCTGGGATAACAATGGATGCAAACGCGGTGATCACAGCGATGGCGTGACACGTCCATTTTGCTCACAGATCACCACTACTTGTGTTCTGCTCGACGCTCCGTCAAAAAGTGTCTGCTCCGAGACTGACGTCCAGCTAATATGGCTTCTCCACAGATCTAATAAATTCTCCACTCAGTGTGGCAGCACAAACATCCTTCCGTTAATACATCATCTTTGCTACCACAAACGATCGTCTCACGAGTACAAGCGATCGTCACGCCACCACCGGTTTCACCCAGGTACTAATACCTGACGTTTGATCCAAACAAAGTGTAACTATGTAAACTTATCTCGAGCTGGTATTGGTCGCGTTTTCAATGACACTCCGACACGGCCATCCTGCGAGTCACACGTCCTCGGGTGACTAACCTGAAAAAGAAAAGGGTAGCCAGTAGATTCCATTTCGTTCGGCCAATCCTGACCTTCATTAGGAAGGTCCACAGCTCAAGGAATAAAAGCAACGCTAATAATGTGAAGCTTTAATTCAAGACTACAATCATGGTGACAACACATTTTAACAGCCTCAAAAAACCAAAATAATTTCACTCTCGTAAACTAAATAAACCTCAGCATTAGCATCGTAACTCAAACAATCTCAAATCAGTTTAGGTCTCCAAGGTAAATCACAGCTGCAAGGCTTGAAACCTTACAACCATTTACAACTTTTAGGGGCACATAGAACGGAACATAATCATCATCGCAAATCACAAGCGACGGAACACCAGAACTAAACATCACCACATCCGGGTGGCGGGACACCACAAAGAATCATCATCACTAACGCCAAGCGACGGAATACCAATCAGTCATCATCACCAGTCCAGGTGACGGAACACCATCACCACCAATCTAGGCAGTGGAACACCATCATCACCAATCTAGGCAATGGAACACCATCATCACCAATCTAGGCAATGGAACACCATCATCACCAATCTAGGCAATGGAACACCATCATCACCAATACAGGCGACGGAATACCATCATCACCAATCTAGGCAATGGAACACCATCATCACCAATACAGGCGACGGAATACCATCATCACCAATCTAGGCAATGGAACACCATCATCGCCAATACAGGCGACGGAATACCATTATCGCCAGTACAGGCGACGGAATACCATCAACAGTTTTAGCCGGTAAACGGGATACTTCTTTTTTACAAAAACACGAATGTACCTGCTACACATCATGACAGAACGAGTCTGACAAAACAAGCAGCAGCCAATTCATGCAAACATATAGCGCCATTCAGCACTCTTCATTTACCGCTGAAACATGTTGGAATACTTCAGTACTACACACAAAAATAAACGATAAAGAAAAAAAATACAACTGTACACAATTGATTGAGTTACGATCTGTCAATACAATTAACATTGAAAGGTAGACGCCTCTGCACCAGATTCATCGTCAACATCCGGAGGCAAATAACCTTCGGACATACTACGTAAACGGTCATGGGCATACTTGTAACTTCGTCTCAAATTCAAAGCTTGTAATTTGTATCTGTCACCTTCTAAGACCTCTACGACCCTGAACGGCCCTCGGTATTTGAGATCTAACTTGGTTTGGTTACGCTCCTTATTTTGTATCACCACAACAGTCACCCATCTTGGCAACTCTGGGCCACCTCCATCCGGTGCCCAAACAAACAACAGTCACCCAACCTGGCGACTCTCAGACACCTCCATCCGGTGCCCGCCCAAACACACAGTCACCCTACCTGGCGACTCTTGGACCACCTCCCTCCGGTGTCCAACCACACTATCGCTTCCATGCGGCGATCTCAAACATCACCTCTTTCTGGTCATTGCCAACATCACCTCCCCGGTGATACGCCTGCGAGCCAAACGCACGCCACACACAGTTGTGGCCGCACAGCAACGAGAAAATCAACTCGGTGTTTTACGCCTACGTCTACGAATGGCTGAGGCTATTGGCATCCAGTTGCGAAAAATTGTTTACGTCTAAGGTTCAAAATACAAACTAGTGAACGTTAAAATCACGGTC
Organism: Coleophora flavipennella; assembly: GCA_947284805.1. Lineage (NCBI taxonomy): Eukaryota > Metazoa > Arthropoda > Insecta > Lepidoptera > Coleophoridae > Coleophora > Coleophora flavipennella. Next base: position 12,308,499 of record OX369259.1, on the reverse strand, counting down.
AAGTACAAAAGTCCTTAATCTGCACTAGTAGATGGTCGAGGTTCAGTCTCTCCATCATCAATTCTGTCCAAGTCAATAATACTGTCACTATCGGGCATTTAACGTAGTCTGTCCTCAATAACTGACGGTATTTCATATCTAAAGTGGTAGGTAACGCTTCTCCATTTGTAACAACACAAAGTTAGGTAACTTGTGAAACTAAGCTTTTGTCTAGAAATCAGCCAGTGGCGCTGCCTCAGAGCAATACACCACCCCATCTCTTCCCAAGGGTTTCACAAGAAGTGACTAAGGGACTAAAAATTTGAGGACAAGCAACATCGTCCTTCACGCTCATACTGTACCGCCAAACAGCCCGCCAAGCGTAGCGTTTTTTTTTGTTTTTTTTTTTTTTTTACAATTGGTGAAACCGCTCCAACATGGGGGAGGCCCATGTCTATTATCACATCAGCAGCAAGCTGATTAACAACTCCTGTAATAGGATGCGTTACTCTTCGTATTATCACTAGTATGTTGTCGTGCTTCACTTAGATAAAATTACAGCCTGTGTGTGTAATCGACAAACATGACATTTAGAGGTTAGGCTACTTTACTCGTACCTAGAAGCAACTCCAGGAGGCTGTACTTCGTAACTCGGTTAACCCAACAGTTTGGTTGCTGCCAAATGATCATCATGGAAGGACTTGTAACATTGAAATCTCATTACTATACTCGAAGGAAGTGAGCATATTTTAAAGGACACTTAACTAAGAGTACCAACGTTTAAACGTGCTAAGATTCACCTGACCGTTGCCACGCGCCTAAAGCGTTTATGAACGTAAGTTCAAATACAAGGGGGCATTACGTAGATCGAATGACACGTGGACGTATTTGAACAGAGGTTACAAAATCAGTCATTTCGATTTAATAGGTAAAGAATGCACCTGATGTAACCACTAGCTATGCCTGACGTGGTTAAATAGTGACCACCTATGAAGTCAATCGATGTTCCAAGCTATCAGAGGAAGCAATTTCCGTTCAGGCATGTTGTTATCATTTTTTTTTCACGGTTATCAACACTTGCGTTCTATGCTATCCTTTTTCTTTACCAGCATGATAAGGCCGTCAAAAAGGGAAAGCTTCGGGGCTTATGACATTCGCAGCCTCCAGCCCATGAATCCTGTATCATCATCACATCAGCCGTAAGACGTTCATCACTGCACTCCGCATACTACCCTGTTATTATTCTTTTTTTTTTTACAATTGGTAAACAAAATATTTTATTGGGGTCCCCGAAACTCATACCTACATAGGGTCTATATGATAGCGGGGCATTAAGGATGCCCTCGACAAATTCATCACGAAAGCTATTAAAAATAGGCAACAACTTTGGCCTATGATCAATGAGAATGTCAGTCCCAATACTACGAAAGCTAATAAAGGTTTTTTTTTTTACTCCATGTAAAAATGTCAGTCTCAATATTATAAAAGCTTAAAGGGATTTCAATACTTTCTATCCTGGTTTAGGTTTGTATAACCAAAACTCTAGTTTTTAAATCTACCGTTGAATCACGACGCTGTGCCACAAGGAACTATCCGAAAGCACGTGAAAGAGCACTTTGAAGGACTACAAGGCATCATTTTGGCCGCTAATGCAATCACTACTAGAAGGGTAAGGGACTAACTACTCTATTCGCATCCTTACCGACAGTCAAGCTGTTTTGTTATTGACAGACTCGTTTAAGAATACCGTCAATCCTAGATTTAAAATATCTGAACCGATCATAATATTGTTGGCACGTATTGTTGTACGTAGGTTGGAACGTAGGTACTCGTTTGGCATAACAAAAAAATAAAAATTCTGAATGATTCCCGTCAATACTACCCTCACTCAATATTTGTTCTGTACAGTAAACGTGAGCGTTGCCTATAAAAGTCAATCGTGCGTTTGTACTGAACACACTCCCGAAAGTCTATACACGAAACCTTCCTTAACGAGAGAACACTCAGTACCACCACAGATTAGGTAATAGTACTACGTTTGTACTAGTACCACTATCAAAACAAACGGGGTACGACTCACCGGATTTTCGTAGCACCGCGTACATCACGCACTTCGCAGAAGCCGCACGCGCCGCTCGCGTGCATCTCCGCTGCTGCCAGCGCAGCCCACGCTGTCACCTCATTCCAATGGTCGTTCCGTAAGGGAGATGTCGACAGTTGTGCACCGTGCACGTGGATTAGCTTCAGGTATATTCGGGGTCAATTCTGTCAATGTGATTGCAGCAGATGTAGGATGGTGCTCGCATAGCCTCAATCAATCGCAGCATGTTCTGGTTCTGTAGCACGAAGAATTGTTGCCAGTGGTTTTTATTTCGCTGCTCCATTATCATTTTTCACATTTTCCCGTCGTCCACTAGTTGCGAGCGCAGGGAACTATCCAACTTCTGATCTCGAAGGCAGGTGGTGTTAGGTTATGGTTGGCCTCGTGGTTCACGTCCTTAACTATTTCGGTATTGGGCGTCGAAATAACAATGCAGCTATATCACAGAGGTCCTTCTTCAATAGTCTTGATCATTTGGTAATCGAAATTGTACAGGATGCCTGGGATAACAATGGATGCAAACGCGGTGATCACAGCGATGGCGTGACACGTCCATTTTGCTCACAGATCACCACTACTTGTGTTCTGCTCGACGCTCCGTCAAAAAGTGTCTGCTCCGAGACTGACGTCCAGCTAATATGGCTTCTCCACAGATCTAATAAATTCTCCACTCAGTGTGGCAGCACAAACATCCTTCCGTTAATACATCATCTTTGCTACCACAAACGATCGTCTCACGAGTACAAGCGATCGTCACGCCACCACCGGTTTCACCCAGGTACTAATACCTGACGTTTGATCCAAACAAAGTGTAACTATGTAAACTTATCTCGAGCTGGTATTGGTCGCGTTTTCAATGACACTCCGACAGGTATACCCAAGCAGCAAAGACGTCCTATAACAATAACTTACATCACTAAAAAGCTTTTTAAAATATGTATAGCAGCGTCGCGGTGACAAGCTTGTTGTATAACAGCGTTTAATGAGATTATTTTGCTCTGTAGTCATACACAGCAAATTTGTTGCATAATCAGGTGATCTAAACGTTTATATCACCTTTTTATACGACATTTATAGAGTAGCACTTTACCAGATTTTAATACAGCGATAACAGAGCTATATTAGCGTATAACAGAGATGGTGGCCCCTTTTTTACAGCAAATCGGTGCAATAAACGATTCCAGGGTAACCTTTATAGTCCCATGCCTATAGTAGCGCCAAAAAATCGACAACAGGACAATTTAGTGCTGTAATGGTATTCCTTATTGTTGTTATAGCACTGTGAATGTTCATGGTTGCTAAAACTCCATAATAGAGCAATTAGGTGATATAACCGAGTTTTATATCACCTCTATGGGGCTTAATTGAACTATATTAGTGTTTTTCTGCCCACTATAACGCAGTGATGTAATAGCTAAATGGTCATAGTTATAGAACTGATTAACTGTATGAAAGAGTTAGTAGCTCTGTTACATAACAAAAACGGCCTATAAATGTAGTAAAATGCGACACTTATGAGAGATATACGACCTATAAAAGAGTTTCTTTCACTTTAAAAGAACAAAAATCTGCCATTTTGTCAGCGCCGTATCGTACATAATTGAAGGGTTCTATTTATTCATTATGGATTTAAAAGAATGGAAAAGGTTTAAACGAAGTGGAACATATGGAAGACACGTAAGACAGCGATTTAAAAACATCGCAACTTCAGTAAGGATTGACAACAGACAAAATCAAGGTGGGGCTTCAAATACGGACAATGATTCCATACAATCTGTTACAATATCATATGAACAAGAACAAGTTAACAGCCGTCACTAAGTACTAAACTAAGTACTTCCATTGTTTTTTGTAAGCTGGTATGTCTACGATACAGTGAAAAAAAAATTATGAAAACAACGGATTCGGCAAAATAAAAATAAAATTAAAATAAATTTATTTATGTGGCATGAGCACAGACTTCACATGTAATGATCATAAATTATCGTAAAACGACAACCCATGCACCAGAAATCATTGACCTCTATCAATGTTTGCATGTTTTTTTGTGTATGATAAAGTGATTTCGTGAAGTACAATCTGTACTTAGTCCACAGGCGAAACATTTTTTCGATAATATAAAATGAGTCAGTGTCTATGCCCATTCCATTTCATTAAGTTGCTCGAAACCATGTATAGTAAGAAGCTTGTCAACATCCAGTATGATGACCACTGTCGATCTTTTAATTTACACTAAAAATACAAGAAAACATATTACGGGTTTCCTATTTACATCAGGGAACCCTAATTAAATCCATTATGATATGACAGTTGTCAAAATATCAAGAACTGTATTGCGGACGTATAGTAGCCACGGAGTTACTATTTCGCACCCTATACAGCAACTTGGTGTAAAATTAGTTTTTAATTACTTAAAACTCAATAATTCGAGGGGGGCATTAAAAAACAGCGTAGTTATGCATATAATCTATTAGTAAAATTTCATTCACAAGTCAATTTATGTATCCAGCACAATTTACAACGTAATAATAATGAATACTCCGATGATTATTTCTATTGTTATTATGAATAATATTTAAATATTCTTGTTTTTTCACTCCAAAACTCAAAGACGCAATAGAAATTCTACACGGTTTACCATTTTGTACTATAATAGCGTCGCGGTGGCTCGTACATCACAACTTCGTGCTATTAAAGATTTGTGGTTACTATTATAACACAATTATGTGCTATAACAGCATCGCGGTTCCTTTTATATCATTACTTCGCTCTATAACAGCATCGCGATTCTATAGGTGTACTCTTCTATAGGTCTAAATGGCATCTGAATTGCTGCTACAGCAACACAATAACACCAAATGGCTTTATAAATGCGCCACTTTCGGGTTTTTACAACGTTTTTATCACCCTTATAGAACTACCGATTAGCACCTCTGAAACGTTCTTATCCCTTCTATAGAGCAACGATTTGCTGGTTGGGTATGTTTTATTTCATCATATCAATTTATATACGTCCCCACCAAGAGGCTCGACCTGCCCCGAGTTAGGGCGATCAGGCCTTAGACGTTCACGCAGGCCCATTGCGGGTTGATTGACTTCACACATAAGCTTCGAGTTTCTTCGCAGGCGTGTGCAGGTTTCCTCACGATGTTTTTCTCACCGTCAGAGCGTCGGATAAACGTACATACCAGTACGAAATCGATATTCGTATAGATATTGGTAAGTGGCAGGATTCGAACCACGGCCTTCCGGACAGGAGGTAGTGGCCCTAACCGTTCTGCCACCGACGCTCTATATGTTATTTAAGATTTAGAAATCCTTACTTAATATTATAAATGTGAAAATGTGTTTGTTTGTTTGTTACCTATTCACACTTCAACACCTCTACCAATCTTGATGAAATTTGGCATGCAGGTAGCCTGTGATACACTGGGAATGAAATAGTCTACTTTTTATCTGTGGAAATTATCATAGCCCGATGCAGTTCCTGAGGAAACTAAAACAATACTTTTTGTTCGTTAAGTTATTTAAAATCGTAACGAAAAAATGGGTTGGTGTGATTTTTAGCACAGAGATGAGGTGGAAAATGATATAATTTACAAATAAATATATCCTGACATAGTTCCCGAGGGATCTGGGGACAACTGTTTTCTACGCTTGCGCACGTCGGTGGCGTCGCAACGGAGCAACGGATTAAAGTATTTTTTTGTATAGAATTTGTTGAAGGGGTGGGAAGTGACAAAGACTGCTAATCCGAATAGCCCGATGCAGTTCCTGAGGTACCGAGAGAAAAGTCATGTCCACGCTTGCGAGCTAATTGCGGCTCGCGCACCACTCACCCTCAAAGAGAGTCATAAAAGCTATGTCCACGCGGGCGAAGCCGCGGGCAAAAGCTAGTAACAAATAATTTTAATGATTTTGGAAATAACGTTCATTATTTTTGGTCATTGATTGATTTTTAGTAGCGTTTTCGGTGATGAACAATCGTCCCCGGATATGATAAAGCGTTCCCGGAATAACGAAGTTGTTGTCCGTGAATCAATACTTTAGGCGTTCCCGGAATTACTTTTCGGATATATTTTATAAAAATATACATATATTCCATGAATGAATTCCAACAAATATTTTTGTCATCTTGCTTCAGTGAATTGATGTAAATAATTTGTTCTACTTTATTTTAGTAAAAACATAATTATCACACTAATATTATTAATGCGAAAGTTTGTGAGTGTGTGAGTGTGTATGTTTATTACTTCTTCACGCAAAAACTACTAAACGGATCTGGCTGAAATTTGATAGGTAGACAGATTAGGATCTGTATTAACATATAGGCTACTTTTTTCACACGCTCGCAAGCCGCTTGCGGCCCGCGCACTGAGCACCCTCGAAAAGTCATAGAAACGTTGTTGACGCGGGTGAAGCCGCGGGTAACAGCTAGTTTAAAATAATATCTGGAACACGAATTTACCACAATATCTAGTACGACAGTTATAGATAATGTGGTAAATTCGTGTTTTAGATATTTAAATCTAGTATGACAGTTTTGATACAGGTATTAACTCAAAATTTTCTGTGAGCTGCATTTTTCCCCTTTTATTCCTTTTCTGTTTTTTTCAAGACAATTATAAATTATACTTTTTACCTTACACAACCTTTTTCCTTTTCGTATCATCACCTCTTGCCGGACACATTATAAATTCTACGTATGATGTAGGAATTTTTCCTTTTATTAATATACATACATTTATGTATAATGCTGAATTGTTCCTCCTCAACCATATCTGTGCAAAAAATCACAACAATCTAATGTTCCTTTGCAATGTTAAAGAAATTAATCAAAAGAAGGAGTATTTTTTCAGTTCCCTCAGGAACTAAATCGTACTATGCTATTTTCACGGGATGAAAAGTAGTCTATGTTCTTTCCAGTGCACAGGGTACCTGTATGCCAAATTTCATCAAGATTTGTCGAGGTATTGACGCGTGAAAAGGTAAAAAACAAACAAACAACCACATTTTCACATTTATAATATAAGGATAAAATATATATTAAGTTGTGTACGTATCTGCCATCTCAGTCAAAACTTTCTTCTTTCCCGGGTCTGCTGGAAGAAATTTCTTCAGAAATAAGCTATACCCTTTGTGTGACCTTACTGTTTAAAATCTGTATTTTATGTATCCTGTGTACAATAAACTATTAATTATATAGCCACTTTAACACTTCGTTGGTTTTTTGGTAGATCCACTTTCATCATCATTTAAATAGGTATTATCAGTTGAGATGATACAAAATTCTCTAAAAGGGTTGGCTGGAAGAGATCCCTGTTTGGGATAAGTCCGCCTTTGGGCATATTAATATTATGTATCTATAATTGTAAATTTTGTTGTACAATAAAGAGTTTACAAACAAACAAACAAAAAGAAATACAATAGAATTTTTTACAATCGCACATTAGACACACCTAGACACTTCATACAACGGGTCAGAAATTACATTTCAAAAACAAAATGGCGGCGAAATGTATATGTTCGACAACCAAACTGTAACCAATCTGTATCAATCTGGGTGACGAGGGGGTGAGGTCGCAATCTAGAAAGCGGCAAGGAGTGTCCATACTGTATGTTCGTAAAAATATATTTATATACTTTGTCTTAGATCTACACAGATTGCCGTTCAAACTGGCCAGGCGTCTGCACACACAAATCCCAACTTTCGACCGTTGAAATACGATACAAATTTGCATGTGATTGGGAAATGGTACAATCGAATGGAAAATTGCCATCTTCCGTCCGCTGTTGGACAGATTAGTGAGAATTGCGTTGACAGGGAATCGTGTTACTCTGAATGCTGGATTATCGGATCAGAGGTTGGGTCGTTTATACAGTTGCAACAAAATAAGGGAAGAAGCTATTTGCCGGGGCTTCTACTTATTACAGTGAAAGACTTTTCCCAATTTCAAAAAGTTCAATTAAAAAAAAATGTTATTAAACATTTCATAGAAATCGATCAGCTGAATGAACCAATTTTGTGCGTTTTTGTACGAAAAGTCATTTTTAGGGTTCCGAAGTCAACAAGGAACTCTTATAGCTTTGCCATGTCCGTCTGTCTGTCTGTCAAGAGTCAAGACTCTTTATCTTGGAATCGCGTGGAGGTATCGAGTTGATATTTAAACGATATATTTCAGTCTACAGTCCCTTGAAGCTGTGAAAAAATTAAACTTCTAAGTTAGCAAGCTTAAACAGATTTTTAACTATTTTTATTATTTTCTATTTATGACGAAAAATAAAAAAAATATTTTCCGTTTATAATATATAGGTAGGTACCTAATAATTTGGCGTATGTAGTACCTAATAGTTTGCATTGTTATGATTAATAAAATGTAACTAAAATTTGTACGGAACCCTGGGTGGGCGAGTCCGACTCGTACTTGTAAGGTTTTTCATCAATAATCTTGAAAACAAAACCTTTTAACTTACATTTTGTTCTGACTGACCAAGTGATCCTATAAGGGTTCCGTTTTATTCCTTTTGAGGTATATACGGAACCCTAGAAATAAACAAATAATGACCGAAATTAGTTTTGTATGAAAACTCTGAACGACAAATAAAATTGAAGTTATACTTATAGTTTTTGTTCTAATCTAACCCACAGATGAGATACTAGTTACTTCGTTATCTAAAATACAGATGAGATACTAGTTACTTCGTAATCTCAACCACAGATGAGATACTAATTACTTCGCAATCTAAACCACAGCTGAGGTACTATAGAATAGAATAGAAAATGTTTTATTGACTAGTTACTTCGTAATCGAAACCACAGATGAGATACTAGTTACTTCGTAATCTAAACCACAGATGATATACTAGTTACTTCGTAATCTTAACCACAGATGAGATACTAGTTACTTCGTAATCTAAACCACAGATGAGATACTAGTTACTTCGTAATCTTAACCACAGATGAGATACTAGTTACTTCGTAATCTAAACTACAGATGAGATACTAGTTACTTCGTAATCTTAACCACAGATGAGATACTAATTACTTCGTAATCTAAACCACAGCTGAGATACTATAGAATAGAATAGAAAATGTTTTGTTGACTAGTTACTTCGTAATCGAAACCACAGATGAGATACTAGTTACTTCGTAATCTAAACCACGGATGAGGTACTAGTTACTTCGTAATCTGAACCACAGATGAGATACTAGTTACTTCGTAATCTAAACCACAGATGAGATACTAGTTACTTCGTAATCTTAACCACAGATGAGATACTAGTTACTTCGTAATCTAAACCACAGATGAGATACTAGTTACTTCGTAATCTTAACCACAGATGAGATACTAGTTACTTCGTTATCTAAAACACAGATGAGATACTAGTTACTTCGTAATCTCAACCACAGATGAGATACTAATTACTTCGTGATCTAAACCACAGCTGAGATACTATAGAATAGAATAGAAAATGTTTTATTGACTAGTTACTTCGTAATCGAAACCACAGATGAGATACTAGTTACTTCGTAATCTGAACCACAGATGAGATACTAGTTACTTCGTAATCTAAACCACAGATGAGATACTAGTTACTTCGTTATCTTAACCACAGATGAGATACTAGTTACTTCGTAATCTAAACCACAGATGAGATACTAGTTACTTCGTAATCTGAACCACAGATGAGATACTAGTTACTTCGTAATCTAAACCACAAATGAGATACTAGTTACTTCGTAATCTTAACCACAGATGAGATACTATAGAATAGAATAGAAAATGTTTTGTTGACTAGTTACTTCGTAATCGAAACCACAGATGAGATACTAGTTACTTCGTAATCTAAACCACGGATGAGATACTAGTTACTTCGTAATCTGAACCACAGATGAGATACTAGTTACTTCGTAATCTAAACCACAGATGAGATACTAGTTACTTCGTAATCTTAACCACAGATTAGATACTAGTTACTTCGTAATCTAAACCACAGATGAGATACTAGTTACTTCGTAATCTTAACCACAGATGAGATACTAGTTACTTCGTTATCTAAAACACAGATGAGATACTAGTTACTTCGTAATCTCAACCACAGATGAGATACTAATTACTTCGTAATCTAAACCACAGCTGAGATACTATAGAATAGAATAGAAAATGTTTTATTGACTAGTTACTTCGTAATCGAAACCACAGATGAGATACTAGTTACTTCGCAATCTGAACCACAGATGAGATACTAGTTACTTCGTAATCTAAACCACAGATGAGATACTAGTTACTTCGTAATCTTAACCACAGATGAGATACTAGTTACTTCGTAATCTAAACCACAGATGAGATACTAGTTACTTCGTAAGCTTAACCACAGATGAGATACTAGTTACTTCGTAATCTAAACCACAGACGAGATACTAGTTACTTCGTAATCTTAACCACAGATGAGATACTAATTACTTCGTAATCTAAACCACAGCTGAGATACTATAGAATAGAATAGAAAATGTTTTGTTGACTAGTTACTTCGTAATCGAAACCACAGATGAGATACTAGTTACTTCGTAATCTAAACCACGGATAAGATACTAGTTACTTCGTAATCTTAACCACAGATGAGATACTAGTTACTTCGTAATCTAAACCACAGATGAGATACTAGTTACTTCGTAATCTGAACCACAGATGAGATACTAGTTACTTCGTAATCTAAACCACAGATGAGATACTAGTTACTTCGTAATCTTAACCACAGATGAGATACTAGTTACTTCGTAATCTAAACCACAGATGAGATACTAGTTACTTCGTAATCTTAACCACAGATGAGATACTAGTTACTTCGTTATCTAAACCACAGATGAGATACTAGTTACTTCGTAATCTGAACCACAGATGAGATACTAGTTACTTCGTAATCTAAACCACAGATGAGATACTAGTTACTTCGTTATCTTAACCACAGATGAGATACTAGTTACTTCGTAATCTAAACCACAGATGAGATACTAGTTACTTCGTAATCTGAACCACAGATGAGATACTAGTTACTTCGTAATCTAAACCACAGATGAGATACTAGTTACTTCGTAATCTTAACCACAGATGAGATACTATAGAATAGAATAGAAAATGTTTTGTTGACTAGTTACTTCGTAATCGAAACCACAGATGAGATACTAGTTACTTCGTAATCTAAACCACGGATGAGATACTAGTTACTTCGTAATCTGAACCACAGATGAGATACTAGTTACTTCGTAATCTAAACCACAGATGAGATACTAGTTACTTCGTAATCTTAACCACAGATTAGATACTAGTTACTTCGTAATCTAAACCACAGATGAGATACTAGTTACTTCGTAATCTTAACCACAGATGAGATACTAGTTACTTCGTTATCTAAAACACAGATGAGATACTAGTTACTTCGTAATCTCAACCACAGATGAGATACTAATTACTTCGTAATCTAAACCACAGCTGAGATACTATAGAATAGAATAGAAAATGTTTTATTGACTAGTTACTTCGTAATCGAAACCACAGATGAGATACTAGTTACTTCGCAATCTGAACCACAGATGAGATACTAGTTACTTCGTAATCTAAACCACAGATGAGATACTAGTTACTTCGTAATCTTAACCACAGATGAGATACTAGTTACTTCGTAATCTAAACCACAGATGAGATACTAGTTACTTCGTAAGCTTAACCACAGATGAGATACTAGTTACTTCGTAATCTAAACCACAGACGAGATACTAGTTACTTCGTAATCTTAACCACAGATGAGATACTAATTACTTCGTAATCTAAACCACAGCTGAGATACTATAGAATAGAATAGAAAATGTTTTGTTGACTAGTTACTTCGTAATCGAAACCACAGATGAGATACTAGTTACTTCGTTATCTAAACCACGGATAAGATACTAGTTACTTCGTAATCTTAACCACAGATGAGATACTAGTTACTTCGTAATCTAAACCACAGATGAGATACTAGTTACTTCGTAATCTTAACCACAGATGAGATACTAGTTACTTCGTAATCTAAACCACAGATGAGATAGGTACTAGTTACTTCGTTCTAAACTGAAAACCTTAAAAAAAAATGTCAAAATCAGATAACTTTTATGAGGTGAAAAACGCTAGGACTTATGAAAAGTCGTAGGTTCACAATTCTCATAAATATGAGGTAATACAATGTAGCAACTTACAGTAACGTTATATATCAAGAGAATTTATCTCGCAATATTTCAAGAGAGCTATGTCGGTTACTTTGGTTCTCCTACGGATCTCCTCGTTTCTGATTCGATCACGCACAGAAACTCCGAGCATAGCACGCTCGAAGAACGGATGGCCATTGTAGGCAGTAAAGTTCTCGAGTGACGACCACGCACCGGAAAGCGTAGTGTAGGCAGGCCTCCCACTCGGTGGACCGATGACCTGGTGAAGGTCGCGGGAAGCCGCTGGATGCGGGCAGCGCAGAACCGGTCGTCGTGGAGATCCTTGGGGGAGGCCTATGTCCAGCAGTGGACGTCCTTCGGCTGTTATGATGATGATGATGATGATGATTTCAAGAGAATCTGTCTCGCGATATTGCAAGAGGATCTCGCCTGGATTGCTGAGTCAAATATTTACAAAACAATTTAGGCATCAACCAAATTGAGTGGTCTCAACCTATTGACCCACTTACTACCAGTCGTGCAATGCAACCGGAAATAGCTTTAACCGCTGAAAGTCAAACAACAGCTGACAAAAATAGCAACAGTACCATTGTAATAACTGCTATTTCTGAACTTTGACACCGCGATGCAATGTATGCGTATGCGCAAGATTATGATCCGTGCGTCATTTTGTGACAACAGCAATTGGCCGATGCATTCCGATTCCGAGATAACATTGGCGGTCGTGCTTCTGTGTCTTCTACATAAGCCTACTTACAAACTTATTCATTTGATATTATAATCCATTTTCAATTTTATACTATACTAGCTTTTGACTGCGGTATCGTCCGCGTGGACATCGTTTTTATGACTGTACTAGCTGTTTACCGCGGCTTTACCCGCGTGGCAACGTTTCTATGTCTTTTCGAGGGTGCGCAGTGCGCGAGCTGCAAGCGGCTCGCGAGCGTGAAAAAAGGAGCCTATGTATTAATCCAGGTCCTAATCTGTCTACCTACCAAGTTTCAGCCAGATCCGTTCAGTAATTTTTGCGTGAAGAAGTAACAAACATACACACTCAGAAACTTTCGCCTTTATAATATTAAGTGTGATTTGAGGGTTAGTAGTGGTGCGTCATGGGCCTGACTTTTTCCAGATCCCTCAGCAACTATATCGGGCTATTTTGATTAGCAGTCTGTATGTCACTACCCACCGCCTCAACCAATTCTATACAAAAAATCCCTTCAATCCGTTGCTCCGTAGCGACGCCGACGTGCGCGAGCGTGGAAATGAGTTTTTACCAGATCCCTCGGGAACTAAGTCAGGATATGCTAATTAGTAAATTACGTCATTTCAGGTACTGCATCGGACTATGCCATTTTTACGGGATAAAAATTAGCCTACGTCCTTCCCAGTGACTGTGATTTATTCAAGACTGTTGCAGGTTTTGAAGCGTGAAAACATTACAAACAAACAAACACATTTTCACAATTGTAAAATTAGTAAGAAATCGAATTAACACATTGCTTTTCCTTCAATTAGGTGTGTCGAATATTGCATAGAGGAGAAATATGGTACATTATGTAATGAATTTTCAATTCCGAATAATCAAAAGGTTTCCACAGGAAAGGCAGAACATAATATCTATGGAATGGCTTAATGTATTAAGATGAAATTTTCACTCTTAGATTAGGTGAATTGAATATATTAACACCTGATTATAGTTATAAAAATAAACTTTTAATCTCGGAAAATCGGTGGGTTCCCGAAGGGATTAAAATAACCCATTGTTTTTTCTTCTATTAGGCGTGTCTAATAAATATTGCAGGTATCATGGGAAGTCGATGTATATTGGGCATGCTAAAACTGTGAACAGTTTTTTTCAAAATAGTTTCAGATTGTCCGACTTATACCTACTTCCTGAAATAACCTGAAATAACAGGGCACTAGAAATAAAGTGTTTATCAAGAGAACCATTACCCGAAGTCGCTGGCACCGCCTATACAGTTATAAAAAAGCTAGTTTCAATATAAGTAGTTCAGCTGGTGGTAAAAGCACAATTATTTCACTTAATTGAACTCTTCCCCTGCCCTCCTATTTGTTACTTTATTAATTATGCGGGCTTAGACGCAGTACGGAGGGCGTGTCAAGGCCGCATAAGTATTCAAATATACCACTAACTAAAAAAAACCTAATTTGTCTCAAATTATTGCATCAGTCGCACGTAATGGTGGGGTACTTGATAAACTGAATATCTTTAAAAGTTCTAACTGAAGATCAACATCGTTTTAGCTTGAATTCTAACTATCTGTTGCCCGCGGCTTCGCCCCCGTTGATATAGAGGGTGCGCGGTGCGCGAGCCGTAAGCGGTTTGTGGGGTTTTTTTTCTAATAAGCTTATTCAAACTTACGAAGATTCTAAAACATAAATCTAAATTTAGAAATAAAATCTTCCGACATTTATCTTTCCTTTGTCTCCATTCTGGTCTCACTTCGGTTAGTTCCTGCGTCCACGTCCGCGTTCCACATCCTTTTAAGGGTTCCGTACCCAAAGGGTTAAAACGGGACCCTATTACCAAAGTATATATAAAAAGGTCTAACAAAATTAGGTGAAACTATTTTAACTGGTGCTTCTACCCATGAAACTGAACAACTTTCCCCATGAAACCCATAGTCAAATCTAAAAAAAAATTGAACTTCCCATACTAAGTTGGCTGATCAGCTGATCGAGTTAGTATGGGGGAGCCAATTTTTTTTTGCATTTTGACTATGGATTCCATGGGAAAAGTTGTTCAGTTTCATGGGTAGAAGCACCAGTTAAAATAGTTTCAGCTAATTTTGTAACATACAGTATGGACACTCCCTGCCGCTCTCTAGATTGCGACCTCACCCCCTCGTCACCCACATTGATACAGATTGGTACCAGTTTGGTTGTCGAACGTATAGGATTTCGCCGCCATTTTGTTTGTTCCGTCATTAGTTTTTTTGAAATGTCATTTCTGGCCAGTTGTATGAAGTGTCCAGGGTGAGCTATTACTAAGACTTTGCTGTCCGTCCGTCTCTGTCTGTCTGTCACCAGGCTGTATTTCATGAACCGTGACAGCTAGACATTTGAAATTTTCACAGTTGAAGTTTTTCTGTTGCCGCTGTAACAGCAAATTCTAAAAAATAGAAACAGTGTATTTTTAAAACGTGAAGAAACTAGCGCCATTCTAGTATGATGGTACGGAACCCTTTGTATTAGCGCCATCTAGTATGATGGTACGGAACCATATGTATGCGGTTCTGTCTCGCACTTGACCGGTTTTCTTTTAGTAGTCAAACGGTTTTCTTTTAGTGGTCGCGTGGGGAGCATTTTGTCGCCTATGTTAAAATGCTTTTTGGCACACAATGGTTTCAAAAGACTTATAAATTATTTGAAGAAAATAAATACAACAAAATATTAATATTCTTTAAGCAAATTTAAAAACTAGAAAAAAAAACATTTGACAAGATTTTCGGGAAAATTGCCAAATTTTGACCATCTTTAAGTATCTTGATAAGTTTTTGTTTAAATCTTTAATAAAATGGCGAATTTATATAATGTTTTATGACTCTCGGCGTATATTTAATTAAAAATAAGTCCTGAATTACAAATAAAAAACAGCCTAAACATTGGGGTATGTTAATACAAGAGATAACATTAGCATAACCATCTAAAAAAGAATTACCTTTCTTGGATCTCAGCACATATTCTGAGACTTGTAATTGTATTACAAATTTTTGTAGGCCACAATCTCTTCATGACAGGGGCCTATCACAGATCTCAGACCTAATAGGAATAGAACTAATAAAATCTCACAAAAAATATTGTGTCTCTAAGCGTCTACCATCTATTAGTCTGGTCTACGCGATTAGTTACACGGTCAAGCTTCATGGGGGCATTTAGTCACGGTCCCGTTTAGTCAAGGTGTTATTTGGTTATGGTTTAGATTTACTACACTTTAGTTATCCGGATGTTGTTTTCACAGAGTATGTTTCATTATTGGGGAATCACCAGTAAATATTTTGTTTTTTAGGATTTTTTGTATATACCAAGGACATTTTAATAATAGCCGGACTCCCCCCCCCCCCCCTATCGATAACAAGCGACTGAAGTACCTATATTACACACACTCGCTCGTCAGTACAAGCCTGCACGCACACACAAACATATATATCGATGGGTGCCTGGAACAAAGCCGCAATCGTAAAAATGCAACTTTACAGGAGGAAGAATTTAGTGAAATGTTGAATAACACCTGAACTACGCGGAGGAGAAAAATAATTTGTATGTCAAATGAAGCGTTATTTTTTTTCGAATGTATCATAAATGTCAAAAAGTGTATAGAAAATAAGGAAGACGGTAAAAACCTGGAAAAACGATATTGCCACTTCATGCATTAAAAGTCGTTATCTTCAAAGCCTATTGCGGCTTTATTCCAGAAAAAATGCAAAATCAGGCGATCAGCAATAGTTACTTACAACTTTTTAAACTGTTATAAAAGATATACGGTAATATTGTAATAGCCTATTGCTTTTATATTACCTGAACTTAGTGACTGCCATAGAAAACGTATTTGTTAATACTGTGTATTTTTATAGTATTCAAATGATTGCAGTTTTAATAAAAAAAACAGTATCACGTATAAATGTTAAGTAAATGCTTAATCTATGCTGAGCTGGGAAAGAAAAATACTAATGCTCTTTATCCAGGTATATGACACAAAATTTAAAATAATTAAAACGATTTTTTTACAATCAACATTTTTTTTAATTCATAAACAATGTGCATCACATTTTTTTATACTTTAATTGAATTATTAATGTTAACTGATGACCGAGAACTATCAAAAATAAATATCGCACCTCCGGTGCAACAGTGACTTAACTGCAAAAAATTAGATATTGGGATTAAGTCGCCAAACGACTTTTTAATTCAAATACGCATCTCTTCGAAGCAACAAAGACACAATTATGTTAATTTTGTCATGTAATGTTAATTTTTTGTTAGTTAAGTCAGTGTTGCACCGGAGGTACGATATATAAACTAAGTAAGTAAATAAAACTTGACACCATAAAGAAATTATCAGAAAACATTGAACAGAAACTTATAATTAACTCAAATGTCTTTGGTACTGAAATAAAAAATCTGCATTAGCCTTCTAAATTAACAAACAATAAAGGTAATTATCAAAAATAAAACATATCACATAAATCATCAGGACATGGAGGGTTATCGTCAAAATTTGATGAGTTTTTTACTGCCGCTACATTGTCATTAGTTTCGCATATTAAGGACTCATAAAAGCCATGATAGTGACGTGGAATGTCTTGTCTTTTACAAAGACTTAATAAGTCTGAGTGCAAGGCTTTAGGCACAGGATGTGGTTGAATGTAAACTCTTTGCAACTCGGAAACGACTGAATTTTCCGAAGTAAGATTAGCAGTCGGACGAAGTGTATGACGCCCTCGTACTCGGATACCTCGTCGTGAGTGTCCACCTCGTACCCGGACACCCCTTGACGGGTTAGCGGATCTGGTGTGTAGGTCACGTGTATTTAAGTACAGGTACTCGTCGTCAAAATTATATTTAAATTTTAATATCCCCTCATGAGTGTGGCTTGCTTCTACTTCCATAATATTGGACCACACTACTTTATTTCCGTTTGAGTCATGCACCCAGTTCTGACTTTCAATGAGCAGTTTTATATTGAAAAAATCAGTCTGATCCATCTCTATAACATTATATTTCTCTCCACTAACTTTGGCATTCATCGCAATTGAGTAAACTTGTTCTGGCGTGTAAAAACTTTATTTTTCATTAGCTCACGCTCAATGCACGCATGCATCGAGTCGCCCTCATTTTGGCTGTGTCCAGTTTCAAAAAATCTATGGGTGATCGTTAACCTATACTTTATACTTGCATACAAATGCAGGGCAAATATAACGCACTCTTAGTAAAACATCGACCGATCTCAAAATTTTAGCAAAACCAGTTTCCATCCAATACCGGCCTCAAAGAGCAGGCTTCACAACCTAGTTAAAAAAAACACCCATTTTCCTAAAGCATTAAGGTTCAAAATAAGATGAGTCTATATTTCCCTTTACCGCATCCCCGCCCTCCTCCGTGGAACAGTGACCGATTCAGTCTTGCGCTGGCAACCGCACGCAGTGGTAGTGTCAAACGCCGACCGATTTTGAGATGAGCCGTTGTTCTATTGAAAATAAAGGTAAGTTATTGAGTCAATTTTTAAACAATACTGACCGATTTAGTGATACGTCTATGTTTCAGAAAAAATCTTAGTGGTTTGGCTGGCTTATTTCGTATTAAGTCAGTATTTTGTCTAAATTTCTAACAAGTTCATTGACCATTTTGGAGTTGCTACTGTGTAGTTTTGAAAATCGTAAAATTAATTTGTCTGATATCAAATTCGGTCTTTGTACTTTTAAAAAGAAGTGTGATTCGTTTGGCCCATTTAAAGTTTAGTCTTTGTATTATAAAAAAAGCCGAAAAAATTGCGTAATATCTAAAATTAGGTCTGTATATAATTTAACTATGAACAATTTTTTATGGATCAATTTAGAAAATTATTTAAAAATTTAAATTATGTTTGTTTTGTTGTAGATATTTGTCATTAGTCATCTTGGAGAATCGGCGCATGAAGCAGATATTAAAAAATATAAATGTCAAAATGAGCTTAAAAAAATTTAAAAGGTCGTCGCTAAGTAACGACTGTTAGGTCACAAAGATTAAATATTTTAAAGATAAAAAAGGAGTTCATAGTAAGCAAGTATGTCAGAAAAATCTACTTTATGCACCTGCGAATTACCTGTGCAGTTTACCTGCAAATAAAGATTTTACTCAAGTGTTCTCCGCTATGTTTGGCTGATAAACCCACAGATAATGACACTTTATCTGAAATTGAATGAGAAAACGGTTTTCTGCAGGCTACACACACCGAGCATGTAATATTACCTGAAAAAAAAAAGACAGGTCATCATAAACACCTGCCACTATTACAAAAACAGACACTTTTATAGCAGAAAACCAGCAATAAGACTCCTTGCAGGTAGCTGCCGATAAAATTATGGACAAAATAATACCTGAAAAAAACCTGGAATCTTCGCCGGCATCTCTTGATATATGCGTAGAAAAAGTCGCATTACCTGTAAAAGAACATTCTCAAAAGTCGTCCGATACAATAACCACTAAAAGAGCAGCATCGCCTGTAAAAGGAAATTCTCCACAGTTGTCTGCTAACATAGCCAATAAACAATCAGCATCACCTATAAAAAAATGTTCTCCGCTGTTATCTGCTACCGTAATCACTAAAAACGTAGCATTACTTTCAGAAAATAATACTTTACAGGCGTCTGCTGACATAACCACTGAAAAAGCAGCATTACTTAGTAAAGAACGTTCTCTACAGTCGTCATCTACGAACCCAGCTGAAAAATCACCAACTGAATTGGAAGAGGATTCTCCACATGTCCCTGTTACAATAACCTGTCAAAATTCACCAGTAGTAATACAATCTCAAGATCAACCTGATACAGCTTCTACTACTATTGTTAAAAATACTGTTACGCTCCGAGGCCAAAAAATCATTAATCTGAAAAATTTATTTATCTCTTTTCACAAGCAAAAACAAGGTTATTACCACGTCAGTGCCCGCAAAACAAACGGTTTACATTGCTAAGTCCCTTCATTCCATTTAAACGATGGAGATTTATTTTTATTTTATATATATTTATTGAAATTACAGCTTTAAATCTACAGTAATCAAACTTTAGAAAATGCATATGCGAATAAATTTCAAGTTCTTAAAATTAACATAATTATTCTAATCTATCTATCCGCGTGCAATCGACTACATCAGATGTGTTGTTTGTTAGTGTGTGTGTGAGAGTGTATGAGGGTGTGTATGCGTGTGTGTATGTATGTTTATTTTAATTATTTTGATTTAATAACGTCAAAAACTGATTTCCTGAATTGGTTGCGCTTTTCGTAAAATATGTCAATACTTGAGAAATACATATTGTATTCTGAAAGATATCTAACCATGATCGATTGGTCAGCATGCTTTGTTCTTGAGAATGGAATATTAAATATCGGACGACTTCGGAGGCGTTGTGGAACTGCAAGAAGATGAATTCGTGGTAATAGTTCAGGACAATCAATCTCACCAGATATTATCTGCTGCAGTAATCTTACATACGCTGTTAAGCGCCTGTCTTCTAGAGGTAATAAGTTATAAAGTTTAGCTTTGTTATCAAGGTCAGAACGCTGTATCAAACCACGGTTCACCAGCAATTTCAAAAATTTTCTTTGAATTTGCTCTATTCTATCTCGGTGAACTTGGTATTGAGGAGACCACACCTGTGAAGCAAATTCTAAGATGCTTCTGACATAGGCGCAATATAAAGCCTTTAGTGGAGAAATCTGAGTGAAAGGTTTCGTTATTCTTATTATAAAGCCCAGCATTTTGTACGACTTTTGTACAATGTAATTATAATAATCTAAATAAGTTAACTTATCGTCAAGTATCACTCCTAAATCCCTAATCGAGGTTACTCTTATACAAAATCACGATTAAGATGAAAGTAAAGATACAACCTCATCAAGTTACCCAAATGAGTTACTATCAGCTAACACCAACTTAACAACTGAAACAACTCAGATATCTTCTAGTGAAACGTCGAGAACTAATAAAAAAAGTTATCAAATTTCCCCTATTAACTCCGATGAAACTGATGCAGATCTAAGTGATACAGATCTTACATATCACACAGAAATGGAAATAGATAATCGGCCGCCGCCACTGTTGTCAACATCTCGTTTTCGTCAAAGCAGAAGTAGTAGTTCTTCTGAGTCATCGTCGGTCGTCATCATGTTCTTGTAGCAATTCATCGTCATCAAGCTCTTCTTGTGGTTCATCAGAAAGTGTGGATCGTTCAAAAACACCAGAACGTAAAACAAGGAAACGAAATTGATGTACGGGCAGGCCTGCAAAAGTCCTTGCCTATGATTGGACATATGATCCTAGGGAAAGCCTATAGTGAAAGGTTCCAACTGAGCGAGAACAAAAAAAAAGACCTCAAGAGCCTAAGATCCAAAAAAGTGATACCGCCTTATTATTCCAGTTACTACAAAGACTTAATTAATGTAACAATAAGTCGAAAAAAATGAAAAAAGTTTATTGCGGTATCTCATTGTAAAAAATAATACATGTTGCAGGAATTTCTTAATAGTTAGTTACTTCTAAATAAAGAAGACTTAGTTAATATAAGTTTTATGTTTTAATAAATTTAAGTACTCACTGTTGTTAATTTTTAATTCTCAATTGACTACAAAAAACGATATTTTCGTAAAATGCAACTCTTATTTATACTTTTCAAGCGACTTCCAAAAAGGAGGAGGTTCTCAATTCGTCTGTATGTTTTTTTTTTTTTTTTATGTTACCTCAGAACTTTTGACTGGGTGAACCGATTTTTATGATTCTTTTTTTATTTGAAAGCTAATGCTTCTCGTATGGTCCCATATAAATTTTATCAAAATCGGTGTAGTACTTTAGTAGAAAATTAACAAAAACCAAAAATAATAATGCAAAAATGTACTAATTTGTTGCGATGGAAGTCGGTTTTTTAACGTGTTTAGCGTTTTCAATTATGTAAGACTAAGTGTTATTGTTTGTAATATAATAATGTAGGTAGATAGTTAAGTAGTTATCTATTTTTGTATAAGAGTTGTGGTTTTACCAACAAGCCTTAATTTATTTAGACTGATTAATAGCTAGACTGATTGATTACTTGTGCCATAAGTAAAACCTGTCGCTTATTTAGACTGAACATTTTGACTGATAATTGTTCAGGTACCCACTAACCTTTATAATATTGCATTTTATAAAGAGTTTATTCTAATTGCTTGTTGTAATTTTTCAAGGTTTTATAGTTATGTCTTTGAGTGTTAATTGTATTGAATATTACATATTATAGCTCGTAGAACCGATGGCCGTTAGCGCAGTAAAGTTCTCGAGTGGCGGCCGCGGAAAACGTAGCGTAGAAAAGCCTCCCCACTCGTTGGACCGATGACCTGGTGAAGGTCACAGGAAGCCGCTGGATGCAGGCAGCGCAGGATCGGTCGTCGTGGAAACCCTTGGGGCACAGTATTAAAGTATTAGTACTAACATAGTACTTAGGGGAAGCGTTTGTCCAGCAGTGGACGTCCTTCTGCTGACTATGATGATGAATAATATAACCAAACACTTGAGAGAGATACTTTATTGGTTGGCATAAAAGTTTTTATAATTTTTTTAAAAGAGTTTATGATTATTGAATGAGGTTACTTACTAATTTTGTTTCTGAAACTATTTGTTAGCAGCATTTGCTTGTAAAAACATTATAATTATTATTAAGTACGTTGTATTGCATTTTCTAATAATGTTTAAAAACAAACACAAAACTGATTATTTGAATTGTGATTTTTGATAAAAGTTCATAAAAATGAAGGTTAAATACATTTAATTTGTACAATTAAGCTTTTATTTTTATTTTTCATCTGATCTCGTTCCAAATTTTCTAATTTAAAAAAAAAACATTTTAAAATGAGTCACTTAGATAAGCTAGATATTTTGTAGAAAATGGGCTTATTTTTAAATATGACATACAATTTTGTATACTCTTAATTAAACAGTGGCTTGATTTAAAATTATACTACTTTTTTTTAGAATCATTGAGTGAAATATAGACGTATTTTCAGCTAGGTCAGCAATATCCTCCTTTTTTTTGTAAAATAACGACTCAATTCTGAAGGGCTAAAAAAATCGTTTTTTTTCCCAATTAATCGACCAAATATTTGATTTAATTTTACTACACCTGAAAGAGCATATATTTAAGATAAAATACGTGGTTTTAGTTTTATCCTATGCTTTTTATTTGCAATTCTATAGCAATTTCAAAAATAATGCAGTTTGCACAAAATACATTTTAGGTCATTCCCAAAAGTTTGTGATTTTGAAATCGGTCAGTATTTTATTAAGGGTGCGATAAATCGGTTCTTGTTTTGCCCTACACAACCGTCTGAATACAATGATATGTTACTTATTGAGCGTTCATGTTCGTTTTTAAAAAACTTTAGTAAACAACTTCCGACTTCAATAGCTCCTCTCTTCGCTATTGTCAAATGCCACATAAAACAGTAGCCTACCTTACACCCTGCATCGAATACAGTGAAATTGTAAACGGGATACTTGCGCTTGTAGTAAAAAGTTCCTACTTCTGACTTAGGGACATAAAGCACTTTTTGAAAGTCGAATATGGCTATCGTCTGAAACGTTTCAATGTTTTCTTTTTCCGTATCTTTTAATTCGCGCACCATCTCTTTGCTTCTTATGTGCTTTTCATAACGGCTTTGCAGATTATTCTTAATTTCTTCGTCTGCTTGTTGATAACGTGTACATAAGGCACACAAATCTTTCTTTGGTTTGAAGAACGAGTAATTAAATTTTGTATTAAAGATTTTCCTGTATTGACGTGCACTCGCCATTTCACAATTTAAATTATCAGCTGCAAACCATTCCTTATATAAGCGATACATTTTTGAAATATTGAGATCCTCTTCTTAATGTAACTTTTGGGAATCTTTTCTCACATAATGGGCTTCTACCGTAGGGAATAACTTAATGTGTTTTATTGCGCTCTCTTCAGATAATGAATTTGTTTTATGGGGTCTATTTTTATGGCGACCATGCTGATCAGTCAAAGGCTCTTAATTCTGTAGTTTTTCTAAAGCAGTATGAACTACACTGTCAGAAATACTCAAAGTATTAAGAAAATACTTCTTGCATACTTGTATTTTTTTTGCTTTATATGGAAAATAGTACTTCAATGTCTGTGTTCTGTTGCATTTGCGGTCTATTGTTGTTCTTTTGATTTTTTCAACTTTTTCGTTTCTTGCTATATATTGCCATTGATGCTCATGATTCGCCAATTTATAATAGTTCATAAATATATTTTCGCGCTTTTCAGGAGTGATACGTTCACCACACTTCTTTTTACAATTGCAAACAGACCCAACGCTTTTAGTCGAGTAGTTTTAGTCTACTCTTTTTTTGAATGTTTCCCTTTGTAAGCCAGACCTGAATCTTTAAGTGTTTTATTTCTGTTGCTTTCCCACTCCTTTTCGTTTCTTTTTCTTTTCCTCGTTTTTTTGTTTTCTGTCTCATTTATTAACTCAGGTAAGTTATTTTCAGGTATAACAGTTTGAGGAGAAGGCGAAGGATCGTTATCAACAACAAATTCATCACCAACACATTAAATTACATCATACGGCTCAATAAGTGATAGTATGTACATTTCTTTCTGGTGGTATGGGCGGCACGATGTTTAGCGATGGAATTATGAGAATTTCAGCAGAAGAAGACGACGTACTTGTTTGTAACAATAGTTTTTTCACGTTCAGGTTCATCATTTGTGGGTGCAAAAACTTTTACAACATCCACAGTGCATTGCTCTATAAGTCGTATAGGAGAAGATATATTTTTTTCAGAGCTAAAAACAACATAAAAGACAACATCTGCAGATTTTCCGGTGCAACTTGTGTAGGTTGAATGGGTAGCGATTCAAGTGTACAATTGTTTTCATCTGAACTGCAACACAATGTTTGATTTGAATCCGAGGTTGTTACATCATCTGGCTTTAAAGTTGTATCGAATTCTGAAATCTTCAAATCTTTTGCGCTCTCGGCATGTTGGGGTTCAGAGGAATTCAAAAGTGTATCAACCGCATGAATCATTGGTTCTATTGTTATAGTAACAACACAAGCTCCTGGTTAACTATCTGAACTAGAATTTTGGCTTGTCAGGGTCATAATGAGTCTGGTAGTTGTGAAGTTCTGGAGGAGGTTTCAATGTTATATCTACATTGCCATCTATGAGTGTTTCTGACGGGGAACACTCCATTTGATTGAGGATTGTTGAAATATTTGAAATTATGGAGGGATTACGCGACAATTTTGCTTCAAGAGCTTCTAAACATTCTGAATCACCTCCAAGGCTAGTTGACGGGGTATACTCTTGGTTTTTTCTTGGTTTAGACATAAGAATAACACATAGGTTACTTTTTATCCCAATGCTGGGCATAATCTGTAGTCCATGCGGGGGAAGCCGCAGGCGTAAGGCTTCTTTTTATCTAACCTGATATGTCTCAATGCTGGGCAAAGGCCTCCCTCTTTGGGTGAAAGGCCAGTTTAAAATAAGTATCTACTAACCTCGAAGATTGTACTCGCTTCTTGATGTCATTTCGTCGTGATATGTTTATTTTTCCGTGCTGTTTGATTTAACATCATACGAATCTGAAATAGCAGAAAACCGGAATAATATGAGGTAAGTATTCTATATAGGTAGTATAATTTACATTAACACACCTAGGTAGGAACCTAACTTATATTATATTACCTATTTTTAATCAAATAGGTAACTAAGTGCACCAGTTTATGAAGATATTACAGTATAGTTTAATAACATTGTACACACAACCCAAATCAAGTCACCGAAAACTGTCTTACTTAGTAGGCAACTATTCATGCAAATGCTCAGCGCGCGAGTTTTGTTAATTCTGGTTTTGGGTAAGTAGGTAATTGAACTCTGCCCTAAAGTACTTTATTTGTGTACCTATGTAATAAATATGACAAGTACATACTTACTTATTTTAGGCAAAAAATATCGAGAACTCAACCAATCATGCCTACTTACTTACTCAGTTAAATATCATTGAACCTACCTACCTATGCACCTGTAATAACTACCTACCTACAAACATTTCTATTACTACCTAGTTGAATAAACTTGTAGTGTGATCAAATCTAAATTATGTACTTATACCTAATTAACAAAATGATCGGCATTTTGTTTAAATAGATTACTGTCAGTTAGGTAGGTATGTAGTTAAAAATATGAGAAAACTTACCTTCACCGAAGTAGTTAGACAGTTTTCTTCTTACATGGGGATTGTTTAAAACGTGTTTCTTCATTATGGATAGCACTAATCAATTATTCACGCAAGCACTTATTTGTTTACCGGCTTCCGAAGACGCACTGATTAGTAAAATGATTTGTCAACAAGAGCACGTGCTGCATAATCGTTCCACGTGAAAAGGATAGCTATTAGCTATTACGGCTACGGAATGAGTGCGATAATGACAGCAACACGTGAAGGCGGGAGAGAAATAATATCCATTGCGTGTGCGACATTATCAAAACTTTTCCTGGAATAAAACCGCAATAACCAAAGTCGTTCTAGCATTAATTTGGAAGATGCAGCATTGAATACTACTTTATTTTATTTTTGAAGTAATTAACAGTAATACACAATGTTACAGGTAATGTTTACAGTATATCATCGCAATGAATATTACCTTTGAATTTAATATCAAACTAGTAAAGTGAAATATAGTGCGGTAATTTGCGTCACTATTTTGGTAAATTACCTAAAGCGGTGTGGCTGTAGTCTGTACTTAGGTTTAAGATAGTAGTAAAATAAGATGGAGTAATTATGATTTTAACACTCGTTGATATACAATACTTAGTTGGGTTAATACAAAAGTAAAAGTCTGAAACAAGTAAAGTTTTATTACTAATTTCATTAAATTTTTAAATTATTTCATCAAACCGCATTGATAACTTTGTTATTCCTGTAAATATTCTCTTATTAAACAACAACTCAGTTTTAAAATTTTATATACAAAAATTAAATACAAAATCAATACCAATTATTTTATAACATATTTTCATGAAAAGAAACACTATAACTGTTACTTTTAAAACTTTAAATTATTTTTACAGCAACGCTTATTGTTGATCAGCGTATATATTTTATTTCGTGGAATAAAGTTGTAATAGCATGTACGGTAATAAGGTTAAAAATACTTTTAATCATTCGCCATAGTCCTAATATTCCAGTACACAAATTGTGACTTTGAGCCAAGAATAACGAGATATAATCCATAGTGATTTTGCTAAATCGGGGAGTTTTCATAATAGAAATGTAAAAAAAATTCACAAGGTGTATTCAGGTCCATAGATTACGAAAATGGCTTAATCGAAAGACTGCCGTTTTGGCTATTGCGGCTTTGTTCCAGGCACCCATCGATATATATATAAATTTTGTTACTTATATATAATATTAAGCTGTAAATCTTCCGAATAGCAAATAAATAAACAAATAAATAAATAAATATATATATATATATATATATATATATATATATATATATATATATATATATATATATATATATATATATATATATAAATATATATATATATATATATGTGCGTGCAGGCTTGCTTGTATATATATATATTTATATTGCACCCATGGGCCGTCATTACGCAGCGAACCTTTCGCAAAAGAACACATGTACAGAGGCCAGCACATCAACCTATACTAAATTTGTAAGCTTTGAAACAAGAACCCCTTGCTAAACAACAAGTGTTGCCACTAATTTCAGAAACAAATCACCTGAAAGTGCGGGAGATCGAGTTGAGATGTGTCTTATCTTATGAAGTTGGGCATTTATTACCGGTTAATTATTTACTTCTTACTTAATTAGTTACTTCGTGTATCAAAGTATGTCCACTCGAAAGAAGTTGGAATGTAAGTGTGCTCGAAATGTAAAAACTAGGAACTCTCTTGTTTCATCATGTCCGTCTGTCTGTCAGTCCGTCAATATGATACAGGCTTTTTACTCAAACTCTATTATGAGATCTCGAATCCAGTATCAAAATTTTAAAAAGTGGCCACAATTTTGAAATTTTTTGACATCTGAAGGTCCTTGACATTTCTGAAAACAAATGACGGAGCAAACAAAAACACGGCGAACTCTTATACGTTCGAGAACCAAACTATAATCAATCTGTATCAATCTGGGTGACGAGGGGGTGAGGTTGGAATCAGAGAGCGGCAGGAAGTGTCCATACTGTATGTTAGTACAAACATATATACTTTGCCCATGGGCACCCCTCCCCCAGTAGTCAACGTTGATGTCAGGAAGGAGAAATTGACGCATTTTTACGCTAGTTATACTAGGTCATCTTTGTTTACACTTATATAAGAAAAAATGGAATAATTTATATTACAATGGCAACTCTGTATTCACTAATTATTCTTAGGCTTCTGCTGATTCTTAAGCGATACTCACTCTGTCTTTTTTCTTCGGTTATATATACGAGCATGAAACTTAGTGTTATTTTATTAATAATCCTCAAAACGAACAAAAAATATTAAGGGGCAGCCAATTGTGAGTCAAACTTGCACTTAGAAGTTCAATAAAAAAAACACATTTTCTGTCGCCCACATTAATGTCTTTTGTTTAAAATGAAATACGTTTCATTGTTATACTTGTGTAAAGAAGTGTGGTGGTCCGGAACCCCTCGGTGCTCGTGTCCACTCGTATTTGGCAGGTTTTTTTAGGGTTCGGTACCTCAACAGGAAAAAATGGAACCCTAGGATCACTTTGTTCTACGTCTGTCTGTCAAGACTCTTTATCTCGAGAATGCGTGGAGGGATCGAGTTGAAATTGAGACTATATACTTAGATCTACACAGTCCTTTGAGCTGTTAAAAAATCAAACTTCTAAGTTAACGTAAAAAAAAGATACGGCTGTTTTTGCCGCAAAAAGCGTACATTGTACACTTTCAAGGGAATCAAAATTATATCGTATTTTCCGTTGACCTAGAACTTTGAAATTTTCCAAGTAATACCATCTTACACTACAAGTATAGGTAAAAATCTGAAAACAACACATTTGTATTTAAATCATAAAAATATAGTCTCTGTTTAAAGTACGTTATCAATTATTTATGCAAAAGAATGGCGGTCCAAATTTTGAATTGAGTTAACCGTGTCATGTGGGGTGTAGTATGAAAGGGCTTCATTGGCACTAGCTTAAACAGTATTTCAATAATTTTTATGATGTATTTCAATTTATTATTTTTAAGGTTCCTTATCCAGAGTGTGGTGGTACGGAACCATCGGTGAGCGAGTCTGACTCGCACTTAGCCAGCTTTTTTTCTTTATCGTTCGTCTTTATTCAGGCCTCATGTTGATCAATTCTTTTCCACTCCACTCTATTTCATATTCCTCTTTTAACCTTCTATAACCATTTATTTTTAGGTGCCCTCTGGCTCGAACCTAAATAGAGCTCGATGATACCAAAATGATGCATTGTCACCGATTTTACAAAAGTGCGCTAATTTTCAGCTCAATTAAACACCGAGAAGTAGTTCAAGTTTAACTTGCTAATTTTGAAGTGGACAATTTACAAACATACATAGCTCCATCATCAGATCATTATCAGTATTGCATTTTCACTGACTTTACATACCTCATATCAGCTCATATATACGACTCCACCGAGGGCCTCGAGCCTACCCTGAATTAGGGCGATTGGGTCTTAGTAGACCACCAGTGCGGGTTGGTCGACTTTACACACAACCTTCGAGTGTCCTCGCAGGTGTGTGCAGGTTTCCTCACGATGTTTTCTATCACCGTAAGAGCGTCGGATAAACGTACATATGAAATCTAAATTCGAAATCACAGCAGTACGTGGTAGGATTGGAACCACGACCTCCCGGACAGGAGGCGGCGGCCCTAGCCGTTACGCTTACGCTCTTTTACATACATGTGTAAATATATACACACGAAAACTGGAAATTAAATAAAAGCTTTTAAAAATAAACTACTTTTGACCAAATAAAACTGAGACCAAGTTACATAATATCAGCTACCATAAGAATTTTTTTTTTCTGTGAACAAACTTTTACAACCGGTTTCTTCGATAAAAACAATAGCTTTGGAATACTATAAATCGCCATGAAACATTATGGCCTACATCTAGAGAAAATTCACATAAAAATATTCCATGATTCCGATAAAGTAGTAATTCAATTTGTAAGTAAACAGCCATAACACAAATCCGTCGAGCGAGCGTCTAGACTTAAAAAAAACGGCCAAGTTTTTTGTTGAAAAGGAGATATCTCAAGGATGGTACCACAATAAGGAAACCAGGATCTGATGATGGCATCCCAGAGAAATCGAGGGAAACCTTAGTTACCGTTTTGAAGTCGGTGTTTTTTATTCAAAATTATTATTTGAGTGGATGTTATAGCGGCAATAGAAATAAACACTCAGTGAAAATTTCACAAAAAATTGATAATTTTTTACTGATGATGAAATACAAACCACTGACAGACAGACAGATGGACATCGTATGTTTAGTAATAGTAGGGTCCCGTTGGTCACCCTATGTGTGTCAGGAACCCTAAAAATATCGAGTATTTTTTCTGTACTAAGTAACGTCTCACAGAAGATATAATTTAGTTAGATCATCATATTAGCTTATATACGTCATATCGCGCCTACCCTGAATAAGAGCGATCGGGCCTTAGTCGACCACGCGGGCCCAGTGCTGGTTGGTCGACTTCACACACAACCTGCGAGTTTCTCCGCAGGCGTGTGCAGGTTTCCTCACGATGTTTTCCTTCACCGTAAGAGCGTCGGATAAAAGTAGATAATATGAAATCTAAATTCGAAATCACATTGATACGTGGCAGGATTCGAACCACGACCTCCCGGGCAGGAGGCGGCGGCCCTAGCCGTTACATCACCGACGCTTGATTTAATTTAGTTAGATAAATTACGGAAACCCTTCAAGTATTAACTAAAAGTACCTCGGCGACCGAGCTTTGCTCGGGGCATAGTACCCAAAGCCGTTAAAAAACTTTAAAAATACGCTACCTATGATACACTTTGCGCGGCACATTTCCAGTGGGATAATCTCGAAAAATAGCGTTTTCCCAGAGATGAGACCTATATTAATCGATTTTTCGCCCCCAAAAATCCCCGTATACTAGTTTTCAAGCAAATCATTGAATATATATATATATATATATATATATATATGAATTTCTCGTTTAAGGGTATTAGATTAGATTAGGTAATAAAATACAGTTTGTTAAGAAAATTATTATGATTTCAGTTATGAATCATGATACCTCGGATAAATTTCAACTTTTCTTTCGAGTTAGGTATTTTCACCGTCTATCACCTTGTTATTTACACTTATTGAATTGTTGACCGACTTAAAAAAAGATGGTTATCATTCCACACGTATGTATGTAATATTGTTGGAACGTACGTATTTACGTAATACTGTTTTACTACATCCTTGGCGTAATGGTTATGTCCATTAGATTCACGTCAAGATGTCGCGGGTTCGATTCCCGGCAGAGACTAACTATGTAAGACCCGGTTTGGTTGGTTTCTTAGCCCGCCCGAGCAGCTACCACCATCTTAAGTAAAGTCTTACCGCCAAACATTATTTTAACCGCGTCCGGCTTGAAGATAAGATAGCCGGTTCCCGTATGCATCGGGGAATCTTGGTAAGCCCTCTTCCGTCATCGGCATCATCACCACTTACCATCAGGCGAAATAATACCAAGGGCATAAGAATTGTGAATAAAAAAATTTAACGATATTCGTGTGTGTTAGTCTATGTGGGCGCGTGTTTGTATGTATGTTTGTCCACGTTCTTCTCAGAAACTAGAAATCGAAATGCATTTTTTTTTATTGAATTAAGTATCTTTGAACTTAGAGAACAGCGCCAGTGTCATCAAAATAGGTTTAGTAGTTTTCAAGATATGAACTGCTAAGTGTGTATCAACCACAGGAAAAGTCGGTTGAAGACGTCGTTGGTTTAACGCCGCAATTATATTATTAAAGTCGGTTGAACTCATCGTCGGTTTAACGACGCAATTTTATCATCAAAGTCGGTTGAACTCGTCGTTGGTTTAGTGCCACAATTTTATCATTAGTCGGATGTACACGTTGTTGGTTCAACGCCGCAATTTTATCATTAAAGTCGGTTGAACTCGTCGTTGGTTTAACGCCGCAATTTTATCTTTAAAGTCGGTTGAACTCCTCGTTGGTTTAGCGCCACAATTTTATCATTAAAATCGGTTTAACGCATCGTCGGCTTAGCGCCGCAATTTTATCATTAAAGTCGGTTGAACACGTCGTCGGTTTAATGTCTCAATTTTATCATTAAAGTCGGTTGAACTCGTCGTTGGTTTAGCGCCGCAATTTTATCATTAAAGTCGGATGAACACGTTGTTGGTTCAACGCCGCAATTTTATCAAGTCGGTTGTTGTTAACGTTTTTAGCGTTGTCAATTATTCATTAATATACGTTATATTATTACTGAGAAGTTGGAACTGAGAATTAAATTCCACGAAAATATAAAAATAAATAAACAATTTAAAGGACCTTTGGAATACTAAAGCTGTTTGGAGTTATCCAAAAAGATCTCATAAACTATTAATGTAAGTGCTTCTTTCAGTTTCTGGTTAATTGTTTTTTTCTGCGTAGGAGTCTGAAATAGATTGGCTAGTCAATT
The DNA here is from genome assembly GCA_947284805.1 of Coleophora flavipennella. NCBI lineage: Eukaryota > Metazoa > Arthropoda > Insecta > Lepidoptera > Coleophoridae > Coleophora > Coleophora flavipennella. The sequence continues at coordinate 12,275,767 of OX369259.1, read as the reverse complement.
TTAATAACAGAAATATTTTTTAAAACAGGCAATCAAAGACCTTCCACCTCCGTGGCGTAATGGTTAAGTCCATTAGCTTCATAACAAGGTCGCGGGTTCGATTCCTCCAGCGGACTCTAACTTTGTAAGACTCCGTTTGGTTGGTGGAAGCATATTTTATCCGCTCGTTTGGATAGCTACCACTATTTTTTTATAAGTCTTGCCGCCAAACATCAACGTTATTAGCATTAATTTGTTCCGGCTTGAAGATAAGATAGCCAGATCCCCATTGCGTTGGGGAATCTTGGTAAGCCCGCTTCCATCTTTGGCATCATCGTCACTTGCCATCGGTAGAGATGATGCCAGAGACTTACCAATTGTGAATATATAGGTATATTTTTAAAAAATCCTTTTAGGGGTTCCGTCCGTCTGTCACAGCCAATTCGCTCCGAATCTACTGTACCAAATCAGGTGAAATTTGCTAGGATGGTTGTAATCCTATGACCCAAACACAGATTTGCAAAGTAAATAAATATATATTTTTTTAATGGTGACTTACACATTTTCTAATTTTTTGTATTTGTTGTTTCAAAATTTCAACTGTCTAGCTATCACGGTTCAAGAAATACAGCCTGGTGACAGACGGACAGCGAAGTTTTAGTAATAGGGTCCCGTTTTTAAACTCTTAAAATGCACAGACTGTTAGCGATAATTTTCAAAGTCTTTCTGAACCCTAAATAGCTTAGACATAGATCTCTATTTTGAATAAAAATTTATTGGAAAGTAATAAAGTATTTACCACTTCACTCTTATTGCTGCGGTGCCCTTACACTATGGTGGGCCGTAATGCACTTATAAGTTTTTAGGGTTCTGTACCCAAAGGGTAAAAACGGGACCCTATTACTGAGTCTTAGCTGTCCGTCTATCTGTTTGTCTGTCAGTCCGTCTGTCACCAGGCTGTATTTCATGAACCGTGACAGCTATATAGTTGAAATTTTCACAGATGATGTATTTCTGTTGCCGCTAGAACAACAAATACTAAAACAGAAAATAAATAAATATTTAAGGGGGCTCCCATACAGCAAACGTGATTTTTTTGCTCGTTTTTGCTCGATATTGATAACGGCAACAGGTAGACGCTTGAAATATTCACATAATATTAAGTTGTATTATTTAATTTAAAAATAAATGTTTAAATTAAAATTAATATTTAAGGGTGGCTGCCATTCAACAAACGTGATTTTTATAGATAATGGTACGGAACCCTTCGTGTGCGAGTCCGACTCGCACTTGGCCGGTTTTTTATTTTCTTTTGGCGATATGAAATATATAATTCTGCAATAAAACCTGACTGGACATTCAAGGAGCATTTTTGGCAGTTTTAAAATGTAAATGTCGCAGCCATATTGTAGAATTAGCTGTTTTACAATACGACGCGCAGTTTTGTAAAACTACAGAGTTAAAAACTCCGAATAAAACCGATTAGACGTATGGCTCCCGGTAAGAATAGGACAATCCCATATCTTCCAATTCGTAAGAGTTGACTGAGGGACTTAAAACTGGAGGATGGGCAGCAGCGTCCTTTCCGTGCATTGCAACACACCTGCAACCACACTGCGATCGCCAACCCGCCTACCAAGCGTGGAGATTACGGCAAAACCCCCCTATGAATACCACACCCAGAAAACCCCCTAGTCCCCTGCTATTCCTGGCTCCGATAGGAGTCATGGTAACGGTGGGACGGCGGGTGCGGGAGGCGGACAGCGCAGGACCGGTCGTCGTGGAAATCCTCTGGAGAGGCCATTATCCAGGAGTGGACATTTTTCGGCTGATATGATGATGATGATGAAAACCGATTAGGATGGAGCTCAACTTCACTTCGCTGGGCTCCTTTTCACGGTAAAACATAAAATACTAACCTAACCTAATTTAAACGCGTAAGCGTTCGTCTGATTAGTTTTATTCGGAGCTTTTTCACTCACTAGTTACGCGCCGTTTGCAAAATGACTAATTCTAAAATATGACTGCGACATAAACATCATGTAATCCATCTTGAGCTGAGCTTAGTAAATTAGATATTTCTGGGTCTAAGCTTCGACTGATTGGCCCGAGTCGTATTAATGTTAAGCTCATTAACCGAATCCGCTCATTAAGCGACAAGAAATACGCGCAATATCGAAAAATTTAGACAGGTAATCCGAGAGCGGTGCTACTTGTGTATATCGCGAGAAGAAGCTTGTGCAATCAAGATACCAGGGTCATTCCTTGCCCTCTAATATGGTTGAGAGGAGAGATGGCTGACTCTCGCGTTATACTCGTGCGTGACCGGGTGCTGTCCGTGTGACTTTAACCGCCTCCGTGGCGTAATGGATAGTCCATTCGCTTTACACCAGGAGGTCGCGGGTTCGATTCCCGGTGGGGTCAACTTGTAAGACTCGGTTTGGTTGGTGGTAGGGCATTTTCTAAGCCCGCCTGGCTAGCTACCACCATCTTATCTAAGTCTTGCCGCCAAACATCAGTGTTAACAACATTGATGTGTTCCGGCTTGAAGATAAGATAGCCAGTTCTCCATTGCGTTGGGGAATCTTGGTAAGCCCGCTTCCATCTTCGGCATCATCATCACTTACCATCAGGTGAGATGATGCCAAGAGCTTACCAATTGAGAATAAAAAAAAAAAAAAGTTCCCTACACTTGTCAAAGGCATTTATGACATTCAATGATTTTAATGTATAACTTCTCGTGTCATATTGTTTTCATGTTTTAATGACATAAGTTGTTTTTTTATATCAAGGATTAGATTTTGACGTTATTAACTAATGATTGTTTATTTCTTGATTTTTCTTTTCTTGAAATTATTTAATCACTATTTTATGACTATTTGCACCTATCTAAATATATAAAACTCAAAGGCACAGATTACTAAATAGTTACTTTCAAAGGTGACTGACTGACATAGTGATCTATCAACGCACAGCCCAAACCACTGGACGGATCGGGCTGAAATTTGGCATGCAGGTAGATGTTATGACGTAGGCTTACGCTAAGAAAGGATTTTAGGAAATTCCCACTGGAACTGCAAAAAACGGGATCTGCGCGGGCGAAGCTGCGGGCATCTTTTGAATAAATATCTTGAATCTTAAACCAATTAGAAAACCGGCCAAGTGCGAGTCGGACTCACGCACCGAGTTTTCCGTGCCACTACACCTTTCCTCACTATGACAATAATGTTACCTATTCATCATAATATTAGCCATAAAACGTCCACTGTTGGACAAAGGCCTCCCCCAAGGATTTACACATCTACCAGTCCCTGTGCTGCCCTCATCCAGCGGCTTCCCGTGACCTTCATCAAGTCGTCGGTCCACCTAGTGGGAGGCCTGCCTACGCCTTCTTTTTATTTAATAGGATATGCTCCCAAATTAGTCCCATTAGTGTCAAACTAAACAACCGTCTTCCAAGAACCGAAGAAGAATCGGTAGTGATTTTTCAAGTCGGCATTCTATTAGAAAACCCTTGAAATTTGACTTTGATTGCTGATAGGTTGCATTTTTGTGTCATTGAGAACCAACTTGTTCAGTGGAAATGGGATAGGTATTTGTGATACGGCGAAAGTTAGGCAAAGAAAACTGACTACCTGTTCATGCCTTATAATACGAGGGGGCTTGCCACTTGGGGCGATTTTCTTTTAAGGCGACGTATTGATCGGAACATCTTATCTTATCTTATCGGAGTCTTGCCGCCAAACATCAGTGTTAAAAAAATTGATGTGTTCCGGCTTGAAGATAAGATAGCCAGTTCTCCATTGCGTTGGAGAATCTTAGTAAGCCCGCTTCCATCCTCGGCATCATCGTCACTTACCATCAGGTGAGATAATGCCAAGGGCTTACCAATTGTGAATAAAAAAATTTGTTTCAATCAAAAACTACAATGAAAGTATAAAAAATAATAAAATTAATCACTTTGTATTATCATAACAAATATTGTTATAAGTATATTTTTTAAAATTTATACTTCAAAATATTAGTCTTATCTAGAGTTGAAAGTAACGGTGTATTTTTTTTCTATCGAGCCAAAACTGCTCAATCGTGTTTCTAATAGCTTTTAACTTTATGGAACATTATCCAAAACAATGACATTTTTTGCAATGTTGGGTTTTCTATCGTTTAGAAGTACTCGTAATTGAAGTCAAAAATAACGAAAATCTGTAATATTAACGCCTTAAGTTCTTGTGCCACTTTCGAGAATTTTTCTTGAAGAAAAAGGCTAGAGGCCAATGGAAGACTTAATCTGAAAAAAAAAAATGGGACAGCTAAGAGTCCATTTTTTTCGATTTGACGATGTGTGTTTCTTTGAGAAAATTGTACAGTAGGATGAGTAGGAGCCCTTGATAATGGGTTCTATAGCATTTTGATGTACCCTGTATATCATCATTATCATATCAGCCGTCGGACGTCCACTGCTGGACATAGGCCTCCCCAAGCATTTCCATGACAACCGGTTCTGCGCTGCCGGCATCCAGCGGCTTCCTGTGACATTTACTAGGTCACCAGTCCACCGAGTGGAAGGCCTACCAACGCTACGTTTTCCGGTGCGCGGTCGCCACTCGAGAACTTTACTGCCCCAACGGCCATCTGTTCTACGAGCTACGTGCCCCGCCCACTGCCACTTAAGTTTAGAAATTCTGATAGCTATGTTCCCCTGAATATAATTCGTTCATATTTAATTAATTTTGACAGCTGTTCAGTACTATGAGTACTATTCCATTGATGTTTATTATTTTAATTTGGGTTCAAACCAAGAAACAATAAAAACTGAGATGAAAGCAGCTTTCAAGAGCCACAGCTGACGTAAATAAATTCTTCCGGTAGGTAACGTTCAAATCAACTTTTTCTTACACAAAATTGTTTCGCTCTTACAGCCAAAACAAACAAAGAGAAGGCGAACTTTTATTATCTGTAGTAAGTGGCATTATACGGCTCTTTAAATTCGACAGAATCACGATATTTATTCCATGTAACTGGTTGCTTTTCACACGTTTATAGGTGTTATGTGATCTAGTCGTCAGCGCTCCTGCCTCGTCCAAGGCAAATAATAATGCGTGGAATTCAAGGAAAACAATAATGACGTTATTGAAATTTATTTAAATCAGCAATTTCGGTCTATTTTGTCTCCAAAGACTTTTTTATTTCGGTGGTATTATTATGCTATTCGGTAGATCTGAAAAATGCATTAACGGTAAAAAGAGAATGTATTGAAAAGGAAAAACAGTTTAATGTTTTATTTCAACTTTATTCCCTGCTATTCCGCAAACCTTTTAACCTCTCCGTGTAAGAAATCAATGGAATATTGTCCAAAGGACAAAAGGCACCCTTTATAGACGAGACATATCTTTCCTTTTTAGAGTTCTGTATTCAAAGGGTAAAAACGGGACCCTATTACTAAGACTTCAGTGTCGGTCCGTCTGTCCGTCTGTCAACAGGCTGTATTTCATGAACCGTGGTGTTTTCATGTTCTAATGACATAATCTGGTCTATATCAAGGATTTCATTTTGATGTTATTAACTTATTATTATTTATTTCTTGATTCTTCACAAATGACATTGTTATTATTATTTTATGACTATCAGAAAGAGTGTAATTTTCACCTATTTTGAATAATTATATTGAATTGAATTGAATAGCTGGACAGTTGAAATTTTTACAGATGATGTATTTCTATTGCCGCTATAATAAAATAACTAAAAATTAGAAAAAGTGAAAGTCTCCATATAACGTGTTTTTTAAACGTAAAGAAACTAGCGCTATTTAGTATACTGTTAAGAACTGAAGAAACTAGTGCCATCTAGTATATTGGTACGAAACTCTATGTGTGCAGTTCTGACTCACACTTTTTTAAAATATTATCTCTTGCCGAAAACCAAATGTTTATTATTTGTAATAAATTATCCAAATGATAACTATAAGTGTTATGTATATAATGAAACAGTTGTTGCACGTGGTTTCGCTCATGTGTATATCGAGGGTGCGTGGTACACAAGCCATGACTGGCTGGCGGGTGGTATTTTTTATATAAATACCACGTATCTAACTAGTAAAATAAAAAAATGGTCGAAATCTATCCAGTAGTTTTTATGTAATAAGCAAACAATGGCAGAACTCTATAATTTTATTTATATTGATTATTATAATTATTTTTTAACTATTTTGTTCATAATAATTTTAAAGAATAAGAATTAATATAGTTTTCTGTAATTAATATTTTCCACTGTATAGGTTTCTGCCGTCGCCCGATATAACGATTATAAGTTTATTGACTATTTCCTGCTTTTCGGCCCCATTTTTTTTTCAATCCGCTTCTTAGAATAAACTATGGCCTACTTTCAGAGTATAAGAAATTAAAAAGTATTTGAGCCCTGTATACCTGTAAGAAGCACTTGATGTTATGCATGCTCCGCAAACGTGCTAAAAATATTCTTAGTAGTCTTGTTATTTAGAATAAATTTTGTGGTACACCTCTCTTTAAATACGGTAGCCAATGTACAGCTAGCAGCTGTTTTATAGTCCCGGAATAGGAATTACGAGTAATGGCGCTAGGCGACAGATTGCAAGCTTTTATTTGTTTTGTAGAGGTGCTTCAACTATTAGGTCACAAATTTTGAATGTATTCGGAATAAGATACATTATAATTACTTGAGCCTTTACCCGACAGCCAAAAAGGAGGGTAATATGTCTCGGGTATATATATGAATGTCCGTATGTATATCATCATCATATCAGCTCATATACGTCCCCACCGAGGGGCTCGAGCCTACCCTGAATTAGGGCGATCAGACCTTAGTCGACCACGCGGGCCCAGTGCGGGTTGTTCGACTTCACACACAAACCGCGAGTTTCTCCGCAGGCGTGTGCAGGTTTCCTCACGATGTTTTCCTTCACCGTAAGAGCGTCGGATAAACGTACATATGAAATCTAAATTCGAAATCACATTGGTACGTGGCAGGATTCGAACCACGACCTCCCCGGGCAGGAGGCGGCACGTCATTTTAAACAGCATGGATGTGTTCGGGTTTGAAGATAATATATCCGTTATCTTGGTAAGGCCACTTCCATCTTCGGCATCATCGTCACTTACCATCTGGTAAAAACAACTTAACTAACAAATTTGTTCGTTTTTGTTTCTGGTATCACTGAAATCGTCATCCATAATTTCGTAGACAGGTAAAATCCCAATTTTGCAAAAACGGGGATTTACGTCAACAAAAACGCAACAAAAAAAACATATTGCTGATTACAGCAACAAAAATTCTAGAGAAAATCAGGTGGTACGTATATTACAAAAACCACGTAATTTTTCTTACTTTGCACAAAAATGAAGTATGTGAGGTTCAGACGCATAGTGCCAGAAACGCAAATTACCTTATACGCGGATGACCAGAATATGCATACGCAAATTGCCTGATACGTATGCAGTTGCATTGTTTTTTTGCAAAAACAACGTTATTTTTTTGAGGACTATACACAGGGAGACAAAACAAACCATCTGGAATCAACAAATCTTCTCTTGGTGACTAAATGAAACTTGATAATACCTCTATGTTAGTTAGTGATATTTTAGCACATTTTGACAATGATGCTATACCATAGTTTTTAAATAAATGAAGATAAAAGCGATAGTTGCGAATAAATAGGCACCTTGCTATCAGATTCTTGCGCTATCGTTGTTTTACATAATATATTTGAATATATCTCATCTGCCAAGGGTTGTCTGGAAGAGATCGCTTTTAGCGACAAGGCCGCCTTTGTACACTTAAGTCTGATAAAACCATTTTGTGATTATTCCTTGTGTGCAATAAAGAATTTATACATACATACATATTTGTGCAGTAATTATGTCGTTTTTGTAAAAATATTGCATGTACAATGTTTTTGTCACAAATTTTATAAAAAAATAAATAACTTATAATGAATAAAATAACATAGTTGTAGGCTAAAAATAATAAATAGTTTATTGATTAATTAGGTTACAAGTTTGGAGTTTAAGTGTTAAGTTAAAATAAACAAAAAAACAGTGCCATAGAATGTTGTTTAATGATTGTTGTTTATTGAATGTTGTTTGTTCTCTTGTCTTGTAAAAAGCCCTTCATTATTGTAGAATCACGCTAATATTATAAAGACAAAAATTTGTGAATGTGTATGTTTGTTACTTCTTCATGCAAAAACTACTAAACGGATCTGGCTGAACTTTGGTAGGTAGACAGATTAGGACCTGGATTAACACATAGGATGCTTTTTTTTACGCTCGCTTACTGCGCACCCTCAAAAAGTCATAGAAACGTTGTCCACGCGGGTGAAGCCGCGGGAAACAGCTAGAAATATTATAAAGGCGAAAGTTTGTGAGTGTGTATGTTTGTTACTTCTTCGAGCAATAACTACTAAACGGATCTGGCTGAAATTTGGTAGGTAGACAGATTAGGACCTGGATTAACACAGGCTACTTTTTTTACGCTCACAAACCGCTTTCAGCTCGCGCACTGCGCACCCTCGAAAACTCATAGAAACGTTGTCCACGCGGGTGAAGCCGCGGGAAACAGATAGTTGTAGATAAGTCCACTATGTTACACAAAGAATGCTCGACGTGATAATAATCAAATCTCAAAGAACTAAATTACCAGAATTAGCACAACAGCGTTCGGCGCGTAAGAAACAGGGAAAAGAGATTAATAATCATCAAGGACGTTTTTAATAATAGCCGGACCCCCTATCGATAACAAGCGACTGAATTACCCCTATTACACCCACTGATTCGTAGGTACAAGCCTGCGCACACACATTCATACTATATTACACCCATGGGCTGCCATTACGCAGCGAACCTTTCGCAAAAGAACACATTGACGATGCGCCGCGACAGTGGAACTTGGGATCAACACCTAAACCAATGACGCTCAGTAACTAAGAGATTACGCCTTCCTATTTCAAAAAAATATGCAAAGAAATGTCGTTTTTGACAGATGACAAGCCCTGGAGCTTCACGCTCTCATACCCCCTTCCCCATTCCATTCTATTTAACCCCTTTGTATTTAATGTTCCACATATACGCATCATGAGAACGGCCAGGGAGTGGAATTCATTGCCGGCATCTGTGTTCACCGATTCGTATAATTTAGGCATCTTCAAGACGAGAATGAATAGGCACTAGTTAAGCATTCTATCCTTCTGCTGCATCGGCATTTACCATCAGGTGAGGTAGGTAGGTTACCAGGTGCAGCATAACGCACTAAAATTTATAGTAAAAAAATCTATTTTGGCGAAGTTGGGCTGCTCGTTAAGAGGGGGTGTGAAGCGAAACGGATAATTTAGAAATGAATCATCCGAACTATTCTTTGTTTCTTCTTCTCTAAAACACATCAAACTACATTGAATAAAGGAGAAAACACGTTTGCTCATAACTTTTCTCGATGTAGAAAAATCGCGAAGTTACTTCTGAAATTCCTCTAACGTCAATTATGTACTCATATAACAATAATTATAAAATAAATGAAAAAAAATAAAATTAAAAAGCCTTTATTTGTTCTTACTTAATTGTTACATAATATTTACACTACTTGCTTATTAACTTTAGACTATATCAAGACAGTACCGGTGAGCGTCGGTTGCGCAACGGCAAGGGCCGCTATCTCCTATCCGGGAGGTCGTGGTTTGAGTATTGCCACATACCAATGTGTTTTCGAATTTCGATCATAGATTAACATTTATCCGACGATCTTACGGTGAAGGAGAACATCGTGAGGAAACCTGCACACATCTGCGAAGAAACTCGAAGGTTGTGTGTAAAGTTGACCAACCCGCACTGGGCCCGCGTGGTGGACTAAAGCCCGATCGCTCTAATTCAGGGTATGCTCGAGCCCCTCGTAGGGGACGTATATGAGCTGATTTGAGTGAGTAATATCAAGAACGCTCGCTGGAGCGTGCTATGCTCGGAGTTTCTCTGCGTGATCGAATCAGAAACGAGGATATCCGCAGGAGAACCAAAGTAATCAAAATAGCTCACTGAATCGCTAAACTGAAGTGGCAGTGGGTAGGGCACATAGCTCGCAGAACAGATGGCCGTCGGGTCCGTAAAGTTCTCGAGTGGTGAACGGAAAACGTAGCGTAGACAGGCCTCTTACGCGGTGGACCGAAGACCTGGTGAAGATCGCGGGAAGCCGATGGATGCGAGCAGCGCAGGTCCGGTCGTCGTGGAAATCCTTGGGGGAGGCCTTATATCCAGCATGCTTTTCCGCTGATATGATGATATCAAGAACCCCCAGGTGGGTAAAGGCCTCCTCCAAAGATGCCCAAATTTCCCTGTTTTCAACTGTGTGCACCAAATTGGGCCTGTTTTTTTTTAAATTTCATCCTCTCATCGTATAAATAAATATAAAACCTTAAAATTAATACCTCTGAAGATGACCTACGGATAATATTACCTACTACTTTTGCTCCAACTTTTTCATTTTCAATTTATTCGATAAAATCTTCAGTTTTTACGGCTTCCGCTGGGTTTTCTAAGCAAGATGGCAAGTTCAAAACCGGGCAAGTTCAAAACCGGGCAAGTTCAAAACCGGGCAAGTTCAAAACCGGCCAAGTGCGTCTCGGGGTCGCACAAACAGGGTTTCGCACCATAACTTTAACTATACCAAAACAAGACCTCTCAGTACTTGTAAAAAAATTGCTAAATGACCATTTAAATAACACTAAAACTATTATGTTTTTGATTCTCACAAAAAAAATTCATTTGGTACCTATGTCACACAATATAGTTAGAAAATCATTTTTTATAAATTTTCCAATTTACCCCCCAAAAGGGGCCTCATGTTAAAAAATAATTTATTTACGTTACACTTCCGTTTTATGGTCACCGACTTACATATATGTACCCAATATCTACTCAATCGGTCTAGTAGTTACGGAGCAAATTGACTCCGAAACACACGAGTGATCCATTAAAATCAAGCGAACCATAAAAATCGTGCTAGTTAAGGAGAAAATCATTTTTCTTTGTATGCCCTCTTAATATAAAGCATTAAAACGGGTACGTATTGCAATATATAAAACTTTAAAAAAAAAACTAACGTAAAATAACCTACGTCAAAATACCTAACATGTAAATACCTAATGATTGTTTCACTTATATTCAAAATTGGAAATGTTACTGAACTTAATAAAGCTAAAATTTGAAATTCCTATGTACAAAGTTCCTAAAATTGGTTTTACACACAGTTAATTGATCAAAATGAAATATACCGATCTAAGTACCGACCTATGTATAGTTCAAAACCAAATAAAATAACTCTTAAACTTTAAGTCATAATCATATTTTTATTTTTTTAATTATGTTACCCAAAAAAAAAACCAAATAATTTTACAAAGGTAATCAAAATAATATTAAAGTTCACAAAAAAAAATTAACACGTTTTACTTATTACAGACTAGCTGTTTCCCGCGGCTTCACCCGCGTGGACAACGTTTCTATGACTTGTCGAAGGTGCGCAGTGCGCGAGCCGCAAAAAAGTGGCCTTTGTGTTAATCCAGGTCCTGATCTGTCTACCTTCCAAATTTCAGCCAGATTCGTTAAGTAGTTTTTTCGTGAAGAAGTACACACTCATAAACTTTCGTCTTTATAATATTAGCGTGATTTGTTGCAATAGCTCTCAAAAAATCGACATTTTACGTTATTTTTTTTTATAGACATTGCCATTACGTACCCATCAAAACACGTAACACGTGCCTCTTTAGAAATCAACTGTTTATCAACATAAAAACAACAATGGAAATACATAGACGAAATGCCGGGAAGTGAAGCAATTTAATACTAGATAGCGTTGTTTGAAACAGTCACGTACATTTTAATGGATCAAGTTCATTTATCGCGCATGCGTTTAAATGCGAGGCAATGATTGAAAAGGTGTTTTTCGTTTCAATTAAGGTGGTAATATTACAGATTTTCTTTATTTTTGACGTCAATTATTCCTAAACGATAGAAAATTCAATGTTGAAAAAAAATACTCTTTTTGTTGATGATGTTCCTTAAAGATAAAATCTATTGGAAAACACGATTGAGCAGTTTTGGCTCGATAGAAAAAAATCCCAAAGATAGGTCTACACCGTTAATTTCAACTCTAGTTATGACTAATATTTTAAAGTATAAATTTTAAAAAATATACAACAATATTTGTTATGATAATACAAAGTGAGTAATGTTATTATTTTTTATACTTTCATTGAAGTTTTTGATTGAAACGAAAAACCATTCAAAAAGTGAAAAAGTGTGGTTATTTTCTTTACTCTTTACACGTAAAGAAAAAGACCAGACAACTGTTCTAAGTTCTAATAAATACCTCGCCTAAAAAACTACAAAAAAAATTTAAAAAAATCCAACTGGCATATTGTTTGACATTGAATTGGAATATTATTGTAGTTTGACTGCTTGACATTATTATAATTGATATTTTTGACATTTCTGTTGATACTAACTTAGTTTTATAAGATGTCTGTTACTAACACAATATTATGGATTGACTATCTGAAATAAATAATTTGAAATTTGAAATATTCAAGTGTAAGTTTAGAATAATCGACTAAGAAAATTTAGAGGTACTAAATCGGTCTAGGTTTGCCCGTAGAATGCAAATCTCCGATTTAAAAGAGGTTTCTTGGATATATATTTTTCTGTTATAAAAGTTAACTGAATCATGTTTCTGCAACTAACAAAATGAAGTCATTGAAGAGAAGAATCTTTTACAAAATATCACTTTCATATTTTTTGTAATTTCTGAGAAAAATCGAGATCCCTCCGACCAAAGTTTCCAATGCGTCGCCTTAACTAGAGAATACATATGTATTGTCATAAACTCCTTTTCAGTTACCGCCTCCATGGCTTAATGGTTAGTCCATTCGCTTCACACCAGGAGGTCGTTCGATTCCCGGCGGGGTTAACTTTGTAAGACTCGATTTAGTCGGTGGTAGGGCATATTCATTGCCCGCCTGGCTAACTACCACCATCTTATCTAAGTTTTGCCGCCAAACATCAATGTTAACAGCATTGATGTGTTCCGGCTTGGAGATAAGATAGCTAGATCCCCATTGCGTTGGGGAATCTTGGTAAGCCCGCTTTCACCTTCGGCATCATCGTCACCTTACCATCAGGTGAGTTGATGCCAAAATTTAAATCATAATACGCGTAGAATACACTTAAATTGATATAATAATGTGATTTTTAATGAAAAAATAATTAGTGGCGTTATACTTTTTTCCACAGGGACGCATTATGGTGGTAAAAAGCAAAATTTTTTTCAAATTGCAACGGGATAGCAAGTAATGCGAGAACAAAGACGAGGCCAAAAGCGTTGTCCACGCGGACAAAGCTGCGGGCAAAATAATATATCCTATTAATATTACAAACGCGAAAGTTTGTAAGAATGTATAAACAAAAAATAAAATAAATATTCTAGGACAAATCACACATGGTCATCTGGCCCCAAAGTAGGATTCCCTGTGTTATGGGAACCAGAGACTGATATACATACTTATATACGTTTAAATACATACATATATAGATATTTAACACCCAGACACGGAGCAAAAAAATCTGCTCATCACAAAAATGTCTGCCCTGGGTGGGGATCGAACCCACAGCCCTTGGATCAGTAGTCAAGAGCACTAACCACTGAGCCACCGAGTCAGTCAGTATGGATGTATGTTTGATACTCTTTCACGCAAAAACTACTGAACGGATCTGGCTGAAATTTGGTAGGTAGATAGATTAGGACCTGGATTAACACAGGCTACTCGCGCACTGCCCACCCTCATAAGTAAGAGAGTCATCGAAAGTCATAGAAACGTTGTACACGCGGGTGAAGTCGCGGGAAACTGCTAGTAGTTATCTATTAAAATAATTACAACGCTGACCACCCATAAAAAAGATGTTTTATTAATATACACCTATAAAAAGATTTGCGCATTGCAGAATAGAATGGGTAGGGCTAGTGAAGGTTATGTTACAGTATTACGATATGGCTTACAGTAGCGCAACGCTTTTGATGTCGCACGATGCCGCCACGGAGTAGGTGGTAGCCCATACTAGCCTGTAGCCAGCCTGGCAAACTCGCGGAAATTGGCAGGTTGTGCCCCGCCCCGCCACCCTCTGCCCCGCAAGTACCCTTCCGTTGCTCTGTGTAAGTACATTCTTTGCGCTACTGTAAGCCTCTATATTGTAATACTGTGGTGATGTTATGCGTTAAGGGTTTATAGGTCAGCTCGGTCAGGTCAGGACTTGTCAAACTGAATATTAATCTTGTCAAGCGGATTTAACAACGTAAAGAGAAATTAATCAAGATTTATATGAGTTGATATTGATATAGTCTGTGGCACGGTTGTGTAATTAATAGTCTTGGACGCAAGGCTGAGGGTGAAGGATCGAATACTCGGGGAAGTGATGATGAATGAAAATGTTGAAGGTTGAAGGAAATTGAGGGTTCTGGCGATAGTTTGGAAAAATAATGGCGTCCAAGAAAGAACAAAATACAAATTTTTAAGGGTTCCGTACCTGAAATTTTCGTGAAATTTGCTATATTATAATGAGGGACTTACCAAAAAAAAAAAATTAAAAACCAGCGAACCCCATTAAAACCTGTTTTTAGGGTTCCGTACACCCAAAAGGTGACTAACGGGATCCTAGTACTAAGCCTACCCTGTCGGTCCGTCTGTCCGTCTGTCAGCGGGCTGTATTTCATGAACCGTAATAGGTAGAAACTTTAAATTTTTACACAATGTGTAAGTATTTCTGTTGCCGCTAAAATGACAAATAATGAAAATTAAAAAGTAAAAAACTAAGCGGGGTCGTACAAAAAACGTGTTTTTGTAGGTCTTTTGTAGGTATTTTTGATGTGTAACATCTTTGCTCTCGCTTTCCTGCAATTTGTGGGAGTGATTTCGTGAAATGGGACGGAAATGTGTAACATGGGACGGAAATGTGTAACAGGAAGTCGCGAAAGCGCGCGCTATTCGTTCTGACGAATGAGCTTTGCTCTCGCTTTCCTGCAATTTGTGGGAGTGATTTCGTGAAATGGGACGGAAATGTGTAACAGTGATTTGTTACACATCATATGCGAGTACTGTAGGTCTCGCTCGGATTTTTTGATTTAACTCTATCTTAAAAACGGTAATACTTAAGAGCGTGAAACTTGGTGTGATAATTATAGTAATGAAGTAAAACAACAAAAACCGACAAAGTGTGAGTTGTAAGTACTTACTTGCGCTTAAGTGGTCAAAATTGAATAAACAAAAAAGCTTATTTCTGTCGCTCGCGTTGATCTCTTTTGTTTGTAATGTGAATATGTATCATTGTCATAGTTGTGTTGTGTTATTGTTTTGTGACATTGTAAATTATTATTATGTTTAATGTGATTTATTTACTTAATGACGTGTATTTCCATTACAACTATTGCCATTCCTGATTATTGTAATCTGTTTTATTTTATCCGTTGTTAAGTATTTTAAAATGTTTTTTTGACCTGTAATTTAGATATTATAAATAAATTGATTACGGATTATTATGGATTCTGTTCAAAGTGCTATGTGCCCTGCCTACTGCCACATTAGTTAAGCGATTCTGGGGGCTATGATGGTTACTTTGGTTCTCCTACGGAATTCCTCGTTTCTGATTCGATCACGCAGCGAAACTCCTAGCATAGCACGTTCCATTGCCCTTTGGGTGACCTTGAGCCTTGTTGTTAGTCCCATAGTAAGCGACCATGTCTCAGTTCCGTATATCATCACTGGCAACACACAATGGTCAAATCAAGAGATGGAGTGGAACTCCTTGTCTGCGTCTATGTTTCCCAGCTCCTACAATTTGGGGATCTTCAAGGCGAGAGTGAATAGGCATTATTTTAGTTTGCGTTTACCATCCTCGATTACATCTTTCATGAGGTGAAGTGAGATGTAGTCAAACTCACTTAAATTTTTAATAAAAAAATAAATTAATCAGGGTGTAAAAAAATTGGTGTCAACTTTTCAATCAACTTTTGTTCTACAAGTTTGTGAAATCGCAAAAAAAAATTAAACTCTTCATACAAAACGATCAGCTGATGGAACAATTTTGTGCATTTTTGTATGGAGCGTCGACACTTTTTTTTTTTGAGAATTGACCATGAGTTTCTTGCGGAAAGTTGTTTAGTATGATGAGTAAAAGCCCTAGTTAACGGGTCCGATGACATCGCGCTCGTTGTACAGACCAGGTCTTTTGAGGAGGGTGAAGAGCTCCTTACTGGCGCTTTGGAATGCATGGCAAAATACTTTAAAGCCTGGCGGCTCATTCCCAGCACAAGCAAAACTGAGGTATCTTGCTTCCACTTGTCCAATCGAATGGCAAAATACGAGCCCTCAGTATATTTCAAAAGCCAGAGGCTCAAATACAATGCTTGCCCAAAATACCTTGGCGTTACTCTTGATCGGGCCCTCACTTACAAAGAACATTTGAGTAAACTATCTCTCAAAGTCTCGACCAGGAATAACATTTTGCAAAAGCTATGTGGAACCTCATGGGGAGCATCTGCTGACTGCCTCCGCACAACAGGGATCTCTTTAGTTTACTCTGCAGCAGAGTACTGCGCTCCTGTTTGGCTGGAAAGCGCGCACGTGCACCTGGTTGACTCAAAGCTCAACGACACAATGAGATTCATCACGGGCACTATTAAATTCACACCTTCTCACTGGCTACCTGTGCTGAGTCATATTCCACCGCCCCATCTCAGAAGACAGCACGCGTTAATGAGAGAGTCCAAGAAGATCTGGGCGTCCCCTTCTCTGCCCATCCATGAGGAGTTCTGCAACCCCCCACCACGGCGTCTCAAGTCCCGACGGCCGGCTTGTGTAACTGGGGGCAAGCTGATCTCCGGTCAGTTTGACATTAGCGATTGTTGGAAGAACGAGTGGGCCACGCAGCAAGCACAAAGCAATTCACCTGGTTTAGACCCGACCGTAAAACCAAAAGGCTTCCATCTACCGCGTAAACAGTGGTGTCGACTAAACAGATTAAGAACTGGCCACGGAAAGTGCAATCACTTTCGGCACAAGTGGGGATGGAGGGAGTCTGCCTGCTGCGACTGCGGTGTGGAAGACCAAACAATGGAACATATCGTCGAGCGTTGCCCACTGCGGCGATACCACGGCCCCGCTAAGGACCTCTTCGACCTCAGTCCTGATGCATATACATGGCTGTGTGGCCTGAACATTGACATTTGAGAATTACCTGTTCGACAAATCGCCATACGATTAAATAAATAAATAAACGGGTCCTACATCATTTTATTACACCCTGTATATCTACTAAGTAGATGTCACATTATTTTTAACCTCATTCAGACCAAATTGTCACGATTCAATCTATAAATAACCTATAAAGATCTACCTTTATTTATTTGAAGAGTGTAAAAAAGAAATGTAGATCTTGCCTCACATGTCTCACTTTAATTCACTTTGACCGAAATCTGTTTACCGGCCTGAGTCAATACTGTTTCATTTCTCGCTTTATGCGGACCTTAATACGTTTGTAACCTTCTGGCACAAATGGGTCAGGTATCATTTTTATGTATGTATAGGCACAGTCACGGTATAACGATATGGCTTACAGTAGCGCAACGCCTTTGATGACACACGATGCGCCACCGGCCTAGGTACTAGCCCATACTAGCCTGTATTGCTATTACGAAGTAACTATTTAATAATCTGTGCCTGTATACTCAGCCTGGCAAACCGCGGAGTTTGCCAGGCTGTGCCCCGCCGCCCGCTGCCCCGCAAGTACCCTTCCGTTGCTCTGCGTAAGTACATACGTTGCGCTACTGTAAGCCGCTATATTTTAATACTGTGCCATAGTACATTCGTTGAGCTACAGTAAGCCGCTATATTGAACTCAGAGCGGCACCATTGACAGAGTGTTTGTAGGGAGCCGTCAAAGATGTGGTTAAACGAGCAAACAAACTATACTGACTGTCGACCTGTAAAAGTTTGTTATGTATCAATAAAGTTTATGGTCGTAGAGCGCCGTATAACGGTTTCCTCTTTACACTGTGAGCACTCACACAGATACCAAAACTATCTCCAGATAATTTGACTACTATTGTTAACAGGAGGTCGCGGGTTCAATTCCCGGTGGGGTCATCTTGTAAGACTCGGTTTGGTTGGTGGTAGGGCATTTTCTAAGCCCCCCCTGGCTAGCTACCACCATCTTATCTAAGTCTTGCCGCCAAACATCAGTGTTAACAGCATTGATGTGTTCCGGCTTGCAGATAAGATAGCCAGTTCTCCATTGCGGGGGAATCCAAGTAAGCCCGTTTCTATCTTCGGCATCACCGCCACTCACACACAGGTGAGATGATGCCAAGGGCTTAGCAATTGTGAATAAAAAAAAACTTGTAAACGTCTCTATACCGTTGGGGCAAAGTATATATAATAGTACTAACATTATGGACAGTATGGACAGCCCCTTCCGCTCTCTAGATTGTGACCTCACCCCCTCGTCACCCAGATTGATACAGATTAGTTACAGTTTTGTTCTCGAACGTATGGGATTTCGCCGTGATTTTGTTTGCTCCGTCATTTGTTTTTAGAAATGTCATTTCACGACCCTTTGTATGCAGTGTCCGGTGTGTGGTTACGGCAAGGGTCTATAAACTCGGGAAGGATACGCCATACTCAACACATGGGGGCCAAGTTCGGATATGTGGAGAATGTATGTAGGGTTTGTTCGAACCCCACTGTCAGGAGTTTTTCAAGCCGTAAGGTAACTGTCTAGTGATAATAACCGGCACCATCGCCTAAAGGTATCTTGCGAAACGTTCGAAAAAAATGTCACATATAGTCAAATCCATCCAAGTAATGACCGTGCTTAAGGTCAATCAACCGGCGTGATCGACCCAACCACGCAAGTCACACTGAGCTCAGACCACTCCCATTGTTCCAATTTGACGGTACCTACTAAATATTACTCAGCATATCTTTGTTTCTAACTACTGTCTAAATTTCAAATCCAAATATTACTTAAATATTGACTTTACGTCTGCTATTTAGTGATAGCAACTGGCACTAACGGGTAAAGGTGCCTTGCGAAGCACAGAAACGTTCGAAAAAAAATGTCACTCATAGTCAAATCCATCCAAGTAATGACCGTGCTTAAGGTCAGATAACTGGCGTGATCGACCCAACCACGTAAGTAACACTGAGCTCAGACCACTCCCATTGTTCCAATTTGACACTACCTGATAAATATTACTCAGCATATCTTTGTTTCTACCTACTTTCAAATTAAAATATGATTTAAATATTTTTAAGCTTTTAAGTAGGTATCAATTTATTCAAAGGCCTCGAAAGCTATTGCCGATAAAGGATCAATTTCCTTATTGAGTTTAACGGTTACTGATTCTTGGAAAGAATTAACAAGCCACTGAGATGAAATCTGAAAATTGGAAACATTTAACTAATCTACAGGCTGTTTAATAATTAATTTAAGCGGCTTTTTTACAGGGCTTCTGCTAATAAAACTGAACAGCTTTTGTTCTACATTTTAACCACCTCCGTGGTGGTTTTAGAGTTCCATAGTAGTCTAGAAGGAACCCTTACAGTTGACATGTCTGTCTGTCCGTATTTCCGCGGCTTAGCTCCAGAGACTATTTGTAAACTAGAAAGTGATAAACAAAACGACAAAGTGATAAAGTAAAATCTTAAAAAAAATTAGGTACCTTACCTCCCCTACATGTAAACAGGGGTTGATTTTAGGGTTTCGTATCCAAAGGGTAAAAACGGGACCCTATTACTAAGACTCCCCGGTCCGTCTATCACCAGGATGTATTTCATGAACCGTGATAGCTAGACAGCTAAATTTTTACAGATGATGTATTTCTGTTGCCGCTATAGCAACAAATAATTAGAAAAAGGGAAAAATAATGAGGGGTCTGCATACAAAAACGTGATTTTTTTAAACATGAAGAAACTAGCGCCATCTAGTATGATGTTTTTTGAAACATGAAACTAACGCCATCTGTTGGGGTTCGTGTCTTCGTATAAGTCGAGGTAATTCCAATAAATCGTATATTTTTATTTTAAACGTATATTTAATAATTAAAATGATATAAAAGAATTTAATGCCGGTTTTATGCGCAGAGATCGAGTCGAAGTCTATAGGATTCTTTCACAGGCCTCTTTCATGTTTGTCTCCGCCCGTGGAGAGATGGCGCTTGCGTCAACACCATCTAATATTATGGTTAGGAACCCTATCTGTGCGGTTCTGTATCGCACTTGCCCGATTTTTTTTTGTTTACATACCTTATCGTGTGGGGTATCGTTGTATAGGTCTTTAAAAGCTACTGAGGGATTTTTAAAAAAAATTTCGATTCGGGGTTACGTTTGAGAAATATTAAGCTTCAAAGTGCCAATTTTTGTTAGATTTAAGTGTAGCTAAACCGCTTTTCGGTACAAAAAAGAAAATAGTAGGACATATAATCAATTTTAAAGGAAAATACTAACCGAAAATGTTTGACATACTTTTTTATTTTTTTATTCACAATTGGTAAGTCGATCATCTCACCTGATGGCAAGTGACGATGGTGCCGAAGATTAAAGTGGGCTTACCAAGATTCCCCAACGCAATGAGGAACCGGCTATCTTATCTTAAAACCGGAACACGTCAATGCTGTTAAAATTGATGTTTGGCGGCAATACTTAGATAATATGGTAGTAGCTAGCCAGGTGAGCGTAGAAAATGCCCTTCTTCCTATCACATCGAGTCTTACAAAGTTAGGCTCCGCCGGAAATGGAACCTGCGATCTCCTAATGTGAAGCTAATGGACTTAGCCATTACGCCAAGAAGGCGACATTTATACCTAAACCGTCATGTTACTGAGATATTTTGATAGATACAGAGGGTAACTTTGCAACTATGCCACGGTCTTTACAAAAATGTTTCAACCCATTTAGATATAGTTCCGACTCTCTCTAAGTTCGTCTTTGATTTAACTCGAAAGTGAAGATTCTTGAAATGCACTGTCAATACCATCATTCCCAGGTCGACTGGAAGAGATTTAGAAAGGGATAAATCCGTCTTTGCTTCTTTGATTCTTGCATTTTTTTGATATATTTGACTGACTCTGTAGCTCAGTGGTTATAGTGCCCTTGACTACTGATCCGAGAGTCGTGGGTTCGATCCCCACCCAGGGCAAGCATTTGTGTGATGAGCAGATTTGTTTGCTCTGTGTCTGGGTGTTAAATTATATCTATATATGTATGTATTTAAACGTATATAAGTATGTATATCAGTCTCTGGTAACCCATAACACAGGGAATCCTACTTTGGGGCCAGATGACCATGTGTGATTTGTCCCAGAATATTTATTTATTTATTTATTTATGCAATAATGAGTCTACAAATAAACAAGCCATAAAAAAAACCTAAAGATTTTTTATAGATCTTGGCATAGTGGCAAAGTTACCCTCTGTAGGTAACTTAGCCACTATGCAAAGATCTGTACAAAAATTTTCCTACCCCTTTAGAAATAGTTCCGACTCTCTCCAAGTTCGTCTTCGATTAATTCTAAAGTGGAGATTCTTGAAATTCACTGTCGTCACCGAATCAGAAAATCATTGAACTGTCTAAGTGGTTTCAGTGAAGCTTTGATTAGTTTTCTGAGAAGTTGAAGACAAACATAATAATTATTTGTTTGTCAGTAATTATAGGAAAAGTTTCAAAATCCTTCCTAGTTCCTGGAATATCATTGAAAGCAAATTACTCAAAAGTATTTGATTTACCTACCCTATGTGGAGTTTTTCCTAAAAAGTTAAATTAGCGCTATTTTTTGTATGGAGTTAAATATTGTTTTTTATTGTTTCAAATTTTTTGTATTTGTTGTTATAGCGGCAACAGAAATACATCATCTGTGAAAATTGCGACTGTAGCTATCACGGTTCATGAAATACAGCCTGGTGACAGACGGACAGACACCGAAGTCTTAGTGATAGGGTCCCGTTTTTACCCGTTAGGTACGGAACCCTAAAAAGAAGATGGCTGAAAGACTTACCTTTAAACGTTTATTTTGTTTTTACAAGCTTTTATTTAGTTCCACCTGCTTCGGTTTCTGTAATTAATTATGCATGTATGTATACATCAAATCTTGTAAGTTAAATTTGAACCACTTCCCGTTTCCCATTGAGCTGAAATTTTGCACAAATATGTAAATCGGATGACAACGCAATATTATTTGACACTTGCTGTTTCCCGCGGCTTCACCGACGTGGACATCGTTTCTTTGACTTTTCAAGGGTGCGCAGTGCGCGAGCCGCAAGCGGCACGCGAGCATTAAAAAAAAGTCTATGTGTTAATCCAGGTTCTAATCTGTCTACCAACCGAATTTAAGCCAGATCCGTTTAGTAGTTTTTGCGTGAATAAGTAACATACACACTCACAAACTTTCGCCTTTATAATATTAGAGTGATATTGTGATGGAGATGATCTCATGATATAATAGAGTTTAAGGCTCGTTGGATTGGTCTTGACAAGAACTCTGGTCCTAGATTATATCCAGGGTTTGATAATGGAACCAGAAGGTACCCTGGAATACATCCTGGAAGGCGGCAAAAACTTTGAACCATAAAGGTTTTACCTTTTTCTTGGCTTGTAGACTCTTTATGCGCAATATCAAAAAATTTTGCTATAACTTTATGAATCAATTAAATATTAAATCAATTAAATAATTAATACGAGTGTGTTTTAGATCACAGGACTGAAGTAAAACTTCTTTAGCTTCATCTATATGTACGAAACTAAATACATAGCCTTCAGAAAATAATCAAATCTTCTTGTCATATGGAGGTATAGACGGTTTCTGAAAAGGGTTTTATTATCCTCTGAAAATGATCAAATCTTTTTTTATCTTATATGTTTGTTTTGACAACCGATACTGTTGCCTTGGCAACCGATATTGTTGGTAAACAAAAATTTGTATCTCTCTTTCTATCTTCATTAATTTATATATCCCTCTTAACTTCCGTTCGCCTCGCCCAATCAAACTTCCGTAACGCTCTCGTCACACATCCACCAGTTTACTCCCCAAGTCAAGCGTACTTTACTTCAATAAATCCTTACTTTAATATTATAAATGTGAAAATGTGTTTGTTTGTTACCTTTTCAAGCTTCAACACCTAAACCAATCTTTATGAAATTTGGCATGTAGGTAGCCTGTATCACTGGGAAGGACATAGGCTACTTTTTATTCCGTGAAAATAGCATAGTCCGATGCAGTTCCTGAGGGAACTGAAAAAATACTATTTTTTGGGTTAGTTTCTTTAACATTGCAACGGTACAATGGATTGCTGTAATTTTTTGCACAGAGATGGCTGAGGGTGTGGGAAATGGCATAATTTACTAATAAGCATATCCTGACATGGCTCCCGAGGGATCTGGGGAAAACACATTTCCGCGCTCGCGCACGTCAGCGTCGCAACGGAGCTACGGACTGAAGTGTTATTTTGTATAGAATTGGTTGAGGGGGTGGGAAGTGACATAAACTTCTAATCAGAAGTCTGATATCGTTCCTGAGGGATCTGAGGAAGACTCATGTCCGCACTCGCGAGCCGCTTGCGGCTCGCGCACCACTCACCCTAAAAGACAGTCATAAAAACGATGTTCACGCGGGAAAAAGCTAGTATTAAAATAAGTTGCAAAGGAGTACATGGTATTAACACGCAATCCTAGTAATGAATAGTCTCTATCTTCAGTGATAATGATAATTAAAAGTATTCATACGATCGAGAATTAATATAAGATTAGCCGGATCATATTTCGTTTTGTATTCTCAGTGACCCTGATTCCACTTTGGTCTCCGTCAGCTTGTGACGAAGTCGTACTTTTTGGATTTTTTTGAATCTGTTTTAATATTATTATCTTTTTTATTTTTTGGGACTTCACTTCTGTCATTGCCCTTTTTACCCTACTGCGCCAGAAGGAGGGATATATGTATGTAGGCCTTCATATATAGCATATCTATGTATGTAGGTATGATTTTTTTTTTTTGTTACGCTCTGTAGCCTAAAAGGCTTTGATGAATTTTGGAGTGCTCTGTGACGTTCGATTTGTCTTGATCCCGTGAGTGACATAGGATACATTTTTAACCAAATGGCCAAAAAAAATGTTTAAGTTATAATGCAGTCGGGTTTTTATTTTTTCATTAATTCGTGTAGTTGGTTTCATTATGTTTTCAATCTTTTGGACTTCACTTCTGTCACTGCCCTTTGCCAGGTACTATTTATTTTTAGGGATCCGTACCCAAAGGGAAAACGGGACCCTATTACCACACCCCGGACACTTCATACTAACGAGCGAGAAATGATATATATACAAACAACTGACGTATCTATAGACATAAATGCAAGTAGGGCTGTTCAGCTGATCACAGGCAGCATTGGTCACGAAAAATAATTTATGGAATTTTCAAAAGGTGAGGTAACGTATTATACGTTTTATTTTTTATTTTAAACGTACAATTAAAGATTGGGAATATAAAAAGCATTTTTTCCGTAGATTTGGTAGTTCGTGTGAGCGAGAGATATATATTGTTTGAGCAAGACGCAAATAGAAGCGCCGCCATTTATCATTCCCAGTCTAACTTTATTGTATAATTGTATTTAATTGAATCTAATTTGACACAAAAAGGTCAAATAACTAGGGGTCGCAAATAAACGGCTTTCAAGTAACAGCCAGATTCGTTTAATAAATTTTGTATGAAGAACGCATTGATTTAATTCTTCATAGTTTTATTGAAAAAAGTTGTATGCAAAACATGGGAAAAACGGCACCATATGTTTACATTCGTCAGATGAAGATATTTTATAGTATACTTCCTTTGTGTGACAACCCTTTCGTTCAGTAACCAAACTGTAACCAATCTGCGTGACGGGGGTCGAGGTTGAACCCAGAGAGCGGCAGGGAGTGTCCATACTGTACGCTAGTACCAATATAAATATACTGTGCTATTACTAAGACATCACTGTCCGTCCGTCTGTATATCCGTCTGTCACCAGGCTTTATTTCATGAACCGTGATAGCTAGATAGTTGAAATGATGTATTTCTGTTGCCGCTACAACGACAAATACTAAAATTTAGAAAAAATGAAAAAATAAAGAGGCCTCTGTACAAAAAAGGTTTTTTTTAAACGTCAAGAAATTAGCGCCGCCGTCTAGTATGATGGTACGGAACCTTTTGTATACTAGCGTCATTTAGGAAAATAGCTGGTGATATTATTTTATTTATTAAGAACCTGCCCGGTCACGTCACTCGGTCGAGCAGGCGAGATAAGTACCTACACTTTGGCGCGGCCTGCAGACGAGCGCTAGAACTCCGTACAGTCACCGCCGCAAATCGCGCGCCGCCCGTGTACGCAGTTATAACCACTAAGTCATGTTTCCGTGTAATGTCTGACAGTGGGAAGGAGTAGGTGAATAAATGCGCAGGTATGTATTTTCATTTTATAAGGAAGTGCAGCATCTGTTACGTAGTAACTAGTATCTCATCTGTGACCCTGCCCCTACCCTTCAAGTCTTCAACGTCGTGAGTCAGAGTGCGCGACGGAGCTGCAAGCTGTTACCATCGGGTGAGATCAGGATGCCGTGGTCTTAATGACGGATCTTAAAATGGCAACAGCGACTTATTCGGCCTCTAAGATTCAATATCGGTTTGGCAGGCCTTTGTGCTTCGTGCACAGGTGAAGATGGTCCCCACATCCAACCACGATTTCAGATTTAACATACAATTTGACTGGAGCTGTTATGTTGGTTCTAAACACGCTACGTTGACATACGGAACTGAAACATGGTCGCTTACTATGGGCCTCATAAAAAGGCTCAAGGTCATCCAAAGGGCACTGAAGCGTGCTATGCTCGGAGAATCTCTGCGTGATCGAATCAGAAACGAGGAGATCCTTAGGAGAACCAAAGTAACCGACATATCTCTCAGAATTGCTAAACTTAAGTGGCAGTGGGCAGGGCACATAGCTCTTAGAACAGATGGCCGTTGGGGCAGTAAATTTCTCGAGTGGCGACCGCGCACTGGAAGACGTAGCGTAGGCATGCCTCCCACACGGTGGACCGACGATGTGTTGAAGGTCGCGGGAAGCCGCTGGATGCGTGCAGCGCAAGACCGGTCGTCGTGGAAATTCTTGTGGGAGACCTTTATCCAGCAGTGGACGTCTTTCAGCTGACGGCTTTCGGATAGTGGCGCATCGGGAGCCGGGTCGTTCCTTTTCCTCTAATTTGGTTGACGGGAGCGATGGCTGACTCTCGCGTCATACTCGTGACCGGGTGCTGTCTGTGTGAACTGGCCTACTGTTGTCCAAGGCATTAATGACATTCAATGATTTTTATGTATAACTTTTCGTGTCATATTGTTTTCATGTTCTAATGACATAATCTGGTTTACATCAAGGATTGAATTTTGACATTATTAACTAATGATTGATTATTTTTTGATTTTTCACATATGCAATTATGTTATTATTATTTTATGAATATCAGGAAGAGTGTATTTGTATCTATTTTGAATAAATACCTTGAAACCTGAATCTTGACATGAAAGATAGATAGATAGATAAATGCTTTTATTCAAAACACAGCAATACAAAAGGACAAAAAATATAAAAAACAATGACAAACTGACAGTTTTTGTTGTTGTTGTTGATGATGATGATCATGAACGAGTAAGTACGTAACAAAGACGTTAAAATGCTGCCGCTCTCAAAATGGCGCCTCCGCTAATATTTGAGTTATCTGCATGATTGGATCCAGTTGTCCAAAAGGGAATTTTAAAAGGTCCAAAAATTTAATTAAACGAATAATAATTTATTACGTTTTATCATTGATTAAATTTACTCCTGAAAGTTAAAAACTTAAAAGCCAGGGTCAAATCGCATCGGAAACGTTATTTACGACACTGTCTGCCTTCTGTTTTACCCGACTTGTAAATTTACAATTTTGTGAATCTTCAAAAAACCTCGAGGTTTTGGTCCATTTTTAGGGTTCCGTAATCAAAGGGTAAAAACGGGACCCTATTACTAAGACTTCGCTTTCCGTCTGTCACCAGGCTTGTATTTCATGAACCGTGATAGCTAGATAGTTGAAATTTTCACAGATGATGTGTTTCTGTTGTCGCTATAACAACAAATACTAAAAATTTGAAAAAGTGAAAAAATAAGGGTGGGTCTTTTAAACGTTTTTTTTTAAACGTGAAGAAACTAGCGCCATCTTGTATGATGGTACGGAACCCTTCATGCGCGGGTCTGACTCGCACTTAACCGGTTTTCATTTGCTGATGGAAAACATGAAAAGTTAAGACGAGGCATTGATTGAACATTTGTCTCTGTCTTTTTCTTTACGTGTAAAGAGTAAAGAAAATAACCACACTTTTGCACATTTTCAAAGTTTTTTCGTTGAAAAGTTCCGAAAAAGTGAACTAAATTAAATTTGAATGAACATAGACTACGTAGTTTGAAAAGAGGAAATTTATGATATAAATTTAAAATAAATATTTTTTTCTACAAATGTTTACAGGCTTTGCTTCAATATATGCTATATTTGGGATTTTTTATGATCTAGTGCGGTTAATCTAATCGTGTATTGAACTTACAAGAGCCCTAGGTAATGTCCTTGAATATAACATATCTTTTTTTCAGGACAAAAAATTAAGCGGGAATAATTTTCCAGATTTTTTTGCTAATCGTGTCTCACTGCTTATTTGCCAATATACCGCCTTAAGGCAGACGCAGCCGCGGCAAGTCTCTTGTCGAACATAAAACTACATATTTTTATTACCCGTAAACGTAACAGCCGCTTGAGCTGGCCTTTCAAAGGGCAAATGACGGTATTAGGGGTGTAGGCGTTTTGTAGACGTCTAGCTGATTATAGCTTTCTTTAAGGCGATACTAAAAGAGAGTGATTAACTTAAATTTATTATCGCCCCTTGACCATTTCGGGGCGGCGCCGCCGAGGTCGTGCCGTTGTTAGGCTATACCGATTTGCCGCAAAAACTGAAGCGTCACTTGTAGACGCTAGTACTCTTTATTGTACTGTGCTTGTAGTAGTGTGAAAAAGCAGTTATTTAGATTATCAAGCAATGTTGCCACCAATCCTACTAATATTATAAACGCGAAGGTTTGCATGTATGGATATGTGTATGGATGTTTGTTACTCTTTCACGCAAAAACTACTGAACGTGTCTGGCTGAAATTTGGTAGGTAGACAGATTAGGACCTGTATTTAGATATAGGTACATGAGTACTAATATACAGGTTGTAAAAAATGGTTAACTGGGGGTTCTATTCATCATACTGAACAACTTTCCCTAAAGGAACCCATAGACAATTCTCAAAAAAAAAATTGGACCCAAAAATGCACAAAATTGGTCGATCAGCCGATCAATGTATATGAAAAGTATTTTTTTTTTGCGATTTCAGCAAAGTCGTAAAACAAAAGTTGTTCAGTATGATGAGTAGAAGCCCCAGTTAACGGGAGCTGTAATATAGGTTACTTTTTTCCACGCCCTCCTCACTCCACAATCCGCACTCCACTGCGTACCTTCGAAGTCAGTCATAGGCACTTGTCCCACCACCGACGAGAAAGCGACTAACTATCGACTATTTTCTGGTTCAATAAACGCACAATAGATGTAGATCCCGCGTCAATAAAAGAGATACATTAATTACTAAAAAATAAAAGTTTAAAAAAACTAAAAACCGACTTCAAAATGAAATTCACTCAAAAGTATGAAATAATATTATTATACTTAAATACACAACATTGACCAACAATAACGAAATCAAAGGTGGGTACGAATTAAATTATGGGCTTTAATTTTTTTTTGAGGTCGGTACCAGCACACAGTTTTAATCAAATGTTTTAGACCTCAAAAAAATTTTAAGCCCCTGATTTAATTCGTACTCACCTTTGATTTCGTTATTGTTGGTTAATGTTGTGAATTTAAATATATAATATTATTTCATACTTTTGAGTGAATTTCATTTTGATGTCGGTTTTTAGTTTTTTTAAACTTTTATTTTTATTTTCTTTATTTTTAGTGATAATGCTATCTATCTAACAACGTTAAACCCAATCACCTACTCACCGATAGGAATTATCAAATCATAATACATGTGTTTCATTAACAGATACAATGTCCTGTGGCTTCCATCATCATCTCAGCAGATGATGATGGACGATTTAACTCCATAACATGAAAGTTATGGAGTTAATCGTCCATCATAAGCTCATCTGAATTACCTGAAAGAATACAACCTATCGGTCTATTCATACCTACGTATATATCTATGTATAATATTGAAAGAGATTTCCTCCAACTCCTAACCGTTAAGGAGTTGTACCTTCCTTCATCAGCTTATCAACATGAGATGATGATTAACAGACGAAAGTATTTTAATAGCTTTAGAAAACATATGAATCACATAATAAGTGCCTACGTAATGAGTAATTTGAGGTTTGCTCTCGATTTCCCTGGGATCCCATCATCAGATCCTTATTTGGTGACAATGGGAACCCCTCGGGTGTATACTCTTACAAATGAAAAAAAAATCGGTGAACGTACATTAAAAATATATATATACAGTCGAACTTAGTACCTCCTCCTTTTTGAAGTCGGTAAAACTAGCTGTTTCCCGCGGCTTCACCCGCGTGGTCAACGTTTCTATAACCTTTCGAGGGTGCGCAGTGCGCGAGCCGCAAGCGGCTCGCGAGCGTGAAATAAAGTAGTACATATGTTAATTCAGGTCCTAATCTGTCTACTTACCAAATTTCGGTCAGATCTGTTCAGTATTTTTTGCGTGAAGAAGTAACAAACATACACACTCACAAACTTTCGCCATTATAATATTATAGTGTGATTACTAAATTTGTTACTAAAGCTTCTTAGTTACATAAGTGTACTAATGTTTATTTACCGCACTATATTTATGTTGTGGTAAAGAATAAATGTTTCATCTATCTATCTACTGACTGTTCACACTGCCGGCAATCAAAAATTTGAGTACGTATCTCTTTTATTGACACGGGTTTCACATCTATCGTACTTTTCTTGAGCGAGTTAAATGAGAAAATAGTTGATAGTTAGTCGCGTGGGCGGTGGGACAAGTGCCATAGAAACTATGTTCACGCGAGCGAAGCCGCTGGCAAAATCTAGTTAATTCTAAATCATACTTTTTCCCAGTTAACCCTGCAGTGGTTGCGCCCCCAAAAGTCACTTGAGTAGTCGCGTGGATTACATATGTATGCCAATTTATTTTCTATTTTTTTATATAAAGTTCATTTATTTTATAATGATTTACTTGTAAAATGGCAGCTTGCCAGTTGGCTGGTAGTTGTTTGAAATTAAATTACAATAAACTGAACAGAATAATTAACAGTTTTGACAAAATAAACAAAACACAAACTTCGTCTTAATATCGTCGTAAATCGTCTTTAAAATTTACTTTGGATTTAATACACGTTAACGCTTATTGCGAAAACAAATCAACTATTATTGTCTAAACGGGAACTACATACATTTTGCAATGAACAGAGCGGGGGTGGGGATAGTCCTGTGTTGAACTGTTTACGAATAATTTCATTTTTAATTTCCATGGATTACATACATATTATGTAATTCGCGCGACCACTGTGGGGTTAAGGTTCACATAGGCAGACACTTAGTGAAGTTCAGTTTCCTAACTCAGCATACATTATATGCGTTTTCTCTCATACCCATAATAAGTGAGTGATTTTTGACCCTAATTTAAATCAAGAATAATGATCAAAAAATCGACTAGGTACGAGTCGAAATCGCACACGAAGGTTCCGTGCCATACGACAAGAAAAAAAATACGTTTCTTGTATGGGGGCCTCCTTTTTTATTACTTGTTGTTATAGCGGCAATAGAAATACACACTGTGACAATTTCAGCTGTCAAAATGTAAGGTTATTTTTAGGGTTCCGTACCCAAAGGGTAAAAACGGGACCCTTTTACTAAGACTTCGCTGTCCGTCCATCTGTCTGATTTTCAAAGAATATGTGTTTTATGGGAAACTTACTAACAATAATATTATAAAAAGTAAAAAAATATGGAGGTCCCGATACAAGAAAGTTTTTAAAAGGTACTTTTTACTCTCTCTAAAAAACGAAATGTATACGCATTACTTGGTGTGATAAACAAATAATATTAAGGGTAATTTCATTAATTAAGGGCTGGCTGGAGGAGATTCCTGTTTGGAATAAGTCCGCCTTTGTACATGTTATTTCTACTCTGTACTATAATATATAAATATATAATGGCAACATATTGGCGCGGATTGGACTGAATGTCCCAGACAGGTACGTGTGGCGATGGCGTCGGCCGCAGCTGCTGGCCGTGCCGCGGGCGCGCACAAACCTCCTGGAAAAGGCACCGTTGACGCGAGCACTGCGTACTCTTAACCAAATGGCTGAACAGATAGATTTGTTTTCTTGCACTCTGAGTGAATTCACGAGGGTGGGATTATATACAGTTTGTTACGAAGATTAAATTAAGAAATGAAATTAAATTTAAATTAGTGTAAGATTTGTAAGTTTATATTATGTACACTATCGCATTAGGCTAAGCCTGTAATGGTAGATGTATGTTGGTTAAAATAAATAAATAAAAAAATAAATAAATAAAATATTCTGTTGTTCAATGATAGTTCACAAAGAAACATTTTTTTTTATTTTGTTTGAAATTAATAGGCATCATTGTTGTACTTGTGTAGCCTCTTCGCACAGTTCGGTGTGATACGGAATCCTCGATGCATAAGTTCTACTCGCACTTGACCGTTTTTAGGGTTCCGTACCCAAAGGGTAGAAACGGGAATCTATTACTAAGACTTCGCTGTCCGTCCGTCTGTCACCAGGTTGTATTTCATGAACCGTGATAGCTAGACAGTAAAAAATTTTCACAGATGATGTATTTCTGTAGTCGCTATAACAACAAAATCCAAAAAAAATAGAAAAAGTGTAAGTCTTTATACAAAAACGTGTTTTTTTTTAAACGTGAAGAAACTAGCTTCATCTAGTATGATGGTGCGGAACCCTTTGTGCGCGGTTCTGACTCGTACTTTACAATTCTTTTTTTTAAATAGAACCGAATTTATATTGACCAACCAGCCAGCCTAACTGTTGGTAAAAGTTAAAAGCCAGGAGCCCCTGCACGAGGCACATTTAATAGTTTTTTATTACTTTTTAGTGCTTTTATAGCTTTAGCTCTACACATTTTAATTTTATGACAGTTCTAGTGCAATATCTGTCGCCCACAGATCCATAATTTTGTTTTAACTTGTAATAAAGGCTTTACTGTGCTAGAAAGGGATAATTTGAACGGTGATATTGAGGTTAGTGAAGCTCTTAGACTGTTTAATAGTCATTTTGTGGTGTTTTAGGGCACTTAACGCGCAGCGACTAAGTTTAGCTAACTAGCTTTTCCGAAGGATGGGTTCCTTCTTCCCAAGTTTAATTTTGCTAGTATCTTAATATTGTTATTTATTTATTTACATTTATAGTACGCCAAAAACAATTTCGTAAAGCTAATATATAGGAATATTGTATATAATGTACAGTAGGCGGTCTTATTGCTAAAATCAATCTCTTCCAGACAACCTTTAGACAGGAAAGCACGAAACACTTAATTTTACAATAAGGGCAGGGAAATAAGCAACATAATAAAAATAAATGCTAATATTATTACTCTATACATATATAGTAACTATTATTGATTGATTGATTGATTGAAAACACTTTATTGCACAACATAAGAGAAAAAAAAAGATACAATGATTAAGGAAGTTGTACATATAGGCGGTCTTATCGCTAACAAGCGATCTCTTCCAGACAACCTATTATATAAATACAAATAAATATATCATCATCATCATTACAGCTCATATACGTCCCCACCGAGGGGCTCGAGCCTACCCTGAATCAGGGCGATTAGGCCTTAGTCGACCACGCGGGCCCAGTGCGAGTTGGTCGACTTCACACACAACCTTCGAGTTTCTTCGCAGGCGTGTGTAGGTTTCCTCACGATGTTTTCCTTCACCGTTAAAGCAATCGGTAAGTATGTACGTAAGTTTTTGAAAAACTCATTGGTACATTGGCCGTCCAGATTTGAACCCGGTACCTCTGGTTAGATGGACCGAGTCGTTACCGGTTGAGCCACCGACGCTTTTTAGCCACCGACGCTTTTTAAATAAATATATACTTATACACATTTAAATTATAATTATTATTTACGATCTCTTGCCCGCGACTTCGTCCGCGTGGATATCTGTAGGTATATGATGATATTTTATAATAAAACCACATGTTGAATAGTTTGTGATACTATCCGATAACCTATACAATTTAATTATAAAATCCGTCTTGATTAAAACATTATCCCACTTTTTTGGATCGTTGGGTCAAAATTTGTGATACTATCCGATAACCTATACAATTTAATTATAAAATCCGTCTTGATTAAAACATTATCCCACTTTTTTGGATCGTTGGGTCAAAATTTGTGATACTATCCGATAACCTATACAATTTAATTATAAAATCCGTCTTGATTAAAACATTATCCCACTTTTTTGGATCGTTGGGTCAAAATTTCTGATACTATCCGATAACCTATACAATTTAATTATAAAATCCGTCTTGATTAAAACATTATCCCACTTTTTTGGATCGTTGGGTCAAAATGTATCGTATGTCTTAAGGGGTCTAGCACTCTTAAATCCATCAAGCCATTAAGGCTATACAGGTTCAGCCAAAGAAACAGATACATCTATCTCTATATATAAGGTCTAACAAAATTAGCTGAAACTATTTTAACTGGTGCTTCTGCCCATGAAACTGAACAACTTTCCCCATGGAAACCATAGTCAAATAGCAAAAAAAAATTTGGCTCTCCCATACTAACTCGACCAGCTGATCAGCCAACTTAGTATGGAAAGTTCAAATTTTTTTTTGAGATTTGACTATGGGTTTCATGGGGAAACTTGTTTATTTTCATGGTTAGAAGCACCAGTTAAAATAGTTTCAGCTAATTTTGTTACACCTTAATATATATACTTTTAATTAGTTCTTGAGAGCAAAGGATATGAATGTACTCGTGATTACAAACAACTTTCCCAAAGAACCTATTTGTCAAATATGAAAACAAATTTTTTGGTCCTTAATACATTTTTGCCGATATGATAATTTATTATGTACCTATAAAGGACCAAAAATTGACTAATAAAAGTCACCCTGTATATAAAATTATCGTGTCACACAGTTAGTTGCCATACTGCTCCGAAACGGCTGGATGGATTTCCATGAAATTTTCTGAGTTTATTTGGTAGGTCTGAGAATAGGTATAAAAAATTCCACTGGGATCTGAGCGGGCGAAGCCGCGGGAAACAGCTAGTACTTAAATAAAAAACGTATTACCGAAAAACATTATCCTTCTTTTTGGGCAGTCGGGTAAAAATCAGAGCAGGCCTTGATTGTCGGCGTTATACAAAAGCTATCTTATCTGTAATATTGGAACAAATCAGTGAACGGAGCTATATTTGTAAATATTGATAAAATGTAGTTCTATATTTAACTAGCTTTTGCCCGCGGCTTTTATGACTGTCTTAGAGGGTGCACGGTGCGCGAGCCGCAAGCGGCTCGCGAGCGTGAACATACATCTTCTCCAGATCCCTCTGGAACTATGTCAGGATATACTTATTAGGAAATCATGTCATTTCCCACCCCCTCAACCATCTCTGTGCAAAAAAAATCACACAATCCATTGTTCTGTTGCGTTGTTAAAGAAATTACACAAAAAAGGTTATATTTTCAGTTCCCTCAGGAACGGGTTTTCACGGGATAAAAATTCCTTGTCGTGACACAGGCTACCTGCATGCCAAATTTCATTTAGATTGGTCATGAAGTTGAAGCGTGAAAGGTAACAATCAAACAAACAAACACATTTTAACAATTATAATATTAGTAAGGATTAGGTACTAGCTGTGCCCGTGACTTCGTCCGCATGAAGGTTTTGAATTTTCCCACAGGAACTCTTGATTTTTCCGGGATAAAAAGTATGGTTATAAGGAACCACCATACAGAATTTCATCTAAATCGGCCTGGTAGTGTTTGCGTGATGCGCGAACATACAGACTGACAAGAAAGACAGACCAAAATTCCAAAAGTTGTTGTTTTGGCCTCTATATCGTTATTAATGTCCACCACAGTTATTATTTTCCAAAAATATTTAAATTACAGACACGGCCCCGTTACACTTTTGTTATATATAAATATAAATTTAAAGTCATATTATGGGCTTGGAAAAATACCAATTAATCTAACAAGCCGAGAAGATTACAAGCGGACCCCACTGGGAATCGAAGCCCTAACCTCAATGAGTAAAGTCAGTGACAGCCATTGCTCCACTACAGCCATCGGGTATTTAATGGAATCTGTGTGATAAGACCAACACCTCTTTTATATTTTTTTTTATTCCCAGTTGGGAAGCCCTTGGCATCATCTTACCTGATGGTAAATGACGATGATGCCGAAGATGGAAGAGCTTACCAAGAATCCCGAACGCAATGGAGAAAATTTGCTATCTTATCTTCAAGCCAGAACACATCGATGAAGTTAGCTTTGATGTTTGGCGGCAAGACTTAGATAATATGGTGGTAGCTAGCCAGGCGGGCTAAGAAAATGCCCTTCCACTAACCAAGCCGAGTCTCACAAATTTAGGCTCCGAAGGGAATGGAGCCCTCGACCTAGATGTGAAGCTATTGGACTTAACCATTGCGCCATGGAGGTGGTCTCCTGTGGTTAGATTAATGAAGCATTTATTTGTCTATAGGCACTCTTATGTTCACAGGGCTGTGTTGTAGTGTATAAAATGATACAATATCGTTATTTAGAATCGAGTTCAAAGTAGGTACAGCAGAAACTCGTTAAGTCGAACCTCGGTAAGTTGAAAACCTCCAAATCTCTAAAAAATGTTTTGTTCCCTTCCCTTCGAACACCAAAACCTCCAATACTCAAAATCTCAACCCTCTATTACTCGAAATAGTCAGTGAGTCCCTGCAAGCCATTTTGGTAAATTTTTACCTCCATAACTCGAAAAATTAAATTGAATTAAATTAAACTGTATCTCGAACATAGCAATGTTTTATTTTACAACCTTTACAACTTGATTGTTTGAAACTTTATAAATGAAACCAGCAAAGGGCGAGTTTGAATACCGCACCGAGGGTTCCTTGCCACCACACCACTCCACACAAGTATAACAGCGATACCTGTTCATTTCAAACAAAAGATATCAACGCGAGTGACATAATTTTTACATCTTCATGGGACCGCAGTATTTGATAGGTCACTCCAAACATTTCTGAGTAAGAGGGTCTTGACAGACAGAGAGACAGACAACGAAGTGATCCCATGAATAAAGGTTCACTCTTACTTTTAAACTATAAAATGCTGAAAGAAAAAAACCAGATACCAGACATTACTAAAAATTACCAAATGAAACTTAATTAGGCGACGAGAAAAAATGATTCCATACAAAAATCCTGTATAGGTGAAAGTCGTTTTTAGCTGCACCGTCTCAAATATAAGATCTACAGTTAAAAAATTATCATTATTTTTATCGTGTGACACAATTAACCGTGCTATGCAAGGTACAGACGGTAATTGCTTGGTGTTGTACTTAGCATTACCCGCGGTCACGTATAGTCTTTTACTGGTGAATCTGAACAACTTCAAAAACTTCAAGAATAAGACTATTCAAACGAATCGATCAAGTTCTCGAGAATTCGCAAGAAGCATTTTTCTTTGCGTATGGTCCATAAGGTTACCCACAAACGTCCCCACTTGTGGGGCACGAGTCTCTTCCAAAACTCGTGAAGGTAAGGCCATACTCCATACACGGGGGCCAAGTCCGGATTGGTGAAGTTTGTATGGCTAGTGGCAAATCCGACTATCTGAAGTTTTTCAAGCCGCATTAGGCATTTGACGGCGACTGCCATCCAGTGAAAGCAACTGGCACCAATGGCTTAACGTGAGTTAAAGTACGAAAACGTTCGAGAAAAATGTCATTAACATACAAATCCCTGCAAGTAATGACCGTGCTTCAAGTCAGTTAAAATGCGTGATCGACCCAACCACGATAATTTCACTGAGCTACGACCGCTTCAAGTAAGTTGGTAAGTAAGTGAGTGAGTGATTGAGTGAGTGAATGAGTGAGTGAGTAATTGAGTGAGTTAGTGAGTGATTGAGTGAGTAAGTGAGTGTGTGCGTAAGTGAGTGAGTGAGAAATTAACATAACAAATAAGTACTCAGTTAAGCTTTATCTTTTGGGTATATTTGTATTTACACTGTAACTCTTCCACTAGGATTCCCTGTAGGATTATGGATTGGTGGGTAGTTGCAAAATGCACACAGCTTTATTTTTGCTGCTATAACATTTTGATTTAAAATAGTATAATTTGTATAAATTGCTAAAGTTTTGGTGTTAAATGAAAGTTTAAGTTAAATTACCTGCAAGCAGTTGTTTTCCTTACAATAGGCACAAGGTAACATCAACATTTTTGTTTCGCCTCACCAGCACACAGACATTTACTATCTTTCAATATGGATGCCATAAAGCAGTCCCTAGAGGACATGGCAGTGCTGTTTAATTCACAGATGTCACAGTTTCAAAAAGAACTTCAGAAGGCTGGACCTCCCGACACTATCACAGTGATGTCTTTGGCTACTGAATTCAATGCTTTTAAGACTTTTGTTGTCAGTGCACTCAACTCGCTCCAAAAACAAATTGAGTTATTTACTGAAGAATGTGAGAGGCGCGAGCAGAGAAGTCGCCGCAGGTTCCTGCTGATTCATGGTGTCCCGGAGACAAAGGAAGAGGATACGACTGTTACTATAGTCTCCCAGCTGTCCAAACATCTCAATGTCACGGGGCTGACTCAGGATAGTATCAGTAGGAGCCATCGCATAGGTCGCTCTGCCAATGACAAGCCTCGTCCGTTGCTTGTAAAATTTAAAGATATGTTGACCCGTGACAAGGTCTGGAAGGCAAAATCTGGGCTGAAAGGCACCGGTGTCACTCTCTCTGAGTTCCTGACCAAGTCACGGCACGATGTATTCATGGCAGCGCGGCAACGTTTTGGTGTATCTAAATGCTGGACCAGGGACGGCTGCATCTTTGTCATTGGGCCCAATGATGATAAACTTCACCGCGTCACCTCTATTGCAGAATTGCAAAATATCCCTAGCCCAGTGGTGAACAATGCTTCTAATGCAGATGCGCCTAAACCCAAAAGCAAGCTGAAGAAGAAAAAGTAGATTATGGTGCTGATTCATAGTTAATGCAGGTAGTGCAATACTCCTTTCACGTTCTACACTAAAACTGTTGCGTGTAGATATTAGATTTTTTCTTGTAGGTCCTATGCATATATGTATGTTACTTTTTTCCTTTATAAATTTATTTTGTACCGTCAATTTAACTAGATTTTTTTTTTGTTTGTAAACAAACAAACAATGATGGTTAATGTCACCACAGATCACTACTATTTGTGTATTACTGTCAGTCAAACAACGCGTTTTTACTATTTACTCTTTGAAAAGGTTGCTCTGCGCGAGAGAGATCACGATATAGTATTTCTTCGTTAGTTTCACAGATCTAATAATTCAAGTTAGTTTGCGTGTGGTTGACGTCCCTTCTTAGGTCATCTTTGCCTCACGCATAATTAAATTATAGAGTTATTTCCAAACCTCATATAGTAGGTCATCTTTGTCTCACACATATTATATTTATGATGTCTCTCTCTGATATGTTTTAGGATAAGGCTTTTTTTTAGCATAGACTAATGTCATAGTTAATGTGCACTAATAAAATATTATTGTTCCGTTTTTAGCATTAAGCTAGATTATTATTTCCATAAGAAAACTGTTTGTAGGTAATTAATGAGTCCTAGCGGACTTTTTAAGATAATAATTTTAAGTATTTTATCAAATCTATTTATTTTATATTTAGTTTTTTATTTGTACGTAGTAGGTATATTGTAATCGTATATATTACTTATATTTATCTGTATTATGAGTAGCAGTAATGATATTGATCATAGTGATATCTTCTTATCTTGTTCCTCTGAAGAGTCTAACAGTCTTGATAGCTTCCATAGCTTAACTCCATCGCTAAGCGAATCCCTTACTAGTAATTTTTCCGATGTTGCAAAAAACTTTAATGTAGTGCATATAAATGCGCAAAGCATTCCTGCGCACTATCCTGATATCTTAGATACCTTCGATAACAAATTTATTCATGCCATTCTTGTTTCCGAATCATTTTTACATCCTTCTCTTCCCTCGACATCCTACTCTATCCCTGGTTTCCTGTTGATTCGTAACGACCGTTTAACCTCGTCTCACGGTGGAGTAGCTATCTATCTCCGCAGCAACATTCCTTTCTCCATTATAAGTAGGTCGGATCAACCACCACCACCTAATACAGCGGAACATCTGTTTATTGAGGTCACCTTAGCCCATCATAAGGTACTTCTTGGAGTTTTTTATAGCCCTTCTCTCCGTGTCAATTACTTCCCTTCCTTTGAAAAGCTCCTGGAAGACCTTGCACCCTCATACGATCACACAATAATAATGGGCGACTTCAATACATGCCTGCTAAAAAATGACAGTCGCTCCCGCCTTCTTCAAAACATAGTTACGTCATCCAACATGCATATCCTACCCTCTGATGCCACTCATTTCTTCCCAAACTGCACACCCTCTCTCCTTGACCTTATGATCGTTTCATCGCTTACTCATATCTCTAAACATGGCCAGATGACTGCCGATGCTTTCTCTTATCATAACTTAGTCTATCTGTCCTACAAAATTCGCCCACCCAAGCCCAAACCCCGTATCCTCTTGCTGCGGAACTTTAGTAGTATGAACGTCGACAATCTTCGTGCAGATGCTTCCAATGTAGACTGGTCTATTATTGAGAGAAATTCATCTGTGGACGAACAGGTTCGTTTGCTTAACTCCACGTTAATTGACTTATATGATCGACATGCACCTGTTCGCCCTGTTAAGGTCAAACATCTACCTGCACCGTGGCTCACTGAAGACATTAAGTCTCTTATGGGAAAAAAGAACCGTGCCAGGTCGAGGTATAAGGTCGATGGCAGCGAAGCCAATAAGGAGCGCTATCATCGCATCCGAAACCGCTGCAATTTAGCATGCAGAGACGCACAGAGACGTCATATACATCGATACGTGGAGCAGGGCAATCCTGCGAAAGTATGGAAGTTTCTGCGGTCTGTTGGTGTCGGCAAGTCTCGCAACGGTGATAGCCTTCCCAAAGATGTCGATCTTAACACTTTGAATGCAAACTTCTCTTCTTCTTCCTCCATAGACCCCAATGTGAAAGCTGATACACTTCTCCAACTCAGCCAAAAACCAAAACCTGCCTTCCCCCCCTTCTCCTTCAGTCAATTCTCTGTTAACGATGTCAAGAAAAGCATAATTTCTATCGCGTCTCATGCCATCGGAGTTGACTGTATCAGTCATCGTATGATCACGCCTCTTATTGATATTCTGTCGCCTATCTTCACTGTAATATTTAATTAATCAATTTCTTCTGGAACTTTTCCTGAAATATGGAAAGAAGCTGAAATTATTCCCCTACCTAAAAAATCTAATCCTTCCTTGTTCTCTGATTATCGACCTATATCTATTTTACCTTTCTTATCTAAAGCTCTTGAACGACTTATACATTCTCAACTTTCTCAATTTCTTGTCCTAAATAACCTACTTAATCCTCTTCAGTCTGGCTTCCGTCCTGGGCACAGCACCACTACTGCCCTGATAAAAATTTCAGATGACATCAGACATGGTATGGAGCAGCAGCAACTTACAGTTTTAACGCTGCTTGACTTCAGCAATGCGTTCAACACAGTTGACCATGACATCCTATTGGGGTTGCTGAGCTCTCTGAACGTTGCCCAGACAGCTATTGACTGGTTTCATAGCTATCTGCATGGACGTCGACAGCGTGTTCGGGTTGACAATACCATTTCCGGATGGTGTGCTGCATCTGCTGGGGTCCCTCAGGGTGGCGTGCTTTCACCGCTTCTTTTCGCTGTATTTATAAATTCCATTTCTGCTGAACTAGAATCATCTTATCACTTGTACGCGGATGATTTGCAAATTTATACCCAGACAGATTCAGCAAACCTTTCAGATGCCATCTGCCGGACCAACAGAGACTTGGTTTTAATATCGGATTGGAGCAGGTCGTTTGGTCTTAGAATTAATCCGTCGAAGACTCAAACTATTGTCATAGGAAGTTCCCACTATATTTCACGGATTGATTTTGGGAGCCTCCCGGCCGTCTTTTTTGATGATGTAAGAATACCGTACAGTGACAAGGTGAGGAACCTCGGCATCTATTTTGACCGAACGCTGTCTTGGGAACCCCAGGTTGCCGAAGTCAGCCGGAAAATATTTGGTTCTGTCAGGTCCCTAAACCGTTTGCGGAACTTCCTTCCTACAGCCACAAAAATTACACTAGCACAAACCCTTCTCCTTCCGCTCCTTGATTATGCTGACGTTTGCTATCCTGATCTCACGGGAGTTCTCTATAGCAAACTTGAACGTCTCCAAAACGTTGCCATTAGGTTTATATTCGGTCTACGTAAATACGACCATGTTTCTGAATACAGAAGTAAACATAAGTGGCTTCCCGTCCGCCGGCGTAGGGACCTACATATCCTTTCCCTTCTATATTCTATCCTGTCCAATCCTAAAACACCCTCTTACCTCAAAGAGACCTTTCAGTTTCTCTCCTCTACTCATAACCGTACTCTCCGCTCCTCTGACAATCTCTGCCTCTACATTCCTACTCACTCTACTAACTTCTTCGCTCGCTCGTTCACTATACAAGCTATCCAGCTTTGGAATTCTCTTCCCGTTTCTATCCGACAAGCTCCTTCGCTTAACTCTTTTAAATATCAAGTTAAAAAATACTTCTTATGTCTTCAATCAACGTATTAGCACTATTCCTTGTCTTACTGATCAATATTTATTAGTATATTAGTATATATTTTTATTATATGTAAGTATAGTTTATATTATTATTTTTATTTTGTATAGTATTTTTATTAGGTACATGATATATTATGATTTAGATTTTATTATTATAATTTTTTTTTATATATTATATAGTAAATTGTTCTATTTTCAATATTGTTGCATATGTTTGCTTTGCACAGCCCATACTTTTATTAATTTGTATCCATTCTCTGGGTTGCCTGGAAGAAATTGCTTTAAGCAATAAGGCCGCCTACATTGTACAATTTAATTATTTTTTTTATTTATTCTGTACTTGTATTCTGTAATTTTTGTAATTGTACAATAAAGCATATTTGATTGATTTATTGATTGATTGATAGGAATAAATTTGTCCAGAATAACCATTAAGAGCCCCTTTAAAATTATCGCGTACCTACTAAAAAGTAAGCTTTTTGTAATTACGTACAAAGTTACTGTAAAATTCGAAGCCAAGCCGTCTCTAAATTGTAAAGTTTATAAAATTAAAAGTTTGAATACTTACGTATAGTTTGCAATAGAAAAAGGTTAATTAAAATACATATTTGATAGTCAGGTAGTTAGTTAATTTTCCTTTTGTATAATTTTCATAAAATTGGATATTTTACTTTTGACTTTATAGTTCTTCGTTTCGTGTGACGCCTATGAAAAAGCGTTTAAGGTAGCGTTGCCATTCGTCCCAATACGTCGAGATATGTCACCGTAATTAACAGTGGTGTCCCCGACGTCCCCACAAGCTATAAAATGTCCCGACAAACATAGTCGAGCGCAGAGCTACAAGTTTTTAAAAATTGATTTTTAATAAATGAATATAAATACCATCTAACCAGAGGTACCGGGTTGGCT
The DNA here is from genome assembly GCA_947284805.1 of Coleophora flavipennella. Classification (NCBI taxonomy): domain Eukaryota; kingdom Metazoa; phylum Arthropoda; class Insecta; order Lepidoptera; family Coleophoridae; genus Coleophora; species Coleophora flavipennella. Next base: position 12,232,730 of record OX369259.1, on the reverse strand, counting down.
CAACCGGTAACGACTCGGTCCATCTAACCAGAGGTACCGGGTTCATATCTAGGCGGCCAATGTACCAATGAGTTTTTCAAAAACTTACGTACATACTTACCGATTGCTTTAACGGTGAAGGAAAACATCGTGAGGAAACCTGCACACGCCTGCGAAGAAACTCGAAGGTTGTGTGTGAAGTCGACCAACCCGCACTGGGCCCGCGTGGTCGACTAAGGCCTAATCGCCCTGATTCAGGGTAGGCTCGAGCCCCTCGGTGGGGACGTATATGAGCTGTAATGATGAATATAAATAATCCCCAATGCTTTTGTTTTAAATATCCTTTTTTTTATTGCTATGCGATGGCTTTGCTATTGCCTTGTTTATATGAAACTCCCGCGCATTAACGAACACAGTAAATACTAAAAAAAGGACCCCAATTTTTTTTTAAATGTCCGCCATTTTGAACTTCTTAGTTACTGGACCGATTGCTTCCAAAAACGATATCTGAGGGTCCCTGAAGTCCCTCATCACGAATCCGTTGTCAGAATTTATGAAAAAAAAAATACCACAAATTTGAACTTTTTAGTAACTGAACCGATTGTTTTCGATAACGAAAACGATATCTGAGGTCTCTAACCATGAATCCGTTGTCAGATTTAAAAAAAAGTATCCGAAAAAAAAACAAAAGGTATTAGATACGATGAAATTAAGAAATCAGACGACAGGACAGAAAAAAAAATGTAACATGACGTAGTGAGTTAATTAATTGAAAATTAAAAAACCGACTACACAAAAACTCTTTCAAGTCTTTTACCCGACTCGCCAAAAATGTATCCTATGTCACTCACGGGATCAAGACGAATCTAACGATACCTCGCACTTCAAAATCCATCAAACCGTTTAGGCTACAGAGCGTAGCAAAGTTCAAGTTCAAGTTTATTCGAAAAACAATTTAAATTGTGTACGAATTACATAAAAATAAAAATAAACACAGCATACAAACAATTCAAAAAAAAAAAACCAAACTAAAGCACCTACATAAACTAATCCCAATGAAGTATCACATTGTACGATCTAATTATGAAAGAGTAAAATCTTCAATGCAATAGCAACACTTGTCCAAAAGAAGTGCCTTTAGTGCGCTTTTAAAAACATGAATGCGTGACTCCAATTTTAATTCAATAGGCAACTTATTAAAAAGCAATACTGCTTGATTTCTTGCGGAATGCGTTACAACTCTGAGTTGTGGTTTAAATTTGTTCTTAAGGTCTTTTCTCCTTGTTTCGAACCTTGCCTACACTTGAATATACATACATACACTCGCAAAATATAACTCTCCTTCTAGGGCAAACGAGTAAATTAAAAAGATTGAAAATAAATAAAAAGTATATCACACATTTTTGTATCTCACTTTAGGCAAATATCGCAATACTGTGCTTTAGGTACACATCGAATCAGAAACGAGATCAGTAGGAGAACCAAAGTAACCGACATAGCTCACAGAATCACTAAACTGAAGTGGCAGTGGGCAGGGCACATAGTTCGTAGAACAGATGGCCGATGTGGTAGTAAAGTTCTCGAGTGGCGACCGCGCACCGGAAAAAATGCGTAGGCAGGCCTCCCACGCGGTGGACCGACGACCTGGTAAAGATGCGGGCAGCGCAAGACCGGTCGGCGTGGAAATCCTTGGGGGAGGCCTTTGTCCAGCAGTGGACGATTTTCGGCTAATTTTATGATATATATACGAACCTAAAGCAAAGTATATATACAGGGTGACTTTTAATTAGTTCTTGATAACAAAAGGTATCGACTTTCCCAAAGAAACTATAATGTAAAAACAGAAAAAAAAATTGGTTCTTTATATATAATAAATAAGTCATAAAATCGGCAAAAATGTATAAAGGATCAAAAATTTTTATTGACATTTGACACATAGTTTCTCTGGAAAAGTCTAATCATGAGTACATTCATATCATTTGCTGTCAAGAACTAATTAAAAGTCACCCTATACAGGGTGTAAAAAAATTGGTTTAGGTCCAGTTAACTGGGGTTTTTACTCATCGTACTGAACAACTTTTGTTAAACGACTTTGCTGAATACGTAAAATTTTTTTTTCTTTATACACATCGATCAGCTGATCGACCCATTTTGTGCATTTTACTATGGAGGGTCCAAATTTTTTTAGAGAATTGACAATGGGTTCCTAAGGGAAAGTTGTTCAGTATGATGAGTAGAACCTCCAGTTAATGGGACCTACACCAATTTTATTACAACCTGTATATTATTGTATACTTTGCTTTAGGTCCGTAAAATAATGGATTCACATCGTAAGTTAGACTTCAATTCATAAAACGTGAGCAAATTTTTAAATTGTTTATGTTTGTATGAAATTAAAGCAGCTGTTTCTAAACATATATCCACTGTCTATCTTTCAATCACTCGTTGTTTTTATAAGACCGCTGCCAATATATACAAATTAGTACTAACATGGACACTCCCTGCCGCTCTCTAGATTGCGACCTCACCCCCTCGTCACCCAGATTGATACAGATTGGTTACAGTTTGGCTCTCGAACGTATAGGATTTCGCGAGTGTTTTTGTTTGCTCCGTCATTTGTTTTTAGAAATGTCATTTCACGACCGTTGTATAAGGTGTCCGGGGTGTGCCGCTGCTAACATCATCTTTAAGAGGAAACGCGGTATAAAGAATAGGTATTAGAAGAAAACGTTGCTGTCTCCCTCCCCCAAACCCCTCCGTACACAGCAAGAAAAGGAGAACTGCAGCGCAGACCAATAATAGGCACTAAAATTGATCGAAACAGCATTTCGTATACCCTATTTCCTCCTCCAAAACTTGAGCAATAATAATATTTTTTTCAATAATAATTAAAAAAAAGCTTTACCTATGCCTGTATGTTTTTGTTTTATTGATAATATGCGCATTATTTTTTCGGTGAGTGTCTGAAAATGAAATTTCAATTGGGCAATTTTCTTAGTTTTTAAAGGTTTCTACTTCCTATTATAATGAGAATATGGGAAAATACAAAAAATAGGGGCATTGCTATGGTAGATATAAGCTATATCTCTTTTAAAACAAAAAACGAATCATCAAAATCGATTCATAAACGACGAAGTTATCCGCGAACACACATAAAAAAAATATATCAAATTGAGAAACCTCCTCCTTTTTTTGATGTCGGTTAAAAAGGGACACAACTAAAATAGACCGACAACGAAGTGATCCTATAACTCTTTTCTTCATGATGGTTACTTGCTAACCACCGATTTTTCTAAAAAGTATGAAAACTAAAAAAATACGTAAAAAAATAAAAAAAATAAAAGAAAACATTTTTGACGTGATAACGTCTTATAAATCGATGAACGCCGGCTGCATGTACGAAAAAGTGTCACGTTCCGCGTGCAAGCGAGAGCGCGGAACAAGCGATAAACAGGCCTAAGCGTTCGGCTTGTTATCAATGTTTTCTTATTTTTTTTATTTTTTTATTAACGGTTAGAGATAAGATGGACATAAAAAAAATCTGTAACCACCAAAAGTAACCACCATGCAGAAAGTTCTTTTTTTCATTTTTTAGGTACGGAATCCTAAGAGGCAGGTTCCAGTACAAGTAATAATCATGATCATCATATAAACTATGAACAATAATGTTCACTAAATTGTCCTTCTACTGAATTTTCAATAAACTATTTTTTTAATTGGTGATAATATATAACACAATTAATCTTTATCCTTACTTAATATTATAAATGTAAAAATGTGTTTTTTTGTTTGTTACCTTTTCACGCCTCAACAATTTGACCAATTTTGATGAAATTTGACATGCAGATAGCCTGTGTCACTGGGATGAAAATAGACTACTTCTTGTCTCGTGAAAAAAGTTGAATTCGATGCAGTTCCCGAGGGAACTAAAAAAAACCTACATTAATGAAGCTAAAAATTTATGACGTCACGTCTACGCATTTCAAACATTTTTAAAACCAAAATTCGCTTTTGACAGGTGATAAAAAGTTACTCAATTGACTATCAGTTATCATTCCTGTACCTATAGATAAAGCTTGTTGTGAGATTATTCATTTTTTGATTGGTTATAATCACAAACCTACCTACCTACATAAATGACACTAAAATTCCATGACGTCATGTCTACGCATTTCAAACATTTTTAGAACCAGACTTCGCTTTTGACAGGTGATAAAAAGTTTATCTACGCATTTCAAACATTTTTAGAACCAGACTTCGCTTTTGACAGGTGATAAAAAGTTACTCAATTGACTATCAGTCATCATTCCTTTTGCTATAGATAAAGCTTGTTGTGAGTAGGGTTGCCAGATGATAATTTAATAAAGGAGAGCTGATGAATCTAAAAAGGAGGATTTTCTGTAAAAAAAGGAGGACATTTATAATTAAACGAGTTTTTAATATAATTTGCTTTATTTTAATCATATGTAGTTGAGCTGCCAATTTTTGCAAGAAGTTCTTGGTGTTTCCGTTTCCATGGGAAGCTTTCCACAAATACTTATGAAATATCTTCACACAACATGTTTTTATCCAACTGTCCAAAAAGGAAGGTAATGTTTTTGAAGTTGTGTTAATCAAAGATTTATGATTCCACACTTAGTATGTTCCTTTACAACACGCATTACACGCACAAAAACGTTCAACATCATTGGAAACGGTAAACACGTTAAGAAAACCGACTTCCATCGCAGTATTATTTTTGGTTTTTGTTAATTTTCTAATAAAGTAATAGACCGATTTTGATAAAATTTATATGGGACTAACTCGGGAGCATACCCTAGCGTTTAAAAAAAGAATCATGAAAATTGTTTCACAATCTGCGAAGATATCGCGTAACACACACACACACAAACACACAGTCGAATTGTAAATCTCCTACTTTTTGGAAGTGTATTGGAAAGGAGGACATACAATAGGTAAGGGAGGACGGGAGGACAAAATATTGAAAAGGAGGACATTTCCTCCTTTTGGATACCATCTGGCAACCCTAGTTGTGAGGTTATTCAATTTTGAATTAGTTATAATCACAACATGAATACCTACATAAATGACGCTAAAAATCTATGACGTCACATCTACGTATTTTAAACATTTCTAGAACCAGACTTGGCTTTTGACAGGTGATAAAAAGTTACTCAATGGACTATGAGTCGTCATTCCTGTTGCTAAAGATAAAGCTTGTTGTGAGCTCATTTAATTTTTTATTGGTTATAATCACAAAACGTATACCTACATAAATTATGCTTAAAAATCAATGACGCCACGTCTACGTATTTAAAACATTTTTAGAATAAAACTTCGCTTTTGACAGGCAATAAAAAGTTACTTAATTGACTATCAGTCGTCATTCCTGTTGTAGATAAAACTTGTTGTGAGCTTATTCAATTTTAATTGGTTAAAATCACAAAACGAATGCTTACATAAATGACACTTAAAATCTATGACGTAACGTCTAGGTATTTCAAACATTTTATAATAAAACTTCGCTTTTGACAGGTGATAAAAAGTTACTCAATTGACTATCAGTCATCATTCCTGTTGCTATAGATAAAGCTTGTTGTGAGCTTAGTCAATTTTTAATTGGTTATAATAACAAAATGAATACCTACATAAATGACACAAAAAATCTATGACGTCACGTCTACGTATTTAAAATATTTTTAGAACAAAACTTCGCTTTTGACAGGTCATAAAAAGTTACTCAATTGACTATCAGTCATCATTCCTGTTGCTATAGATAAAGCTTGTTGTGATCTTATTCAATTTTTAATTGGTTATAATCAAAAATTAATACCTATATAAATGGCGTTACAAATCTATGACGTCACGTCTACGTATTTCAAACTTTTTTAGAAGAAAACTTCGCTTTTGATAGGTGATAAAAAGTTACTCAATTGACTATAAGTCGTCATTCCTGTTGCTTTGATATAAAGCTTATTGTGAGCATACAAAAAAACATTGACTAAATTTAAATCATCTATCATCTAGAAAATTTATTTCATATTTTATATTCAAAATGCATTAGGTTATGCATATCATAATTTAGAATGTTCGACGTGATTTTTATTTCTAAATCCTAATGGAATATCTGAAGTACGAGTAATGCTATTCACATTTCAAATTCTCGATTTAAAATATTTTTGTAAAGTGCTTCTATTTCCTGTCTCTCGGCAATGATCGCATTTCCTGCAGTCGAATAATAATTAGATTTATCATCCTTATCCTTACTAATACTTATAATATATACTAATCCTTACTAATAATTTTATAAATGTGGAAGTATGTTCGTTTGTTTGTTTGTTACCTTTTCACGCTTCAACACCTGAACCAATCTTGACGAAATTTGGCATAAAGATATGTCATGGGAAATTACAAAGGCTACTTTCTATCCCGTGAAAACAGCATATTCGGATGCAGTTCCTGAGAGAACTAAAAAAAATACTTTTTTTGGGTGATTTTTATTAACATCGCTATTGTTTGCAGCTCGCGGGCGAAGCCTTGGGCAAAAGCTAGTAATATTAAGAATGCGAAAATGTGTTTGTTTGTTACCTTTTCACGCTTCAACACCTTGACCAATCTTGATGAAATTTGGCACGCAGGTAGCCTGTGACACGGGAAGGGACATAGGCTACTTTTTATCCCGTGAAAATTGAAAAGTCCAATGCAGTTCCGGAGGGAACTCAAAAAATATCTCTTTTTTTGGTTAATTTTTTTCAACATCGCAACGGAGCAAGGGATTGTTGTGATTTTTCGCACAGAGATGGTTGAGGGGGTCGGAAATAACGTAAGTTACTAAGTAGCATATCCTGACATAGTTCCCGAGGGATCTGGGGAAAACTCATTTCCATGCTCGCGCACATCGGCGTCGTAACGGACCAACGGATTGCACTGACTTTTTGTACAAAATTGGTTGAGGGTGTAGGAATTAATCAGAATAGCCCGATCTGGGATAGGGATCTGAAGACATACACGTTCGCGAGCCACTTACGGCTCGCGCATCACTCACTATAATACTCAAAGACAGCAATAAAACGATGTCCACGCGGGCGAAGCCGCGGGTAAAAGCTAGTGTATAATAATTTAAATTCAGAACTTCAGAACGTTGGACTTATTTAAACGCGAAGTTTGCTGAGTGACATTTAGAAAATACAAGCACTGTAAATAGGTATAAATTTAAAAAAAATTAATAATTGTTAAGCCCTTGGCTGGCATCATCTAAACTAATAAGTATAAATAAATGACGATGTCCCCACCGAGGAGCTCGAGCCTATCCTGAATTAGGGCGATCGGGCCTTAGTCGACCACGCGGGCCCGTGCGGGTTGGTCGACTTAAAACAACAAGTTGGGACGTATATATATGAGTTGATATGATGATGATGAAATGACGATGATGCCGAAGATGGAAGCGGGCTCACCAAGATTCCTCAACGAAATGGGGAACTGCATCAACTGCTATCTTACCTTCAAGCCGGAACACATCTAAGCTGTTAACATTGATTTGACGTTTGACGGCAAGACTTAGATAAGATGGTAGTAGCTAGCCTGGCGTCGAAGCGTCGGTGGCTCAACCGGTAACGACTCGGTCCTCCTAACCAGAGGTGCCGGGTTCAAATCCGGACGGCCAATGTACCAATGAGTTTTTCGAAACTTACGTACCTACATATACTCGCCGATTGCTTTCACGGTGAAGGAAAACATCGTAAGGAAACCCTGCACACACCTGCGAAGAAACTGGAAGGTTGTGTGTGAAGTCAACCAACCCGCACTGGGCCCGCGTGGTCGACTAAGGCCCGATCGCCCTAACTCAGGGTAGGCTCGAGCCCCTCGGTGGGGACGTATATAGGCTGATATGATGATGATAGCTAGCCAGGCGGGCTTAGACGATGCCAAAACCGAGTCTTACAAAGTTAGACTGCGCCGGGAATCGAACCCGCGACATCCTGATCTGAAGCTAATGGACTTAACCCTTAAGCCACGGAGGTGATTAACTCTTGCTGCTGTGTCTAAACATATCCGCCAAATGTAGACAGACATGTTGTCTCTAAACAAAGTGCTGATACTAAATAATCGGGTATCGATTGAGAATAGACTGTAAGAGATTGACAGATGAGAAGACTTCTCATCTCTCAATCACCTTCAGCGTGGTTTTAAACAGTGCTTCGTCTTTCGCCGTGTTCTTTATAAAATAAACTTATGAGAAGACGCGTAGGTAGTTAAAAACTTGGCTGACTGACAGAAGATAAACAATATACATACTCGTATAGTAGTTATAAGTTACATATAAATAGATGCTGATAAATTATTTTATTTGTGAAAATAGGTACAATAACAATAAACCAGACATTATGACTAACAAGTTATTTGTGTTCCTTTTAATGTAGAAACTCAGAATGTCCAATATATCATTAATTTAATAATCAGTAGAACGCCGATTATCCGAACGCCGATTAACCGAATCGACAATTATAAAGGTTGTCTGGAAGAGATTGCTTTTAGCATTAAGACCGCCTACTGTACACTTTATTATAGTATCTCTACGTATTAACATTACGAAATTGTTTTGGTGTATTATAAGTGTAAATAAATAAATAAATAAAATAAATTATCCGAATCGGTCCTAAGCGTAATATAAAAATTAAAACCAAGTAATTTTTGTTTTGTTTTGTTGTAACATGTTGGAACTCGTTGGAGTCCAGATATATTTCAATTGTTATGGTTGAAAGCTAGAAGCAAGACACTATAATTATGTTTTGCATTTTTTTATGTTCTTTGTATTTTTGTTAAGGCCTGATGGGGTTGCAACTTACTCTGATCGAGATGTTCAAGTGAACGTTATTGTAGAACTGTGTTTGTTAAATTTAATGAAGTTTATTCTATGTGTGACAGTTCGTTTTTCTTTATTACCAGTATATGTCCGATTATCCGAATCGACTCCGGTCCCAATTAATTCAAAAATCCAGTTTATGAATAAAGTACCTGGGCGACCGAGCTTTGCTCGGTGTATAGTACCCAGATCCGTTAAAAACATTTAAAAATACGCTACCTATGATACACTTTGCGCGGCACATTTCCAGTGCGAATCTCTCAGGGAAAACCGTTTTCACAGAGATAAGACCTATCTAAATCGATTTTTCGCTCCAAAAAATCCCCGTATACCTATTTTCAATCAAATCGTTACAGCCTTTTCCGAGATTCAGATTATAAATACAGAATGACTTTTAATTAGCTCTTGATAGTAAAGGATATATATGAATGTACCTGTGATTACTAACAACTTTCCCAAAGAAACTATAATATGTAAAAAAAAATTTGGTCCTCGATAAATAATAAGTTATCTTATCGGAAAAAAAATATAAATTACCAAAATTTGTTTTTTCATATTTGACATATAGTTTCTTTGGGAAAGTTGTTTGCAATCACGAGTACATTCATATCATTTACTATCAAGAACTAATTAAAAGTCACCCTATATACACATATACAAGAATTGCTCGTTTAAAGTTATTATTGTTATTCTAGATGATAATATTTATAAAATTGATAATTCCACAATAGAAAATAATATAAGTCAATTTAAATTTTTTTGGTCATGTCCCTAAAGCCTTTTAATTTATTTTTAATTATTCACAATTGGTTAGCCCTTGGCATCATCTCGCCTAATGGTAAGTGACGATGATGCCGAAGATGTAAGCGGGCTTACCACGATTCCCCAATGCAATGGAGAACTGGCTATCTTACCTTCAAGCTGGAACACGTCAATGTTGTTAACACTGATATTTTGTGGCAAAACTTAGATAAGATGGTGGTAGCTCGTCAGGCGGGCTTAGAAAATGCCCTTCCACCAATCAAACCGAGTCTAACAGAATTGACCCCGCCAGTAATCGAACCCGCGACCTCCTGGTGTGAAGTGAATGGAGTAACCATTACGCCACGGAGGCGGTTAAATATCATTATTTCACAATTTAAAAGGATCTTAGTCAATTTCCAGTCATGTCCCCAAGGCCTAAAACTATACAGTAGTTCAATAATGATAACTTTACAACTGAAATGGATCTTAATCAATTTCCAGTCATATCCCTAAAGTCTACCCTATGCAGTAGTTCAGTTTTCATAATTTCACATATTAAAAAGATCTTAGTCAATTTCCAGCCATGTCCCTAAGGTCTAACCCTATACAGTAGTTCAATAATGATAACTTCACAAATGAAATTGATCTTAATCAATTTCCAGTCATATCCCTAAAGCCTAAACCTATGTAGTAGTTCAGTTTTCAAAATTTCACATATTAAAAAGATCGTAGTCAATTTTCAGTCATGTCCCTAAGGTCTAACCCTATACAGTAGTTCAATAATGATAACTTCACAACTGAAATGGATCTTATTCAATTTCCAGTCATATCCCTAAAGCCTAACCCTATGCAATAGTTCAGTTATCATAATTTCACATATTAAAAAGATCTTAGTCAACTTCTAGTCATCACTATCACTATCACTACATAGTATAAAACAAAGTCGCTTTCTCTGTCCCTATGTCCCTTTGTATGCTTAAATCTTTGAAACTACGCAACGGATTTTGATGCGGTTTTTTTTAATAGATATAGTGATTCAAGAGGAAGGTTTATATGTATAATAACATCCATTAAATAGTGGAGAAGTACTGTTATTTTTGAGGTTTCTAATGTGACGTCGTAAATAATTACATTTTTTCCGCTTACATTGCAAACGCAGGCTGAACCCTACGAGTTTTATCAAAATAATGTACTAAGTATTGTACACATTGAAAAGGTCTACAGAGAAGTCCGTGATGGTATATGTCTATCTCTTATGGATAACCCACAATAACTTTTTTTTGTCATTTACTTTTTACGACAAATAATGGCTAATTTTCGAAGCGATTTTAACCAATACAGCATTAATCCTTAACCAATTAAATACCTTGAATACATTGTTCATTTAATATAGATCTATATGGCCCGTTACACCGTATGATTTAAGAGATTGATGCGCCGACGAAAATATACTACTCGGTCGATACTGTTCTCGATTTGGAAGAATCTGTTCATTTTCCTACAGAATTTCTAAATTCTTTGAACCCGTCTGGACTCCCTCCTCACAAAATGGTGTTGAAAGTAGGTTGTCCTGTTATTTTATTAAGAAACCTGAATCCACCTAAACTTTGCAATGGCACGCGTTTGCTGGTAAAATCATTGAAAACTTTCATAATAGAGTGCACAATACTCACAGGATGTGGTACCGGAGAAGATGTATTGATTCCCCGAATCCCTCTGATACCATCGGATTTACCCTTCCAATTTAAACGTTTACAGTTTCCGGTAAAGACATCTTTTGCAATGACCATTAATAAATCGCAGGGTCAAACCTTCAACGTTGCAGGCTTAGATTTGAGCGTTGACTGTTTTTCACATGGACAACTGTATGTCGCTCTTTCAAGAGTGATCTCCAGAGAAAACATGTTTGTATTGTCTAATGACAAGAAAGCTGTGAACGTTGTTTATAAAGACATTCTGTAATATGTTGTAAAAATAAAATAAATTGATATAGGGAAAGGGGGATTGTTTTACTCCAAATTTAACGCGTGCGGGCCACGGGCAGTAATGAATAAATCAAAACTACTGAATCGATTTTAATCACATAGGCTATATATTTTATACCCGTGCGAAGCCGGAGCGGGCCGCTATGTTTTTATATACAACGTTCTCAGTTTTTCTGTAGTGTATTTAGTATCAGCATTGCACCCGTGCGAAGCCGGGGCGGGTCGCTAGTTATATATATATCTCAAAGGTGACTGACTGACTGACTGACATAGTGATCTATCAACGCACAGCCCAAACCACTGGACGGATCGGGCTGAAGCTTGGCATGCAGGTAGATGTTATGACGTAGGCATCCGCTAAGAAAGGATTTTGGGAAATTCCCACGGGAACCGCAAAAATCGGGATCTGCGCGGGCGAAGCTGCGGGCATCCACTAGTATCCCTATAAATTAACCCTAAACAGTAGTTCAGTAACCATAATTTGACATATTAAAGAGATCTTAGTCAATTTCTAGACTCATCCCTAAAGTCTAACCCTACACAGTAGTTTAGTTATCATAATTTCACATATTAAAAAGATCTTGGTAAATTTATAGTCATATCCCTATAGTATAACCCTATACAGTAGTTCAATTATCATTAATTCACATATTATAAAGATCTTGGTCAATTTCTAGTCATATTAATAAAGTGTAACCCTATACAGTAGTTCAGTAATCATAATTTCACATATTAAAAAGATCATTGTCAATTTCTAGTCATATCCATAAAGTTTAACTCTATACAGTAGTTCAGTAATCATAATTTCACATATTAAAAAGATCATTGTCAATTTCTAGTCATATCCATAAAGTGTAACTCTATACAGTAGTTCAGTAATCATAATTTCACATATTAAAAAGATCATTGCCAATTTCTAGTCATATCCATAGAATAGAATAGAATAGAATAATATTTTATTTGCGTAAATGTGGTAGGTACAGTATGTTGATAGGTAAATTAATAGTCCAATACACATTTAGCCTTATTTCAAAGACATGCAAACAACAACCTCGAAAATAAAATTTTACATTTATTCATTTAAAAACTCATTCACCGAGTAGTAGCAGTTATCAATAAGTATATTTTTTAGTGACTTCAAAAACTTGTTATGCGTCAATTCCTTCATTTCCTCAGGTAATTTATTATATAGTTTAATACACATATATTAGCATTTTTTTTGATATTTTGTTGTTCTTGGTATTTGATCGTGCAATAGTTTATTTTTGTGTCTTGTATTTCTAGGGTACACTTGATCAGCAGTCTTAAAAAGATCAGGATTCTCCTTAACAAACTTACATATTTCGTAAATGTATATACATGGTAATGGTAGGAGATTTAATTTCTTAAATATAGGTTTGCAAGGTTCATCTGGTACTGCACCGACAATGGCTCGTATGCATTGCGTATGCATTGCGCAACAAATAGTTTTCCTATGTCTGTACCGTTGCCCCAGACTATTAGTCCATACCTAAGAGCAGACTCAACGTAAGCCTGATAGGCTACTGTTGCTATTTTCCTTGAAGTAGTCATGGTCAATTTCATCATCATCATCATATCAGCCGAAAGAAGTCCACTGCTGGACATAGGCCTCCCCCAAGGATCTCCACGACGACCGGTTCTGCGCTGCCCGCATCCAGCGGCTTCCCGCGACCTTCACCAGGTCATCGGTCCACCGAGTGGGAGGCCTGCCTACACTACGCTTTCCGGTGCGTGGTCGCCACTCGAGAACTTTACTGCCCCAACGGCCATCTGTTCTACGAGCAATGTGCCCCGCCCACTGCCACTTAAGTTTAGCAATTCTGAGAGCTATGTCGGTCACTTTGGTTCTCTTACGGATTTCCTCGTTTCTGATTCGATCACGCAGAGAAACTCCGAGCATAGCACGCTCCATTGCCCTTTGGGTGACCTTGAGCCTTCTTATGAGGCCCATAGTAAGCGACCATGTCTCAGTTCCGTACGTCATCACTGGCAACACACATTGGTCGAAGACCTTGGTCTTAAGACACTGCGGTATCTGGGACGTAAAGATATTGCGAAGCTTCCCGAACGCTGCCCAGCCGAGTTGGATTCGACGATTGATCTCTCTCTCGAAGTTGGACCTACCTAACTGGACTGTTTGTCCCAGGTATACATATTCGGTAACAACTTCGAGTGCAGAGCCTCCAACCTTCAGAGGAGTAGGTATGACACGGACGTTTGACATAATTTTCGTCTTGTCCATGTTCATTCTAAGACCCACTTGTTGAGAGGCTCTACTGAGGCCATCGAGCATTGTGCCTAAGTCGTCCATAGTCTCAGCCATGACCACGATATCGTCAGCGAATCGAAGGTGGGTGATGTACTCGCCGTTGATATTGATGCCGAGTCCACCCCAGTCCAAAAGCTTGAAAACATCTTCCAGGGCGGCGGTGAACAGTTTCGGAGATATAACGTCTCCCTGTCTCACCCCTCGCTGCAGCTGGATAGGTTCCGAGTTTTGATCCTGGAGGCGAACCGACATGGTGGCGTTTTCATACAAACACTTCAGCACTTCGATATATCGATAGTCAATTTGGCACCTCTGGAGAGACTGTAACACAGCCCAGGTTTCGACCGAATCGAAGGCTTTCTCATAGTCCACGAACGCCAAGCATAGTGGCTGATTGTACTTTTCGGTCTTCTGTATAATCTGCCGTAGCGTATGTATGTGGTCTATGGTACTAAATCCTTTTCGGAAACCGGCTTGTTCGGGAGGCTGGAAGTCGTCAAACCTGCGTGCGAGACGATTCGTAATGACCCTCGAAAACAGTTTGTAGACATGGCTCAGAAGTGAGATGGGTCTGTAGTTCTTCAGCAGGGTATTGTCGCCCTTTTTGAAGAAAAGCACGACCACACTTCTGTGCCATGCCTTAGGGGTTTGTCCCTCAAGTATAACGGAATTAAATAATTTCTGAAGAGCTTTAAGTACCGGTGTTCCACCTGCTTTCAGAAGTTCAGCCGTAATTCCATCATCACCCGGTGCCTTATTGTTTTTAAGCTGTTTAAGAGCCATTCTAATCTCGTACAGGCTGACGTCCGGGATATCTTCGGTATAGTGTCGGGTAAGTCTAGTTCTTGGGTCTTTAGCCAGATCGCTGACAGGCAGACGTGTGGTCGTGTACAATTGTCCGTAGAACTTCTCAACTTCTTCCAGCAACTCAGTCTTAGACGATATGATCCTGCCGTCCTCAGTCTTCAGCTTGGTCAGTTGGCTTTGACCAACAGACAGATCTCTAGCGAACACTTTTGAGCCTTTGTTGTTCTCAATCGCCTCTTTAATACAATTTGTATTAAAGTGGCGCAAATCGCGAGTTAGAGACTTAGAGATCTGCCTGTTTAGTTGCCGATACTGAGTAGCGTCTTCAGAGGACTGCAAAACCAATCTGCGTCTTTCTTCCATGAGGTTGCTGGTGAAGTCAGAGATTTTTTTGGTTCTGTTTGAACGGCGAGTTTTGAAAATCTTAGACCCGACCGTTTGGACAATTTCCACGAACCTGTCGTTATAATCGTCCACATTCTCGCAGTCTCCTAGGCATTCGAAGCGATTGTGCAACTCGAGCTGAAAGTTTTCGGGGTTTTGGAGCTGGATGGGCGCTGGTCGGAGTGTGGACTTCATCAGTCGACATCTTTCTAGCTTGGTCTTTAGATTCAATGTGCCTCTTACCATTCGGTGATCGCTTCCTGTTTTGACTGAGTTGATCACAGAGACATCATTGAATATTTGCCTTCTTGTCGACAAGATGAAGTCGATCTCGTTCTTCGTTACGCCATTGGGATGCAACCATGTCCACTTTCGCTGTTTAGGCTTTTTGAAGAAGGAGTTCATCATAAAGAGGCCCTCCTTCTCCATAAAGTCGGCCAGCAGCTGGCCACGTGCATTTCTCTCTCCATATCCAAATTGCCCCACTCTCAGCTCACCATCACTTCGTTTGCCCAGTTTCGCGTTAAAGTCCCCCATAACAATGGTGTATTGAGTCCGGGAGCTATTATGTAGAGCTCTAGAGATATCCTCATATAGGAGCTCCACTTCATCGTCGGAGTGTTGCGCGGTCGGTGCATATACCTGAATAACTTTCAGCGAATACCGTTTGGTAATTCGGAGAATAAGGTACGCTACCCTCGTCGAAACACTCTCGATCCGGACCACATTGTTAATGAGGGACTTGTGGACTAGAAACCCGACACCACCCTCGGACAGTTGGTCGCCCTCCCGGAAATAGAGCAGGTTTCCGGATTTAAGGATTATGGTGTCCTCCCCCTCTCTTCGGACTTCACACAATCCTACGATGTCCCATCGTAACCTGCTCAATGCTTTCTCGAGTTCTGTTAGCTTTACGTCGGTTCGCAGTGTGCGCGTGTTGTAGGTTGCTAGGGCCAGAGGTCTTTTGTTGAGGTAGCCTGGCATCTGCCGGGGATTCTTCGCACCCCATGCCCCGCCGTTACCTTGACCGCTACCGGAGCCAGGAATAGCGGGGCCGCCGGGGACTAGGGGCCGTTTTTTCTTTGTGTCGGTCATTTGGGGGGGTATTGCCGTAATCGCCACGCTTGGCAGGCGGGTTGGCGATCGCAGTGTTGCAGATTGGCTGCAAATCACGGTAAGACGCTGCTGCCCATCCTCCGGTTTGAGTCCCTTAGTCGGCTCTTACGACACCTATTGGATGAAATAGGATGGCCCTATTCTAAGCCGGGAGCCATACGGACGTCAATTACTCAGAGCAAATTAAAAGCTATTTACTTTGCTACAGATTCTATTGGTTTGTTGTTTCCAGTCTATCAAATGATCTATTATAATTCCTAAAAATGTCACATTATCGGCCATCCTAAAAGTTTGTCCGTCATAATTTATGTGTAACATATCGCTGAGATTAATAAAATATAAGAAAAGTGATTTATCTATATTTAATTGTAAATTATTTTTACTTAACCATGTCATTAATAACTCTAATTCATTGTTGATGTTAATTTCGTGATATTTTAATGTTTGTTTTTTGTCAGTGCTAATAGTAATTGAAAGATCATCAGCAAATAAAATACTCCTATGATTAGTCAATTCTAACAAGTCATTTATATACAATAAAAATAGAAGAGGTCCCAATACACTACCTTGCGGAACCCCAGAGTTGTTAAGCTTAAAATTGGATGTGTTTGCACTATATTTTAAGAGTTCATTTGAAGTACTTTAACACATTGAGATCTATTTTTCAGGTAACTTTGTAGCTAGCTCAATGCAGGTCCTCTAACACCACAGTTTTCAAGTTTAGGTATTAAAAGTTTGTGTGTAACCAGGTCAAATGCCTTCGACATGTCGCAAAAGTGTAACTCTATACAGTAGTTCAGTAATCATAATTCCACAATTTCATAAGACCCTAGTCAGTGTCTAGTCATATCCATAACGTGTATATGCAGTAGTTCAGTAATCTTAATTCCACAATTTAAAAAGATCTAAGTCAATTTCTAGTCTTATCCATAAAGTGTAACCGTAAACAGTAGTTCAGTAATCATAATTTCACATTTTAAAATGATCTTAGTTAATTTATAGTCTTATCCTTAAAGTTTAACCCTATACATTAGTTCAGTAATCATAATTTTACATATAAAAAAATTGGTTGTCTGTTAAGTCGGTTTACGGACGATAGTTTAACGTGCCAACGTCATAACGTAACGGGACAATGAGCGTAACGGGACATTGAGTCATCCTTTTTCGTGCGTGCAGGCGGCGTCTATCGATTTATTAGAGGTTGTCACGTCAAAAGATCTTAGTCAATTTTCCAGTCATATCCCTAAAGTCTAACCCTACTCAGTAGTTCAGTAATCATAATCCCACAGTTTCAAAAGATCTAGTCAATATCCAGTCATATCCCTAAAGCCTAACCCAATACAATAAAGTTAAATAATCATAATTCGACAGGATCAATAGCCTTGCCCACGCAAATGGACGGTATGAATAGGCGCTCGATCTGAATATATTCGTTGCGGGAATTGTGAAGAACAAGCACCTTTAAAAACGGCTTCGCCCTTATTCGGGCGTTGTTTTGGACGACAATGCCCTTTTCAGGCTGGCTTCTACTCATAAAATTGAACATTTTTTGTTTTACAACTTTGATGAATTTTTAAAGAAGTTTTCCCATACAAACTTTGCTAATCAGCCGATCAATTTTATGAAAAATTCAATTTTGTACGATTTCAGCAAAGTTGTAAAATAAATTATAATCAATCAATCAAATATGCTTTATTGTATAATAACAAATATATACAGGGTGGGAAGGAGCATACCGACAGATTTTAACCATGGATTCCTGGTGGTATTATGAGTAAATAATGTTATATCAACATAGGTCTAAAACTGCCTTATTAACTTACTTAATTTCTGGAAAAAAAATCAATTAACGATAGTAATCCCTTCTGAACGAAACCTTAGTCTAAAGAGTGAAAAAGAAAACTTCACACTTCACGAACGACTCCGATAACATACGATAAACGACGAGTGAAGTCAACGTCAGTATGATACTTTGAGGCAACAAACGTCAGATAAGATTATTAGGGCGTGTAACCCTTGAGATTTTTTGAACTTGTGAATTATTTAAAAAATTAATATCTCGAAAATTAGGCTTTACTGGCCCATGTTTATATTACTTTTTTTCGTCTAAATAGGCATTAGAATCTTTGGTTAAAATCTGTCGGTATACTCCTTCCCACCCTGTATAATAAGTAGTACAGAATACACAGTAAAATTTTAAATTGTACAATGTAGGCGGCCTTATTGCTTAAAGCAATATAGTAATAATAGTATTTTTTTTAATTTATTAAATTTTATAACTTTCGTAAGTACAAGCACTAGGAATCAACACCATGCCTAAAATACCTGCAGTAAATTCTGAAAACTCGTCGTTTGCTTTGGAGATGTCCGCTTACAATCTGCTTGGACAATTTGTTAATCCTTTCGTTTGTAAATTACCAAAATACCGCGGGGATCCTCATTATTTGGTAAAAACGGTATTTTCTCAAAAAAAAACTGATTATACGACA
The DNA here is from genome assembly GCA_947284805.1 of Coleophora flavipennella. NCBI lineage: Eukaryota > Metazoa > Arthropoda > Insecta > Lepidoptera > Coleophoridae > Coleophora > Coleophora flavipennella. The sequence goes on along the minus strand of OX369259.1, from coordinate 12,214,073 downwards.
TTACTGTGACATATCTAGTGCCACCATAGTGGCACTTTTCCCTTTTGGCAGTTAGCCTTCCATCCAAGCTCCCTAGCCTAACATTAGCAGCGGCACCGTGACGAAATTTTATCTTCGCATTATCTAGTCTATCACCGTACAGAAAAATGGACGAAAACGTTTCGTCCCACAAGAACTCCATCTTAAAATGTCCATTTCCCAAAACATCCACTTTCCAAAATTATCATTACCGGATTGTCCACTTCCCATAATGACTACTTTCCTAAAATGACCATGCACTGCCCAGAAGTCATTCTCGGAAAATTTATACTTCAAAATATATTAGTCATAACTAGAGTTGAAAGTAACGGTGTAGACCTATCTTTGGGATTTTTTTCTATCGAGCCAAAACTGCTCAATCGTGTTTCTAATAGCTTTTGACTTTAAGGAACATCATCAATAATAAGGTAATGTGACATTCTTACCATCAGGTGAGATGATACCAAGGGCTAACCAATTGTGAAAAAAAAAGGGTATTTTTTTTCAATTTTGGGTTTTTTATCGTTTAGGGGTAAATGACGTCAAAAATCACGAAAATCTGTAAAATTACCGCCCATTTGGACATCGAGCACGTTTCACTCTGAGTGCAAGTAGTTCATTTTAGACTTAATTACCAATTCGCAAACAAACGGATTTTAGTTCTCTTGTGACTTGTTCACTTTCCTTCTGACTTGCAAAGACATAGCCCCAATGTAATACGTGTTCCAAGTGGAAATAATCTTGAACAGTGAATGGATATCACATACGCAGTTTGTCACGTGCGCACTAAGTCACTAGAGAGCGGTTAGGAGGTCACCTTCAACAATACATGAAGATAAATATCTAAATGCGATTACGCGACCATCGGTTACGATCTTAGAGCGAATTAGGAGCAAAATTGCTTATTAATTGAATGGTTTAGATCATAAGATTAAGAGGATTGTGAAGCTGCGACTTTTCATACAAACGGCGTTAACGATTTTCATCTCTTAAATATTAACCGATATAAACCAATGTTTGATTGGTTGTCATTCAGAACAAAAGCTAGGCTTATACGTAACAGACCTGAAGCACGGTCATTACCTGGATGGGCTAGACTATTCCTTGAAATTTTTCTCGACCGTTTCTGTGCTTCGCAAGTCACGTTAAGTCGATGGTGCCGGTTGCTATCAATAGATGGCAGTCGTTTAGCCGCGTCAGGTGAATTATACTCTGACAGTGGGGTTTTCCCCTAGCCCTTCAACCTCCACCAAACCAGACTTGGCCCGTGTATGGAGTATGGTCTTACACTGTCGATGGTTAGGAAAAGATCCATGCACCCCAGCTTCCTACTGGGTTGTAAACATAATTGTAAGTAAATAAATAAGAAAGTAAAAAATTATATCTAAATCTCTCAGGGGATAATCATCGATAAACTCTTATCCGTGAGGTCGTGGTTCGAGCCCTGCCACATACCAACGTGTTTTCGAATTTCGATCTCATATGTACGTTTATCCGACGCTCTTACGGTGAAGGAAAACATCGTGAGGAAACCTGCACACATCTGCAAAGAAATTCTAAGGTTGTGTGTGAAGTTGACCAACCCGCACTGGGCCCGCGTGGTCGACTAAGGCCCGATCGCCCTAATTCAGGGTAGGCTCGTGCCCCTCGGTGGGGTCATACATAAGCTGATGTGATATTGGGTGCAACAAAATTGGTGTAGGTTTCCCTTTAACTGAAGCTTCTGCTCATCATACTAAACAACTTTTGTTCTATGACTGCTGAAATCGTAAAAAAAACTTAACTCTTCATACAAATCGATCAGCTGATGGACCGGTTTTGTCAATTTTTTTATGGAGTATCCAATTTTTTTTGAGAATTGATTATGGGTTCCTCGGGGAAAGTTTTTCAGTATGATGACTAGAACCCCCAGTTAACGGGTCCTAAGCCGTTTTTTTTTACAGTCAGTACCTATATAATATATGCCTTTGAGAATATTTTACTAAAAACATCAGACTAAGCCGTAAAAGTAACTTCAATAGATTATCATAAATCTCTGTAAGTACCTACGTAAGTACTAAGGAACTGGTCAAGTTCGAATCGATAACGGGCACCAAATGGTTCAGTAGTATATTTTATTAATGCTCGCACGTGACCCTCATTTGTTCTGTAATTGTCCTACGACTAAAAATGATTCGGGTCATAAAAATATCATAATAGCTTCGCCCGCGTTGACATCGTTTTTATGACTGCCTTTCAGGGTGAGTGGTGCGCGAGCCGCAAGCGGCTCGCGAGTGTGGAAATGAGTTTTCTCCAGATCCATCAATTAATCAGATTAGCAGTCGTGATATAGACCTTTCTACTTCCTCAACCTATTCTATACTAAAAAATCACTTTCAATCCGTTGCTCCGTTGCGACGCCGACGTGCGCGAGCGAGGAAATGAGTTTTCCCCAGAACCCTCGGGTATTATGTCAGGATATGTTAATTGGTTAATTCTGTTATTTTCCACCCCCTCAACCATCTCTGTGCAAAAAATCACGCATTGTTCTGTTTCGATGTTAAAGAAATTTTCCAAAAAAAAAACAGTTCTTTATTCAGTTCCCTCAGGAGCTGAATCGGACTATGCTATTTTCACGGGACTTAAAGTATTATATGGCCTTTCTAGTGACACAGGCTACCTGCATACCAAATTTCATTATGATTGGTCGATCTGTTGAAGCGTGAAAATGTAACAAACAAACACATTTTCACTTTTTAAATATTACTATGTTTTGCCCGCGGTAGTAGCGTAGTGTAGTGTTAGGCGGGCCAGTTAGTGTACAGATAAAATAAAATACAAAATGAAGCCCAAACAAATATTACCTAAGCAATTTATTTAAAAATTGCATAATAGCATAACCTCTCTTTTTGGGCAGTTGGGTATAAATGTATCCAATTTCACTCATGGAATCAATACGAATCTAACGACACCCCGCACTCCGAAATCTATCAAGCCGTTTAGGCTCAGCAAAAGAAACATACACATACATATACACATACATACGTATATTCGAAAAACAACACCCTTCTTTTTGAGTAATCGGGTATATAGTAGAAGAAATTTTCATGAATAAAACCATTAGTCTGCGTAAGACCTTAAAGGTCCCCAGGAAGCTCGAGTTTCCATACACACGTAGGTCCGCTTTAATACAAAAACTACATGCCGGATTGAATCCGAACTTTGCAAATATATTAAGTAGACACAATATATCGATGTTTGTAATTAGTTTTCGATGTACTGATATAAAACAGAAAAAAAAAGATCACTTTCAAACTTACAGTACAAAACAAATTTAAGCCTTTGTTTAGTTATGTTTATAATTACTACGATGAATCCAATTACAAACTTTGATATGTGTCTACTAAATATATTCGCAAAGTTTGGATTCAATCCGGCATGCAGTTATTGTATTAAAGCGGAACTACGTTTGTATGGAAACTTGAGCCTCCTGGGGACCCTTAATATACCGAAAAAACATATTCTATTGATAAGTTTGGAACAAGTCTCACCCAACTGTACCTAAGCCCGTGTGATTTGAATATAGGCAAAGTTGGTAGAGAAAAATTATACCGTTATCTTGTTTTTCTCCTTGGCAAACTTTCCAACTTTATACCACTGACCTGTCTGCCTCAAGACCTGCCCTCACAAACATTGTGCATCAATAACTGGAAACGCAAAAACCGACTTCCATTGCAACAACTTAGCACAATTTTGCATAATTATTTTTGGTTTTTATTATTGAGTTTGATATAAATAATATGAGACCAATTTGGAAGCATCTAAAATGAAAATATTATCATAAAAATCGGTTGGGCGCCAATGGAGCACGACTTTGTAGGTAGGTAGATAGGGCGTATGGGTTCAAATGAAGATAAAGAAGATGCGTGCTACAGAATTCAATTTAATGGTAAAAATAAGACCCAAAAAATAAATATACGCAAATTAGAAAACATTATACATAATAAATTTACATTATACACAAACGAATTAAATATATAATTATATATTACCCAAAATAGGTATTTTAAAGGGAGCAGCCGGTAAATATATCTGATTTAGGTAATTTATTTTAATCTATAATTTATTAAGTTTTGTGATTGTGTTCGGAAAGAATTTGAAATCATATTGTCACATAGATTGACAGCGCATGCGTGGAAATAAAAATATATGGAATCAAAAGAAGATCGGATGAAAGAAGAATGAATAACAGTGAAGACAATAACCTGTGAAGTTATCGTGGAACAAATTTTATTCATTGGGTAAGCCCTTGGCATCATCTCACCTTATGGTAAGTGACGAAGATGCCGAAGATGGAAGCGGGCTTACCAAGATTCCACAACGCAATAGAGAACTGGCTATCTTATCTTCAAGCCGGAAAACATCAATGTTTCTCGGCAAGACTTAGATAAGATGGTGGTAGCTAGCCAGGCGGGCTTAGAAAATGCCCTACCACCAACCAAACCGAGTCTTATAAGTTAACCCCACCGGGAATCGAACACGCGACCTCCTGGTGTGAAGCGAATGGACTAACCATTACGCCACGGAGGCCGTTTTGGAAGTCAGTTGAAAACTATATTATTATAATATTATTATAAAGTTGCTAGATCTTGCTATATGTGCCGGAGTTTCCCAACGTGGTTTAATCAGAAATGGGATTAGTAGGAGAACCAACTTAACCGACACAGCTCACAGAATCGCTACACTAAAGTAGCAGTGGACTGCAGTTGCGACAGTAAAGTTCTCGAGTAACGACCGTGCATCAGAAGACATAGTATTAGCGGGCCTCTTACTTGGTGGACCGATGACTTGGTGAGAGTCACTGGAAGCCGATGGTTGCGAGCAGGGAAAGACTGATTGGCGTAGAAATCCATGGGGGAGACCTATGTCACAGTATATATATTAGTACTAACGTACAGTATGGACACTCCCTGCCGCTCTGTAAATTCGACCTCACCCCCCCGTCACTCAGATTGGATGTAGATTGGGTACCAAACGTAAAGGACGAGCTACGCAAGAGCGATAAACGTCACTTATATTCACTTTGCGCGCCGCTGTGATTTTGAACACCGGAATAAAAAGCAACTATAACCGAACGTAAAGGACGAACTACGCATGCGCGATTAACGTCACTTATATTTACTTTACGCGCCGCTCACCGCTCGACGCCAATAGGCGGCTGCGGCGTCTCAGCATGCCTCGTATCATGATTGGCTGACCCACTGACCACCAATATTATACGACCAAATCTAAGAACAATCAGTTCCTATGAATCTTCATACTAGCTGTATCTTTTTTTTTTAGAAATGTAGTTCCTTTATGTTTTTCATATGTCAGATGTCAGTTTGTTATTGTGGCTTGTGAGATATTATTTTGTTTCATTTTATTTATTTAAAATGATGACTGTTTGTAATAATTTGATTAGATGGTGTGAAAGTATGAGTTGTATAGAAATATCTAGTGGTGTGATATTATAAAATGTGATCTCGGAATTATAGATTGAGATTGACTATTATTGTAGGTTGCTAAATGAGATTGTTTCACGGACAAAAGCTCCTGTGTTTGAAGAACAAATGAACAATGTTATCCATGTAAGTTACTTAATCATGTAAGATAACTGTTGATTGTTGCTTGCAGCACAGTATATATATCTTGCAGTGTGCATGCAGTAAATAACTAACAAACATTTCGTGACCAATACCGCCGGTGTGATTCAACCCTACCTGCATTCTTGCCTATAGATACGTCAGTTATAATTATGTATATCATTTCTCGCTCGTTTGTATGGAGTGTCCGGGGTGTGCCTATGTTCAGCGTAGACGTCTTTTGGCTATTTTTTTATTGTTATTAGGGTTCCGAAGTCAACAAGGAACCCTAATAGTTTCGCCGTGTCTGTCTGTCCGTCTGTCCGCAGCTTAGCTCAGAGACTTTTAGTACTAGATAGCTGTACTTTGGCATGGGTATTCATATAAATCACGCCGACAAAGTGGTACAAAAAAAAAACTTGAAAAAATTTTTTTTAGGATACTTCCCCTTCATGTAAAAAGGGGGTGATTTCTTTTTCGTTGACGTACTCTATCGTGTGGGGTATGGTTCAATAGGTCTTCTAAAACTACTGATGGTTTGCTACTATTTTTTTTTTCGAAAAATTGATCGGTTTGCGAAATATTAAGCTTTAAAGTACTATTTTTTTGTTAGGGTTCAAGTATCAGCCAGCTAAACCGCTATTTAAGGACATCTGAAAAAAATCAGAAATAGTACGATATATAATCAATTCAAAAGGAAAACTGTCATGGTTAAGTAGGCTTTTTTAGTTTAGGAGTAATAGTCGACCAACTTAAGGTGTGCAGTTGTATATGTAAAAAGTTCACAGATTCTCCATACAAAATGTTCTATTACCAATTGTAAATATAATTTTGTTTTTTAAAATATAAATTTAATTTTTTAAAAAGACTCCCCTTCTTTACACGAGTCCGACTCGCACTTGACCGGTTTTTTTTTTAATTTGATATGACTGTGATGATGACTGTGAATATAAGAGGCAATGACTTGTATGGTCAGTCATAAACACGACCTGACTTTTATGGAGAGTTATAGCCTACTAGCACAAATGATTTAAATATTTAAGTTGCTAGCAACTGCACGCTATTCCATTATACAATCTCATAATAAAGATTTAATGTGTCCCTCGACCAAGTTGATAAACTTCGAGATTTTAAAATACAACTAAAATCTAGGAAAAAATTCAATCCGCAATATAATAATATATAATAATATAATATTTTTTTATTTGATCTCTTTCACAATAGTTACGTTATTGCTAACAATCTCTGTATTACATTTCTACGTATGGCACTGCAACCTAAGCTGGTATACAGATAAATCTTACGAGGAGAAGAACAAATAAGATGGTGCAGTAGAAAAGTAGTGTGTGAGAGAAATCATATAAATACACGCTCTGTGAAAATTTTAACTGTCTACCTATTACGGTTTATGAAATACAGCTTGCTAACAACCAGACAGACGGACGGACGGATAGCTGAGTCCGTGTAATATGGTCCCGTTGGCACCCTTTGGTACGGAACCCTAAAATAGTACAAAAACCAATCTCTTTCTAGATTTAATTATTGAATATAATTTCATAAAACTCATTAAAAAACCAACCCTAGTAACAAAAAACCATAACCCTCTTTTTTTGTAGTCGGGTAAAAAATCATCAACGTTGTCCAGTAAGTAACCATATATATTTTTCAGACCAATGGGGAACGATTTTACTTGTAATAAGCAAAAAAAGCAAAGTCAGTCGATTATTTGTTACGCAAAAAACGATTCTATAATCAATGCAATGTAAAAAAATTCAAGAAAACAAGTTTATTGGTCTACATTTTTTATCTGAAGAAAATTCTGTTTACGTAAATTACAACGCATTTAGAAACAAAATAACGGGCATCTTAAACAAATGTATTCCAAATCAAAAACAAAACAAAGTTATAACAGTAATTAAAAAATATTATCCACCGTAGAAATCAAAAACTCGTGTAAAAATAAAAAATCTAAAAAGATTTTAAAAAATCCTTACGACAAAAGCTAAAAATGAAATACTAAGCGGACACTACAAAAATACGAATAACTATAAAAAAAACATTAAGATAGCCAGTTCTCCATTGCGTTGGGGAATCTTGGTAAGCCCGCTTCTATCTTCGGCATCATCGTCACTTACCATCAGGTGAGATGTTGTCAACGGCTCACCAATTGTGAATAAAAAAAAGTAATAACGGCAAAAAGACTACACCACGAAAATAAATTAAGAAGCACGAATAACAAGGTTTTTTTTTTATTTGAGGGCGTTAGTGAAATGTAGAGTATATAATAATTGAGCGGACCAATAAAACTAAAAAAAGGTTCAATTGCTCATGGATCAAAACCTAGTTACTAAAATAGGGTATTTTGGATCCGGTCACATAGGGCCACTTTCCTCAAACGGCCACATACCTGTTAGGGCCACTTTCCTCAAACGGCCACATACCTGGCATGCCCACATCGCATCATCGCTCGAAAGACCATAACACTAGAAAGGCCACGTATTTTAGTTATTTAGGGTGTAACAAAATTGGTGCAGGTTAACTGGGGCTTCTACTCATCATACTGAACAACTTTTGTTCTACGACTTTTTTAAAAACGAAAAAAAAAAATATTTTACTCTTCATACAAATCGATCAGCAGATCGACCGATTTTGTGCATTTTAGTATGGAGGGTCCAATATTTTTTTTGAGAATTTACTATGGGTTCCTTGGAGAATGTTGTTCACTATGATAAGTGGAATCTCCAGTTAACGGGTCCTACACCAATTTTTTTACACCCTGTATAGTTAAAAATCCAACAGTATAACAACATTACCCCTCTTTTTTGGGGCAGTTGGTAAAAAATGTATCCTTTGTCACTCACGGGATCAAGACGAATCTAACGACAATACAAGACAAATACACACATACATACATACACCCGAAAAACGTTACCTTCTTTCTTGGGAAGTTGGGTAACAAGTCCAGAGGCGTATTTATCCTATGTCCAGGGGGGCACTTGGCCCGGGGCGGCTAGAGGTAAGGGGCGGCAAAATAAGAGCAAAATTTAAATTAGGTAGTCGATAATTTCTTATAGATTTTCTTTGAAAAAAATAATTTCAATAGACAAAGACTTACATCAAGACAAAGAATTACATACTTATATCAAGTAGCGGAAAAATATTTTAGGCGAGTTTTACCGTTTGGTTTACCGAAAAATAATAAAGATAGCCAAGTGCGAATCGGACTAGCGGTAATAAGGGTGACGAAACACTACGAACATGCAAACAGTAGGTTATAGTAAGGTGACGTTTATCGTGTGGCAGTACGGAACCATTAGAGCGCAACTCCGACTCGCACTTGGCCAGTTTTTTGACATTTAGAGGGGCGGATTTTTTTGAGGCCTTGGGCGCCGGTTTCTTAAATACGCCTCCAAACAAGACGCATACCTACTTTGCGCCAATAGGAGACACAAACAAAAGCGCAACTCAGACATCCACAATGACGTCATCGACTAGCTGCGCGGGCGACGCCCTGGCGCCGCACCGGCTCGGTTTCCACCGCTTGCTTGCACGCACAGCTGTCTCCGTGCGTCCGCCCCGTCCGACACCCCACACTGACAACCATGTACCATGTACCTCACATCCATGTAGAAAGGATAGTCCAATTTCCTCTTAGTACTTTCCAAGCACACCGATTAATCTACACGGTGAGAGACTTCTGTGCTCAGCACTACCTACTGTAGCAACAAATAATATCATAACCTCCATCGGTTCTTGAAACTCTATGGTGTACCCATGTTGTGACATCTCATGATCATTATAATCTTGTCTAAGCATGAACCTTGCTAAGCACTACTTATCTAGACCTTGTGGACTTACGACATTAGGTCACATGTTACTTGGTAAGAGACTACCACTTAATTTTTCACTCGAGGCACGTGCCCGCACGTTATCCAAGTTCACCACAATGTATCTCTTTATCAGCTCATATACGTCCCCACCGAGGGGCTCGAGCCTACCCTGAATTAGGGCGATCGGGCCTTAGTCGACCACGCGGGCCCAGTGCGGGTTGGTCGACTTCACACACAAACTTCGAGTTTCTTTGCAGGCGTTTGCAGGTTTTCCTTCACCGTAAGAGCGTCGGACAAAACGTACATATGAAATTGAAATTCGAAAAAACATTGGTACGTGGCAGGATTCGAACCACGGCCTCCCGGACAGGAGGTCACCGACGCTGTATATTGTGTTTGGAATAACATTAATTACAATATAAATAATTACATACACAAACAATACAAATATTATGACATGCAACATTAAGATTATCCAAATTTATTTCAGTTCAATTCATGTTCCTAATTAAAATTGAAGATAGTTAAAGTATAACTAAAAATAAAAAATGTCAATGTATAAATTTCATTAAAAAATGCATGTCAAGAAAAAATATATTTCGATTCATTACATTTAACAGTGTAAAGTAAGATTACAGGAAACCATTACAGATCACATTACATGTCCATATAAAATAAAAATAATAAAAATATTGAAAATCAAATAAAAAGTGCAATAAATTAATTAGAGTGTCATAATTTATATTTCTTAATTTATCATTTAAAAAATCATTTATACTATAGTAACATTGCTTAATTAACAATTTCTTTTACAAATGATTGATAATAATTAAAATCAGAATCAGAAATCTAACCAGAGGTACCGGGTTCAAATCTGGACGGCCAATGTACCAATGAGTTTTTCAAAAACTTACGTACATATACTTACCGATTGCTTTAACGGTGAAGGAAAACATCGTGAGGAAACCTGCACACGCCTGCGAAGAAACTCGAAGGTTGTGTGTGAAGTCGACCAACCCGCACTGGGCCCGCGTGGTCGACTAAGGCCTAATCGCCCTGATTCAGGGTAGGCTCGAGCCCCTCGGTGGGGTCGTACATAAGCTGATGTGATATTGGGTGCAACAAAATTGGTGTAGGTCCCTTTAACTGAAGCTTCTGCTCATCATACTAAACAACTTTTGTTCTATGACTGCTGAAATCGTAAAAAAACGTAAGTATATGAGCTGATATAATAATAATAATAATAATAATAATTAAAATGATAAAGCTCTGTAACATACGGGCAGATGGACAGCGTACTTTCGCTACTGTACGCTCAGAATGTGTACCTTTGAGTACACCCCGGACACTGCATACAACGATCGTGAAATGACATTCCTAAAAACAAACGACGAAGCAAACAAAATCACGCCGAAATCCCATACGTTCGAGAACCAAACTATAACCAATCTATCAATCTGGGTGACGAGGGGGTGAGGTCGGAATCTAGAGAGCGGCAGGGAGTGTCCATACTGTATGATAATACTAATATACAGGGTGTAACAAAATTGGTGTAGGTTCCGTCAACTGGGGCTTCTACTCATCATACTGGACAATTTTTGTTCTACGACTATGCTGAAAACGTAAAGTTTTTTTTACTATTCATAAAAATCGATCAGCTGATGCATTTTAGTATAAAGGGTCTAATTTTTTTTTTTGATAATTGACTATGGGTTCCTTTTAGAAAGCTGCTCATTATGACGAGTAGAACCCCCAGTTAACGGGACGTACAACAATTTTGTTACACCCTGTATATACTTTGCTTTGAGCGTGGAACTCTAAAAACTCCGAATTAGTATATAAGACTGTAATAGTTCGGGCTATAGGTATGGCTTGACCAAAGTATGCAATATATATATATATATATTGTTTTGGTGTACTATAAGTGTAAATAAATAAATAAATAAATAAATAAATATATTAGTACTAACATACAGTACGGACACTCCCTGCCGCTCTCTAGATTCCGACCTCACCCCCTCGTCACCTATATTGATACAGATTGGTTATAGTTTGGTTCTCGAACTTATGTGATTCCGCCGTGATTTTGTTTGCTCACTCATTTGTTTTTAGAAATATCATTTCACGACCGTTGTATGAAGTGTCCGGGGTGTGCCTTGACCGTATCGAATCGCCGTAACAATACTTAACATACGCCAACTGCACAGTTCCACTACAGGTACGTACAATGCATGATTAATCGATTTACTCAGTATACTTTTATAGTATTGTTTTATGTTGAGTTGAACTAGTGACATAAAAATCAAAGGACTGGTTTCAATCTTAATGCGAAAACGTACTAAAATTATTAATGACTTTCTGTCCCGGCGAACTTCGTACCGCCTTATACTACACTACACTTCACTGCACCGAACACCGCACACTACACACTTCACTACTTTTTGTAGATAATGCAAAACTTTTTAGGTATTTTTTTTACTCCTTGGGTTACATTATTAGAGTTTTAGTAAGGATCCCTTATTTTTTTTTTTGGAAATATAGGTAGCCTATAGCAACCGCGGATAGTGTAGCTTCCCAACGGTGAAAGAATTTTTCAAATCGGTCCAGTACTTTCGGAGCCTATTCAAAACAAACAAACAAACAATCAATCTCCTCAAAACAAACAAACAAAGGATCTCCTCGTTTCTAATTCAATGACGCAGAGAAAAGCCGAGCATAGCTCGCTCCATTGCCCATTTGAGCCTTCTTATGAGGCCCATAGTAAGCGACCATGTTTCAGTTCCGTAAGTCATCACTGGCAACACAAAATCGCTAAACAGAAGAAGCAGTGGGCAGGGCACATAGCTCGTAGAGCAGATGGACGTTGGGATAGTAAAGTTCTCGAGTGGCGACCGCGCATCGGAAAACGTTATGCTATACGTTACAGGCCTCCCCCGCGGTGGACCGACGACCTCATGAAGATCGCAGGAAGTCGATTGATGCGGGCAGCGCAGGACCGGTCGTTGGGGAAATCTTTGGGGGAGGCCTTTGTCCAGCAGTGGACGTTTTTTCGGCTGATATGATGATAAAACGAACTTAAATTACGCGGCGGCGGCGAGCTGGGCCTCGCATAGGCCGCTCTGACACGTATCTTTAACCGCTTTCAAAAAATAAGGAGGTTCTGTGTTCGACTGTATATTTTTTTGTATGTTAACCGATTTCGCCGTCAATTGTGGTCCGATTTTAAAATTTCTTTTTTTAATCGAAAGAGGTGGTCCCCTATAAATGTTTTCAAAGTCGATTTTTATATTATTTTTTTACAATAATTAACAAAAAAAGTTGAACGTCGGTAGCTTAATGGCAAGGGCCGCTACCTCCTGTCCGGTAGGTCGTGGTTCGAATCCTGCCACACACGTACCAATTTCGATTTCATATGTACGTTTATCCGACGCTCTTACGGTGAAGGAAAACATCGTGAGGAAACCTGCACACGCCTGCGAAGAAATTCGAAGATTGTGTGTGAAGTTGACCAAGCCGCACTGGGCCCGCGTGGTCGACTAAGGCCCGATCGCCCTATTTCAGGTTAGCCTCGAGCTCCTCGTTGGGGACGTATATGAGCTGATATGATGAAAGAAAAAAAGTTATAAAATTGTACTCGGTTGTTGCGATTGAAGTCAGTTTTTAACGTGTTTAGTGTTGTCAATTATTGATTTCTTCTAGCCGTTTTTACTTTTGACGTGAAACATCTTTAAAATCCCATACGGGGCACCAGGTCAGAAAACTAAAATTCGACGGATATAACGAAAAAGACTTAGATCTATTTCCGGTAGAATGGTCTACACCCCCCCCCCCCCCTCCCTATCCCCCCGCATACTACTCAACCCCTTGCACAGTACCACATACACTCCCTCCCCACGCACAGAAACACACACATACACGCAGACTTATACTTATACAGTACGCATCAGTTCCCTCCATTCTCCCCCATCCCTTAACAGCTGTTTAAAATTTACGTAAGAAATTAAGTTCGGGAAGCTTCGCAATATCTTCACGTTCCAAATACCGCAGTGTCTCAAGACTAAGGTCTTTGACCAGTGTGTGTTGCCAGTGATGACTTACGGAACTGAGACATGGTCGCTTACTATGGGCCTCATAAGAAGGCTCAAGGTCACCCAAAGGGCAATGGAGCGTGCTATGCTCGGAGTTTCTCTGCGTGATGGAATCAGAAACGAGGAGATCCGCAGGAGAACTAAAGTAACCGACATAGCTCACAGAATCGCTAAACTAAAGTGGCAGTGGGCAGGCACATAGCTCGTAGAACAGATGGCCGATGGGGCATTCCCTCTCGTATATCTACCAGATACACTAAACTACCAGGTTTATGATATAGCGTCCACACTCACCGACAGCAAGGTCATATAGTGAGGGCCGCTATTCCTGCCAACACCATAAGGTGAAGACAAGGACCAGTTACGGTAGGTCTTGCCGCCAAGATAAAAAAAAACCGATAAACGTAGCGTAGGCAGGCCTCCCACGTGGTGGACCGACGACCTGGTGAAGATCGGGGGAAGCCGATGGATGCGGGCAGCGCAGGACCGGTCGTCGTGGAAATCCTTGGGGGAGGCCTTTGTCCAGCAGTGGACGATTTCCGGCTGATATGATGATGATCAATTGGTAAGCCTTTGGCATCATCTCACCTGATTGATGGTGATGATGATGACATCGAAAATGGAAATGGGCTTACTAAGATTCCCCAACGCAATGGAGAACTGGCTATTTTATCTTCAAGCTGGAACACATCAATATTATATTCATATTATACTCTTTTTTTTCTGTAGGTATTCTATAGTTGATTTTTAATTATCCTTAAAATTTTACTCTTGTTTATGCCTTGGCTAATATAGCAATAATTTTTGAAACTTTCTCTCTATAATCGTGTGGCACCATTAACCGTGCTAACCGTGTATAACCAAGGGATATATGGCGCTTGCCTGGTGTTGCACTAAGCATCACCCGCAGTCACCTGTAGGGCATTTAGATTTACACCGCGAACTTCAGACACATCTATAATCAGAGGTGCAGGTTTTCTCATGATGTTTTCCTTCACCGTTAAAGCAATCGGTAAGCAATCGGTTCAACCGCCTCCGTGGAGTAATGGTTAGTCCATTCGCTTCACACCAAGAGGTCGCGGGTTCGATGCCCGTTGGGGTTAACTATGTAAGATTCGGTTTGGTTGGTGGTAGGGCATTTTCTTATAGCTCGCCTGGCTACCTACCACCATGATTTCCAAGTCTTGCCGCCAAAAATCAGTGTTAACAGCATTAATGTGTTCCGGCTTGAAGATAAGATAGCCAGATCCCCATTGCGTTAGGGAATCTTAGTAGGCCTGCTTCCATCTTCGGAATCATCGTCACTTACCATCAGGTGACATTGATGCCAATAAGGGCTTACCAATTGTAAAAAAGAAGTATCTGTACGTAAGTTTAGAAAACTCCTAGATAAATTGGCCCTCCGGATTTGAACCCAGGACCTCTGGTTAGGAGGACCGAGTCGTAACCGGTTGAGCCACTGACACTTCATTAAACTATTAAATTTATAAAACTAATACATATTCATATTAACTAATTAATTAACTAATACCGGACCGTTAAAAACACAAATGTCCCCACTGATGGGACAATGGTCTCTTCCCCATAGAAATCAAAATAATACAGGATGCTCTTCCCAAACTTGGAAAGGTTAGGGCATACTCTACACCGAGTTGATGGAGGTGGTAAGTCTTGGTACCCCATGTCAGAAATATCTACGTTTATTACATTCTCTTTGGCATCTATCTGACACGACTTGACAGCTGTCATTTAGTAGATAATAGCAACCGGCATCAACAGCCAAACGTACCAGCGCGGAAACGGTCAAACAAAATGCCACTAAAAGTCAAACCCATCCAGGTAAAGACCGTGATTTAGGTGAGTTTTCCTACGCGATCGACTTAAGGCTTTAATATGCCTCAATCCAAGCAGGTTGATGCGTGTTAAAATAATATCGAACGTAAGTCTATTCGTTTTAAGTTCTAATCAATGCGGGCTTCAACGAACGCCCAATTCTCGATTCTAACATGTTTTTCTATACTTTCTAATAAGTTTAAAAAACTGTTATCGAACTTTTATTACTTAAAATATATTATGTATTTTTTATACAGTGATTGCTTTACACAGTCTTTCAATAATTTGAATTGAATATTGTCATTTGACCCATCTTAAGGCCTTAAGTCGCACTGTGCTACCGCTTTGCTGGTAACCTGCCTGCTTCACTGGTGCAGCACCTTGTGGGGTACCAGCCAACGATACAAATTCCTCGTCGAAAACCTTTCTATACGCATAGTCAGCTGTTACCCGCTTGTTAACCGCCTACGTGGCGTATTGGTTATTCCATTTGCTTTAGACCAGGAGATCGTGGGTTCGATTCCCGGTAGGATCAACTTGTAAGACTCGGTTTGGTTGATGGTGGTAGGGCATTTTCTAAGCCCGCCTGGCTAGCTACCACCATCTTATCTAAGTTTTGCCGCCAAATATCAGTGTCAACAACATGTTCCGGCTTGAAGATAAGATAGCCAGTTCTCCATTGCGTTGGGTAATCTTGATAGCCCGCTTCGGCATCATCGTCACTTACCATCAGGTGAGATGATGCCAAAGGCTTACCAATTGTGAATTATAAAAAAAATCGCTCCAAGATAACAATATATAGGACTGGAAATTTGAATAGTAATTACAATATGTTTCATAATATTAATAAATAAACAAGGAATAACATTGGGAATAAAGTTAAAATTAAAAACCCGACTGCATAAAACTTTATAATTAATTAATTGATTGTAATTTTCAATGAACATTGAAATCTTTATAATTTAATTTTATTATTATTGTTGACATTGTGTAATATTTAGATATGAAATTTTGTTTACTGTTTATTTTTTATGTTTATTGATCATTGATTAATTAATTAATTGTGTTGACTATTTATTAATTAGCTAATTTATTTTTGAATTGACACAGTAATATGAATTACCATAGCATTATACTTATAATTATTAATAAAATAATTACTAACATAGGTTTAGTCTTACTAACAAGCCATGGATTACTGTTGTCTGAAAATAAATAATTGAATTGAATAAAAACGTGACTCCTCTGTTTTGGCCAGTCCTATGCTATGTCACGGGACACGACGAATATAACGACACCTCACACTCCGAAATCCATCAAGACGTTTAGGCTACAGAGCGTACCAAGGAAGTAAATATACACACATACATTCGAAATACATAACCCTCTTTCTGGTTAAGTCGAGTAAAAATAAGCTTACACCATCCCGTACATTTTATGGCACTTACGAGTAGTATTAAATTTCTTTCATTTTAAGGTTTCACATATAATCTAGCAGCCGAAAGACTTCCACAGCTGGACTTTCACCAAATTGTCAGTCTACGTAGTTAGGACTCCTGCCTACGCTACGTCTTTCGATGCGCAGAGAACTGTACTACCCAAACGGCCATCTGTTTTAGATGCTATATTAGGAACCCGTCCACTGTCATTTAAGCTTAGCGATTGTGTGAGAAATGTCGGTAACCTTGGTTCTCTTACTTGAATCGATCATGTAGGGAAACTCCGAGCATAGTTCGCACATTAGCTTCACACAGAACTGTAATATTATGTATATCATCTTATACGAGTATCTATATGTTTTCCTATGAAAACACTTTCAGGACGCCGCTGTTGCTGTTTCTCACGCTTGACAGTTGAGATGCTATTTTTTGTGTATTATAACGTGAAAGCTGTCTATTCGAGTCTCAGAAAACATAGCAGACGCACTGCAAAAACGAGGCAACCCCAGCAGCGTCCTGAATATGTTATTGTATTGGACCCGCAGGGCATTAAGCGATTTCTGAGAGTAGCTAGTCCATAGGCTGCTCGTGTAAAAAGAGCAGCCTATGTTTTAACCTTTTATTCAGTCAGGGAATATTCCCAGAAAGTTTGAGAATATCCGGGCTTTACCCCTATTTTAGAAAGGAGACCGGTGTGACCCTAATAACTACAGACCAATATGGTGCCCATCTTGTCAAAAATCTTTGAAAAATCTATGTACATAAGAATTAATGAATTTATGTACAAACTTTACATATTAAACAGCTATCAGTTTGGTTTTGGTAAAGGATGCTCAACAGAATTAGCATGCTTTAATTTTGTAAAAGATGTGACTGAATCTATTAATAATAAAACTCCCGTAATGTCTCTTTTCTTGGATATGAGCAAGGCCTGCAATTTTTGGCACCACTCAATACTACTTTCTAGACTTGATTCTTACGGAATCAGAGGTAAGGCTTATGGCTGGCTGAAAAGTTACTTAAAAAACAGATAACATTATACTGAAATCTTTAAAATTACAGAAAAAGGTAATAATTAATTTCAGGAAACATATAGATCGCAGCACAGAACCTATATTTCTGTGGTACCTCAGGGCAGCATCCTTAGGCCTTTATTATTCTTATTATACAGGGTCTTCGGCAGATGGTTGAAAATACGAAAATGGGGGATAGGTGGGGTCGCCTCCCACCTATTTTGAGAATTAAAAAAACCTAGGACTTGTAATTTTTTTTACAGGATTTTTTTTCCTTTTTTTAGAAATTTTGCCATTTTTATACCTTTGAACACATGTAACTTTTTGTTTTTTAAAGCTAGCTCCAAAATCTCTTTTTTAATAGACTTTTATAAGATTGTCGGCTCTAAAAAAAATTATGTTTGTTTCAAGTTATTGCTAAAAACAAAAATGTGGGCCCCCGAACTTAAGAAAAAAGTTGAACAAAAATTTAAAAGTCAACTTTGCGATGCATTTAAAAAAAAATAATGGGGCTGGAAGGCTTCTGTTTTTTTTAAAACATCTCTAAAGCTTAGGCTTTTGAATGGTATGTAATTTGTTTCGGTATCTTTTTTGTAACCGGAGTTGTTAATTTTTTTACTCAATTGGACCATGTTGACGAAATTCCACTAGTTACATGTTTTGTAAAATGTATCAAATGCAAAGTTGAAAATAATGTAAATACTTACTGTTGGGACGGTTACAAAGAGCAGGTACGTTTTTTTACATTCTTGCACACACATAATGGCTATCTTTTGTCATTTATTGGCATATTGGAGTTAGCACTTCCATATGCCAATAAAATGTCCGCATATTCCGCATTGGTAAATTGAACCATTTTAAACCACAACAAAGTCTTAACAAAACGTCTGATAATAACAAAAAGTGACAAACAACAAAAAAACTTAACAAAATCACAAACACAGCAAAGTGAAATTAACGAAAACAAAAAAAAAACGTTAACGTTATTAACGTTTGTGATTTTGTTAAGTTTTTTTGTTGTTTGTCACTTTTTGTTATTATCAGACGTTTTGTTAAGACTTTGTTGTGGTTTAAAATGGCTCAATTTACCAATGCGGAATATGCGGACATTTTATTGGCATATGGAAGTGCTAACTCCAATATGCCAATAAATGACAAAAGATAGCCATTATGTGTGTGCAAGAATGTAAAAAAACGTACCTGCTCTTTGTAACCGTCCCAACAGTAAGTATTTACATTATTTTCAACTTTGCATTTGATACATTTCACAAAACATGTAACTAGTGGAATTTCGTCAACATGGTCCAATTGAGTAAAAAAAATTAACAACTCCGGTTACAAAAAAGATACCGAAACAAATTACATACCATTCAAAAGCCTAAGCTTTAGAGATGTTTTAAAAAAACAGAAGCCTTCCAGCCCCATTATTTTTTTTTTAAATGCATCGCAAAGTTGACTTTTAAATTTTTGTTCAACTTTTTTTTTAAGTTCGGGGGCCCACATTTTTGTTTTTAGCAATAACTTGAAACAAATATAATTTTTTTAGAGCCGACAATCTTATAAAAGTCTATTAAAAAAAAGATTTTGGAGCTAGCTTTAAAAAACAAAAAGTTACATGTGTTCTAAGGTATAAAAATGGCAAAATTTCTAAAAAAAGGAAAAAAAATCCTGTAAAAAAAATTACAAGTCCTAGATTTTTTTAAATTCTCAAAATAGGTGGGAGGCGACCCCACCTATCCCCCATTTTCGTATTTTCAACCATCTGCCGAAGACCCTGTATATTAATGACCTCTTGAACTCAACTTCACAGAAATAACTATACTCTTTGCAGATGATACCACCATTATCATCAAAGGCCATGGTAATATATGCAGTTTCATTCATATCAAACTAAGCCTGCCTTATTCATTAAAAAAAGAATATAACAACTTTGAATTGCAAGAAACAGATGAGTTTAAATTTCTGGGATTAATTTTATGACAAAAATCTAAATTGGAAAAAACATAGTGACTTCGTATGCAAAAGATTAGATCGTTTTGTGTTTGCCCTGCGACGTCTGCAACAAAATGTTTCTGTTGAAGCTGCTATAACAGCTTATCATGGCCATGTTTCCTCTGTATTTAACTATGGACTGATTCTTTGGGGTAATTCAATTAAGGTGGATAGAGTCCTCAGTCTTCAAAAGAAATGTATTCGTACCATTTGTAACGCTTGGTTTTTAGATAGTTGCAAACCACTGTTTAAAACAACTAAATATTCTACCCCTGACTTGCATGTATATTAGAAACATTTGTTTATTTTCAAGGTCTCGTCTTGAATTTTTCGGAAAACTTGTCGATGTCATAGTAAGAAAGCCAGCCAGCCAAGAGCGCAGTACAAATATATGCTTCGTCAACCTCCTTGTAAAGCAGATATTTATGAGAAAAATGTCTACAACTTGTGTATAATGATATATAATAAATTAAACTATGATTTAAAAATATTACAAGGGACAAAATTTAAGACAAAACTAACAAAATGGCTAATTAATTATTGTTATTATAGTATTTAAGAATTGATGGACTACAAAAATTACATACAGTGACATTTTTAACAAATCTGAAACTGATATTGCTTACTCATTATTAATAATTAATATTTATTTTTATTTGTTTTTAATTTGCATGTTTTCATAAGACTAAATACGTTTACTGGCATTGTACTTTTTTAAATCTGTATATTTATGACATAAATATTCTTGCAAATAAATGATTCTGATTCTGAGTCGGATCTAGAGAGCGGCAGGGAGTGTTCATACTGTACGCTAGTTAGTACTAATATAATATACTGTGGTAAAAGTATTAAATTGTACAGTTGGCAGATCATAGGTACTTTAATGATACCAAAATAAAATCGTTACAAAATTTTATTATTTATTGGAATTACGCCAGTGATAATTAAAATAATAAATGTCTTTGGAACATGAAAACAATGAACATGACACGATAAATTATAGATAGCAATAAAATTACTAAAATTTGTTATTAATTCTCTGGCAAAGAGTAAGAACCTTCACACGGACTTTAATTAAAATCCATTTCAAATAGGATGGTTAAAAACTAAAATCTAGTCTCATCATATCATCATCACCACAGCTACCCGCATCCATAGGTTTCCCGCGACCTTTACCAGGTCATCAGTTCACCGAGTGGGAGGCCTGCCTATGCTAAGTTTTCCGGTGCGCGGTCGCCACTTGAGAACTTTACTGCCCCGACGGCCATCTGTTCTACGAGCTATGTGTCCTACCCACTGCCACTTAAGTTTAGCAGTTCTGAGAGCTATGTCAGTTTTGTACTTTGTTTCTCCTACGGATCTCCTCGTTTTTGATTCGAACACGCAGAGAAACTCCCAGCATAGCACGCTCCAATGCTCTATGGGTGACCTTGAGCCTTCCTACGAGGCCCATAGTAAGCGATCATGTAACGGCTACGTATGTCACATCACTAGCATAACTCACTGGTCGAAAACTAGTCTAAAAATAAATATAGTTAAAAAAAACTTAAAAACACGCTTTTAAAGCTCATCAAACTAAAAAATGAAAAATAATCCTTAATATAAGCTAAAAACAATAATGAACGAAAAATACTATAGTATTATTGTGAAAAAAGCGTGGGTTGCTCGATTTACGAAAAATATGGCACAAAGCGGCCCACGCATTTTTCACAATAATACTAATATTTTTCGTTCATTTTTGTTTTCAGCTTAAGTTTATAATTATTTTTCACTTTTTCGTTTGATGTGCTTTAAAAGCGTGTTTTTAGTAATTTATACTATATATCTATTTTTGTTCTTTTAGGTTGAGGTGCATTTAGTCCTGGCGATCCTGATCAGGATAATAAGATAAACTAACGACATTAATATATTATCACTGATTTTTGATAAATGTACAAATTTTGAATTAAATTTGTCCGTTTAAAGTGGGTCAAAATCGAGTGCAAAGGAATCGGTTACAAACATATACATACATAAATAGGTGAAGCTAATAAAAGCGTGATAATAAAATAATAATTAAAACAATAGAAGTGTGAACCGCGGGAGATCACTGTCATGCGCACGAGCACGTTTTTCTATAGTTTTATCATAACGTCTATATTATTCACTTTTTGAACACCTGCGTGGAATCGTAGTGACATTTTAATTTTCTTGGTTATTTTAATTAATCTTAAGAGCTGATAAAACACGCTCTTTTTTACCCGACGAAGCGGCGTCAGGAGAGTTATCTTTTTCGAGTGTATGTACGTATACTGTACTAGCTGTTTCCCGCGGCTTCACCCGCGTGGACAACGTTTCTATGACTTTTCGAGAGTGCGCAGTGCTCCAGTTAATGCGCAGTTAATCCAGGTCATTTTCACGCAGATCCGTTCAGTAGTTTTTGCGTGAAAGAGTAAGAAACATACATCCCTACATTCTTATAAACTTTCGCGTTTGTAATAGTAGTAAGATAGGATAGGTTGTATGTTTATTTCTGTATCCTAAACGGGTTTATGAATTTTGGAGCGCGAGATATCATTAGATTCGTCTTCCTCCCGTGAGTGGACATAGGATACACTTATACCCGACTGGCCAAAAAGAGGGCTTAAGTTTTTATGCAGTCGGGGTTTCAATTTTTTAATAACTCCTTACTTATGTCATTTGAAGGTAATACTTCTTTGTTTAGGGAGGGAGGGAGGGGGGCGTTTAGAACTTGTTCGTCACCTCCTGAGGAACGTCTTTCATATTTTTTTAAATCCACAATTGATAAGCCCTTGGTATTATCTCTTGGTAAGTGACGATGATGCCGAAGATGGAAGCGGGCTTACCAAGACTCCCCAACGCAATCTTATCTTCAAGCCGGAACACACCAATGCTGTTAACACTAATGTTTGGCGGCAAGACTTAGATAAGATGGTGGTAGCTAGCCAGGCGGGCTATGAAAATTCGCTACCACTAACCAAACCGAGTCTTAAAAATTTGACCCCGCCGGGAATCGAACCCGCAACCAGCTGGTGTAAAGCGAATGGACTAACCATTGCACCACGGAGGCAGTTAAACTCATATCAACCGAAAGACGTCCACTGCTGCACAAAGGCCTCCCTCAAGGATTTCCATAACGACCCGTCAGTGGCATTACTAGGCCCGCGTACACTACGTCTTCCCATTCGCGGTTGTCACTCGAGAACTTATTTACCCCAACGGCCATCCGTTATACGAGCTATCTTAAATGCCCCGCCCATTGCCACTTAAATTTAGCGATTCTGAAGGTTACGTTGGTTACTTTGGTCTTCCTACGTATCTCCTCATAGCTCGGCACATAGCTCGTAGAACGGGTAGCCGTTAGGGTAGTAAAGTTCTCAAGTGGCGGCTGCGCACCGAAAATCGTAGCGTAGGAAGGCCTCCCATTCGGTGGACCGATGACCTGGTGAAGGTCTCGGGAAGCCGCTGGATGCGGGTAGCGCAGAACCGGTCGTCATCGTGGAAATTTTTGGGGAGGCCTTTAATCAGCAGTGGACGTACTTTGGCTGATATGATGATGATGATGATGTATCTCCTCATTGCTCATGCTATCACGTACCTATCTAGGAAAACTCCAGGCAAAGCAACGCTCCAACAACAACCAATTCTTTGATTAAGGATAAAGTACCTGGGCAACCGAGCGATCGGAGTCTTCTAGGCATATGGACTAACTAGCTGTTTCTCGCGTCTTCACCCTCGTGGAAAACGTTATTATGACTTTTCGAGGGAGTGTAGTAAAAAAGTAGCCTATGTGTTAATCCAGGTCCTAATCTTACACAGATTACCAAATTTCAGTCAGATCGGTTCAGTAGTTTTATCGCGTGAAGAAGTAACAAACATACACACTCACAAAATTTCGCCTTTATAATATTTGTGTAATTTAACCCATTACATGAAAAAATCAATAAAAAAATTAAAAACCCCCTATGATTTACAATACATAATAAACAATCATCATCATCATCATCACCATCATCATCATATCCGCCGAAGGACGTCCACTGCTGGACATAGGCCTCCCCCAAGGATCTCAACGACGACCGGTTCTGCGCTGCCCGCATCCAGCGGCTTCCCGCAACCTTCACCAGGTCATCGGTCCACCGAGTGGGAGGCCTGCCTACACTACGCTTTCCGGTGCGTGGTCGCCACTCGAGAACTTTACTGCCCTAACAGCCATCTGTTCTACGAGCAGTATTATACAATTCATATTTTTTACTTTTTAGAAGTTTTTGTCGGGCCATTCAGTTTGTTAGCTATAGACTTAATAAGTTTTATGAAAATATGATTCATATTGCGCGGCATTATACGTCTCAACAAGACGCATAGCGTTTTTTCTTTGAGAAAGGCGTTTTTCCAGAGATGGGACATATCTAGATCTATTTTTCGTCCCAAAAAACCACCGTATACCAATTTTAAAGCAAATCGTTGGAGCCGTTACCGAGATTCAGATTATAATTATATATATATATACATGTATACAAGAATTGCTCGTTTAAAGGGATTAGATTTATTTCTTATCATACATATAGGTATAGAATATACATTCTAGGTATTTATTCAAAATAAGTGCAAATTACACTTTTTCCGATAGTCATAAAATTGTTGTGAAAAATCAAGAAAAAAACAATCATCAGATAATATCGTTAAAATTCGATCCTTGAACTAAACCAGATTGTGTCATTAGAACATGAAAACAATATGACATGAAAAGTTATACATAAATCTCATTGAATGTCTTTGACAAGAGTAGGCCAGTTCACACGGACAGCACTCGGTCACGAGTATAACGCGAGAGTTAGCCATCGCTCCCATCAACCATATTAGAGGAAAAGGAACGACCCGGCTCCCGATGCGCCACCATCCGCACAAACATTTAAGCGAGCTTGCGCCACTCATGTCAATGCTAAGATAAAAATACAAACTTTTCTCTCATTGTTTGTTATTAGTAAAAATCTTATTTATCGGAATAATAAACAATCTGAAATGAAGGCGTAAGCGAATGCGCCTCCCGCCATTTTTAGGGTTCCCTGCCTCAAAAGGAAAAAAAACTGAACCCTTATAGGATTACTTTGTTGTTCGTCTGTCTGTCTGTCAAGACCCGATATCTCGGGAACACGTCAAGGTATCGAGTTTAAATTAAAACCATATACTCCGGTCTACATAACAGTTCCTTGAAGTTGTGAAAAAATCAAACTTCTAAGTTAACGTCAAAAAAAGATACGGCCATTTATCCCGCAATAACGTTTATTTCGACACTCACAAGGGAATCAAAATTCATAGGGTATTTTCTGTTGACCTAGAATTATGAAATTTGGCAAGTAATACCGTCTTATACTACAAGTATAGAAAAATCTGAAAACTATACATTTGTAATTAAATCATAAGAAACCTAATCAATCCGGGAGCACCGACAGAAGTGAGTTTTTACAGTTTTATAAGTTTTGACCCCCTGAGTTTTCCTGGCGAATGATTAGATTGACAAATTTTTGAACCTGCCAGTGTTCCTGGTAAGGTGTCGGTGGGTGTCATTGTCGGTAACGGTTTCACGAGTTCAATGGTTTTTTCCCTTTACAAAAAATGCCCAACGCGTCTAAAGAAGTTTTCACTTTAGTTTTTTTTCCCTTTTTTATAAGTACCTAATAAGTTTGGTGTATGTAGTTCATAACAGTTTGCACTGTTATGATTCATAATATGTAACTACAAATTTGTACGGAACCCTCGGTGGGCAAGTCCAACTCGTATTTTTTCGGTTTTTAGATATCATCTTTATCATCATCATCATCATCATTATCATCATCATATCAGCCGAGAAACGTCTACTGCTGGACAAAGGCCTCCCCCAAGGATTTCCACGACGACCGGTCCCGTGCCGCCCGCATCCACGGGCTTCCTGTGATCTTCACCAGGTCGTCGGTCTACCGCGTGGGAGGCCGTTTTCCGGTGCGCGGTCGCCACTCGAAACTTAACTTAACTTTTCGATATAGTATTTTTTTTTTCAAGTCACTCACTGGCAGAGCAGCAGAAATAATTGTATGTCCTACTAGAGGTTGTGTGGTACGCGAGCAACAAGCGGCTCGCGTAGATAAACTATAACCTACGTTAGACAGTAATAATGTAGCTTTCCACTGGAGAAAGAATTTTTGAATTGGTTCAGTGGTTCCAAAGATTACCCCCAACAAACAAAACAACAAACCTCTTTATAATATTAGGACAATCACTGGCCTACAATGGTTTTGTTGCTCTACATATAAGATCGATTTTGAATATAATGCTCACAATTCATGAAACTATTAATGATTTTGTAAGATTTGTTCTCGTTTTCTTGCGAAGAACTCTAATCATGTTTGGGAAAATAAATTTTATTACGAACAAGCCGATAATTGATCTAAATATAAAAAAAAGAGCACATTCAATACTTCTAACCTACATAAGTATAATAAAACTGTAACGGGGCCGTGTCTGTATATGAAATATTTTTGGAAAATAATAACTGTGGTGGACATTACTAACCATATAGAGGCCAAAACAACATCTTTTGGAATTTTTGTCGGTCTGTCTGTATGTTCGCGCATCACTCAAAAACTACCAGGCTAATTTTGATGAAATTTTGTATGGTGGTTACTTATATCCTGCGTTAACATAAAGGATACTTTTTATCCCGGAAAATTCAAGAGTTTCCGTGGGAAAATTCAAAACCTACACGCGGACGAAATTGCGGTCACAGCTAGTCTAAAATAATTTTTAAAAAGATCACATAACTTTCCATTTTTATTACTATATCGTAGATAGATTGATAGAGACACCAGAAAATTGAAAGAGATAAAATGTGTTTAAATTTGTGTATGTATGTGTGAGCGTATCCCTGATCATAAATTGATGGATCGATTTAGTTAAAATGTTAAACATAGATCTCTAAAATTATTTTCCAAGGGTACTTCAGATTTATTTAAAATAAATAGTTTTTTGATTTCATGATAAAAGGGTACCTCTCATACAAAAAAATATTCCCGGATTCGCGAATAAACTGCTGGGCCGTTTTGGATGCAATTTCGAATAAAGATGTCAAAAATTATTTGGGTTATTCTACAAAAATTGGGTAACTTGATGTTGCATAGTCGTAAAACACGATTATTCACTTTATGAGACTTGAAAGCTTTACAGGAATAATGTTAATAATCACTTTTAAATCGCCACTCAATTTGAATATTCACACCCATTAAATTAATTTAAAAAACATACAAAATAGTAACAAAACATCAGTCCCGTGGATTGAAGCCTCTCCAAAATGTTCCTTTGAATCATACATAATGAATTAAAAATAGCTATTTAAAAATAATTAAATAATATTATAATAAAGTAAAACACTAAAGTCACATATAAAAATATAAATGAAATATAAACTGCTTAATTTAAACCTAAAATGTTTCATTTTATTAATGAAGTAATTTTTCACCATCATTCCCGTGGCAAAATCATATTCAAAACTCCTGCCTAACGCTTTGCGTGTGCATAAAAAAAGCTACGTGTTTTGAAACGTTCCTACCTAAAGTTTGCGCAATAGGCACCATTAGCTCTGCCGCCATTTGAGATTCAGTGTCAGTTGCATGTTTGTGGTGAGAACACGTGTGAGGCCAGTCAAAATATCAGTCCGCTGGTAAGTCACTATTTCATTTTGGATTGACGTTGCTATTTGCTCTGTTTATTGATAATATGTATCATGGAAGTGGATCCGTATAACCTAATGTTATTGGTATAAAATAACAATGTATTCAAAATAACCTCAAATTTATTCAAGAATCATCAGTCCCGTGTCGTCAATCCCTTGCTCTGTAATGTGCCAGGGGACTGATTTACAGTGCAAGGGACTGATGGCTTGAACTATTAGGATTAATTTTAGTATATTAGGGTTCCATACCCAAAGAGTGCCAACTGCCAACAGAACCTTGTTACTAAGCTTCTGCTATCCGTGCGTATGTCTGTTAGCGGGCTATAAATCATGAACCTTAAAAGGTAGACTTCTATTTGTTCTGTTTTAAGATGACATCTACGAAATTTTAAACTTGATGTGATTATAGTGGTAGTGAAGTGTCAGACATTAAAACAACAAATAATAAATATGGTCAAGTCACAAGTGGTAATCGGACTTGGACATAATACCAACATTACTAGGTACGGATTCCTTGGTGTGCAAGTCCAGCTCGCATTTGGTCGTGTCTTTTTATATTTTATTCATTTTTACAGATTCATCATGCCACCGCCTAAAAAAAGGAGTAGGGAAGAAAAAAGAGAAGCAGAAAGACTTCGACGTGAGTGGATTAAAAATAATCCAGTTAAACGAGCTGAACAGGAGGAAAAGGAGAGATAATACTTGAAAAAGAAAGATAGAGGGCAACCCAAAAAATTATTAATCAAATGACTGATCGTGAGAAGAGAAAACTCCGCAAGAAATGGAGGGAAAGTTCTGAACATTACAGATAAAAACTGAAAATTGCAAGAAATTCTACACATTTCATACAACATACGACACCACCTCTTTCTGACATGGAAGATGAACAAGAACTTTTGAGACCCGTCAAAATAGAAAACAAAAGAATTCAAGAAGCTAAAAACAGAAGTCAATGCAGAGAAGACTCCGAAATAAGACTCAAGAACACTAAGGTTGCCAAAAAGAAGAACGTTAAAATACAACAGCAAAAATATAGAAGACTGAAGAACGAGAGAAAGACTAAACTACGACCAGAAGAATCGACACCAAAGACACGTTGCGAACAGTTGGCTAATGACATAACTCAAAAGCTGGAATTAGTGAAGAAAGCAATTTTTGGTGAGGTGTTGAAAACTCAACTTGAGGAGAATTGCGCTACAATTAAAAACCATAAAGTAAAATAATTTCTGGGAAATTAGTAAATAAATACAAACTCTGGAGGTTTAAAAATAAAGCAATAACTTACAAAAAAACCGGACACAATCTAATAAAACTAACAATAAAATGCTTATACAAAAATGGTTGCAGATTTTCTGGAAGATGATGCTTTTAGTCGCCAAGCAGCAGGGAAAAAAGAAAGAAAACGTACTGTACTTAAGTCTGTATTAAGATGTTAATTATTGATGATAAAATAAAGCAATTTTATCTCATTCTGATCATGAATATATAATTACTGTACGCTTAAGAGAAGTTAAAAAAACATGTGATTTAAAGACTAAAGCTATGAGGAGAAGTTAAAAAAACATGTGATTTAAAGACTAAAGCTATGAGGAGAGTTCATATAACTTAAGCTCTTAATTATTGATGATTACGTCAAGTAATGTGATCTCATTCTTATTAAATTAAAACTTATTTTTCTTATAAAACTTATCTTTTCGTCAGTCCCCTGTATTAAAGGTCAGTCCCCTGGTGCCAAAATTTCCAAAAACACTTATAACTTTACAACCGATGCATAACTTGACTGTCTGTTTTAAGTACAGTTAGATGATTATATTACGGCCCCCTAGTCATATAAAAACATCCAAATTTCATTTATAAATTCAGTCTTCAAATAAGTGTTAAAAGTTACCTAATTTTTGTAGAACAACCCATTTGCTAAAGGTATCTGTTCTTACCGTTCTTAATTTCATAATGTTAAGGGTACCTCTCATAAAAAAAGTAAACAAAAATATTTTTCTCAAAACGGCTTGAAGAATGTTTTCCAAATTTTTTTCATAGACTACACACACTGGTACCTAAAAAATGCTATATGTAGTATGACTGACAACACTCCTAAGGCCCGGCAGCCCTGAAATTTTTTGTCTGTCTTTTTTACCTGTAGAGAGGGAATAAAATAACTACACTTTTTAATTTTTTTTATATTTTTCGTTATTTTTTTATAAAAAAAACAATCTAAAAAAACTAGTAAATGTAATTTCATATTTTTCAGTGTATTTTTTTAAATTTAATAATATTTAAGTAAAACTTGAAAAATAGTCATAAACTTACCTATCTTTGCATGTTTTAATGAGCTAGAGAAGGAATAGTTATCGTGTTTTGAGCTTATAATAATCAAGAACAGTTAACATTTATTTTTTCTGGATTAAAAAAACTACTATTTTATACCTTAAGATTAAACCAAAAACAGGACGATTTTAAATATCTTGGCCTTAAAATGGTTACTGTAGCATAAAAAAGTTTTAAAATTTGTTTTCTCTAAAATAGCGCAAAGTTATTTTACCAAGCTTACGCAATCGAGAAATCTTACTAGTTTTAGTGTTGTATTAAGAAAAGCCCTAAAATCGTACCTCCCATACAATTTAAATAATGTTAGACGCACCTTTGTTCTCCGTATGAGTTCAGTTTATTTTGGCTCGAAATTATTATACAGGATGTAACAAAATTGGTTCCACGTGAAAAGAAGAGTAGTAGCCCCAGTTATCGGGTCCTATGGCCTGTATATGTATATCACCCTATATAAGTTATCAGTCTATCAGGCAGAACTTACTTACTTTTATTTGTCAAAAAAACTGTTC
Source organism: Coleophora flavipennella (assembly GCA_947284805.1). Lineage (NCBI taxonomy): Eukaryota > Metazoa > Arthropoda > Insecta > Lepidoptera > Coleophoridae > Coleophora > Coleophora flavipennella. The sequence goes on along the minus strand of OX369259.1, from coordinate 12,183,718 downwards.
CTCGTGTCTTTGTAAACTTATAATAAACTTTAGAAAGTGAATTAAAAAAAACACTTACACTGATTGCAGTGAAAAAATCTTCAACAGATTTCTTCACAAAGTGTCCATCAAGATTTTTCACGTTCAACGCACTAAATTAAAACTGTTATTCATCTCAGAGTGCGTATTAGTTTTCTTAATCTGTGCGAAAAAAAAACACAGTCACTACACTAAAATATCGTTTAAAAACACATAGAAACTTTTTCGTGGCATACAATAATAAATCTTATTGATTGTCATGTTTTGCTAAATCGTTCTGAAATAACTTTTTCTACTTTTGAATTTGGAACTCGATGCGCGCGAATCGTAGCCGGCCAGTCGTGCGCGATTCACGAACGGCGGTATACGACTGAAACGCGCGGTTCAGAGCGCTACGAAAACTTTGTTGACAACTCTTTGGTTCGACACGCACTGGCTGATAATATTATTATTTTTCTGAAACAAAAATGAGATTTTAGTGTGGTTCGATTTTAAATGCAATAGGTAATGTAATGTAAGTAGTTATGCCTGGGTTTTATCGTTGAAATATTTGATATTCTTCAGATAAGAAAAAAAAGAATAAATAAAATTAAAGTAAGAAAAAAAACATGGGGAACTTATTTAAATATTTTTTTTGAGTCTGTTTAACTCCGTTTTTATGTCAACAAAGAATGAAGAAGAGCGGCAAATTTTAGTTTCTACTTTGGTTATACTGAATGTTTCTGAATTCTGAAAAATAAGACCAGATATTAGACTTATGAGACATTTTTTTTCATTGTAGATTCGCTTACAACTTACACATTTTTGCATTAGCGGGAACCATTGTAAAAAGCAATTGGATCAGTCTTCCGTAGGGACTTAAATGGTTTTGTGGAACGCATTCACCGCCGTTTGTTCTTAATTTTTCAAGCGACTTCCAAAAAGGCGGAGGTTCTCAATTCGTCTGTATGTTTTTTTTTATGTATGTTACCTCAGAACTTTTGACTGGGTGAACCGATTTTTATGATTCTTTTTTATTTGAAAGCTAGTGCTTCCCGTGTGGTCCCATATAAATTTTATCAAAATCGTTGTAGTACTTTTGTAGAAAATTAACAAAAACCAAAAATAATAATGCAAAAATGTACTAATTTGTTGCGATGGAAGTCGGTTTTTAAACGTGTTTAGCGATTTTTACAAACAAAAATTAAAAACGCTAAACACGTTAAAAACCGACTTCCATCGCAACAACTAAGTACAATTTTGCATTATTATTTTTGGTTTTTGTTAATTATCTAATAAAGTACGAAACCGATTTTGATAAAATGTATATGGGACCACACGGGAAGCACTAGCTTTCAAATAAAAAAATAAACAGCAAAATTGGTTCACCCTGTCAAAAGTTCTGAGGTAACACACATTAAAAAAAACACAGTCGAATTGAGAACCTCCTCCTTTTTGGAAGTCGGTTGAAAAAAATACAGTCGAATTGAGAACCTCCTCCTTTTTGGAAGTCGGTTGAAAAAAAAATTCAGTCAAATTGAGAACCTCCTCCTTTTTGTAAGCGGTTGAAAAAAAAACAGTCGAATTGAGAACCTCCTCCTTTTTGTAAGTTGGTTGAAAAGAAAATGCAGTGGAATTGAGAACCTCCTCCTTTTTGTAAGTTGGTTGAAAGGAAAATGCAGAGGAATTGAGAAGCTTCTCCTTTTTGGAAGTCGTTTGAAAAAAAATACAGTCACATTGAGAACCTCCTCCTTTTTGGAAGTCGGTTGAAAAGAGGTCGCAAAGTGCGAGGTCTGGCTGCACGGCGGATGCGTTATCACATCAGTTCTACCGTCATCACATCAGCTCAGCATCAGCTCATATATACTTCCCCATCGAGAGGCTGGAGCCTACCCTGAATTAGGGCGATCGGGCCTCAGTCGACCACGCGGGCCCAGTGCGGGTTGATCAACTTTACAAACTACCTTCAAGTTTCTTTGCAGATGTGTGCAGGTTTCCTCACGATGTTTTTCTCACCGTAAAAGCGTCGGATAAACGTACATATGAGATTGAAATTCGAAAACACATTGGTACGTGGCAGGACTCTACATTACCCAGCAGAATGCGAGGACACGTTATCGTGGTGCAGTACGACATTGCTTCGAGAATGCTTTTCGCGAACTATTTCCAAGACCCTGGGCAAGCAATGTTGACGTACCAATCTGCGGTCATTGTCCTTTGGTCTTCAAGAGGATACTGTTGTGTAATATCCGAATTTTTTTTTTGAAGTAAAACTTCTTAACGCACGCTTGACTTGGGGAGTAAGCTGGTGGATGCGTGACGAGAGCGTTACGGAAGTGTATTCGGGCGAGGCGAACGGAAGTTGAGAGGGATATATAAATTAGTGAAGACAGAAAAAGATATACTATTTTTTTTGTTTACCAATAAAATCGGTTGCCAAGGCAACAATATCGGTTGTCAAAACGATCAAAACAAACACAATATAACATAAAAAAGATTTCATCATTTTCAGAGGATAATAAAACATTTTTTTGCATAGACTGTCTATACCTCCATGAGACAAAAAAGATTACATATAGATGCTGCTAAAGAAGTTATACTTCAGTCGTGTAGTCTAAAGCACACTCGTGTTTTTTTTATTATTTACAATCTCACATGATGGTAAGTGACGATGATGCCGAAGATGGAAACGGGCTTACAAAGATTCCCAACGCAATGGAGAACTGGCTATTTTATCTTCAAGCCGGAACACATCAAAGTTGTTAACACTGATATTTGGCGGCAAGACTCAAATAAGATGGTGGTAGCTAGCCAGGCGGGCTATGAAAATGCCCTACCACCAACAAAACCGAGTCTTACAAAGTTGACCCCTCCAGGAATCGAACCCGCGACCTCCTGGTGTAAAGCGAATCGACTAAGCATTACGCCACGAAGGCGGTTAAAAAAGAAGCAACATTTTTTTATCAATGCTTCAACTTCTCTTAACTTTCGTCAGCAAGTCTTCAAAGGGAAAGACCCGTTTTTCCTATTTTCTTTTCGGTTCAAAGCAGTATATATACACCCAGCATTTTACGGCACCATTCGAGAAGCAGTCGAACTCTACGTACATCTTCACGGAGATGATCACGTCTATGTCTTCATTCTGCGGACCACGAATACACGGAGCTGCGACATGTGGCTTCATCACCAAATGGCTGCGACACGGGGCTTCATCACCAAATGGCTGCTACATGGGGCTTCATTACTAAATGCCAATTGAAGTCACTGGCAACTCTCTTGTTGATTTAAGCCACGGCGAAAAGCGTTGAAAATCATTAAGCAAAAATTTTCACAAGTTAAATTAATTGTTATAGTGACACACAATTTTATATAGGATCCCACAATGAAAAAACAAATGAGTCTCGCAAATTAAAAAGTAACATGTTTCCATAGAGTTTCATTTTCAAATCCCGTAATTGTTTTTTTTTTATTTTTATATTGTAAGTGTTCCAGTTCCAGAAACTTTCAATATGCCTCACTTAATAATGAAACCAAAGAACTTTCTATAGAATTACTTTTATAGAAATGTATTTCTATATATTCAAAATGATTAATCGATTTACAAACATTGTAAGAAAAGTCCCAAACTCGTTTTAAGAAATTATAATATAATAATAGATTATAATAATACATTATATAAAAAGATTGTCTATTTATAGAAAATAAAGTCGTGTTAGTAGGTTAGTTACACCATTTATTACTCAAGAAAGGCTGGACCGATTTCGCTAATTCTTTTTTTATTGAGTTCTTTATTGTCAGGAGAAGGTTTTAGGGTAGGGTAGGGTAGTGCAGTGTAGTTTAGTGTAGTGTAGTGTAGGATAGGGTAGGATAGGGTAGAGTAGGTTAGTATAGTGTAGAGTAGTGTAAGGTGGAACGAAGTTCGCCGGGACAGCTAGAATTCTCTGAAGAATGTTTTTAGGTTTCATAAGTAGCATTCATCATTTTTCAGCAGATAAAAAAAATCCGTCCCTGGACGCCCGACCTTTGTGAAACATTTTACTGCAACATGCTCTTTAATCATACTTACTGGAGTCTACTCCTTTAGAATTGATTCTTAAAGAGTTCAATATGCAAATATATATGGGAGGTGAAATCAAGTTAAGATCGGAAACGCGTTACTAATAGTGATACCTATTAACTTTTTGTCTGTCACGAAGGCTAAGGAAACATGGCCATGCCGCCTAATACGAGGCCGGAGTTGCCTGTTAGGGCTTATTTTTTTTAGACTCTTTTTGGTCACTGTCACTCATATTTTGATTCAATTATATATGCCACTGATTCGAAATTCAAAATTAATCGAGAGTCGTGGCGTTGAAGGGGCATGACTGACCATTTGTCGCCAGTAGATGTTCACATTAAAAATTTAGGGTGGGTAGAACTGGGGCTTCTACCGCTAGTTGTCTTCGTGAATTCGTTGTTTTTAAGATGTAACTTGCGCGGTCTATGACGACCTCGTCAAATAACAGAGCGGATCATAGAGCGGACTCTTTGTAAAAAACTGGCCAAGTGCGAGTCGGACTAGCCCACGTAGGGTTTCGTTCCATTATCTATAAAAATCACGTTTTTTGTATGGAAGCCCCCCTTAAATATTAATTTTATTTTAATTTCATAATTTATTTTTATAGTGAATAATACAACTTAATATTATGTTTATATTTTAAGCATCTACCTGTTGCCGTTATCAAAATCAAGCAAAAAAATATAATGTTTGCTGTATGGGAGCCACCCTTAAATATTTGTTTTATTTTAATTTAATTATTTGTTTTTAAACTAAATATATAACTTGATATTCCATGATTACTTCAAGCAAAAAAATCACGTTACTTGCATGGAGACCCCCCTTATTTTTTCACTTTTTCTAATTTTTAGTATTTGTTGTTATAGCGGCAATAGAAATACATCATCTGTGAAAATTTCAACTGTCTAGCTATCACGGTTCATGACATACAGCCTGGTGATAGACGGACGGACGGACGGACGGACGGACAGACAGACGGACAGCGAAGTCTCAGTAATAGGGTCCCGTTTTTAGCCTTTGGTTACGGAACCCTAAAAAGGTTATTATAAGACATCTCCGAATATTTTAATGTAAAAAATGTATGGGTAGGCAGTGTTTTTATTCTATCAATACTACTAATCATGTTTAATAGTAATAAAAATGATAAACAACCTAAGAATTGACGTAGAAGCGACAAAACTTGACAAGTCTAGTACTTATTTTAATTAATATTTTTATCTTAGCATTGACATGAGTGGTGCATGCTCACTTAAATGTTAGTGCGGATGGTGTCGCATCGGGAGCCGGGTCGTTCCTTCCCTCTAATATGGTTGATGGGAGCGATGGCTGACTCTCGTGTTATACTCGTAACCGGGTGCTGTCCGTGAGAAGTCATTAATGACGTTCAATGATTGTTATGTTTAACTTTTCGTGTCCTATTGTTTTCACATTCTAATGACATAATCTGGTTTATTTCACATATTGAATTTTGAAGTTATTAACTAATGAACTTCGAGAAATAGAATAATCGTCGAATCCAACTCGGCTGGGCAGCGTTCGGGTAGATTCACAATATCTTTACGTCCCAGATACCGCAGTGTCTTAAGACCAAGATCTTCGACCTGTTTGTGTTGCCAGTGATGACATATGGAACTAAGATATGGTTGCTTACTATGGGCCTCATAAGAAGTAAAGTTCTCGAGTGGCGACCGCGCACCGGAAAACGTAGCGTAGGCAGGCCTCCCACTCAGTGGACCGATGATCTGGTGAAGGTCGCGGGAAGCCGCTGGATGCGGGCAGCGCAGAACCGGTCGTCATGGAAATCCTTGGGGGAGGCCTATGTCCAGCAGTGGAAGTCTGTCGGCTGATATGATGATGATGATGATGAAAACATGATAAACACAAAACACAATTTCACACAATTACTTCAACACGGCCCTGACCTACCCACTTTAGTAAGTACCTAACTGAATCCTCTTGATTGTTTATTTCTTGATTTTCCACAACTGAAATTATGTTATTATTATTTTATGACTATCAGAAATAGTGTAATTTGCACCTATTTTGAATAAATACCTTGAATCTTGAAAACATATTTTTGTGAATTCGTCGAATAGACCTTATAGGCGGTGTATTTATTATTTTTGTGTATTTTTTAGTTTAGCTGTACAGTCAACGTCAGAAATATAGATACGTACAAAGCATCAAAAATATGTATATAATACAATTTGCCGTACGAAAGTTTCTGCTACCCAGGACTCGAGGCTCTTTTGCGAGGCTCTTTGACTGTATATTCAATCAAACCGAACCGAACCTAACATCGCTCGTTTTGCTCGCTCATTTCAGTTTCGCTTGCTCATTTTACGATCTGCGTACTGCATTTTACAATTTGCCTGGCCGTTTATATACGGATGAATTATACAATTTGCCTGACCATTTGTAAAATGACTGATCATACAATATGCCTGCGACACATATACGATATAAGGTCATGGAAACATATATTTGAGGCTTCGAACGTTACTATATTTTTGACCTTGACTGTTTAATGCTCCCGAAATTACATGCTTTTATGTCGCAGTACTTCTGGAATACCTGCGAGACTAAACGTAAGAGAATCTTGTAATCTCCTCCGTGGCGCAATATTTAGCCTACTCGCTTTACACCAGGAGGGCGCGGATTCGATTCCCATCGGGATCTAACTTTGTAAGACTAGTTTTGGTTTGGTAGAGCAATTTATAAACCCACCTGGCTAGCTATCACCATCTTATCTAAGTCTTGCCGCCCGCAAAACATCAATCAATATTAACTACATTGATGTGTTCCGGCTGGAAAATAAGATAAGCAGTTCTTTGTGCGAGGTTGAAGCCCAGTTTATGTTGGTTGGTACACTTGTTTGTGTAACCAATCAGAATTGTTGTGACTATCGAATATAGTAGGAACAAGCAACGATAGAGGCGCCAATTATCTTACGAGCACTTTTGATTGAGCAACTAAGCTGTCAACTTGGGAAGCCAGCTCCGTGCGAAACTCACCACATTTCCGAAAATAATCTGTTTTCATCCGCGTTATCCTCAAGCCTTATGTTGTAAACCTGTGTGAATATTAAATGTACACTCCAGAACTTCGAAAAGACGAGTTTATTTCTGAGATCCGGCCAAAAAAGGGCCAAAACCCTTCTGATTTACCGACGTATATTTATAAGTTTTAGGTATTGTTGTTATACCGGTCCTTGGTTCCCATAGTAAAGGGAATCCCAGTTTGGGGCCAGATATCCGTGTGTGCTAGAACAACTCAGAGAACAGATAGCCTTTGGGGTAGTAAAGTTCTCGAGTAGCGAGCGCGCACCGTGCAGATGTATGTAGACCCATTAGTTAAAGGTCGCGGGAAGCCACTGGATGCGGCCAGTACAGAACCAGTCGTTGTGGAAATCTTTGGAAAAGACCTTTGTCCAGCAGACCTTTGTCCAGCAGTGGTCGTCTTTCGGCTGATATGATAAGATATTTTTGGTGTCAGTTTCGGGGAACTTTTGGATTAAATGTGCTATTCTTCGTAAAGTTTTAGACTTTTTTGGGAAGTTGAAAAAACCCTCGGGGAATGAGATGGGCTATCGATTGGTATATGAATAGTTGGATTAATAAATAAGGTGCGAACCTCCCCCCCCCCCACGAGAATGCACTTTTGTGGCTTAAGTGAAACTTCTTCTTTTCGAGTCGGTGGCAAACTCATATAGACCCATCCCAAAACCGAGCCACGCAAATTGCCTTGTCAGTGGCCTGCATCAAGTCCTTCCGCGTGCAGGTGACAGGTGACAATTAAACTTTTTATTTATTATATGAAGCGTCGAATTTTTTTTGGATATTTTTCCAAAAATGTTGTAAATATGATGAGCGGAAGCCCCAGGTCAATTTCGTAACACCCTGTATAAAAAGGCTAGCCAAGTCGAACCCAATAATGGCAGAATGGGCAATCTTTATTGAATCACAGTGACAATACCCCCCCCAAGAAACCTGCTAACTTAGTTGGGACATCACTCAGGACCTTTTAACATGAAATAAGTGGGAATAAGAGCGTCGGTGGCGTAATGGCTAGGGCCGCTGCCTCCTGTCCAGGAGGTCGTGGTTCGAATCCTGCCACGTACCACTGTGTTTTCGAAGTTAGATTTCATATGTACGTTTATCCGACGCTCTTACGGTGAAGGAAAACATCGTAAGGAAACCTGCAGAGAAAATAAACTCGCAGGTTGTGTGTGAAGTCGACCAACCCGCACTGGGCCCGCGTGGTCGATTAAGGCCCGATCACCCTAATTCAGGGTAGGCTCGAGCCCCTCGGTGGGGACGTATATAAGCTGATATGATGAAGTGGTACTCGACAATAGTGTTGACTCTACAGGATGTATATTTATCGAAGCGGTCGTAGCACTGTGCAATTTGCGTGGTCGTATCGAATATGCAGGTTAACTCATATTAAGCATGGTCGTTAGCTGGGTGGATCTGAATTTTCATCATATTTACCTACCGAGGGGCTCAAACTGTAACGCGGTCTTTTTTCATTCGACCTATTTTATTTCATAAATTTGTTCTATTACGCATGCGCTGGCATAAAACAATCCATGTGTCACAATTTGAATAAACTGTGATAGGTGTTTTTTCAAAACCTATTTTTTTTTTCCATTCAATACATTTTCACCATTTTCATTGTTTATAAAATAAAATACCTGACACTCTTTTAAAAGACCCATCTCGGGTAGTATATAATTATATTTTTGTGATTTATGTTTATACTTTAAGTGTGTGTTTTTTTTCTTCGAAAGGACAAGCAAGTACGGAGGGCGCTCAACCTAATGCAAAGCAAAAAGATGCAAGTGCCTAAGGGCGCCCAGGTGGGCACGGACCTCGGCTTAGGTCGTTGCTTGGACGGGGGAGGATAAGAGAGAAGTACCCCATAAGTGTGTTTATGTTTTTACTATATATATGTTCTTTTTAAGTCTTTACTTCACAATTAAAATACTCATTCGTCTGTGCGCACGAGCGGAATTTTCAGACCCTCGCCGTACTGTACCTACTGCTACCCGTCGTGTTACAAAGCCTACCCCAAATTAGGGCGATCGGGCCTTAGTCGACCACGTGGACCCAGTGCGGGTTGGTCGACTTGAGTCCTTAAGATGGGTCAAATGACAATATTTATTTCAAATTATTAAAAGACTGTGTAAATCTATCACTATGGAAAAATATATACGAGTAATATTCTTAAAGTAATAAAAAATCGATTTAATTGAAAACAATTTTAAAACTATTACCACTTTTAAAGTAAAAAAATATACTGTAGACCCTGTTTTTGGCATTAATAGTTAATCTTGTATGAAACCGACACTCAAAAATCGGTGACTTTAAAACCTTTCATTTTAATTGAACACATTTTTTTTAAACTTATTCAAACGTGATGAAAACCGAAAAAACTAGTATGGCAGGCACGGGTTGGTTAGTTAAAATATATTAACGTCTCTGGGTACAAGCACTTTTAAGATAATCTTCATTTTTAGTCTTCATTTATTTTTGGATTTTAATTTTGAATTACAAATCATCTCTGGAGTTCTTGACAGTATTTGCAGCAGCCTCATTCTAATTAAAACACCCGGTCACAGTAGGGCGTCTATAAAACTGCACCCTGCAAGTCGGATCTTCACGTCCTTCTTCATTTTTAACCGATTTCAAAAAAGGAGGAGGTTTCTCAATTCGATCGTTTATATATATTTTTATATGCGTATTCGAGGATAACTTCGTCGTTTATGAACCGATTTTGACGATTCTTTTTTTGTTGGAAAGAAGATATTCCAAAGGTTGTACCATAATAAGGAAACCAGGATCTGATGATGGCATCCCAGAGAAATAGAAGAGAACCTTCGAAAATCGTAGTGGCACTAGTGCGTTTGAAGTCGGGTTTTTTTTTTGTTTAAAATTATATTTTCTTGTTATCCACATTGCTCACGTGCACTAGACGATTTTCTTCAAAGTGCACCACTTTTTGAAACAAAACTCTAGAAGAAAACAATTTAAAAACAATGAAATAAAACAACGAATGCATTCACCACAAATTCCGCAAAAAAACTAAGCAGGCGCGAGTGTAAGACAGTGTTGTCACGCACAAAAGCATAAAAAAGCTGGCCCGTTTTATCTCAGTGAATTTACGAGTATATATGATGATTGGAAACTCTAAACACGTTCAAAACCGACTTCCATTACAACAATTTTGTACAATTTTGAATTATTATTTTTGGTCTTTGTTAATTTGCTAATAAAGTACTAAATCGATTTTGATAAAATGTCTATGGGACAAACTCGCGAGCATACCCTATCGAATAAAAACAAAAACGTGTGGCACTCGGGGACTGCCACGGTAAAGCTATTGCATAGCATTTTTTATCAAATTATGCAATTATAATTATTTATTTATTTTTTATTTATGCAGTATTTACTCACTATTTTTTTGATGTTTTACTGTTTTCGTGTGCTCCTTTTGATTAAAGGACCATATAGTTTTCAACTTTTGAGTTACTGGACTGATTGATTCCAAAATCGATATCTGAGGGTCCCTGAAGTCCCTTATCAAGAATCCGTTGCCAGAATTTAAAAAAAGTGGCCGACAATTTTGGAAGCAAGCGGTCCAGTAACTAAAATGTTCAAAATGGCGGCCACTTTTTTCAATTCGAGCAACGGATTCGTGATAAAGGACCTTAGCGACCCCCAGATATCGATTTTGGAAGCAATTAGTCCAGTAACTCAAAAGTTCAAAATAGCGGCCACTATTTTCAATTCGGGCAGCGGATTCGTGATAAGGGACCTTAGCGACCCTTAGATATCAATTTTGGAAGCAATCGGTCCAATAACTAAAAAATTCAAAATGGCGGCCTCTTTTTACTTCCGACAACGGATTCGTGATAAGGGACCTTCTGATATCGATTTTGGAAGCAATCGGTTCAGTAACTAAATAGTTCAAAAGGGCGGCCACTATTTTCACTTTCGACTACGGATTCGTGACAAGGGACCTCAGGCACCCCCAGATATCGATTTTGGAAGCAATCGGTCCAATAACTAAATAGTTCAAAATGGCGGCCACTTTTTTCACTTCCGACAACGGATTCGTGATAAGGGACCTCAGGGACCTTCTGATATCGATTTTGAAAGCAATAGGTCCAGTAACTAAAAAGTTCAAAACGGCGGCCACTTTTTTCAATTTGAGCAGCGGATTCGTGATAAGGGACCTCAGGGACCCCCAGATATCGATTTTGGTAACAATCGGTCCAGTAACTAAATAGTTCAAAATGGCGGCCACTTTTTTCACTTCCGACAACGGATTCGTGATAAGGGACCTCAGGGACCTTCTGATATCGATTTTGAAAGCAATAGGTCCAGTAACTAAGAAGTTCAAATGGCGGCCACTTTTTACAATTCGGACAGCGGATTCGTGATAAGGGACCTCAGGGGCCCTCAGATATCGATTTTGGAAGCAATCGATTCAAAAACTAAAAGGTTCAAAATGACGGCTACTTGCGGCTAGTCCTTGGGGCGCGGGATGTTTATGTAATAAATGAACACTAAGAAAGTTACACCAGTAAAATTGACTAAGTCCTTTTAGTACCGCAAATTGCAAATAGATGGCACTGTAAGTTTTTTTAGAACGCGGGGTGTCAGGTTTTTTTCGTTATGAAATTACTTGATTCGGTCCCCTCAAAGCCCGCGATAAAAGCTATACAATAGCTTAAAAGAATAATGAAAATCGGTTCATAATCTATAAAGACATCACGTAACAAACATACCAAAAAAAAACATACAGTGGAATTGAGAACCTCCTCCTTTTTGGAATTCGGTTGAAATCAGCATGTACGTCTGTAAGAATTTGCATTTATTTCCTAAAAATAGTGACAGGCATAATTTGAATTTAAAAAATGTAAATAAAATAGAAGCGTCGGTGGCTCAACCGGTAACGACTCGGTCCATCTAACCAGAGGTACCGGGTTCAAATCTGGACGGCCAATGTACTAATGAGTTTTTCAAAAACTTACGTACATATCATTACCGATTGCTTTAACGGTGAAGGAAAACATCGTGAGGAAACCTGCACAGGCCTGCGAAGAAACTCGAAGGTTGTGTGTGAAGTCGACCAACCCGCACTGGGCCCGCGTGGTCGACTAAGGCCTAATCGCCCTGATTCAGGGTAGGCTCGAGCCCCTCGGTGGGGACGTATATGAGCTGATATAATAATAATAATAATAAATAAAATAGATATAGCCTTTTCGAGACTGAGTAAGGTTAAAAAGTCATTTGTAAGGCAGTGTTTAAGATTCTACAATAAAATTCCAGAAAATGTAACTAGTTTGTCAGAGAATAAATTCAAGACTCATGTCAAAAAATGCTTGTGTTCTAGAGGATATATATTATGTTGATTCTATAACAAATACCATTACTTGAGACTGTTATCTGAATCATGACATTATTTGTAATGTACAATAAGTTTTTTTGACTTTTTAAAAGTGTGTGTAAACCTATTTAAAATAAATAATTTTGATATTGATATTGATTTGATAATATATCAAAGTGACGCTCTATCTAAATAATAAATAATCAAAGTGTTGAGTTTTTTTTATTTTTTTTATTTACAATTGGTAAGCCCTTGGCATTATTTCACCTGATGGTAAGTGACGATGGTGCCGAAGATGGAAGCGGGCTTACCAAGATTCCCCAACGCAATGGAGAACTGGCTATCTTTAGTCTCTATTACGTTCCTTCGTCATAATATGGAGAAGTTTGCCTCATTGTTTTTATAAATGTTTACCACAAGAGATACCCCTGCAGCTAACACAAGCCAAGTCGGATGAGAAATAATTAGCAAAAGCCTTGTTTAACTTGTAAACAATCCTAATTGGTGCCATCTTATTAAAACAACAGAAGGGATTCCGGGAACTGTTTCTTTGTAGCGGTTTGTGTTTTCTGAGGAGTATTCCACTCTCCTTTCTCACCTTACACAATAGGGATGACAATTGCTACTATTTACTTTTTTTCGTCATTTTGTTCAAAAAAAATTTAAAATACCTAGACGTGACGTCATAGTTTTGCAGCGTCATTTATGATATCATTTTGTAATTTTGATGAATTAAAAATCACAGACTTGATGGAAAACAAAACGATTAACGTTTTCCGAAGTTTAAGTAGGAGGGCAATTTAGTGATCAAGAGTTCATAATTTATTTCTGATGCTGTCTTCATTCCTGTTTGCATAGAAGCGTTAAATAAATGTGTGTACTATGCAGAAGTTATGGAAAGACTGCCTACACGACAGGTGATCTCATATATATTTTAACCGCCTCCGCCGTGGCGTAATGATTACTCGGTTTGGTTGGTGGTAGGGCATTTCCGCTTGGCTAGCTACCACCATCTTATCTAAGTTTTGCCGCCAAAATATCAGTGTTTCCAACATTGCTGTATTCCGGCTTGAAGATAAGATAGCCAGTTCTCCATTGCGTTGGGGAATGTTGGTAAGCTCGCTTCCATCTTCGGCATCATTGTCACTTACTTGCAGGTGAGATGATGCCAATGGCTTGCCAATTGCGAATAAAAAAAAGAAATGAGCAATGACACAGAGGCCTGGAATAAGCTTCAGGAAGCCTATACCCTAAGCCCTAAACCCTAGAAGGGGATCTAAACAATGGCGATGAAGGCAGTAACGATAGTGATTAAAACAAACTTTTATCGTATTTAAACTGATATATTTATATAATTACTAGATTTTGCCAGCAGCTTCGCTCGCGTGAAAATAGTTTCTATGACTGTCTTCGAGGGTGCGCAGTGCACGAGTCGCAAGCGGCTCGCGAGCCTGGAAAAAAGTGGCTACTAAATTTCAGCCAAATAAGATCAGTACCACGTACATCCATACATACAAACTTCCAAGTTTATATTAGTAGGATTTTTCAGTTATTCCTACGTACGTGCCCCAAAATTAGGCTAATGTCATTATTTTAAAAATTGTTGTGTCGGAGGCAAGTTCCAGCCTTTATGATCATTATATCAAAAATCTAATCAGCATTTATTTGTACATAGGAATAGCTTTGTCATAATTATAATCCTTCTCATATTATAAATGTAAAAGTTTGTATGTATGGATATATGTATGGATGTTTATTACTATTTCACGCTTCAACCACTGGACGGATCGGTATAAAACTTGGCACGCATATAGGTTAGGTCCTGGAATAGGACATAGGCAACTTTTTACCCCGGGAAAATATCATAATCCCGCGGGAAAATCGAAAACAACGCGGGCGTAACCGCGGGCGGAAGGCTAGTTCTTTATCATCATCATCATTACAGCTCATATACGTCCCCACCGAGGGGCTCGAGCCTACCCTGAATCAGGGCGATTAGGCCTTAGTCGACCACGCGGGCCCAGTGCGGGTTGGTCGACTTCACACACAACCTTCGAGTTTCTTTGCAGGCGTGTGCAGGTTTCCTCACGATGTTTTCCTTCACCGTTAAAGCAATCGGTAAGTATGAAGCGTCGGTGGCTCAACCGGTAACGACTCGGTCCATCTAACCAGAGGTACCGGTTTCAAATCTGGATGGCCAATGTACCAATGAGTTTTTCAAAAAAACTTACGTACAGTTCTTTATAATGTTACTTTATTTAGTTTATTCATACAATGTTCACAAACATGCGCGACAATCATCAAAAGCTAGATGGCAGCCGGTAAAAGTTCCTTCTAGTAAGGTACGAGTAAGTACGTAAAACTTCTCTGTATTATAGTTATTATTCTTTGATGTAGCGGTCACAGGGCGGCCAAAGGTTATGTAATGTAGTGACTTTCAAACGATTGTTAACCTTACTTGAAAAGTCTTATAGTATCCTTGGGGAAAGCCTCGGCAATCGTAAACTCAGGGGCAGGCAGGATTCACTGATCCGTGATTGACCTTAACTGGTTTAAGGGGCTTTTAAAGTAATAAGAAAATAGCATTTTTTTTTAAATATTGAAAGTTATGGTGTACTGCTTTCCGCAAATTGGTTTCCCCTTTATACTCTATTTTGTGGGAACTTCTGAACATCTGGACTTAATCCCTATTACGTCATAATTCAGTTTTATAGGCCCAAGGGTTTGGGCTGTGTGATGAGTGAGTGAGTGATTCAGTGGTAAGCGAGTGAGTGAGTGGCTGAGTCATTTATTTTGTTTTAAGTCTTTAAGATCACTCAATCCGACCAGGTTAATACGTGTTTTAATAATATCGTACGTAAGTCTATTCATTTAAGTTCAAATCAATGCGGGCTTCAACGCGGCTGTTACGTTGAAACCGAACGCCCAATTCTCGATTTTTACATGTTTTTATTACTTTTCTTCACTTTAAAATAAGTTTAAAAAAATGTGTTCAATTCAAATGAAAGGTCTCGAAGTCACCGATTTTTGCGTGTTCGTTTCATTTAACATTAAATATTTCTTTTTGAGATATTTTGCAATTAATGCCAAAAACAGGGTCTCCAGTATATTTTTTTACAAAAGTGGTAACATTTTCAAAACTTTATTGAATTAATCGATTAATTGTTACTTTAAGTATTTTGTTTTTCATGATGATAGGTACCTTTTTCAAGGACGCCCTCTTCTTCTTTTTCCTGTTGGTCCTTCCAATACAGTTGTGTCAAATGTCCATCTTTTGTCTAATAATCTTGCTATTATGTCCTGCTTATCGATACTTCTGTTTTAGAGCATAGTGAAGGGCATCTATAAA
Source organism: Coleophora flavipennella (assembly GCA_947284805.1). Taxonomy (NCBI): domain Eukaryota; kingdom Metazoa; phylum Arthropoda; class Insecta; order Lepidoptera; family Coleophoridae; genus Coleophora; species Coleophora flavipennella. Next base: position 12,167,918 of record OX369259.1, on the reverse strand, counting down.
CTTCGTTTTTCGTCTTATCTATTCGCTTTTTACTTTTTATATTCTTCGTATTTTTAGTACGCTCCTTTCCATTGCTTTCTGGCATGTTACTAGTTTATATTTTACTTTTGTTTTGTATGTCCACGTTTGGCATCCGTATGTGAGGATTACTGGTAGAACACAGGTATCTAATATGGTTTTCTTTAGGTGGGAGGGGAATTCTCCTTTCAGGACTTCCTTCAGGGACCAAAATTTTGTAAACTTATGTAAATACGGCACCCGACCTTGTGTGGCTGTTTGTAAATATTTTCGTTTTACTATCGTTAATTTGATATCAATTTTTTCGCTTTCTGTGTATAGAGTATTAATATTTATTTCTAACCCATTCTTTGTGTCAGGGAATAAAACAATATCGTCTGAAAATCTGTGGTGAGTAACTCTATATCGGTTGACTCTAATACTTTCTGACTGCCATTGCCAGTTGAGACTATCAAAAATGTATTGTAATACTATTATGATCAGCTTGGGTGCGAGGGGTCTACTTGGCTCACTCCTCTGTAGATCGATATATCAGGACCTCGTTTCTCTAGTTTGACTTGGCTTACGCTACCCTTGCAGATGTTTTGAGTAATCTGGTATATTTTTCGTCTATGTCACATTTATTCAGATCTTCTCAAATAGCCTCATCAATATATAGAAGTCGTTATCAATATATTTGTATTTTTTAATAATCTGCTTAATTGTTTTTTTATTTCTTTACATTTTTGTTTCGTTTTCAAAAGTTTAGTTCGTCTTGTAAGAAGAGCTCGAGTAGATTCCCTAAGTATTTTGTCGATGGTTCGTGCACAGTCTAACAATATGGATTCTTAGACTGTGGTTCTTGCTTCTTTTTTATTCAGTCTACATGACTGGTTGCTGTTGACAGTGTTAACCAGTTTATTGTAAAATGTTTGAATATATTCTTCCTCTTCGTCTTGTGTTTTCAGTTGACCTATGTTAGTCTGAGTTACTGCAATAGACAATGATTAAGAAAATATCGCGTGTACACACGTATTCTCTTAGCAAATTTGCGCTGGTTTGTCTTTTTAACCTTCGTACAATAATAACGAGAAAAAATATTTATAAACATACAAAAAAATCCGGACCACTCAGCTGGCGCGCGGCAGAATCAGGTCGAAATTAGTTCGAATCAGCTGGCGCTGCCAGCTGCGCCATTTTGTTTCAACTGGCGGGGCTCTTCGTGGGTGTTCGCCATTATTGTCAAGGGTTACAAAAACAATTATTTCTCAATGTTTTTGTATGGATACTATATATAAAACTTATAACGGTGAAATTGTCATAAACAGACTATCTTTGAAACTTTGTGAAATATAATTCAACAGTCTCAGCCAAAGATAGGGTGAGTAGGTATTAGTAGGTATTGCATTTGAACGTAAAAAAAATTGAACTGTGAATGCTACAATAACAATAGATAATATAATAACATTGTATTGCTTACCCGATTTATTGGGAATTTCAACACCACCGAGTTTTTCTATGCAAAAAAACAAAACAATCACTAAACAATCACTTTTAACAACACGTACGCACACCGCCCGGGCGCAGTTGAAAGCACTGACTGATTCGAAGGAGATTTCTATCAAAAATCATTCACCGTTGGCTTTGCACTCATTCCTAATTCTATCCTTGTCTTTTTATTTATTTATTTATATCAGCTCATATATGTCCCCACCGAGGGGCTCGAGCCTACCCTGAGAATTAGGGTGATCGGGCCTTAGTCGACCACGCGGGCCTAGTGCGGGTTGGTCGACTTCACACACAACCTCCGAGTTTCTTCGCAGGCGTGTGCAGGTTTCCTCACGATGCTTTCCTTCACCGTAAGAGCGTCAGATAAACGTACATATGAAATCTAAATTCGAAATCACATTGGTACGTGGCAGGTTCGAACCACGACCTCCCGGACAGGAGGCGGCGGCCCTAGCCATTACGATTCTTGTCTTATCAAGGAGCTTTAGCAAATGTTAGACAGACGCAGCGATAGTTTTCGCTCCATACTCAGGTATGAAGTGAGTCGCTTCCCGCGTAAAGGGACCCATGCAGATTCAGGCGTTTGACGTAAGCGTCAAATTCCTGCCCGGCTAGATACTGGTAGAAGACATATCCGCATATCTGCTAAAATGGCCGCGCCAGGGCAGTGGAATATTGTCCTTCTTTGGTCTTGTAATAAAATATTTGTTTTTTTTTAAAAACTTGAAGTATTGTGTAATAATATTCAATCATTATATAATTTTATCTATCTCAAACCGACTCTAATTTGAGTTGCTGTAACCTGGTCGTGCTAAACATGTTCATATGCTCATAAGTTATATTCGTTATTATTCGATTTATGTTTTATACTGTTTCACATAGTAACTACTAAACGTTTAGCCATAAATATAAAATACCTAACAAAAAGGTAGACTGCGTAGAAGCCAAAAAGTGAGACCAAAAACGAGTATACTTACATACACACGAAATGGAACTTTGCCAAGGATCTCTGCATCTCTCGACTACCTCAGCAGGAGGGTAGGTAATATATAGAAACTCATTTTAGGTAACTATCACTGATGTGCAGTGAGACTTTATTGTAACTCTACACGGAGGTCATGAAGCTAAAGCAAAGTATTATATTAGTACTAACATACAGTATGGACACTCCCTGCCGCTCTTTAGATTCAGATCTCACCCCCTCGTCACCTAGATTGATACAGATTGGTTATAGTTTGGTTCTCGAACGTATGGGATTTCGCCGAGATTTCGTTTGCTCCTTCATTTGTTTTTAAAAATGTCATGTCACGGCCGCTGTATGCAGTGTCCGGGGTGTGGCGATAGTATGGTTCCTTTAATATTGAGAATAATAAAAAAGTAATTTTGTATTTTTTTAAATCAGTTTTTTTTTATTTATAATTGGCAATCCGATGATAAGTGACGATGATGCCGAAGATAGAAACGGGCTTACCAAGATTCCTCAACGCATTAATGAAAAAAAAAGGTTTATTATTATATTAAATTTTTAGCACTGCAATTAATATTTTTTTTAATCGCCTGCCTTAGCCGAAAACAGAACCAACAGAATACTTGGACAACATAGGAAAACTTTTAAAGATATTTATGGTTCAGCTTTTATAGTCCATCCAAAAGCAACTTGTTCGCTTAATAGACCCATAAGGCAATTCCGAACCTTTATTATCCATTAACTAAATAACAATTGACGTAAATCGATTCAAGTGATATCTTTATGACAAAGCAATATTGTACAATGATGTCGGGCAGAGGCGTATTTAAGTATCTGGCGCCTCGGGCACAAAAAAAAAACCGCTGTGAGAAAAAAACAGCCAAGTTCGAGTCGGAGTTGCGCGCTGAGGCTTCCGTACTACCACACGATAAACGTCAACTTACAGTAATCCTCTGTTTGCATGTTCGTAGTGGTTCGTCACCCTTATTACCGCTAGTCCAACTCGCACTTGGCTAGTTTTATTATTTTGCGGTGAACTAAACGGATCCCTAAAAAAATATACTACGACTTTTTCTACATCCGGCCCCCCCCTCACCTATTGTCGCCCTGGGCCAAGTGCCTCCTGGACATAGGGTAACTACGCTTCTGATGTCGGGGCATTCAGCAATAGTAGTTTTCACATTGTAAAATGAAAATGTTAAATGTGTTTGTTTGTTTTATCTTTATCACCTCTTCACGCTTCATAGCCTTAACCAATCTTGACGAAATTTGGCATGAGCGTAGCCTATGACATGGGGAAGGACATAGGCTATCTTTTGTCTCGATTTCTGAAGTGGTTCTCGTGGGACAGCTGTTTGTTAACTTTCTTTTTTGTTAGTTTCTTTAACGTCTTAATGAAGCAAGGGATTGACGTGATATTTTTCACAGATGTAGTCGAAAGGGTGGAAAGTGCCACGAAGCATAGTTCCCGAGGGATCTGGAGAAAACTCATATTGTGCACGTTCGCGCATGTCGTATGCAACGGAGCAACCGATTGAGCTGATATTTTGCGTAGAGATGGTATTCAGCGAAAGGAAGTGACATAGATTAGTAATTAGCATAGTCTGATAGAGCTCCCAAGGAATCTGGAGAAAACTCATATTGTGCACGTTCGCGCATGTCGTATGCAACGGAGCAACCGATTGAGCTGATATTTTGCGTAGAGATGGTATTCAGCGAAAGGAAGTGACATAGATTAGTAATTAGCATAGTCTGATAGAGCTCCCAAGGGATCTGGAGAAAACTCATATTGTGCACGTTCGCGCATGTCGTATGCAACGGAGCAACCGATTGAGCTGATATTTTGCATAGAGATGGTATTCAGCGAAAGGAAGTGACATAGATTAGTAATTAGCATAGTCCGATATAGCTCCCAAGGGATCTGGAGAAAATTCATTTCCACGCTCGGAAAAACATCCCGATAGTGATGAGTCCGCCTTTGTTACTTTAGAAAAAACGGAACTATTATAGGATCTCTTGATTGTCTGTCTGTCCGTCCTTCCGTCTGTCACAGCCAAATTTCTCCGAGACTACTGGACTGATAGAGTTGAAATTTGGTACACACATGTAAGTTGGTGACCCTAAGGCGGACGTGTAACGTAATTAAATGAATTTTTAACATGGAATCTATTTTTGCAGGGTATATTAGGTAAATTTAAGAAAGTTTTGAAAACTATATTGTATGATATATCAAATAAAAGGACTTGTTGTGAATATCTCAAATAAACATTATTTTTTAATTATAGTTTTGAGATAAACAGTTTCGAAGTTATTTAAGAAAACAGCCGAAAATTTACCATTACTCCCTTAACTCCGAAACTACGGAGCTTAAAATTTAGAAAAAAATACAGAAAATATTTCTTTACCACGAGATAATAGGAAAACCTGGAACAAGTCTATGGTATTGTATGAAAGTTTTTTTTCTAGGTGGTACGCCTGGAGTCCGGCGTTGACCGGGTATGGTTGGTGCTTGATATATGCTTATAAGCAAGGAAGTCTTGGTAGTGCGTTGTAGATGCTTTGTAAATAGTCTTCTTGCGACGATGTTGCCATCATGAGATGCAACTCTCTTTATAGTTTTGACCGATGGTTCATTCTGGAGCTGTGGCAATGTAGTTGTCAGTGGTGGGTACTGCAGATGCCGCCACGGTATTTCACGTTACATAGGAAATTTCAGTTCTCAATCAATGTACGCAACCCTCTCCACTCTAGTTTAACTAGCACTTGTCGAATTTAAAAAAAGTTAAAATCTTTTATTTAACTTGCAACGTTTGTGTTTATGTATGTATGTAGATACGTATGTATGTATGTATGCATATATGTATGTATATATGCATGTATGTATGTAAGTATGTCTGAATGTATGCATGCCTGTATGTAAGTTTGTATGTATGTATGTTTGTTTACTTTAAATCTTGCGATCGATTTTTAAGCGACTACCTTGATCTGAAATTTGGAAAGGAGCTGTATTCCCGGTGATAATAGATCCTTTTGGAATTTTGTAGTTGATCTGATGATAAAATTTGGAGTTAGAATCATGCTCCCAGAATCGTCTTTTATTTTCAATATTATCGTAGGAAAAGCAGTCTTTTTATCACGATTTTATAAGCTTCACCTGTATGTATGTATGTTTGTAACCGACTCCTTTGCACTCGATTTTGACCCACTTTAAACAGACAGAATTAATTCAAACTTTGTACATTTATCAAGAATCAGTGAAAATACAATAATTTCATAAGTTTATCTCATTATCCTGATCAGGATCACCAGGATTAAATGCACATCATACTAAAAATTAAAAAAAACACAGTTTAAAAAAACCTAGAAAAACACGCTTTTAAAGCATATCAAACTAAAACGTGAAAAATAATCTATATATATAAAAGAAAGTCGTGTTTGTTACAACAGTTATAACTCGAGAACGGCTGGACCGATTGCCATGGTTTTTGATTTGTTGGATTTGTTTCCGTCCCGAATAGCAGAATACAGTCATCTTAAAAACAATAAAAACGGGTTTTCCTTCCTGACGCTATAACTCCAGAACGCACGAACCGATTTCGTTAATTCTTTTTTTGTCGAGTTCGTTATTGTCAGGAGAAGGTTCTTATGTAGGGTAGGGTAGGGTAGGGTAGGGTAGTGTAGTGTAGTGTAGGGTAGGGTAGGGTAGGGTAGGGTAGGGTAAGGTAGTGCAGTGTAGGGTAGTGTAGTGTAGGGTAGTGTAGTTTAGGGTAGTGTAGGGTAGTGTAGGGTAGTGTAGTGTATGTAGGGTAGGGTAGGGTAGTGTAGGGTAGGGTAGGGTAGTGTAGTGTAGGGTAGTGTAGAGTAGTGTAGGGTAGGGTAGTGTAGTGTAGTGTATGTAGGGTAGGGTAGGGTAGTGTAGGGTAGGGTATTGTAGTGTAGGGTAGGGTAGGGTAGGGCAGTGTAATGTAATGTAAGGCGGTACGAAGTTCGCCGGGACAGCTAGTTCTTAATATAAGCTGAAAAAAATAATGAACTAAAAATACTAGTATTATTGCGAAAAAATCGTGGGGCCTTTGTGCTACATTTTTCGTATATCGAGCTCTTTGTGCCATATTTTTCGTATATGGAGCAACCCACGCTTTTTTCACAATAATACTAGTATTTTTCGTTCAATATTGTTTTCAGTGAATATTATCTATATATATAAAAATGAATAGCTGTTCGTTAGTCTCGCTAAAACTCGAGAACGGCTGGACCGATTTGGCTAATTTTGGTATTGAATTATTTGTGGAAGTCCAGAGAAGGTTTAAACGTAGTGTAGGGTAGTGTAGGGTAGGGTTGGGTAGTGTAGTGTAGTGTAGTGTAGTGTATGTAAGGTAGGGTAGTGTAGGGTAGTGTAGGGTAGGGTAGTGTAGTGTAGTGTATGTAGGGTAGGGTATATATAATATAAAATAAAACCCGAGAAAGTCAAGCCTCAGTATATGTTCTTACGTAGTTATAAAAATATCGATCTCGATCGGCTGAGGGAAGATGCTGTTGCTATTGATTGGTCGCCTGTAGTCGATTCCTTAAGCATTGATGAAAATATTTGTCATTTCAACTCCATTTTCACAAGACTATTTGATGTGCATGCACCTATCAAAAAAGTTAAAGTTAAGCGACCTCCGGCTCCTTGGTTAACTGAGGCTATAAAATCAGCTATGTCGAAGCGCGATAAGGCTAAACGCAGATATAAGAAAAATCCTATCGATAAAAACCTCTCCACTTACAAAAAACTGCGTAATCGTTGTAATCGGATGTGCAGAGATGCCAAGCGTCGGCACATTCACGGCTCCATATTTATGTGTGACTTGAATGTCCTAAATACACATTTTTCTAAACCGCCCGTTGTTTTAGATGATCAAGTCAAATCGGCAACTCTGCAATCTTTGTCAAACCTTCCACTTCCAAACGGTGTCCCTTTTTCTTTCCAGGAGGTAGCCTCTTCTGAAGTTAAAAAATCTATCCTCTCCATTTCATCCAAAGCAGTAGGTGTAGATGAGTTAAGTTCTAAAATGTTTTATTTAATATTAGATGAAATACTGCCCATTCTAACGCATATTTATAATTTCTCTATATCTTCTGGTAGCTTCCCTACCGTCTGGAAAAAAGCTAATGTTATCCCTCTCCCAAAAATATCTAACCCATCTTCTCCTACCCAATTTCGACCCATTTCCATCCTTCCTTTCCTGTCAAAAGCACTCGAAAGTATTGTGAATAGACAACTTTCCACCTATTTATACCATAATAGCCTGCTAAGTCAATTTCAATCCGGCTTTCGTCCAGGCCATAGTACTGTTTCTGCACTTCTCAAAGTTTCTGTAGATATACGTTTTGCCAAAGAGAATAAACAATTAACGGCTTTGGTATTGCTTGACTTTAGCAGCGCTTTCAATTCTGTGGATCCCGATATTCTCCTTAAAATCCTCTCTTCACTTAATGTTTCCCCTGAGGCCATCACCTGGTTTAGTTCGTATTTAAAGGGTCGAACCCAGTGCGTTCTTTCTAGCGACTCATTGTCTAATTGGTGTGACCTAACGGTTCCTCAAGGCGGTGTGCTTTCTCCACTACTTTTCTCTGTTTTTATTAACTCTTTAACAAGTATCATCTCATCCAGTTACCATCTTTACGCTGACGATCTGCAGTTGTATCGTCACTTTACTATCAGCGAGATAAATGAAGCTATTAATCTAATTAACGCCGATCTTGACAAAATTAATAACTGGGCTCAGTCGTTTGGTCTTCTAGTAAACCCATCTAAGTCACAGACCCTTCTAATAGGTGGCGCATATATGAGAAAGCTGGTAGATCCTACTTCACTTCAGCCTGTGATATACAATGGGGTTTGTATTCCATTCACAGATACTGCAAAGAATCTGGGCGTCATCTTTGACAGTAATCTTTCTTGGAGTAGCCATGTAAATAAGGTCAGTAGGAAAATCCATTACTCGTACCGATCCCTCAAACGCCTACAAAAATTTCTACCATTAAAAACAAAAATTTTGCTCGCTCAATCGTTACTTCTGCCTATTATTGACTACGCCGACGTGTGTTTCCTCGACGCAACTGAGGTATTAGTCAACAAATTGGAGCGTCTTCAGAACTTATGCATTCGCTTTATCTACGGATTGCGCAAGTTCGATCACGTATCTGCATACAGATCTAAGCTGAAATGGCTTCCAATTCGCCGTCGAAGGGATGTTCATATCCTGTCCACCCTCTATAATTGTATTTTTAACTCCTCTTCCCCTCCCTATATGCGTGAGCGTTTTGAGTTTTTGGTGCCCAGAGATCAGCCATGCCGTACAGCGAAATCCCTTCTTCTAAAAGTTCCGACCCACTCGTCCTCTTGCTACGGCAGCTCCTTCACTGTACATGCAGTGAGACTGTGGAACTCCCTCCCACATTACGTCCGTGATAGCCCATCACTGAATGTCTTCAAAAGAAGAGTAAAAGAACATTACCTTTCTGTTTAGTTATATTATATTTATTTGTGTAACATAAAATTACTAATAATCTTTCCTAATTACGTAGGTTTATGTATTATATATAAGTATAAAGGTATATATTATGTATTCCATATTATATTTATATTAGGTATATATTAGGTATACATTATCTCTGTTATATATTGTGTAATTATCTATGTACACGCCATTCAACCCTCACATCTCATTTCTCATCGCCTATGGTATGTAGGAAGAAAACTCTTACAGAGTATTCATGCCATTTGTACATTTAGTTTGTAAGCAACTGTTTAACTCAACTGTGTGTGTACAATAAATATATAAATGTAAAATGTAAATGTAGGGTAGTGTAGTGTAGGGTAGTGTATGGTAGTGTAGTGTAGTGTAGGGTAGTTTAAGGTAGTGTAGGGTAGGGTAGTGTAGTGTATTTAGGTTAGGGTAGGGTAGTGTAGGGTAGGGTAGGGTAGTGTAGGATAGGGTAGTGTAGGGTAGGGTAGTGTAGGGTAGGGTAGTGTAGGGTATGGTAGTGTAGTGTAGGGTAGAGTAGTGTAGTTTAGGGTAGGAAAGTATAGGGTAGGGTAGGGTAGTGTAGGGTAGGGTAGTGTAGTGTAGGGTAGTGTAGGGTAGCATAGTGTAGTGTAGTGTATGTAGGGTAGGGTAGGGCAGTTTAATGTAATGTAAGGCGGTACGTAGTTCGCCGGGACAGCTAGTGAATAATAAATAGCGAATAGTTTGATGCGCTATAAAAGCGTTTTTTTTAAAAAACTATATTTATTGAATTTGGAACCCTTATCTTTTGAGCATTCGGCATTTGAGCATAAAAACTCTTTTCAATCAATCTTGTACCTAAAAGCTTTTAGGTTTTTCGATAAAAAAATTTTGTGCAATAAAAAGTCTACAAACAAAAAAATGTACCTACATATATTGATTGATAGTACTGTCACCCGTGAAAATTAAATTATATAAAAAATTACCATTTTGTTTTTTGATTTTAATATAGATTCCACGGGTTAGAACACGAAGACCAGTGTTAATATTTTTTTTTATCCACCATTGGTAAGCCCTTGAGATCATCTCACCTGATAGTAAGTGACGATGATACCGAAGATGGAAGCGGGCTTACCAAGATTTCCAATTGAAATGGGGAACTGGCTATCTTATCTTCAATCCGGAACACATGGTGGGAAGACTCAGATGAGAAGGTGGTAGCTAGCCAGGCCCGCTTAAAAAATGCCCTTCCACCAATCCAACCGAGTGATACAAAGTTTGACTCCGCCGGGAACCGTACCCGCGACCTTCTGATGTAAAGCTAATGGAATTAACCATTACGCGACGGAGGCGTTTACATTTGATTTTAAAGCAAATGTTTTTTTCGAAAAGTAGGTCAAAATAAAGGTAAGTAGGACACTCTTCAACGGCCCAAACGTGTTTTTTTCATATTTTGTGAAAAACGAAAAATATATTTAAATTTCGTTCCAACCAATGCGTCAAAAATTGTTGTCCTCCAGTTTTTATTTTTTCCGTAAGCAATTTAGCACAGAATACGACTCTTTCATTGCTTGTCACGTATTGTATGTAGAGGTTACGTACCATCAATGCTTCAATCCAGTGTTTCCATACAAACCGTCGAATACTATTTCATAGAAATCTGTGCATCGAATTAAATCAACATTATTGATGAGCAAAAACTCATTTAAGATTGGTGAATGATGTGATTTTACTTAAACTTAAGTAATTTTACTTAAACGATAAGAACACTTGAGGGATATTTTTGTTGCATATAAATGGAGACTTGTTATTAGCATAGTCTGCATATTTAGTTACAAATTGTAAAATTTTGCTGTAAGACTCCCAAATAAAATAAAATACAAAACAAGATATTGTAAAGGAAAAATTGGTAAGGTATACCTGTGGACTGCTGATTTATTTTTCTGTAGTCTTCGCTGCGCTGGTATTCCCTCAAGGTAGAATATGTTTTTGATTGATTACAGTGTCACAGTCACAAAACACAACAATTTTCACCCGGCTGGCAGTTTGTATTAGATTTTGAAATTAATTTGAGACGGGAGCGTTTTGAAAAGATATTGAACTCTTTTTCACCGTGTTATAGCTTTGCACCTGTGTGTAAGTATTAATCATAATAAGTAATAATTCTTTGTTTGCTCTTAAAAGCCCGTTGGAGTTCATAAATCCCATAGAAATCAATTGTTAACATAAAGTAAACATAATTAAAACCATAAAGTTTATTGGTTTATAATGGATTCCTGATTTGTTTTTTAAAAAAAAGTAATGCAATACCGACACAAATATACGTCATTTGATCAACGATAAAAAGTTATTTCAAAATCGGATTTTTGGTGAACAAATGAATCAAAGACTACGTTTCTATGATATTCATGTAAGTATGTATGTATAAATTCTTTATTGCACACAAGGAATAATTACAACATGGTTTTATCAGACAAAGGCGGTCTTATCGCTAAAAGCGATCTCTTTCAGACAACACTTGGCAGATGGGATATATTCAAATTTATTATGTAAAACAACGATAGTACAAGATTCTGATAGCAATTCGATTTCCAAAAGGCAAAGAAATTATGAACTCATGCGGGCTCTTAACATAGTTTATGAAGATGTATGTACAAAAAAAAATATTCTCATGTTTATCCAAAGTAGAAATGGCATGAAAATGACTTGTTTATAGTTAAACTTAACGTAACTTTTTTAGCATGAAAATTATAATTTTAACAAATTTAAATTAATTGTAAGGACTGAATTTTTCTCGAAATTACCTACCACATTAATAAAAGAAAAATGAACAGCCTACGTTATATAGCATCCACAAATCAATAATAAATATTAGACAATAGGAAACGGATAGATTCTTAAGAAAAATATCTTACAAAAATAACAATTGTGACACATGTATTTTTTGAGATTCTGTATTTTTATTTTTTCAACCGACTTCAAAAAGGAGGAGGTTCTCATTTCGCTTTTTTTTCGCTTTTTTTGTATGTTTGTTACGCGATATCTCCGCTGATTGTGAATCGATTTTCGAAATTCTTCTTTTATTCGAAAGAATATACTTCTGAAAGGGTCGAATTGTCATCGAGTCAGGATCTGATGATAGGATCCCAGGGAAGTCGAGCGCAACCCTCAAATTTTATAGGCGCGTTTTACGTGTGTCACGTAATTTCTAAAATTATTAAAGAATTTGAGTCTGGTAGTCATCATCTCATGTTGATGAGCTGATGAAGGAAGGTACAACTCCTTAATGGTTAGGAAATGGTGGATAATTATTTAAATATTTTACTTAGGTACGTATAGACTGATAGTTGTATTCTTTCAGATTATTCAAATGAGCTGATATAAGATTTAACTGCTTAACTTTAATGCTGTTGAGATGATGATGGAACAGGAACACAGGAATCTGTAGGCATTATGATTTGATGGTTTCTATTGCCAAGTGGGTGATTGGGTTTAACGTTATTAGAAATATAGCATTATCACTAAAAATAAATAAAATAAAAATAAAAGATTAAAAAACTAAAAACTGACTTCAAAATGAAATTCAGTCAAAAGTATGAAATAATATTAATACACTTAGATACACGACATTAACCAACAATAACGAAATCAAAAGTGGGTACGAATTCAATTAGGGGCCTAAAGTTGTTTTTGATGTCGGTGTCAGCAATGCCATAAGTCAAATGTGAGTAGCTGTGTGCTGGTACCGACCTTAAAAAAACTTAAGGCCCCTAATTTAATTCTTACCCACCTTTGATTTCGTTATTGTTGGTCAATGTCGTGTATCTAAGTAAAATAATATTATTTCATACCTTTGAGTTAATATCATTATAAAGTCGGTTTTTAGTTTTTAAACTTTTATTTTTTTGTTGTATCGCAGCAACGCTTAAATGGCAACTAAGATAAAGCTGCTTAGAATCCTTAGACTTTTTTTTATAATATTCTCAAGTTCAAAATTTTATATCAATCGGATGATCAATGGTGTAGCTGCTAGGGAAAGTGTGACAAATGGATGGACGTACGGACGTACTAATTGACAAATCGACTGATTTTTGGCAGTAATATTTTTTTTGCAAAAACTAGTGATAACATAACACATTTTAGGTAAAATTATACACATTTTGTCCTTTAAAGTTCAGTGTGGCTCAATGTATATCAAACAGTGAGTCTTGTGACAAAAATAATGGGAACTGGGGATAAAAACCCTCACGGAATTTGTCACATATGATACGTAAGATTTAGAGGTTCAGGCCTAAACGGAGTTTTAAGAAAAAAATATTATGGGGTAAATTAGAATATATGTATTTTATGATTTTTCTAAAAAGAAGGAACAATAAACAATATGGGTATTAGAAAAAGATGTGATTTACATTGGTTGACCGTGTTGACAATAAAACAATTACCTAATATATTTATGGACAATTTCCGGAAATAAATTTAAAGTGACAATTTTATTTGTATATAAAAAGGTTATTTTATAGAATGCCGGTAGGCAACGATCGTCACCGTCCCTTTGGTACTTAAATAAGTTACTAAGTTCTAAAATAATAAAATTTCACTTTGTTCTGAATTACCCTATCTTTCTAAAATAACACGTATTAGGTACAAAACATTTTTAAAATTTACAACAAATAACTAAATGGTTAGAAACCGGAAGCAGGAAATCTTCTAGGACGGTAGAAACGTCAGAGAGTCAGAGAGTCGCTCGGGATAAAAGATAAAATAAGAATTCACTTCCCTTTTGGCAAGCAGCTGGGCGGGCAGTGGAAAGGACTGGCTGGTGGTCAGCACAGCTCCATCCCAGGATCAATCCTTAATCAGGTGAACCTTCGGGGACGTCAACCTCGCAGGGGGGTGGATGAAACCCTACGGACATATATAGATCTAGTTCGCAGCAGTACCAAAAATACACGCAAAGCGGTTTCCTTATACAAATTACTTACCACAGAATAAAATAGTGGGCCTCAACAAAACATTATAAAACAATATCTCCAAAAAATTAAATGCACATGACTGTCGAAGAGATCACGGTCAACCTTTTGTTTTCCTCTTGTCAAAAAATAACAAATATTTTCAAATTAAAATTCCATAGAGCAACGACATCAAAAAATAATTTAATTATGAAACGCAACAAAAGAGATCGGCTCGAAGCGATAGTTAGCGTTTCAAAATACCCACAAACTCACAAAAAAAAGGCGAGAAGTCCAAAAATTTTTGAAATTTGGAACACCCTATAGACGTTGGACAGCCCTGAAGAAGAAAAAATAAAAACTCTCTAAGTAACTAGTTAACTACAAACGTTTACTTGAAGCTGGTAGAAATTGACATTTATACACGAAGCTACACATACAAACGGCAAAAACTCCATCTAAAAGTGAACAAACTTAATAACCCCAACAACACACTAGTGTTAAGGGATCGCTGTGTATTGAGCCTAAAACTAGTCACTTAAGAAAACAGGAGGAATCAAACAATTACTAAAACATTAAAGACCAATAGGGTTGACAAAAACTGAAAAAACCTTGCAAAACATTGTCGGTTACCCCAGCGAAAATATGGACAAAAGCGGTAAAGGCGGATGCGTGAAAATCCGACTCACGGATAAAAATAACACCGGAAGTCTGAAACGCGATACGCAAGAGTCTAAAGGGACAACTCTACCGAAAAATAGGCCATTTGAGGTAAGACAAGGGCAAGAATAATGAAAGAAATTTGAAAAATGGAAAATTGTTATAAGACCTCAAGAAATCTAAACAATACTGCAGAATACAAAACGTTGTCACATAAAAGTGAACAGGGTACGCCAAAAATTTAAGGAGTACCTCGCAAAGCAACGCGTAAAAATATTCTAAACAGTAACCCTTAAAGATTTTTCCCTTAAACCAACGTTAAATAATCGTGAACTAAAAGTAAGTCTGTCCCGACTTTCGATTGAAAGAAATCTAGAGTCTGGCCATTGACTACTTAAATTAAAAATTCTCTTGGAATCGTAAGGGAATACACAGGCAAAAACAACACATCAACACGTAAGCAATTATCCGAAAGATGTATAATGCCAATAAGCCGGGAAAAAAACGACCCGTGTGAAGAAAAGTAAAAAAATACCGTGCATACAAACAAAAAAACCTTATGTTTCAAAGAAAACTGCACGATTAAATTAAGTAAGGGTCTTGAGGTATTAAAACTTGAACCATAATATCCGGAAAACGGATACACCCACGAACGACAAAAAAACGGGTTCGTTAGGGAAAGATTAAAGGCAGAAAAGGGGGTAAAACATTAGTTCGGGCGCCATAAATATGTGACAAAAATAATGGGAACTGGGGATAAAAACCCTCACGGAATTTGTCACATATGATACGTAAGATTTAGAGGTTCAGGCCTAAACGGAGTTTTAAGAAAAAAATATTATGGGGTAAATTAGAATATATGTATTTTATGATTTTTCTAAAAAGAAGGAACAATAAACAATATGGGTATTAGAAAAAGATGTGATTTACATTGGTTGACCGTGTTGACAATAAAACAATTACCTAATATATTTATGGACAATTTCCGGAAATAAATTTAAAGTGACAATTTATTTGTATATAAAAAGGTTATTTTATAGAATGCCGGTAGGCAACGATCGTCACCGTCCCTTTGGTACTTAAATAAGTTACTAAGTTCTAAAATAATAAAATTTCACTTTGGTCTGAATTACCCTATCTTTCTAAAATAACACGTATTAGGTACAAAACATTTTTAAAATTTACAACAAATAACTAAATGGTTAGAAACCGGAAGCAGGAAATCTTCTAGGACGGTAGAAACGTCAGAGAGTCAGAGAGTCGCTCGGGATAAAAGATAAAATAAGAATTCACTTCCCTTTTGGCAAGCAGCTGGGCGGGCAGTGGAAAGGACTGGCTGGTGGTCAGCACAGCTCCATCCCAGGATCAATCCTTAATCAGGTGAACCTTCGGGGACGTCAACCTCGCAGGGGGGTGGATGAAACCCTACGGACATATATAGATCTAGTTCGCAGCAGTACCAAAAATACACGCAAAGCGGTTTCCTTATACAAATTACTTACCACAGAATAAAATAGTGGGCCTCAACAAAACATTATAAAACAATATCTCCAAAAATTTAAATGCACATGACTGTCGAAGAGATCACGGTCAACCTTTTGTTTTCCTCTTGTCAAAAAATAACAAATATTTTCAAATTCAAATTCCATAGAGCAACGACATCAAAAAATAATTTAATTATGAAACGCAACAAAAGAGATCGGCTCGAAGCGATAGTTAGCGTTTCAGTCTACAATAAATTTATTCCCTCCGTGGTTCCATAAATTAGTGGGTCCATGAGAAAACACCGTTTTTTTTTTCACGACGACAATTTTTTCTTTTCGCTACGCTCGGTCATTCGAAAGTAAATATGCGAAATTTTCATTATTTTAAAAAAAACTTAAAAATAAGGCATCATAAAACAAGGTCCATAATTCTTACAATATTACACTGATAAAGAAATATTTTATGACATTTTTTTTAAAATTGGTAAGCCCTTGGATCATCTTACCTCGGGCTTACCAAGATTCCCCAACGCAATGGGGAACTGGCCATCTTATCTTCAAGCCGGAACACTGATTTTAACATTGATGTTAGGCGGAAGGACTTAGATAAGATGGTGGTAGCTAGCCAGGTGGGCTTAGAATATTCCCTTCCACCAACCAAACCGAGTCAGAGTTAGACTCCGCTGGGAATCGAACCCGCGACCTCCTGATGTGAAGCTAATGGCCTTAACCATTACGGCACGGAGGTGGTTACTACGTTTTGTAGGAGCAACAACACATTTTGGATTCTAACATTGATACTAATACCACGTCCCGGACACTGCATACGACGACCGTGAAATGACATTTCTAAAAAACAAATGACGGAGCAAACAAAATTACGGCGAAATCGTATAAAATCGAGAATCAAACTTTAACCAATCTGTATTAATGTGGGTGACGAGGGGTGAGGTCGGAATCTAAAGAGGGCAAGTAGTGTCCATACTGTATGTTAGTACTATAATTTAAATACTTTGCTAATACCATGAAGCTACAATGCATTAGGATACAGCGGCGGTGGCTCAACCGGTAACGACTCGGTCCATCTAACCAGAGGTACCGGGTTCAAATATGGACGGCCAATGTACCAATGAGTTTTTCAAAAACTTACGTACATACTTACCGATTGCTTTAACGGTGAAGGAAAACATCGTGAGGAAACCTGCACACGCCTGCGAAGAAACTCGAAGGTTGTGTGTGATGTCGACCAACCCGCACTGGGCCCGCGTGGTCGACTAAGGCCTAATCGCCCTGATTCAGGGTAGGCTCGAGCCCCTCGGTGGGGACGTATATGAGCTGTAATGATGACAGCGGCGGTACATTCTACTCGTTCTCCAGAAAGACTGGATAACGGACTGCGCTCTAGCAAAAACCTGGCACTTGCGATTCCTGCACACAGCACTGACACCTACACTAAATCGGATACGGTTCACGCGGCTCCCTTGTGGAATGCATTGCCAGTGGAAATAAGAATGTGTCCCTCCATCTCCACGTTCAAGGCCCGTCTCATGAAGACATGACATCCGTTTATTTGTGTATTTCTACTTGAGCTAAGTATGTATTTATAATTTACATATGTAAGTAACTTACTTAAAGTACTATAGTATGTGTATGTAAATATATATAGCTTTACTTTTAATTAGTTCTTGATAGCAAAGGATATGAAAATACTCATGATTGCAAACAACTTTCACAAAGGACCTATATGTCATATATAAAAAAAAATTTTTGGTCCGTTACACATTTTTGCCGATATTTTATAACATATGCATCGAGGAACAAATTTTTTTTTCTGATTTGACATATACACTCGAGAGCGATGAATCCGGGTCACTTAAAGAATCCTAAAAATCTCGGAAACTAAGAAGGCTAGCTTAATGAAATACATTGTGTTTAATACACAATTTAATACTCCTTAAATGAAGTCATTAAAACTTCTTAGTTATTGTAAAGTTATGTCATAAAAAAATCAAATTTGAAAAAGGGAGACTTTCGAAGATGGAACTACGAAATTACTACATTCGTTTTTGCTTTTGTTTCTAATCTGTCATTTAAGTGGGTACATAAACCATGTTGATAGTGTTCAATATTTATTATTCAAGCAGTAATCATGTCGCTTACACCTGAAGAATGCACCAGAATACTCACAATGCTGGAAAACGGCCGGGGTCAGCGCGATACAGCCACGACTGTCGGTGTGCCGCTCTCAACAGTACAAAGAGTTCTCCAACGTTACGAGGAAACTGGTTATAACCTACGCAGACCAGGAACAGGCAGAACCAGGTGTACCACAGCACAAGAAGATCGATACTTGGTGAACACAATGCTTCGTAATCGCTTTCTCACAGGAACTGAACTTACAAATCAGTTTCGACGCCTCGGAGGAAGTAACCCAAGCGCATGGACAGTAAGGCGACGACTTGCTGAAGCTAACTTGAAACCACTTAGACCTGCAAACGGCCATAAACTGGAGCGTGGGCATCGTATTTCAAGACTAAGATATGCCCAGAACCACTTAAGTTGGAGTATTGGAGATTGGTCAAGAGTTATGTTCTCCGACGAATCAAAATTTATGCTCTAAAAGCACGATGAAAGACACAGATTGTATAGAAGACCAGGGGAAAGATTCAAGCAAGCATGCATCGAAGAAAAAGTAGCCTACGGTGGTGGGTCTGTACATGTGTGGGCCGGAATTTCTTCTGAGAGTCGCACAGAACTGGTGTTCATAGAAAACGGCTCTTTAACTAGCGAAAGATATGTGGAAGAAATCCTCAATGAACACGTTGGTCTATTTATGGTCAATTTGGGTGAGGATGCTATTTTTATGCATGACAATGCCCGGCCTCATACGGGTTGGATTGTGAATGACTACCTTCAGGAGATGAACATTACTCGTATGGAGTGGCCAGCACGCAGCCCGGATATCAACCCGATCGAGCATGCTTGGGACGACCTAGGGAGATGCGTAAAACAAAGAAGCCCTCCCCCAATCACGCTTCGTGAGCTCAAAATTGCTCTCACAGAGGAATGGGAGAATATTCCCCAAAATCGTATAAGGAACTTGGTGTACAGCATGCCAAACCGCGTAAACACAGTGATGGAAGCACGAGGAGGCAATACAAAGTATTAAAATTCAAGTAAATCGTAATATTGTTAAAAAATGTCATGTTTCCTATTTTTGTTTTAAGGCGAGATCAGCAGTTTTTTTTATTTATGTATTTTTTTGTAAATAAAATGTAGTGACTCGTAAATTTTATTACTTTCATTTAAGGGGTATTAAAGTGTCTATTAAACACAATTTATTTCATGAAGCTAGTTTCCGAGATTTTTAGGATTCTTTAAGTGACCCGGATTCATCGCTCTCGAGTGTAGTTTCATAGGTTAAAAGTCACCCTGTATAATATATATATTATATTTATTATATTTATCTAATTGTTACATAACATTTGTTTAGAACTTTAGATTATTGTTTTCACTTGTTTTAAAATGTGTACTAATTATTTTGTTTCTTTGCTTATAGTTTGAATACTTTCAGTAATTAAGGGTTGGCTGGAAGAGATCCCTGTTTGGGATAAGTCCGCGTTTGTGCAAGCTACTGCTATTCTGTATCTATAATTGTATAATTTGTTGCACAATAAAGAGTTCACAAACACAGACCACACATTGTACAACTAACACGTATCTAATGGACGCGCACTTTCTATACAGCGGCTGCGTTTACTGCGAAGTAATATTCGATGAAATAAATTTCGATGCTACGTAGCTTAAGCACTCCACCCAGTCCATGCAACGCATAGCCCACGAGCGGTATAACCAGAGTGGCTCGCACCGGGTTTAATTGCGAGACAAGAGTGCTCGTTACTGCCGCAGTTCACAGATTAAATGTGTGTGGCAGATGCAAAACTCCATATCAAAAAGTACATGAAGAATCGACCAATTGCACTGAGTGTTCCGTACTACCACAGCAAAGTATATAGAGGGTGTAACAAAATTGGTGTAGGTACCGTTAACTGGGGCTTCTACTCATCATACTGAACAACTTTAGTACAACGACTTTATGAAATCGCAAAAAAAATTTTTACTCTTCATACAATTCTAAACAAATGTTATTTTTACTCTTCATACAAATCGATCAGCTGATCGACCAATTTTGTGCATTTTAGTATGAAGGGTCCAATTTTTTTTTTGGTCCAATTCCTTGGCGAAAGTTGTTCAGTATGATAAGTAGAAGCCTCAGTTAACAGGTCCTACACCAATTATTTTACACCCTGTATATTAGTACTAACATACAGTATGGACACTCCCTGACGCTCTCTAGACTGCGACCTCACTCCCTCGTCACTCAGATTGATACTGATTGGTTACAGTTTGGTTTTTGAACGTATAGGATTTCGCCGCCATTTTGTTTGCTCCGTCATTCGTTTTTTGAAATATCATTTCTGGCCCGTTTTTTGAAGTGTCCAGGGTGTCCCTCAACGCCTTGATGCATTTTGGAGTGCGAAGTGTGTTTATATTAGTACTAGCTTTTACCCGCGGCTTCGCCCGCGTGGAAGTGTCCAGGGTGTGACCACAGTATAAAAATGATACTTATTCGTTATCAACAAGCGCCAGAAATTTTTTTTTTTCATTCAGGACTCCTTAACGACTCTCACTTGGCCGGTTTTAATATTTTTGTTCTTTTATTTTCACTAATTTTATTTTTAATCAAACCAAGTTTCGCACTTGTGTGTATGACTGATTAAAAAAGAGAAAGTACAAACAAATATATTTAAAAACACGTTTCTCTTATGGATAACCCTTTTATATTCTACACTAGCTGCGCCCACGACTTCGTCCGCGTGGAGGTTTTGAATTTTCCCACGGGAACTCTTGAATTTTCCCGAATACAAAGTATCCTATATGTTAATCCGGGCTATAAGGAACCACCATACAAAATTTCATCAAAATCGGCCTGGTAGTTTTTATAAAGCCTATTGAAAGACGAACAGACAGACGAGCGGGCGGACAGACGTACAGATGGACGGTCAGTAAACATAAAGTTGAAGTAATTGAGTACCGTTACCTGGTATAGTTCTTTTGCTTAATTAACTACACCTTTGACGGCTCGCGTCGAACACTCCGTCAAAAGGGCCGCCCTGAGTTCAATCGCGCCACCTGCCGCGCCGCAGACGTTGTCTGCGCCGCGATTGAACTCAGGGCAGCCCCTTTGAAGGAGTGTTTGACGCGAGCCGTCAAAGTTACATCTAATTCAGGAAATAAACTTTAGCTTGAATAAAAAAATGTAGGCGGATTGAAATCTAGACAAGGCCGTTGTGTGTGGACTGTGGAGTATGGCTTAAACAAAGCTTAACCATTTTGAATTAGTGAATAGACCCTTGCCTCAGCAGTGAAAGAAAGAAAAGAAAGAAAGAAATTAAGTTATGATGCGGATGTTAAGGTTAACGACTAAACCGTAATGGTTCGTTAGCTTCATATCAGGAGGTCGTGGTTTCGATTCCCGGTGGATTTTAACTTTGTAAGACTCTGTTCGGTAAGTGGAAGGGCATTTTCAAAGCCCGCCTAGCAACCGCATCATCTTATCTGAGTTTTGCCACCAAACATCAATTTTAAAAACATTGATGTGTACCGGCTTGAAGATGAGATAGCAAGTTTCCCATTGCGTCGGGGAATATTGGTAAGCCCCCTCAATCCTTGGCATCATCGTCACTTACCATCAGGTGAGATGATGCCAAGGACTTATCAATTGTGAATTTAAAAAAAAGCGAGGGGTACGAGCCTAATTAGGGCGATCGATGGGGCCTTAGTCGACCACGCGGGCCTACAATTCGCTTCCTTCACCATAAGAGCGTCGGATAAACGTACTATGAAATCAAAACTCTTAAACATATTGTTACGTGGCAGAATTCGAACCACGACCTCCCGGACAGAAGGTAGCTGCCCTAGCCGTTACTCCACCGACGCTCTTACGCAGTGTGTAGGTATTTATAATGTCAGATTCGAGCATATTGGTAAGCCCGCCTTCATCTTCAGCATCATCGTCACTTATCACCAGGTGAGATGATGCCAAGAATAAAAATGAAGTTGAATCAAACTGTGGAAACAAACAGACAAACCTTAAAAAAATCCTGCATTCATCAGATTGGGAAACCCTTAGAACGGTCAGCATATAAGCTGGCTCAAAGGGGTCACGAAACTACAGTAGCAGGCCCGTGCCACTTCTGCCAATCCCTTTTAGTCAAATGCGCTCATGGACAAGGCTGCACATCTTTCATTGACACAGCACCCGCTGATCTAACTAGCTGTAGGCGGCCAAAGGCAATCTTTATACAACTTATACTTGGCTGTTTAAAACCAACTGTGATAAGCAAGCTGTACCCACTGGCAGGGATCACCCCTCCCGGCTCTCAGAGGGAGGTAGCGAGCTCAGTCGGGAAAGCCAATCAATATCACGACATTAGACACCCCATGTTGAAAAAAAAAACTATGTCTGCCTATGTCAACTATTCATCATTAGTGTCACGGATGATTCGCTCTGCAGAGGTTGTCTTGAGGCAGATGAAACAGTCATGTGATCCTGGAATGCACTGGTCTGAGCTTACGCTTTCAAGTGTCATGAAGGATCACGAAAATCTGAACCGGCGCCGGTGTTCACGTGCCGATTCTTCTTGTAATGCAGGTGAGTTCCTCTCCCTTTAATGTTTGTTTTCTTTTCTTTCCTGTTTAATTCCAGGACAGAACAATATCCTACCGTATATATGATTGACTGGAGACACATAGTATTTGATAAACCGCCATACTCCACTCGCTTCCGCTAAATGCAGTCCATTATTTTTCAAAAACTGAACATACCATTTGTTTTGTGTACTTACGTTCATAGGGAAAAATCCTCAATGACATAGGGACGCAGTGTTGCCGTTTTAGCCACTTTGTGGCTAGATCTATCATATTTATAACGGTTTAGGCAAAAATAATTTTAGCTGACCAAACGATTCTAGCTACTTTTGGTAATTATGTTTTTGATAATTACTGTTTACAGTTGACCAAATATTTGACCTAGTCACTGCGGTCTTGTCTTCCTCACTCTAATGCGGAAGTAAGTAGTTAAGTGTCATGAACACACTGAAAAATAAATTATGAAACAAAATGTGTGCAATTACACTTAATTCCATAATTATGATTAAAAGTCAATTAAAATAAATAATAAAAATGCCACGACTATGTTTTGCCACCTGAAGTTTTAAACAAATTTACAGAAGCGGACAAAGCAATAAAAAAAAATGAAACCCCATCTAGATCATCATCACCGATCGATTGACGTTGACGTAGAGATTTCAGAATTACCAGAGGTCATTGTAGACCTACATTTTTTTTTCTACATGTATTAGATACTGTTTTAATTAATTTGACTGACTCTGTGGCTCAGTGGTTAGTGACCTTGACTACTGATCCGAGAGTCGTGGGTTCGATCCCCACCCAGGGCAAGCATTTGTGTGATGAGCAGATTTGTTTGCTCTGTGTCTGGGTGTTAAATTATATCTATATGTCGGAGCGTTATTGAAAACGCGACCAATACCAGCTCGAGATAAGTTTACATAGTTACACTTTGTTTGGATCAAACGTCAGGTATTAGTACCTGGGTGAAACCGGTGGTGGCGTGACGATCGCTTGTACTCGTGAGACGATCGTTTGTGGTAGCAAAGATGACGTATTAACGGAAGGCTGTTTGTGCTGCCACACTGAGTTGAGAATTTATTAGATCTGTGGAGAAGCCATATTAGCTGGACGTCAGTCTCGAGGCAGACACTTTTCGACGGAGCGTCGAGCAGAACACAAGTAGTGGTGATCTGTGAGCAAAAACGGACGTGTCACGCCATCGCTGTGATCACCGCGTTTGCATCCATTGTTATCCAAGGCATCCTGTACAATTTCGATTACCAAATGATCAAGACTATTGAAGAAGGACCTCTGTGATATAGCTGCATTGTTATTTCGACGCCCAATACCGAAATAGTTAAGGACGTGAACCACAAGGCCATCCATAACCTAACCTAACCCTTCGACATCAGAAGTTGGATTGTTCCCAGCGCTCGCAACTAGTGGACGACGGGAAAATGTGAAAAATAATAATGGAGCAGCGAATTAAAAACTCACTGGCAACAATTCTACGTGCTACAGAACCAGAAGATGCTGCGATTTATTGAGGCTATGCAAGCACCATCGACTACATCTACTGCAATCATATTGCCTACATTCAACCAGAATATACCTGCAGCTAATCCACGTGCACGGTGCTCTACTGTCGACATCTCCCTTACGGAACGACCATTGGAATGAGGTGACAGCGTGGGCTGCGCTAGCAGCGGCAGAGATGCCCTAGAGCGGCGTCTGTGAAGTGCGTGATGTACGCGGAGCTACGAAAATCCGGTGAGTCGTACCCCTTTTATTTTGATGGTGGTAGTAGTACGTGCGTAGTACTATTACCTAATCTGTAGTGGTGCCTACTGTTCTCTCGTTAAAGAAAGTTTCGTGTATAGACTTTCGGGAGTGTGTTCAATACTAACGCACTATTGACTTTTGTAGGCAACTCTTAAGTTTACTGTACAGAACAAATATCGAGTGAGGGTAATATTGACGGGCATTGTTCAGAATGGTCATATCTTGTTATGCCAGACGAGTACGAACGATATTATGATCGATTCAGATATTTTAAATCTAGGATTGACGGTATTCTTAAACGAGTCTGTCAATAACAAAACAGCTTGACTGTCGGTAAGGATGCGAATAGAGTAGTTAGTCCCTTACCCTTCTAGTAGTGATTGCATTAGCAGCTAAAATGATGCCTTGTGGAAAGTACTCTTTCACATGCTTTCGGATTTTTACTTGTGACATAATGTCGTGATTGAACGGAAGATTTAAAAAGAGGACTCATTGTAAATATGATGATTCATTCAGTTATCTAGAGTTTCGGTTATACAAACCTAAACCAGAATTGAAAGTATTGAAACCCCTTTAAGCATTTATAATATTGAGACTGGCATCTTAACATGAAGTAAACTCTTATTAGCTTTCGTAGTATTGGGACTGATATTCTCATTGATCATAGGCCAAAGTTGTTGCCTATTTTTAATAGCTTTCGTGATGAATTTGTCGAGGGCATCCTTAATGCCCCGCTATCGTATAGACCCTATGTAGGTAGATGAGTTTCGGGGACCCCAATAAAATAGTTTGTTTACCAATTGTAAAAAATATATAATAATAACGGGGTAGTATGCGGAGTGCAGTGGTGGACGTCTTACGGCTGATGTGATGATGATACAGGATTCATGGGCTGGAGGCTGCGAATGTCATAAGCCCTGAAGTTTTCCATTTTTGATGGCCTTATCATGCTGGTAAAAAAAAAGGAAGGCATAGAACGCAAGTGTGTTGATAACCGTGAACGAAATGACAATAAAATGCCTGAACGAAAATTGCTTCCTCCGATAGTTTACCACAGCGATTGACTTCATACGTGGTCACTTTTCACCACGTCAGGCATAGCTAGTGGTTACAACAGGTGCATTCTATTCCTATTAAATCGAAATGACTGATTTTGTAATTCCGGAGGGTCTGTTCGAATACATCCACGTTTCATTCGATCTACGTAATGCCCCCTTGTGTTTCAACTCACGTTCATAAATAATTAACCTAAGAACTTGCGTGGCAACGGTTAGGTGAATCTTAGTACGTTCAAACGTTGGGGTTCATAGTTAAGTGTCCTTTAAAATATGCTTACTTCCTTAGAGTATAGTAATGAGATTTCATCTTACAAGTCCCTACATGATGATCATTTGGCAACAACCGAACTGTTGGGTTAACCAAGTTACGAAGTACAGCCTCCTGGAGTTGCTTCTAGGTACGAGTAATGTAGCTTAACCTCTAAATGTCATGTTTGTCGATTACACACACAGGCTGTAATTTTATCTAAGTGAATCACGACAACAGACTAGTAATAATACGGAGAGTAACGCATCCTATGACAGGAGTTTTTAATCAGCTTGCTGCTGATGTGATAATAGACATGGGCCTTCCCCATAATGTAGCAGTTTTACCAATTGTAAAAAAAAAACGCTACGCTTGGCGGGCTGCTAGGCTGTACAGTATAAGCGTGAAGGGCGCTGCTGCTCATCCTCATTTTTTTAGTCCCTTAGTCACTTCTTGTAAAACCCTTGGGAACAGATGGGTGGTGTATTGCTCTGAGGCAGCGCCACTGGCTGATTTCTAGACAAAAGCTTAGTTTCACAAGTTACCCAACTTTGTGTTGTTACAAATGGAGAAGCTGTACCGACCACTTTAGATATCAAATACCGTCAGAGTTATTGAGGTGCTGGAAGGAGACCGTTATGTCCTTAAAGCGTTAAGTTCTAACATGACCTACAAATACGCTTACGACAGACTACGTTAAATGCCCGATAGTAACAGTATTATTGACTTGGACAGAATTGATGATTGAAAAAAAAGACTGAACCTTAATTTAACCAGATTAAGAACTTTTGTACTTGACCGTGATTTTAACGTTCACTAGTTTGTATTTTGAACCTTAGACGTACATAATGTTTCGCAACAGAACGCCAATAGTCTCAGCCATTCGTAGACATAGGCGTAAAACAACGAGTTGATTTTCTCGTTGCTGTGCGGCCACAACTGTGTGTGGCGTGCGTTTGGCTCGCAGGCGTATCACCGGGGAGGTGATGTTGGCAATCACCAGAAAGAGGTGATGTTTGAGATCGCCGCATGGAAGCGATAGTGTGGTTGGACACCGGAGGGAGGTGGTCCAAGAGTCGCCAGGTAGGGTGACTGTGTTTTTGGGCGGACACCTGAGAGGTTGTCTGAGAGTCGCCAGGTAGGGTGACTGAGTTGGGCGGGCACCGTAGGGTGTCTGAGAGTCGCCAGGTAGAGTGACTGTAGTTTGGTTGGGCACCGGATGGAGGTGGCCCAGAGTTGCCAAGACGGGTGACTGTTGTGGTTATCAAACGAATGGGGGTTACCGAACTGCAGTTAATTTGTTGCGAAACATTGCGGTACATTCCGATACATTGAGATAAATTGCGGTACATTGCGATACATTGTTAAACATTGCGATACATTGTGATACATTGCGATACATTGCGAAACATTGCGGTACATTGAGATAATTGCGATACATTATACATTGCGAAGCATTGCGATAAAATTCAAGTAATTAAATGAGATAAATTGTTAACAATTGACATTGACTTGACTGTTTTACTAAAAGTGCCTATTTATTTGGAAAGCTTAGTGAATTTTTTTCTGTAAACTGTGATAAAAATCTCTTGATGCTTTTTGAATTTTATGTCAGGTTGGCCGAGCGGGCCAGTTAAGAAAAGAAATACTCTGGTGGTCATGTTTTTCTTTCAGGTGATCCACACGGGGACGTGTGATGCGTCAAGATGGCCGTGTCGGAGCGTCATTGAAAACACGACCAATACCAGCTCGAGATAAGTTTACATAGATCGTTACACTTTATTTGGATTACACTTTATTTGGATCAAACATCAGGTATTAGTACCTGGGTGTAACCGGTGGTGGCGTGACAATCGCTTGTACTCGTGAGACGATCGTTTGTGGTAGCAAATATGACGTATTAACGGAAGGCTGTTTGTGCTGCCACACTGAGTTGAGAATTTATTAGATCTGTGGAGAAGCCATATTAGCTGGACTTCAGTCTCGAGGCGGACACTTTTTGACGGAGCGTCGAGCAGAACACAAGTAGTTGTGATCTGCGAGCAAAATGGACGTGTCACACTATCGCTGGGATCACCGCGTTTGCATCCATTGTTATCCAAGGCATCCTGTACAATTTCGATTACCAAATGATCAAGACTATTGAAGAAGTACCTCTGTGATATAGCTGCATTGTTATTTCGACGCCCAATACCGAAATAGTTAAGGACGTGAACCACAAGGCCATCCCTAACCTAACCACCCCCGTCGACATGTAAGTAACTTACTTAAAGTACTATAGTATGTGTATGTAAATATATATAGCTTTACTTTTAATTAGTTGTTGATAGCAAAGGATATGAAAATACTCATGATTGCAAACAACTTTCCCAAAGAACCTATCATGTCAAATATGAAAAAAAATGGTTGGTCCATTATACATTTTTGCCGATATTTTGATAACTTATTATGCATTGAGGAACAAAATTTTTTTTCTGATTTGACATATAGTTTCTTTGGGAAAATCGTTTGTAATCACGAGTACATGTATACCTTTTGTTATCAAGAACTAGTTAAAAGTCATAAAGTCACTAGTTATCTAATTGTTATATAACATTTGTTTAGAACTTTAGATTATTTTTTTCACTTGTTTTAAAATGTGTACTAATTATTTTGTTTCTTTGCTTATAGTTTAAATACTTTCAGTAATAAAGGGTTGGCTGGAAGAGATCCCTCTTTGGGATAAGTCCGCCTTTGTGCATGCTACTGCTATTCTGTATCTATAATTGTATAATTTGTTGCACAATAAAGAGTTCACAAACACAGACCACACATTGTACAACTAACACGTATCTAATGGACGCGCACTTTCGATACAGCGGCTGCGTTTTCTGCGAAGTAATATTCGATGAAACGAATTTCGATGCTACGTAGCTTAAGCACTCTACCCAGTCCATGCAACGCATAGCCCACGAGCGGTATAACCAGAGTGGCTCGCACCGGGTTTAATTGCGAGACAAGAGTGCTCGTTACTGCCGCAGTTCACAGATTAAATGTGTGTGGCAGATGCAAAACTCCATATCAAAAAGTACATGAAGAATCGACCAATTGCACTGAGGGTTCCGTACTACCACAGCAAAGTATATACAGAGTGTAATAAAATTGGTGTAGGTCCCGTTATCTGGGGCTTCTACTCATCATACTGAACAACTTTTGTACAACGACTTTGCTGAAATCGCAAAAAAAATTTTTACTCTTCATACAATTCTAAACAAATGTTATTTTTACTCTTCATACAAATCGATCAGCTGATCGACCAATTTTGTGCATTTTAGTATGGAGGGTCCAATTTTTTTTTGAGAATTGGTTGAGTTCCTTGGCGAAAGTTGTTCAGTATGATAAGTAGAAGCCTCAGTTAACAGGTCCTACACCAATTATTTTACACCCTGTATATTAGTACTAACATACAGTATGGACACTCCCTGACGCTCTCTAGATTGCGAACTCACCCCCTCGTCACTCAGATTGATACTGATTGGTTACAGTTTGGTTTTCGAACGTATAGGATTTCGCCGCCATTTTGTTTGCTCCGTCATTCGTTTTTTGAAATATTATTTCTGGCCCGTTTTTTGAAGTGCCCAGGGTGTGCCTCAACGACTTGATGCATTTTGGAGTGCGAAGTGTCTTTATATTAGTACTAGCTTTTACCCGCGGCTTCGCCCGCGTGGAAGTGTCCAGGGTGTGACCACAGTATAAAAATGATACTTATTCGTTATCAACAAGCGCCAGAAATATATTTTTTTTCATTCAGGACTCCTTAACGACTCTCACTTGGCCGGTTTTAATTTTTTTTGTTCTTTTGTTTTAGGATTGGTACTTTAATCAAACCAAGTTTCGCACTTGTGTGTATGACTGATTAAAAATGAGAAAGTAAAAAAAGAAATGTTTAAAAACACGTTTCTCTTATGGATAACCCTTTTATATTCTACACTAGCTGCGCCCGCGACTTCGTCCGCGTGGAGGTTTTGAATTTTCCCACGGGAACTCTTGAATTTCCCGAATACAAAGTATCCTGTATGTTAATCCGGGCTATAAGGAACCAACATACAAAATTTCATCAAAATCGGCCTGGTAGTTTTTATAAAGCCTATTGAAAGACGGACAGACAGACGAGTGGGCGGACAGACGTACAGATGGACGGTCAGTAAACATAAAGTTGAAGTAATTGACTCCCGTTACCTGGTATAGTTCTTTTGCTTAATTAACTACACCTTTGACGGCTCGCGTCGAACACTCCGTCAAAAGGGCCGCCCTGAGTTCAATCGCGCCACCTGCCGCGCCGCAGACGTTGTCTGCGCCGCGATTGAACTCAGGGCAGCCCCTTTGATGGAGTGTTTGACGCGAGCCGTCAAAGTTACATCTAATTCAGGAAACGAACTTTAGCTTGAATGAAAAATGTAGGCGGATTGAAATCTAGACTAGGCCGTTGTGTGTGGACTGTGGAGTATGGCTTAAACAAAGCGTAACCATTTTGAATTAGTGAATAGACCCTTGCCTCAGCAGTGAAAGAAAGAAAAGAAAGAAAGAAATTAAGTTATGATGCGGATGTTAAGGTTAACGACTAAACCGTAATGGTTCGTTAGCTTCATATCAGGAGGTCGTGGTTTCGATTCCCGGTGGAGTTTAACTTTGTAAGACTCTGTTCGGTAAGTGGAAGGGCATTTTCAAAGCCCGCCTAGCAACCGCATCATCTTATCTGAGTTTTGCCACCAAACATCAATTTTAAAAACATTGATGTGTACCGGCTTGAAGATGAGATAGCAAGTTTCCCATTGCGTCGGGGAACATTGGTAAGCCCCCTCCATCTTCGGCATCATCGTCACTTACCATCAGGTGAGATGATGCCAAGGACTTATCAATTGTGAATTAAAAAAAAGCGAGGGGTACGAGCCTAATTAGGGCGATCGATGGGGCCTTAGTCGACAACGCGGGATCACGATTCGCTTCCTTCACCATCAGGTGAGGTGCAGCCAAACGTACTCAAATTCTTAATAAAAAAAAAAGAGCTTCGGATAAACTTACTATGAAATCAAAATTCTTAAACACATTGTTACGTGGCAGAATAGGAACCACGACCTCCCGGACAGAAGGTAGCGGCCCTAGCCGTTACTCCACCGACGCTCTTACGCAGTGTGTAGGTATTTATAATGTCAGATTCGAGCATATTGGTAAGCTCGCCTTCAACTTCGGCATCAAGAATGAAAAAAAAAAGAAGTTGAATCAAACTGCGGAAACAAACAGACAAACCTTTTATTTATTTTTGTTTATTCACCATTAGTAAACCCTTGACAACATCTCACCTGGTGGTAAGTGACGATGTTGCCGTAGATGTAAGTGGGCTTACCAAGAATCCCCAACGCAATGGGGAACTGGATATCTTATCTTCATGCCGGAACACATCAATGATATCAACATTGATATTTGGCGGCAAGACTTAGACAAGATGGTGGTAGCTAGCCAGGCGGGCTTATAAAATGCCCTACCACCAACCAAACCGAGTCTTACAATTGACCCCGCCGGGAATCGAACCCGCGACCTCCTGTGTAAAGCCAGTTAACTATGCCTCTGAGCTACGGAGGTGGTTAAAAGTTAAAATCTTAAAAAAATCCTGCATTCATCAGATTGGGAAACCCTTAGAACGGTCAGCATATAAGCTGCCTCAAAGGGGTCACGAAACTACAGTAGCAGGCCCGTGCCACTTCTGCCAATTCCTTTTAGTCAAATGCGCTCATGGACAAGGCTGCACACCTTCCATTGACACAGCACCCGCTGATCTAACTAGCTGTAGGCGGCCAAAGACAATCTTTATACAACTTATACTTGGCTGTTTAAAACCAACTGTGATAAGCAAGCTGTACCCACTGGCAGGGATCACCCCTCCCGGCTTTCAGAGGGAGGTAGCGAAACTATGTCTGCCTATGTCAACTACTCATCATTAGTGTCACGGATGATTCGCTCTGCAGAGGTTGTCTTGAGGCAGATGAAACAGTTAGTCATGTGATCCTGGAATGCACTGGTCTGAGCTTACGCTTTCAAGAGCCGCAAGAGGGAGCAGCTGGATCACGAAGATCTGAACCGGCGCTGGTGTTCACGTGCCGATTCTTCTTGTAATGCAGGTGAGTTCCTCTCCCTTTACTGTCTGTTTTCTTTTCTTTCCTGTTTAATTCCAGGACAGAACAATATCCTACCGCATATATGATTGATGGACACATAGTATTTGATAAACCGCCATACTCCACTCGCTTCCGCTAAATACAGTCCATTATTTTTCAAAAACTGAACCAGCTTACATACCATTTGTTTTGTGTACTTACGTTCACAGGGAAAAATCCTCAATGACATAGGGACGCTCCTAGAAGCTTGTAAATGTCCCAGGAGGGAGATAGGTTAGCTAGACAATACAACTATACGTATAAAAAACTAAAAAAGAGTCTAAATACAGAAATGGAAGCCCACTACCAATACTAATACAAAAAAAAACAGCCAAGTGCGAGTCGGACTCATGCATTGAGGGTTCCATATAAAATATAATTTGGATACGAAACCCCAAAAATATCAACGTGTATATCAATCGGATTTAAGGACAAACGTCAGTTGGTATTGAAAAAAATTATCTCCCATAATGTTGATATACGTCACGGTCAATTATTTAATAGCAAATTTAAGTTAAGATTACGATCGCAAAATGTTTTTTATGTATTTTTTTGTTTGTTTGCCTTTTTCAGTGCAGGCAAAGACTCATTGGCCATACTGCCTTGTCTTCAGTACATATATTTTTTAGAAGTATTTGTTTACGTGTTCAGTCATTCTTAAGCAACATTTTAATTTTTTTCACTGGCACTGTATAACTAACTTAACCTACACACTCCAGCAAATATACAACACACCACCCTCACACACCACACACACACACACACGCACACACACACACACACAAGTTCCTCATCAACCTCATACATACATGAAAACCTACATTAACTCGTGGCAACAAACGCAGGTTTTTAGTTCACACTGTATCTGAGCTATTTTTTAATATAAATGTGTAATATCGTAAAATTTATGTGCTGCCTAACCTAACTGTCTGTTTTTTGTGCACAGTGTTTGGCTTATCTAGGGTAATCTGTTATTTGCCTTGCTGTTTCTCTCCTTAATAAGCTTAATGTTAAATAAGTTTGCTGTTAATTGCCTTAAGTAAATAAATAAATAAAATGATAGCACTTTTGCTGAAGCTTTGTGCGGACTTCTTGTGAGAACTCGAAACACAGCATACACACTTTTAATTCATTATCCTACACAATAAACACATAAATGGTACTTTGTTGATTAATAAACTATCAATATTATACATCAAAAACCAAGAAATGTAATTTTTCGGATAGGTAATAAAAGAAAAATTACAAACTATACGCTACCAATTCCCGCCAAAAAGTATTATATAATTTAACTACAAACTATAAACATTGTCCTCAAACTTAGTTACATAAGACAGCGTTGTTGTACAATAATTATGAACCTAACAAAAATCAATTTCCTGTACTCTATTTGATATCAGTGGATCTATCAACACTGTTACCATTATAAAACTCAAATCGATCAATCCATATAATCAATGGCTCTATCAACATTGATTATACTCACTTATTTTGATAAAATACCAGTCAGTGGATCTATCAACACTTGACTAATATTTAACTTAAATCAATCAATGTCTCTTATCAACATTGATTTCATCTTATAATCAATGGCTCTATCAACATTGATTATACTCTTATTTTGATAAAATACCAGCCAGTGGATCTATCAACACTTGACTAATATTTTACTTAAATCAATCAATGGCTCTATCAACATTGATTTCATCCTATAATCAATGGCTCTATCAACATTGATTATACTCTTATTTTGATAAAATACCAGTCAGTGGATCTATCAACACTTGACTAATATTTAACTTAAACCAATCAATGGCTCTATCAACATTGATTTCATCCTATAATCAATGGCTCTATCAACATTGATTATACTCTTATTTTGATAAAATACCAGTCTGCGGATCTATCAACACTGACAAACGCGCAACTCCAACATTTGTCAGTGTAAGCCGTCAAAGAGTCCAACACAGTTCTTCGTTTTCTTCTTATCTTTACTTACTCACTTGCTTTCACTGGCTCAGAGACCCAGAGAGGATCGTAGCCTCCGCAAAAGTCGCCACTCGTCCCTATTCTTCTTATCCAGTTGCTTCATTTCCCTTTACAGCGTTCAGTACGTGGTGTATTTTGGATTGGTTACCGTTGCTATCCGGAACCATCGCATTACCAGTCCCGCCATGCACTAAGGATACCAGCGAAGGCGGCGACAGCGGCGTCAGGAGCGGTGGTGTCAACGAAGCCGCAACCGGTACCTGTAGTGAACCGCCTGAAGCTGCTCTCTCTCCACCTTGCGTTGCTGGCTGCAGAGCTGGTATTATCCACGTATGCCGTTGTTCGTTGTCACGGTAAGAAGAATTGTCCCTTCAGGTGCCTTAATTTCCACCACGGCTGGGACTTTTTGGAGAAGGATCAAAGGGCCTCGAGTGCTGTTACTCCTTGCTTGACCCTCACGGTCCATGGAGCCATCATCCTTTCTTCGTCGCCGCTTTTAAACTCGTTTGACACGTGAGCGACAATTTCGATGACGCCTTCGTCTATGTTTTTTTTTTGGTCGCTCTTCTGCAGCAGTATCCGAAGATTTGTCAATCACACTGAAATATCGACGTTTTCGTGTTCTTTTATGACCGTCAGCGTTGTCGTTAGGCATTTTTGGTTCTTTATCCCACTTCTGATGTTATCAATCAGAAGAGGATTTATTAAATATAACAAGAAGTACGTTTCAAATTGTTCACAATATAATTTTTAAGAATTACTTTAATTTAGCAGCGATTCATAAATAGCAATAATCACGCACTATGCATACTTATTTGTACTGAGCAATACAAAATTAACACGCAGCGCACTGATGTCCGAATACGTCGAGCTCCGAAGAGAAAGTGGCGGCGGCGGCTATGGGCTGTTATTTATATCCCCGTTCGCGGGCGGCCCCACCTGGCTTCTTTGCAGTGACATTAGCGCCTGCCACGTGTAGTTTGAGGCCATGCTCTTCCGATTTATGACAATTGCAGTATAAATCATACCTACAAATTATCTTTGAAATAACTAACAATATATTTAAATCAATAAAATATTCGTATTCTAACACTTGTGTTGCTAGATTTTTGTGTTACTTCTTGCCGAATTTAATGATTCTAAGTCGACGAAGACTGGTTCCCTAAGGTTTTGATTAACTTGCGAATATCAAAATTTGTGACATAAATTGCCATAAAATGGCCTTAACTTTTTATTGATTTAACTTATTTAACCCTTAACCACCTACCTCCCGTCTCATAGACTCATTCAAATTATAAAAATGTAATAAACCCAAGTGCGAGCATCCTAGAAACGTCTGTGTCCTTGTACCTTCCCTCCTCCTGCCTCAGTGCCGCGTCACCGCTCACCGAGGTCGGTCGTGCACGCGTCTAGTTTTGGTGAGTATATTTTTGCCTCCGACCGTCTCTGAGACGGGTGGTAGGTGCATACGTATTATTTTCTTAGGGGTCCCGGAGACGGGTTGTAGGTGGTTAAGTAATTATGCATTCTTATTTTCTTTACAGAATCAACCAATCGCTTGGTCTATTAGTCGGTGACCTTGCCTACGTACGTAAATGCACTTATTATTAGGTACTATAGAAGTTTTTAATGTTTTTATCAATTATTGAATATATTTTTATATGCCTAGAATGTGCGAATAAATTGTGCATTCACTGCCGCGAAAAGCAGTAACTAGGTGGTCTGCAATTTTATCAAAATACTGCCTTTTTCATTTTGCTTTATTGTTAATCAGCTTTGTTGATTATTGAATAACAAGAAATTATTACTTGGATCTTTATAAAAAAAGTTATAATTTTAGTTGATCTCATCTTCCAAAGGATATAGTTCCTAGATTAAAATTAAGGACCAGTGCTATATGTTTTAAGAAAAAAATATGTTATGTTCACGTTTTTGATGTTATTATTACACTAATAAATAATTTAATTTGTGTATTTTGTTGTTTGTATTTCCAATTACCTATACAATCCACAATATTTAATATATAAGAGCGATATTATGTAGCCGTCCTAAGGACGGGAGGTAGGTGCATGTGTAATAAAAATAGTAGGTAGGTAGTTAAGGGTTAATGTTAATTTCAATTGGATATCTTTACGCGTTCCTAAAAGTGTAACAACAGACAAACAGATGTACAAAAAAGTCATATTAATAGAGTTCCATTTTTCTTTTGATATGCGGGAGCCCTAAAAACGGCCAACAAAGGCAAAAGCACATCTGTACTTCTGACGCTTGAATAAACACTGAGAAACTTATGATATTATCTGTATTAAATCCTTTGTCATCCCTTGTAGGCGTACGGATGAAAAATATCAGATGTCTGTCAACTCACAATATCTCAATACATTCAACAAACTATTCGATATATTTTGTGATATAGAAAAATACAACACAAGAGATATCCCGTATCGAGGCTTACATTTTTTTGGTGACTGCCCTAAACGCAGGGTTATGTTTTTAGGGTATGTATGTCTGGTATGTATGTGTGGAATGTATGTCTTGTATTTATGTCTGGTATGTTAGACTGGTATGTATGTATTGTATGTATGTATTGTATGTATGTCTGGTATGTTAGTCTGGTATGTATGTCTGGTATGTATGTCTGGTATGTTAGTCTGGTATGTATGTCTGGTATGTTAGTCTGATATGTATGTATTGTATGTATGTATTGTATGTATGTCTGGTATGTTAGTTTGGTATAAATGTCTAGTATGTATGTCTGGTAAGTATGTCTGATATGTATGTCTGATATTTTGGTCTGGTATGTATGTCTGGTATGTATGTCTGGTATGTATGTCTGGTATGTATGTGTGGAATGTATGTCTTGTATTTATGTCTGGTATGTTAGACTGGTATGTACGTATTGTATGTATGTATTATATGTATGTATTGTATGTATGTCTGGTATGTTAGTCTGGTATGTATGTCTGGTATGTTAGTCTGGTATGTATGTCTGGTATGTTAGTCTGGTATGTATGTATTGTATGTATGTCTGGTATGTTAGTTTGGTATAAATGTTTAGTATGTATGTCTGGTAAGTATGTCTGATATGTATGTCTGATATTTTGGTCTGGTATGTATGTCTGGTATGTTAGTCTGGTATGTATGTGTGGAATGTATGTCTGGTATGTATGTCTTGTATTTATGTCTAGTATGTTAGACTGGTATGTATGTATTGTATGTATGTCTGGTATGTTAGTCTGGTATGTATGTCTGGTATGTATGTATTGTATGTATGTCTGGTATGTTAGTTTGGTATAAATGTCTAGTATGTATGTCTGGTAAGTATGTCTGATATGTATGTCTGATATTTTGGTCTGGTATGTATGTCTGGTATGTTAGTCTGGTATGTATGTGTGGAATGTATGTCTGGTATGTATATATTGTATGTATGTATTGTATGTATGTCTGGTATGTTAGTCTGGTATGTATATATTGTATGTATGTATTGTATGTATGTCTGGTATGTTAGTCTGGTATGTATGTATTGTATGTATGTCTGGTATGTTAGTCTGGTATGTATGTCTGGTATGTTAGTTTGGTATGTATGTCTAGTATGTATGTCTGGTATGTATGTCTGGTATGTATGTCTGGTATGTATGTATGTATTGTATGTATGTCTGGTATGTTAGTCTGGTATGTATATATTGTATTTATGTCTGGTATGTTAGTCTGGTATGTATGTATTGTATGTATGTCTGGTATGTATGTATTGTATGTATGTCTGGTATGTATGTCTGGTATGTTAGTCTGGTATGTATTTCTGGTATGTATGTCTGGTATGTTAGTCTGGTATGTATGTCTGGTATGTATGTCTGGTATGTTAGTCTGGTATGTATGTCTGGTATGTATGTCTGTTTCTTTGGCTGAGCATGTAGCCTCAACGACTTGATGGATTTTGGAGTGCCAGGTGTTTTTATATTCGTATTGGTCCCCTAAATGACATATCATAATTTATTTCTCGATTGCCCAAAAAATAAAACATTAAAAAAAACTGAAAACGGACTTTAAAATGAAATTCACTCAAAAGTATGAAATAATATTATTATACTTAAATACACAACATTAACTTACAATAACGAAATCAAAGGTAGGTACGAATTAAATTAGGGGCTTTAAATTTTTTGAGGTCGGTACCAGCATACAGTTACTTACATATCAAATGTTTTAGAGTCGATGGTTTGCTGACACCGACCTCAAAAAAAATTCTAAGCCCCTAATTTAATTCGTACCCACCTTTGATTTTGTTGTTGTTGGTTAATGTTGTTTATTTAAGTATAATTATATTATTTCATACTTTTGAGTAAATTTCATTTTAAAGTCGGTTTTCAGTTTTTTTAAACTTTTATTTTTAGTGATAATGCTATCTATCTAACAACGTTAAACCCAATCACCTACTCACCAATAGGAATTATCAAATCATAATACATGTGTTTCATTAACAGATACAAAGTCCTGTGGCTTCCATCATCATCTCAGCAGATGATGATGGACGATTTAACTCCATAACATGAAAATTATGGAGTAAATCGTCCATCCTATGCTCATCTGAATAACCTGAAAGAATACAACCTATCAGTCTATACATACCCACGTATATATCTATGTATAATATTGAAAGAATTCCAAGGAGCTGTACCTTCCTTCATCAGCTTATCAACATGAGACTATGTCTAAGAGGCGCAAGTATTTTAATAGCTTTAGAAAACATATGAATCACGTAATAAGTGCCTACGTAATGAGTGATTTGAGGGTTGCTCTCGATTTCCCTGGGATCCCATCATCAGATCCTGACTTGGTGACAGTGGGACCCGCTCGGGAGTATACTCTTTTGAATGAAAAAAGAATTTTGAAAATCGGTCCACAATTGACGGAAAAATCGGTGAGCATACGTTTTAAAAAAAATACAGTCGAACATATTATTATTATCTCTTCCTTTTTTGAATTGGTTAAAAAAAGAGGGATAATGTTTAACCCTTCGCATTCAACGTGACAAAAATT
The DNA here is from genome assembly GCA_947284805.1 of Coleophora flavipennella. NCBI lineage: Eukaryota > Metazoa > Arthropoda > Insecta > Lepidoptera > Coleophoridae > Coleophora > Coleophora flavipennella. The sequence goes on along the minus strand of OX369259.1, from coordinate 12,128,861 downwards.
TACGTGCCATACAAGGTGGGGTCTAAATGACCCGAACATAGGTGTCTCATGTGTAAATATACTTTAAAAAAAACATTCAAAAATGCGTTTTTATTAATTTAGAGGATAGTTGAAACGACAATTAAAAGTCAATTTTAACTTGCAATCATTGTTTTGTTTTAATTTTGCAGTGAAATATGATGCTCATGAGGCTCATTCAAACTGAAAAACAAATCAGTCTTAAAACCTCGTTTAAACTTAAATGATGTAAGAAAAAACAGAAAATAATATTAAGTCTTAAAATAATTATACTAGTGTTGGGAATTTCCAGGAATATATTTTTTTTTATTTTTAAGGCAATATTTACAAAACAATTATGCGTATCACTGACTCTAAATACGTCTATAACAGTCAAGCGCCGGCGCAGCACTAAAGGAACCCAACAGGTCGACGTGGTAACGCCGCAAACCCAGCTACTCAAAATTACAGTCCTCGCCGTTACGTTTTTTTTTTTAATATTAGACTATAATACCTTTGGGGTCTAAAAGGCCAAATCTCGTATGCGAAGGGTGCAGTTTTGCTTCCTATTTTTTTACGTAAATGGTTAGGTCATTACTAACAATAGATTTGACAACTCTCTGAGGTAAATTGTTTATTCGTTCTGCTGTTAATGTCAAATTGTCTGGTTGAGTTGGTTTAGGGCCGTTCAATATCTGTATATTTATGTATATAAGTATATAAAGAAGTCATACTGTTTAGTTCCTTTTAAATATGTTTTAATCTTATCTTCTTTTATGTTTTCAAAATGTTTACTTCTTCCATTCTGACTTCGCATTCTTACCTTCATCTTATCAAATAACTTTCTTACCTGTTGCATGTTTATAATCATCATCATCATATCAGCCGAAAGACGTCCACTGCTGGACAAAGGACTCCCCCCAAGGATTTCCACCACAAACCGTCCTGCGCTGCCCGCATCCATCTAGGTACTGACCGTGCTTCAGGTCGGTTAGCCTGCGTCATCGATCCAACCACGCAAGTCACACTGATCTACGATCGCTTCATTGTGTATTTATGAGCTCAATATTTTGTAAATACTACTTTAACTAAAAAAAAAGGGTTCAAAGAAATTTTTAATTAAACAATACCTCACTTGAGGGAGTAAACTAAAAACCCGGTAAAGTGCGAGTCAGAACCGCGCACAAAGGGTTCCTTACCATCATACTTCTTCGGTTTAGGTAGCCAATCTTCGCAGCGAAACTCCTCGTGCACTGAGGGCATTAAGTAACTAACCAGCCATCTATCCGTTCACGTCATGTCTTGATTACACATGTAAACACACGCACCCACGCACAAACTCACACATACACACATGCACACACAGACACACAGGCATACACACACACACACACACATTGGCACTTACCTTTATGATTTTTTATAACTTTACTTATCTCAAATTGTATACATACCTAATATGATTGTAAATTTCTTTTTTTTTCTTCTGTAACTATAATTTTAAAGGGAACAACATTCAATTAATATGTTAAGGAAGAGCTGTGCCTCCTGACGCAGGCTGTTTATGCCACCGACCCCAACTCAAATGAATGTACTCCTTGTTAAAAATAATAAACATATTTTGATTTTTATTTTTTTATATTTTATACCAAATGGCGCTAGTTTCTTCACGATTAAAAAAACGCGTTTTTTGTATGGAGACAGACCTTTTATCTTTTTTTTGTATTTGTTGTTATAGCGGCAACAGAAATGAGTACATCATCTGTGAAAATTTTAACTGTTTAGCTATCCGGTTCTGGAAATACAGCCTGGTGACAGACGGACGGACAGCGGAGTCTTAGTAAAAGGGTACCTTTTACCATTTGGGTACGGAACCCTAAAAATCATCTCCCGCTTAAAAGTACCCTTGAATTTATTTCGGCGATCAGGCCTTGGTCGACTACGCGGGCCCAGAGCAGGTTGGTCGACTTCACACACAACCATGGACTTTCTTCGCAGGCGTGTGCAGGTTTCCCTACAATTTTTTTCCTTTAACAGTAAGAGCCACTGATAATGATTTTTTTTTTTGACATATGAAATCGAAATTCGAAAAACATTGATACGTGGCAGGGTTCGAACCACGTCCTCCCAGGACAGGAAGTAGTGGCCCTAGCCGTTGCGCCACCGTCGCTCTTACACCATCAACGCTCACCTATAACCCTTAACTATATACCTTAATTACTTAATTTTCCATTTTGATAATTTTACATCTTTGTACTCATCATATCAGCCGAAAAATGTTTATTGCTGGACAAAGGCCTCCGCCGAGGATTTCCATGACGACCGGTCCTGCGCTACCCGCATCCATCGGCTTCCCGAGATCTTCACTAGATCGTCGATCCACATGCGGTTGCCTCTTAAGAACTTCGGCCAACTCAACTCAACTCAACGGCCATCTGTTCTACGAGCTATGTGCCCTACCCACTGCCACTTCAGTTTAGCGATTCTTTGAGCTATGTCGGTTACATTGGTTCTCCTGCAGATCTCCTCGTTTCTGATTCGATCACAACTGTTTACTAAATTTCATTAATGTAGGTCTCGTACTAGCATAGAAAATTTACTATGACATACGGATGGACAGACGGACATGACGAAATTACGAGGGTTCCGTTTTTTGTCAATTTGTCTTCGGAACCCTAACAAGGCAAGCGCATTTTATCCCACGATTCCATTGAAAACAACAGACGATCCTGAGACCTTGATTTCACTTCCAAAGTTTATCAATTATTGATACCAGGAATACGGTTTTATATCAAACTAGCTGTGCCCACGACTTCGTCCACGTTGAGTTTTTGAATTTTCTCACGGGAACTCTTAAATTTTCCGGAATAAAAATATCTATATGTTAACCCGGGCTTTAAGGAACCACCATATAAAATTTCATCAAAATCGGCATGGTAGTTCTTGCGTGATGCGCGAACATACAGACAAACAAAAATTCCAAAAGTTGTTGTTTCGGCCTCTATATCGTTAGTAATGTCCAACACAGTTATTATTTTCAAAAAATACTTCATGTACAGACAAGGCCCCGTTACAGTTTTATTATATGTATATAGATTTAAACGCAATGAGACCCCTTAAAGTTTCTCTAATGAACTTTACATATAAATAAACAAAGTCGCCGCGAAGTATACTTTAACCCCTTGAAGGGGTCAAAGTTTTTATTTAGTGTATGTCTCGTGTAAATAATAAACCCTTCGGCAAAATTCCAAGTCTCTAGATGCAATAATCAGAACATCCCATACAATCTTCCATACAATCCAGCCTTTTTTGTATGTATGTATAAATCTTTGTTAACCGATAAGTAAAGTATCGTTGATCGGAACGTTGTGAAATTTTGTAGGCGAATTATGAGGACAAAAAGAAGTAATCTTAAAGTTCAAACATGAACCAAACCGTTGAAGGGGTTGCCAAGATATATGGGGGTTGTAAATCCTAGTAATATATTATAAACGCGTAAGTTTGTAAGAATACATGGATGTATGTTTGTTACTCTTTTTCTCAAAAACTACTGAACGAGTCTGGCTGAAATTTTGTAGGTGGACAGATTAGGACCTGGATTAACACATAGGCTACTTTTTCACGAGCCGCTTGCGGATTGCGCACTGCGCACCCTCGAAAAGTCATAGAAACGTTGTCCACGCGGACGATGCCGCACTAAGACCCTCCGTACTAAAATACACAAAATAGGTCAATCAACTGATCGATTTGTATAAAGAATTTTTTTTTTTGCGATTCCAGCAAATTCTTAAAACAAAAGTTGTTCAGTATAGTAGAAGACCCAGTTAACGAGACCTACATCAATTCTGTAACATCCTGTATAATCTGAATCTCTGAAACGGCTCCAACGATTTTCTTGTAAATTGATATACGGGGGTTTTTGGGGGCGAAAAATCGATCTAAATAGGTCACATCTCTGAGAAAACACGTATTTCCGAGCAAAGGTCGGTCGCAAAGGTACTGTTTTTAAGTTCGCAGTTCGGGGCCAAAACCAATAATGTATTTTAGATTTCAAATGACGTTTGAAATGTCGTCACGAGATGTCTCTACCTAATTAAATTAAGCATAGGGATACTTCATGCAACGGGCCAGAAATGACATTTCAAAAAAGGAATGACGGAACAAACAAAATGGCAACGAAATCCTATACGTTCGACAACCAAACTATAACCAATCTGTATCAATCTGGGTGACGAGGGGATGAGGTCGCAATCTAGAGAGCGGAAGGCGTTTTCCAAACTGTATGTTAGTACTAAAATATATACTTTGGTTCGGGGTAAACCAATAAAGTATTTTAGATTTAATATGACGTTCAAAATGTTGTCACGAGATGTCGCTACTAAATTAAATTTCGCACAGGGATTGACAGAGTAACTGGAGATACCACCTTACTACGCCCTGAGCGACGTAGCAACTGCGTAGCACTACGTAGTTACGTAGCGCGTAGCTTGTACGTAACTCTGTTAATAAAAAATAGAGATACCTGAGAAAAAAGTAAAGTATAATAATATACATTAGTACTAACATACAGTAAGGACACTCCCTGTCGCTCTCTAGATTGCGACCTCACCCCCTCGTCACCCAGATCGATACAGATTGGTTGTCGAACGTATAGGATTTCGCCGCCATTTTGTTTGATCCGTCATTCGTTTTATGAAATTTTATTTCTGGCCCGTTGTATGAAGTGTCCAGGGTGTGGTAATATGGTCCAGTTTTTTCCCTTTCGGTGCGGAACCCTAAAAAATGGTCGCGAGTCCGACCAAAGTAGGGTTATGTTATATTTTTTAAAAATAAATGTATATTTAAAAAAGATGATTATATATAGAAAATCAATTTTTTTTTTACAAATCAACCTGCACATTTTAAGTTGGTCGACTACTACTCCTAAACTAAGAAAGCCTTCTTATCCGTGATAGTTTACCTTTTAAATTGTTTATATTACCTATCATTTAATTTTTTTTGTCAGATGTCTTGAAATAGCGGTGAACTGGTGGGGACCTCATAACAAAAATTAGCACTTTAAAGCTTAATATTTCGCAGAATAGAAAAATGGTTTTAGCAAACCCCACATAATTTTAAAAGACCTATTCAACTCGCACGATAAGCCGTGGACAGACAGCGGAATCTTTGTAATAGGGTCTCGTTTTTACCCGTTTGGTACGGAACCCTAGAAAGAAAGAGTTCGTCACAAAACATTGTTTATGACCATCTGATGACCTTGACAGATTTATTTGTCCTGCTGATTTACCATCCTTACTAACGTATTCTTAAGTGTGAAAATGTGTTTGTTTGTTTGTTACCTTTTCACGTTTTAACACCTAGATCAATCTTGATGAAATTTGGCATGCATGTAGCCTATACCACAATAAATTACAAAGGCTACTTTTTATCTCGTGAAAATAGCATAGTTCGATTCAGTTCCTGAGGGAACTGAAAAATACAATTTTTCCGGTCAATACAGAACAATGGATTGTTGTGATTTTTTACACAGAGATGGTTGTGGGGGTTTGAAATGACATTATTTACTAATAATTATAACCTGATATAGTTCCCGTAGGATCTGGAGAAAATTCATTTCCACACTCGCGCACGTCGGCGACACAACTGAGCAACGGATTGAAGTGATTTTTTGTATAGAATTGGTTGAGGGGGACAAAGTCTGCTAATCAAAAATAGCTCGAAATAGTTCCTGAGGGATCTGGAGAAAACCAATGTTCACGCTCGCAAGCTGCTCGCGGCTCGCGCACCACTCACCCTCACATACAGTCATTAAAAACGATGTCAACGCGGGCGAATGTCCATTGTTTATAGGCCAGATGACCATGTTTGATTTATTTGTCCTACTGATTTACCATCCTACTTATTATTATAAATGTGAATGTTTGTATTTATGTATGGATGTACCTCTTTCAGACTTCAACCGCTGAACGGATCGCGATGACACTTGGCACACATATAGGTTAGGTCCTGGAATAGCACATAGGCTACTTTTTACCCCGGGAAATCTAATTCCCACGGGAAAATCGAAAACAACGCGGGCGTAGCCACGGGCGGACGGCTAGTATTGTTTTAATATCTCTGGCGAGTATGCATACAACAATAATTCGCCTAAGTTTAATCGTAATCGGTCGACCACTTTTCGAGTTTTAGCGAGACTAACGAACAGCAATACATTTTTATATTATACATAATAATTTTCGAAAAACCCTTAAAACTTTTAGGTACAAGCTTTTAATATTGCATTTTCACGCGATATACATATGAATGAAAAATTACAGCTCAATCGGAAATCGGGAAGTAGTTTTTTTTTATTTACAATTGGTAAGCCCATGGCATCATCTCACCTGTGTGTGAGTGACGATGATGCCGAAGATGGAAACGGGCTTACTTGGATTCCCCCGCAATTGAGCACTGGCTATCTTATCTGCAAGCCGGAACACATCAATGTTGTTAACATTGATGTTTGGCGGCAAGACTTAGATAAGATGGTGGTAGCTAGCCAGGCGGGCTTAGAAAATGCCCTACCACCAACCAAACCGAGTCTTACAAGTTGACCTCACCGGGAATCGAACCCGCGACCTCCTGGTGTGAAGCGAATAGGTTAACGATTATGCCACGGAGGCGGTTAAATTTAACTTGTAAAATTACACCCAAACAAACAAACATACATACATTGCAAATTAAATAAAAGCTTGTAAATATACAGGGTTCGGCACTCGAAGTGTTACCAATTTAAAATTCTGTAAATTTGTCAACTTTTATTTTTTTTTATTTCATAACTTCAGACAATTGTACAAATATTCAAACGTTTAGAAATAAAATATTTATTGTTTGATGTAGCCACCTTTAGCGCGGATAACACCATCGAGACTGTTCGAGAACGCTTCACACGCTGCACGAATGTGGTCTTGGGGTATTTTATTCCATTCTCGGCGAAGAGCAGTCTTTAAGGCGTCGACCGTCTCATATTTTTTTGTCGACACCTTTGCCTTCAGAATGGACCATATGGATAAATCCATTGGATTCAAGTCCGTGGAATATGGTGGCCACTGTCGTGAAGAAATGAAGCTGGGAAAATTTTCATTTAAAAAACTTTGGGTTTCACGAGCTTTATGCGATGGTGCCGAATCTTGTTGAAACGTCCAGTGGTTAGTACTGTAGAGATCGTATGTCTCTACATATATGCACTTCCAACCTCTTTGCTTAGTTTCTTGCCAGCGCGAATCGAATTTAGAATATTAGTTTAAATTTGATTTTGTAAGTCATTCGAAAGCTTTTTGAAACAATAGATTGGGATTCTATGGCTGACCGTGAGCCAGGACAGAGGTGCTTTGACTAAAAGTATTTTTTTATTATCCGCGCGTCTGGGCTGAGTTCCCTAAAGTCATGGCAAGAAAGTGAGAGGAATCAATGAAGCTATAATAATCAGTCAGCCGACAGAGCCTTCTACCTTTTTTTTACGTATTGAATAAATGATCATCTCTGATGATCTTTTCATACGTATCTGAAACTTTCCTTTTAGTATAGTGAACCAGTTACACCCCCGGCGTCCCGTTGACGACGTCACAGTATCGAACTTTTTTCGTGCCTAAGGTAACAAAGAATCGTTTAAGATCTTTTCACGATAGATTAGTTGATTCACCTTTACACCCTGTTCAATGAAAACGAGTGGTGAGCGTCCTGTAGCAGTTAGCGCGGCCCAGACTATCACTGATGCAGGCGTTTGTTTTTGCAGAGCAATGCGGTGATCTAAAATTTTCTTTTGATTTCCTCTCTAGCCATACACGATGGTTTTGTTTGTTAACATATTGCTGAACAGTGAAAAATTTTTCATCAGAAAATACTAAATTTTCAAGCTCGCCACCAACGTGCAAGCGTTTTAACGCCTTCGCTCTTGCTAAGCAAACTTCTTTTTGTGCAAGTTTCCAATCTTGTGCTTTTTGTATTTTATAGGGCTTTAATCGAAGCTCATTTTTCAATATGCGCTCTATGCTACGAGCAGACACATTAATATTTTTCGCCAATTGAACTGCGCTTTGTCTTGGATTCCGTTGAATTCTCGCCTTGACCTTTCGAACCATCTCTGATGATGTTGCTGTTTTTGGATGTCCACCACCATGACGTTTTTCGATGCTACGTAACGTGCGATGTAACGTTAACATTTTGTTCATATGCAAATGTTTTAGCGCCTTAACGATGGCTGGTTGCGACTTTCCCGCCAAATGAAAAGCAATAATACTGTTGCGTTTAAACTCCATTTCGGTAACTTTTAGAAACTGCGACTAAAACAAGTGAATAGGTCGTAGTAACGTATTTATGCTTGTCAAATATTCTTCTTTTGCGAAGCATTCTGCTACCCATGGGGGGGGGGGAGCATAGTATAATCTCCTTGCCTGCGTCAGTGTTTCCCGATTCCTATAATTTGGGGATCTTCAAGGCAAGAGTGAATAGGCATTATTTGAGTTTGCGTGTACCATCCTCGACTGCATCATCACTTACCATCAGGTGAGTTGCAGTCAAACGCACTCAAATTTTTAATAAAAAAAAATAAAAAAAAAATCAATCAAACCTGACCGAACCTAATAACGATGCATACACCTAAAACACTTTACTTACATGGCAACAATAACTTTCAATTAGCAACTCAATCTCCCCTTCGAATCTTTCGACTGGTTTCGGAGGAAACAACTTATTTACATGAGTTATTCATCAATTACTGAGTACCACAGTTGAAAAGTCAGAATCAGTATAAGTTGTTGTAAACACAATATATCAATACAAGATACGAACTCGTTATAACTAATGCCATTTTCACACGAGCATTTTCAGGCGCTGCGATTTTCAATTATTCAAAGTTATAAGGTCCCGAGAAGTACCGAAGAAATATTTAGTCGGGGCTTCTACCTATGAAACCGATCAATTTTACTTAAATAATTTATGGTAAAATGCCTAAAATTTGGACACTCCAAGTTGACTAATTCACTAAGTTAACATGGTGAAATGATTTATAGGGCCTAGGGCTTACTTAGGGTAGATGAAAAAAAATTCCCATGAACGCCCAGTCTATCAAATCCTTTATTCTTTCCCATCGTTATTGTTTACCGAGTGTTTTAGGTGGCAGAGGGCTTAATTTTTTTACCGATTGCGTGTTCCAGCTTTGACTTAAATGGTTGGTTAATTTGTTGTAATGAGTGGTTATAGTTATTGGTTGGTTGGTTGGTTTAATAGTATTTCTTTCTTATCGTGTGGCACAATTAACCGTGCTATCCAAGGGATATACGGTAATTGCCTGGTGTTGCATTTAGCATCACCCGCGGTGACATGTAGGGCAATTAGATTTACACCTTCGGACGTATGTAACGCGACCTTCATACACATCTGGAATTAAAATGTGCAGGTTTCCTCACGATGTTTTTCTTCACCATTAAAGCAATCGGTAAGTACATGTACTTACGTTTTTTTAAAAACTCTTTGGTACATTGGCTGTCCGGATTAGTTATCAAGTAAGAATGGATTCAAATGCTCCAAATCAGCAATAATTTATATTGCAAAAATTAAGATAGATTTAAGTACTAATCAAAGAACTCGTACACAAACTCAAACTTGTATAATATTACATAATGTAATGTGTGTATGCTGAGTCGCAGCGAAATATCAAGTTTGTCTGAAGAGTGCCTATCTCAGCACTAAGCTTAGAACACTACCTAATGTTTCAGGAGAAATACTGGTCTACCAATATATTTAGTTACTTCGCCAGCAAGTTCACGAAGTTGGCCACATTTTCTATATTTGGTTGTAACATTTCACTTAGCGATATTGGTGATAAATTTTCTTTTGGTATCTGGTTTGGTTTGGTAGAAGCGTCGGTGGCTCAACCGGTAACGACTCGGACTCCTAACCAGATGTGCCGGGTTCAAATCCGGACGGCCAATGTACCAATGAGTTTTTCGAAACTTACGTACATATACTAACCGATTGCTTTAACGGTGAAGGAAAACATCGTGAGGAAACCTGCACACACCTGCGAAGAAATTTGAAGGTTGCGTGTGAAGTCGACCAACCCGCAATGGGCTCGCGTGGTCCACTAAGGCCCGATCGCCCTAATTCAGGGTAGGTTCAAGCCCCTCGGTGGGGACGTATATGAACTGATATGATGATGATGATCTGGTTTGGTTGGCGGGAGAGCTTTATCTAAGACCACTGCGCTAGCTTTTCCCATTTATCTTCTTCCAGCTTAAAAATTTTAACAGCGTTGATGGGTTCTGCAATTGGAGATAAGAATAAGATAGCCGAGTCCTCTATTTTTGGTTTCATTTTTAGCACGACCTACCATGGTAGGGTGTGGGTTAAAAACTCCGTTTGTGCACACAATTTACCTAATAGACCTTAAAAGAACAAAATAGTTAGAAAAAGGTTAACTCTTTAACTATAACCACAAACAACAAAAACATAATTTAATGTTACCCGAGATTAGCGTTGCCAGGCGTCCGGATAAAGCCGGACAGTGTTAGGCTTTTTGGATGCGTGTCCGGCCAAATTAGAAGGTGTCCGGCCTGTCCGGCTTTTTAGGTTTAATGATTTTTCCAGTCACCTGGACATTCGGGTGAGTGCTGTCGTATTTATGAGACTATGGCGGCGTTTCTTTGTCTGATTAGGACCTCGCTAAAGGCCAGTAAACATGACTGATTGATTTAGGGGTGTCTAAAGAGGGATTTAATAATTTAGGGAGTCCGGCTTTTTTACCCAAAAGTCCGGCTAAACTGGCAGGTATGTCCGGATATTTAGTTTTAAGACCTGGCAACCCTACCCGAGATGATACTTTAAAGAAAGCAGCAGTTTAAAAACAATTATAAAAAATAATTATTTCTTTACGTCCCAGATACCGCAGTGTCTTAAGACCAAGGTCTTCGACCAGTGTGTGTTGCCAGTGATGATATAAGGAACTGAGACATAGTCACTTACTATGGGCCTCATAAGAAGGCTCAAGGTCACCCAAAGGGCAATGGAGCGTGCTATGCTCAGAGTTTCTCTGCGTGATCGAATCAGAAACGAGGAGATCCGTAGGAGAACCAAAGTAACCGACATAGCTCTCAGAATTGCTAAACTTAAGTGCACATGCACAGGCAGGGCACATTGCTCGTAGAACAGATGGCCGTTGGGGCAGTAAAGTTCTCGAGTGGCGACCACGCACCGGAAAGCGTAATGTAGGCAGGCCTCCCGCTCGGTGGACCGATGACCTGGTGAAGGTCGCGGGAAGCCGCTGGATGCGGGAACCGGTGGACGTCGAGATCCTTGGGGAAGGCCTATGTCCAGCAGTGGACGTCCTTCGGCTGATATGATGATTTTATAAAGAAAGTTTAATGGTGAAAAATATGTTGTATATGTAAGATTTTTTATTTTGGAAACACATGTGTTACACTTTATTGTTTACACGTTATTTATTGTTTTGTGCCAGGGAATGAGAAATAGATCGAATGAAAGGAGAACGAATAACAGCAACGCGTTGCCGCGTTACACCTAGCATTACTAGGTCACACTTTATTGTATACACGTTATTGATTGTTTTGTGCCAGGGAATGAGAAATAGATCGAATGAAAGAAGAACGAATAACAGCAACGCGTTGCCGCGTTACACCTAGCATTACTAGGTCACACTTTATTGTTTACACGTTATTGATTGTTTTGTGCCAGGGAATGAGAAATAGATCGAATGAAAGAAGAACGAATAACAGCAACGCGTTGCCGCGTTACACCTAGCATTACTAGGTCACACTTTATTGTTTACACGTTATTGATTGTTTTGTGCCAGGGAATGAGAAATAGATCGAATGAAAGAAGAACGAATAACAGCAACGCGTTGCCGCGTTACACCTAACATTACTAGGTCACACTTTATTGTTTACACGTTATTGATTGTTTTGTGCCAGGGAATGAGAAATAGATCGAATGAAAGAAGAACGAATAACAGCAACGCGTTGCCGCGTTACACCTAGCATTACTAGGTCATGTGATACTAAGACTTTACCAATAGTAGATACAATAACTTTGAGAATTAACAACACGACAGTAATAAAACTTAACGATTCTTTTTAACCTGCTTCAAAAAAAATAGGAGGTTTCTCAATTCGACCGTATATTTTTTTTATGTGTGTTCGCGGATAACTTCGTCGTTTGTGAACCAATTTTGATGAATATTTTTTTTTTGGAAAAGAGATATCCCAAGGGTGGTACCATGATAAATAAGGAAACCAGGATCTGTTGATGGCATCCTAGAGAAATCGAAGGGAACCTTAGTTTCGTAGTCTTTTTTTTTTGTTCAAAATTCATCAAGCCGTTTAGAGTAAAGAGCGTGCCAAAGAAATAAATAAGGAAATAAACTTATTACATACACTCGAAAAACATAACCCTCCTTTTGGCTACTACCACAGATGAGATACTAGTTACTTCGTAACAGATATTGCACTTCCTTCTAAAAAGAAAATACCTACGCATTTATTTACATACTTCTTCCAAATATCAGACAATACACGGAAACATGGGTATTAAGAGTCCCCAGGAGGCTCGTGTTTCCATACAAACGTAGTTCCGCTTTAATACAAAAACTACATGCCGGATGGATTCCAAACTTTAATAATATATTGAACAGACACATATCAATGTTTTTAATTAGTTTTCATCGTAGTAAAATTTAACGTAACTTTTTTTTTTTTTTTCACAATTGGTAAACCCTTGACAACATCTCACCGAAGCGACATCTAAACGAAGGCGTAAATTAGTTTTGTACTGAAAGTTTGAAACTGCTCTTAATTTTTTTCTTTCTCAATAGATTGTGTCCTCAATATATTTACAAAGTTTGAATTCAATCTGGCATGTAGTTTTTGTATAAAAGCGCAAGTACGTTTGTAGGGAAACTCGAGCCTCCTGGCGGCCCTTAAGGCGCTCGACTTAGCGGTTATAACTGCGTACACGGCGGCGACTGTACGGCGTTCTAGCGCTGACGAGCGGAGCGGGGCGTGTAGGCCGCGCCAATGTATAGGTACTTATCCCGCCTGCTCGACCGAGTGACGGGGACTTGCTACTACCGCTTATTTTTCGAGAATTCGATAAATTTCGAGATCACTTGTGCGGTCTATGAAGTCCTTGGTGAAAGATAAGGCGGATCCAATTATACAGGTGTAAATATACATGCTAGCCATACTTAATAGGAAACGCGGTCTAAAGAATAGGTATTTTGAATAAAATGTTTCTGTCTCTCTCCCCCAAACCTCTCCGTATACAACAAGAAAAGGAGAACGGCAGTGCAGACCGGTAATGGGCACCAAAATTGACTAAAGCAGCATTTCGTAGTCCTCTATTTCCTCCTCAAAAACTTGAGCAATAAAAATATTATTTTCAAAAGTAGTTTTACAAACGCTTTACCTATGCCTCTATGTTTTTATTTTTATGGTGGGTCTCTAAAATGACTTTTCAATTGGGAAATTTTCTTAGTTTTGGAGGCTCCTACTTCCTATCTTAATTAAAATATGGGAAAAATCAAATCATAAGGGCATAGCTATTGTAGACATAAATAAGTTATATGAAAAAACATTTTTGCTCTATTGTCATTATCCAGGGAGGAAACAGGGGACTACATTTGTATAAAAAATGGCGCCCGCGTTTTCTCTTAAGGGAGGTGAAAAAGAAGCCGAAAATTTGTCCCCCAAAAACCTAATACTCAAAAAAAAATGATCTCTCATCTCAAACTCAAATTAACTGAAATTTGGGCCTCCCATACAAAGTTTTGTATAAGAGGCCCAAATTTCAGTTAATTTGAGTTTTTAGGTCTAATTTATGTATGTTTGTTTTTAGAGTTCCGTAGTACAACAAGGAACCCTTATAGTTTCGTCATGTCTGTCTGTCCGTCTGTTCGTTTGTCCGCCGCCTAGCTCCCAGACTATAAGAAGTTAAGAGCTGAAATTTGGCAAAGATATATATAATAATAACGCGGAGAGAAATGTAAAAAAAATTGAAAAATATACTTTTAAGGGGTAGTAAGTAAAATAGGGATGTTTTTTTTTCGTCAAACACAGTCGTGTGGGGTATCGTTTGTTAGAGCTTAAAAAATAGGTGTGAGTCTATATGACTATTTTTTAATTTAGGGTTCTGTTTTCTAAAAAATAGGCTTGAAAGTGCAAAATTTTGTTGGAGTCGAGTGTCCCACCCCCTAACAACTAAACCGCTGTATTTGGAAATTTGAAAAAAATCATGAAAGTAATCTGTATAATGAATATAAAAGGGAAGCTATCACGGCTAAGAAGGCTTTCTTAGTTTAGGAGAAATAGTCGACCAACTTAAGATGTACAGTTCCGACTTGTAAAAAGTTTATAGATTTTTGATACAATATGTTCTATTACCAACTGCAAATTGTGTTTTTTAAAATAAAAAATATTTTTGGAAAAGACTACGGAACCCTACAATGCGAGAGTCCGACTCGAACTTGGCCGTTTTTTTTTAAATCCTCGATATCTTCTGAACGGCTTGATGGATTTAAGAGTACAAGGTATCGCTAGATTCATTTTGATCTCTTGAGTGACAGAATACATTTTACCCGACTTCCCAAAAAAGAGAGGCAATGTTTTTATGCAGTTATTGTTTAATTACATTTTTGTATCGCTTTATAGGTACTAAGAAGGTTTCTATAGCTTCAATAATAGATCTCTGGTTATGACCCAGTTTAATAGGCTGCTAATGACATCTGTTTCCGTTAGTGAAACCCCACCGGTAGGTATCTGACAATGTGGTGATTAGATATATCTTAAGAGGATTGTGAATCTGCGACTTTTCATACGAAAGGCATTAACGATATTCACTTCTTAAATGTTAACCGATTTGGACCAATTTGTGATAGGTTGTCAGTCAGGAACAAAAGCTAGGCTTGTACGTTTCGTTTTTTAAATAACTCATTATATAAATTAACAAAAAATGGTCGAAATCTGTTTTGTATGAAATCACGTAAACGACATTAAAATTAAACTTATTAACTTTATCGAAAAAACAAAATCGTACAATCCTAGCTTTTGTTCCGACTGTCGCAGATTCACAATCCTCTTAAGTAACCAAAGTCGGTTTTGTTTGATGTAAGTACGTAAACTCGTGTAGCTATTAGGTTTGAAGATAATGAGTTTTCGACAAATATGTAACTAGTTAGTGATTACAAGGGGTAAACAAATTGGTGTAGGTTCAGTTAACTGGGGTTTCTACTCATCATCACCACCATCATCATCATCATATCAGCCGAAGAACGTCCACTGCTGGACATAGGCCTCGCCCAAGGCTTTCCATGACGACCGGTTCTGCGCTACCCGCATCCAACGGCTTCCCGCGACCTTCACCAGGTCATCGATCCACCGAGTGGGAGGCCTGCCTGTATACGGTACATTTTCTGGTGCATGGTCGCCACTTGAGAACTTTACTACCTCAACGGCCATCTGTTCTACGAGCTATGTGCCAGGCCCACTGCCACTTAGGTTTAGCAATTATATGAGAGCTTCTACTTATCACACTGTACAATTTTCTCCAAGAGACCCATCAATCATAAAAAAAATTGTGTAAGTAAAGTACATAGTGTAAATACAGATCAATTCGCAAAAAAAATTGGCCAATCAGCTGATCGATTTGTATGTGTGTCAGGCAAATTGTATGATAGTCATTTTACACACGTTCCGTATGTAAACGGTCAGGCAAAATGTAAAATGCTGTACGCCGATTCAGGCAATTTGTAATAATTCGTCCGTATGTAAACGGTCAGGTAAATGTAAAATTCTGCACGCAGATTGTAAAATGCTGAGGCAGGCAAATTGTAATGATTCGTCTGTATATAAAAGGTCAAAGCCGAGTCAGGCAAATTGTAAAAATGCCGTACGGCAGATTGTAATTGAGTTGATTGATTCAACTGTTGGCTCCCCGCCCTCGCCATTATATAGGGTCTTATCAAAGGTATGCACTCATTTTTTACTGGAGCTTGTACTCATGAAACTGAACAACTTTACCTAAGGAATCCATGAACAATTCGCAAAAAAAATTTTGGACTACCATACAAAGTTTGCCCACCAGCTGATCGATTTGCATGAGAAGTCCAAACTTTTTTTGCGAATTGATCATGGGTTTCTTTGGGAAAGTTGTTCAGTTCCATGAGTACAAGCTCCAGTACAAAATAAGTACATACCTTTGTTAAGACCCTGTATAATTTGCCTGACATTTGCCTGACCCTATGTGTAATGACGAATCATAGAATTTGCCTGCAACATATATACTAGAGGGACTAGGATCTAATACGAGCCCGTCCAGCCCTTCTATCTAACCGACTTACTCGTACTTATTTTTTTAAAAGAAAGGTTTTGATGTAAAGATTTGTAATCAAACATTATAAATCACCTGGCTTTCGCCCTTCTCAACATACAAAACAAAATTATAAAAACTAATATGAGTCCGTCCGGCCGTTCTCTCCAACCGATTTGATTTTTTAAAATGAAAGATATTTATGCATAGATTTGTCATCAAGCATTAAAAATCACGTAACTTTCGCCCTTCTCAAATAAATAAAAAAAAGAAAATAAAAATGAAATCTATTTCGGGTCCATTCGGCAGTTCTATCAAATCGATTTGCTTAATTTTTTTTAATGAAAGGTACTGAAGCAAAAAGTCATCTAGCATTAGAAATCACTTAGCTTTCAACCTTTTCAAGTTATACCCAAACGCGATTTACGTAACTTTCTTTCTCAATATCTCCGGTCCTAATTAAAGTATACGCTTCATTTTGGTCTAAAAACACGCCCTCGGACGAGCTCTTTCATTTCAATAATTGCTCACTTAAATAAGTTTAGTGGGAGGGTAGCTGGGTGCATTCTCGCACACCGTGCAACAACGAAAGCGAGCCGCTTGCGCGGGTTGTGAGTCGCCCGCCGCGCACTCTCGATGCTCATAATAAAAAAAATGCAGCATGGGTCCTCTTTTTTTCAAAGAAGACCCATGCTGCATTGTTTTAAAATGTTAAAATTCGAAATTTTCATGAGTGAGAGTAACAAAGAATTTTGCTACATTTTAAAAATTTTGAATAAAATTACCAATTGGATTGTGAAAAAAAAATTGAAAAGGTAAAAATGCAACTCAGGCCGCGAATAAAAGTATTGCTAAGGACTCTAGCATAAACTTGGTTCAAGTGTTTCCAGTCTGGAAATTTTAACATTTAAGATGCAGCTCGCTCTGGTAGCCTTGTTTGATATGGCATACAAAATACGCAGAAACGTTTTCTCTACTTAGTATTTATTTCTGGATCATCATAATCATCATGTCAGCCGAAGGACGTCCACTGCTGGACATAGGCCACCCCCAAGGGTTTCCACGACGACGCGTTCTGCGCTGCCCGCATCCAGCGATTTCCCGCGACCTTCACCAAGTCATCCGTCTCTTTCGTATTTGTGGATGCCTTATATTATAATAAACACATACTGTGTGTAAATGTCAGTCAAATTGTAGCTATTTAGATGAAATTGTCTCACGCGAGTCGTGTTCAAAATTACTCGCATGTCCCTTGTATAAGGATTATTCTACACGGCATATTGGCTTTTAAAATCTTTTTGTAATCTTAAATTGGTAAACCCTTAAACTTTTCCTCCATGGTTACTTGCCAACCACCGATTTTCTTTTCTCGGTATAAACAATTAAAAACGAAGAAAAAAAGGAAAATATTTTTTTTTATTTGGCACTGGCATAAAGTGAACATAAAGAAAATACGAGTTTACTTTAGACCACACGACTGAAGTAAAACTTCTTTAGCTCCATCTATATGTATGAAAGTAAAAACTTAGTCTTCAGAAAATGTCCAAATCTTTTTTGTCATATGGAGGTATAGACAGTTTATTAAAAGAGTTTAATTATCCTCTGAAAATTATCAATTTTTATTTATTTTATATATTTGTTTTGATTGTTTTGACAACCGATATTTTTGCCTTGGCAACCGATACAATACAATACGATACAATATTCTTTATTGCATTACAACATAAAAAAGAAATATTGTAGATAAACAAAAATAATCAGTATCTCTCTTTCTATCTTCACTAATTTATATATATATATCCCTCTCAAGTTCCGTTCGACTCGCCCGATCTCACTTCCGTAACGCTCTCGTCACGCATCCACCAGCTTAATCCCCAAGTCAAGCGTGCGTAAAGACGTTTTACTTCAAAAAACTGGTAACCATCAAAAGTAACCACCATAAAGAATAGAGTAACAACACGTCTAGTGTTTTGTGACGATGAAACCGAAGATGGATTCGGGCTTACCAAGATTTCCAAACGTAATGGGGAACTTGCTGCCTATCTTGTTTTAATTTTATTTTAGCTGTGCTTAATACTCAACTTAATAAATATGTACAACTGCACGATAATCAGCTCGGCTTTAGGTCTGGAATTTCTACTGAAAGTGTCATATTGAGTCTTAAGCACACCATTAGATATTATCTTAACCGAGGGACTCCTGTGTACAGTTGTTTCCTTGATTTGTCTAAAGCTTTTGACCTGGTTTCCTACGACATTCTTTGGAAAAAGTGAGACGATATAAAGCTACCAAAAGAACTTGTTAACATCTTCAAGTATTGTTATGGAGGCCAGGGCAATTGTGTTAGATGGGCAGGCTCATTATCGGAGCCGTATAGGTTGGAGTGCGAGTGATCGGTGAGCTCAGTAGCACACATGTCGGCTGCCACATCGATGGTACTTGTGTCAATAATTTAAGCTACGCAGACGACATGGTGCTGCTGAGTGCATCGGTCTGCGGGCTCAGGAGGCTGTTGTGTATATGTGAGGCATATCCTTAAAGTCACGGCCTCAAGTATAATGTGACGAAAAGTCAAGTCATGGTCTTTGAGGACGGTACTAAACGGCGCTCGAATGTGCCGCCAATACGGCTAAACAATGCACAGCTACAGATTGTAGATAAATTTAAATACCTCGGGCTTAAATTACTTACAGCCGGCCTCAAAGACGATGATGACATTGAAAGGGAACGGAGAGCCTTATGTGTAAGAGCGAATATGATCGCCCGCAGGTTTGCAGGATGCTCAACGGAAGTAAAAAAAAACCCTATTCCGAGCCTACTGTACATCTTTTTATACGTGCAACCTGTGGGTGAACTACACTCAAAAATCGTATGGGGCTCTCCGGGTCCAATATAACAATGCGCTTAGGGCGATGTTGGGGCTGCCGTGGCGCTGCAGCGCCTCGGAAATGTGCGCGGAGGCGCGCATCGACTGTTTTTATGCAGTAATGCGCAAGAGATGCGCGTCTCTGGTGCGCAGGGTGCGCGCCAGATCCAACACCGATGATTGCGGTCAGGACTGTCCGTATATATTGAAATGCTGTGACAGACATTTCACACGCAATCAGAAATAATATTATTTGTATCTCCATTTTATTTTATTTTTACTAACATAGTCTATAAGTCTACTTACACACTATGAGTTTATGTTACTCGAACCAAAATTGAAAATAAAAAAATAAAATAAATTTACAAGATTTTATTTTATTTCACCTTTCCCGGTGTCTGTAATGAAATCTTGCAAGTTAAATTTGACGCTCTTCCCGGTTTCCGATTAAGCAAAAATTTTGCATGTATACATCGCGTGACAATGCAATATTATGATGACATGGAGCTGATCTGATGCTGGAGCTGGAAGGTGAAAGCTATTAACTTTCACCTGTCCCGGTGTCTGTGATGAAATCTTGCAAGTTAAATTTGTTGCCCTTCCCGGTTTCCGATTGAGGTGAAATTTTGCATGTATATATACATCACGTGACAATGCAATATTATAATGTTATGGAGCTGATCTGATGCTGGAGCTGGAAGGTACAAGCTATTTAGTTTCACCTGTCCCGGTGTCTGTAATGAAATCTTAAAGTCAAATTTGACGGCCCCGGTGTCTTTGGCGAGATTTTTCATCAACACTCGTATTTTTTTAGGTTCTTTTGCATGGTCTTCTTGCTAAAAAGGGGTGCGTTTTAGAGAAAATAAACTGGTGCACGTGATCGATATAGAGGACAGGAAAATAAAATGAAGGATGACGTGGATTACCCACAACTTGCACTGGGTGCAGTTTTATAGTTCGTCCGAGAGTTCTACCTCAAAATGAGGTTGCTGCCAATGCCGTCAAAAACTCCACAGAAAATTTGTAATGCACTGGAACTAGCATTGAAAATCTAAAAAGAAATGAAGATAAATAATTAATAAAGACTGTCTCAAAAGAGCCTGTACCCAGAGACATTAATCAGAAACATTAGTCAGCTCCAACGCAACTAAGTAATTAAAAATAAAGGAGATAGTTAACGTAGTTTTAATTCCATTAAAAAGACTATCCGAAAAATTCGTAAACTGAATTCAGAAAGCCCGGATGTGGAAAAAGTTACAATATGAGTGAAGCATAATGAAATTATACGCAAATCTAGGCTTCATGAATTCAGAATATGAATTCAGAGAGGAACTTCGGCCGTGTGATGGCGATTGCCTGTAGCATCACCCGCAGTCACGTGTAGGGCATTTACATTTACACCTACGGACGTGTACAACGTGACCTTCATACACATCTGGAATCAAATGTGCAGGTTTCCTCACGATGTTTTCCTTCACCGTTAAAGCAATCGGTTAGTATATTACGTAAGTTTAGAAAAACTCATTGGTACATTGGCCGATCGGATTTGAACCCAGGACATCTGGCTAGGAGGACCGAGTCGCTACCGGTTAAGCCACCGACGCTTTTACACCAACGGACGTGCACAACGTGACCTTCGAAATCTGCACATCTGATTCCAGATGTGTAGGTTTCCTCACGATATTTTCCTTCACCGTTAAAGCATTTGGTAAGTATAATTCGAAAAACTCATTGGTATTTTGGTCGTCTGGATTTGAACACGGGACCTCTGGTTAAAAGGACCAACTCGATGGTAAACAGAATTCTTATATAAATAGCAGTGTAAACCAGCCCTTACAGCCGAGAATTTACACATCGCATCAGTCATTTCTCTTTGTAGAGAGCACATAAACAGTGTATAGGCACATAATAATAATAATAACGTGTCTTTACGACTTGTGAATATTTCGCAATCTTGCAGAGTTGCTGGAAGGGTATTTTTGGTGATGTTCTATCATATCAGCCGAAGGACATCTACTACTGGACAAAGGCCTCCCCCAAGGATCTACGCTGCCTGCATCCAGCGGCTTCCCGCGATCTTCACCAGGTCATCGGTCTACCGAGTGGGAGGCCTGCCTACGCTATACGTATTCCTTTGCGCGGTCGCTACTCGAGAACTTTACTACCTGTGATTTGAGTGGCAGTGGGCGGGGCACAAAGCTCGTAGAACAGATGGCCGATGTTCACGTATTGACCCATAGTCAGGTCTCAAAAAAGTAATCTTCTCACAAATCGATTAGCTGATAGACCAATTTTGTGTATTTTTGTACGAAGCATCTAATTATGTACAAAAGGTTTTTATATTTAACCCTGTAGTGCTCGCGCTATGAGCATTTTGCTGCCCTCGCTTACGCTGTTACAGCGGCAACAGAATACATCATCTGTGAAAATTTCAAGTGTCTAGCTATCACGGTTCATGAAATACAGCCTGGTGACAGACGGACGGACAGCGAAGTCTTAGTAATAGGGTCCCGTTTTTACCCTTTGGGTACGGAACCCTAAAAAAAATAATCCTAATTTTGAAGAGGTATATTGTAAAACAAAAATGTAAAAAGGCTTTTCAAAAGCATTAGTTAAATTTTATCAGATCTACTTCAAAGGCGCTAGGTCGCGCTGATAACATTGAAATTTACCCTGACTTTATGGAAATAATTTTGAGGTGGCAACACATACTGTTAAAGCGAGAGGCATTGCAGTGGCCACGCGATATACAAATCTATTTGTAGTAGATCTGTGCCTATTATGGATTCTTCTTTAGTCGAACGGACTGACGTACGGATAGTCATTACATAAGTTAAGCTTATCTGGTGCTATCGTTAAAAGAGACCCGCATACTACTGGGCTAGCCCGTTAATTCAATGGGTAGTTTAATAAATTTGCTACGATTTTATGTGACTATCCAAGCTAAAACCCTCCCGTCTTAGTAGCGGAGCGTAAATCAGATGCCACGCTAGAATAAATTGTTTTGAGAGGCCTGTTTTATCTGGAGAACTACGTCGATCTCAGCCAAAACCTACCCCCACATAGACCCTAAGCAAAGTATAATATATATTAGTACTTACATACAGTATGGACACTCCCTGCCGCTCTCTAGATTCCGACCTTACGCCCTCGTCACCCATAATGATACAGATTGGTTATAGTTTGGTTCTCGAACGTATAGGATTCCGCCGCGATTTTGTTTGCTCCGTCATTTGTTTTTAGAAATGTTAATAATTTTAGGAAAATAAAAAAATGTTAACCCGACTGCATTGCGCTTAACCTCTATTTTTTGGCCAGTCGGGTAAAAATATTATATCCTGTGTCACTAATGGGATTAAGACGAATCTAACTCCTCTCCAAAATCATGAAGCCGTTTAGGCTACAGAACGTGCCAAAGAAATAAATTAACTCTTTTTTTTACTAGTCGAGTAAAAATTTATCCTATGACACTCACGGGATCAAGACAATAGGGATGAAGACAGCATCAGAATAAATTATGAACTATTGATCACTGAGGCTTCTTGTTGCCCTCTTTCTGAAACTTCGGAAAACCTTACTCGTTTTGTTTTCCATCAAGTGTTCGATTTTTAATTCATCAAAATCACAAAATGAGTACATAAATGACGCTGCAAAACTATGACGTCACGCCTAGGTATTTCAAACATTTTTAGAACAAAATGTAGTTTTTGAGAGATGATCAAAACGAAATTAGATGACTAGAATTCGTCTAAAGTCACCTCGCACTCCAAAGTGCCAAAAAACTATACATCCTTACCTAATATTATAAATACGAAAGTTTGTATGTATGGATATAAGGATGTATGCATGTTTGTCACTCTTTCACACCATAACAGATAAACGGATCTGGATGAAACTTATTAGGTAGACAGATTAGAACCTGGATTATCATATAGACTAGTTTTCTTCACGCTCGCGACCCGCTTGCGGGGTCGCGCACTGCGCACCCTCGAAGATAGTTATAGAAACTATATTTACGCGAGCGAAGCCGCTGGCAAAAGCTAGTTCATACATAACCCCGAAAAACATAACCCTCTTTCTAGCGCTTTACACAACAATAAATGAAAACGCTAAACACGTTAAAAAACCTACTTCCATCGGAACAACTTAGTACATTTTTGCATCATTATTTTTTGTTTTTGTTCATTTTCTAAAAAAGTACTGCACCGATTTTGATAAAATTTAAATGAGACCACATGGAAAGCACTAGCTTTCTAATAAAAAAGGAATCATAAAAATCGGTTCACCCAGCTCAAAGTTATGAGGTAACAAACATTAAAAAAAATACAGACGAATTGAGAACCTCCTCCTTTTTGGAAGTCGCTTGAAAAAACGGCCCGTAGTCTCCAGCGGCCCCATTATTCCTGGCTCTGGTAGCGGTCAAGGTAACGAAGGGGCGTGGGGTGCGAAGAATCCCTGGCAGACGCCAGGCTACTCAACCAAAATACCTCTGGCCCTGGCAACCTACAACACGCGTCGACCAGTGTGTGTTCCCAGTGATGACATACGGAACTGAGACATGTTCGCTTACTATGATGGGCCTCATAAGAAGGCTCAAGGTCACCCAATGGGCAATGAAGCGAGCTATGGTTGAAGTTTCTCTACGTGATCGAATCAGAAACGAGGAGATCCGTAGGAGAACCAAAATAACCGGCATAGCTCTCAGAATTGCTAAACTTAAGTGGAAGTGGGCGGGGCACATCACTCGTAGAACAGATGACCGTTGCGTCAGTAAAGTGCTCGAGTGCTGACCACGCACCAGAAAACGTAGCGTACGCAGGCCTCCCACTCGGTGAACCGATGACCTGGTGAAGATCGCGGGAAGCCGATGCAAGCAGCGCAGAACTGGTCGTCGTGGCCTATGTCCAGCATTGGACGTCTTTCGGCTGATATGATGATGATGATGATGATTTAATTCTTATAATTTCGAATTGTCTAACAACGTAATATTCTTAGGGTTCCGTATCTAAAGGGTATCAAAAAGGACCATATTACAAGTAATAGTCAGTATTCATTGTTAACTAATAGTCCAGTCAATCTAAGAACATTTGTATGGAGTAGGTTGCATTAAATGCACTTGGAGTGAAAACTTAGAATGTATCAGTTAATTAATTGAAAAAATAAAGTTCATAATTATCTCTTGAATATATTTGATAATTTGATTATTTGATAATTTTGTTATAAATCTTAGTTTTCACCCAATTTGTAATTATTGTTTAGCGTATACAAATTAAAAGGCTACTTTAGGTATTTCTAAGAGACTAAAGAACATTTTGTCACGAAATTGCCACGAATGCATAAAATAATATTAACACTATTATTTCCAATCCATTTTACTAAGGTGTCTTTAATGCAATCTCAAATCTTTTATTTACTAGACTTTAAGTCCACGCCATACATCCGCCTGACACAGGGCTGTGTCCAATAACCGTTTAAGACCACAACCACGACGAATAAATGCGCGTATGCGCCATTTCTACAGAATTCAAGCCAAGTGCGAGTCGAACTCGCGTAAAGCGGGGTTCCGTAATCTTTTGTATAGTAACCGATACAAAAATAACATAAAAAAAATGGCAACATTGAAGTCGGTTGTTTTTAACGTGTTTAGAGTTGTCAGTTGTCCGTCCGTATGTCTGTCCGTCTGTCACCAGATAGTATTTGACAGTTGAAATTTTTACAGATAATGTATTTCTGTTTCCGCTATAACAACAAATACTAAAAATTAGAAAAAGTGAATACATAGTATGTGGGTACCGAACCCTTTGTGTGCGGTAATGACTCGCACTTGGTCGGTTTTTTACTATCATGTCGAAGTGTTTTTAAATTTTGAAATTTAACAAACTAGTGCACGTTCGGGAAGCTTCGCAATAAATATGAAGGTCACAATGGAGCGAATTGTTTTAAATTTAGATTTTGTCATCACAAAAATTTTTTGGTTTTAGTTTTTTTGGCGCACTTTGGCAGACCTTCACCACAGTATATATATTAGTCCTTCACTCTATATAGTATCTTTACTACTTTTCTAAAATTAGATATCCACGTTTTTTTGTATACAGGCTGTAAAAAGTTGATGTAAAACCCGTTCTACTTATCGTACTTAATAACATTCCCAAGTCAATTCACAATTAGCCAATTCTAAAAAAAATGGATTCTATACAAAAATACATTAAATTGATCGATCAGCTGATCGATTTGTATGAAGAATTTTTTTGCAATTTCGTCAGTCATAGAGCAAAAGTTGTCAACCTGAAGGTGCTCGGGCCTTAGTCGACCACGCGGGCCCAGTGCGGGTTGGTCGACTTCACACACAATATGATAAATTGTTCAATATGATAAGTAAAAGCACCAGTTAATAAAAACTACACCATCTTTGTAACATTTTGTATAAAGTTAGGATACTAATGGTTTTCCAGCGGCGTTTCTCAAACAGATCGAATTGTTTTACCGTTCTCGTGGGAACTCCCGAAAATCCTTTCTTAGCAGATGCCTATACGTCATAATTTAAGCCTTTGCGTCTGTTAGGCTTCTATATATGTATATATATATATATATATCTGCTGTAACGCGGTACGCTGTTATTCGTTCTTCTTTCATTCGAACTTTTTTTCATTCCATCTATTTGTTCTTTTACGCATGCGCTGTCATCTATGTGACTTTTGGATTCAAAAAACAAAATTCTATCTTCTATTATCCAAGTTATTTCTTAATAAAATAATATTAATTTATTATTATTATTATTAATTATAAGTCCTGTATTGCTTTTTGGCGTGCCTTAAACTATATTTACTTACTTACTTAATTATTAATTTATCAACTTGCTGATTTCTTAAAAAAAACCTTCTCGGGTCTTTATTGCACAATTAAATTCCGTTCCGGTGTCGCACTGCCCAGAAGTTCTTCTACAAGAGCATCGCTATCAGCGTATAAATGAAAAACAGTCGAGACTAAAACACTCGTTGTAAAAAAAATAATTAACTGTTTAGTTCATAAAAAAGAACACATGATGCCACACAAAAACGCAAATCTTAATATGATTATGGGCGCTCAGATTAAGTTGCACAGCTCGCAACTTGAGCATCTGGATGTCCACCAGCCTCGATAGTTAAGTAGTTTTTCTGAACAAGGAATCTTTTAAGGATGTTTTTGTTTGATTGTTATTAACTTTAAACGCAGTCCCTTGTTTCCTTCCTGGAGAATGACAAGCAAAAATGTTTTTTTCCATAAAACCTCTTGAAGCCCAAAGTATCGCTTCAAAGCCGATCTTCTTTCTTGCTGTTTCATATTAAATTCTTTTTGGTTTCCGCTGTTGGTCGTGGTATTGATTTTTTTGATTAACGAAGATTGCTTGACAAGTTGGAGAAAAAAGGGATGACGGTCGAATTTTTGTTGGAAAGGATTGTTATTATTAAAATTTTTAGTTATCGGATATATTATTATTTATAGTTATTTTTAGTTTTTCTGAGGGCCTATACACTCCAACCACATTTTTGGAATCCCGAAGATATTCCACTTCGGAAGAACCTGAGACGTAATAAAATACCAGCGCAAGATACAATATACTACAACGTTTTGCCAGCTCTCCTTTTTGCTGCGCCGCACGGTGCAGTACTCGCTTGAAGAGTGGTTGGATCCCGGGAAGGAGCTGTGCGTTCTATTTGCTGTGCAGCACGTCCAACTTCTGGCTCCAAGGGAAGTGTTTTCTTTTTCATTATCTTAACCATACGCTACCTTCGAGTCCGTGCGATGTAAAGTATTGTGGCTGCCCTGCGGGTGTCTGTTGTTCTACATCAAGTGTTACTTTCAAGCTTCAAATTCCTTCACCTCTTTCTATTTTAACGGACTATAAATTTTAAGTTACTTAAGAGTATTGTGTTCCCTTCTGGTGATACTTACAACCTTGGGGTCATTTTCACCCCAAGTAAAAATTATTATTTTTTATATCTCATTATTAGATTTTATCGTTTTAATACCCAGGGAAGGGGACGATCGATGCCTAACCGGCCTACAATTAAAATTAAATTTTGTAAATTTTGGTATACCGATGCTTTGAGCTAATTTGTATAAAACATTCCTACATCGTCATCCCGTAATCCTTTTAGTATATTTTACCCTTTTTTACTTCAAATTGTTTACTATATTAAAGGTTTTCTGATTCACTCTAAAATTATTTTCCTTTAAAAATCCGTCAAGGCCTTGATTCAAATTCCACGTTCCTATTACAATTAGAATTTATTTTACTCCATAAGGGTTTTTAACCCCAATTTATTTTATTTTTGTCACATATTTATTTTTGTCACACTATATCTACCGTGGCTATGCCCCTTTATTGTGTTTTTCCCATATTTGGCAAACTCCATAAGGGTTTTTAACCCCAATTTATTTTATTTTTGTCACATATTTATTTTTGTCACACTATATCTACCGTGGCTATGCCCTTATATTGTGTTTTTCCCATATTCTAATTGTAATAGGAAGTAGGAGCCTGCAAAAACTGAGAAAATTGCCCAATTGAAACGTCGTTTTCTGACACCCACCAAAAAAATAATACTCATATTAACAATAAAATTAAAACATAGAGGCATAGCGTTTTTTTTTAGTTATTTTTGAAAAAAAAAATATTGCTCAAGTTTTGGCGGAGAAAATAGGGGACTACGAAATGCTGTTATAGTTAATTTTAATGCCTATTATCGGTCTGCGCTGCAGTTCTCCCTTTCTTGCAGTATAAGGAGAGGTTTAGGGGAGGGAGACAACAACATTTTATTTAAATACCTATTCTTTAGACCTCGTTTCCTCTTAAGTTTCATTGTTTGTAAGCGTGTCCTCCGTAGCTGCACCTGGCAAGCGACGGTAACTCCTGAGTAAATGCTGTCTGCTAACTCTGATTCCCCCGTCGCCTACCAGGCACATCCAACGGCGCCTACGCCACACCCTGAACACTTCATACAACGGGCCAGAAATGACATTTCAAAAAAGGAATGACGGAACAAACAAAATGGCAGCGAAATCCTATACGTTCGACAACCGAACTGTAACCAATCTGTATCAATCTGTGTGACGAGGGGGTGAGGTCGCAATCTAGAGATTGGCAGGGAGTGTCCATACTGTATGTTAGTATTAGTATATATATATTATAAGGTGTAACAAAATTAGCTGAAACTATTTTAACTGGTGCTTCTACCCATGAAACTGAACAACTTTCCCCATGGAACCCATAGTCAAATCGCAAAAAAAAATTGACTCTCACATACTAACTTGATCAGCTGATCAGCCAACTAAGTATGGGAAGTTCAATTTTTTTTTTGAGATTTGACTATGGGTTTCAAGGGGAAAGTTGTTCAGTTTCATGGGTAGAAACACCAGTTAAAATTGTTTCAGCTAATTTTGTTAGACCTTATATACTTTGCCTACGCTAACAACGTCTGCGGTGTATCAGCAATCCTATAAAATTAGCTGCGTTGAAATGGTGTTTTTTTGGGCGATATATAAATCTAGCTAGGTCTCATCTTTAGGAAAACGCGTTTTTCCGGGTTTTCGCTCACATAATCTTTTCCGCGCAATAAAGTTCGTAATGTCACTGCACCAAATATAAAGCGACTAGTGGTTGCTCGCGGCTTCGCCCGCGCAGTTCCCGTTTTTTGGTGTTCCCGTGGGAATTTCCCGAAATCCTTTCTTAGCGGATGCCTACGTCACAACATCTACCTGCATGCCAAATTTCAGCCCGATCCGTCCAGTGGTTTGGGCTGTGCGTTGATAGATCACTATGTCAGTCAGTCACCTTTGAGTTTTATATATTACTAGCTGTTTCCCGCGGTTTCACCCGCGTGGACAACGTTTCTATGACTTTTCGAGGGTGCGCAGTGCGCGAGCCGCAAGCGGTTCGCGAGCGTGGTAAAAAGTAGCCTATGTCTGAATCCAGGTCCTAATCTGTCTACCTACCAAATTTCAGCCAAATCCGTTCAGTAGTTTTTGCGGGAAAGCGTAACAGACAGACAGAGTTACTTTCACATTTATAATATTAGTAGGGATATAGATAGATAGTCTAGTGGTCAAAGCGTTAGACTTTCATCCCGTAAATCATGGATTCCACACAATTTTAAATTAATTAATAGGACTGGTAATTTTGAATGAATACTTAAGGTTGCTGTTAATTGCTCTTGAAATAGAAAATACTGTGATTTATTGAAATATAAAGTTTAATTAATTTTCACTTTTAACACTTTTTATTTTAAAGAGCAGTATTTAACTAGTAGTTAAAGGACCAAACTCCGACAAAAGGAAAAGAGAACTATCTATTTCACCACAGTCGACGTCAACCTCTAAACCTAAAAAGCAACAAACAATGAGTTCCATTAAAACCAACAGGACAAACGCCTTCGATTTGATGAGAATCCGATCAAGCTCTCTCACTGATATCACTGCAAATAAAAACCAATAGCAGTTATCAACCGGCAAACGGAAAAGCCAACCAAACTACGAAAACCAAACAAAAGAAATAACGCAATCTCCCCCAAGCCGACTGGTCCTCGTGGGGGATAGAGACTACAACCCTCCAACAACACAGGAAAAAAATTGCGAAAACAGTCACACAAGACAAAAAATCTATGTTGCAGCCCTCAATGTACTTACACTGAAAAACGAAGAAAACCTTACAGAACTAACATTTGCGTTAAAACAGATCAAATGGGACATCATTGGCCTGAGTGAGGTAAGGCGAATTGGGGAAAGAATTATTTCCCATCCAAACTTCCTTCTATACCATATAGGAACGACCCCAGGTCAGTATGGAGTTGGTTTTATTGTCAAAAACCACCTCAGAAATAATGTGGAGAGCTTTATAGGAGTATCAGAGTGCATAGCAGTGATGAATCTTAAGCTACCGGGCTACAAAGATCCATGGTCCATCATACAAGTATACTCACCCACAGAACAATCAGATACAAGAACAATGGACTCATTCTACCTAGAACTAAATAAAACAATCCAACAAGCTTACAAGAACCTTGTTGTGATGGGAGACTTCAATGGCCAAATTGGAGAACGGCAACCAGAAGAAGACACAGTCCTGGGATCATTTGTATATAGAAAAAAGGCCAGAAGCAAAAACGGAGAAAGGCTGGTAAACTTTGCACAGGAGAATGGCTTGAGAATCCTAAACACAATGTTTAAGAGGAAGGAAAGTAAGATGTGGACCTGGATATCACCAGATGGCAAAACAAAAAACGAAATAGATTTCATAATGACTAATAAAAGCAGATACTTCTCAAATATGAAAGTCATAAGCAATTTCAACTTCAATACCAACCATCGAATTATTCGAGCAGAACTGATGATAACCCCACCAAAAAACCCAAGACCGAGAAAAAATATGATGAACACAAAACCTACCAAATACCAAACAGCCCAAATAGCCAATTCTATAACGACAAAACTTATAGATTACAATAAAGAGACAACAGACATGGACGTGCTAGAAAAATACAACTGGTTCGAAGGAAAAATCAAAGCAACTATTCAACAAGGGACTAATAGCAAAGACATAGCTAACAAGTGGATGACTACCAAAACCACTAACCTTCTCAATCAAAGAGCAGCCCTAATCAATGGAAAATATACTAACGTCAATCGAAAGCAAATTTCAAAACTCAGCAAAGAAATAAAAGAAAGTATTAGAAAAGATAGAAATCAGAAAAGATTAGAAACAATAGAGAGACACATTTTACAGTCAGGAGGAATAAAAAAGGCATACAAGGAGTTAACTAACAAAAAGGACTGGATCGTACAGATGAAACATAATAATAGCTTGAAGGAAAACCGAAGGCAAGGAATATTAGGAATCGCTACATGTTACTATAAGAAACTATATGAAAATACCATAGCGGACAATAAAACAGAGCTGTTAGAAATCTCAGCCGTACCCAGCATCATAAGGGAAGAAATAGAATTCGCTATAGAAACCCAAAGAGACAATAAAGCTCCAGGACCCGACGGAATAAGCAACGAAGTACTAAAACAAACGAAACAGACAATAATTCCTATTCTCATAGAAATCTTCAATGATATTATCAATACAGAAAAGATTCCCCAACAATGGACGAAATCCAATATAATCCTTCTGTACAAAAAAGGTGATCAATACGATATTGGAAACTACCGGCCCATAAGTTTGATGTCCAACCTGTACAAAATATTTGCAAAGATCATACTTAAGCGAATGGAGGGAAAACTCGATGAGCAACAGCCAATAGAACAGGCAGGTTTTAGAAGAGACTACTCAGTACTTGATCATATCCATGCTGTTAGGCAAATCGTAGAAAAATACGCGGAATATCAACTCATATACTATCTAGCATTTGTCGATTACAGCAAGGCATTTGACTCACTAATACATACAAAAATCTGGGAGGCCTTAAAAGAACAAGGGATAGAACAAAAATATATAAGATTGATCAGAAATGTATACGAAAATAGCTCGGCGAACATTCAGCTAGAAAAGAAGGGAGATTCATTTAAGATACAAAAAGGAGTAAGACAAGGAGACCCTCTCTCGCCAAAACTCTTCTCCGCTGTTCTGGAAATGATCTTCAGAAGCTTCGAATGGGAAAATCTGGGTTTAAATATAAACGGCCACACACTAACACACCTAAGATTTGCCGATGATATTGTGTTATTCGCAAAAACACCAGGAGACTTGAGCAGAATGTTAAACGAACTAGCTTCGGAGAGTGAAAAAGTAGGACTAAAATTAAATCCCGAAAAAACAAAAGTAATGACCAACGGAAATAAACGCAGCATAAACGTAGGCGAGTCACAAATTAGCTATGTTGAAGAATATATATACCTTGGACAGCTGATATCACCTGAAGATAACATAAACAAAGAAATCGAAAGAAGAATAGCAAACAGTTGGAAAAGATATTGGGGCCTAAGGGAAGTTATGAAAGACAAAAACCTTCATATAGCAACAAAGAGCAAATTATTCAATGTTTGTATTCTACCCATCTTAATGTACGGAAGCCAAACATGGGCCATAACAAAAAGCACAACCAATAAAATTGCTACTTGCCAACGTGCAATGGAGAGAAGCATGATAGGAGTAAAGAGGGGGGATAGAATAAGAAATATCAACATTAGGAAAAAGACCAAGATACAGGACGTAACCCTTAAAATAAAAAGGTTAAAATGGAAATGGTCGGGACACATGGTCAGAGGAAAGGACAAATGGAGCAAAATAATTACACATTGGTACCCAAGGGAAGGTAAAAGGAAAAGGGGCAGACAACAAAAAAGATGGGACGATGATATCAGACAGGTTGCAGGCATAACATGGAACAGAGTAGCCAGAGAGAGATCAGAATGGAGTAGGTTGGAGGAGGCCTTTGCCAATTGGCAAACGGACTTACAGAAAGTAAAGAAGCACCAAATATGCGAATATTTTTAATAGTGTAAAATACATATATACATACAAATAAATAACAACATACATATAAATACATATATAACAGTATAAGAAACAAAACTGTATATCTGTTGTCCGAATAAAAGGCTTTTATTTTTTTATTTTTTTAATATATATAAAATTCCACGTTTATTTGATAATTTGAAACGTTTTTAATATTTTTAAAAAATAACAGAACAATGCACTACTTGTAAGCTGCTAATTGAAAAGAAAGAAGGAAACGGAAGTTTGCTTATGTCAATTCAATACTTAGACGGAAACACAAAAACGTTACGTTCGGATACTTGTATCGAACAGGTTCCGTTCTCATCATATCAGCTCATATACGTCCCCACCGAGGGGCTCGAGCCTACCCTGAATTAGGGCGATCAGGCCTTAGTCGACCACGCGGGCCCAGTGCGGGTTGGTCAACTTCACACACAACCTTCGAGTTTCATCGCAGGCGTGTGCAGGTTTCCTCACGATGTTTTTCCTTCACCGTTAAAGCAATCGGTAAGTATGTACGTAAGTTTTGAAAAACTCATTGGTACATTGGCCGTCCAGATTTGAACCCGGTACCTCTGGTTAGAAGAACCGAGTCGTTACCGGCTGAGCCACCGACGCTTTTTCCGTTCTCAGTCCGTTCAAATCTCTGTGTTTTTTGTAATTTTTTTTGGCTTTTCTAGTCCCTTTTCTTCAAAAGACCTTAAACACTACTGTACTGCCTTAGAGTGAGTGAAGAGAGTCACGGCCCCCGTCGCAAGTCTAACAAATTTGTTCATTCGAATAAAAAGCACCATCTAACACAGTCGTAAATCTAGAAAAACATCCTAAATAGTGTACACAGGCCATTGAAGGGAAAGCGAAAACTAACGGTCTACCCTGTCTCATCATCATATCAGCCGAAACACGTCCACTGCTGGACAAAGGCCTCCTCCACGACGACCGGTCCTGCGCTGCCCGCATCCATCGGCTTCCCGCAATCTTCACCAGGTCATCGGTCCACCGCGTGGGAAGCCTGCTTACGCTACGTTTTCCGGTGCGCGATCGTCACTCGAGAACCTTACTGCCGCAACGGTCATCTGTTCTATGATCTATGTGCCCCGCCCACTGCCACTTAAGTTTAGCAATTCTGAGAGCTATGTCGGTTATTTTGGTTCTCCTACGGATCTCCTCGTTTCTGATTCGATCACGTAGAGAAACTCCAAGCATAGCTCGCTTCATTGCCCTTTGGGTGACCTTGAGCCTTCTTATGAGGCCCATAGTAAGCGAACATGTCTCAGTTCCGTATGTCATCACTGGGAACACACACTGGTCGATGCTTGTAGGTTGCCATGGCCAGAGGTATTTTGGTTGATTAGCCTGGCATCTGCCGGGGATTCTTCGCACCCCATGCTCCGCCGTTATCTATGTCTACGATTTCCGGTGCGCGGTCGCCACTCGAGAACTATACTACCCCAACGGCCATCTGTTGTACGAGCTATGTGCTCTGCCCACTGCCACTTCAATTTAGCGATTCTGTGAGCTATGTCGGTAACTTTGGTTCTCCCGCGGATTCTTTCTCATATTTGATCGGAATTCCACACTCATATTTTTTATTAGTCCTGTATTACACTGTGGGCGAAGCGAAATACAGCTATATAACTGTACCTACATCAAAGGTCTGCAAACTAAGGCCCGCGGGCCAAAGCCCCATCAATCCAGCCCGCGGCAGCGGCCCAGCCAAGCTCTGCTATCCATTTCACCACTTTATTTTGTTCGTATTATAAAATTTAAGTAGATCCTACAAAGCACCTAAGATCAGGACTTTTTGATCCCTGACGCAAAAATAGAGGGTGAAATAATATAAATTAAATAAATAAATAAATAAGTTTGAAGGTTTAGGAACGGTGTGTTCCTACTCGACGAGAGCAAAGGGAGATATCTCCGCCAGGCGAGGTGGTATGCCTGGGGTCCGGCCGTGGACCAATCGTTGATGATCGGTATCTGTATATATACTCAGCGCTGAAGAAATTCTAATAGCGCGTTCTAGGTGTCGTATTTCTTTTGTTCTCTCGTGGCTTGTGTTAATGTTCAGTGGCGGGTTACTGCAGTTGCCGCCACATCACTCCCCCTCCGAGACCGGAGGTTGATCCAATGAGAGCTGGCAGTCTAAGATCGCGGATGCTGTCGACCTCGTTAAGTCGGGTCGATGTGCAGTGTGCCAGGTCGATGTCCACGGTGAGTCGGGATGAAGGCTGGCGTCAGGCGTCATGGCAAGGGAAGCAGGTGATGCGCGCAGAGTAAGCGTGTGGCTGCCGACAACTTGCTGGTGCCCGAAGGTGAAGTAGCAGGCCAGGAAACTCGACGTCTCGGGTTGCGATGGTCCTGATTTAACTTCAGTGTGATGTGACTGCTGGTGCTGCTTAGGCTTGCTTTACCGGCTGGAGGCTTGATGATGGAGTATCACGTCGGGGTCACTAATTTAGGAACGGTGCGTTCCTACTCGACGAGAGCAAAGGGAGATATCTCCGCCAGGCGAGGTGGTATGCCTGGGGTCCGGCCGTGGACCAATCGTTGATGATCGGTATCTGTATATATCAGCGCTGAAGAAATTCTAATAGCGCGTTCTAGGTGTCGTATTTCTTTTGTTCTCTCGTCGCTTGTGTTAATTTTCAGTGGCGGGTTACTGCAGTTGCCGCCACAAAGGTTTTTATTTCTTGTTTGATAGAAATCCATTCAGCCGTTCATGGAGACGATCACCTGCTCGCCGGAATGTTAAGAAGAAAGTATGTATGTTTGTATGTATTTATGTTTATTTCTTTGGCACGCCCTGTAGCCTACGAGTACACGGCTTGTTGGATTTGGTGCTAGAGGTGTCGTTAGATTTGCCTTGACCCCATGAGTGACATAGGATACATTTTTACCCGAATATAAAAAATACGTTATTTATTTATTTGGAACGCTCTGTAGCTTATATTGGCGTGCGAGGTGTCGTTAGATTCATCTTAATCCAGTGAAAGATATAGAAAACATTATTACCCGACTGGCCAAAAAATAGGGGTTAAGTGTTTATGCAGTCGGGTTAATTTTTTTTAATGAACTCCTAAAGTTACTTGAAAATTAGATCAACAGAAAAAGTTTTTAGCCGTGTTTGATAGAAATCCATTCAGCCGTTCACGGAGATAAAACGGTAGGAGATAGTAGGGGTGGTGTTTTGACTAAAGTAATGAAAAGCCTGGGTAAATTTAATAATAAGTAAAAGATCATCATCATCATCACATCAACCAAAGGACGTCCACTGCTGGACATAGGCCTCCCACAAGGATTTCCACGACAACCGGTTCGGCGATGCCCGCATCCAGCGGCTTCCTGCAACCTTCACCAGATCATCGGTCCACCGCGTGGGAGTCTTGTCTTCGCTACGTTTCCGGTTTGCAGTCGCCACTCTAGAACTTTACTGCCGCAACGGTCATCTGTTCTATGAG
Organism: Coleophora flavipennella; assembly: GCA_947284805.1. Classification (NCBI taxonomy): domain Eukaryota; kingdom Metazoa; phylum Arthropoda; class Insecta; order Lepidoptera; family Coleophoridae; genus Coleophora; species Coleophora flavipennella. Next base: position 12,092,701 of record OX369259.1, on the reverse strand, counting down.
CTATGTGCCCCGCCCACCGCCACTTCAGTTTAGCAATTCTAAGAGCTATGTTTGTTATTTTGGCTCTCCTACGGATCTCCTCGTTTCTGTTTCGATCACGTAGAGAAACTCCGAGCGTAGCACGCTTCATTGCCCTGTGGGTGACCTTGAGCCTTCTTACGAGGCCCATAGTAAGCGACCATATCCCAGTTCCGTATGTCATCACTGGAAACCTAAATTTTGGTTTAGTAGCCTGGCATTTGCCTGGGATTATTCGCACCCCATGCTCCGCCGTTACCTACAGCTACGTTTTCCAGTGCGCGGTCGCCACTCGAGAACTTTACTTCCCCAACGGCCATCTGTTCTACGAGCTATGTGCCCACTGCCACTTCAATTTAGCGATTATGTGAGTATGTCGGTAACTTTGGTGTTCTGCGGTTTACCCTGCCTAATCGGAATTACACATTCATATTTCGCATTAGTCCTGTATCACTGTGGACTAACCGAAATACGAGCTAGGCTGGTTTTTAAAAAAAATAAAATTAAAGAAACTATTTTGTCTGATAAAATCTTAGGTAGAGCTATATAATATAACTGTACCTACATCAAAGATCTGCAAGCTAAGACCCACAGGCCAAAGCCCCATCAATCCAGCCCGCGGCAGCGGTCCAGCCAAGCTCTGCTATCCACTCCACCACTTTATTTTGTTCGTATTGTAAAATTTATGTGGACAGTACAGTAGTGCAACGAATGTACTGACGCAGAGCAACGAAAGGGTACTTGCGGGGTAGCGGGCGGCGTGGAACAGCCTGGCCAACTCCACGAGTTTGCCAGGCTGACTACAGGCTAGTATGGGTTAGTACCTACGCCCCGGTGGCGGCGTCGTCCGACATAAAAGGCGTTGCACTACTGTAAGCCATATCGTAATACTGTGATACTAGTACCATTTAGTATGAGCGCCGGTGGCGTAACGGCTAGGGCCGCTACCTCCTGTCCAGGAGATTGTGGTTCGAATCCTACCACGTACCAATGTGTTTTCTTATTTCGATTTCATATGTACGTTTATCCGATGTTCTTACGGTTAAAGAAATCATCGCAAGGAAACCTGCAAACGCCTACGAAGAAACTCGAAGGTAGTGTGTAAAGTCGACCAACCCGCACTGAACCAGCTTAGCCCCTCGGTGGGGACGTATATGACCTGATATGACGATTTATCCATAGCCCTATCCTATAACCTCCACTTATCCGGACTTGTCCTCCAGTGTGGAGTATGACCTGTCTTTCGCGAGCCTGGGAAAAGACCCGAGCTTCAAAAGTGCCAACGTTACGAGCTGTTAAGGAAAACTACAGCATTCAGTCTTTTTCCATTGTTTGGTAAAAAAATAAGAAATTTTATGTAGGAATGGGTAGTGCACCAGCAAAGTTTATATTACTTTTATGCCGCAAACGCAATCGCTGCAGTGCGATCAGTTTCAAGTATTCCCATAAAAAGCACACCAGCTCCGGCACATAAAAATGTGCTTTAAAGCACCTCCGTCCCTCAAATTAGCAACTCGATTCACGATGTTTCAAACATCGAACGAAATAGCTTGGAAATAAAGTTCTTGTTAGCTCGTACTGCAACGTGGCTGTTACGTCAACCGCTGTGGGCGAATCGTGAGAAAATTGTGGTTTTTAATTCATTATAAATAAAATAAGAAGAATTTCCAAAGAGTAAGAATAGAATAGAATAGAATAAATGTTTATTCAGCGATAAGTACACACAAGTGAATAATACAAAGTCATTTGATATTGTTTTATTAAGAAGTTCATAAATTATCATAAGAGCGTCGGTAGCGTAATGTAAGGGCCGCTACCTTCTGTCCGGGAGGTTGTGGTTCGATCCTGCCACGTACCAATGTGTTTTCGATTTTCGATTTTCATACGTACGTTTATCCGACGCTCTTATACGGTGAAGGAAAACATCGTAAAAAAAGCTGCATACGACCTGCGAAGAAACTCGAAGCTTGTGTGTGAAGTTAACCAACCGGTACTGGGCCCGCTTGGTCGAGTAGGGCCCGATCGCCCTAATTCAGGGTAGGCTCAAGCCCCTCGGTGGGGACGGACGTATATGAGCTGATGTGAAATAATCATAACGTTTAGATTAAAATTGCAGCAGTTCTATGGTTACAACTAGAAAACAAAGGGATGCATTTGGATATTTTTTTCTTTAGTTCTGTGTATTAAAATAGAATTCGAGGAAATCAAAATCACTTTTCATATCTTGTAAATTACAAAACATTTTTTTTTCGATGTAAAAATCCTTAATTGAAGTTAAATGTGCATTCCTATTACCGCTATAGCAACAAAAACGTAGTGATTGACCCCAAACTGTGAACTCGCGATGTACTCGTTTTAAAAAGATACAAGGAGCTTTATTATTTTTATTTATAATATAAGTAAGGATTTTTTTAAATTATTATTATGTCGATGGTGCGCGTTAGGAAACCCACAAGCGGCTCGTCATCGATGTTGCGCGGTGTGCGAAAATGTGCACATTGAATATTCACACCTAGCTTCCATACATGCACCAAGCACTTTTCGTTTTCTTTACTCCCATAAATGAAAGCACAGAAATATACTATTGTATGATAAATTATGGAGCGTCGGTGGCGCAACGGCAAGGGCTACCTCCTCCTTCCTATCCTGGAGGTCGTGGTTCGCGTCCTGCTACGTACCAATGTGTTTTCGAATTTCGATCTCATATGTATACGTTTATCCGACGCTCTTATGGTGGAGGAAAACATCGCGAGGAATCCTGCACACATCTGCGAAGAAACTCGAAGGTTGTGTGTGAAGTTGACCAACCCGCACTGGGCCCGCGTGGTCGACTAAGGCCCGTTCGCCCTAATTCAGGGAAGGGTCGAGCCCCTCGGTAAGAAAGTATTATGAGCTGATGTGATGTGATGATGATGATAAAATTGCTATCGCGCTAACCTTTTAACTCACTATTCATCAAAATTGTCTCGTCAGTTTAAAAAAGATAAGATAAGACAAACATATTATCTTTATTGCAAACAAAAACACAATTTAAAATATATATATATATAGGTACTTCAGAAAAAAGGTTTTATTTTTGTTAGGTATGGTATACCCATAGTAATAATTTACATCGTATTAAAAAGGTTTTACTCTTGTTAGGTATTACTTAGTAATTTAAATTACCAAACCTTCCTTGTGAACCAGTCCGTCCATTGACGAAAACCTTATGAAAATCCCCTTGGTAGATTAAATGTTCACACCCAGTTTCCCTCAACTCAACCAATTTGGATGGGCAGGAACTCAAACGAAAGAGCTCATTCCAGCGAGTGTTCTAAGACTAAAATAAACAGCCTAGCTACTTTAATTAGAAAAGGAGTTATTAATAAGGAAAGCAACGAAAATCGCGTTTGAGTCTTGGGTTATAGCTTGAGAAGGGAGACAGGGGATTTTAAAGATTTGATCACAAGTAATTAAGCAAATCATCATCTACATCATATCAGCCGAAAATCGTCCACTACTGGACAAAGGCCTCCCCCAAGGATTTCCACGACGACCGGTCCTGCGCTGCCCGCATCCATCGGCCTCCTGCGATTTTAACCAGGACGTCAGTCCAACGTGTGGGAGGCCTGCCTAAGCTACGATTTCCGGTGCGCGGTCGCCACTCGAGAACTTTACTGCCGCAACGGCCATCCGTTCTACGAGCTATGTGCCCTGCCCACTGCCACTTCAGTTTAGCGATTATGTGAGCTATGTCGGTTATTTTGGTTCTCCTGCGGATCACCTCGTTTCTAATTCGATCACGCAGAGAAACTCCGAGCATAGCACGCTCCATTGCCCTTTGGGTGACCTTGATTAAGTAAATCGGTGTGATAGAACTGCCGGACGGACTCAAAATAGTTTTCTTTTTATTTATTTATTTGACTAGGGTGATATTTAGGTGATTTCCAATGCTTGATGAAAAGTCTGTGCATGAATATCTATTATTTAAAAAAAAATAAGCAAATGGACGACGCGGTGGACCGGCGACCTGGTGAAGATCGCGGGAAGCCGATGGATGCGGGCAGCGCAGGACCGGTCGTCGTGGAAATCCTTGAGGGAGGCCTTTGTCCAGCAGTGGACGATTTCCGGCTGATATGATGATGATGATTAAGCAAATTGGTTGGATAGAACGGCTGGACGGACTCGCATTAGTTTTCATCAATCTATATACTTAAAAAATAATAATAATATATATAATAATAAAATTAATATATAATAGCTTTAAACTAGAAATTATTGTATATATATAATCTGAATGTCGGAAACAGCTTTAAAATGATTAAATATAATTTGCTTGAAAATTAGTATACGGGGATTTTTGGGGGTGAAAAATCGATTTAGATAGGTCTCATCTCTGTTAAAACTCTTTTTTGCAGATTTTCGCACTGGAGTCGGGCGCGAAATATGCCGCGCAAAATAAATCATAGGTAGCATATTTTTAAATATTTTTAACGACTCTGAGTACTATGCCCCGAGCAAAGCTCGGTCGCCTAGGTACTTCTTTTAATATACAGAAGATAGGAACCAAGGTCCGCCCAGCCAGCGCCACCGCCGTCTTCATCATCACCATATCAGCCGCAAAACGTCCACTGATGGACAAAGGCATCCCCCAAGGATTTCCAAGACGAGCGGTCCTGCGCTGCCCACATCCATCAGCTTCCCGCGATCTTCATCAGGTCGTCGGTCCACCGCGAGCTAATTGTGCTCAAGGGCAATGGAGTGTTCTATGCTTGAAGTTTCTCTGCGTGATCGAATAAGAAACGATATCCACAGGAGAAACAAAGTAACCGACATAGCTCACAGAATCACTAAACTAAAGTGGCAGTGGGCAGGGCACATAGCTCGGAGAACAGATGGCTGTTGGGTAGTAAAGTTTACGAGTGGCGACCGCGCACTGGAAAGCGTAGCGTGGGCAGGCCTCCCACGCCATCTTTACTATGATATACAGGGCGTGAAGGAGTATACCGACAGATTTTAACCAACGATTCTAGTGCCTATTTGGACAAAAAAAAGGTATGAAAACATTGCTGGATAAAGCCTAATTTTCGAGATATTCAGGTATTCACAAGTTACAAAATCTCAAGGGTAACACGCCTTAATAAAATCAGATGTTTATCTGACGTTTGTTGTCTTAAGCTCTTAATAATCAAGTGTCATACTGACATCAAAGTATAATATTATATATTAGTACTAACATACAGTATGGATACCTGCTGCTCTCTAGACTGCGGTCACCCAGATTGATACAGATTGGTAACAGTTTGGTTGTCGAACGTATAGGATTTCGTCGCCATTTTATATGTTACGTCATTCCTTTTTTGAAATTTCATTTCTGACCCGTTGTATGAAGTGTCCAGGGTGTGTTGACGACGTACAGTATACTCCACTCGTCGTATATCGTATGTTGTCGAAATCGTTCTTGAAGTGTGAAGTTTTCTTTTCACTCTTTAGACTAAGGTTTCGTTCAGGTGGGATCGTTACTTGTTTTTTTTTGTTCCAGAAATTAAATAAGTTAATGAGACAGTTTTGGACCCATGCTGATATAACATTATTTACTCGTAACGTAATACCATTAGGAATCCATAGTTAAAATCTGTCGGTATACTCCTTCTAACCCTGTATAAATCATTTCTATAATACTTTTGTAATACATACTGTGCTCTTAAATAAATAAATAAAAACCTAAATGGGGCATTTAAATAAATAGCTTATCTCCATTATGTACTGTATATATTTGTAAGATACAGTTATTGATTAGATTAATTTATTAAATTTAGTGAGGAAACCTGCACACGCCTGCGGAGAAACTCGAAGGTTGTGTGTGACTCGCACTGGGCCCGCGTGGTCGACTAAGGCCCGATCGCCCTAATTCTGGGTAGGCTCGAGCCCCTCGGTGGGGACGTATATAAGCTGATAAAGTGATTAAATTTCAGCTTATTTTAAATAAACTGAATGAATGATTTAGGTTTAATTTTATAACAAAAGTTTTACGAAGTTAAAATCATTGTTGGCAACACCAAAAATGATTGAAAGAACAAATGGATGCAGAGTGAATTCCAGTTAACATATAAAACGATTATCTAGGCTCCGATTAGCTTTCATGGCAGCTTAGCTGCCAAAGCTACAGGGAGTTGTTAGTGGGTAGTGCGACTAGTGCGGTCCTGGGCCTGCGCATATTTATAAATATGTACTTTAAGTAAATATGAGTATGTATGTATATACAAGTAGGCGCAGGGCTGTGAGTCCCACATAACCAATACAGCCGGCTGTATCGAAATGCATAAACGCATTTATCCTCCTACCCCCTCCCCATTCCGAGCACGGCATTCTGTTTATGTTCATCGAGTTGTGAAGTTAATCCACAACCAAACTTACCCACGAGTTTTATTGTCGAGGAAAATCCTTTACATTTTGAAGGAGACACATTTGGCACCTGGCAGTGTGTGTTAATTCAAAGTCTTAAAACATGTTCATTAGGGCAAAACCAACAAACGCGAATACATGTAGTAGTTTTAAGAGAAACTGTGTCTTTACAAACCCCTTTATCTCGGCAACCCCTTGAACAGTTTTGCTCATGATTAAGGCGGAAATATTACAGATTTTCGTTCATTTTGACGTCAATTATTCCTAAACGATAGAAAACTCAAGGTTCAGAAAAATACCCTTATTGTTGATGATGTTACTTAAAGTCGAAAGCTATGAGAAACACGATTGAGCAGTTTTGGCTCGATAGAAAAAAATCCCAAAGATAGGTCTATATCGTTACTTTCAACTCTAGATAAGACTAATATTTTGATTGAAATATATTTTTTTCAAAATATACAACAATATTTGCTATGATAATACAAAGTGAGGAATGTTATTATGTTTTATACTTTCATTGTAGTTTTCGATTGAAACGAAAAACCATTGAAAGAGTGTGGTTATTTTCTTTACTCTTTACACGTAAAGAAAAAGACAGGGACAACTGTACCAATCAATACCTTGCCTTAAACTCAAAAAATACTTTTGTCTCATTAATTCGCCTACCGAATTTCACGTCGTTCTTTTTTTTTTTTAATTAAAAATTTGAGTGCGTTTGGCTGCACCTCACCTGATGGTAAATGCCGATGCAGCCGAGGATGTAACACGCAAGCTCAAATAGTGCCTATTCACTCTCGTCTTGAAGATTCCTAAATTATACGAATCGGGGAATACAGACGCCGGAAGGAAATTCCACTCCTTGGCCGTTCGCATGATGAATCAACGATACTCGCGTTATCGTCAAACAAACCTTTACACACACATACAAACGCTGGATTGTTCCAGTAGACTCGGAGAGCTTCGCTCGCTTCGCACGGTCATTCATACAAGTTCCCCCCATACAAAAAATGTGATTGTTTTTTGTTCTGTCAGTGTGTGTTTCTATTGCAGCTATAACAAAAAACCGGCCAAGTGCGAGTCGGACTGGCTCAAGAAGGGTTCCGTACCATTATCTATAAAAATCACGTTTGTTGTATGAAAGCCCCCCTTAAATATTAATTTTATTTTAATTTAATTATTTATTTTTAAAGTGAATAATACAACTCAATATACTGTGAATATTTCAAGCATCTACCTGTTGCCGTTATCAATATCGGGCAAAAACGAGCAAAAAAATCACGTTTGTAGTATGGGAGCCCCCTTAAATATTTATTTTATTCCATTGTTTTTTATTTTTTGTTATAGCGGCAACAAAAATAAATCATTTATAAAAATTTCAACTGTCTAGCTATCACGGTTCATGAAATACAGCCTGGTGACAGACGGACGGACAGACAGTCCTTCGGGTACGGAACCTTAATAAAAAAAACATATATAAAACGTGATTATTTTGCTTATACTGGTGGTACTCGCTAGACTCGCACTTAGCCGGTTTTTTAAAATAAAAAAGATTGCTTTGTAAATTGTGTATTTGATTACATTTTACAAAACTCTCAAAGTGTAAAACAAAATATTATCGAGTATCAAGTAAACAAGTCCCAAATGACAAGTCTAATATCAAGTTGTTACGAAACAGCAATAAATATTTTATTAGTTTTGTACGAGTTGGCCCCAGTGGGGGCAGGGTTCAACTTTTCACATAATCTTTCCTCGCATGCATAATTTTGGGATAATTTTTGTTTTTGCTATAAATTTTTAGTGCTTTAAGTTGAGTTCTTACTGTATTTTATTATGGCCATATTTTAGATCCTTTTTTATTTTTTTTATTTTTGATGTGTAACATCTTTGCTCTCGCTTTCCTGCAATTTGTGGGAGTGATTTCGTGAAATGGGACGGAAATGTGTAACAGGAAATGCGAACGTTTTTTAATTCTCGAAAACTAAGGTTGTCATAGCCATGCAGCCTAGTGTGATGGCAAAGGCAAAGATGACATACTACTATTCGAAGGGTCGGCCCGTGAATGTACGACCCGATAATAGGTCTCGTTTTTTTTTCAAGCGCGGTGACATCCATCCGTAACTGATAAATATTTTTTTAAGTCTCAAGAGTGTTGTGATCCTATAGCGTAAATAAGACTTTTAGTACAAAAGGCGGTAGCGATTTTCACCTCTGTAAAAATTAATAGATTTTGACCAATTTTTGCAGGTTGTCAGTTAAAACATAAGCTAGGTTTATAGGTTGAGATTTAAGGGTTCCGTACACCTACCAAGTGACCAACGGATACCCTATTTCTAAGCCCTCGCTGTCTCTGTCTGTCAGTATTTGAAAAAATACAGATTCTAATATCATTGAAAAAATCATTGACAAAGAACTGAATGCATACATGGAAAAGAAATAACTTTTATCAAATGAACAAAATAACCCTCGCTGTCTCTGTCTGTCAGTATTTGAAAAAATACAGATTCTAATATCATTGAAAAATTCATTGACAAAGAACTGAACGCATACATGGAAAAGAAATAACTTTTATCAAATGAACAAAATAACCCTCGCTGTCTCTGTCTGTCAGTATTTGAAAAAATACATATTCTAATATCATTGAAAAATTAATTGACAAAGAACTGAATGCATACATGGAAAAGAAATAACTTTTATCAAATGAACAAAATTACCCTCGCTGTCTCTGTCTGTCAGTATTTGAAAAAATACAGATTCTAATATCATTGAAAAATACATTGACAAAGAACTGAATGCATACATGGAAAAGAAATAACTTTTATCAAATGAACAAAATAACCCTCGCTGTCTCTGTCTGTCAGTATTTGAAAAAATACAGATTCTAATATCATTGAAAAATTCATTGACAAAGAACTGAATGCATACATGGAAAAGAAATAACTTTTATCAAATGAACAAAATAACCCTCGCTGTCTGTGTCTGTCAGTATTTGAAAAAATACAGATTCTAATATCATTGAAAAATTCATTGACAAAGAACTGAATGCATACATGGAAAAGAAATAACTTTTATCAAATGAACAAAATAACCCTCGCTGTCTGTGTCTGTCAGTATTTGAAAAAATACAGATTCTAATATCATTGAAAAATTCATTGACAAAGAACTGAATGCATACATGGAAAAGAAATAACTTTTATCAAATGAACAAAATAACCCTCGCTGTCTGTGTCTGTCAGTATTTGAAAAAATACAGATTCTAATATCATTGAAAAATTCATTGACAAAGAACTGAATGCATACATGGAAAAGAAATAACTTTTATCAAATGAACAAAATAATCCTCGCTGTCTCTGTCTGTCAGTATTTGAAAAAATACAGATTTTAATATCATTGAAAAATTCATTGACAAAGAACTGAATGCATACATGGAAAAGAAATAACTTTTATCAAATGAACAAAATAACCCTCGCTGTCTCTGTCTGTCAGTATTTGAAAAAAATACAGATTCTAATATCATTGAAAAATTCATTGACAAAGAACTGAATGCATACATGGAAAAGAAAGAACTTTTCTCATATGAACAGCAAGGCTTCCGGAGAGACAGATAGACCAGCTTGGCTTTATTTGACTTATTAAAAAGAAGTAAGTACTGCAAATATTGACATAAGGCAACACGTTAGTGCTGTATTTATGGACATGACGCAAGCTTTTTACTATGTTGACTAGAAATTATTTTACATAAACTTGCTTATAATGGAATTAGAGGAAATATTTTTAAGTCAATAAAAAGCTACGTAATTAAAAGGAAGCAGGCAATACAATGAACTGGGTAAACTCAATATCGACAAAAATACTAAGAAATATATTGTTCACGTCAAAAAGTTATAAAATACGGGGTGCCCCAGGGCAGCATGTTGGGGCCTCTGTTATATATAATTTATATAAATGACTTACCTAGACACATAGATACATACTATTTGCTAATGGCAGTCTGGTAGTGATAGAGTGCAAAAATAAGAGTTCTTATCAACATCAAATAAATAGCACATTATATAGGCATAATTTCTTAGTTGAAAAAACAATATCCTGGTACTAAACCTATTAAAAAAAAATTACAATGTCGACAACGTGTCCCCACTTCCTCCTTAGACATTAATTACAAAGATTTCAAAGTAGAAGAGGTGGAGTCTATAAACTTTTTAAGAGTAACAATGGACATGTCACTTACATGGAAGGAACACGCTGTAACACTGTGCTCAAAACCATCCGGATTCCAGTTAGGTGTTACTTTTTAAAATCAGGAAAAGTATGGGTACATGCATATAATGGTTTCGGTAATAAAGAAGGTAAAAATTTGAACTACACATTTTAACGAACTACTTTTTTAGGGTTCCGTTCTCAAGGATTCCAAAGGAATCCTATTAAAACCAGTCTAATGTGTCTATTTCTTGTCAAAGTGTTGTAGTGATTAGTTCAGATTATTACAAATTACTAATTAGGGACTGACGACCTGGAGAAGGTCGTGGGAATCCGCTGAATGAAGGCAGCGCAGAAATCTCTAAGATAGGCCTTTCTCCAGCAGTGGACGTCTTTCGGCTGATTGGATGACCTATAACATAGAAAAGAAGTGGTAAATGTCCTTTATCAGAGTTAAGGCTAAATATGAAGGTCTGCTCCCCGCATCTACCTGCTGTGCCCTTACATGGTGCGTGTACAGACTACAATCAATGTTTCATTCCACCTTTATGTTATGCACATGTATGCAGAAATAAATGAATTATGAAAAAGAATAAAACGTGTGTGCGTCATGCAAGCCGCTTCACTATTAGTACTGGTACGGAGTCCAGCGGATATCAGTTTAATCTACTACAAAACACCAAATATCTGCGTATTCTCGAAACAAGAACGAACAAGAAAAGGAGAACGTAACTTCTGTTCTGTGACCCCTGTAAAATTTGTCGGGAATTCAATTTACTTTTTATAGCTTTTTTTAGTGTGATCCCAAACTGACCGCTTGACTTAGGGCACTGTGTTCTGTATAGTAGGGTAAAAATGATTTAAGACAAGACTCGGACTCTGACAGGACGTCATAAACAAAAAGCGTCAAAACGTCATAGTTTTTTCTTTATAGCGAAGCGTCATTGATAGACTATTTTTAATTTTTAATTCATGTTTTGATTAGTTAAAATATACGTACCTAACGTAAAGCCGTTGAAGCCGGTTGATATCACTAAATGTCAGAAGTTAAGTCGTGTCATATGTCTTTTTAGGCGGATTTAAAAACTTCTGACAGTGAGATTCGCCACTAGACCTTACAATCTCCACCAACCCGGACGTGGCGTGGTGTATGGGGTATGGCCTAATCTTCCCCAGTTTTGAAAAGACTAGGGTCGTTTATGAATTGTTTACAAATATTTACACACTGTCTTCTCTGCTTCTTATGTATATCTGTAGGTTTTATTTTTGAAAGAATCAGACACTTGGCTATAGCTTACTAGACTGACTTTAGGCTTATTTTCTGCAATCGTCTTATTTAAAGGCGTTTTAAATTTTCGGCTTTCTTGGTGCACGCATTTGATTTTCACTAATGACCTGGTAGAAGCATCAGTGCTGCAAATCCTTATAAGGGTTTTCAGCATCAAAGCTGATCCTTGTCATATTTAAGTAGGTACACATAATTGAAGCTTTTACAATAAGTCGTTTTTATGTTATGTTGCATTATATTACCTGTTTCTTGCTTGTGTGGGCTTAGTTGGGAAACGTTCACATTGTAAGTTTAGTGGTATACAATAAAATATAATATAAGATCCTATCCTTATTTAAGTCAGCAAATAAAAAGAAGTAATTCTTTATTTTTAGTTACACAGGTGTAACAAAATTGACAAAAAACCTTTCAATACTTTTTACTTATCATTCTCTAAAATTTTCCTTAAGATTCTCGCTGTCGATTTAAAAAAAAGAACTCTACACAGTCTCAAAGCCTTTCTACCGGAGTACTCAATTCATATAAAATTTTAGATATAACCTCACGTTTTAAGCTATAGCTTACTAGCCATCTTTGGCGTCCTTCAAGTCGCGGCTGAAGCTATGGCTTGTCGAGCGAGCCTTTTATAGTTGGGAGGAATTTATAAATTATAAATAACCGTTTTTTATTTTTGTTTCTTTTCTTGAAAGAAAAATGTTTCAAATTTAATGTATTATTATTTTTTTGCTATGTGTGATGTACCTACTTAAATGTATAGTATTCTAATTTTATACTTACAATTATTTCTTGACTTGTAAATGCATTATCCTTTACCAATAAATGACTATTATGACTATTATTATTATTAAGCCAATCAAAACCACTTCTAACATGTACGTACACTGTACAGTTGTACACGCATACATTCCCATCAAGATCACTCTAAAATACTCGACAGCATTTGCTAAGACGTCATCGATAAAACGCACACACATAACACACGATACCGCACACATGTTTCAAAAAGTTGCTTTAGCTTGACAGTCCGCAGCATTCAACTTAGATAAACTTTTGTTTGATCTGAGCCGTAGTGCTAGACCAATTTCATCGTAATATCCTGCTTTACAATTTAGCATCAATCTGTTGTATCGTTGAACAAACTAGCAATTACTATTACTTACTTGAAATTCAAGCATTTAAATTTTTAAGGATTGTCGGTGGCGTTATGACAAGTCCTGTCCGGGAGGTCGTGATTCGAATCCGAAAGTCCGAATAAGTTTTTGAATTTAGATTTCAGTACGTTTATCCGACGCTCTAACGGTTGTTAGGGTTTGCTATTTTAAATGTTATTTTTGAGCTATCTCTTTATTTATTCGACAAAGATCGAATTTACTTTGGTAGATTTAATATTTATGCTCTAGCAACTCAATAAATTAATAAGGCCCGATCGCCCTAATTCAGGGTAGGTTCAAGCCCCTTGGTGAGCTGATATGATGATTATTCGACAAAGATCGATTTTAGTTCGGCAGATTTAATATTTTTGCTGTAGCAACTCAACTAATCTCGCTTGTGATTGGCTGAGCCAAGGCGAACGTTTAAGATGCGCGTATATTTCAACCAATGAGAGAGATCGTTTTCCCCGCCAAAAAAAACATACGCTTGGCGGTAGCCCATTGTCAAAGACAGTGGTATCTAACAGAAATTAAAATAGAGAAGTAATAATAACCACCTGAGTTTTCTTTAAAACTATTCTAAGTACACTCGGGTGTTTGGTTCAATTTACACTTCAGAAGTTGAACATAGACCAAATAATACGTGAGTAAACGCCCAAAATTTATAAACGATTTGCTATTGCATTTGCGTTACATTTAAAGTAATAAAATTACGTAATCTTTGTGTCACGTATTTCTCTCTACCAAATGATTTTTGCCATTGTATTTTAAAACTATGTACATGATACTGTATTAGGGATCCCTCAAATTTAACTTTTGACCATGTGGTCATATGGCATTTATCGCTTGTATTAGTTTCAAAGGAGTTCAAAATTATTAAGTAACCTGAGTATCTGATTTTTACTACATGGTGAAGGAAAACGTCGCAAGGTAACCTGCACGTGCCTGCGAAGAATCTCAAAGGTTATGTGTGAAGTCGACCAACCCGCACTGAACCCGCGTGGTCGACTAAAGCCTGGTCGCCCTAATACAGAGTAGGCTAGAGCCCCTCGATAGGGACGAACATGAGCTGATATGATAAAATTTTTAACCGAGTGCCCAAGAAACAGGGTAATGTTATTTGGTGTGCGTTCGTGTCTATGTGTATGTATATTATGTTTCTTTGGCTGAGCTTTGCCGCCTAAACGGCTTGATATATTTAGGAGTGCGAGTATCCCCATCTCTTGTAACCTTTGTACTTAGTTTTGACAATAAAATATATCTTATCTTATCTTGAAGACACATTTGAACTCAGTCCGGTTTAAATTTTTATTCATTTTTTTTAAGGTTACTATTGTGACTTCCTAGAAATTCCGTATTAGATAGACACCCTTCAAAACCTTTACACCCAGTGAAAGGAATCTAGTTCATGACGGAAAATCGTGATTTGTTTGAACCCTCCTAAGGTCGTGAAGTTAGGGCAGCGATCGGAAAACTATAACTATTCCGTTGACTTTACGCAGTTGTTAAAACTTTTGTCGTTAACAACAATCGTGTAGTTAACTTTCAGAGAGTATTTAAGTGGGTATCAACTTTTTTCTTATGTCAAAAACTTCCTGTAGATACCAAGTCAGAATAGAGGAGCGTGTGCCATAAAGATCAAATCCGATTGTAATGTTTTAAAAGAAGTGTTTACCCGCAGACGGGGCGATCCGGAAATCTGTAAAAACGCCAAGAAAAATGCAACTTTTCATACAAACGGCGATAACTATTTTCACCTCTTAAATGTTAACCGATTTGGACCTATTTTTGATAAGTTGTCAGTTGGAACAAAATTTTAGTTTTTTATATTAATGATTATAAATAAATAAAAAATGGCCAAAATTAGTTTTAGTATGAAAACACGTAAACGACAATAAAATTAAACTTATTTATCGAAAAAAATAAAAACGTACAAGCTCAGCTTTTATCCTGACTGATAACCTATCAAAAATTGGTCCAAATCGGTTAACATTCAAGAGGTGAAAATCGTTATCGCCGTTTGTATGAAAAGTCGCATATTCACAATCCTCTTAAGTGAAAATGTGAAACTGTCATGTGCGTTGTAAGTATGTTTTTATCATGTAGTGTGTAAACTTATTTAAATGTAAAGATATTTTTGTAACACTCAAAGAGATATCTTTGAATTCGATTGTACCAAGTTAGAATAAAGGAACGCGTGCCATAAAGATCAAATCCGATCATCCGATCGTAATATTTTAAAAGAAGTGGTTACCCGCAGACGGGTTGATGCGTAAATCAGTAAGAACGCCAAGAAAAATGGAAGATTTTATTCGTCCACATTTGATGACGCCTTCGCATCATGCAACATGGGATATGACGATGATGGTGAAGAGGGAAGCAGGCTTACCAAAATTCCCCAACGCAATGGGGAACTGGCTATTTTAGTGTCAAAACGTAACAAATTTGGCTGCAAGACTTAGATAAGATGCTAATAGCTAGCCAGGTGAGTATAAAAAATCATCAACCAAACCGAGTTTTACAAAGTAAATCCCCGTTCGGAATCGAACCAACGATTTCCGGGTGTGAAGCGAATAAACTAACCATTACGCTATCTAGTCGGCTCATGGCTGGTTTATTTCTTTATTTTCTTATTTATTACATTAAAACAATAATAGATTTAACCAAGTTTGTGCCAGCTCCAATGCAATCTGACGAGGATAATAATTGTTTGAACCGTTTGTCTCAAGCTCAGCCAGCATGAAGGACGAGGGTCGGAATGCAGATGTTTTTCCATTACAGTCAGAATATTGGTTTTCCTACTTTTTATCGTTATTGGTAAGTACGCTTTTAGGGTTCCGTACTCAAAGGTTGCCTAATGGACCCTTATAACTAAGCCTTGTCTGTCTGTCCGTCCGCCCTTTTCTTTAATCCGTAATAAGTGAACGGGCAAATTTGATGAGACAAGACACCTTATCCAAAACACTACTGGAAGGAAAAATCGAAGGAAAGAATGTATGAAGAATGTACGTGCCTGTGTGGACCAAATAATGCAGAAGACTGGTGTCGTGTTAGATCAGGAGTTTAAGGAATTGACACAGAACCCTTCAAAGTAGAAATTGCTCAACACACATGAGCTAAGCTCTTCACGCACAATATTATATATATATAGTCGGGAACACGAAACGAAAGTGCGTGCGTTCCAAAAGTGAACATTGTAGTTGGGTATGTGAATTGATGTTATTTTCCCAGCTGCAAATTTAAGTTTGTAATCGCAAAAAACTTTTTTAACTACAAATTAGCGATTTTCAGATTTTGGCTTTATTTGTGCTATGAGACCTTGCTTATTGCTGAATTTCATGATATGTTTTGATTTACTTGTAAGTGTAGTATTTATGTGGAATAAATGGCCGTATTTATTATTGCTTCAACTTAGAAGCTTAATATTTAGGGTTCCGAATTCAACAAGGAACCCTTATACTAGTAGTTTCACCAAGTCTGTCCGTCTGTCCGCAGATTAGATCAGAGCCTGTTAGTACTAGAAATCTTTAATTTGGCATGGGTAATCATATTAATCACTCCGACAAAGTGGTACAATAAAGTATTACAAAAAAAAATTAAGGGTATCTCCTCTACATAAAAAGAGGGGGCGAATTTTTTTTGTTAATGTGTTCTAACGTGTGGGGTATCGTTGAATAGGTCTTTCAAAACTGTTTTCGATTATGGAATTGGTTTGTGAAATATTAAGCTTTAAAGTGCAAAGAACCCCGCACAAAATGTTCGGTAAAAGACGTTTGTTTGATTTGGCTGAAATTTTGTTAAAATATAGTCTCTAATTTTCTGATCAACTGTGTGAAGTTGCAACTTTAATTAATGACTAGTTTTTAAAATATAACTATTTTTATATAACACCGTTGCATATAAAACAAATATATTCGTAGTCGTTTGCCGTAAAATATTTAACCGAAAATACTGGGGATCATCATACAGTGTCTGAATATCCCGAGTAATTAAAAAGTTACAATTATTCCAAATACGAGTGTCAGCATTAATGTTGACAGGTAATCCACCGGCTTCATCTCGCCTTTCCATTGCTAATTCAAGTAAAATGTCGGAGTTAGAGTTGAGTGTGACCCCTACTGGCTAAATAGCTTTCAGGACATCTGAAAAAATTGTAAATAGTAGGGCATATTATCAACTAGCTTTTTCCCGCGGCTCCGCCCGCGTGGACATGGTTTTTATGACTGTCTTTAAGGGGGTGATTAGTAAATTATGTCGTTTCCCACCTACTCTACCATCTCTGTGCAAAAAATCACAACAATCGAGTATTTTTTTAGTCCCCTTAGGAACTGTATCAGATTATGCTATTTTCCCGGGATAAAAAGTAGCCTATGTCCTTCCCCTTGACACAGGCTACCTGCATGCCCAATTTCATAAAGATTGGTCAAGGCGTTGAAGCGTGAAAAGGTAACAAACAAACACATTTTCACATTTATAATATTAGTGATGAATAAGGATGTAAAAGGAAAACTATCACGGCTAAGTAGGCTTTGTATGAACTAGACTTTACCAAGAACATATTTTTATCAGTTGTGTCTACCGTTTGCAAGTTATAGGTATAGGCCACCAAACTCGACATCATATCAGCTGATAAATACGTCCCCACCGAGGGGTTCGAGCCTACCCTGAATTGGGGTAATCGGATCTTAGTCGACCACGCGGGCTCAGTGTCTATCTCTTGACTACTGTGAAAAGGAAAAATTTGTGTCAATAATATCATAGATGTTTATTTATATTTTTTTTCTTTTCCCACACTCACAAGAACACACATATACACACACATCCATACACACGCACACACACACACGCACACACACACACACACACACACACGCCCCCCCCCCCCCCCACACACACACAAACACACGCACGCGCAGCTTAACCTATTCTTGTTTATTTTTTATTTCATAAAATTGAAAACGGGGCGGGACGTGATTTTAAAAGTCAAAGTCAAAGTCAAATCATTTATTTGCCAGAACATTAGTTGAATACATGGTGTTCTTAAATATAAGGTATCTTATGTCCCACCATCAATGGCATGCAAATATACATATTATAATATAACCTAGGTTTGACAAACTATCATAAATTTTTGTCGCTGAGAAATTCTTTTACTGAATAGTAACATTTGTTATGTAGCCATTCGGTCAATGTAGATTCGAAACAAAAATTTGAACAAGTTTTAATGTGGATAGGGAGGTTGTTGTAAACACATATTGCCATACAGAAGGAATTATGCTTGTGGACTTGAATAAGGAAGATAGAGTCGATCTTTATGACGCGTAGCCCTCTCGAAAACCTCTTCATGCGTTTTAAAATATGCAGCAGTAAAGTTCTTTCCTTGTTTATCTTTTACTCCTACTTCACTAAGCATGTTCTATTCTTGTATATCGAGGAAAGGGGGCCTGGTGAACTATACTACAAGATTTACATCTTATTTTAGGCGCCAGTCTCCACCAACATATCTTTGTACACACGGCGCCACATCAAGCTATACAAAACCAGTATACGCGGGGCTCGAGTATGTTGAAACGCACAGGCGTCGCGGCCAGCTTATACTGTTTGTATAGCTTGATGTGTCACCGTGTATACATTATATATTTTTTTCTTACTGTACCTTATGAATATGTTTGTGGGAAGAAATAAATTGTGATTTTGATGTTTTTTTTGTTTTGACAAGGTTGCGTTCAGCGCTCGAGGTCGAAAACTTTCATTATTCTTAAGCCAACATCGATAACAATAATAAAAAAAATTTTTGAACTGCGGAATTCAACATAGGGTAAGGTTGCGTTAGTCGTACCGTTGCCTAAGTCGTACCTTACCAGTACGGTTTTTCAGTTCAGAAATAGTACCTGGTCGGCCGAGCTTTGCTCGGGGCATAGTAGCCAGAGTCGTTAAAAACTTTAAAAAAATACGCTACCTATGATACACTTTGCGCCAATTATTAGTCACCAAGTCACCAGGAGCAGCTGCAAGCGCCTATGTGGCGTAATGGTACATCAGAAGTTCGCAGGTCCATTCCTAGCGGAATACAAATTTGTAAAACTTGGTTTTGTTGGTAGATGGGCATTTTCTAAGCCCGCCTAGATAGATACTACCATCTTCATCATCGTCATCATATCAGCCGAAAGACGTCCACTGCTGGAAAAAGGTCTCCCCAAGGATTTCCATGACGCCCCGCCCTGTGCTGTCCGCATCCAGCGGCTTCCCTAGATCCTCACCAGGTCGTCGGTCCACCGCGTAGAAAGCCTGCTTACGCTACGTCTTCCAGTGCGCGGTCACCATTCGAGAACTTTATTGCACTAAAGGTCGTCTGTTCTACGAGCTATGTGCCCTGCCCACTGCCACTTCAGTTTAGCGATTATGTCGTTTACTTTGGTTCTCTTGCGGATCTCCTCAATTCAGATTCGTTTGCGTAGGGAAATTCCGAGCATAGCTCACTCCGTTGCCCTTTGGGTGACCTTGAGCCTTCTTATTAGTTCCTTTTGTCATCACTGGAAACACACACTGATCAAAGGCCTTAGTCTTGAGACACTGCGGTATTTGGGACGTAAAGATATTGCAAAGCTTCCCGAACGGTGCCCAGACGAATTGAATTCGTCGATTGATGTCTTACTTGAAGTTGAACCTACCAAGCTGGACTGTTTGCCCCATGTGTACATACTCGTCAACAACTTCCAGTGTAGTCTCCAACCTTTAGAGGAGTAGGTGCGACACGTACATTTAACATTATTTTCGTCTTGTCCATGTTTTTTTTAAGACCCACTTGTTAAGAGACTTTACTGAGGAAATCGAGCATTGTGCTTAAATCTTGCATAATCTCAGACATGACCACGATATTGTCAGCAATTGTTTATGTACTCGCCGTTGGTATTGATGCAGAGTCCCCCCTCCCCAGTCCAGAAACTTGAAAACGTCTTACAGGGTGCGTGTGTGTACGTGTAGCCGGTTGTACATTGCGTTGGTAAATCTGCTTGGTAAGTCTGCTTCCATCTTCGACATCATTGTCACTTACCATCAATTGAGATGATCCCAAGAGCCTGTGAATCCTTACTAATATTATAAATGTAAAAATGTGTTTGTTTGTTATACCTTTTCACGCTTCAACACTTGACCAACGTTGGTGAAATTTGGCATGCAGGTAGACTGTGTCACGCGAAAGAAAATAGGCTACCTCTTAACCCTTAAAAATAGCAAAGTTCGATACAGTTCCTAAAAGAACTGAAAAAATATACTTTTGTTGGTTCATTTCTTTCACATCGCAACGGAACAATGAGTTGTTGTGTTTTTTTGTACAGAGATGTTTAAGGGATGGGAAATAACATTAATTACTAATTAGCATATACTGACGTGTCCCGAGGGATCAGAGGACAACTCATTTCCACGCTCGCGCACGTCGGCGTCGCAACGGAGCAATTGATTGAAGTGATTTTTTGTATAGAGTTGGTTTAGGGGGTGGGAAGTGACATGGACTGCTAATCTGAATATCCCGATATAGTTCCTGAGGGTTCTGAAAAAATACTCATGTCTACGTTCGCAAGCAGGTTGCGGCTCGCGCACCACTTACCCTCAAATACAGTTATAAAAACGATGTCCACGCGAGCGAAGCCGCAGGAAAAGCTATTTGTGTATAAAAAAGTACTCGATCTCACAGAAATTAATCCGATGGCATAAATTTTAAAGCTTAATACGTATTTTAACTTAATTATAATTTTTTTGTGGATTAAGCTTTTCTCTTGCGAAGAGATTAATTTTTTTCTTCTTTTCCTTTTGTTTTACTTAATATAGTTAGAATATTGTAATTGTACCCTGAAATTGAGAAGGATGATAAAGGAAATGTAACGAAAAGAAAGTCCTCTTTTAACTTGATTTAAAAAATTCCACTTGCGTAAATTTATTTTATGACTAAAATGAAATGTTGGCAGATTAAACGTTGAAAAGCTTTTAGCTTTCAATCAGGCATATCATCATCATCATCATCATAAAATCACCGGAAAAACGTCCACTGCCAGACAAAGGCCTCCCCCAAGGATTTCCACGACGACCGGTCCTGCGTTGCCCGCATCCAGGGGCTTTCCGCGATCTTCACTAGGTCCACCGCGTTCAGGTATATTAGGTCTTTACCAATGAAATTGCCGATTGTATAAAAAAGTTCAAAGATGAAAAATAATATTAAAAAAAGATTATTAAAACAAAAAAATTAACTCTCAAAACAGCATATGACTATTGGAAATTAAATACATATGCCTATTGTTTAGATAATTCAATAAACCGTTGGTCTTGTGCTTCATTGATTACGCCAAAGCATTTGACTGCGTTCAGTGGAGTACTATGTTTGATGTGCTTGCGGAAATGGGAGTCCCCCCCCACCTCATATTCCTGATACAGAATCTGTACCTAGATGGCACTAGCTTTGTGAAACTGGAAGACCAGCAGTCGAAGTCCTTCCACACTGAACGAGGCGTGCGTCAAGGCTGTATTTTGTCGCCAAAATTGTTCAACTTGTACGGCGAATACATTATGAGAAAAGCACTTGAGGACTGGGACGGAGGCGTATCAGTAGGAGGCTTGCGCATCACTAATCTCAGGTACGCTGATGACACGACCATAGTTGCATCGAGTGAAGTAGATATGGCAATTCTGCTGAAGAAAATAGAAGCTGAGAGCGCCAAACTCGGTCTTAAGATCAACCATTCGAAAACCAAGATCATGGTGGTGGACCGAGCGCAACTTCTGCCACAAACCGATGCACTCGACGGTTACGAAAAGGTTAGTCAATTTGTGTACCTGGGATCTTTGATTACAAATGAAGGCAGCTGTACAGATGAAATACGCCGAAGGGCCGGGATGGCCAAAAGTGCCATGGCGAATCTAGACAAAATCTGGAGGAACCGCGGTATTCGCCGGAAAACCAAAGTGAGACTTGTTCGGGCCTTGGTATTTTCGATTTTCCTTTACGGTGCAGAAACCTGGTGCTGCAAGAGCAACGACAGCAAGAAAATCGATGCTTTCGAAATGTGGTGTTGGAGAAGGCTGCTCAGAATTCCGTGGACCGCTATGAGAACCAACGAGTCCATACTGCAGGAGCTTAACATCACGACGAGGCTCTCAGCAATCTGCCACCAGAAGGCCCTACGCTTCTTCGGACATATCATGCGGTCTCCTAAGCATAGTCTGGAGAAACACATGATCGTGGGTCAGATGGAGGGAAGACGAGCCAGGGGCAGAGCACCCTCAAGATGGATAGACGCCATAAAGAAAACTGTGGGGCCGGACATCCAGACGGCAGTCCACAGCACTTACAACCGCAGCCAATGGAGAGCAAGCTGTTGTGGTCGCGATCCTCAGCACTGAGGGACCGAGGAAGAAGAAGAAGAAGAATTGTTTAGATATTTTGAGAGCACGGTGGCTTTAACCCCATGAAGTCGGGTTTTTTCACCCGAAAAAATCGCCTTTAATTATGCAAAAAATACACATTTTTAATTTTAAAGCTCTAGAGTTATTGCAGCAGTTTCTTTGTTACTATAGTCATATTTGGGAATACCCCGCATAAGATTTCGTCACTTTAAGGAAAATTCAAAAATATTAACTAGTCTAAAAAATTGCCCCATCTGACCACTAAGAAAAAGTCTTTGTTCCATTCAATGGTACATAGCTCAGGGGATGGGAAAATAAAAGACATGCCACTAGTTACTAATACTATAAGTAGTGTCACCTTAGGGTCAATCATAAAAACAATATACTTTTTATTTTCAGTAAAAAATGGCATGAACATTGTGGCCTGGCGT
This sequence comes from Coleophora flavipennella, assembly GCA_947284805.1. NCBI lineage: Eukaryota > Metazoa > Arthropoda > Insecta > Lepidoptera > Coleophoridae > Coleophora > Coleophora flavipennella. The sequence continues at coordinate 12,069,839 of OX369259.1, read as the reverse complement.
CTCAACTCACCGCAGACGCCGCATCGCGACGCGTATCGTCGCTCCGCCGCACCGCAACATTGGACTACCAACTCAATATGGATATCGACCTCCGGCCTCGGTGGGGGAGTAATGTGGTGACATCTGCTGTATCCGCCACTAACAAACTACGCTGTCACAGCTCAAGACTGAACCATCGATCAAACTATATGGAGAGTTGCACCTTCACCTCAATAGATGGCGCCATCATCGCAAGAAGGCTATTAACAAAGTATCTACAACGCACTATCAACATTTCCTTGCTCATAAGCATAATATATACAAGCGCCAACCATACACGGTTGGTCCACGGCCGGACCCCAGGCACACCACTTCGCCTGGCGGAGATATCTCCCTTTGTTCTCGTCATGTAGGAACACACCGTACCTACACAGGAAAATCTATGAAAAAATGTAGTCCTTCCGTTCCCACAGGAAAAATGAAATTTCTAAAGTCCAGAAAAAGTAGACCCCTCCATTTATACTAGCAAAGAATGTACCAAGAGGTCTTGTTCTGTTGGAAAGTTTTGGTGCGGAACCCTGATTGTGTGACCCCGACTCGCACTTGGCCGGTTTTTTGTTAACTTGGAGTTTCTATATCTCCCGCATCATACCCCGGAAATATTTAAATACGATAGCACCACATTTCACCGTCACTTTATATTATCATGAGCATGGAAAAAGCTAATATTTTGTTTTCAAACAATTTAACATTTACAGGATCGTATTTCGGTAGCAAAAAGTTCATCATCATCATCATCATATCAGCTGGACGAAGTCCACTGCTGGACATATGCCTCCCCCAAGGATTACCACGACGAGCGGTTCTGCGCTACCCGCAACCAGCGGCTTCCCGCCACCTTCACCAGGTCATCGGTCCACCGAGTGGGAGGCCTGTCGCACTCAAGAACTGTACTGCCCCAGCGCCCATCTGTTTTACGAGCTATGTGCCTTGCCCATTGCCACTTCGGCATGGTCACATTTTTTATAATTTTAGTTTTTGTGAGGTTGATTTCAAGGCCACGATCAGAATTTAACAATTTTTTTTAATTTATATGTAAAATTCAGAAGGTTTAGAGACATAGGAGAAATATTGATAAATCGTCTACAAATATATTACAATGTCAGTCTTTTATTAAATCAAAAACAGTACGCAGCCTGAAATACTGCCATAATAACCGTATTGTGTAACTCTTATCTACTCTGATCTTTTATTACTCTTTTTACCTTTACACTATTGTGGCATTAATTTCCTGTACAGTTAGAAAATTATTATTATTGACTTAATTGTGTTTCTCTTGAATCCATCATAACAGCTCAAATACGTCCCCACCAAGGGGCTCGAGCCTACCCTGAATTAGGGCGATCGGGCCTTAGTTGCCTAGTGCGGGTTGGCCGACTTAACACACAGCCTTCGAGTTTCTTCGCAGGCGTGTGCAGGTTTCCTCACAATGTTTTCCTTCACCGCACGAGCGTCGGATAAACGTACACATGAAATCGACATATAAAAACATACATATAAACACATTGTACGTAAAAGGATTCGAACCACGACCTCCCGGACAGGAGATAGCGGCCATTGCCATTACGCCACCGACGCTTGAATTAGCACAGAGAAATACCCTCTTCTTAAATCTTCAATCTCATAAATGATTTTATAAATTTGATTTCTAGAACTAAAAATAGTCTCTGAGCAAAGACAACGACAGAGGGACAGACAGCCATTGTGAAACTATTAGGGTTCCTTCTTGACTTCGGAACCCACTGACCTCCATTATACAATAACTACTAAATATTCCATACGAAATTAAAGTACCCCTCGAGCGTCTTGGGTACTAAAATTGACATTTACCTATGACTTGACATTTGACATTCTATGGACACTCGCGATGCTATCACGCTGCTATCAGCGCAAAAATAGCGAAAATCAAGTACAGCCTCTCAACAAGTAGGTCTTAGAATGATCATGGACAAGACGAAAATTATGTCAAACGTCCTTGTCATACCTACTCCTCTGAAGGTTGGAGGCTCTACACTCGAAGTTGTTACAGAATATGTGTACCTGGTATAAACAGTCCAGTTAGTTAGGCAAAACTTCGAGAAAGAGATCAATAGACGAATCCAACTCGGCTGGGCAGTGTTCGGGAAGCTTCGCAATATCTTTACATCCCAGTTACCGCAGTGTCTTATGACCAAGGTCTTCGACCAGTGTGTGTTGCCAGTGATGACATACGGAACTGAGACATGGTCGCTTACTATGGGCCTCATAAGAAGTAGGCAGGCCTCCCACTCGGTGGACCGATGACCTGGTGAAGATCGCGGGAAGCCGCTGGATGCGGGCAATGCCGAACCGGTCGTCGTGGAAATCCTTGGGGGAGGCTTATGTCCAGCAGTGGACGTCCTTTGGCTGATATGACGATGATGATGATGATATACCCAGTGTCACTCTCACAGTAAATACAAATCTAACGACACCTCTCGAGCTAAAATCCATTGCGCCGTTCAGGCCGCAGAGCGTGCCAAGCATTTGAATTTGGCGCCGAAAATCCACTTATTGTTTTTTTATTTTGATATACCCAGTGTCATTTTCACAGTAAATACGAATCTAATGACACCTTTAGAGCTAAAATCCATCGAGCCGTTCAGGCTGCAGAGCGTGCCAAACAATTATACATACTTAGATACATACTCTCGAAAAACATAACCCTCCTTCTGGCGCATTCGGGTAAATAATAAATAAACTCAAATGTATAAAGTTATATGAGCATATATTTTTCAATTTTGGATACTTATTTTAAATTATCAGTGACTTTTGATAGGGACTCTTAATCCCTCCCTGTGACTCACTGGCGGAATATTTACAGTATCACTTATGGGTTAAGCGGTTTTCGCACGCAAACGAGGTATTACCTGATTTTGTTTGATACCCGACTTCTAATAGTTCTATTTCAGCTTTATTATGCAAAGCCAACAACGATTACACAATTCTCCATTTCGCTTGAGTCATAGTCAGACCTTAAAAACTTCTAGATATAGGACTTACCCAATGTTATGCCTTTATTATTAATACTGTAAGGATAGATGTTTGTAGTTATAAAAAATATTCATTGCCTACACACTTCAATACAATACACTACAGTACACTACACTACAACTACCTACCCTACCATACCCTACACCACACTACACTACCCTACCCTAACCCACTCTACCCTACACTACACTACACTACCCTACCCTACCGTACATAAGAACCTTAAAAAAAATTATTAGCGAAATCCGTTCACGCGTGATGCGATGACCGAGGGAAATAGAGATTAATTTTTATATAATATTTTACTATAATATAAAGATTTCTCTCTAAGCTATTTCTCAAGAAATTTCCTCAAATAGAGTTGCCAACTTTTTATAAAAGAAGTAGAGTATTTCTGATTATAGAGAGTCTAAATAAAGAGTACAGATTAATAAAAAAGAGTATCATTTAATCAAATTTAGAATGTATTTCTTAGTGTTTCTTTGCAGAATTAAACATTTTTTTAATTGTTTTTAAAAGTATTATAAGACTCCAAACATCCTTATTCAAAGTGAATATAGATCAGGAGCTCTTTTTTATCAATTATTAAAATTGAAAATACTAAATTGAAAAAATACCAATATTTTTAAAATTGTTTTTAATAGTATTACAAGACTCCAAACATCCTTATTCAAAGTGAATATAGATCAGGAGCTCTTTTTTTTATATTTTAATGAAAATACTAAATTTAAAAAATACCAATATTGCGCCTAAATAAAAATAAAATGGTTCATTTGGTTATAGCTGACTGAGATGAAGGGGCATGTGAATGTGACTTCTTCAACAACTTGTCATTGACATTACTTAGACGTGACTGATTGTGGCTGCGTTCAGAAATTTACAAGTTTTATTGCTTTGCGTAACAGTATATTATTAAGTTCAGTTAAAAGAAAGTCATTTTTTGTATTAAATATTAATTGGACATGTCTGATATTAGTAAACTATGTGCCAAAAAGTCAGTTTATGTAAAAAAGAGTATTTTAGCGTACTCTTTTAATGTTATAAATAGATTATAAAGTACACCTACACGAAATAGAGTACAATACTCTATTTAAGAGTACGGCTGGCAACTCTACCCTAAAATTGCGATTCAGATAACGCATAGTGTAAGGTTCCGCCGGGTTCTTAATTTAAAGTGTTTGAAGTAATTTTTAGGTTATTGTATCCAAAAGTAGCAAGGGGGCCTTATTATAAAGCCTACCACCATCCATGCGTCTGTTTGTCTGTTTATCTGTCCGTCCTTTAAAGGACTGTATCTAAATAGCCCTTTCCGGCCCGTCTTAAACGATCCTGCGTTCCAAAATTCAAACAAACTTAAACCTTGAAATTTTGTCATTTGTATAACATATTTTTTTAATAAAATGAATGTTATGTTTAAGTGTACTGACTGTGGCAATAGAGTTCATTTAAAAAGTGCATTTCCTTGACAAATAATTATAATATATATATAAAAGTCAATTGCTGTTCGTTTGTCTCGCTAAAACTCGAGAATGGCTGGACCGATTTGGCTAATTTTGGTCTTGAAATATTTGTGGAAGTTCAGGGAAGGTTTGAATGTAGTGTAGGGTAGGGTAGTGTAGTTTGGTGTAGTGTAGTGTATTGTAGTGTAGCGTAGGGTAGGGTAGGGTAGGCTAGGGTAGGAATGTGTAGTGTAGTATAGTGTAGTGCGGAGTAGTGTAGTGTAGTGTAATGCAGGGTAGGGTAGTGTAGGGTAGGTTATGTAGGGTAGGGTAGGGTAGTGTAGTGTAGTGTAGTGTGGTGTAGTGTAGTGTGGAGAAGTGTAGTGTAGGGTAGTGTAACGTAGTGTAGTCTAATGTAGGTAGGGTGGGGTAGGGTAGGGTAGTGTAGTGTAGTATAGTGTGGGTAGAATAGGGTAGGGAAGGGTAAGGTAGTGTAGTTTAGTGTAGTGTAGTGTAGTCTAGTGTAGTGTAGGGTAGGGTAGGGTAGGGTAGTATAGTGTAGTGTAGTGTAAGGTGGAACGAAATACGCCGGGACAGCTTGTAATATATAAAAAGTTGAAAAATTATAAGGTTTCTATACGAGAAAAGTGTTTTTTTGGTTATTTCCATATCTTAAGACTGTAATACATACAGTCGTCAAAATTGGTGAGATAAGAGAGCCATTTCCAAGTTAAAATAACAAACAGTAAAAGAGTGAGTCGTTCACACTTGGCCGGGTTTTATTACTCACTTGCGATTACGATTCAAAGCTTCAGTTCCATTCATAAAAGTAAAACTTGTGTTTTAGATTGGAATGTCTTTTTAGGGTTCTTTACCCAAACCCTCGGCACACCTCGGACACTGCATACAACGGGCGAGAAATTACATTTCAAAAAAATTATGTCGGAACAAACAAAATGGCGGCGAAATCCTATACGTTCGACAACCAAACTGTAAACAATCTGGGTGACGAGGGGGTGAGGTCGCAATCTAGAGAGCGGCAAGGAGTGTCCATACTGTATATTAGTACTAATATAATATATACTTTGACTTTACTAAGACTTTCAAAGTAATTTCGAGGTTACTTATACTTCTCAGGTTACGGTGGTGCCTGCCACTGTTTTTCGAAAACAAATCTATATATTTACGAACGTACGTAACAGTTTCGTAAATAAATTAACCGGCAACAGTTAAAATGTTAAAACAGCAATAATTGCCTACAAATTTAGAAGGAATTGTTATATTATGAATTTAGATACAATCGTATTGCATTTTCACTCGTCAGAAATTCTCCGAGTCGTACCCAGCTGCAAAGGAGCCTACGATACACATCGGGATTTTTTTCCCTCGGATACAGACGAGGGAGGGGGAAAATGCGTTTACGCATATACGCATACCAATACAGCCAGCTGTACTGGTTATGTGGGACTCACAGCCCTGTGCTTATATGCATACATATACATATATACATAAGGTATATTAAAATAAATATGCACAGGGCAAGATCCGCACTACCCACTAACAACCCCCTAATCTTTGGCAGCCTGGCTACCTTAAAAGCCTATCGGAGCGACGCCTCCTTCCCCTATGGGGGTTGACAGATTATGTAATGAAATCAGGTTCAATTAAAAGCTACGACGGAGCGTCTTTCGCTGGGACTACAGAACCTTAAATCACATTGGGGTATAACCCAAGCGCGATGAATGAAACCTACGTCTGAATATTACTGTGAATGAATATAGATAGATAGATAGATAAACCGTTTATTCACTGAACAGGCACAAAAAAACAATAAGTAATAGGTTGGTAATAATAAAGAAAAAAATATATAATTACGCTACTAAAACTAACTTATAGCTACTAATAAATACAATAAAATAAAATAAAATTGCAGTAAATGTCCGACCAGTGAAAAGTTCCTGCCTCAGCATATGTTATAGGTGAATGCCCATATTCTGCCAGGGCCCTCACCAGTCTGTGTACCGCGACAGTATACTATTATCAGTAATAACAACTCATAAAAAAATACCTATAAGCTTCCTGCAGATTAAACTACATAGTTTGCAGTTGCTTACTTAAAATAATACATATTCAAAAAATTGCAAAGAAAAACTGTTTGAGCGCACTCCGTGCCGAGAAGGACATAGATTAAAACAGTGTTAACGATTTTTATAACATAAAAAAACATCACTGTGATTGCACGAACGACTATTAAATATATATAAAGTCTAATAAAATTAGCTGAAACTATTTTAACTGGTGCTTTTACCCATGAAACTGAACAACTTTCCCCATGGAACCCATAGTCAAATCGCAAAAAAAAAATTGGCTCTCCCATACTAACTCGATCAGCTAATCAGCCAACTTAGTATGGGAAGTTCAAAAATTTTTTTTGAGAATTGACTATGGGTTTCATGGGGAAAGTTGTTCAGTTTCATGGACAGAAGCACCAGTTAAAATAGTTTCAGCTAATTTTGTTAGACCTTATATAGATGTTACGATAAAAAATACATCTTGATAGCTTGTGAATTATATTAGTTCGGGGAAAAAGTTTCTTCGTATTTTGTATGCAAATTCGAACAGGGCGAACAAAACGAGCTGCATCTTGAACCAGATTTCCCTACTGGAAACGCTTGAACCAAGTTTTGCAACAGATTGATACTGTATTAAATCCATAAACAGCACAAATTTTATTCGTGGCCTGTGTTGCATTTTTACCTTTTTTTACATCATTTCATATCATTTCAAAGTTTAGCAAATTTCTCGTTATTGTCCCTTATTTTCATAGACAGAAAAAACTGTTAAAAATGGCGGGACTATTTTTTTAATAAAATTTCGAAAGTTCACTTATTTATTTTTATTACTAGCTGTTTCCCGCGGCTTCACCCGCGTGGACCACGTTTCTATGAATTTTCGAGGGTGCGCAGTGCGCGAGCCGCAAGCGGCTCGCGAGCGTGGTAAAAAGTAGCCTATGTCTTAATCCAGGTCCTAATCTGTCTACCTACCAAATTTCAGCCAAATCCGTTCAGTAGTTTTTGCGGGAAAGCGTAACAGACAGACAGAGTTACTTTCACATTTATAATATTAGTAGGGATGACCAGCCAGGTACAAATAATTTAAGCAAAGATATTTGATTACAAATTTATAGTGACGAAATACGAAAAAACTTTTTCCCCGACCTAGGTATCATAAAACCCTCGGACAATCCTGAGCTCGGTGTCAAAATATATTAAAAACAAACCTTTTCTTTTGCTTTTAGCCGAGCTCTCATAAGCAATTCATCCGCAGGCAATCTTGCCACCTTTTAAACGCAGTACAATGTTACCACAGAAAGAATGAGCCGTAAAAACAGGCTTTCGACCAAAAATACCTCTTTATTTACAAAGAAGCGCTTCGCTTCGGGCTCGTAAAATAAAATGGAACAGAAGAACTTTATTGAAGCAAATAAAGTTAAACTTGTTTGTGACAATTTCATCAGGAGTTTAAACAGATATAGTTGACCATAAACACAACTTTCTTGTATTTGTGGTCTTTATTATCGTGGTGCAGTTATTATTTTATTTCATTTTACTATTTTTCAACTGACTTCCAAAAAGGAGGAGGTTCTCAATTCGACTGTATGTTTTTTTTATGTGTGACTTTTGACTGAGTGAACTGATTTGGATGAATCTTTAATTTATTTGAAAGCTAGTGCTTCCGTTATATAAATTTTAGTATACTCGGTGTAGTACTTTATTAGAAAATTAACAAAAACCAAAAATAATAATGCAAAAATGTACTAAGTTGTTGTTTTTTAACGTGTTTAGCGTTTTCAATTATTATCTATCGTGAACCACGATAGGATATGTAATAGCCCAAAACAAATAGGTGTGACAAGAATTATCTGTTTTTTAGGGTACCGTACTAAAAGGGTATAAACAGTTGTAACTTTCACAGATGATGTATTTCTGTTGCCGCTATAACAACAAATTAGAAAAAGTAAAAAAATAAAGGGAGTCTCCATACAAAAAACGGGTTTTTTGAAACATGAAGAAACTAGCGCCATCTAGTATGATTGTACGGAACCCTATGTGTGCGGTTCTGACTCACACTTGGTCGGTTTTTTAACCAACTTCATAAAATGGGGATTCTCAATTCGATTGTATGTTAAAGTTTTTCGTGTATATGCCTTAAAGCTGGAACACATCAATATGCACATGGATGTTTGGCGGCATTAGCAGTGCTCCGTCACTCGCTTATACCTACCTCAAAATGTACCTACACAAAGCGGCCCGCTTGGACTGACTATCGCAAGAAGGACGCCCCGCCGCACACTGGCGAAACGTTGCCAGTTTTATGCGACGCCGCCGGCACAGATGAGATACTATTACCACTATTTAGTAATCTGTGCTATTACACCTTACTGCCGGGTAGAGAGAGACCTCGTTGCATAAAATTGACAACGTTGCAGTAATGCGGTGGGCGTTGGCAGAAGAGTTGCCAACTACACCGTAATTATGGTAAATATACCGTATTTTCGTGTTGTTCAGTCTCGCCTACCGTAATGTGTATTAAGAATTTTCAAACAAATACCGTAGTTTTAGCATCAGCGCTTTTATAGAAAAACTGTATTTTTTAGGGTTTTGGCTATTGTTGCAAAAAAAACGTCTTATTTCTGTGTTGAATAAAAACAAGAAAAAAAACTTGAAAAAAAACCCGTTTTTTTTCTGTAACGTTGTTTTTTTTTCACAAGTACAGAACCTTACATTTAAATTTATAAGGAAATTTACTGTTGATATGATATTATTTAGAGTTCGTATCGAATATTATTATTTTGTATCTACTTTATATTTCTGGTTCAATAAAAAAAATCATGAAAATAATAAAAGTTTTTGGTTACATTAACCGAAATTTTCTATTAAGAACGGGAATTCCCCAAACAGACTAATACTATTGGATTCGCGGTGATTCCCTTTTTTCGTTATTTAACTTGAGACTTGATTTTGTATGGGAAAACCGTAATATGAACTTGCTAACACTGTTTTTGACCGAGTAGTTTGGCAACACTGCCAACTTGGCAGTATTGGCAGTTGGCTGTAACCCACTGTTCGAGCGAGTCGCGCGCAAAGTTGTAAGTTTTCTTGTGGGTGTATTTCTGCGTGACTAAAATGGGTCGCGTAAAAACATATTGTTCATTTTATGGATGTATGACAAAAAAGACAAGCAAGGAGCGATTCGGTCACTTACGGCCACATCCTCTAATGGCCACTATCCAAATTCCTAGTTCGCCCACATCCTTGAACGACCACTTCTTTTTTTGTACATTTCCTTGTTCGTCCACTTCTTTTTTCATACATTTCCTTGAACGACCACTTCTTTTATTGTATTTTTTTTAAGATAAAACTTAGTAAAAAAACTGTAAATGAGCGAGCGAAGCGAGCGATATTAGGTTCGGTCAGGTTTGATTGATTATACAGTCAAAGAGCCTCGCGAAGCAAGGCTCCCCCCCATGGGTAGCAGAAAAAGGCGAGTTAAAAAGGATACGGTCACTTTAAAAGGTGACGAGTTAAGAAAGTGACAATTTAGAAAAAAGACAAGTTTAAGAAAATGACGAAGTCGAACTGAAAGCACGTGGCCTTTCTAGTGTTATGGTCGTTCGAGCGACATGGACGTTCAGGGATGTGGGCATGCCAGGTATGTGGCCGTGCGAGGAAAGTAGCCCTAAGTGACCGGATCCGCAAGGAGGTGTCATTTTTTAAATTACTGGCAAAGGAGGAAAGGTAGGTAGGTGACCTTTCAGATATTAAACATTTAGTTTTCGTGTGTCTGATGTAATCATATTTAAGTAGGTACTTACCTAATAATCTGAGATTGAGATAGGTAGGTTATCAATATTATTGTGTATCAGAACCGTGCTAATTATGTCGAAGTCTATGTTTACTTTATGTGCTATGTGGTTTATTGTACGGAAAAAAAAAGAATAGATATAGGTTCTTACCTAAATAAAATCTTAGGTCATTTTAGGTAGGAAGGTAGGTAATCAAATCACCATTTATTTCAATAAAAGTAGATCTAATAATTTGGTAAGCCCTTGGCATCATCTCACCTGATGGTAAGTAACGATGATGCCGAAGTTACGAAGTAACTATTTAGTAATCTGTGGCCGAAGATGGAAGCGTGCTTACCAAGATTCCTCAACGCTATGGGAAACTGGCTATCTTATATTCAAACCGAAATACATCATCACAGGCAAAGTGCGTAACAAAGAAGGGTTCCGTAGTCATTAAAAAAAAGGTTTATTTAAAAAAACAAAGATAGATTTTCAGTTTGGATTTAGGCATTTTCTAAAGAGTTTCTAAGCGCGCCTTCTAAGTGAGGTCGACTAGTAAGACTATTACGTAATATCAATCAAATTCGTAAAGTAATTTAAAAAAAATCACTTGTGAAACTTTAATTTTCATTTTCATGAGTCAACCCTAGCGCAAGAACGATGTACCTACTGTCGCCGCCGCAATTCGCGCGTTGCCTGTTTACGCAGTTATAACCGCTAAGTCGAGCGCCTTAATACCCATGTTTCCGTGTATTGTCCGACAGTCGGAATGAGTAGGTAAATAATCATCATCATCATCATATTAACCAAAAATCGTCCACTGCTGGACAAAGGCCTCCCCCAAGGATTTCCACGACGACCGGTGCTTCGTTGCCCGCATCCATCGGCTTCCCGCGATCTTCACCAGGTCGTCGGTCCACCGCGTGGGCGGCCTTCCTACGCTACGTTTTCCGGTGCGCGGTCGCCACTCGAGAACTTTACTGCCCCATCGGCCATCTGTTCTACGAGCTATGTGCCCTGCCCACTGCCACTTCAGTTTAGCAATTCTGTGTGCTATGTCGGTTACTTGAGTTCTCCTGCGGATCTCCTCGTTTCTGATTCGATCGCGCAGAGAAACTCCGAGCATAGCACGCTCCATTGCCCTTTGAGTGACCTTGAGCCTTCTTACGAGGCCCATAGTAAGCGACCATGTCTCAGTTCCGTAAGTCATCACTGGCAACACACACTGATCAAAGACCTTAGTCTTGAGACACTGCGGTATTTGTAGGTAAATAAACGCGTAGGTATTTACATTTCATAAGGGAGTGCAGTATCTGTTACGAAGTAACTAGTATAAGTAACTATTTAGTAATCTGTGCTAGTATCTCATCATCTTATCTGTGGCATTAGACATAGATAAGATGGTGGTTGCTAGCCAGGTGCAAGCTTAGAAAGTGCCCTTCTACCAACCAAACTGAGTCTTACAAAGTTAGGCCGTTTGTCGACCACCGCCACAAAACAATCTGTTTTGTGACCACCGCCGTCACCGACCCGTTACCGATAAAGATTTTATCGGACTGAGTTCAAGATAACGTGACGGCGATTATGTGTTTTAGATTTTCAGTGTTTTAGGTGTCGTCGTAAATGTGACGGCAGTATTAATTCTTAGATTGTGGTATTATTATGGAAAATCCAAACCTGTTTTGTATTGCCGGCACATCGGCCCGTAAAAAACTCTTATTCTAGTGGTCGCTTCGAGCTACTCTGAATATCGACGGCCGGGTTGACGGCGCTCGGGTGACGGGCGTGCAATGAACAGGCGGCCATAGTAAATGTACATCACATCAACCGAAAATCGTCCACTGCTGGACAAAGGCCTCCCCCAAGGCTTTCCACGACGGCCGGTCCTGCGCTGGCCGCATCCATCGGCTTCCCGCGATCTTTACCAGGTCGGTCCACCGCGTGGGAGGCCTTCCTACGCTACGTTTTCTGGTGCGTGGTCTCCACTTGAGAACTTTACTGCCCCCACGGACATCTGTTCTACGAGCTATGTGCCCTGCCCACTACCACTTCAGTTTAGCGATTCTGTGAACTATGTCGGTTACTTTGGTTAAATGTAAATGTACGTTAGTAGTAATATATATTGTGATAAATGTATGCATCGCTACTTCGACGCCGTCATCTCGTTATCGGTAACGGCTCGGTGACGCCGGTGGTGGACAAACGGCCTTAGACTCCGCCGAGAATCGATCCAGCTACCTCCTTAGTGGAGCTAAGCTCATATAAACTAAACATTACGCCACGTAGGCGGAAATTACAGTATGGGAGCAATAACTTAGTGAATAAATAGCTCATATTTTATTTTTCATGGGGTCATTATCCTAATTAATACTGCGCCAGGGGAGTTGGTGGGTAGAAGCTATACCATACTCGTAAGCCTGAGTATTTTAGTGTCTCAAGAAGGGCAAGAGAAGGGCTAGCAGCCCCGACGCGCCCTTCAACTCGTATAAATAAGTGATAATAGAAGGGAGGGTTAGATCCTTCGTAATTGAATTAAAAATATGCTTCTCATCACACCTACTAGGGGTGTTCAATAAAAGGGTGATAAGAGTATGATGCAATTATGCAATTATCTTTTATTAAAAGTTATTATATTTTTGACGTAGTCACCTTTTTTGTATTTTTTTTCTGAACCTAAAATTCCCTTTCTTAAAAAAATCTTCTTCTTGATCCCGTACGGCGAGGACTACTGCGTCAACATCTTCAAATTTTTGGCCTCTGAAATGTTTCTTTAACCGCGGAAATAGGTAGATATCACTAGAAGCAAGGTACGGTGAATATGGAGGATGTTCCATCAGTCCGAATCCAGCTTCTTGAAATCAGTCATTGCAACTCTGAACATGAGCACGGTGACGTTATTTTTGTGGAACAAAACAACTTTAGCGAGTTTTCCACGTCGTTTCTTGCATATTTCCTCTCGCAACTTTGTAATTTGTCCTGCGTACAAAGTCCCCATAGTAGTGACTCCATGATTAAGGTATTCGATCATTACAACCCCTTCCTTGGCTGTCCCAGAAAAGAGATCCCATGATCTTGCCGGCGGATGGAATCGCCTTAAATTTCTTCGTAGTTGGAGATGATAGTCTCTTCCAAGTCATTGCCTGTTGTACGGAACCAACCTTTAATTTCTACCGCGCGCACTTGGCTCGCAGCCGGCGGCCTACCGACAAGGTTGAGTGGTAGGGTATGCGCGGGCGTGTCAGTCGGCCATTGAGCCTTGACTCGTGGCAGATGCGCCCCGAGCTCCGTAAAAAGTTGTCTGTCAATGCCAGCGCCTTTAGCTGTAAACATTCCCCTTCAGTGCTTAAGGCCGTGAATAACGCCGGTAGGTGACGTCGTGTCCCCTGGGTTACGGAGACCTTGTGTCCACAGGGTCACGGCTATTTCATGTCCCCTGCTTAGCTTGTATTTTCGTTTGTGGAGTCTGGACTTGAATAAGTAATCGCTTAGCGGCTGTAAGCACTGAACCCCTGGCGTTGCGAGCCTAAGACATGAAACACAATGGGCCCAGCATGTGTCTTTGTTTAGGCCCACGGGTGTCGAATGGCGTTATGAACAACTATTGTTTCGTTTCCGGGTCGTAATGGTGGAGTTATGTTTCGTCTATAGTTATGAAAATGGAGCTTAAAAGCGGTCAGAATCTTGTTTTTTTTTCCCTCGGAGGAGGGAAGGGGAAAATGCGTTTATGCATATCAGTACAGCCGGCTGTACTGTTTATGTGGGACTCACAGCTGCGCTTATATGCATACATACCCATTATATACATAAGGCAAGTATATAAAATAGGGATTGTCAGTCTTCTTGTAAACTGTCTTTGGTCCTACCACAAGAGAATCGGCTTTGACGCAGATCTACACCTGCCGACGTGTAATATGTGCCAAAATGGACCACATAATGCTTCATTCAAGGCTCCTTTTTAGGGTTCCGTAGCCAAAGGGTAAAAACGGGACCCTATTACTAATACTTCACTGTCCGTTCGTCTGTCTGTCTGTCACCAGTCTGCATTTCATAAACCGTGATGGCCTAGACAGGTGAAATTTTCACAGATGATGTATTTCTGTTGCCGCTATAGCAACAAATACTAAAATTAAAACATGAAGAAACTAGCGCCATCTAGTATGATAGTACGGAACCCTTTGTACTAGCGCCATCTAGTATGATGGTACTTTGTGTGCGGCTCTGACTCGCACTTGAAAGGTTTTTAAAATATAGTACACCCATTGTGACCAACGGGACCCCATTGCTAAGCCTCCGCTGTCTGTCCGTCTGTCTGTCACCACCAGGCTGTATTTCATGAGCCGTAATACGTAGATAGCTGAAATTTTCACAGATTGTGTATTTCTATTGCCCCTATAACAACAAATAATTAAAAAATATGGGACCCCATACAAGAAATGTGAATATGGGACCCCCATACAAGAAATGTGAATTTTGTGAAACGTGAAGAATATAGTGACATCTAGTACGATGGTACGGAACCGCCTCCGTGGCGTAATGGTTCACACAGAAACAGAACTTGTTAGATTCGGTTTGGTTGGTGGTAGGACATTTTCTAAGCCTGCCTGACTAGCTACCACCATCCTATCTAAGTCTTGCCGCCAAACATCAGTGTGTTAAAAACATTGATGTGCTCCGACATGAAGATAAGCTAGCCAATTCTCCATTGCGTTCGGGAATCTTGGTAAGCCCGCTTCCATGTTCGGCATCATCGTCACTTAACATCAGGTGAGATGATGCCAAGGGCTTACCAATTGTAAATAATAATAAAAAACCCTTTCTGTGCGACTGTTACTCGCACTTGGTCGGTTATTTTTATGACCATTGTATTGGCTAACACTTAGAACTAAATGCTAATATCCAAAGTATATAGAGAGGGTAGTTATTTTTTTTATCAATACGTTGGTTCGTGATTCGCCGTAACTGATGTCTTTTCCTTTTACGTAACGTTATTTCCAGTAAAATAGTTCGAACGTATTTGAATCGTACAACAAATAACGTTCACCCAGGACCTATTATTACTTCGTAAGGACGTGCCTATCGATAATGAAATTAGGGATAATTATTTGAAGCTCAACTTCGTCTGTGAATCTAGTAGAGTAGGTACCTAGGCTATGACCGTTATTAAGAACCGATAGGAGGTTTGAAGGAACATGGGTGTCGAGTAATTATTTTTTTATCCGCAATTGATAAGCCCTTGGCATCATCTCACCTGATGGTAAGTGACTATGATGCCGAAGATGGAAGCGGGCTTACCAAGGTTCCCCAACGCAATGGAGATCTGGCTACCTTACCTTCAAGCTGGAACACGTCAATGATGTTAATAATGATGTTTGGCGGCAAGATTTAGATAAAACGGTGTTAGTCAGCCAGGCGGGCTATGAAAATGCCCTACTATTATATTGTTATGATTAATTCCATTTTCGGGGTTCCATACACCCCAAGGATGACCCTATTACTAAGCCTCCGCTGTCCTTCCGTTCGTCTAGTCCATCTCTCTAGTCTCTCTGTCAGCGGGATGTATTTCGTGAACCGATAAAGGTAAAAAGTTAAAATTCTCACAGACATTGGTTTTTTATGGCTTGCATTAACCAACGCCGCCACACTCCAGAGAAATTTCGCGCCAAAACTGAATTGCTACAATAGTAGAAC
Source organism: Coleophora flavipennella (assembly GCA_947284805.1). Classification (NCBI taxonomy): domain Eukaryota; kingdom Metazoa; phylum Arthropoda; class Insecta; order Lepidoptera; family Coleophoridae; genus Coleophora; species Coleophora flavipennella. The sequence continues at coordinate 12,053,813 of OX369259.1, read as the reverse complement.
GCGCGATCACTCAAGTGTCATTTTTCTCGAACAAATTCACGTATGTAGCGATCCTACATCTACACAGAATCTAACGATGATATTACCATAGTGGATTTGTCCAGACCATCAGGTCCTTCTGTGTCAACAAAAAACACACAAAAAATTAAGAAATAGAGGTGGATGGACCTACGTTTCTAAAGAAAATGGACATTGGAATTTCATAGACATATCAGCTCATATACGTCCCCACCGAAGGGCTCGAGCCTACCCTCAATTAGGGCGGTTGACCACGCCGGCCCAGTGCGGTTGGTCGAATTCACACACAACCTTCGAGTTTTTTCGCAGGCGTTGTTGGAATTTAAACAGTTAAAATTTTGCCATATTGTTGTAAGTTTTTCAAGACGTCTGATTTTTAGTTCCTGTTATGTTTAAATTTATATTGTTTTCTCTGATTTAGTTTCATAATAAAACCTTTTTCAATATACCATAAACGTATCTTCTATTTAATGAAACTCCCCTTTAAAAACCCATTGATTCAAAAGTGTTCCACATATGTAGAGCGCGCGAGCACTTACGTACCAAATAGGTGCGCGGGTAACTGAGAACTGAGAACGTGACACTTTCGGCGTCGTTTGAGTCTCTTGCGAACCCGCCCATCCCGACAGTTCCCTGTCAAAAATGTATAAGCAGAATGTTCCGAAGGGCAGGTTCCGTTGGAAACGTCTACGACATCCACCCTTTTCTTTGCCAAATAGTTACGTGCGCCTATCCGTCTATCCGGAACTGGTTTCCGGCATCGGCGCGCTTTGGGCCGGATTTGTATCTTTTCTCGCGCTATTTCGTAAATACTGACCAAAATAGATGATGTTTCCTTGGCGATAACTCGTTGGAAATTGGGGTGAACAAATGAAGGCTTTTCATGTATCTGGGTTGAACGTTAAGGTATTTTGTGTTGGCTTACGTTTATACGTTTTGAACCGTCTTCGTGGCGTAATGGTTAGTTCATTCGCTTCACACCAGGAGATCGCGAGTTAGATTCTCAGCGGCGTCAACTTTGTATAAGACTCGGTTTGGTTGATGGTAAGGCATTTTCCAAGAATGCTCATGGTCACCCAAAGGGCAATGGAGCGTGCTATGCTCGGAGTTTTTCTGCGTAATCGAAACAGAAACAAGGAGATCTGTAGTTCTGACATAGCTCTCAGAATTGCTAAACTTAGGTGGCAGTGGCCGCGGCACATAGCTCGTAGAATGGATTGCCATTGGGGCAGTAAAGTTCTCGAGTGGCGACCGTGCACCGAAAAACGTAGCGTAGGCAGGCCTCCCACTCTGTAGACCGATGACCTAGTGAAGGTCGCGGGAAGCCGCTGGATGCGGATAGCGCAGAACCGGTCGTCGTGGAAATTCTTGGGGGAGGCCTATGTCCAGCAGTGGACGTCCTTCGGTTGATATGATGATGATGATGAGGGCACTTTCATATCCCGCTTGGCAAGCTACCACCATCTTATATAAGTCTTGCCGTCAAACATCAGTGTTAACATCATCGATTTGTTCCGGCTTGAAGATAACATAGCCAGATCTCCATTGCGTTGGAGAATCTTGGCAAAGTATATATTATAATATTAGTACTTACAGTAACAAAAATACGAGGTAACTAGTTATTAATACTCAGTTACGGGTTTGTTACACGATACGTAAGATTTAGAGGATCGGGCCTAAACGGAATTTTAAGAAAAAATATTTTTTGGGGTAAATTGGAATATATGTATTTAATAATTTTTCAAAAAAAGGAACGATATGTTAGAAAAAAGATGAAATTTGGATGACCGTGCGGTTATAAAACTATGACGTAATTTATATTTGGACAATTCACTGAAATAATTCTAAATTGACAATTTTATTTGATTAAAAATAGCTATTTTAATAGAATGCCGGTAGGCAACGATCGTCGTCCTCCCCTTGGTATTTAATTAAGTAACCAAGTACTAAAATAACAAAACAATTAAATTTCACTTGGGTCTGAATTACCCCACCGTTCTAAAATACACTAACTAGGTACAAAACACATTTAAAATTTAAAACTAATAGCTAAATTGTTATAAACCGGAGGTAGGAAATCTTCTAGGACGGCCAATGGCCAGACAGTCGCTCGGGATTAAGGATTAATTCAAAACTTACTTCCCTTTAGGCAAGCAGCTAGGCGGGTAGTGTGGCCAAAAGACTGGCTGGTAGGTAGCTCAGCTCTATCCCAGGATCATTCTTGAATCGGAGGAATTTTCGGGGACGTCAAACTCGCAGGGGGAGTGAAAGACCCTACGGACATATTATGTAAATCTAGTTCGCAGCAGTACCGAAAATATACGCTAAGCGATTTTCTTACACAAATTACTTAACACTGAATAAAATAGTGGGCCTTAACGAAACATAAATGTAAATCCGAATTTAAACACCCATAACAATCAACACATCACGATCATCTTGTCTTTTTTCCTCATGTCAAAAGGTAACAATCATTTTCAAATTAAATTTTCATAGACGAACAAAACCAAAAGAGAATTTAATCATGAAACGCAAAGCAAGAAAAATGACTTCGAATCGAACATTTTTTGCGTTTAATTACATACAGTATGGACACTCCCTGCCACTCTCTAGATTGCGACCTCACCCCCTCGTCACCCAGGTTAACACAGATTGGTTACAGTTTGGTTGTCGAACGTATAGGATCTCGCCGCCATTTTGTTTGTTCCGTCATTCCTTTTTTGCAATGTCATTTCTGGCCTGTTGTATGAAGTGTCCAGGGTGTGATCTTGGTAAACCCGCTTTCATCTTCGGCATCGTCGTCACTTAGCGTCAAGTGAGATGATGCCAAGGGCTTATCATGGTATAAAAAAAACGAACCTGGTTATGGCGAAGCAAAGGGAAAGTTGTATACGAGATAAAGTGTTTTGCAAGCAAACGAAGTTTAATTATTTTTACAAGCTTTTTACTCAATTGCATCATCACATCAGCTCATATAGACGTCCCCAACGTGGGGCTCGAGCCTACCCTGAATTAGGGCGATCACTATTTATTCAAGAAAACAGACGAAAATTGACCATTGACCCCTACTGAACTTAAACTAAATTAAAACTACTGAACCTAAAATTTTTTAAAAAATACAAAATATAGTTCATTGCTTGTAGATTACAGGAAAACCTATAAAATGTCTATCAATTCAAAAAAAAGTGGTAAACTTAATATAATACGTTCACCTACGGAAAATATTTCTAGTCATAATAGAAAATAGTCTATCGGTGTTCTACAAGATTCATTTCGTAAAGTGTGTCCTGGAGCTTCACCATCTCATTCCCCCTCTTCATTTCATCATCGAAGGACCAGGTGCGGAAGACGATTCCACTCCTTTGTCTTTGATGTTCCACCTTTACGCACGAAGCGTTTTGCTTCTTCGTTAATGCGAACGGCCAAGGGGTGGAATTCCCTTCCGGCGTCTGTATTCCCCGACTTTTTGAGCTTGCGTTTGTAGCCAAACAAACTCAAATTTTTAATAATAAAAAAAATAACTCGCCTCTCACTTGTAAGGATTTCAAATGTGATATTTTATATTTGACTTTGACATTGTACGGAACCCTCTCCACGCGAGTTCAATTCGCACTTGGCCGGTTTCATTTTTATTTTTGTATATTTGGTGTACATGGCAGGACTCGACCCACTAATGTGTTAGGTTGTGTGTGAAGTCGACCAACCCGCGTTGGGATAGCGTGGTCGATTCAGGCCCGATCGCCCTAATTCAGGGTAGGCTGAAGCCCCTCGGTGGAGACGTATATGAGCTGATTGGATATTTGGTGTGCACAATAAAGGATATTTATCTTATCTTATATGCACTCGTATTTAAGCATTTAAGCTAGTTACACTAATACGTATAGTAATTACTCTGAGCTACCCCTCAGATCACACATCTACCCCTATTTATATTGAAACGCAGTTTTAAAAGATTTTATTTGAATGTTATAACTAGTAAATTGTAATGTAGCATAGAATATAGCGTTGCGTAGGCAGGCCTCCCAATCGGTGGACCAACAACCTGGTGAAGGTCGTGGGGAGTCCTTGGATGCGGGCTCAGCGCAGGACCGGTTGTCGTGGAAATCCTTGGCAGATGCCTCTGTCCAGCAGTGGACGTCCTTCGGCTGATATGATGATGATGAAGACGTCCGAAAATGACTATTTTTATGACTCTGTAACTGATGCACTTACTCACCTATCAAAATTATATTACTGCTTCTAGGTGACTAAGAAACGTGAAATTTGGTATCGAAGTAGGTTATGGGACGTGTACAAAGGGAAAATTCGAAAACGGCTAAGTCCGAGTGTGAGGAAATACGAGGGATCAGATGAACATACATACATAGACTGTAGCTCTTCCTTTTTTCGTAGTCGGGTAAAAAACTAAAGAGTTAATGCACACTAAAGTAGAGAATATGCGCACTGAGGTAAGTATCAATAACAAGTCTGAAACTAACTTGAAATGTATGCAAAGCTTTAATGCAGTCACAAAGTAGTTACCCTAGCTGTATTATTAATAATTCATGGTATGCTCTGTGTATACACATAGCGGCTTTACATTACTCAAACTCAAATACTTCATCATATCAGCCGAAGGAAGTCCACTGCTGGACATATGCCTCCCCCAAGGATCTCCACGACGACCGGTTCTGCGCTGCCCGCATCCAGCGGCTTCCCGCGACCTGCACCAGGTCATCGGTCCACCGAGTGGGAGGCCTGCCTACACTACGCTTTCCGGTGAGGGGTCGCCACTCGAGAACTTTACTGCCCCAACGGCCATCTGTTCTACGAGCAATGTGCCCCGCCCACTGCCACTTAAGTTTAGCAATTCTGAGAGCTATATATGTCGGTTACTTTGGTTCTCTTACGGATCTCCTCGTTTCTGATTCGATCACGCAGAGAAACTCCGAGCATAGCACGCTCCATTGCCCTTTGGGTGACCTTGAGCCTTTTTATGAGGCCCATAGTAAGCGACCATGTCTCAGTTCCGTACGTCATCACTGGCAACACACATTGGTCGAAGACCCTGGTCTTAAGACACTGCGGTATCTGGGACTGCCTGAAATACTTAATAGCGTTTAAATGATGTATTTTTTTGGGTTCTGACTTCTTAGAATCGGAATATAAAGTATTCTCTACCTATCTGTGTGTAAGCCTTATGCTATCCACCTGTTTAACTATAAAAAAATTACCTACTTGTTGTAACATATTGAAAGAATACGATGCGATACGATACGATACGATACAATTACTATATTTCCATGATAAAAAACAACATGTGTTAAATCTTCCATTTGATTGAAAATCCAGCGCGTTGATTGAATGGCGACATTCAATTCAATGACTAGGCCGAACGTTAAATAAACAAGCGTAACTCAACGTTCAACTAGTTGGCTTATTGTAACTAAGCTCTTTGTAACATGGCGGACGTAAAATCTCATACAACAAAAAGGGAGTTGGCAAAAACTGTAAATGAGTGAGCGAAGCGAGCGATATTAGGGTCGGTCAGGTTTGATTGATTATACAATCAAAGAGCCTCACAAAACCCCCCTACCCCTCCCCATTGGTAGTAGAATTCTTCGGAGACGAAGAAATGATCGGTTTTATTGGGAGTTTCGTAGTTATGAACGTCGCCGTTTTGCAAAGCAGCGCGCTGTTTTGCAAACTGGCGGATTCTACATAACGGCTGCAACATATATCCCCTTCAACGACTTGGCTAAATGACGTTCAGCAAAGTCGTTGAACGTTACATTTAACGACTTGGCCAGAGTTGTCCTTTAGTCATTATGTCGCTATTCAATCAATGGGCTAGCCTTTCAATCAAATGGCAGATTAAACCAGATGGCTGCGACATATATGTAGCATTAAAAAAAAACAACATGACAAATTTTACAGGCAAATTACACAACCCAAAAAAAAACGTTGACTCTGAGCACTAAATATATGAAAATAAAATAAAGGTTAAAAAAACGTAAACCCGACAACGGAAAAATTCGGAATCAAGAGTTTCCCGCTTGAAATCATAGCCTTTATTTTTCCCTTCATCTGGGGTAATAGCCCACACGGCTATTACCTCAGATGAAGGGAAAAATAAAGGCTGACTAGGCCGAACGTTAAACGAACAAGCGTAACTCAACGCAACTAGTCTTATTGTAAATAAGCAATTTGTAACGTGGCGGACGTAAAATCTCATACAACGAAAAGGGAGTTGGCAAAAAGTGTAAATGAGTGAGCGAAGCGAGCGATATTAGGGTCGGTCAGGTTTGATTGATTATACAATCAAAGAGCCTCACAAAACCCCCCTACCCCTCCCCATTGGTAGTAGAATTCTTCGGAGACGAAGAAATGATCGGTTTTATTGGGAGTTTCGTAGTTATGAACGTCGCCGTTTTGCAAAGCAGCGCGCTGTTTTGCAAACTGGCGGATTCTACATAACGGCTGCAACATATATCCCCTTAAACGACTTGGCTAAATGACGTTCAGCAAAGTCGTTGAACGTTACATTTAACGACTTGGCCAGAGTTGTCCTTTAGTCATTATGTCGCTATTCAATCAAGGGGCTAGCCTTTCAATCAAATGGCAGATTAAACCAGATGGCTGCGACATATATGTAGCATTAAAAAAAACACAATGACAAATTTTACAGGCAAATTACACAACCCAAAAAAAAACGTTGACTCTGAGCACTAAATATATGAAAATAAAATAAAGGTTAAAAAAACGTAAACCCGACAACGGAAAAATTCGGAATCAAGAGTTTCCCGCTTGAAATCATAGCCTTTATTTTTCCCTTCATCTGGGGTAATAGCCCACACGGCTATTACCCCAGATGAAGGGAAAAATAAAGGCTGACTAGGCCGAACGTTAAACGAACAAGCGTAACTCAACGCAACTAGTTGGCTTATTGTAAATAAGCAATTTGTAACGTGGCGGACGTAAAATCTCATACAACGAAAAGGGAGTTGGCAAAAAGTGTAAATGAGTGAGCGAAGCGAGCGATATTAGGGTCGGTCAGGTTTGATTGATTATACAATCAAAGAGCCTCACAAAACCCCCCTACCCCTCCCCATTGGTAGTAGAATTCTTCGGAGACGAAGAAATGATCGGTTTTATTGGGAGTTTCGTAGTTATGAACGTCGCCGTTTTGCAAAGCAGCGCGCTGTTTTGCAAACTGGCGGATTCTACATAACGGCTGCAACATATATCCCCTTCAACGACTTGGCTAAATGACGTTCAGCAAAGTCGTTGAACGTTACATTTAACGACTTGGCCAGAGTTGTCCTTTAGTCATTATGTCGCTATTCAATCAATGGGCTAGCCTTTCAATCAAATGGCAGATTAAACCAGATGGCTGCGACATATATGTAGCATTAAAAAAAAACAACATGACAAATTTTACAGGCAAATTACACGACCCAAAAAAAAAAGTTGACTCTGAGCACTAAATATATGAAAATAAAATAAAGGTTAAAAAAACGTAAACCCGACAACGGAAAAATTCGGAATCAAGAGTTTCCCGCTTGAAATCATAGCCTTTATTTTTCCCTTCATCTGGGGTAATAGCCCACACGGCTATTACCTCAGATGAAGGGAAAAATAAAGGCTGACTAGGCCGAACGTTAAACGAACAAGCGTAACTCAACGCAACTAGTCTTATTGTAAATAAGCAATTTGTAACGTGGCGGACGTAAAATCTCATACAACGAAAAGGGAGTTGGCAAAAAGTGTAAATGAGTGAGCGAAGCGAGCGATATTAGGGTCGGTCAGGTTTGATTGATTATACAATCAAAGAGCCCCACAAAACCCCCCTAGCCCTCCCCATTGGTAGTAAAATTCTTCGGAGACGAAGAAATGATCGGTTTTATTGGGAGTTTCGTAGTTATGAACGTCGCCGTTTTGCAAAGCAGCGCGCTGTTTTGCAAACTGGCGGATTCTACATAACGGCTGCAACATATATCCCCTTCAACGACTTGGCTAAATGACGTTCAGCAAAGTCGTTGAACGTTACATTTAACGACTTGGCCAGAGTTGTCCTTTAGTCATTATGTCGCTTTTCAATCAATGGGCTAGCCTTTCAATCAAATGGCAGATTAAACCAGATGGCTGCGACATATATGTAGCATTAAAAAAAAAAACAACATGACAAATTTTACAGGCAAATTACACAACCCAAAAAAAAACGTTGACTCTGAGCACTAAATATATGAAAATAAAATAAAGGTTAAAAAAACGTAAACCCGACAACGGAAAAATTCGGAATCAAGAGTTTCCCGCTTGAAATCATAGCCTTTATTTTTCCCTTCATCTGGGGTAATAGCCGTGTGGGTCGCAAGCCCTATCGTAATCAATTTTTTTATCATAAGTACCTGTCATTATTCTTACGACCACTGCTATTACCTCCGATGAAGGGAAAAATAAAGGCTATATTTACAGGCGGAAAACTTTTGCTCATTACTTTTCCGTTGTCGGGTTTTTTACGAGACCTATTCTCCTTATCATAATAGACTTGCCTTATTTTTTATAGCGTCGGTGGCTAAACCGGTAACGACTCGATCCTTCTAACTTGAGGTACCGGTTTCAAATCTGGACGGCCAATGTACCAACGAGTTTTTCAAAAACTTTCGTACATATACTTACCGATTGCTTTAACGGTGAAGGAAAACATCGTGAGGAAACCTGCAGGTTGTGTGTGAAGTCGATCAACCCACACTGGGCCCGTGTGGTCGACTAAGGCCTGATCGCCCTAATTTAGGGTAGACTCGAGCCACGTATATGAGCTGATTTGATGATTGTTTATTGAATTTAATGAGATCCAGTAACAAATAAAAATCAAGCAAGAAGTCTTTATCGGTTTATTGTTAAATTTCAGCAACGGAACTCTTTTCAGCTGTCTCTCTATTTGCTTCACACTTTTATTTTTTAAATTTGGAACTGCGAAAAGTGTGTACACAGCCCCATAGATGTTTACACACGCGAAGATATAGAATATTGTGTATATTCCGACGTGTTCTTCAATGTACTTAATGGAATGGATGTGTATAAGCTTGATAATCTGACTGATTGTGTACAGGATGGCTATTAGCTTTGCACGGATCTGAAAAACAACAAATCATTAAGTCATTAAATAATAAGTAACATACAACTACAGAAGACTTGTCTCCTGTACTAAAAAACAAAACGTTCACTGTTTTCTCTACCTAAAGGTTTCCTGGAAGAGATTACTTTTTAGGGATAAGACTGCCTAAATGTATGACTGCCGCGCCTGTCCACAGACCCACAGGCCTATAACAGGAGACAGTCTTAACCAGAAAAAAAATGTAAAGCAGAAGAAAGCTTGTGTATAAAAACGAATGTTTTTACAAGCTTTTATTTAGTTTCACCTGTCCCGGTGTCTGTAATGAAATCTTGCATGTTGAATTTGACCCACTTTCTGGTTTCCGAATGAGCTGAAATTTTGCATTCATATATATATATATATTATATACAGGGTGTAACATAAAGGTGTGGTGATACTTTAAAGTGGGCTTGTACCCATCAAACTGAACAACTTTCTCCATGGAACCCATAGTCAAATCGCAAAAAAAAATTTGAACTTCCCATACTAAGTTGGCTGATCAGCTGATCGAGTTAGTATGGGAGAGCCAAATTTTTTTTTGCGATTTGACTATGGGTTCCATGGAGAAAGTTGTTCAGTTTGATGGGTACAAGCCCACCTTAAAGTATCACCACACCTTTATGTTACACCCTGTATATCGCATGACAATGCAATTCAAAGATTTTAGATTTTCGAATTTATTGATTAATATTTTTTGTCACGCTTTAACAATGGGGTTAGTTTTGTCGAGCAAAGATGCCGCTAAGATTGCGGCTATTTCGCCCCACCTACCGAAACGCATCACGCTGCAAAGCGGCAGTATACAGTCAGCACAAATAGACAACAAGTTAGGAACCAATGCTAATTGAAATGGATGTACTCGTAGCCTATTCGAGATTGAATAAAGTAAAGTTAGTATTGTTCTCGAGTGGCGACCGTACACCTGAAGACGTTGCGTAGGCAGGCCTTCCGCTCGGTGGACTGAAGAACAGGTGAACGTCGCAGGAAGCCCCTGGATGCGGGCAGCGTTCGAGCGATTATTGTGGTAATTATTGAGGCAAGGCGTTTTTTCAGCTGTGGGCGTCTTTTGGAAAATGTGCGCGTTGAATGTTCACATCTAGCTTTAGTCACATAAGAATTTCCTCCTCCTCCTCCTGTCCATCATCATCATCATCATATAAGCTCATATACGTCCCCACCGAGGGGCTCGAGACTACCCTGAATTAGGGCGATCGAGCCTTAGTTGAGCACGTGGGCCCTCCTGTCCAACTCAATCAATTTAAGTGAGCAACAGCCCAAATAAAAGAGCTCGTTCTAGCGAGAATATTACAGATTTTCGTTATTTTTGACGTCAATTACTCCTAAACGATAGAAAACCCAATGTTGAAAAATACACCCTTATTGTTGATGATGTTCCTTAAAAAATATACAACAATATTTGTTATGATAATACAAAGTGAGTAATGTTATTATTTTTAATACTTTCATTCTAGTTTTTGATTGAAACGAAAAACCATTGAAAAAGTAAAAAAGTGTGGTTATTTTCTTTACTCTTTACACGTAAAGAAAAATACACAGACAGCTGTTCCAAGTGCCGCCAGTATCCCTACTAATATTATAAATGCGAAAGTAACTCTGTCTGTCTGTTACGCTTTGCCGCAAAAACTACTGAACGGATTTGGCTGAAATTTGGTAGGTAGACAGATTAGGACCTGGATTAAGACATAGGCTACTTTTTAGCACGCTCGCGAGCCGCTTGCGGCTCGCGCACTGCGCACCCTCGAAAAGTCATAGAAACGTGGTCCACGCGGGTGAAGCCGCGGGAAACAGCTAGTAATAAATAATTTCCTTATTCTGAAGGACTTTAAACGAAATCATTGAGTATTTTGCGCACATATAGGGGGGAGTACAAGGTGTTTATTTGTGTTATTGTATAACTTTACCTATTAGCAACAAATTATTTTTGTTAGTATTGTCAAAAGTGGCCACATTTAGCAGTTTTGACAAACACAACTTACGGCTTATATTAACAGTTATACAATAACAATTAAACAATAGTTTTTGCCTCTCTATAAGAACAAAATACTCAATGATTTCAATTAAAGTCCATAAGAATGAGTAAATGATTCATTTCTATTGGCGGGGCGCTAGTATGCAAGTCAAACCACCTTAATTGATATACAGGGTGTAACAAAATTGGTGACGTAGGTCCCGTTAACTGGGGCTTTTTTACTCATCGTACTGAACAACTATTGTTCTAAAAATTTTTTTCTCTTCATACAAATCGATCAGCTGTTCGACCAATTTTATGCATTTTAGTATGGAGGGTCTATTTTTTTTTTTGAGAATTGACTATGGATTCTTTGGGGAAAGTTGTTCAGTACGATAAGTGGAACCCCTAGTAAACGGATCCTTTACCATTTTTTTTATACCCTGTATGTTCCACTCGTGTCGTATCGGGAGGTAAAGATGTCGGCCAAGGACAAAAAAAAATGGAGAATGCTCCACCGACAAGAGAATTAGCTCTTAAATTTGAAGAAGAAGAATGTTACACTCACCTCAAAATTGAACATCTCAACCACTATCACAAGAGGCAACCCTCGAGCCGCTCCGTATGCGAAGATCAAGATGCCGAGTGAAGTCACAGGAACCCACCGGAAAGTGTGTACAGTCAAGTCGGCTTGTGTGTACACAGCCAACACACCCATGGATAAGACCATGACGATGAACGCTGAGCTTAGAAGGTACTGTAAAGAAAAGATCAGTTTTTATTAATTCACCATTGCTAAGCCCTTGGCATCATCTCACCTGATGGTAAGTGATCAAAGATGGAAGCGGGCTTATCCAGATCCCCCAACGCAATGGAGAACTGGCTATCTTATCTTCAAGCCGGAACACATCAATGTTGTTAACACTGATGTTTGGCGGCAAGACTTAGATAAGATGGTGGTAGCAAGCCAGGCGGGCTACGAAAGTTCCCTACCACCAACCAAACCGAGTTTTACAAGTTGACCCCGCCGGGAATCGAACCCGCGACCTCCTGGTGTAAAGCGAATGGACTAACCATTACGCCACGTAGGCGATTGTAATTACCTACTAAATAATTCCCAGATTTTTTTGGAGTTTACTCCTTAAGAATCGATTTTCATATTATATTATAAGCCGGAGGTATGAAAATTTATTTATATTTCTTCTCCGTTCTCATGAATATTTACTTTAGAACTAAGAGAAAGGTATTTTTGTCGTAAAGGATTTTTTTTTTATAATTTTACCCAAAATGTGTTATTAAAAAAATCGGGTGAGGCTGTATTGGGGCAAAATACCGTTAGTTTAACGTAAAACGGCTAGTTTCGATGTCTTTTTTTGCCTTAAATCGAAGGTATCGTCTCACGTGTTTTAAAAAAAACATCTCTTGTATGAAAGTTCTTAATAACCCTGAGCAATGTTGAGCCACACCCTGGACACTTCATACAACGGGCCAGAAATGACATTTCAAAGAAGGAATGACGGAACAAACAAAATGGCGGCGAAATCCAATACGTTCGACAAACAAAATGTAACCAATCTGTATTAATCTGGGTGACGAGGGGATGAGGTCGCAATCTAGAGAGCGGCAAGGAGTGTCCATATTGTATGTTAGTACTAATATATATACTTTGGTTGAGCACTGTTCTTGTTGTGGTTTTACCCTAAATAAAGTTTGCTCACATATTAAAAACCCGAATTAGAAATGAACATATCCGTTGGTGAATCACGGTAACCGACATAGCTCACAGAATTATTTAACTTAAGTGGCAGTGGGCAGGGCGCATAGCTCGTAGAACAGATGTTGGGTCAGTAAAGTTTTGGAGTGGTGACCGCGCACCGGAAGACTTAGCGTAGGTAGATCTCCCAATCGGTGTACCGGCGACCTGGTGAAGGTAGCAGGAAGCCGCTAAATGCGGGCAGCGCAGGAATGGTCGTCGTGGAAATCCTTAGGGGAGGCCTTTGTCCAGCAGTGGATATCTTTCAGCTTATATGATGATGATGATAGAGCGTCGGTGGCGTAACAGCGAGGGCCGCTGCCTCCTGTCCGGGAGGTCGTGGTTCGAATCCCGCCACGTATCAATGTGATGTCTAATTTAGATTTCATAATATGTACGTTTATCCGATGCTCTTACGGTGAAGAAAATCATCGTGAGGAAACCTGCACGCGCCTGCGGAGAAACTCGCAGGTTGTGTGTGAAGTCGACCAACCCGCACTGGGCCCGTGGTCGACTAAGGCCCGATCTCCCTCATTCAGGGTAGGCTCGAGCCCCTCGGTGGGGACGTATATAAGGTGATATGATGATGATGATGATTTACTAACAATTTAATACAATCACTTACTTTTCTTTCAACAAATCGTATCACAGTCATAGAGAACAAACTGCCGCAGAACAGACAGGAGAACGCCATCATCTTCTGAGGGTCAAAATCTGTCTTCAACTGCATCAGCACTTTCTCCTGATCCAGAAACACTATGTTCCCACATAGAATTATCGTTATGTACAGGACTACACCTATTTTGAAAGCATCTCTGTATATTGGGTTCTTTACTGAAAAAAAAGGTAGTTAGAACTGGTAAGGTAGCTACTTACAATAGAAACCGCCTCCGTGGCGTAATGGTTAGTCCATTCGCTTTACACCACGAGGTCGGGTTCGATTCCCGGCGGGGTCAACTTGTAAAGCTTGGTTTGGTTGGTGGTAGGGATTTTTTAAGCCCGCCTGGCTAGATACCACCATCTTATCTAACTCTTGCCGCCAAACATCAGTATTAACAGCATTGATGTGTTCCGGCTTGAAGATAAGATAGCCAGTCCTCCATTGCGTTGGGGAATCTTGGTAAGCCCGCTTCCATCTTCGGCATCATCGTCACTTACCATCAGGTGAGATGATGCCAAGGGCTTACAAATTGTGTAGGAAAAAAAAAAGAAATACGTAGTCAATATGCATTTAGATAAAATATTTAGTTTTTAATTTCTTTGAATTTTAATAACCGGATGCTCAAATAAATATTATTTAAAGGAAATCCTTGAACTGTTTCTTGTAATTTTCCAGTTAATCTTGAATCACAATATAAATTCTAAGGATTTTTTTGAGATTAATAAAGCCAAAACTTTAGACACTTTTCATTAATTCATTAATTAATTATAATAAATATGAAAATGTGTTTTTTTGTTTGTTACCTTTTCACGCTTCAGCACTTAGATTAATCCTGATGAAATTTGGCATGCAGGTAGCCTGTGTCACGGTGAAGAACATGAGCTACTTTTTATCCCGTGAAAATAGCATAGTCCGATGCAGTTCCTGATGGAAATGAAAAAATAGTCTTTTAATAGTTCATTTCTTCAACATCGCAACCCACCGCAAAGGAACAATTGTTATGATTTTTTGTACAGAGATGGTTGAGGGAGTGGCAAATGACATAGACTGCTAATCAGAATAGCCCGATTTGGGATAGGAATCTGGAGAATATTAATGTCCACGCTAGCGAGCTGCTTGTCTGTCTGCCATAAAAACAATGTCCACGTGGGCGAATCCGCGGGCAAAAACTAGTTTAAACATAAATATTGATCGGATCTGTCTTAGTTAAGTATATTCCCACTTGTCCATTGTACCTACACGTTTGTTTGTTGGCAAAAAGAAAAAAAATACAGGTTACAAAGCCCCTCCTGTTGACCGAAACCAGTCAAAGTATTTATGAGATTGAGGTTTCTTACTTATAGATATGCTAATTAGCCTGATTTGACTTTTGATTATGTAGGTATCATCACTTCAGCCTAAAGGCGTCCAGATCTGGACATACGCCTTCTCCAAGTAAGGGGTCTTGTCGTAATCCTCATGCTGGACAGGCCGGTTGGCGATCGCAGTGTACAGTTTGGTATATTATAGTACAGTACACAGGAAAGAAGCTGCTTTGCCCATCCATCGGTGTAGTACATTACGCGGGAAAGACGCTACTGCCCGGATAGGCCGGAGGATTCCGGTTTTTGTTCCCTTAGTCGTCTCTTACGTAATCCTCAGAAAGAGATGGGGTGGTACTAATCTAGGGCCGCACCACGAAACCACACTGCTTCGCTAGGTTTGTAGCTTGATTAAATCCTACTGTAATATTATAATCGCATAGTTTGTATGTATGGATGTTTGTTACTCTTTCACGCAAAAACTTCTGAACGTATCTGAATGAAATTTTGTAGGTAGACGCTGAGCACCCTCGGAGACAGTCATAGAAACTATGTTCACTAGAGCAAAGCCGCTGGCTTATGCTAGTTTACAATATTATATCCATTAAAAATAAATTCGACTTCATTGTGGTCATTGCCGCTCATGAACTCAACGGAACTGACGTTTTGATGCAACTGGGCTAATGTCAGGTGGGCTATAAGCATTGACTTATATTTTTTAAAGGTAATATTTTTTGCATACTTCATGTTTTTTTAAATGTTTTATCCAAAAAGTAACCAAAGGCAACTTCGGAAGTAGCCAAATCGAAATATCTATAGAATTTTCAGTTTTTATCAACTTTTTCATTTTTACCTCCTGTCTGTTTGTCTGCATAAAGTTTGATATGCGTATATGCAGCTATGTTAAGAATACAACTCTTGTATTTAAATTAGGTACCTTCTTTATTTGGCAAATGGGATTATGGCGTTTTGCTTCTTCGTTCATCATGCGAACGGCCAAGGAGTGGAATTCCCTTCCGGCGTCTGTATTCCCCGATTCGTATAATTTAGGAATCTTCAAGACGAGGATGCAAGACGCAAGTTCAAATAGTGCCAATGCACTCTGGCACTATTTGAACTTGCGTCTTGCATCCTCGGCTGCATGAGTACTTACCATCAGTTGAGGTGCAGCCAAACGCACTTAAATTTTTAATAAAAAAATATTAATTGGAAAATATCCAGTCACATCTGCCTATTTTGACAACTGGGAGGAGTTATCTGAAATTTCCAAAGAAAAATACTCACGAATGCCAAAAACGGATAAATACCCGTTCGCTGTCGCTCTACGTTTCTCATCTTGTAGTTTTGACATCTCATTTAGGACATTCTGGCTCTCTGGCGGAAGGCATTTCAGTTTCGATATGTTGATGCTGGCTTTCTGGAAATATATGCGAGACGACACTTCAATTTATTGCGAAAGAACTATGGTAAGCTTCATTTTATGAATTCATCTCTTGGCAATATAAATTCAAACGAAACCGACAAAGCGGAAATTTATGTTTACGAAAATGACGTTCGATTAAGCATTTTTTTTTCTTTGTAACCGAGTTAGTGAAGAACTCGCTGACTGACGCTGGTTCTCAACTTCTCATGAGCATCATCATCATCATATCAGCTCATATACGTCCCCGCCGAGAGGCTCGAGCCTACCCTGAATTAGGGCGATCCCACGCGGGCCCAGTGCGGGTTGGTCGACTTCACACACAACCTTCGAGTTTCTTCGCAGGTGTGTGCAAGTTTCCTCACGATGTTTTCCTTCACCGTTAAAGCAAGGTGAGTATATGTACGTAAGTTTCGAAAAACTCATTGGTACATTGGCCGTCCGGATTTGAACCCGACACCTCCGGTTAGGAGGACGGAGTCGTTACCGATTGAGCCACCGACACTTTCATCATTCGACATTCTTATGATACTAAACAGTATTTCCTAAGGACCCATACTCCTCGATTCAGATTCGTCACTCGAGAAATTTTCTTTCCTATCGGTTGTTATTTTAGCGAAATGTATGGCCGGCCCATACATACTCGTATATTTTTTTTATTTTTTTTTAAGGAAAACTAGGATACGTTATATGATTAAACATCAATTAGATAATGAACATTGAGAAGTTTTCGACTTTAGGTTAGAGATAAGCTAGCTTGACGTACGCCATACAGTTCGAACAGTAACAGTACAACAGTAATATAAAAAATAATAGTACAACAAACATGAAGAAACAAAAAGACCTTATAAAGAAAGTTAAATCAGTTCTTAGCAACAATAAAATAGAAAGAAAAAGTTAATGATATCCTAAGGTTAATTACGTTGTTTGAGATTGAGAACCTAAAAATTCGCTATTGTATACGGGTTTTAGGGTATTCGGAATAATGCAAAATATATCAAAATTGAATTTGAAGACTAATTGTAAGTCATTCATAATGCCTGGTGCACGCAGTAAATAGGAGTTGCGCCTATAATTAGTTTGTCATTGGGGAATGTAGAAGACCCTAAGATGTCTTTGATAAAAAGCAGGTACATAAAGATTAAGGGAATTTACTAGTCCAGGACAATCGACCGTACCATTTAATATTTTTAAAAGATACAGACATACACACATACATTGCAAGATAAAAGCTATTAATAATTTGAAATGATCAACACGTTAAAAACCGATTTCAATCACAAAAACCGAGTACTATTTTGCTATATTTATGTTTTTAATAATTTTCAAGAAAAGTAATAAACCAATTTTGATGAAATTTCTATTGGACCAATCTGAAAGTTTAAAGTTTCAAATAAAAAAAATAAATCTATATCGGTTCATAAATAACGGAGTTTAGCAAAAAAATAAGTACAATCGAATTAAGAATCTCTTCCTTTTTTGGAAGTAGGTTTACAATTAATGTATTAAAACAGTTGTATTCAGCAATGTAATTTTTCTTTTATCTTACCTAAATACGCAAAGTTCCTCTCCAATGAACATTGTTCACTACATTTGTATCTCAGCCTAATCAAAAATTAATTAGAAACAACAAATGAAGTAGGTTTTTGTCATAATCAATCAAGCTTGTCCATTCAATTCCAAGTTATTGAAATATTACAGAACATTACAACCAGACCGACAAGCTAGTGAAGATCACGGGATCTTCATGGAATGGATGCGGGTAGCGCAAAACCGGTCGTCGTGGAAATCCTTGGGGGAGGCTTATGTCCAGCAGTGGACGTTTTTCGGCTGATATGATGATGATTATGAGTGATGACGTACATCAATAAGACACTTGACCTTCCCCATTCTATAATACTTTAAACTTTCACGATTATTTATACATTTAGGTACATCAATGAGACACTTGACCTTCCCCGTTCTATAACACTTTAAACTCTCACGATTATTCATACATATAGGTACATTAATGAGACACTTGACCTTCCCCATTCTAAAATACTTTAAACTTTCACGATTATTCATACATATAGGTACATCCTTGATACACTTGACCTTCCCCGTTCTGTAACACTTTAAACTTTTACGATTATTCATACATATAGGTACATCAATGAGACACTTGACCTTCCCCGTGATATAACACATTAAACTTTCACGATTATTCATACTTAAAGGTACATTAATGAGACACTTGACCTTCCCCATTCTAAAACACTTTAAACTTTCACTTTTATTCATACATATAGGTACATCAATGAGACACTTGACCTTTCCCGTTCTATAACACTTTAAACTTTCACGATTATTCATACATATAGGTACAGTGAACAGCACATGCAGTTGGACATAATGGCCTTGAAAATGTTCGAAGTTGAACAGAGCGAATGCGAAAAAGAGATAGTAATTGTTCTCTTCGCATTGTTTTCAATCTGCGCTGCCGCTTACCGCTGGCCAGTGCGGGTAGGCGGGGTCGGGGGAGATCGCGTTCGTCCGAAGATTTTAAATACATACTTATTGATGGAAATTCCGATTTATTTGTGAAAAAGACCAGACTTTTAAGAATAAAATATTATAGGTAGTGGTAAGGTTTGTTTATTTGTTTGGTTGTAGGGGGTTAAACTTTAGAATTATTCAACCGAATCTAAAATTCTTTAACCGCCTCCGGGGCGTGATGGGTAGGTAGTCTATTCGCTTCACACCAGGAGGTCGCGGGTTCGATTCCCGGTAGGGTCAACTTGTAAGACTCGGTTTGGTTGGTGGTAGGGCATTTTCTAAGCCCGCCTGGCTAGCTACCACCATCTTATCTAAGTCTTGCCGATAGACATCAGTATTAACAACATTGATGTGTTCCGGCTTGAAGATAAGATAGCCTGTTCTCCATTGTGTTGGGGAATCTAGGTAAGCCCGCTTCCATCTTCGGCATCATCGTCACTCACCATCAGGTGAGATGATGCCAAGGGCTTACCAATTGTGAATAAAAAAAAAGCAGTGAAGATTAAGACGGTGTACGCTCACAAGTTCACAATAAATGCTATCTAATATCTATGCGACTGGACTTACTTGGACTGACAAACGTAGTAAGTATTGGTGACTTATATTCCCTTTGGACGGGACGAGAACGTAGTGTATTATATTCTCTTTGACGGAGACGGATGAGTGAGTGACTTCAATATACTGGCAGTGTTGCCGTTAGGACAACATTGTTTTTGGTTATTAAAATGAAAAAGTGGCCAATTTTGTAATAAGGATGTGGGTTTAATTAAAACAGTATCTAATACATGTAGAAAAAAAATAATTGTAGGTCTACAATGGCATCTGGTAATTCTGAAATCTCTACGTCAACGTCAATCGATCTGTGATGATGATGGGGTTTCAATTTTTTTGATTGCTTCTGTAAATTTGTTTAAAACTTCAGGTGGCAAAACATAGTCGTGGCATTTTTATTATTTATTTTTATTGACTTTTAATCATAATTATGGAATTAAGTTTTAATGCACACACTTTGTTTCATAATTTATTTTTCAGTGTGTTCATGACACTTAACTACTTACTTCCGCATTAGAGTGAGGAAGACAAGACCGCAGTAACTAGGTCAAATATTTGGTCAACTGTAAACAGTAATTATCAAAAACATAATTACCAAAAGTAGCTAGAATCGTTTGGTTAGCTAAAATTATTTTTGGCTAAACCGTTATAAATATGCTAGATCTAGCCACAAAGTGGCTAAAACGGCAACACTGCTTGCTAGCTCGTGTCACTGCGCGGATGCTTGGTTTATTAGATCTGTGCCGGATGCTTTGTAAGGGGCGTGGCTTATGATTTGTCAAAAGCACAGATCTGTGGTCATAAATTGTGTTAATTCGTTATTGATCGCTTATTTAGAAAAGAATGTCGATTGGTATATTTTCGTAAAGATGACGAATTCTACCAATCACCGTAGTGTGCGAGTGTTCAACTGTTAAGAATCGGTCGTAGTTATATGTGTGTATACTGTCCATCGCCACGTGCTGGCCACTGTACATCAATGAGACACTTGACCTTCCCCGTTCTATAACACTTTAAACTTTCACGATTATTCATACATATAGGTACATCAATGAGAAACTTGACCTTCCCCGTTCTATAACACTTTAAACTAGGTACAGCAATACCTATCCTACTAATATTATAAACGCGAAAATTTGTATGTATGGATGTTTGTTACTCTTTCACGCAAAAACTACTGAAAATTATCTGGATAAAATTTAGTAGGTAGACAGAGTAGGACCTGGAAGATAAAGTCTCCTTTTTTTCACACTTGCGAGCCGCTTGGCGCTCGCGCACTGCGCACCCTCGGAGACAGTCATAAAAACTATGTTCAGGCGAGCGAAATATCTATAAAATCACTATAAATTAAATTTTATTCTATAAAATCACTTCAAATCCCGCTTTCAACTTCCCCGTTCTGTCAGAATTTATATTTCTGTGGCCGGTACTTCTAGGAGACGTGACCCTTTTTCAAGGCAGGGTCACGAATCCTTTGTAGGGCTACGAATCACTTCATTAGAGGGTTGAGTTACCTCAATCCGATTGTGTGAGATTGTATTTAACCCTATAGTGCTCGCGCTATGAGCATTTTGCCGACCTCGGCAAACAATTTTTTTTATTTTATGAACTATGCATTCGCCATAATGAAGCCTCCCAGTAGCTGGTGACCGCGGAAGGAAAGGTTTTTTATTGCCAGGACCAAATATAGTTTTTTTTATCCACAATTTATAGTTGCCATATATGAGCAAATTTACCGTTAAATTCGATTTTTTAGCTGAAATATATGCTAAAAGTAATAAAAATAAAGAAATTAGCTATTACCTTATACAATAATATAAATATGTGAGGTACTTACATACTGTCCTACGTGTAGTCAAAACTTAAGCAATTTACCCAAAGTACTTTTCAAGTGTTTTTTTTTTTTTAAATCGTAAATATTATTGTTTTGTCTAGCTAGTATATTATTTTTTATGTTGTTATTAATATTTATAAAATTTATAACCATGGTGTTAAAAAAATGCAATTTAATATGGGCGGCAAAATGCTTTCCACGCGACCACTCACGTTTCATGGACAAGCGCGACTGCCATTGCTTTCTTGATGGATATTTTTAAACATATCAATGACCTGAACCTTAAATTTCAAGGCAAGGGAAAGCTTGTATGGGAGCTCATGTCAGATGTAAAAAGTTTTTCGGGAAAACTCGATCTCTTTACTGATGATCTTTGTGATGAATGCGTACACTTTCCCAATTTAAATTAAAAAAAAACAGCAATGACAACGAGATTGACGTCGGCCAATACAATACGGTTATTACGAATCTTAAATCGGAATTTAAAAACAGTTTCGCAGGTTTTAAGTAAATTGAGAATGTTGTAGAAATCCTCAGCAGCATTTACTCTCTACATCCTGATGGTGAATGGAACAACAAAGCTGCAATTGTTTCGAGAGTGATAAAGCTACTCTGCAGATGGAAATGTTCGATTTCCAAGAAAACACAGTTTTAAAACACAAACATGCGGAAGTATCCAGTGAAGAGTTCTGGATAAAACTTGTGTGCGGTAATAAATATCCAGAATTACAAAAATTAGCTTTGAAACTACTTATGTTTGTGAAGCAGCATTTTCGAAGATGAACTTCATTAAGAATAAATTTCGATCTCGACTTACTGATGAACATCTCCAGGATTTAATGTCAAAAGCTTGCAACAATTTTACTCCAAACTTCAGACAGATAGTAAGCAACAAAAATTACATTTTTCTCATTGATATGTAAAAAACTATACCTTTGTTATTTCCGTAATTACATTTGTTTAATTTTTTTTCTATAAAATAGTGTGCGGACCGCGATGGTCATTTTATTTCTTAAAAAGGACCCCGAGCGAAGGTGACCCCTGGTCTAGTATATAAAGTTTTTTTTGTTTATAAATACTTATAAGATTTATAACCATTGTGTTAAAAAATGCAGTTTAATATGGGCGGCAAAATGCTCTCCATGCGATCACTCATGTTTCATGAAAAGACGAAAAGACTCTAGGGTTAATGTTATACAGCTACTTTGATAGTAACAGTTGGTTTAGGTCTGCGTAACACTTGGACAGTTAATTACATAGTATAACAAGAAACAGGGCTTAAGTAGCTAGATTGATCTTTGTCTAGCTAGCTAGCCAATCAGCCTGGCTTGGCTGATTTAATCATGGAATGCCTGTTTTAATGACGAACATCACACATCATCCAAAAGACATCCACTGCTGAAACCCTAATTGGAAGTTTTTGCCGTATAATTTACACAATACATCTTTAAGACGAGAGTGAATAGGCACATCCACCTGGATGGGTTTGGCTGTTAGTGGCATTTTTTTCGGCCGTTACCGTGCTTCCCGACGAACGTTAAGCCTTTGGTACCGGTTACTATCGTTAGATGGCAGTTGTTAAGCCATATCAGATGCCTTATATGTGGCTTGAAAATGATCTTCGCCACTAGCCTTATAACCTCCCGGACTTGACGCCCCGTGTATGGAGTATGGCCTAAGGGTCCCCAGTTTAGAAGGGGTGCCCCAGAAGTGGGGTTGTTTATGGGTTGTTTACAACCCTAAATGGTTGACATTAAAAATAAATTGTTTCGACATCTTATTGTCTTTCTTGTTTTGACATCATATTTTTATTTGGTTTTGACATCTTATATATTTTTTATTCTTCTTCTTCTTTTCGAATCGATGGTTTGAATATTGACTCTTGTTATTTTATATCCTATTGGCCCAATAGGTAGCCACGCGTACGCCGTTATCAGTGGCCCCCCAGAGGTCTACCATTGTGCAGGTGTCCGGGCATTTTTTTTATTTATTGTGATATTAAATTTTTGTATTTTTTGACGTTCATATTACACTTTGACATTTTTAATATATTTTGCATAAAAATGAAACTAATGACATGAAATAAGTAATCTAATCTCATCTCATATCATGTTATCCTATCCTATCCTATCCTATCCTGACCTGTCCTGCCCTGTCCTATCCTAACTTATCATATCATATCATATCCCAATCTCTCCTATCCTTTCCTATCCTATCCAATCCAATCCAATCCTCGCCAGTCGGGTAAATACGTACGAGTAAATACGTCGAGTGTGTCAATGGCGTAGTGAAATTAAGTATTAAAAATTCTGGGAATTTATACCTCTAGTTTCCCGACTTTGACCAGGTAACTCGGGGACTCCACAAGCACCAACATGGTCAAGAATTGTACGACCACCAGTCCCACCAATAAAAATATCAGCCCTTCGTCATCCAGCACCAGTTTGAACATGTATCTGTAATAGACAAATGGGAAAATTCTTATTAACTTGAGACTCCGCTATTCTTATTATTTCGTGTCGAAAAAAAACTCATATGATAAACAATTTATCTAGAAAAAAAACTATAATTTATGGTAACCTACCCAGTCAATATCCAAAATGATACTAATCTGCAGTTCGCAAATTTTAATAAAAAGGCGTTTTGATAACTGACCCGTCATGGGATGTCATGTCATGTTATATCATAACGTATCGTATCGTATCGTGTCGTGTAGTGTCGCGTCGCGTCGCGCCGTGTCGTGTCATGTCGTGTCGTATTGTTTCGTATCGCATCGCATCGCATCGAATCGCATCGCATCCCATCACATCACATAGTATCGTATCGTAAAGTGTCGTGTCGTGTAATTTTGTGTCGTGTCGTGTTACGTCGCGTAGTGTCATGTCGTGTCGTGTGGTGTCGTGTCTTGTCATATCATGTCATGTCATATTAAGTAATGTTTTTACATCACAAGTATCGTATTTAATAGCAACTTATACAAAGTTTTAAATTTATAATTTTAAACCAAAAAAAAACCGACTTCAAACAGAAAACTAAGGTTCCCCGTAATTTCTCTGGGATGCCATCATCAGATCCTAGTTTCCTTCTCATGGTACCGCCCTTGGGATATCTCCATTCCAACAAAAAAAGAATCATCAAAACCGGTTCATAAACGACGAAGTTATCCGCAAACACACATAAAAAAACTGGCCAAGTGCGAGTGGGACACGCGGTATGAGGGTTCCGTACCACCACACCTCTCCACACAACTATGACAATGAAACCTATTTACACGACAAACAAAAGAAACAAACGTGAGCAACAGAAAAATACTATTAGCGCAAGTAGTGGTGTTTTAGTGAACTATTTTCCGTAAGTGAACGTATTATATTGAGTTCACCACTTTATTTTCAATTGATATATCTCTTATAGGATTTCCTGTAATCTACAAGCAATTAACTATATTTTGTATTTTTTTCAAAATTTTAGGCTCGGTAGTTTCGGAGATCAGGGGGGGTGAATAGTAAATTTTCGTCTTCTGTCATGAATAAAATTAAAACTATTTATTTTAAAATAATAAAAAAAATATATTTGAGATGCTCATAACAAGCCCTTTCATTGGATATATGACACAGTAGGTTTGCAAAACTAACTTTTTTTAATTTCCTAATTTTTCCCTCGAAAATGAGGCTTATTTAAAAAAAATATTTACTTTGCACGTTTGTGTTTTGGTCATAGAATTACACCATCCTACCAAATTTCACCTTATTTGGTCCAGTAGTTTCGTAGCACATTGACTGTGACAGACGGACGGACTGACAAAGTAGACGCACAAGTGATCCTATAAGGGTTCCCTTTTTTTTTGTTTTACGGAACCCTAAGAACCAGTTTGAACATGTATCTGTAATAGACAAATGGGAAAATTCTTATTAACTTGAGACTCCGCTATTCTTAGTATGTCGTGTCGAAAAAAAAACTCATATGATAAACAATTTATCTAGAAAAAAAACTATAATTTATGGTAACCTACCCAGTCAATATCCAAAATGATACTAATCTAAAGTTCGCAAATTTTAATAAAAAGGCGTTTTGATGACTGACCCGTCATGGGATCTCATGTCATGTTATATCATAACATCATATCGTATCGTGTCGTGTAGTGTCGCGTCGCGTCGCGCCGTGTCGTGTCATGTCGTGTCGTATTGTTTCGTATCGCATCGCATCGCATCGCATCGAATCGCATCGCATCCCATCACATCACATAGTATCGTATCGTAAAGTGTCGTGTCGTGTAATTTTGTGTCGTGTCGTGTTACGTCGCGTTGTGTCATGTCGTGTCGTGTGGTGTCGTGTCTTGTCATATCATGTCATGTCATGTCATATTAAGTAATGTTTTTACATCACAAATATCGTATTTAACAGCAACTTATACAAAGTTTTAAATTTATAATTTTAAACCAAAAAAAAACCGACTTCAAACAGAAAACTAAGGTTCCCCGTAATTTCTCTGGGATGCCATCATCAGATCCTAGTTTCCTTCTCATGGTACCGCCCTTGGGATATCTCCATTCCAACAAAAAAAGAATCATCAAAACCGGTTCATAAACGACGAAGTTATCCGCAAACACACATAAAAAAACCGGCCAAGTGCGAGTGGGACACGCGGTATGAGGGTTCCGTACCACCACACCTCTCCACACAACTATGACAATGAAACCTATTTACACGACAAACAAAAGTAACAAACGTGAGCAACAGAAAAATACTATTAGCGCAAGAAGTGGTGTTTTAGTGAACTATTTTCCGTAAGTGAACGTATTATATTGAGTTCACCACTTTATTTTCAATTGATATATCTCTTATAGGATTTCCTGTAATCTACAAGCAATTAACTATATTTTGTATTTTTTTCAAAATTTTAGGCTCGGTAGTTTCGGAGATCAGGGGGGGTGAATAGTAAATTTTCGTCTTCTGTCATGAATAAAATTAAAACTATTTATTTTACAATAATAAAAAAAAATATTTGAGATGCTCATAACAAGCCCTTTCATTGGATATATGACACAGTAGGTTTGCAAAACTAACTTTTTTTAATTTCCTAATTTTTCCCTCGAAAATGAGGCTTATTTAAAAAAAATATTTACTTTGCACGTTTGTGTTTTGGTCATAGAATTACACCATCCTACCAAATTTCACCTTATTTGGTCTAGTAGTTTCGTAGCACATTGACTGTGACAGACGGACGGACTGACAAAGTAGACGCACAAGTGATCCTATAAGGGTTCCCTTTTTTTTTGTTTTACGGAACCCTAAGAACCAGTTTGAACATGTATCTGTAATAGACAAATGGGAAAATTCTTATTAACTTGAGACTCCGCTATTCTTAGTATGTCGTGTCGAAAAAAAAACTCATATGATAAACAATTTATCTAGAAAAAAAACTATAATTTATGGTAACCTACCCAGTCAATATCCAAAATGATACTAATCTAAAGTTCGCAAATTTTAATAAAAAGGCGTTTTGATGACTGACCCGTCATGGGATCTCATGTCATGTTATATCATAACATCATATCGTATCGTGTCGTGTAGTGTCGCGTCGCGTCGCGCCGTGTCGTGTCATGTCGTGTCGTATTGTTTCGTATCGCATCGCATCGCATCGCATCGAATCGCATCGCATCCCATCACATCACATAGTATCGTATCGTAAAGTGTCGTGTCGTGTAATTTTGTGTCGTGTCGTGTTACGTCGCGTTGTGTCATGTCGTGTCGTGTGGTGTCGTGTCTTGTCATATCATGTCATGTCATGTCATATTAAGTAATGTTTTTACATCACAAATATCGTATTTAACAGCAACTTATACAAAGTTTTAAATTTATAATTTTAAACCAAAAAAAAACCGACTTCAAACAGAAAACTAAGGTTCCCCGTAATTTCTCTGGGATGCCATCATCAGATCCTAGTTTCCTTCTCATGGTACCGCCCTTGGGATATCTCCATTCCAACAAAAAAAGAATCATCAAAACCGGTTCATAAACGACGAAGTTATCCGCAAACACACATAAAAAAACCGGCCAAGTGCGAGTGGGACACGCGGTATGAGGGTTCCGTACCACCACACCTCTCCACACAACTATGACAATGAAACCTATTTACACGACAAACAAAAGTAACAAACGTGAGCAACAGAAAAATACTATTAGCGCAAGAAGTGGTGTTTTAGTGAACTATTTTCCGTAAGTGAACGTATTATATTGAGTTCACCACTTTATTTTCAATTGATATATCTCTTATAGGATTTCCTGTAATCTACAAGCAATTAACTATATTTTGTATTTTTTTCAAAATTTTAGGCTCGGTAGTTTCGGAGATCAGGGGGGGTGAATAGTAAATTTTCGTCTTCTGTCATGAATAAAATTAAAACTATTTATTTTACAATAATAAAAAAAAATATTTGAGATGCTCATAACAAGCCCTTTCATTGGATATATGACACAGTAGGTTTGCAAAACTAACTTTTTTTAATTTCCTAATTTTTTCCTCGAAAATGAGGCTTATTTAAAAAAAATATTTACTTTGCACGTTTGTGTTTGGGTCATAGAATTACACCATCCTACCAAATTTCACCTTATTTGGTCCAGTAGTTTCGTAGCACATTGACTGTGACAGACGGACGGAAAGACAAAGTAGACGCACAAGTGATCCTATAAGGGTTCCCTTTTTTTTGTTTTACGGAACCCTAAGAACCAGTTTGAACATGTATCTGTAATAGACAAATGGGAAAATTCTTATTAACTTGAGACTCCGCTATTCTTAGTATGTCGTGTCGAAAAAAAAACTCATATGATAAACAATTTATCTAGAAAAAAAACTATAATTTATGGTAACCTACCCAGTCAATATCCAAAATGATACTAATCTAAAGTTCGCAAATTTTAATAAAAAGGCGTTTTGATGACTGACCTGTCATGGGATGTCGTGTCATGTTATATCATAACATCATATCGTATTGTATCGTATCGTGTCGTGTAGTGTCGCGTCGAGTCACGCCGTGTCGTGTCATGTCGTGTCGTATTGTTTCGTATCGCATCGCATCGCATCGCATCGAATCGCATCGCATCGCATCGAATCGCATCGCATCACATCACATAGTATCGTATCGTAAAGTGTCGTGTCGTGTAATTTTGTGTCGTGTCGTGTTACGTCGCGTAGTGTCATGTCGTGTCGTGTGGTGTCGTGTCTTGTCATATCATGTCATGTCATGTCATATTAAGTAATGTTTTTACATCACAAATATCTTATTTAACAGCAACTTATACAAAGTTTTAAATTTATAATTTTAAACAAAAAAAAACCGACTTCAAACAGGAAACTATTCCCCGTAATTTCTCTGGGATGCCATCATCAGATCCTAGTTTCCTTCTCATGGTACCGCCCTTGGGATATCTCCATTCCAACAAAAAAAGAATCATCAAAACCGGTTCATAAACGACGAAGTTATCCGCAAACACACATAAAAAAACTGGCCAAGTGCGAGTGGGACACGCGGTATGAGGGTTCCGTACCACCACACCTCTCCACACAACTATGACAATGAAACCTATTTACACGACAAACAAAGGAAACAAACGTGAGCAACAGAAAAAAACTACTAGCGCTAAGTAGTGGTGTTTTAGTGAACTATTTTCCGTAAGTGAACGTATTATATTGAGTTCACCACTTTATTTTCAATTGATATATCTCTTATAGAATTTCCTGTAATCTACAAGCAATTAACTATATTTTTATTTTTTTCAAAATTTTTGGCTCGATAGTTTCGGAGATCAGGGGGGGGGGGTGAATAGTAAATTTTCGTCTTCTATCATGAATAAAATTAAAACTATTTATTTTACAATAATAAAAATATATATATTTGAGATGCTCATAACAAGCCCTTTCATTGGATATATGACACAGTAGGTTTGCAAAACTAACTATTTATAATTTCCAAATTTTTCCCTCGAAAATGAGGCTTATTTAAAAAAAATATTTACTTTGCACGTTTGTGTTTGGGTGATAGGATTACACCATCCTACCAAATTTCACCTTACTTGGTCCAGTAGTTTCGTAGCACATTGACTGTGACAGACGGACGGACAGACAAAGTAGACGCACGAGTGATCCTATAAGGGTTCCCTTTTTTTGTTTTACGGAACCCTAAAAAATATATTATACGGTCAAATTGAGAAACCTCCTCCTTTTTTGAAGTCGGTTTAAAGTAGAATAGGAGGATTATTGTGGAAAGCCGTCGGATGCCTGTAACCAGTTGTTTTGCAAATTCTTGGTTCACATCTTTCGATTGATGTGATGATGATTGATGATCACAAATCGAATATTAAGTGGCAAACCTGCCACGGTCTAGGATACGGTAAGGAGAAGAACTAGTAGTACGTAATCGTCACGTACCCAGCAGTCGTCATGACCATAGCAATAGCAACTGTCACCGCGCAAATGTCACCATCACTAAGTAACCTTTTGTACACAGGGAAGTACTATATCATATCATATCATATCATATCATTATCATATCATGTCATATCATGTCATATCATATCAAACACACACACACACACCAAAATCCACTTGCATCAATTCAAGATCTTTGTTTTCTTTTAGTTAAAACTTTAGCATAGTTTTGTTCAAATTTAGTAGATATACCATCTTCAGTTTAAATAGACTCTGTTATTTGCCAATAATTATATATACTGTAACGATCCATATGTATAAATAAATATCTATAGGTAATACAGTAAGTCTTGATAGACTAAAAGGAATCTGTCTATTGGGAAAAACATAACTAGTTTTGTTCGGTCGGGTGAGGATTAACCTCGAGTCGAGTGAATAGACAGTTATTGAAACAAATTAGCTCAGGGATTATTTCCGAGAAGCCAGACTGCCGCCTGTCGGTCGTCATTCGAACCACGCGGTGCGCACGTTATAACAGATTGCCTTAGGTAATAAATGGCGCGAAAACCGAGGCTAAAGGGATAGAGGCGTCGCCCTGTCTGCGTCCGGACAGCGGCCGGCGCTCGCGCAGTTCGACCACGAGGTCGGATGTATGTGTGCGGCGGCCCGCGCGCTGCCGAGGCTGCGTCTGTGTGAAAGCTTTTAAAACCACGGACACGCGGACGCAGCGGCACTCAGTCGAACAGACCACCAGAGGAGGAGGACGTATCCGAAGAACAGCTGCCGCACGCCCGGGCAAGTGTCACGCCAAGTACTTATTAGTCGCGAATTAACTTAGGAATCTCACTTTATATTGTGAGTTTAGAATAGAATTTAGTGTGGCCGAAATCCTAGTTATTTGCCTTCGAAAGTTCAGGCTCCTACCTGGGATCAAACCATAGTTTAGTGCAGTTAGGAAGTGAGGTACAGTGGGCAATCGAGCTGGGATCTAGGAATTGAAACAAGATGCCAGGTCGGTTGCTAGCTGAAGGTATCATCAGGTGACCAGGTTGGTAGTTCATGTTTTCAGGAAGGCTAGTTGATTTAATTCACGTGGATACGCAACCGTGACAACGAAACGTGGGTGTTTCAGCGCAATTGCCGAAAGCAAGCTGACAGGAGGGCTTGCCTGGCTAGCGACCCAAGTTTGGTTATGGCCAGAACATCCTGACTGTACCATCTTACGACCTACCGTCATGAGGACCACAGGTTGGACATGCGTTAGCGCACTCATGTACGGAGCCACCGTATTTGGGACAGGCCTTACCTATCCAAATCCCATCCAAACACACTGTTTAGGAGGTGCAGCGAAGCGGCAGACCTGGTCTGTCGTGGCAGCGGCATTTCTTATTCAGGGCAGGTACACTTTAGCCGTAGGGAACTAGGACACAAGTTAGCTTTAGGTACCCACCACACCATGACACACTACACCTAATTGGTTCATCTCGAAGGCACGGTTGGTTTAGTACCCCGGGGGAAAGACGAATAAAGCCGCCACGAGTTGTAACTATTTGTTGAGACATGGACATCAAATAAAATTTAGCTCTCGAAATACTTAGCTATCTCGCTAGGATAGGGAAAACTAGGGCTGAGTTAGGGGGGGGGAAGCGATCTGTAGGAAATCTAGTTAATAAATCTAATACTAGGGAATAGCGAATTAGGTTTTAGAATAACGTTATTAGGAAGAAATGCGAGTCATATTATTGAATAAGTAGTAGGTAGGTCTAAGCGATGCCACGTTTTACTTTATCGAACTGCCTTCATTGCAAGTGCCACGCAGCATCATAAGTTTTAGGGTTCCGTGAACACGTGGTCCGCTCAGTTCACTAATCTCATTCGAGATAGTACGGCGCTATGCTGTCGCGGGAAGGCCTATGTCATACTTGAGATGGCTGTTTACCAAGCTCCATGCAATATGGGCTAGTTATGTAGTTTAGTGGTTCATAGATATGAACAACTCCTAATTTTACCAAATTTTAGCTAAATCTGTCCACACTTTTATGGGATAAATGCAATGGACTAACAAACAAACTATAGGCGTTCGAGCCTCGCCTATTTTGATACTAAAGTAATTTTAGATAGGTAGGTTCTAACTGTAGCTTGTCACAAGCATGCCTCGGCAGAATTTCACCCAAATCGGACCGAGCGTTTAGGAAACTATTGGGCAAGCAAACGAATAGTTGGGCGTTCGCGCCTTACTACTAGTGATTATAGCAAGACCGATTATGATGTAGGTAGACGACCCATCCTGATGGTAACCGTAGCCAGGGTCAGTTATTATGCGCTAGATTTAGAAACTAAATCTATTCTACGGTTTTCGGATATTATGGGCAGTGTTCACGGTGTCCGGGTCCTGTCGGCTCCTATTGCGTCCTGAACTAGCGCCTCGACCAAACACTTGGCTTACACGCCTTCTCGCTTTGACCTAATTGTGATGCCGCGACTATGATTCGCGTGGGTCTCACGGTGGGTTGCGACTGTGTTGGTTCGTTGTTCTTCACGTTCAGCCAACCTATTAAACTGACATTACTTTCGCCCTTTATCAAGGGTTTGCTACGTCTAAAGACAGAGCTTTAACACTATGTATTATTTTGGAGCCGGCGGCACGATGGATATCGTGTCCATTTCGCTCTAGTTATATAGACCGCAGGTCTTTATATCATTATATACAACTGTATGGCACAGTTCCAGGTCTAAGAACCATATTAGTAGATCAACTACTTATTTCACATTCCGTAGTGCTCTTCTCACAGGATGAGCGACATTCAAGTCGGAATATCTACTTTATTTTAGTACCTAGTGCTAATATGTATTCGCGAACAATCGCTGTTCGAAGGTATTAATCCTACCTGTCGAATAGGGATGGACAAGCTATGGCTGTAAAGACTCAGCTATAGTTCACACTATACACGTATAATAAGGCGCCTCACAAGCGTTTTATATACACTAGCTTTGGGATTCGGGTGGAACATGGCATAGTACACTTTACATTGTCGTGTAGTTTAATTAAATTACACTTGAAGGGTGGTGGACTCTGATCGTGTACCTTAGTGGCCTGCCAGAGACAGTAGCTAGCGGGGCTCACGTAGTAGTAATTATCTGTTTAGAGCTAAAATCGCTCGTTCAATTACTTTGAGTTAGATGTACATTGTTTTAATCACCAAAATAATGCAGTACTGACGTCAGTCAAGTATTACGTTATTCCGAGCACTGGGGGCTAGCTACCCTTCCCAATTTGGGGGGGCCCAAAATAGGGACCAATCACAGTAGGGAAATTAGGGTTCCGCGCGAAATACTTCAAAATTACGGGTTAGACTACATCGTTCGTCCAAACACAACGTGATAGATTAATCTCTTAAAAATAACTTGTCATTCACCTTCAAAAAGACTCTGAGTTACTGCGATCACAATTTAGGGTTCCCTAGACGATCTGGCCAAACGTTTAATCGTATTTTAAAATGCAATAAAAATCAAGTACAGTTTACATACTTCTTATAGGTAGATAGCGGTAGGTTGTATGTTGTATGCACGTATGCGTATTATAGGTAGGTTTAGTTAGTTATATTTATATATTTATATTTATATATTTTAAGTAGGCAGGTTGGGGGGTTACAATTTGATAAGCCGTGATCAGGATAAGAAGAGGGTCCAAAATATTACATTTGGATAGCCAAAATCAGGATTCGTGGGCGGAAACGGACTGTTACGATGTGCTACCAAAGAACTTGGATGTCTGACATCTGATTTTCGCGTTCGTAGACTGAATCTTGTAGGTAGTCGTTTTGTATAATAAAACTTTGTGTTCAGTTATTTGTGATAAACATAGATAAATAACTTTAGTTGGCTTCGGTTTATGCCACAATTTGATGTTCGTGAAATGGAATGAAGTGCGAATGACAATTATAACTGAATGATTAATCTATCAAACAAAGAGAATTATTATTTTTATCCTATGTAGTTTTATAGTTTATAGGTTAATTTAAACCCCAGCTATTGTCTTATATCCGGGGGGTTGAATACAGGAGTCGACGAGTGAGTGAGTGCTCCCGTTGAATTCTTTTATATGGCAGCGTATTTGAAGTAGGCATTGATAATATAGTTTCTTCTCAATACTCCGTTGGTAAAATTCCGGATGTAAATAATTAAATAAGTTATTTGTTCGAAAGAAATATTTGGTAGGTACATTTTCTAGTTGGTGTATAAGATGGGTAGTTAACGATTTAGTTCAGAGAAAAAAGTAATTCTCTCATAATAATTGATAAATAAGGTAGTTGAACGTTACGGCTAGCGTGTACTTATGTAGGCAGACGGGGCTGTGAAGTTGCACTTATTTAATAGGTTGAGTAGAAAATAAATTTTAGGCAGTTATAAGTAAGTAAGTAGTGCGAAACGTTTGAGAAGTCCAGGGTTCGATTCCGGGCGAAAAGGGACATCGCAAGCTGGCTCTGAGTAGGTCGTTTTACATTGCCTTGTTACTAAATGTAATTGTGTGAGCTGTGAACATGTAGGTTCAGTTTTAATTTAGTATGCGATTATTTAGTACAAGTTTAGTAGGTTAGGTAATTTAGGTAAGTTTAGGTAGGTTATATACTATTTTGAATCAAAATATAGTAATATTTAAGTTATTTACATTTCGTAAAAGAAGCAGTTGTTATGTTGAATGCCTACTGTCGTTGGAATCGCAAAAGAAGGTCTGTGAAGGACATGCGATTTGCTCTTGATATTGTCGTAGGAACTTCAAGCTAGTGCGCTATGGCACAATAATATATCCGTAGCCTTGCAATTTACAGTCGCAAGTTCGATCCTGTTAGAGGTAATTTGTTTTAAAGATAAATTTTATTTTTATTTTTTGTTAGATTGTATATTAGGAGTTTGTAATTAGCCTCGTAACTTGGTGTCGCCAGTTCGAGTCCCGAGGGAGGCAAATTTAGAAAAAAAATTTCTAGTTCTTAATATATCTAGGTTGTAAACTAGAAATAGTTAGTAGCTTCGCATACTAGGGTCGCAGGTTCGGTTCCCGTTGCGGTTGAAAAAAATATCTTTTTAATTTTAATTTATTTACGTTACATATTAGGAGTACCTAGTAGCTTCGCATACTAGGGTCGCAGGTTCGATTCCTGTTGCGGTTGAAAAAAAAAATATTTTTTAGTTTTAATTTATTTACGTTATATATATTAGGAGTAGCTAGTACCTTCGCATGCTAGGGTCGCGGGTTCGGTTCCCGTTGCGGTTGAAAAAAATATTTTTTAGTTTTAATTTATTTACGTTATATATATTAGGAGTAGCTAGTAGCTTCGCATGCCAGGGTCGCGGGTTCGGTTCCCGTTGCGGTTGAAAAAAATATTTTTTAGTTTTAATTTATTTACATTATATATTAGGAATAGCCAGTAGCCTCGAGTACTAGGGTCGGGGTTCAACTCCCGTTACGGTTAAGAAAAAAAGATGAATGATAATAATTTTTGTTTAATTTGGTTTGTTTCGTAGTAGGTCAAGGTTTCCAAACGTATATTATGTGCATCTGGGGACATTGGATGTGAGATAGGGTACATAATAAAGATTTAGTTTTAAATATCTACCAGTGACCTTGAGGTATAATGAGGCATGGTCGTGTTACGAGCCTTATGTTCGGATGTTGGGAATTTTAGAGTAACAGGAATAGGTACTGCTCTGAATTTTATTATAGGTACTTTAAGACAGATACAGCTGTTAGGTAATAACTTTCAGTAAGTGAATTAGGTCTTTACGAACGGATTAGTTCATATGGTGGGTTATTCTAAGAAATTGTTCGTTTTGAAAAAAAAAAATACCTTCAAGGTAAATAGGCAAATTTTCATAAGGTGCGTGAGTACGTTTTGGCTGCGATCGAGTGGTATACTTGGGTAGAATGTAACTGGTAGCTATCGGTTCATGCGAAGACTCCTGTCTTTGACGTTCCAACTTACAATTTATTAAGGTGGGTAGGTAGAATAAATGGACTTAAGAGGTTTTATAGTGTTACATATCTATTATACTGGGGGTAGTCAGTGTTATGGTAGACAATATTTAATATTTCGGAAATTTTATTCTAGATCCTATTAGGGCAACTTTGGTCTTATAAATCTACTATACGGGGGGTTGTGTAGGTAATATAGGCGTCTGAACTTAGTATTTTACATAGCACTATCGCGGAAGCGAACCGCAGTCGCTTATAGGATAGTTAAGATACGAGGAAATTATTTTAAATTAGTATCTCGTAAATACTTTGTTGAGGTCCACGGTAGTCACTCAATCTGACAAATTAAGGGATAGTCTTTATAAATGATAGATATGTATATGAATGTGGAAATAATAATATTAAATAATACACATATGAAATAATAAATATTTAATTTAGTATTTGTAATTTATCCTTGTTCAGTATTAGTTTTCGTCTACTTTATTTTGCTCAGCCTTTATTAGTTGCTTGAGTGCCCGCATATAGTTTCACTTTTGTCTCTTCCGATCGACAAAGGATGCCGAGGGAGGTCGTTTGGAGCGATAAGGCCGCCTTGCATCTAGTTGCGTGTTTTGCTAGATCATGTGTTTCCTTTTGTGCGTACAATAAAGAATATTTATCTTATCCTATTTCAAGAATAGAAAATTAAACCTGGGTTTTATTTTAAAATCTTTAAGGTCGGGGGGTTGACGAGTCTTCTACTAGAAATCAAAATAAAATCGGCTTGATGGAATGCTAGACTTATATTTTATAGGGCCACTGTATATACGCGGTAGTTAGGTAACCTTATGGTGCTGAAATGAATGAGTACGTCAGTATACGCTGAGAATAATTTGTAGGCGTATTTTAAAATAGGTAGCATTTTGTTTTGTCGTCATGTTAAAAAAAATGATATAGGTATGGTACATGTTAGCAATAGGGGATCAAATAATATAAAAATTCGAAAATAGGATGTTTCGAAAAACCAGTTAAATACAATTTTAAATGAAGTAGGTACTTATTTGATTTAGCTCATTTGAATCTAACATAATTCTTTCATTCATTTAGCTGCGGTATTCTACTGGAATTGGGTTACTTACATATATTTATGTAACTTATTTTAAGTTCAATATCGTTTCACTGTAAGTGTAGGTGACTAGTAGGAAATCTAATTTTATCTATAAATAATGCCTTCACTAGACTAAGCCGCGTCCAATGTGTAGATAAGTAAATTGAAATGACAATTATGGTACTCGTAGATGACAATAAATACATAAGTAGGTTAACTTTAAACTTTGGTTAAAAACATTTTATAGATAAGTTTTAGGTTTCTAATATAGGCACTCTTTACGCATTATTAAGTAGTATTTTTAAAAATGAACAATATTAGTGTATTAGATTCCCTTTAATGTATCTCGTAGGACTAGTTGGTTAACAGACAGTAAGAATGGCTAGTGGCATAGCTAGCGGAAGCAGGTTCCGGGGGTGCGCGAGACGCAAGCGGATCGCGGGTGTGGAGAGAAGGGTGCCGATATGTTGATTCGGATCCTAAGCTATTTGCCTACTAAAGTCATTCAACTAGGTACGTTAGGTAGCTTTGTGTAAAGGAGTAACAAACATACATACATCCGTACATGTAAGGTTTCGCGTGTGTAATATTGGTAATGATTTAAGTAGGTTAGGTGGGTAGAAAAGAGAACTTGAGGTTGTCTCTGGTTTAATTACCTACCTACATTTACCATAAGTAAATGTTGGTTATAGATGAACTTTGGAACATTTTGTTGTTTTGATAAAGAAATCTAGGAAATAGCGCCTAGGATAAGTATATAAGGTACTTAAATAGGTAAATTATTCTAAAGGTGTAGGTACCTTAAACTTGCATATCAATTTAAATTAGAAAAACCTTTTAACGGTAAAAATAAATTATATCCAACCATTTCACATTTCAGTGTGTAAAATAGGTAGATGAGCTAAACTTCTAAAATAGGTACATACATTTTAAGTCATTTAAAACATCATTCAAAACTAATAAATAAGGTCTTATCATTAGTTCAATCTTAAGGATCATTCAGTACGAAACTTTTATTACTAGTAGGTAGCTAGTTATTCGTATTATTCGGACAAGTAGGTAATTATTCGGATTATTCGGGCAGAGTAAATAGAAAGGCATAGGATATTATTCGGTACGTAGGTAAGTTGGAGAATCTATAAGTTAGACGATTAGTCAAAAGTTTATTTTTTTAGGAAGTCCTCACGTATTTATAGAAGAAACTAAAATAGTATCATCATCATCATCACATCAGCTCATTTGCGTCCCCACCAAGGGGCTCGAGCCATAAAATAGTATAGTCGAACGTAGTTCAAAAGATTTGGAGTGAAGTTGAGACAAACACATAGTCACATTATTGGATACATAGGGAGTACCTACACACTTCAGTTTTGATCTTATTTGTTTAGCGCAATAGATTTGTAAGTCGATCTTACAACAGCGGAAATTTTAGCTGGAACATTCTACTTATTTTTAATTAAATACTGTACCAATAATTTGTTATTTGTATAATATTATAAAAAAGCAGGTAAATAGGTAGGGCGTGCTAGTACCTACTATTTCCTAATTCCTTCAAATGTTTTGATTGTGGCGCTGTTACGAATGACATAGGCAGAGCTACTAAAAGGTGTGACCTTTCGCCACAGGGAAAGTAAGGAGTTAGTTTGTCCTTTTTTCAATAGGTGGCGCCACGGGTCATACATTTTGTTCAAAACATTTTTACGGTTTCATTGAAAACAATGTTTCATAGAATTTCAAACTTACTAGGCGATAATAGAATTTATTCAATATGATGGAGATATTTTAGTTCATTCGATCGAATATTGATGCAAGACAAATGTCTTGTAGTTCGGCCTGTTTTCACAAGGTGTCGCTGACCATTTGAGTTTGCACAGTGAGTTTGTCACAGAGTCACAGATATAAAAGTCTGTCGACTTGCCGCTTATAAGTAATGGCGCTAGCGTAGTTCAGGTGTCGCGTGCGTTTAGGAATTATTTGCAGTCGGGGACTTATCGCACGAAGAAAAAAAAGGGGGTTAGGTTTTATAAGTTTAAGTTAAAAGGAGACGCCATCGGAATAACAATTGTGATATTTTTGAATTAAATGTTTTAATATCGATTGAGTTTTATTACCTAGTTTAAAATGAAATTGAAAAAAAAAAAACCTCACTTGTCTTTTATTTTGATAACCCGGTAAAATGTGTAAAGGTATGTTTGAATAACAGGTACAGCGAAGCTATGTTATTTCAACATTAGCATATCTACGCTTTGGTGAATGGCTAGTTTTAGTAATAAATTAGAAGGTACAGTAGGATTATAATAAAAATATTATAATCTTGCTAAATGTAGTGAAATTACGCATGAATAGGAAAAGTGGGGAGTCGGTATTAGTTTTATAAGGTTGCGGTTAGTTTTAAGTTTGCAATGATGCATGCTGCTTCAATTATTTATTACTCTTATATATAGTTTGTGCCGGGTTGTGGTGAAAATGGGTCATCTTTGGTGCGTTAAATATTAGCGCTCATTTATTTTCAACTTTCAGATCTGATTTTAGAACGAAGTCACGGTCTGTCATTGGAAGTAAATATTATTTTCTTTTGCAAGATGAGGGTTTTGGTTATAAACTAAAGTGAGAATTGTGTTTAAATACTTGAAAATAGGTCAACATATTCTCTTGTGTTGACTACAATAAATATCCTGGCTGAAGATAAGGATTTGTTGACCTTTCCAGGATTGGAATACCACAAAAGGCTGTTTGAGAGTAATGTGAAAAGTGGTTTTGAGTGTGTTGCTTTGATATTTTGGGGGTAAATTAAGGGAAAGTGTGGTCTTGAAGGAGAGTCAACAAATACTGGATATCTGAGTCAGCTGTTGGCACACGCTGTCCTACTTCATGAATACAAAAATAGTACGAACCAACAATTTGTTCTTTTGAGTCTTACATTACGTTGGTTTGGGCTAATTACTCTACCAGAAGCTAAGAACTGGACTTATACACTATACATACTCCAAGGTAAGATTCTATTGTCACTTGGGGGAAGCTCTATTTGGAGAACTTGGCTGATTGTCGCGGGAGCCGCTTGTGTTATATCACAGACAGTTTGGAGAGGTAAACTAGATTGACAATTTACTAATGCGCTTATGCCAGTAGAGGTTCCTGGTGCGTGGGGAATTGGAAGCTAGTGGTCCACTCAATGTATACGCCTATGCGCGAAACGTAGCAGTGGCTTCGACTCACAACCGAAATGCCCGTTTGAACTCCTCTGTGATGGCGGGAGCTGGTCCTGTGCTAATCTGGTTTTGTTTATGGTTGAGCGTATCAATCAAGGGACAATAAATGACATGCCTGGTTTAAATACACACCACACTTAGGGGAGAATGTGCCAACAGGAAATTTTAATAGTTATTAGCTATTTTGAAAATTTCAAAAAGACAATTCTCTGAATTCTATTTTTAAAAATTTTCAGGGGGTTGGATTGTAACGATCCATATGTATAAATAAATATCTATAGGTAATACAGTAAGTCTTGATAGACTAAAAGGAATCTGTCTATTGGGAAAAACATAACTAGTTTTGTTCGGTCGGGTGAGGATTAACCTCGAGTCGAGTGAATAGACAGTTATTGAAACAAATTAGCTCAGGGATTATTTCCGAGAAGCCAGACTGCCGCCTGTCGGTCGTCATTCGAACCACGCGGTGCGCACGTTATAACAGATTGCCTTAGGTAATAAATGGCGCGAAAACCGAGGCTAAAGGGATAGAGGCGTCGCCCTGTCTGCGTCCGGACAGCGGCCGGCGCTCGCGCAGTTCGACCACGAGGTCGGATGTATGTGTGCGGCGGCCCGCGCGCTGCCGAGGCTGCGTCTGTGTGAAAGCTTTTAAAACCACGGACACGCGGACGCAGCGGCACTCAGTCGAACAGAC
The DNA here is from genome assembly GCA_947284805.1 of Coleophora flavipennella. Taxonomy (NCBI): domain Eukaryota; kingdom Metazoa; phylum Arthropoda; class Insecta; order Lepidoptera; family Coleophoridae; genus Coleophora; species Coleophora flavipennella. The sequence goes on along the minus strand of OX369259.1, from coordinate 12,013,242 downwards.
CACCAGAGGAGGAGGACGTATCCGAAGAACAGCTGCCGCACGCCCGGGCAAGTGTCACGCCAAGTACTTATTAGTCGCGAATTAACTTAGGAATCTCACTTTATATTGTGAGTTTAGAATAGAATTTAGTGTGGCCGAAATCCTAGTTATTTGCCTTCGAAAGTTCAGGCTCCTACCTGGGATCAAACCATAGTTTAGTGCAGTTAGGAAGTGAGGTACAGTGGGCAATCGAGCTGGGATCTAGGAATTGAAACAAGATGCCAGGTCGGTTGCTAGCTGAAGGTATCATCAGGTGACCAGGTTGGTAGTTCATGTTTTCAGGAAGGCTAGTTGATTTAATTCACGTGGATACGCAACCGTGACAACGAAACGTGGGTTTTTCAGCGCAATTGCCGAAAGCAAGCTGACAGGAGGGCTTGCCTGGCTAGCGACCCAAGTTTGGTTATGGCCAGAACATCCTGACTGTACCATCTTACGACCTACCGTCATGAGGACCACAGGTTGGACATGCGTTAGCGCACTCATGTACGGAGCCACCGTATTTGGGACAGGCCTTACCTATCCAAATCCCATCCAAACACACTGTTTAGGAGGTGCAGCGAAGCGGCAGACCTGGTCTGTCGTGGCAGCGGCATTTCTTATTCAGGGCAGGTACACTTTAGCCGTAGGGAACTAGGACACAAGTTAGCTTTAGGTACCCACCACACCATGACACACTACACCTAATTGGTTCATCTCGAAGGCACGGTTGGTTTAGTACCCCGGGGGAAAGACGAATAAAGCCGCCACGAGTTGTAACTATTTGTTGAGACATGGACATCAAATAAAATTTAGCTCTCGAAATACTTAGCTATCTCGCTAGGATAGGGAAAACTAGGGCTGAGTTAGGGGGGGGGAAGCGATCTGTAGGAAATCTAGTTAATAAATCTAATACTAGGGAATAGCGAATTAGGTTTTAGAATAACGTTATTAGGAAGAAATGCGAGTCATATTATTGAATAAGTAGTAGGTAGGTCTAAGCGATGCCACGTTTTACTTTATCGAACTGCCTTCATTGCAAGTGCCACGCAGCATCATAAGTTTTAGGGTTCCGTGAACACGTGGTCCGCTCAGTTCACTAATCTCATTCGAGATAGTACGGCGCTATGCTGTCGCGGGAAGGCCTATGTCATACTTGAGATGGCTGTTTACCAAGCTCCATGCAATATGGGCTAGTTATGTAGTTTAGTGGTTCATAGATATGAACAACTCCTAATTTTACCAAATTTTAGCTAAATCTGTCCACACTTTTATGGGATAAATGCAATGGACTAACAAACAAACTATAGGCGTTCGAGCCTCGCCTATTTTGATACTAAAGTAATTTTAGATAGGTAGGTTCTAACTGTAGCTTGTCACAAGCATGCCTCGGCAGAATTTCACCCAAATCGGACCGAGCGTTTAGGAAACTATTGGGCAAGCAAACGAATAGTTGGGCGTTCGCGCCTTACTACTAGTGATTATAGCAAGACCGATTATGATGTAGGTAGACGACCCATCCTGATGGTAACCGTAGCCAGGGTCAGTTATTATGCGCTAGATTTAGAAACTAAATCTATTCTACGGTTTTCGGATATTATGGGCAGTGTTCACGGTGTCCGGGTCCTGTCGGCTCCTATTGCGTCCTGAACTAGCGCCTCGACCAAACACTTGGCTTACACGCCTTCTCGCTTTGACCTAATTGTGATGCCGCGACTATGATTCGCGTGGGTCTCACGGTGGGTTGCGACTGTGTTGGTTCGTTGTTCTTCACGTTCAGCCAACCTATTAAACTGACATTACTTTCGCCCTTTATCAAGGGTTTGCTACGTCTAAAGACAGAGCTTTAACACTATGTATTATTTTGGAGCCGGCGGCACGATGGATATCGTGTCCATTTCGCTCTAGTTATATAGACCGCAGGTCTTTATATCATTATATACAACTGTATGGCACAGTTCCAGGTCTAAGAACCATATTAGTAGATCAACTACTTATTTCACATTCCGTAGTGCTCTTCTCACAGGATGAGCGACATTCAAGTCGGAATATCTACTTTATTTTAGTACCTAGTGCTAATATGTATTCGCGAACAATCGCTGTTCGAAGGTATTAATCCTACCTGTCGAATAGGGATGGACAAGCTATGGCTGTAAAGACTCAGCTATAGTTCACACTATACACGTATAATAAGGCGCCTCACAAGCGTTTTATATACACTAGCTTTGGGATTCGGGTGGAACATGGCATAGTACACTTTACATTGTCGTGTAGCTTAATTAAATTACACTTGAAGGGTGGTGGACTCTGATCGTGTACCTTAGTGGCCTGCCAGAGACAGTAGCTAGCGGGGCTCACGTAGTAGTAATTATCTGTTTAGAGCTAAAATCGCTCGTTCAATTACTTTGAGTTAGATGTACATTGTTTTAATCACCAAAATAATGCAGTACTGACGTCAGTCAAGTATTACGTTATTCCGAGCACTGGGGGCTAGCTACCCTTCCCAATTTGGGGGGGCCCAAAATAGGGACCAATCACAGTAGGGAAATTAGGGTTCCGCGCGAAATACTTCAAAATTACGGGTTAGACTACATCGTTCGTCCAAACACAACGTGATAGATTAATCTCTTAAAAATAACTTGTCATTCACCTTCAAAAAGACTCTGAGTTACTGCGATCACAATTTAGGGTTCCCTAGACGATCTGGCCAAACGTTTAATCGTATTTTAAAACGCAATAAAAATCAAGTACAGTTTACATACTTCTTATAGGTAGATAGCGGTAGGTTGTATGTTGTATGCACGTATGCGTATTATAGGTAGGTTTAGTTAGTTATATTTATATATTTATATATTTTAAGTAGGCAGGTTGGGGGGTTACAATACCATAGACTAAGCGATGGAAGAGTGTGATTTCCTAACACAGGTATTTTTTACCTAAAAGGGGGCCTCAACCTTAAAAAGCCGATAATTTTTGGTAACCAATAAACAATTTTCATATCATATCATACCATACCATATCATATCACACCACACCACATCACATTACATCTCATCACTTCAAATGATGATGATTCATATCATTATCATATGTCATGTCATGCAATGCCATGTGATGACATATGATATCTTATATGATATCTTATATCACATCATATTATATTATGTTTATACATCACTAATATCATTATGATCCAGTCAACAGCGACTAAACAAAGTTTTTTATTTAAAATAGAATAGGAGGATTATTGTGGAAAGCCGTCGGATGCAAACAGCGCAGAACCGGTTATTGTGGAAATTCTTGGTGAAGGCCTTTGATCAGCAGTAAGGATGATTGATGATCATACATCGGATATTAAATCGCAAACCTGCCACGGTCTAGGATACGGTAAGGAGAAGAAATAGTAGTAGGTAATCGTCACGTACCCAGCAGTCGTCATGACCATAGCAATAGCAACTGTCACCGCGCAAATGCCATCATCACTAAGTTCCCTTATATAACAAGGAAGCACTGTGAACAATCCACCGGAAGACAGTCCTGCTATCACGTGAAGTATCAAGGAGTTCGTCTCATTGGGCGGCAGAAAGAGGGGTATGCATGATGACTGAAACAAAATACAAGAGATTATGTCAAGGAGATTACAAGGAGCGTCGGTGGCGCAACGGCATGGGCCGCTACCTCCTATCCGGGAGGTCGTGGTTCGAGTCCTGCCACGTACCAATGTGTTTTTGAATTTAAATTTCATATGTACGTTTATCCGACGCTTTTACCGGTGAAGGAAAACATCGTGAGGCAACCTGCACACGCCTGCGAAGAAACTCGAAGGCTGTGTGTGAAGTTGACCAACCCGCACTGGGCACGCGTGGTCGACTAAGGCCCGATCGCCCTAATTCGGAGCCCCTCGGTGGGGACGTATATGAGCTGATATGATGAATTGACTGGTTTACAATGAAGGTGTAACCCCCTAAAGACTTACCCCCTGCATAAGACTGACAGTATACATCCCGCATCTTCTCCCATATCTGTCCACCAAGTAGCCATAGATTGGCGCAGATAGTCCCGCAGCTATCACCAAGGCAGTTGTACACCACGGGACGTCATCAAGAGTGGAGCTGAAGCTGCCACCGTGAACTGATGATTGGAGACTGATGGCTTGGATGCCGTATGTGAAGAATGGTATGCATGCTGAAAAAACAGTAAATTTAATTAAAGTAAATTTAGTGAAAGTAAATTTAGTAAAAGTAAATTTAGTGAAAGTAAATTTGGTAAAGGTAAATTAATTTAGAGAGCAGCGGTGGCGTAATGGCAAGGGTCGCTAACTCCTGTCCGGGAAGTCGTGGTTCGAATCCTGCCACGTACCAATGTGTTTTCGAATTTCAATTTACGGCGAAGGAAAACATCGTGAGGCAATCTGCACACGCCGGCGTGATCGACTAAGGCCCCTCGCTCTAATTCAGGGTAGGTTTGAGCCCCGCGGTGGGGACGCATATGAGCTGATATGATGAAATTAATTTAGTCAGATTAAAAATAAATGTAGTTAAGACTCCTGTAAATCCATCAAATATTCTATGTGATGGGAAAACCAGGACGGGTTGGTTCTAAAAATAAATGCGTTACTCATTATATATGTATTCGTCAAGTGTATAAATCCAGTGACACTCACGCCATAAAAACAAATCGAAAATAAAATACTGGGGGCACAGCAGTGCCCGCCGCCAAGTTGAGCAGACAAACACGGCTGTACACCCTTTTCTCGAAGTTACTCAACGCATTTTCTAATACAATACAATATTCTTATTCTAACTCTGATTACCTTTGTTAGAAACGGCAGAAATTGATTGAATTTTAAATTGCATTGTTTAAGTAATGTAAGCAGCGTTAGTTCCATATACTAAGTTCCACATTTCTAAAATATCTTTTATCAAAGTTTAAATTTTCTTTATTCACTGACTGACTGACTCACTAACTATCAAAAAGATAGACCAACTCAAAGATACTTAGAAAGTTTAAAGTTGTCATGAAGACTAGTAATTAGGAGTTTATAGAGAGAAAAGTTTGAAAATAGCAAATATCCACACGGTAGGGAGTGAAATAGGGGATGATAGTTTGTTTGGAAGTCCATCAGTTATAGTCATCTAGTATATTTAGAGGTTGCTAATAATGTTAGATATAAAGAAACGGGCCAAGTGCAAGTTAGACTAGCACTCCGAGGGTTCTGTACAACCATATCTCTCCACACAACTATATAATATAATGATAATGATACCTAATCACATAAGCAAAACACATCAACGCAAGCGACAAAAATAAGCTTTTTTGTCATTCATTTCGGACTCCTTAGTGCAAGTACGACTCATACTTGACGAAATTTTATTATTTTTTGTATTACTTGAGTATGAGTACTTTATTCACACCAAGTTTAACTCTTGTATGTTATACCGTTTTTACGATATAGCTAAATCAAATATATTTCTAAAGACCTATAAAACATGTTTTTTAATGGAGCTATTTTTTCACTTTTTAAATTTTTAGTATTTTTTGTTATAGCGGCAATAGAAAAACAAATTAGGTGAAAATTTTAACTGTCTGCCTACTACGGTTCATGAAATACAGCCCGTTTTCAACCTCCATGGCTCCACCATTTTGGAATATTTCCAAAAAAATAAACTATCAAAAAATCCATATAATTATCAAACATGCTCACAAATTTCACGAGAATCTAACCAGAAGTGCGACGTGTTAAAGGATAACAGCCGGACAGACATACAAAAGCAATTTTTCCCCAGCCTTAACGTAGACGAAGTACTGCCAGACTTGGCTCTACCTTAGATCTCATATTATTTTTACGGGAGAGTCACGCGACATGGCTAATTTTTTACATAACAATAACAATGTTCTCGAGCTTATGAAGTAACTAGTATCTTATCTGTGCTCGAGCTAAGAAAACTTCATTGATTACTTCGCTTGCTCAGCGACCGAAACGGGCGATGGATATATGAGTCTTTCCGCTTCAAAAAGGTGTGTAAAAAATTTAAGTTCTGTTAAAAAAGAAACTTACGTATACTAATATGATTTAGCTGATTTGTGTTAAAAAGCCATTTATTTCTGATTTACTTATCATTTGCGTACACGCAGGTTTTTATTGTGACGTCATTGCAGCTGTCTAGACCAGGTACTAATATATACATAATACAGAGTGGAACAAAATTAGTGTAGGTCCCGTTAACTGGGGGCTTCCACTCATCATACTGAACAACTTTTGTTCTACGACTTTGCTGAAAACGAGATTTTTTTACTATTTTTGACCGATTTTGTGCACTTTAGTATGGATAGTCCAATTTTTTTTTTGAAAATTGACTATGGGTTTTCTGGAGAAAATTGTTCAGTGTGACAAGTTAAATCACCAGTTAACCCTTAAGTTCCTACCACCTATATTGATAACGCATCTACCTGCCCGCGGTCACAGTGACTCCCGCATTAAAACCGTGTTTTTTATGTAATACGAGTCAATAATGTAACAAGCAATAAATGAAACGCATTTTAAGATTGTAATTATACTATTAAAAGGAAAAAATACCACAACATTTTCTTCTATGAATTGAAAATAACTTAAATGCAGACATACTCGTATTTCACTCAAAATAACTATCTTCTTCAGATAATGAGATCATTCAAAACAGAAGTTAAAAGTAGAGAAAATCTCACTTTTTCTTATTATTTATAAATATTTGAACAAAACAAATAAAAAAAAATACTTAAATTATAAACGTTTTATAAATATTTCTGAAGGTAAAGTTCTCAATTTTTCATGACAAAAAGTTTTTTTTGCTCACTCAAGCTAAACGCGCGCACTTGTAGCCTCGCCGAGCACTTTCGCGATACTTACCGACGAGTAGAAAAGGTACATAGACGCAAATCAACGCACGTAGCCATTTAACCAAAAAATTCAAATTTAAAAATTCGCCGGGGTCACGGTGACCGCAGGCAGGAAGTTAAGGGTTAACGGGACCTACACCAATTTTGTTACAAATGTATATATACTCTGCTAATGTGGCAACCCTAAAATATCAAATAAAGGCAAATTTGAAAAAAAAAAATTAACCGCCTCCGTAGCTCAGAGGCAAAGTTCACTGGCTTTACACAGGAGGTCGCGGGTTCGATTACCGGCGGGGTCAATTGTAAGACTCGGTTTGGTTGGTGGTAGGGCATTTTCTAAGCCCGCCTGGCTAGCTACCACCATCTTATCTAAGTCTTGCCGCCAAATATCAATGTTGATATCATTGGTGTGTTCCGGCATAAAGATAAGATAGCCAGTTCCCCATTGCGTTGGGGAATCTTGGTAAGCCCGCTTCCATCTTCGGCAACATCGTCACTTACCACCAGGTGAGATGTTGTCAAGAGTTTACCAATTGTGAATAAAAAAAAAGCCTGGAGATATAAAAACAACATTTCCCAATACCAGATTTCACCCAAATCCGGCCAGTAGTTTGGGAAGTAGAGCACCGGACGGACGTACGTACAGACGTAGACGTCAGACACACAGACACACAGACACACACATACACATTTTCATTGTTTTTTAGATTCTAGAAGTGTAAGACAATCGATCCCCATCAAAATCTAAACATCCATTTTTGTGCCATAACAATATTGCCTTCTTTACTTCTTCATCGCTCAAAAAGCATGCATTAATTTAAAAAAGGCTAAGTGCGAGTCAGAACTGCACACAAAGGGTTCCGTACCATCATACTTGATGGCGCTAGTTTCTTCTCGTTTGAAAAAAAAACTCTTTTTTTGTATGCAGACCCCCTTTTTTTTACTTTTTCTAATTTTTAGTATTTGCTGATAAAGCGGCAACAGAAATACGTCATCTGTGAAAATTTCAACTGTATAGCTATTTAGCTATCACGATTCATGAAATATAGCCTGGTGACTGTCGAACAGACAGACAGACAGACGGTCGGACAGCGGAGTCTTAGTATTAGGGTCCGTTTTTACCATTTGGGTACGGAACTCTAACAATGAAGCTAAGTATGTAATACTAACTGTAATTTAAACAATTATTATAAACTTTGAAGGTCTCTTTTTCTCTATTAACCATGTGTAAATTAAAGGTTCTTTTGTAACTTGCGGTATTTTGTGTGTTACCAATTTGGTTACACACTTTATTGACTGCCGCTCTTTTTACCTAAAAAGAAGCGTAATGTTTTTCAGGTCTATGCTTGTGTGTATGTCTGTTTATGTTGCTGAGCCTGTAGCACACCCTGGACACTTCATACAGCGGGCCAGAAATGACATTTCAAAAAAGGAATGACGGAACAAACAAAGTGGCGGCGACAACCAAACTGTAACCAATCTGTATCAATCTGGGAGACGAGGGGGTGAGGTCGCAATCTAGAGAGCGGCAGGGAGTGTCCATACTGATGTTAGTACTAATATATTATATACTTTGCATGTAAGCTAAACAGCTTGATAAATGTTAAAGTGCGATGTGTCGTTAGATAGACATAAGATACATTTTTACCCGACTTTATAAAAAGGAGGGGTTACGTTTTTATGCAATCGGGTTTTTCATTTAGAATTGACTTGGTTAGTTTTTTTTTTGCACAATTGATAAGCCCTTGGTATCATCTCACCTGATGGTAAGTGACGATGATGCTGAAGATGGAAGCGGGCTTACCAAGATCCCCCAACGCAATGGCTATCTTATCTTCAAGCTTCAAAGTTGACCCCGCCTGGAATTGAACCCGTGACCTCCTGGTGTGAAGCGAATGGACTAACCATTACGCCACGGAGGCAGTTGAGGTTAGGTAGTTATACTGTTTTTCATGTTTTTGATTTCAGAGCGATGGCTGATTCGCGTTATACTCGTGAAAGGGTGCTGTCCGTGTGAACTGGCCTACTCTTGTCAAAGGCATTAACAACAAATTTAATAATTTTCATGAGCTACGTCTCGTGTTATTTTGTTTTCGTGTCTTAATGATATCATTAAATAATAAAACAATAATAATAATAATTAAACAATATTGTTTGTTTTATATCAATGATTTTATTGACATTATTAACTGATGATTGTTTGTTTATATTTTTTCAAAATGTATATTGGTATATGTAATATAATGTAATCGCTATCTTATGACATTAGAAAGAGTGTAACATGCACCTATCATCATCATCATATCAGCTCGTATACGTCCCCACCGAGGGGCTCGAGCCTACCCTGAATTTTGGGCGATCGGGCCTTGGTCGACCACGTGGGCCCAGTGCGGGTTGGTCGACTTCACACACCACCTTCGAGTTTCTCCGGAGGCGTGTGCAGGTTTCCTCACGCTGTTTTCCTTCACCATAAGTGCGTAATGTAATCGCTATCTTATGACTATCAGAAAGAGAGTTACATGCACCCTTATTGAACAAATATTTTGAAATCTTTGAAACCTTTACGGAGCTGACCTTATTACGATCTCATCTAAATCCAGCGTAGGTATTATTAGCTTTCATAGCTTCCTTTCCTTTTCATACAGTGTTAATATCATTAAGAGGATTGTGAACCTACGATTTTCCATACAAAAGGCGATAGCGATTTTTACCTCTTTTTCAACTTTTAGGAGGAATCACTATCGCCGTTTGTATGAAAAGTCTAATTTTTGTCATAGGTTTACAATCCTCTTAAGGAGTCCCCAGAAGGCTCGAGATTCTATACAAACGTAGTTCCGCTTTAATACAATAATTTTGAACAAAAAAAAACCGACTTCAAACAGGAAACTAAGGTTCCCCTTGATTTCTCTGGGATGCCATCATCAGATCTTGTTTTCCTTATCATGGTACCACCCTTGGGATATCGCCTTTCCAACAAAAAAATAATCATCAAAATCGGTTTATAAACGACGAAGTTATCCGCGAACACACATAAAAAAAATAAAAAAATATACAGTCAAATTAAGAAACCTCCTCCTTTTTTTGTAGTCGATTAAAAACTACATACCGGATTGTATCCAAACTTTGCAAAATTATGTTATTGAGTAGACACATATTGATGTTTGTAATTAATTTTCACCGTAGTTAATTAAAACATTACTAAGCGAAGGCTTAAATTAGTTTTGTATACTGAAAGTTTGAAGTGAGGTTGGTAATCTCTATAGTTTATTATTAAGGCTTTAAGGTGCCTCAATCCGAGCAGGTTGATACTTGTTAAAATAATGTCGAACCTCAGTCTATTCATTTTAAGTTCAAATCAATTTGAATTACGTTGAAACCGAACTCCCAATTCTCGAATTTTCATGTTTTTATTACTTTTCTATATTTTCAAATAAGTTTAAAAAAAATGTGTTCAATAAAAAAGAAAGTTTATGAAGTCACCGATTTTTGTGTGTCGGTTTCATTCAACATTAACTATTTGTTTTTGAGAAATTTTGCAATTAATGCCAAAAACAGGGTCTACAATATATTTTTTTACATCAAAAGTGTATTTATATTTTTAAAACTGTATTCAATTAAATCGATTTTTAATTACTTTAAGTATATTATATTTTTTTCCATAGTGACAGCTTTACACAGTCTTTCAATAGTTTGAATTAAATATTGTCATTTGACCCATCTTAGGCCGTATGGTTCCCGGCTAAGAATAGGACCATCCCATCTCTTCCAATGGGTGTCGTAAGAGGCGACTAAGGGACTTAAAACCGGAGGATGGGCAGCAGCGTCTTTCCGTACATTGCAACACACCTGCAATCAAACTGCGATCGCCAACCCGCCTGCCAAGCGTGGCGATTACGGCAAAACCCCCTAATGAATTTCACACCCAGAAATCACGGCCCCTAGTCCCCGGCAGCCCCGCTATTCCTGGCTCCGGTAGCAGTCATGGTAACGGCGGGGTAGGGGGTGCGAAGAATCCCCGGCAGATGCCAGGCTACCAAACCCAACGACCTACATGGTCGCTTACTATGGGCCTCATAAGAAGGCTCAAGGTCACCCAAAGGGCAATAGAGCGTGCTATGCTCGGAGTTTCTCTGCGTGATCGAATCAGAAACGAGGAGATCCGCAGGAGAACTAAAGTAACCGACATAGCTCACAGAATCGCTAAACGGAAGTGGCAGTGGGCAGGGCACATAGCTCGTAGAACAGATGGCCGATGGGGCAGTAAAGTTCTCGAGTGTCGACCGCGCACCGGAAAATGTAGCGTAGGCAGGCCTCCCACGCGGTGGACCGATGACCTGGTGAAGGTCGCGGGAAGCCGATGGATGCGGGCAGCGCAGGACCGGTCGTCGTGGAAATCCTTGGGGGAGGCCTTTGTCCAGCAGTGGACGATTTGTGGCTGATATGATGATGATGATGAGGGCCATAAAAAGAACGTTTAGGTAACAATTATTTTACTAACGTTTTAAATTTAAGGTTTTTATATCCGCAGCGAACATTCTAAAAATTTATTCACAACTACTGTAAAGATTATTTTACTTACTAGCTGTTAAAAGTAGGGACGAAAAATATATCCATATGTAGTTTATATTGTTCATTTGTTTTTTTTGTATGTTGTGATGCAATTAAGTATATTGTATTGTATGGTATGGTATTGTATTGTATTGTATTTTTGTATTAAATATTACTAAGAATCCGCTTACATATTTAACTAACAGTAATTGGCACAGCCCTGCGTATCTGCGCAACAGTAGGCTATTAAGTCTCGCACGGGGCGGAAGACGACTAACTATTCTTTCCTTTTACTGTGCTCCTGGGGAACCTTAAGTACTCCGTACATGGAGCTAGGGCAATAAATATCAAGAACGTTTGCCCTTTAATTCAATTTAGGCCAATAATCGTGCACGCGGCCACGGCTGTACATAAGCTGATCAATGGTTTAATAGAATGTTTCCTACATTACTGTACATAGATATAGGAAGATATAGATATGGTAAGCAGATTGGCCACGGTTAACAATAAAGATTTTAATATTTGTTACTTAAAATATATACTTGCTAAGAATCAAAAGAAGCAACAAAAAACCGGTAAAGTGTGAGTCAGAATCGCGCACAAAGGGTTCCGTACCATCTTAATAGATGTCGTTAGTTTCTTAACCTTTCAAAACAAATCACGTTTGTTGTATGGAGTCCCCTTTAAATATTTATTTTATTCTGTTTTTAGTGTTTGTTGTTAAAGAGGCAACATAAATACATCATGTGTGAAAATTTGAACTGTCTAGCTATCACGGTTCAAGAAATACAGCCTGGTGATAAACGGACGGATGGACAGCGGAGTCTTAGTAATTGGGTACGGAAACCCAAAAAACTCTTCTATTTCCAATACTTTCAGATTTAGAGAAACAGCGGATTAGTCCAACAAAAATATCCGCTTATAACTTAACAATAGCTGTTGCCCGCAGCTGCGCCCGCGCAGATCCCGTTTTCTTCTCGGTCCTGTAGGAATTTCCTGAAGTTCTTTCTTAACGGATGTCTACGTCCTAATGGCTATCTGTATTCCAAATTTCAGCGAAATCCGTTTAGTGCTTTCGGCTGCGCGTTGATATACAAGTCGGTCACCTTTTCCTTTTATATATAAAGTGTAACAAAGTTAGCTGAATCTATTTTAACTGGTGCTTCTACCCATGAAACTGAACAACTTTCCCCATATAACCCATAGTCAAATCGCAAAAAAAAATTGGCTCTCCCATACTAACTCGATCAGCTAATCGGCCAACTTAGTATGGGAAGTTCAAATTTTATTTTTTATTTGACTATGGGTTTCATAGGGAAAGTGTTTTATGGGTAGAAGCACCAGTTAAAACAGTTTCAGCTAATTTTGTTAGACCTTATATTATAGAGAAGAAGAAGATATTTCGTAAACAAATAATTTATCGGAAAACTGTTGTTCACAAACCCTCAACATTAGACGCATGACCACATGACGGGATACGTAAATAAAAAAATCAAAGTAAGAAAACTTTACATTCTTCGAATCATCCTTACAGAACATAAATTGTTTCCCTATGATCCTAAAATAAACTGTAAAAAAAATAAAAATAGAATACCTATTAAAGATAGATTAATTAATAGAACTACTTTTGCTTCACGCCAGTTTATTAATCGATCCTCCTACTTGTAAAATGAAATTAACAAACTTCTGCTCATCTATCCAAAGAACCTGCCTGAGTGTAGAAAAATTGTAATACTATGGTTAGAATCCCTCAGCTATGACGGAGCTAAACGCCTTCTTGAACACAAACACACACACAATAATCCACTTGCATCAATTTAAGATATTTGTTTTATTCTAATTAAAACTTTAGCATAGTTTTGTTTAGGGTAAAACCAGGATAGTTACCCCAGGGGTATAGTTGCCCCGATTTTAATTACTCTAGTTTCACGTATGAATCGCATGCTATTTTACTAATCTATCGAAAGATTCTCCAATTACCACTAAGTTAACCGTGTCTCATGTCTCTGTGCGATTGCATGGGAAGGCAAAATGCGATCAAAGTTTTTGCGGTGTAGATGTCCTGTTTCTTGGCGGGGCAACTATCCTAAACGTAATTAACATGGATTGGGAAACTATCCCTTATGTGGGATAGATGTCCCAAAATACAGAGGTCCGCAAAAATTGCGAATACTAAAGTTAATATAAAAGATAATGTTTTTTACTTTTCATAAATTTGTAGATGAAAAACCAAAGTACCGGCCAGTTTTACAAATAAAGTATTTTGCTTTTATAAACTGAATTCAAAAAGTGTGGCAACTATCCGGCTTTTACCCTACATTTAGGAGCTATACCTACTTCAGTATAACAAGACTCTGGTTTTTGCCAATAATTATATATACCATAGACTAAGCGATGGAAGAGTGAGATTTCCTAACACGGGTTTTGTTTTACCTAAAAGGAGATCTTAGCCTTAAAAATCTGATAAATTTTGGTAACCAATAAACAATGTTCATTTTCAAACCCATGTAGAAGAAATACTTAACTATGTATGACATACCAACGAGTCGTCAGAGGGAGGAATCTCAGAGGGATCACTTCGATGATTGAAAATGCGCTTTCTAGGTTGTGAAGAAAGACATAGAGCAATCATTATTCACATCAAAAATTGGGCTCCGCCGGCTGGTTAATTATTGAACTGAGATTACCAGACTAAGCTAGTGCTGCACTCTTGCTATAAAATTTACACCTCGACCACGGATAAAGCGACCTCTATCCTGGCTCGCAGTCACTAATAGAATGCCACTCAAATGTTTCAAAAAGGCTTTCGAATGACCCACTAGTTTGAATTTAGTAACTATTTAAACTTAACTTTTTAATACGATCCGTGGATAGCAAGATTGCAAAGGAGATGCAAGTGCGCGAATGCAGAGCTATACGATCTCTATATTACCCTAAATTCTTTTTCAAATTTTGTTGCTTAAAGGCGTTACAATTTGTGTAAATGTACCTAGTTGACGCTTAAAAGCAGTAATAGTCTTTAACTATATTGGTTCCTAGAATGACTAAGGAACTCTAACCATATTTTTTTTTTATAAATTAAAACACAGAAATTAGTCTGCTTCCTGTGCTTGACTCTCAGATAACGAAGATAAATCTAACGAAAAGACACTTCGCATTTAAAAAAAATACATGTCCAGCTGTTTGAATGCTACAAGGGAATAAAGAATCGTACTCTTATAACTTTAGGAATTAATTAAAAATTCAAAAGCAGACTGCGTAAAAAAATTACTTCTCTTTTTTGGCTAGTCGCGTAAAAATATATCCCATGACACTCACGGGATCAAGACGAATGTAAGAACACCTCGCACTCCGAAATCCATCAAGCGGTTTAGGCTACAGAGTGTGGCAAAGAAATACACATACATACATACACACATACATATATACACTCGAAAAACATAACCCTTTTATGACCCAGTCATGGGTATAAATAGATTAATTTCGGCGAGTGTGCGCAAGAACTTCACTACCTAATTCCCCCAGCTCCATGCCACCATCGGCCAACAGACACACGATATATTTGCACACCTTTGTTGTTGATGTTTCTTTCACCTATCCGAAAGGATCCTTGCCAGTGTCTTCCGATTCTTATAATTTGAGGATCTCTAAGGCGACAGTGAATAGGCATTATTTTAGTTTGCATGTGTCATCTTCGATTACATTCTTACTTCCCAGCAGGTGAGTTGCTGTTAAACGCACTCAAAGTTTAATCATCATATCAGCCGAAAGACGTCCACTGCTGGACAAAGGATATCCTTGCCAGTGTCTTCCGATTCTTATAATTTGAGGATCTCTAAGGCGACAGTGAATAGGCATTATTTTAGTTTGCATGTGTCATCTTCGATTACATTCTTACTTCCCAGCAGGTGAGTTGCTGTCAAACGCACTCAAAGTTTAATCATCATATCAGCCGAAAGCTCCTCCCCCAATCTTCACCAGGTAGTCGATCCACCGTGTGGGAGGTCTGCCTACGCTACGTCTTCCGGTGAGCGGTCGCAACTCGAGAACTTTACTACCCCAACGGCCATCTGTTCTACGAGCTATGTGCCTTGCCCACTGCTACTTCAGTTTAGCGATTCTGTAAGGTATGTCGGTTACTTAGGTTCTCCTGTGGATATCTTCATTTATGATTCGATCGCGTAGAGAAATTCCGAGCATAGCTCGCTCCATTTCCCTTAGGGTGACCTTGACCTAAAATTTTAATATAATTAACAAAAAGATCGCGTAAAATATAACCTGTTTAAAAAATGCAACAGGTCCATGCATGAGACAAAAAGAAGCCCGTGCACATATATGAAACATTTTAGTGCTAGGGATATCCTTAAAGCAAACAACTGAAAGAGAGAAAGTAGGAAAAAAATATTTATTTTCCAGAATACATTTACATGTACATATAGGGTACGTTCCACTAAACGCCTGCAACGATTGTAACACCCTCTGTATCGTTCCACCTAAGGCCCGTGGTCGTCGCGAGCGATCGCTCGACGTCATAGATGACGTCACTGTTCGCGACCACATCGCGGCCACTTCGCCCACAAAATATTGGTAAAGAGAATATGGCCTCCCTATTGAAGAAGAGACTCCGGCAAAAATCAGACGACGAGGAAGCGCGTGCGTAAGTTTTCATACGCAGTTAAAAAAATCTATAGTATTCAGATTTAATATCGATTATTTATTATTGAACTATTTATACGAGAAAACAGAAAACTTTCACCATGCCGCCATATTGCGAGCACACAGCGCTCAAGATGTGCGTTCCACCTAAAACATTCGCCTACAACGCCCGCGGCCTTTTTCCGTTAGTGGAACGGCAGTTTCAGCGGTCGCGGTCGATGGCGTTGCGGGCGTTAAGTGGAACGTACCCATAAAGATCTCAAAGTAATAATATTAAATGTATTCAGTCGTCACAGAGATGGCATGCAAATTTTGAAAATTTATTACTTTGTATGCTAATAACATTATTCAAGTGAATTAATTTGATTTATTATTTTTGTTCATAATACTCATCATAGCAGCCTGATATGTGTCCACTGCTGGATATAGGCCTCCCCCACGACGACCGGTTCTGCGCTACCCGCATCCAGCGGCATCGCAAAATCTTCATCAGGTCATCGGTTCACCGAGTGGGAGGCCTGCCTACACTACGTTTTCCGTGGTCACTACTCGAGAACTTTACTGCTCAACGGCCATCTATTCTACGAGCAATGTGCCCCGCCCACTACCACTTAAGTTTAGCAATTTTGAGAGCTATGTCGGTTACTTTGGTTCTCCTATGGATCTCCTCGTTTCTGATTCGATCACGCAGAGAAACTCCGAGCATAGCACGTTCCATTGTCCTTTGGTTAAGCCTCCTTATGAGGCCTTATAATAAGCGACCATATCTCAGTTCCTTATGTCATCACTGGCAACACACACTGGTCGAAGACCTTGCTCTAAGACACTGCGGTATCTGG
This sequence comes from Coleophora flavipennella, assembly GCA_947284805.1. NCBI lineage: Eukaryota > Metazoa > Arthropoda > Insecta > Lepidoptera > Coleophoridae > Coleophora > Coleophora flavipennella. The sequence continues at coordinate 11,996,305 of OX369259.1, read as the reverse complement.
GAAGTAAAGATATTGCGAAGCTTCCCAAACGCTGCCCAGCCGAGTTGGATTTGACGATTGATCTCTTTCGCGAAGTTGGACCTACCTAACTGGACTGTCATAATACTCACTAATACCAAAGTATACATATTAGTACTAACATACAGTATGGACACTCCCTGCCGCTCTCTAGATTCCGACCTCACACCCTCGTCACCCAGATTTATACAGATTGGTTTTAGTTTGGTTCTCGAACGTATAGGATTTCGCCGTGTTTGCTCCTTCATTTGTTTTTAGAAATGTCATTTCACGACTGTTCGTATGCGGTGCCCGGGTGTGCTATAATACCATAAAAGCAGTGTTGTATTAGCCATTCTGTTAACTTTGTCTAAAATCGAATTCTTTGCAATTGTTTAAAGTCATCTGGAGGCTTATTAAGACTCAGAATTTCCGATAAGGTATTGTTTTAAACTTTAAGAGAGTCCCTATATTCCCATTTTTTTAAATTTTAGACTTTTATGTTCCATTTTAGTTTATTTTCAATTAAATCTTTTAACAATATTCTTTTTAAATTTTATCTAAAACATGTTATTTGTATTTATAAAAACGAGTCCTTTCATTTAATATGTTTCAAGATGCATCTAGAAAATCCTTTTTTTTTAACTTTGTTAGTCCCCCAAAATTAACTATCAGAATCAAACTTTGTTAATTCACACTATACTTTCGTGATTGGGTCATCAAACTCTTATGTATGTATCAAATTTCAACTTTTTTGTCCTGTAGATTTCGAGACAAACAGCTATGAAAGACTGACGGACAAACAGATACAAGAGTGACATAGCCTTTTATGTGTTCCTGTTTTCATTGGATACAAGGAACCTTAACAAGTCATTAAATGTATAAATATTTAATGGTAAAAGGAAAAATAATTGTTAAGCATAATCGAAGAAATCCAAAAAGCCCCACGATAAATATCAATGGTTAATATAACATTGTTTCGGTAATCATCATCATATCAGCTCATATACGTCCCCACCGAGGGGCTCGAGCCTACCCTGAATTAGGGCGATCGGGCCTTAGTCGACCACGCGGGCCCAGTGCGGGTTGGTCTTCTTCACACACAACCTTGTTTCGGTCACCGAAGATTTAAAAAAAACATTATGCCACTGAACTCGGTTTAATAAAAAAAAATGAAACAATGCTCTGGACCCTGAGAAGCCAAAATTGAATATTTTTTTACGCCTAATGAAAAGGATTCAAAGTCTAGACCAGTTTTTGCTTCTCAATCAAAGAAATTATTTTGTTTACCGAGATAAAGATTATCTCAACACCTTTGGTGCGTAACAAATCTTGCGCAATTAATCGTTGACAAAGTGATTCTAAAAGCGAAATTTCAGTAAATAGAGGACAAATTATAGTATATACATGTCGTAGGGATACCATGAAATTGTCGACTTCATAAAATGGTTGACCGTGTCATGAAATACTTGTATTTTATGAAATCGTCAACTAAAACATCAACGTTTGATGATATGTCACTCCATGTTTGGCCAGATCATAAAATGTACGACCATTTCATAAAATGGTTCACTGTTTCATAAAATAGTTGTAGTTCATGAAGTCGTCAACTAAAACTGACCACATCGTTTAAACATCAACGTTTGATGATATGTCACTCCACGTTTGGCCAGATCATGAAATGAACGACCATTTCATAAAATAGTTGACCGTTTCTCCTAGAGCTACGCCTAGAGCTACCCGGCTAGGTGGAGGTCGCAGCCGGAACTACAGGTCCGGCTGTTTGGATCAGGGTACTATGGGGTCGGGGGTAGCCCACCGCTTGCCTGCCATTGGATCTATCGCCTTTGACACTCTGGCTTGTCGGTCCCCCGACTGGGTCATAGACTCGTAGTGGTATGTGGTTAGTTGCAGGGGTTGGGCAATGTGTGTTGCCTGGCAAGCACGTTGCGTCCAGGTGTCCTTCCCCGCGCGCAACTAGTGTAGTCGTAGCCGCCCACGTGGGCTATGGGCGAAAACAACGCGGGGCACGTGAGTTGTCCATTAAGCGGAACTGTTGGTTTTATTACTGGCAGGAAAGCATCTCCGGCACTTGCCTGGTCAGCAAGTAGAGCTAAGCTAATACTGCTCCGGCCGACCCAGCCGCGTAGGAGTAAGTCTGGACAGGTGCGATAAGCGCCGGGAAGTGAGCGTGCCTACTGCTCCGGTACCACACCGGATATGTGGGAGCCAGGAGCGGGGATCGAACCGCCAGCAGCGAAAGCCGCGGGAGGTGAGCGCGCCTACAGCTCCTGGACCTACCTGGACAGTAGGTAGTGGTTCTCTTCCACGAGGCACTCGACTTGCAGAGTACCGGGACAAGCGTCTTGGCGGCAAGACCTACCGTAACTGGTCCTTGTCTTCACCTTTGGTGTTGGCAGGAATAGCGGCCCTCACTTTATGACCTAGCTGTCGGTGAGTGGGGACGCTATATCATAAACCTGGTAGTTTAGCGTATCTGGTAGATATACGAGAGGGAATGTCCATTTCATGATTTAGTCAACCATTTCATGAGCTAGTCAAGCATTTCATTAAATGGTTAATTCTATGATATCGCCACGATATAATATGTCGGGTGACTTTTAATTAGTTCTTTATTAGCAAAGGATATGAATATACTCGTGGTTACAAACAACTTTCCCAAAGAAACTATATGTCAAATCAGAAAAAAAAATTTGGTCCTTTAAACAGTTTTGCCAATTTGATAAATTATTATGTATCGAGAAGCAATTTTTTTTTTCTGATTTGACATATAAGTTCCTTGTAAAAGTTGTTTGTAATCACGAGTACTTTCATATCCTTTACAATCAAGAAATAATTAAAACTCATCTCATATACTTTTGCAGATCATTGTACATACAAATAGTGAAGAAAATGATGATATCTAAACTGAATTGACGACAATGTGTAATAAGCCACTTTATGGACCTAAAAACAGTGCAATAAGAGTCATTTAATTTTTACGAGCGAGTGTGTTAATAAAAGATTATTATCAAACCAAACTTACCAAAAAAAGATAAAACGAATTGTTTCCAAACACTTCCACGTTCTTCTGTGATGCCCAAAGTACTTGTTATTGTAAACACCATATTGAAATTAATTTCTTAAATAATCTTATAATTTACTTAGAACACAGTTCAACTCCAAGTTGGAAACTTTAATCACAAATTCTCTTTTTATTTAGAAGTAAGTGCAGCTTAAACAATATAACGTTTAAAACAACATTAAAAGAACCTTTAGAACCTCTGTATAAAGTACACTTTCGGACAGCATCATTAAAATAATTCAAATATTGGTACAATGTATTTGTTCACATGTTGACTGGGTTAACACACTGATAACTGTGTAAAGGTGTGTGTTTTTTTTTGATCGCAATTTTTTTTTTTTAAATCACACACGGTCTTCTGGCCCCAAACTAGGATTCCTTGTACTATTGGGACCAGTGACTGATATTATACATACATATATACAATTAAATAATATTAAAATATTAAATTATGTAAATAATATTAATTAGTTTTAAACACCCAGACACAGCAAACAAACCCGTTCCTCACACGAATATTTGCCCTGAGTGGGGAACGAACACACGACCCTCGGCCCAGCAGGCAGGAGCGCTGCCAGTGGACCAGCATGCCAGTCAAATAAAAAATAAAATAATAATACAAAATAAATAATACATTTTAGCTTTTTTTTATATAAATTAGTAATAATAGTATCAGTTTTGAATTTTGGAAATAATAATAGTACCACGATAACCTATAATTTGGAAATCACTATTTAATGGAATTTAAGTATATTTCTTTACATTTTCATCTGTTATAAAAAACACCCAAACGTTTTTTTTTATATAGATGTCACCACCGAAAAATCATAGACTTTTTGACACGTCCTTTATATTCGTACAACAAAATTGGACCGTTTTTATTAAACAAAGTTAAATGCTAGTGAGACGTGCGGTACGAAACGTGCGCACGAGTTTATTGATGTAGCGCGTGCGTGAGAGATAAAATGTGGTGCTGCGTTTTGAAACCATGTTTTCAACATCTTCAAGTGCACGACTACGGCTGTGCAAATAAATATACTAAATTTATAAATAGGCGTCATCATCATTCCATCCTACAGACATCCACTGCCAAACAAATAGAGAGAGAAAGAGATTCAGGCGACCTACACCAGATTATCAGTCTATCAAATGGGATGACTGCCTAAGCTACATATTCCGGTGTGAGATCTCCACTTGAGAACTTTACCACCACAACGGCCGTCAGTTCAACGAGTTATGTACCGCGCCCACTGCCACTTGAGTTGAGCGATCAGTTACCTCCGTTAGATCGACGGAGCTCCATACTTCAAAATCTATAACGTAGAAAGGCAGTTATCCGAGCGTAGGTAGCTAGGTCTAGGAATCATAAACATTATTTTTTTAATTTCACATATCTTATTATACCACTTAGACATGGTCGCTTGCTATGACCATTGTGGTTACCATTACAAGGCTCAAGGCATACTATTAGTACTAACATACAGTATGGAAACTCCCTGTCGCTTTCTAGATTGCGACTTCACCCCCTCGTCACCCAGATTGATGCACATTGGTTAGTGTTTGGTTGTCGAACTTATAGGATTTCACCGCCATTTTGTTTGTTCTGTCATTCGTTTTTTGAAATGTCATTTCTGGCCCGTGGTATGAACTGTCCAGGGTATGCTGAAGTTCACCCAAACGGCGATGGAGCGAGCTGTGCTCGGCATTTTCCTATACGATCGAATCAGAATTGAGAAGATCTGGTAGGAGAAACAGTGTAAGCGACATAGCTCACAGAATCGCTAACCTAAGTGGCAGGGGGTGGGGCACATAACCGTTAGGGCAGTAAAGCTCTTCAATGGCAACTGCGCAGCGGAACACGTAGCGTAGCAGGCCTCCCATTCGGTGTACAGACGGACGGACTGTGAAGTCTTAGTAATAGGGTCCCGTTTAAACCTTTGGGTACCGAACCCTAAAAAACAGTGATTCCGGGAATAAAAAATAACCGGGATACACTTTTGCATAAATGATAAAATAATAATTTTAAACTAGATTTTTCCCGTGGCTTCATCTGCGTAGATATTGTTTTCATGACTATCAGATGGTGCACAGTCAGTGAAGTTTTTCCCAAATCCCTCGGGAACTATGTATTTTTTGGGAGATTATTTAAAAATATTGTCGTGACACAAAAATAATTAATTATGAAATAATTTGTTCTTTCCCGCCTTTTTAGCTCTTTTCCAAATTTCTTCAAAATCGGTTCTTCAGTTTTATGTTACAGAGTTGTTACTTGTTGTTAACTTAAGATTCTCCAGATCCTTTGGAACTGCATTTTTTCTAGATTAGTAGTATCTTTCGTTGTTCTCCCCCTTTTACTTTAACTCTATGCAGAATTTTAGCAAAATCAGTTTTGTAGTTTAATGTGAAAGAGTTGGTACTGTTTTTTTAAATACTTAATTTTCTTCAAAGCCTTCGGGAACTCATATTTTTTTCTAGATTAGTAGTATCCTTCGTTGTTATCCCCCTGATACTATATCTCTATGCAGAATTTTAGCAAAATCAGTTTTGTAGTTTAATGTGAAAGAGTTGGTACTGTTTGTTAAAATACTAAATTTTCCCCAGAGCCTTCGGGAACTTATATTTTTTTCTAGATTAGTGGTATCCTTTGTTGTTATCCCTCTTTTACTATAACTCTATGCAAAATTTTAGCAAAATCAGTTTAGTAGTTGAATGTGAAAGAGTTGGTACTGTTTATTAATATACTAACGTTTCCCAACATCCTTCGGGAACTGTGCATCGTTTCGAGATAAGTAGTATCCCTTGTTGTTATCCCCCTTTTACTATAACTATATGCCAAATTTCAGCGAAATTAGTTCAGTAGTATTAGCGTGAAAGAGTAACAAATACACAGAAAGACACACTTTCAGATTTTAAATAATATAGGTAAGGATATAACAGGATAGAATAAAAAAACCACTGTTGTCCATGAAAAAACAAATGAGAAGGGTAAAGAAAAAAAAAATAGAATTACATTTCGGAACGCAACCCGCATTTCCGTCGTAGAGTAGAAAAGTATTACCTTGATGTGAATAAACAAATAATGCCACATTAAGAGCTCTTATCATTATGTATGACTCGCATTCGTACCTTTATTACCCGACTGTCTCAGGTTAGGAGGGTTATTTTTTTAGAGTGTACGTATATATGTATATACTAGCTGTGCCCACGACTTCGTCCGCGTGAAGGTTTTGAATTTTCCCACTGGAAATCTTAAATTTTCCGGGATTAAAAGTATCCTTTATATTAACCCGGGCTATAAGGAACCACCGTAAAAAAAATTCATCAAAGTCTGCCTGGTAGTATTTGCGTGATGCGCGAACATACAAACAGAAAGACGAAAATTCCGAAATTTTTGTTTTGACCTCTATATCTTTTGTAATATCCACCACAGTTATCAATCAATCAATCAAAACGAATCTTACGCAGTGAGACTCCATCGGGAGTTGAACCCGCAAACATCTGATGTGTTATGCCACAGAGGCGGTCGCTCGAAAGTAAAATAATTTTGAACAAAAACTAACCGACTTCAAACGGGAAACTGAGGTTTCCCTCGATTTCTCTGGGATGCCATAACCAGATGCTGGTTTCCTTATCATGGTACCACCCTTAGGATATCTTATTTCCAACAAAAAAGAATCATCAAAATCGGTTCATAAACGATGAAGTTATCCGCGAACATACATAAAAAAACAATATAATATATACGGTCAAATTGAGAAACCTCCTCCTTTTTTTGAAGTCGGTTAAAGAACTGAATCGATTGACGGTGCACTAGTCATTTAATCATCAAATCATCGAGACGTAGCTAATTTTGTGAGCCGGAACACAATTGACAATTGATCGGAGGCAAATTGAAGGACAAAATTGTGAACTTCCTGTTTTCGTCACGTTCTATTAGAGAACTATGGAAACAGAGCTAACTTTTTTTTTATTAACAATCGGTAAGCCCTTGGCATCATCTCACTTTATGGTAAGTGAGGATGATGCCGAAGATGAAAGCGGGTTTACCAAGATTCCCCAACGCAATGGGGAACTGGCTATCTTATCTTCAAGACGGAAAAACCACAAAATATAAATGACAAACTAAACGCTGCCAATTCCCGCCAATAAGTTAGACAGATGTACGATGATGTGAGAGAAATAGCATGAGATTGATTGTCATTATCAGATCGTATCTTTCTTTGACTGCGTTAGATATACAAAACATCGAAACTTTCTCATTCATAAAATAAATATACAATAATGCATTGAATATTATAATTTTGTTTGAAAAAACGATTCAATATAAAAGTTAGGGCTGCACAGTTAATTTTTACTTTTGTTTACCAATTATTATTTTTTGGGAAAACTGTAGACAAACTGGTAAAGTGCAAGTCGGAGTCATACACTTAAGGGGTCCGTACTATCACGCAGTTTTTTTTATTTTTTTTATTATTCACAATTGGTAAGCCCTTGGCATCATCTCACCTGATGGTAAGATGGTAAGATGCCGAAGATGGAAGCGGGCTTACCAAGATTCCCCAACGCAATGGAGAACTGGCTATCTTATCTTCAAGCCGGAACACATCAATGTTGTTAACACAGATGTTTGGCGGCAAGACTTAGATAAGATGGTGGTAGCTAGCCAGGCGGGCTTAGAAAATGCCCTACCACCAACCAAACCGAGTCTTACAAGTTGAACCCACCGGGAATCGAACCCGCGACCTCCTGGTGTGAAGTGAATGGGCTAACCATTACGCCACGGAGGCGGCAGTTTTTATTTACGAAAGAAAAAAGTGGCTACACCTGCGGTGTGCAGTAGGCGGGAGTTAGAAGGATAAAATTTTAAAAAAATACGTCATAAACAAAAAAGAATGTGAAAAAGGAAGAATTTAAAAGAAGATGACAAATTGGGAATGTATATAAATTTAAAATCCGAACGCATTAAAACTTTACCCCTATTTTTTTGGCCAGTCGGTCAAATATGTATCCAATGTCACTCACGGGATAAGACGAATCTAACGACACCTCGCACTCCAAAATCCATCAAGCGGTTTAGAATACAGAGCGTGCCAAAGAAAAAATAACCACTGTTTTTAGCTAGTCGGGTAAAAATGTATCCTATATCACTCACGGAATCAAGAAAAATCTAACGATACCTCGCACTCCAAAATCCATCAAGCGGTTTAAGCTACAGAGCATGCCAAAGAAAAAATAACTACTGTTTTTAGCTAGTCGGGTAAAAATGTATCCTATATCACTCACGGGATCAAGAAAAATCTAACAACACCTCGTACTCCAAAATCAATCAAGCGGTTTAAGCTACAGAGCATGCCAAAGAAAAAAATAACCACTGTTTTTAGCTAGTCGGGTAAAAATGTATCCTATATCACTCACGGGATCAAGAAAAATCTAACGATACCTCGCACTCCAAAATCCATCAAGCGGTTTAAGCTACAGAGCATGCCAAAGAAAAAATAACTACTGTTTTTAGCTAGTCGGGTAAAAATGTAGCCTATATCACTCACGGGATCAAGAAAAATCTAACGACACTTCGCACTCCAAAATCCATCAAGCGGTTTAAGCTACAGAGCATGCCAAAGAAAAAAAATACCATTGTTTTTAGCTAGTCGGGTAAAAACGTATCCTATATCACTCACGGGATCAAGAAAAATCTAACGACACCTCGCACTCCAAAATCCATAAAGCAGTTTAAGCTACAGAGCATGCCAAAGAAAAAAATAACCACTGTTTTTAGCTAATCGGGTAAAAATGTATCCTATATCACTCACGGGATCAAGAAAAATCTAACGACACTTCGCACTCCAAAATCCATACATAAATCCGTACACTTTGCTAAGCACGGCAATGGTTGAAATACTAAGCACATTGGTTGAAATACTAAGCACGGCAATGGTTAAAATACTAAGCACGGCAATGGTTGAAATACTAAGCACGGCAATGGTTGAAATACTAAGCACGGCAATTGTTGAAATACTAAGCACGGCAATGGTTGCCATTACCAGTCAAACCCAACGAAGTTATGACGCTTAAGGCGACGCACTGTTCGGAACAGTTGTCTCTGTCTTTTTCTTTACGTGTAAAGAGTAAAGAAAATAACCACACTTTTGCACTTTTTCAATGTTAATTCGTTTCAATTAAAAACTAGAATCATTTTAAAAAATCCAACTAGCGTATTGAATTGTGTATTTAGACTAATCGACTTAGAAAATTTAGAGATATTGAATCGGTGTGGTTTGCCTGTAGAATGCAAATTTCTGTTTTAAATGAGGTTTCTTTGATATATTTTTTTCTGTTAAAAAAGTGAACGAATCGTGTTTTTGAAAAAATGGAGTGATTGAAATAAAGTATCAAGTTACAAAAATATCATGAGGAGTTAGACGCCAGGTATCTTGTAGATTCCAAGAGATGCTGCAGCATCATGTCAAGGTTACCATGGTTTTGCAATTTTATTTCAGTTACCAGGCACCAAATTTCGAATCGATCAGATGAAAGGATGTGGGCAACTCATGTCGGTATAAGTTGCCCACATTCCTTCATCACCTAGATAAGATCTGATGATCTTCAAACGGCTGAACAGTTCTTCATAAATTATAGCTAAAAACCACCTCGATCACGTCAGCTTTCACATAAAATAAACCACATCAAAATTGGTCCAATTGTTTTAGAACTACGATGCCACAGACAGACACACGGATACACGTTAAACTTTTATCACCCCTCTTTTTGCGTCGGGGGTTAAAAATACTATTTAAGCCTACTTTGCGTGTAGTAAGACTAGCATTTAGCCAATTTTTACCCGACTTCCCAAAGACCATGCGTATTAAAATTTATGTCCACATCTTAGGCTGAGTCTGTAGCTTAAACGGCTTGTACCTTAGCGGTGTCGTTATTCGTCGCGAGTGACATAAGAATACACTTCAAGCAGTTGCGTTTTAAACATTTTTAATTAAGTTATACAGAATAAAAAAAAAAACTGGTGTAGGAACTGTTAACTGGGGATTATACTGAACAACTTTCCCGAAGGATACCATTAGTCTCATAAATTTTTTTTTTCTGCAGTTTCAGCAAACTTGTAGAACAAAGTTGTTTTTTTTTTGTTGCTTTTTAGAACAAACAGAAAGATAATAATACAGTACAAAGGAAACCCTATCTCGGGCTTTTGTATTGCACAGAACTCCAAAGACTATTGAATATTATGAGGGTAGGTGACACCCAAAGCATACATAAGTAGTGTAGGTACATAAATAAAAAGAACTGCCATAAAGATGTTCAAAACACAAGAACAATGGTGACGTCAATGCGTACCCCTGTCTGTGAAAGAACTTTATGTGTGACTGTGTGTGAGTGTATGTCGCTGATACAGGTATGTTTTCTTGACAAACAGGATGTTACTTTTGGAGTTTTTTTTATTTTATGTTAATATTATTTGTATGTTATTATATCTATTAATAATGTCCGAAAAGGGCAACCTGTTGGAACTAAAAATATATTAAATGTAACATCATTGTACACAGTTTCACAATAAAGTTTATCTTATCTTATCTTATCTTATCTTCAGAATTTGATGATTCAAATTTTATATTAGGATTATCAAAAAAGAATAATTTTAATTTATTGATGTGTAACATCTTTGCTCTCGCTTTCCTGCAATTTGTGGGAATGATTTCGTGAAATGGGACGGAAATGTGTAACATGGGACGGAAATGCGTAACAGGAAGTCGCGAAAGCGCGCACTGAAAAAAATCTACTACGACGGGTGTTAAAACATCATTAAAAAACCGACCAAGTGCAAGTCGGACTCGCGCACTAAGGGTTCCGCTCGCTTTCCTGCAATTTGTGGGAGTGATTTCGTGAAATGGGACGGAAATGTGTAACAGGAAATGCGAACGTTTTTAATTCTCGAAAACTAAGGTTGTCATAGCCATGCCGACTAGTGTGAAGTATTTTGTCACATGTTACACATCATATGCGAGTACTGTAGGTCTCGCTCGTTTTTTTTTTTATATTGTTTTTTTTAATTTCTGCCTTGAGACCTGTGGCAGCTGGGTGAAACGGTACAATATATTTTAGTCTTCTTTTTCCGTACAAGTTTATTATTCTCGGTAATCTTAGAGTCTCGTTTCTTACCGCTCGAGTTTGCTTTCCGTGTGTCACCCAACAGAGTAAAGTAAAGATTGGTTAAAGAAGTTTTCACTGAGTAGGTTATAGTTGACTTTATTATGTTCAGTATGATGAGTAGAACCCCCAGTTAACGGGACCTACACCAATTTTGTTACACCTGTATATATTTTTAAGTATTCTGTTTATTTAGTTAAGTTAAAATAATACAGACCTGTGTGTGACAGGCTGCCAGACCTAAAGGGCCCCTTGGTACTGTTTGGGTAACGAACCCTCAATAAAATAATATTTAAAATCTTAAAAAATATACTTTATATTACATCTTTACTAATATTATAAATGTGAAAATGTGTTTGTTTTTTACCCTTTCGCGCTTCAACACCTTGATCAATGTCGGTCTGCCTTTGTCACGGGAAAGAACATAGGCTACTTTTTATTTCGTGAAAATAGCATAGTCCTATGCAGTTCCTGAGGGAACTAAAAAATATTTGTTTTTTTTGGTTCGTTTCTATAAGGTGGTTCGATGAAGCTCCTCAATGCTCAAATCTCTCTAGATGGCGCCAGTTCCACAAATTTTTGGTTTTTATTTTTTTGAAGTAGGCGTCCCACATTTTTACCTTAAAATACGTTTCGCGCACTCTTTACATAAATATTTATCTGTCAAAAAACACATTGCACAATAAATTGCAATGTAGTACAAAAATCTTGATTCTATGTTTCTTCACGCAATTTTTACTCGACACGAACTTACCAATTATAAATTTAAAAGAATCACACACACACACACATCCTTACCGAATATCAAGTTCCTACTAGCTCGGATAATTTTCTTACATGCGTGAGTAGTGTATTCATAAATTTAAAAAAACATTTGGTTATAATTTTTGTGCGGATGGTGGCGCATCGGGAGCCGGGTCATTCCTTTCCCTCTAATATGGTTGATGGGAGCGATGGCTGACTCTCGCGTTATACTCGTGACCGGGTGCTGTCCGTGTGAAGTGGCTTACTCTTGTCAAAGGTATCAATAATTTTTATGTATAACTTTTCATGTCATTTGTTTTCATGTTCTAATGACATAATCTGGTTTATTTTAAAGTATTGATTTTTGACATTATTAACTAATGATTGTTTATTTCTTGATTTTTCACAAATGAAATTATGTTATTATTTTATGACTATCAGAAAGAGTGTGATTTGCACCTATCAAAATATTTTGAGTAAATACCTTGAATCTTGAATAAGTATATGCCTGGATTCTGAACGGAATTGTTTTTCTCAATACCCAAAACTTTAAGTTTGTCCATGCAACTAAACAACTTTCCCCAAGGAACATTCGTCGAAATAAAAAAAAACAACGTATTTTTAGAGTATCCTACATTTAATCATCATAACTTAGTAAAAATGACAAGTAATGCAATAAAAATCAATGGTAAACAAATCCTACTAATATTATAAACGCGAAACAGAAAGAGATGGGGTGGTGGTGGTGGTGGCCGCACCACAAACCAGAACCACACTTTTCGCTAAGTTTGTAGATTGATTAAATCTCACTGTAATCACACTAATATTATAAAGGCGAAAGTTTGTGAGTGTCTGAGTGTGTATGTTTGTTACTTCTTCACGCAAAAACTACTGAACGTATCTGGCTGAAATTTGGTAGGTAGACAGATTAGAACCTGGATTAACATATAGGCTACTTTTTTGTAGTGTAAACTTCTTTAGGCGCGTTGGGAATTTTTGAGATAGGAAAAAACCATTGATCTTGCGACACCGTCACCGACACAATTGAGTATTGGTTTATTACATAATTTTAAATGAAAGTTTGTTTGTTTATTAATTTTGCGCAAACAAATATTTAAAAAAAGTTTGTAGCACACATAATTTACGCTTTATTCTGTATCCTGAACCAGATTATTGTAATTGTTTTTTGTATGCTAAATAATCGATCCACAATCGCAACGGAACAATGGATTGTTGTAATTTTTTTCCCAGAGATGATTAAGGGGGTGGGAAATGACATAATTTTCTAATTAGCATATCCTGAGATCTGGAGAAAACTATATCCACGCACCACTCACCCTCAAAGACAGTCATAATAACGATGTCGTGGCGAAGCCGCGGGTAAAAGCTAGTTACATTATATTTTAAAGTTTCAATTTATTTACTTAAACTCAAAACTACTGACGTCTAGCGAAATCAAAGGCAACTTGGTAATAACTTCAAAAAGCAATTTTTCTATAATAATAAGATAGGTTATGTTGACATAAAATAAATGAATTACTGAAGTTATAACTTTTTTAACAACCTTAACTAACCCCACTGCTGGTACATGGTATAAACTCGGGAAAGTTAGACCATACCTACTTCACACACGGGGCCCAGGTCCGGATTAGCGAAGGTTTATAGGTACTAAGTATGTATGTAAAATGCGTCGGTGGCTCAACCGGTAACGACTCGGTCCTTCTAACCAGAGGGAGCCGGGTTCAAATCTAGACGGCCAGTGTACCAAAGAGTTTTTCAAAACTTACGTACATATACTTACCGATTGCTTTAATGGTGAACGAAAACATCGGGAGGAAACCTGCACACGCCTGCGAAGAAACTCGAAGGTTGTGTGTGAAGTCGACCAACCCACACTGGGCCCGCGTGGTCCAGTAAGGCCTGATCGCCCTGATTCAGGGTAGGCTCGAGCCCCTCGGTGGGGACGTATATGCGCTAATATGATAAAGTATGTATTAGGGCTGTAGCTAACCCCACTGTCATAAGTTTTTATGCCGCCTATAATAAGGCCTTTGACAAAGCTAAACGACTACTATTTTTATTTCTTCTGCGGCAGCAACGCGCCGGGTAGTTCATATATACATAATGTACATACATGGACGTTGGGGCAGTAAAGTTCTCGAGTGGCGACCGCGCATCGGAAGACGTAGCTTAGGCAAGCCTCCCACTCGGTGGATCAACGACCTGGTGAAGGTGGAAATCCTTGGGGGAGGCCTTTGTGCAGCAGTAGACCTCGTTCGTTTGATATGATGATGAAGTAAATACACTTGAACACTCGAAAAACATTACCTTCCTTTTTGGGCACTTGGGTAAAATAACTAAACACGCGGATGAAGGCGCGGGCAAAAGCAGGAAATGCAATAAAACTTCGTTGAGGTCGACAGCAAACATGCCTAGAAACTTCCAAGTTTTACGCTTTCACACGATGTTATACACGGACTGCGACGTTGCAAAATGCTGGAAGAACTTTACAGAAGTTCGCGTAGACAGCTTTATATGTGCAGTTTAGTTTCGTGCAATAAAGGCAACTATAATGTGACTAAGTTTCGGCTTGAACCTTTGTGGCTTAAACGCAGATGTTAAGTTTATGCAAATCTGATGACATAGATACAGTGGAATTACTTTAGGGGGTGTACATGTAAAGACGTGGGTTTGGATTTTAGCAAACTTGTTTAACCTTTCAACTGCTCCGTCATCCGTCATACTTCATCAAACGGATGACGGCACCATACCCCGGACACTGCATACAACGCTCGTGAAATGACATTTCTAAAAACAAATGACGGAGTAAACAAAATCACGGCAGAATCCTTTACTTTTAAGGACCAAACTTTAACCTATATGTATTAATCTGGGTCGGAATCTAAAGAGCGGTAGGAAGTGTCCATACTGTATGTTAGTACTAATATACAGAATGTAACAAACGTGGTGTAGGTCCCGTTAACTGGGGCGTCTACTTATCATACTGAATAACTTTTGTTCTACGACTTTGCTGAAATCGCAAAAAAATATACATATTTTACTCTTTAAACTCAATTAACTCTTTATTGTACATGAAAATTAATACATAATATGCAAAATTTCAATTAAAAACTAAGAGACGGACAATTTAGGCGGTCTTATCGCTGAGAGTGATTTCTACCTTTCTCTTCATACAAATTTATCAGCTGATCGACCAATTTTGAGCATTTTAGTATGGAGGGTCCAATTTTTTTGTAAGTATTGACAATGGGTTCCTTGGGGAAAGTTGTTCAGTATGGATAAGTAGAACCCCCAGTGAACGGGTCCTACACCAATTTTTTTACACCTATATTGTTCTGATCTATGTAAAATTATACAATAATACTGTGGAGGAACTGTGCCATCAAGTATCGTTTATTTGAGTTTTTCCATAGAACTTTACCAAGGGTGAAGCTATCTAAACTCTTTCGGTGTCAGGTTTCATACAAACATTGAAATCTTACACCATTGTTTGCAAAAAATTACAAAGATAGCAAAAATAATGCTATCGTGTTTAAATTGATATGGATAGATAGAAGATTTCATTGGTTAATTAGATCAGTAATTAGTTTTTACAAGTTTTATAGAAAATACTGAGAAATATTCGTAAATCCGCAGTGCGGCCGCCGCCACCCGTTAATCCGGTGAAATTACCACGCGAGTCAGTACTAATATTTATACTTTGACGCGAGCATTATGTGCCCTGGGCCACACCCTTGACACTTCATCCAACGGGCCAGAAATGACATTTCAAAAAAGGAATGACGGAACAAATAAAATGGTGGCGATATCCTATATGTTCGACAACCAAACTGTAACCAACCTGTATCAATGTGGGTGACGAGGGGGTGAGGTCACAATCTAGAGAGCGACAGGGAGTGTCCATACTGTATGTTAGTATCTACTAATATTATATAGGGTAACTTTTAATTAGTTCTTGATAGCAAAGGATATGAATGTACTCGTGATTACAAACAACTTTCCCAAAGAAACTATATGTCAAATATGAAAAAAAATTTTGGTGCTTCATACATTTTTGCCGATTTTATAACTTTTAATGTATAGAGGAACAATTTTTTTTTGATTTGACTTATAGTTTCTTTGGGAAAGTTGTTTGTAATCACGAGTACATGCATATCTTTTGTTATCAAGTACTAATTAAAAGTCACCCTATATAATATACTTTGCCTGGGCGGTGCGTTTGATCTGAGCAGTGGAAGGGTTAACAAAATAGTTGTTCAGTTTCTCACGCCTTAGACTATTATGTACACTAGTCCTTGGTACCGACTTACCCGCCGTGTGTAGAACATTGCTTAACTTTCCCGTGCTTGGGTAGAATAGAATAGCACTTATTTGGAATTAAAGCAAATCACATGAAAAAACCGGCCAAATGCGAGTCAGAACCGCACACAAAGGGTTCTGTACCATCATACTAGATGGCGCTAGTACAAAGGGTTCCGTATCATTATACTAGATGGCGCTAGTTTCTTAATGATAAAAAGCACGTTTTATGTATGGAGACCCCTTATTTTTTCACTTTTTTAATTTTCAGTATTTGTTGTTATAGCGGCAACCGAAATGCATCATGTCAACTGTATAGTTATACTGATAGTTATCACGGTTCATGAAATACAGCCTGGTGACAGACAGACGGACAGCGGAGTCTTAGTAATAGGGTTCCGTTTTGACTCTTTGGGTACGGAACCCTAAAAACATACAGAAAGAGAAAAAATCGGGTGGGGCTATGTTGGGGCACACGGCCGTTGGTTTAATGAGAAACGTCTATGTTTAGTAAAATTGCTCGCGGAGTCGGCGTCGTTTATGAAGCGCGCCTTGGCAGCGTTGAGACGATCCCGAAGTCCCGTGGCTTGCTCGGCGCTGGACAATAAGGTACCTATGCCAGGCTTGTCGCACTCCGCGCTGTAGACATGAAATGTACCTACACCACGGTCTACGCCGCGCGGCCCCTGAATGGGGCAAATTCAGTAGTCAGAAAAGATAAGAGTTACGCGATACAAAGAAAGGCAACTTATAGGTGAATATAACTGTAGGTAATTAGCGCTGTGCGACCTGAATTTGCACTTTATTGTGCCGTAGCAAGAGTCTCCATTCATTTAAATGATTTTGCCGAGTTAACCTTCTTTTGCGTAGTAAATAGTCTTTACTATTTGCCCATAAGCCCTTATTTCCTAAGATAGCCGTGATTTATATTTCCGGCTGACTCTAGCACGGGATGAGGCCGACATATTCAATATTTGTTTATACTTTCCGGTTATTTTTACCTATAAATGGTCGAAATTACAATTGTTTTTTATTTGAATCGTAGGTTTCGGAAAGACGTGTCATGTCAAAATAGGTTACAATAAATAAAAAGGCCTCCGTGGGGCAGGCCTTTGTCTAGCAGTGGACGTTTTTCGGCTGATATGATAAAGATGAAATAAAACAAATTAATAAAAATGGCGACTAAAAGAGAAACAAAATAAAAATGTATCTAGCCACAAAATTTCATGAACGCTTTCTTTTCAGAACTTCTGAGCAGTAGAGGTAGGTTACGGTGCTTCGATTCCGACTACGATAAGTCGGACACTTTAAAATCGGAAAACGAAACATATCGGATAGCGGCAGCGGCGGGCGCGCGCGATCGTCTCACCAAATTACATAAAGAGGATGACCGAATAATGTTTGTACCTACTATTTTATTTTATTAAGTAGGACTACCCTTAACACATCTTTCTTGTGCTATCAACTCCAACTCCGCATCCGACTCCGATTCCGGTTCCGACTCCGACAAACCAAATTTGTAAACTCCGACTCCGACGTCGGTTCCGATAAAAACACCTCCGTAACATCACCAGTAGAGACTTCGCTGGGTAGAGACTTATGATCCATTGACTGATTTTGAGAGGATGACTGAATAATGCTTGTAACTACTATTTTATTTTATTAAGTCGGACTGCCCTTAACACACCTTTCTTTTGCTATCAACTCCGACTCCGCATCCAACTCCGATTCCAGTTCCGACTCCGACAAAACAAATTTGAAAACTCCAACTGCGAATTATGATCTCTTGATCACGAAATTGCTACTTATACTTTAGAAAATCTTACTCGTTTTGTTTTCCATCAAGTCTTCGATTTTTATTCACCAAAATCACAAAATGAGTACATAAATGACGCTGCAAAACTATGACGTCACGCCTAGGTATTTCTAACATTTTTATAACAAAATTTAGTTTTTGACAGATGATAAAAAGTAACTCAGATGACTAGCATTCGTCATCCCTACTATTATACTGGGTGTAACATAAAGGTGCAGTTATACTCTGAGGTGGGCTTGTACTCATCAAACTGAACAACTTTAATTTGTTGTACAAGTTTGCTGATATCCCGTTTTTTTTTAATTGTTCATACAAATCGCTCAGATGATTGGCCAGTTTTGTATGGAAAATTGTAAAACAAACGTTGTTCAGTTTTATAAGAACAGGCCCACCTTAAAGTATCAGCGCACCTTAATGATACTCCCTGCATAGAGTGTGACAAAATTGGTGTAGAACCTGTTAACTGGGGCTTCTACTAATCATACTGAAAGGCTTTCTCCAAGCATAATTAAAAAAAAAAACTCGTCGATGTCACTTTTTTATATATTTTTTTTTATATTTACAATTGACTTTACTTAGGTCTGCTGGGAAAAGTTATTAGGGTTCCGTACCCGAAGGGTAAAAACGGGACCATATTACTAAGACTCTGCTGTCCGTCCGTCTGTCGGTCTGTCCGTCTGTCACCAGGCTGTATTTCATGAACCGTGGTAGTTACACAGTTGACATTTTCATAGATGATGTATTTCTTTTGCCGCTATAACAAAAATGCTAAAAATGATTATATATTATGGTACGGAACCGTTTGTGCGCGGTTCTGACTCGCACTTTGCTGGTGTTTTAGTTTGATGAGTAAAAGCGCCTGTATTTTGGGAATCATCGAAATTATTATTCATTCAAATCCTAGATTTTACCAGACCTTAATTGTCAACTCTACAAGTTCGAGGGGACGCCGACAGCAACAACAATGTTTTCTCTAGGACGATTTCACATTAAAATCAGAGGAACTTTAGAGAAAGTTTTTTAATGATTTACAGCCCTCGAAAGTTCTGTGACAACCCTATTAAGAGTTTGACAAAGAAAACTAGTTTAATAATTTTTGGCAAAAAGGAAAAAAAGGACCCTTAAGCCCTTTTACTCCAGTGTACTCTACTCAAAGATATGTTGCACCAACGCAGAATTTCCACTGAGTGGAAACTGCCTGTAGTCCTTCGGGACTGGATGCCATTAGCAAGGAGCCACATGCGCATATTGTTCCTCGCATACCAGTAAACACGCTGAAAAAAAAAATTTTCCTCTATACATTAAAAGTTATAAAATCGGCAAAAATGTATGAAGCACCAAAATTTTTTTTCATATTTGACATATAGTTTCTTTGGGAAAGTTGTTTGTAATCACGAGTACATTCATATCCTTTGCTATCAAGAACTAATTAAAAGTTACCCTATATAATATTAGTAGATACTAACATACAGTATGGACACTCCCTGTCGCTCTCTAGATTGTGACCTCACCCCCTCGTCACCCAGATTGATACAGGTTGGTTACAGTTTGGTTGTCGAACATATAGGATATCGCCACCATTTTATTTGTTCCGTCATTCCTTTTTTGAAATGTCATTTCTGGCCCGTTGGATGAAGTGTCAAGGGTGTGGCCCAGGGCACATAATGCTCACGTCAAAGTATAAATATTAGTACTGACTCGCGTGGTAATTTCACCGGATTAACGGGCGGCGGCGGCCGCACTGCGGATTTACGAATATTTCTCAGTATTTTCTATAAAACTTGTAAAAACTAATTACTGATCTAATTAACCAATGAAATCTTCTATCTATCCATATCAATTTAAACACGATAGCATTATTTTTGCTATCTTTGTAATTTTTTGCAAACAATGGTGTAAGATTTCAATGTTTGTATGAAACCTGACACCGAAAGAGTTTAGATAGCTTCACCCTTGGTAAAGTTCTATGGAAAAACTCAAATAAACGATATTTGATGGCACAGTTCCTCCACAGTATTATTGTATAATTTTACATAGATCAGAACAATATAGGTATACCTATTACGTAATGCGTGCCGTCAAAGTATATCATCATATCAGCCGAAGGAAGTCCACTGCTGGACATAGGCCTCCCCCAAGGATCTCCACGACGACCGGTTCTGCGCTGCCCGCATCCAGCGGCTTCCCGCGACCTTCACCAGGTCATCGGTCCACCGAGTGGGAGGCCTGCCTACACTACGCTTTCCGGTGCGTGGTCGCCACTCGAGAACTTTACTGCCCCAACGGCCATCTGTTCTACGAGCAATGTGCCCCGCCCACTGCCACTTAAGTTTAGCAATTCTGAGAGCTATGTCGGTTACTTTGGTTCTCTTACGGATCTCCTCGTTTCTGATTCGATCACGCAGAGAAACTCCGAGCATAGCACGCAATATACAGAATGTAAAAAAATTGGTGTAGGACCCGTTAACTGGGGGTTCTACTTATCCATCCTGAACAACTTTCCCCAAGGAACCCATTGTCAATACTTCCAAAAAATAAATTGAACTCTCCATACTAAAATGCTGAAAATTGGTCGATCAGCTGATAAATTTGTATGAAGAGAAAGGTAAAAATCGCTCTCAGCGATAAGACCGCCTAAATTGTACGTCTCTTAGTTTTTAATTGAAATTTTGCATATTATGTATTAATTTTCATGTACAATAAAGAGTTAATTGAGAAAAGTAAAATATATATTTTTTTGCGATTTCAGCTAAGTCGTAGATAAAAGTTGTTCAGTATGATAAGTAGAAGCCCCAGTTAACGGGACCTTTTGTTACATCCTGTATATTAGTACTAACATACAGTATGGACAAGATTCCGACCCAGATTAATACAGATAGGTTAAAGTTTGGTTCTTAAACGTAAAGGATTCTGCCGTGATTTTGTTTGCTCCGTCATTTGTTTTTAGAAATGTCATTTCACGAGCGTTGTATGCAGTGTCCGGGGTATGGTGCCGTCATCCGTTTGGTGAAGTATGACGGATGACGGAACAGTTGAAAGGTTAAACAAGTTTGCTAAAATCCAAACCCACGTCTTTACATGTACACCCCCTAAAGTAATTCCACTGTATCTATGTCATCAGATTTGCATAAACTTAACATCTGCGTTTAAGCCACAAAGGTTCAAGCCGAAACTTAGTCACATTATTGTTGCCTTTATTGCACGAAACTAAACTGCACATACAAAGCTGTCTACGCGAACTTCTGTAAAGTTCTTCCAGCATTTTGCGACGCCGCAGTCCGTGTATAACATCGTGTGAAAGCGTAAAACTTGGAAGTTTCTAGGCATGTTTGCTGTCGACCTCAACGAAGTTTTATTGCATTTCCTGCTTTTGCCCGCGCCTTCATCCGCGTGTTTAGCTATTTTACCCATGTGCCCAAAAAGGAAGGTAATGTTTTTCGAGTATTCGAGTAAATTTCGATACGCGGTCGCCACTCGAGAACTTTACTGCCCCAACGGCCATGCATGTACATTATGTATATATGAACTACCCGGCGCGTTGCTGCCGCAGAAGAAATAAATTGAAATTATTAGCTCAGCCGTTTTTGCGTGATGAAGGCACAAACATCAAAAAATCTAAACTTTCACATTTATAATAAGTATGATGTATGTAAGTATGTTTGTACGTATATCTGTTTCTTTTGCTGAGCCTGTAACTTAACTTAATTATTGAAAGACTGTGTAAAGCTATCACCATGGAAAAAATATGTAATATAAACTTAAAGTAATAAAAATCGATTTAATTGAATACAATTTAAAAAATATTAACATTTTTTATTTAAAAAAATATACTGTAGACCCTGTTTTGTGAATTAATTGCAAAATTTCTCAAAAACAAACAGTTAATATTCAATGAAAACAACACACAAAAATCGACGATTTTAAGAACTTTCATTTTAATTTTTTTAAACTTATTTAAAAGTAATGAAAAGTATAAAAATCGAGAATTGGGCGTTCGGTTTTAACGTAACAGCCGCGTTGAAGCCCGCATTGATTTGAACTTAAAATGTACTCACGTTTGATATTATTGAAACACGTATCAACCTCCTCGGATTGAGTGACCTTAGCGCCTTAACAGCTTGATGGATATTGGAGTGTCGTGTTTTAATTTAGTTTTTTCTCCACCCCCTGAGTGAACATAAGGTACATTTTAAGCAGTCAGGTTTTAGTTTTCATTTCAATTGGTTAGATTATTATTATATCGACCTAACTGAACTATCCAGTTAGGTAACTGGATAGTCCAGTTAGGTACGCACAACTTCAGGAAAGAGACCAATCGTCAAATACAACTCAGCTGGATAGCATTGGGAAAGCTTTGCAATCGCTATCTTGTCAAAAACAAGCTACAATGCCTTGAGCATCGCCGCAAAGTCGCCTGTCTTTCGGTTTTCTATCGAATTCATTTCGGAAAGTGTGCTCAAGAATTTCACGACCTCATTCCCCTAGCTCCATTCCACCTTCGGTCAACGAGACGCAGGAGGAGGTTCTACCCCTTTGCTGTTGATATTCATTCAGCCTATAAGCACGAAGCGTCACGATTCCTCATTTATAATGCGGACAGCGCTGGAGCGGAACACCTTGTCTGCGTCTGTGTTTTCCGACTCCTACAGTTTGGGGATCTTCAAGGTGAGAGTGAATAGGCATTATTTGAGTTTGCGTGTACCATCCTCGACTACATCATCACTTACCATCAGGTAAAATATAGTCAAACGCACTCAAACTATTAAAAAAAAATATTTTCGTGTCCCATGTACCGCAGTGTCTCAAGACTAAGGTCTTTGACCAGTGTGTGTTGGCAGTGATAGATGACATACAATACCGAGACATGATCGCTTACTATAAACCTTATGAGAAGGCTCAAGGTCACCCAAAGGGCAATGGCGCGTGCTATGCTCGGAGTTTCGCTGCGTGATTGAATCAAAAAGAACCAAAGCAACCAACATAAAAGTGCTAAATTTAATTGGCAGTGGGCACATAGCTCGTACAACAAACGTGTATTTGGAAATTTAATAATTAGATATGGACGCGATATTGGCAACTACGGAACCCTACATTGCGCGTGGCCCGACATGCACTTGGCCGGTTTTTTTTTTTGTAAACAGACACTCACACTTATAAGTTTATAATATAAGTATGGATGTTAGTAAAGGTTTGAGGTGCACAGTGCAAGGAAGCGTGTAATTAAGGCGACGCAATGGAAACTTCGATCGCAGGGATCTTGATTTTTCTCAGCAATTACAAAAGATATGAAAGTGATATTTTGTAACCTGATTCTTCGTTCCAATGAATTAATTTTTTCAGTTGCAAAAATACGATTCGCTAACTTTTATAACGGAAAAAAAAAAAATTAAGAACCAGAGATTTGCATTCTACATGCAAACCAGACCGATTTGAACCTCTAAATTTTCTTAGTCGATTAGTCCAAACACAGTTGGTTTATATAAAAAAAATATTTGTTTTAATGGAACTAAAAAACCCTAAAAAAGTGCAAAAGTGTGGTTAGTTTTTTTACTCTTTACACATAAAGATAAAACAGAGACAACTGTTCCAATCAATGCCTCGCTTTTGTAATTGTAAAGTAACTTTTTTCCGCGGCTTTGCCCGCTCTGATACCGGTAAAAAAACTCTATACCTATTCTCAGACCTACCGAATCATCACATCAGCTCATATACGTCCCCACCGAGGGGCTCCAACTTACCCTGAATTAGGGCGATTGGGCCTTAGTCGACCATGCGGGCCCAGTGCCTACCGAATATACACAGAAAAATTCATGGAAATCCGTCCAGACATTTCGGAGGAGTATGGCAACTAACACTGTGACACAAGAATTGTGTATATATAGTATATATAAGAAGATATTAGCAACAAGTTATTTTTCAAGTTGTAACTTTTAACCAATATCAAAAAATAGACCTTGAGAATTCGACCGTATCTCTCTTTGTGTGAATTTAACGCAACATCTTCGCCATTGTGAACCGATTTCAATGATTCCTTTTTTGTATACAAGATCCCGATTAAATTTGAATAGAATATTCCACCTCGAAGGGTGGAAAATCAGAGAATGAATTCCGTTTATCGAATTTCACTCGCTTTTTGTTAACCGATTGTTATAAAACTTGACACACAGGTATAGTTTGAATTAAAATAAAACATAATGATGATCTATCTATCTAGCTGACCGGATAAAGGAAATGGCTCATTTAAAATTCAAAGCTGCATTTAAATTCAGCAAATGAACTCTATTCTCACTAAATACCTATATTGCATTGTTGAAGCTTTACAATGTTTTTCAAAAAGAACGTCGCAACGTTTCGTGGATTTTATTTTTGAGTTCAACAGAAACATTTTTCAAAGGACATTTTCTTTAAATTTATATCATTTTTCAGTTGTGGTTCACGAGTTGGAAATTCTTTCAAGCGAATAAAGTGGCAAATAAAGTTATGGAGTTTCTAGAATTTCGTAGCTTAACAACTGAATTGTAACAGCTGCAACTCGTTTTTATCGTTTATATATTACGGACAGTTAATCCACTGTGAATTAAAGAAATATCCACTTAATGCATTGAATTTTTCACAAAATTTACAAAAAAAGAGAATTCGAAAAAAATATGTAATGCTCCGCTTGCAATATACTCCTACTTAATTTTAATTATAACTATCTTTTGCCCGCGGCTTCGCCCGCGTGGACATCGTTTTCATGACTGTCTTTTAGGATGTAAGTGGCTCGCGAGCACGGATATAAGTTTTCCTAAGATCCCTCAAGAACGATATCGGATTTGATTAAGTCTATGTCACTTCCCACCCCCTCAACCAATTCTATACAAAAACCACTTCAGTCCGTGGCTCCGTTCCGACGCTGACTTGCGCGAGCGCGGGAATGAGTTTTCCCCAGATCCCTCGGGAACCATTTCAGGATATGCTAATTAGTAAATTATGTCATTTCCCACTCCCTCGGCCATCTCTGTGTAAAAAATCAATAATCCATTGTTCCGTTTCGAAGTAAAAGAAAACCAGAAAAGAGTATTTTTTGTTCCCTCAGGAACTGCATCGGATCATGCTATTTTCTCTGGATAAAAAGTAGCCTTTTTCCTTCCCCGTGACACGGGCTACCTGCATGCCAAATTTTGTCAAGATTGGTTAAGGTGTAGAAGCGTGAAAAGGTAACTAACATACTAATAAACCACCAAACACATTTTCACATTTATAATATTAGTAAGGATGGAGAGTGATTCTACTGTAAATTATAGGAATATCCACTTAAGGCATTGGGTTTTTAACAAAATTCACAAAGAAAAAGAATCAGAAAAAAATATGTAATGCTCCGCTTGCAATATAGTCGTAATATATTTTATTTTTATAATTTTATGTACCAATCCTTCGTATTATAAACGCGAAAGTTTTTAAGAATGTATGGATGTATGTTTGTTACTCTTTCACGCAAAAACTGCTGAAAGGATCTGGCTGAAATTTGGTAGGTAGATAGATTAGGACCTGGATTAACACACAGGCTACTTTTTCCACGCTCGAAAAGTTTCGTTGTCCACCTGGTGAAGCCGCAGGAAACAGCTAGTGTAGAATATTTTTTTATTCCATATGAAAATACATCTACTTATTCTTATTTCTCTCTTGAATTACTGACGTGTAATCTTGCTTTTCCCAATAAAATATTGTATTGTATTGTAGGATTTGTAGGTATTGTACGTAATCAATTATGCAAGGAACGGCGGTGGTCCAAATTTTGGATTAAGTTAACCGTGTCATGTGGAATATCATATGAAAGGGCTTCTTTGGAACAAGCTTAAACTGATTTTTCATTATTTTTTAATGTACTAGCTTTTGCCCGCGGCTTCGCCCATGTAGACATAGTTTTTATGACAGTATAGTGCCATGGATTTGATGGTTCTCTTGGTTAACACTTTATTTCTTATAACTTGTGGTAAGTTATCTTGGGAAGTAGGTGTATGTTGGACATGCTAATACGTTTTAAAAAAAATTGGCACCAGCTTTACCTATACAGTCATAAAAACTGTGTGTACTATATATATATAAATCTCGTGTCACAATGTTTGTCCTCAATGGACTCCTAAACCACTTAACCGATTATAATAAAATTCGCACACCATGTGCAGTTCGATCCAACTTGAGAGATAGGATAGGGTAGGGTAGGGTAGTGTAGGGTAGGGTAGTGTAGGGTAGGGTAGGGTAGTGTAGTGTAGGGTAGTGTAGAGTAGTGTAGGGTAGGGTAGTGTAGTGTAGTGTATGTAGGGTATATAGGGTAGGGTAGTGTAGGGTAGGGTAGTGTAGGGTAGGGTAGTGTAGTGTAGTGTAGGGTAGTGTAGGGTAGGGCAGGGCAGTGTAATGTAATGTAAGGCGGTACGAAGTTCGCCGGGACAGCTAGTATATATATATAAAACGTTCATACTTTTATAACTGTGACCTAAAAATTTCATTTATAGTTCATGAACTGTATAGTTTTATGCTGGAAATAAAAATGTTTGACGAATTTTAAAAACTTGAGACATCATTTAGACTTTATAAATCCTCGACACGTTTTTCTTACGTTATAAGCTTTATTTGTGCGCGACTGTCTTTAAGGGTATGCGATGCGTGAGCTGTAAGCAGCTCCTGAACGGTTTTTATGACTGGCTGTGAGAGACGAGCGAGCCGTTTTTTTTCGCAGTTCCTTCCTTACCTACGTTATACAGGATTAAAATTAAATACAAA
This sequence comes from Coleophora flavipennella, assembly GCA_947284805.1. NCBI lineage: Eukaryota > Metazoa > Arthropoda > Insecta > Lepidoptera > Coleophoridae > Coleophora > Coleophora flavipennella. The sequence continues at coordinate 11,969,423 of OX369259.1, read as the reverse complement.
GTTGATAAATCAGATGATCTATTTGTATAAAAAGTTTTATTTGCGTTAATTTGTAGAACAAAACTGTTCTGTTTCGTAGGAAGCCCCCTTAAAATGTTTTATTTTCTATGTATCACCTTGTATAGGGAACTGCTAAAATTTAGTGCTTCAGGACGCTTCGGTATAGGTTTAGGTATCAGTCAGTATTTACCCGACTGCGCCAGAAGGAGATAAGATAGAAAGCGGCTACTACATTCAGGTGCCGCCTTTTTCCTCTTTTTTGCGGACGCCACTCTTTTGTTATGCAGCGGCCACCATTTTGTGTAACGCATCTGAGAAGGCGCGAAATGTCATGTCAACAACCATTTATTTAGTCAGAGTACCTACATCCAACGTAACGGATGCGTCGCGTTTCTTTTGTTCGACTGCTATTTCTCTGCTATTTCTGCTATTTCTACCCTATGCCTAGAGCTACCCGGCTAGGTGGAGGTCGCAGCCGGAACTACGGGTCCGGCTGTTTGGATCAGGGTACTACGGGGTCGGGGGTAGCCCACCGCTTGCCTGCCGTTGGATCTATCGCCTTCGGCATTCTGGCTTGTCGGTCCCCCGACTGGGTCATGGACTCGTAGTGGTATGTGGTTAGTTGCAGGGGTTGGGCAATGTTTGTTGCCTGGCAAGCACGTTGCGTCCAGGCGTCCTTCCCCGCGCGCAACTAGTGTTGTCGTAGCCGGCCACGTGAGCTATGGGCGAAAACAACGCGGGGCACGTGAGTTGTCCATTAAGCGGAACTGCTGGTTTAATTACTGGCAGGGAAGCATCTCCGGCACTTGCCTGGTGAGCAAGAAGAGCTAAGCTAGTACTTCTCCGGCCGATCCAGCTGCGTAGGAGTAAGTCTGGACAGGTGCGATAAGCGCCGGGAAGTGAGCGTGCCTACAGCTTCAGTACCACACCGGATATGTGGGAGCCAGCTTCTCTGGCGTCCCGAGCGGGGATCGAACCGCCAGCAGCGAAAGCCGCGGGAGGTGAGCGCGCCTACAGCTCCGGGACCTACCTGGACAGTAGGTAGTGGTTCTTTTCCACGAGGCACTCGTTTTTCAGAGTACCGGGACAAGCGTCTTGGCGGCAAGACCTACCGTAACTGGTCCTTGTCTTCACCTTATGGTGTTGGCAGGAATAGCGGCCCCCAATGTTATGCCCTAGGGTAGGTAAGTGGGGACGCTATATCATAAACCTGGTAGTCTAGCGTATCTGGTAGATATAGGAGAGGGAATTGCTATTTCTTGTTTAAATTGCTGTTGTGGTTAAATAAAGTGTTAATTGTGTGACTTCGTTAAATAAAATTATCGTCATCGTAAAACACACTTGAAAAAGAAAGAAAAACGAATGATGCCTCCCAACAGACGACCAAACCCTTCTGATGACTTTTGTCGGTAGACAGTAAAGAACTATTAGGAAAAATGTGTAATTTTTACTTACTTGAAACAAAGGAACGTTAGCGTTTGTGGACTATGATAAATCCTTAGATTCAGTCGAAACCTGGGCTGTACTACAGTCTCTCCAGTGGTGCCAAATTAACATCGATACATCGAGGTGTCGAAGTGTCCGTATGACAACGCCACCATGTCGGTTCGCCTCCAGGTCAAGAACTCGAAACCTATCCAGTTGCAGTGAGGGGTGAGACAGGGAGACGTTATATCTCCGAAACTGTTCACCGCCGCCCTGGAAGATGTGTTCAAGCTTCTGGACTGGGGTTGATTCGGCATCAATATCAACGGCGAGTACATAACCCACCTCCGATTCGCTGACGATATCGTGGTCATGGCTGAAACTATGGAAGATCTAAGCACAAAGCTCCATGGCCTCAGTAAAGTCTCACAACAAGTGGGTCTTAAAATGAACATGGACAAGACGAAAATAATGTAAAATGTTCGTGTCGCACCCACCCTTCTAAAGGTTGGAGACTCTACACTGGAAGTTGTTGACTAATATGTATACCTGGGACAAACTGTTCAACTAGGTAGGTCCTACTTCAAGAAAGAGATCAATCGACGAATCCAACTCGGATGGGCAGCGTTCGGGAAGCTTCGCAATTCCTTCACGTCCCAAATACCGCAGAGTCTCAAGACTAAGGTCTTTGACCAGTGTGTGTTACTAGTGATGTCTTACGGAAATGAGACATGGTTGGTTACTATGGGCCTCATAAGAAGGCTTAAGGTCACCCAGAGGGCAATGGAGCGTGCTATGCTCGGAGTTTCTTTGCGTGATCGAATCAGAAACGAGAAGAGCCGCAGGAGGATCAAAGTAACCGACATAGCTCACAGAATCGCTCAACTGAAGTAACAGTGGTTAGGGCACATAGCTCGTAAAACAGATGGACTTTGGGGCAGTAAAGGTTTCGAGTGGCGAATGCGCACCGGAAAACGTAGCGTAGCAGGCCTCCACCCAGTGGACCGACGACCTGGTGAAGATCACGGGAAGCCGATGGATGCGGGCAGCGCAGGACCGGTCGTCGTGGAAATCCTTGGGGGAGGCCTACTCCAACTACTACCCCAACGGCCATCTATTCTACAAGCTATGTGCCCCGCCCACTGCCACTTAAGTTTAGCAATTCTGAGAGCTATGTCGGTTGCTTTGGTTCTATTACGGATCTTCTCGTTTCTGATTTGATCACGCATAGAAACTCCGAGCATAGCACACTCGAAGTTGTTACCGAATATGTGTACCTGGGACAAATAGTCCAGTTAAGTAAGTCCAACTTCGAGAAAGAGATCAATCGTCTAATCCAACTCGGCTGGGCAGCGTTCGGGAAGCTTCGCAATATATTTACGTCCTAGGTACCGTAGTGTCTTAAGACCAAGGTCTTCGACCAGTGTGTGTTGCCAGTGATGATATACGGAACTTAGACATGGTCGCTTACTAAGGGCCTTATAAGAAGGCTTAACGTGTCGCACGGCAGGTATTTAGGTAGGTAGGGCGTAGGGAGTGGGTTCCATAAATGATGCCGTGCGTGTTCAGATAATTTAATGATAAAATATAAGATATAAGACCTGAAAATAACATACAAATTATAAAAACGTTAGAACACTGAAATTTTAAATATAAATCACAAACGTATAAAAACATAAATTATTCTTACCCGTAATGGGTCTTTTAGAAAATATTAAAGTATGAATTTATTAAATTTATTGTGATGAGAGCTGATGATCGAGTGTTGTTTTTTAAGGAAATTGTCAGATAGTTTGACAGCGCATGCGCGGAAAAGAAGAAATAGATAGGATGAATGGAGATCGAATGAAAGAAGATTAAATAACTGCGCACCACGCTACAGTACCGGGGGGGGCCGGTTGAAAAAAAGTCTTCAAGGCTTTTTTTCTTAAAATTTTAAATGATATAAAGAATAATTCAGTACAAATGTGTAAATAAATATTTTGAAATAATTTTGTTGTTTCACCTAAAAATATAAATGAAAAAATGATCTGGATGAAAAAATATTCATAGTAAAATTAAGTTAAAGTGTAGAGTAAAGAGGAAATAATAGATATAATAAATTAGATGGATGAAGCGAAAGTTAATTTGGAGTAAGCAAATGAAATTAAGATGAGTATATACAGTAAGACAGTTCCAAAATTCATTCTACCTATTAAAAATCTATCATACATCACCTTCCAAAGTCATAATCCATTTCTGGATTGATGACTATACCACAAGAGAGAAAGCTTATATATATATAAAAAGCGTTTCTCAAGGAACTGGCTTATGAATAGTGTAGGCTTAATTAAAGGGTTAGTCACCAACCGCTAACTTGAAAAATAGCATAAGGCTTCTTTAACGTGTTGCTAAAAACCGCACGTTGATAATTATTTACAAGTAAGTACCTTAAAGAGGTAGGGCGCAACGAAATTGCGATGCGTGAAACGCAAAAAAAAGAAAAATAAACGTCATGTCCACTCAGACTTACAGACGTAACTAATTAATTAAATAGTTAATATATATGACTAATAAAGTCATATATTAAGAAAGAGAACAATAATTGAAGAAAATTTAAGTCATCAATTAAAATTAATTGACTTAGTTAAAGTTATTAATTTACGATATTGGCCTATTTAATGAGTTATCATCCGCTCTGAAAGGTAAGATAAAATAATACATAAAAAAAAACTAAACTGAAATGACAATTGTCGTATGAAATGAAATCAAAAAGTTAATGAGGTGAGTAAAAAGCTTGAAATATTTGAGTATGTATTTACTCAGTATGTCCCTATGTAGAGATCGGTTTAAGGTCTTTTATGTGCCACCGGCCCAAAGGTTTATGATTTAAATCTGACAAATCATAAATCAGTGGCGAAATTTTGTGTGTAATTAAGCATTTAATAAATTTAGGGGCTAATTTAGCAGAAAAATGTTTGTCGGAAGAGCTAAGTGGGTAATTACGCTTCCAAACTATGTCATCTATATAAAATTCCATGTATTGACGATGCTTGTCGTAAAGTTTGGCGTTAACTTGGTGCGATTTAAAAAGTCGTGATTGTACTTGTGAAAATACTGGAATTAAATGTCCCAAATTTTCTGCGTAAATATCGCGAGGAGCAAAAATAAGGTCATCAGTACTGTCTTTATCTGAATAAATTGAACCACAAGTAACTAATTCACGGCCAAAAACGAGGAAAGAAGGGGTAAATTTAGTTGTTTCGTTAACTGATGAGTTAATGGCGAATTGAATATGGTTCAAATGTAAGTCCCAAGTACGGTGGTCGTCGTCAACAAAGGAAGCTATCGCTGTAATTATAGTTTTGTTGTATCGTTCGACAGGGTTTACTTGAGGGCAGTAGAGTGGGTTGTAATGAATGTGAGGTATTTTGTATGTATTAAATAAGTCTTTGAGTTCATTACTTATCATTTGGGGGCCATTGTCAAGTATTATGGTTTCCGGTATACCATAATTCATGAAAACTAAGTTTTCAAGGATATGTTTGATGATAGAAGATGTTGCTCTCTTAATGGGGTAAATAAGGCAATATTTAGAGAAACAACAAGTAACGACTAATATATATCTATTTAATTTACGAGTTAAGGGTAAGGGACCAATTAAATCAATAGCGATTGTCTGAAAAGGTCGTGAGCAATTTTTAGGCTTGCCCATTAAACCGATGATGTTTTGATTTTGATGTTTGTAGGCTAGACAAGTATCAAATTTAGAGATGAAAAATGCTACGTCTTTGTACATACCAGGCCAATAATAATTAAGTTTTAGACGATGGTAAGTTTTGAATATACCGAAGTGAGCTGCAGTGGGTGAACTATGATTTTCTGAGATAATTGACTCTCTGAGTTCTAATGGAATTACAAGTTTCCAGTTGTATTCAGAATTTAACTCAGAAACAGCGCGAGCATATTTAAATAATTTATTATTTTTAATAATCTAATCTGGAGTCGAACTCGGATTAATTTTACACTTGTCTTTAGACTTTTCAAATTTTGTATTAATAACATTAAGATGAGCGATACGAGATAACTGATCGGGTACCACATGTTCAGAGCCACGTTTATGTTTTATTTCAAAATTAAACATAGAGAGACGGATGCACCATCGTGCTAGTCGACCTGTAGGGTTATCGAGACGTAAGAACCATTGTAAAGAAGAGTGGTCAGTGTATATTATAAATGTTTTACCATTGTTCAGGTAACAACGCCAATGTTATAAGGATGTAATCACACTTAGTAACTCACGTTCAGTAATTGAATAGTTCTTTTGAGCATTTGTTAAGGATTTGCTCATGTAAGCTATAGGTTTTTCGATACCTTCGAAATCTTGGGTAAGCATTGCTCCTATACCGTAGGCTGATGCATCACAATGTACAGCAAATGGTTTGGTAAAATCAGGACAGGCGAGTATTGGGGTACTAACCAACGCTTTTTTAATAGCCTTGAAAGCTTCATCGGCTTCGGCGGACCATTTAAAAGGTGGAGCTTTCTTTTTAGTAGATGTAAGTTTATTGAGTGGAGCTGATAAAGTACTAAGATTAGGAACAAAACGTCTATACCAACCGGCAGTTCCAAGAAATCTTTTAACATCTTTAACAGTTTTAGGGGTTTGTATATTCAAAATTGCTTGAACCTTAGAAGGGTCAGTATGTAAGCCGTCTTGGTTTACTATGTAACCTAAATATTTGAGTTCATTTCTAAAGAAGGAACATTTAGGGAAGTTAACAGTTATGTTAGCCTGAGAAAGTTTAGAGATTAATTTCGTCAGTAATTCGACGTGCTGTTCGAATGTTGGTGTAGCTATTACAATATCATCTAAGTAACAAAAGATATTGTTATCCAGCATAAGGTCTGATAGAAGATTATCTAAAAATCTTTGCTGAGTTGCAGGAGCGTTAGTTAAACCGAATGGCATTACCTTAAATTGATACATTCCACGTCCAGGAACATGAAAAGCCGTTTTAGGACGGTCTTCTTTTCTTAATGGAATTTCCCAAAATGCTTTGGCTATGTCAATTGAGGATAAATATTTACAATCTTTTAAATTATCTAAAATATCTGAAATCAAAGGTAATTTGTAAGCATCTTTACGAGTTATGCTATTTAATTTTCGGCTATCCACGCAGAAGCGCCATGTGCCATCTTTTTTAGGAGTTACAATGACAGGACTAAGCCATGGGCTTTCGCAAGGCTCAATTACATCTAGTTTAAGCATTTCATCGACCTCTGTTTTTAGTGATTTTTGTTTTTCGGGCGATAAACGGTAGCATCGCTGACGAATGGGAGGGTGGTCACCGGTATCGATATGATGTTCAGCAAGGTGAGTTTTTCCTAAAGGTTTAATTGCGGTAGAAATTTGTTTGAACTTTTCTATTATTAAATTAGATAATTCTTGTTGCGTTTTAGTTAAATTCTCATAAGTGTGAAGGTTAGTAGAAGTTGAATGAACTAGAAAGTTGTCATTTTGTGAGTTAAATTGATTATTAATGTTGCGAAGTACGCTGGGAGCAATGTTAAATGTTTTCCAGAAATCAATGCCAAGAATTAAAGATTCTTGAATATCTGGAATTACGTGGGCAGTAATTATGGAAAATTTATTATTGTAAATTACCGGAAGTAAAATAGTTCCGATAGATTTGATTGGTTGACCGTTAGCTACGGTACCTAAGATACGTTGGTCCTTCCGTAGTGAGAGACCTGACCTTAGTAAAATTTTGTGTGAGTGCTTACCAAGTATGGTAATGGAACTACCACTATCTAATAAACCGTTTAAAATAAGATTATTAATTTTAATATTTAAATATGGTCGAATTGAATCTTGTTTGTTTTCAAAAAGGAGAGTATTCACATTATTTGAGTTAAAAAAAAGTTTTATATAGTTAAGCCAATCAGTCCAATCTTTTTGATCATAATTAATTGAATATTTAATGTGTTTAATCTCCTTCTTTATTAGTTTTTTGAGTTCGACTTATGACAGTTAGGGCAATGGGGAAATGTGACGTCTTTTAAGCCACATCTATAACAAACTTTTTGTGTATTTTTACACACAGCAAGGAGATGTGAATTTGTTCTACATCTTGGGCAGGCGAAGGTAGTTAACTTTTGGGGTATTGGTTGGTTTTTTACTGCATAGATAGTTTTATTAAATGGGTATTCGGGTATATGTGGTGTAGTTTGATTGTAGTACGTTGTAGTAGTGTGAGATGGTTGTTCGAATGAGGTTGACGGTTGAGAAAACTTCGGGTTATAGTAGGTGGATTGATTATTGAGATTTAAAAGTTTTTCCGTAAATTTACATGATTCGATTAATGAATCGAGAGAAATTAGATCGGTTCGTGAGATGCGTAAGTTATATTCTGGTCTGATGTTTCGTAATATTATTTCTATTTTTTCTTTTTCAGAAATTTTTTCGTGTAATTTAGAAAATAAAGATTCCATGTGAGATATATAGATAATAACTCTCTCATTAGGGTTTTGTTTGCGATTATCGATTTGTTTTTTAAGTAAATAATCATCGTCACCCAAAGTGCAATATAAGAATCACAAAGTAAAATAATATCTCATCTGATATAAAACTTAAGTAGATGCCGCTTATTGGACTTGTTTTCACAAGAACATGTCTAAATATTTTTTCAAAATATAAACGCGGCATCTTTTTTATTTGTCCTTATTTTTTTATCTTATTATTAAAAATGCACAAAGTGTATAAAATAACAAACTACCATATAATATAATCATTTAAATCCCAGAAAATATAACCAAACTTCCATTAAAATACATATATAGCAAAGAAGTGAGTTCGGTTCAATAGCTCTAAACTAGATATAAGCAGATGCCGCCATTTTCCTTACGACGGCAGTATAGGATCACTCGTGCATCTGTCTGTCTGTCCGTCCGTCTGTCACGGCCATTTGCTCCGAATCTACTGGACGAAATCAGGTAAAATTTGGTAGGATGGTGTAATCCTATAACCCAAACACAGATGTGCTAACTAATTATTTTTTTTTAAATGAGGGTCATTTTCGGGGGAGAAATTAAGAAATTAAAAAAAAAATAGCAAACCTTACTGAGTCATATATCAAATGAAAAGGCTCGTTATGAGGATCTCAAATATATTTTTTACTATTGCAAAATAGTTTTGATTTTATTCATGAAAGAAGAAGAAGAAGAATCATTATTCGAAACTTCGGTGGCGCAGGAGTGTAAACATTATCTCTGTGTAAAAATTATGTTAAAAATGTTTAAAATGAACTTTTTTAAAAGTATGTATGTAAAAACAGTTTATTAAGTTATCAATATTATGTGTAAATGTTTGTACTGACTAGTGTCCCGTTTTATGGATTTAATAACAAAGTGCTTGTGTTACATGAAATTTTTGAGTTAAATGCAAAATACGGAAAATCCTCATAATGTTTTTTTGTAAAAAAGGTGCATAAAGTGAGTTCTACAAAAGTGCAAAAACAATAAAATTATTTCACTAGGTTAAAGTGCGAAATTTTTAAATATTCTAATGAAACATAACCGTTATTTTATGGATGCAAGTGTCTGTTTACGTAAAAGTTAACCTTTGGACTTGCCTACTATAACTTGTTGAACCAGTCCGTCGCCCGGTATAACACAATACGACTCAACCATACCCCTATTTAGACAATTCACTTACAGGTTGCGTGGCTCGTTGCGGCAGCGTTGGCGTGGCATACAGTAGGTGCGAGTTCGTATCACTGTCATTTGACCATCTGTGAAGAAATGGCATCATTTTGTGATAAATGTTCAGAAGAAATAAAAGACAGGCAGTACATAATCTATTCAATATGCAAACAAGTGATGCATTTGGATTGTGCAAATGTTTCGAGTCCAAGATACAGACTTATGGAATCTACTAGAAAAGACACCTGGAGATGTGTACTCTGTATTTCGAAGGGCTTAAAAAATAATTTCGCATCTTCTCCAGATCCTAATGAATCAATTGATAACGTAACGCGGAGACAGTATAGACCTAATATACCAACAAATAACTCTTTCGACTCCCTCTCAGTAGATGATGATGTAACAGAGGGAGAATCCTTTGTGTCGCTGACTATGCATAGAAGCTTTTCAGACCTCAGTGGTAACATCAGCAGCTTAAAAGTGGATGAACTGCTTAAGAAAATATCTGATCTCCAAGAACAATTGCAAATTGCGGAAGATGAAATAATAACTTTGCTATCCGAAAATCAAACATTAAAGAAACAAATTAAGAGCAATGACAACAAAATAGATCACCTAAAAACTATATGTACATCATCTAAAAAGAGTATTAAAAATAAATCTAATAAGGACAGTGCTATAAAAAGGTCACGTAGGAAGCAAATTATGCGTAACATACGAGTACAAGAAGATCTTCAAGATAGTTTCTTAGAGTTAAATACGCAGCCCGATGTAAGTAATCACAGTCCAATTAAGCCTGATAATAATACGGAGGAGGTAAACAGAAATGAGATTATCTCTAAATCTACAAGCAATACATCTAAACCTCATTATCAAAACCAAATTAATGAAAAAAGTTCTGCGAAGAAAAAAGTGATATTGTTTTGTGACCAGTATGGTAGAGGTGTTAGAAATATACTCCAAAAGTTGCTAGGTTCAGAATTTAATGTCACTTCTATAATTAAACCGTATGCACCACTAAGTGAAGTATTGAAAGATAGTAACAACATTTGTGACAACTTCACCAGCTCTGATTTCGTCGTAATATTAGCTGGAGCTAACGATGACAACCCGCTTGGTTATCAGTCCTATCTCTTTAACCACATATCAATGCTCTACAAAACAAATATCTTGGTCAGCGAGATTCACGGAAACAAGTATATTAATGTTCAAAAACAAAACGATGTAACTCGCTTGGTTTGCTCTCAATTTTCCCATGCAAATTTCGTACCTCTCAGCTATGATATTAATGACTCCATGAATGGTTTAAATTGGAAACTCTATGCTAGCAGATTAGTGTTACGTGAAGTACTGCGTATAAACTATAAAAACAACTTTAAAAAGAATTATGCACAAAATGACATCAGCCAGTGCAGTCAGAACGTTTTGAAGAAGGAAAATGTTGGGCAACGAAAAATCACGCACTATTTCAAAAATATAGAAAAAGATGAAAAAATTGTAGTGAATAACTCAGCAGCTGTCCCCACCCCCATAAAGAAACAATCTGTTAAAAGGTTGATAATTGACATGAATGAAAATACAAAAGACTCAGATGTTTCACAAACTCAAGGGGACTTTTTTCGTGACCAAAAGTAAAAATATAAGTTATTTTAGTATTTTGCATGCTAATGTACAAAGTTTAAAGTCTAAGCAGGACGAACTGGAAATTTTGGCAAATGAACGTAAAATTGACGTTTGTTGCTTTAGTGAGACTTTTTTAAAAGATGACCAAGTAGATACGTTACAGATTGAGGGTTACATTAGGGGTGCTCATTTTTGTAGAAAGAGGAAGAGTTGTGGAGGTGTTGCTATTTATATTCGCAATTCTATAAACTTTCGTAGGGTAGATTGTATCTCTGAGGTCGCAATTGAAAGTCATTTTGAATGTTGTGGTATTGAGATATGTGATCTGAATTTTCTGATTCTTTCCGTCTACAGGTCTCCTAAGAGCTCACTTGATTTATTTCTGACCAAAATGGAAACTTTACTTAATAAGATAGCGGTAAGGACTAGAAATCGTTTCAGGAAAATCTTTATTTTGGGAGACTTTAATGTTAATATTTTGGTTAAAAGCCGTGAAAGTGAATCTTTTTTGAACTTGCTCCACTCTTTTAAAATTCACCCAACTATAAATGAACCGACTAGAATTACTCCTCACTCAAAAACCTGCATCGATAATATTCTAACAAATATTAAAAAATACAATGCTGAAGTACTAAATATTGGACTATCAGACCACACATCTCAACTTATATCAATTCCATGTAGCTTGAGCTTTAACGAAAAATTTTGGTTTAATTTAAAAAGAATTCCTGAAAATTATATAGAAATATTTTTAAAATACATATCACAAGTTAATTTTTCTGAAGTTTATGATCAAACCAATGCAAATACGGCATATAAATCATTTATAGCTTTATTTTCACTTATTTACAAATTATGTGTACCAATTATGAGGATTAAAGTTACATACAACAAAACACTTCAATGGAAAACAAAAGGAATAGTCATATCTAGCAAAAATAAAAGACGAATTTATTCTCTTACTCAAAAAAGCAATGGCCTAAATACTGGTAATGTATATAATAAATATTGCAAAATCATGAAAAGAGTAACAAAGCATTCTAAAAGAATCACGAATATAAATTTTATAAACAAAAGTTCAAATAGAAGTAAAGCAACATGGGCAGTAATAAAAAGAAATACAACACAGACCAATACTTTAAAGGAAACTGTAAACATGATTCTAAAGAATGACATTTTGATTGAAAATCCCCTAGATATAGCGAATACTTTCAATGACCATTTCATAGATCTCAATGCCCCTTTGCAGTACAATAGGGTCAATACGTTTAAGCTAATTTCACAGTCAAATGTTAACAGTATGTTTATAACTCCAGTAACTATAGAGGAAATAAAGAAAACGATCCTTACACTCAATAATAAAAAGAGTACTGGTTACGACGAAATTCCCATGCTTTTTATTAAAAGTAGCATTGAATATATAGCGCAACCGCTTGAGTTCATATTTAATTTGTCCCTTGAGACTGGAATTTTTCCGAATGACTTAAAAAAGGCATTAATTAAGCCTTTGCATAAAAAGGGATCCAGAACTGACATAAATAACTACAGACCCATTGCGCTTTTGTCAAATTTTTCCAAAATTATTGAAAAAATCATACATAATAGGTTAATGTCTTTTCTGAATAAACATTCTATACTTAGCAATAATCAGTTTGGATTTCAAAAGAGTAAAAACACAACTTTGGCTATTTTTAAAGTTTTGAAACAAATTTGGACTGAGGTGGAAAACAAAAATACATGTGTTGGGCTGTTTATGGATTTATCAAAAGCTTTTGACTGTGTTGTACATGAAATCTTGCTTAAACAACTAGAAAATATTGGGTTACGGGGGAATGCCTTGAAATTAATTGAGTCTTATCTTTCTAACAGAGTGCAAGCTACAATTGTTGAAAAGTATAATTCAAATACAAAGACGCTAGAGCAAATTCAATCTGACTTTAGAAAAATACGATTAGGTGTCCCACAGGGAAGTGTTCTTGGACCTCTACTATTCCTTATCTATATAAATGAGCTACCTTTGGTGATCAATCATCTCTGTGTTTTGTTTGCTGATGATGCTACTATTTTTATACCAAAGGATAATTTGAGTAATCACGAATATATCAATGAAATATGTAACACTATTGACATGGCTACAGAATGGTTGACATCAATTAATTTGAATTTAAATCTAGATAAGACTAAAATTATAGAATTTAGGAATTATAAAAAGGAACCACATTATTTAAATATCATTATTTGTGGTAAAGCAGTAGAATTAGTTAATGACATTAAATTTTTAGGAATTACAATTGATACTCATTTGAATTGGAAATCTCATATTGAAACGATCAACAAGAAAATATCAAGTAAATGTTATGCTTTGTCTATACTAAGTAATGTGACTTCAACAGAAGTTAGTCGAAATGCATATTATGGCTACGTTTATCCACTTTTGACATATGGCATCATATATTGGGGTAACTCTGTAAATGTTAACTCTACTTTTATATTACAAAAACGATGTCTAAGGATCATCTACAAAATACCTAGCACTGAGTCTCTAAGGTCTGTATTCAAAGAACAAAAATATCTTACAGTAATTAGTATATATATACTGGAAATGTGTGTGTTTGTAAAAAACCATAGAGAACATTTTACTAGAAAAAATGAAATCTATCATAGAAATGTTCTACGCAGCCAATATAAATATGACATGTGCGTTGTGTTAGCTAAAAGCTACATATTTAATAAAAGTGCTTTAGTTGTAGGTGCTAAAATTTTTAATCACTTACCAATGTATATCAAGTCATTAGATGGTACTAAATTTAAAAAAACACTAAAAGATTGGTTGACAGACAAGGTATTTTATACTTTAGAAGAATATTTTTCAAATTAATTTATACTTGCTTTTTATGTTTAAATTTTTGAATAAAATTATGACTGTACTGTAAATGTTAAACCATGACTATTGTATGCCCGAAATGGGTAAACTGATGATACTAATTAATTGTAACAACTATATTACTCAGTTTTGACAATAAATATTATCTTATCTTATCTTATCTTAAGACGAAAATTTACCATCCCTCCCCTTATCTCCCAAATAACTGAGCCTGAAATTAAAAAAAATACAAAATATAGTTCATTGCTTGTAGATTACAGAAAAACATATAAGAATTCTATCAATTGAAAATAAAGAGATAAACTTATTATAATACGTTCACTTACGGAAAATAGTTCACTAAAACATCACTAGATAGCGCTAGTAGTAGTTAACTCGCGTCTTACTGTGAGGATTTCAAATGTGACATTTTGTATATTTTGACTGGCATTGTACGGAACCCTCTCCACGCGAGTCCAACTTTGCCACACTTTTGATGGATTTTGGAGTACGAGATGTCGTTAGATTCGATTTAATGTATACCGAGTGACATAGTATACATTTTTATGCGACTGGCAAAAAATAGGTGGTATTTTTTTATGCAGGCGCGTTTTTAATTACTTCCTAAAGTTATTAATTTAGTATTTTAGAATTTAGTACCAGCGAGCACATATAATTCGATGGTATCTACGGCGGGGTCAACTTTGTAACACTCGGTTTAGTTAGTGGTAGGGCATTTTGTTAGCCCGCCTGCCCAGCTATCACCATCTTATCTATATCTTGCCGCCAAATATCAGTTTTAATAGAATTGATGTGTTCCGGCTTGAAGATAAGATAGCCAGATCTCCATTGCGTTGGAGAATCTTGGTTAGCCCGCTTCCATCTTCGGCATCGTCGTCACTTACCATCAGGTGAGATGATGCCAAGGGCTTATCTATTATGGATAAAAAAAAAGAATCTCTTTCAATATTCATACCTACAAAATGACTTAAATACCAAAAAAAACGCCGTGACAATTTCGTTTAAAACATTTTCTTCCACTTGCACAAGTAATTAAAAACGTAAACGACGTGGACGATTGCCAACAGGAAACGCGAATTTAATTAATTGCGTCACTAGAAAACACATTAACTTAAGCATTTTGTAAAAGGTTTTTAATTCACCAAAATCACAAAATGAGTACATAAATGACGCTGCTAAACTATGACGTCACGATTAGGTATTTCAAACATTTTTAGAATCAAATGTCGTTTTTGATGATGATAAAAAGTAACTCAGATGACCAGCATTCGGTAATCCCTCTTTTTATTATAATTTCATCTTTTTCATTTATTTTTTCATTTCTCTTTTTCATTTATTTATTGTTTACATTAAAAATTTAGCAGGTACATAACAGAAAGGCAATAAAAATTAAGCTTCTGTTCGTAAAAACTAATTAATTTTTGTTTTACAAATTTGCTGAAACCTAAAAAAAAGTAATAAATTCTCCAAAGAAAAATACTGAAAATGACATTGACTTTTAACATATTTTTTTTTTATTTGCAATGTTGGTAGGTCCAACTTTAAGAAAGAGATCAATCGTCGCTCGCATCCAACTCGGCTGGGCAGCGTTCGGGAAGCTTCGTAATATCTTCACGTCCCAAATACTGCAGTGCCTCAAGACTAAGGTCTTTCAAAAGTGTGTGTTGCCAGTCATGACTTATGGAACTGGGACATGGTCGCTTACTATGGGGCTCATAAGAAGGCTCAAGGTCACCCAAAGAGCAATGGAGCGTGCTATGCTCGGAGTTTCTCTGCGTGATCGAATCAGAAACGAGGAGAAGCAACCGACATAGCTCACAGAATCGCTAAACTGAAGTGGCAGTGGGCAGGGCACAAAGCTCATAGAACAGATGGCCGTTGGGGCAGTAAAGTTCTCGAGTGGCGACAGACGACCTGGTGAAGATCGCGGGAAGCAGATGGATGCGGGCAGCGCAGGACCGGTCGTTGTGTAAATCCTTGGGGGAGGCCTTTGTCCAGCAATGGACGTTTTTCGGCTGATATGATGACGATGTTCGTATGTATGTATGTATGTAAATAAGTTGCCCGCTTTCAAAATTTACTTACACGTTTAGTTTGGATGACAATGCATGGATAGCTAAAAGACGTCTATCTAAATCCAATATGGCGGGCTTCCAAAGATGGCGGACCTTTTTACCGGACCTCTACTAGACCTTTCACGTTAAATCAACGGCTGTGTGCCCCGACACAGCCTGACCAGACTTTTTTGGAGCTTACTCCTTAAGAATTGATTTTTATACAGGGTCTTCGGCAGATGGTTGAAAATACGAAAATGGGGGATAGGTGGGGTCGCCTCCCACCTATTTTGAGAATTAATAAAAAATTAGGACTTGTAATTTTTTTTACAGGATTTTTTTTCCTTTTTTTAGAAATTTTGCCATTTTTATACCTTTGAACACATGTAACTTTTTGTTTTTTAAAGCTAGCTCCAAAATCTTTTTTTTATAGACTTTTATAAGATTGTCGGCTCTAAAAAAAATTATGTTTGTTTCAAATTATTGCTAAAAACAAAAATGTGGGCCCCCGAACTTAAAAAAAAAGTTGAACAAAAATTTAAAAGTCAACTTTGCGATGCATTTAAAAAAAAATAATGGGGCTGGAAGGCTTCTGTTTTTTTTAAAACATCTCTAAAGCTTAGGCTTTTGAATGGTATGTAATTTGTTTCGGTATCTTTTTTGTAACCGGAGTTGTTAATTTTTTTTACTCAATTGGACCATGTTGACGAAATTCCACTAGTTACATGTTTTGTGAAATGTATCAAATGCAAAGTTGAAAATAATGTAAATACTTACTGTTGGGACGGTTACAAAGAGCAGGTACGTTTTTTTACATTCTTGCACACACATAATGGCTATCTTTTGTCATTTATTGGCATATTGGAGTTAGCACTTCCATATTCCAATAAAATGTCCGCATATTCCGCATTGGTAAATTGAGCCATTTAAAACCACAACAAAGTCTTAACAAAACGTCTGATAATAACAAAAAGTGACAAACAACAAAAAAACTTAACAAAATCACAAACGTTAATAACGTTAACGTTTTTTTTTTGTTTTCGTTAATTTCACTTTGCTGTGTTTGTGATTTTGTTAAGTTTTTTTGTTGTTTGTCACTTTTTGTTATTATCAGACGTTTTGTTAAGACTTTGTTGTGGTTTAAATTGGCTCAATTTACCAATGCGGAATATGCGGACATTTTATTGGAATATGGAAGTGCTAACTCCAATATGCCAATAAATGACTAAAGATAGCCATTATGTGTGTGCAAGAATGTAAAAAAACGTACCTGCTCTTTGTAACCGTCCCAACAGTAAGTATTTACATTATTTTCAACTTTGCATTTGAT
Source organism: Coleophora flavipennella (assembly GCA_947284805.1). Classification (NCBI taxonomy): domain Eukaryota; kingdom Metazoa; phylum Arthropoda; class Insecta; order Lepidoptera; family Coleophoridae; genus Coleophora; species Coleophora flavipennella. Next base: position 11,952,424 of record OX369259.1, on the reverse strand, counting down.
ACATTTCACAAAACATGTAACTAGTGGAATTTCGTCAACATGGTCCAATTGAGTAAAAAAAATTAACAACTCCGGTTACAAAAAAGATACCGAAACAAATTACATACCATTCAAAAGCCTAAGCTTTAGAGATGTTTTAAAAAAAACAGAAGCCTTCCAGCCCCATTATTTTTTTTTAAATGCATCGCAAAGTTGACTTTTAAATTTTTGTTCAACTTTTTTTTAAGTTCGGGGGCCCACATTTTTGTTTTTAGCAATAACTTGAAACAAACATAATTTTTTTTAGAGGCGACAATCTTATAAAAGTCTATTAAAAAAAAGATTTTGGAGCTAGCTTTAAAAAACAAAAAGTTACATGTGTTCAAAGGTATAAAAATGGCAAAATTTCTAAAAAAAGCAAAAAAAATCCTGTAAAAAAATTACAAGTCCTAGATTTTTTTTAATTCTCAAAATAGGTGGGAGGCGACCCCACCTATCCCCCATTTTCGTATTTTCAACCATCTGCCGAAGACCCTGTATAACTAGCATGCTGTACAAAAAGTGTCTGTGGAGTAAAGTCGAGTGCAACAAAAAACGTGTCACGTAAAACGTCGTAAACGTCAGTCACCCTTTATATCACGAAGGCTAAGGCTCCACGGTCTTACAGCCTAAACGGTGTCGGAACTGAAACGCACACTTTATAATCCTACTAATAATATAAACGCGAAAGTTGTAAGAATTTATGGATGTATGGATTTATGTTTGTTACTCTTTCACGCTAACGGATCTGGCTGAAATTTGGTAGGTAGACAGATTAGGACCTGCATTAACACATAGGGTACTTTTTGCCACTCTCGCGTGCCGCTTGCGGCTCGCGCACTGTGCATCCTCGAAAAGTCATAGAAGCCGCGGGAAACAGCTAGTTTGTAATATGTACCTAAAACAGTGTATGAACCCTAAATTATGCGTGGTCCGCACGCACTTAGCCGTTATTATGATTTACAGGTTTTTCCTTCTTTTAAGCTATTGTATAGCTTTTATCGTGGGGTTTGAAGGGACTGAATCAAGAGATTTCGTAACGAAAATAAAACCTTACACCCCAAAGAAAATAAAAATATATTGAGTTCTAAAAAACTTACAGTGCCATCTATCTATCCATCATCATGATGATGATGATGATGATGATGATGATGTTTAACTTTCTTAGTGTTAATTTATTACATAAATATCACGCGCCCCAAGGACTATAATATGGTACTGGTAAATACTGCATAAATAAATATAAAAAAAAAAATATAGCTTTAACGCGGCAGTCCCCGAGTGCCACACGTCTTTTTTCTTATCTAATTACACAAGAAAGTAATTCAATATTTCTATCCATTTTACTGCAAAAAGCCTCTAGAATATCCTTATCTAATCCCCTGCCATAATCGAGGCGAAATTTAATTTGGAAGACAATTTCGAAGATAATAGGCTTAACAGAGGAGAGGTACTCGTACGCTTTCAACCGCACTGAGATCGCGTTAATATATCCTAGTTCTAATGACTATCGTTTAAGTTACGATCATTGGGGTTGGATGGTTTTGGAAACTACCTCCAGAGTTGGTTTTCCGTGATGTAGGTATTCATTTTATTACCAACAGCTTTTCTTAATATTATGGATGCATTGGATGAAGTCCTTGAACAATAGTGACACTGAAAAACTTTTCGATATACTAGAGCATAAAAACACACACACACACACAGCCATACGAACATACACACATCCCAACTAACTAAAATCTTTGTAAATACAATTTACAGTATTATGTTTTATTCTAAATTTAATTTCTTTCTTTAAGGTTTCGAAGTCAAGCAGGGACACTTATAGTTTCGCAATGTATGTCTGTCCGTCTCTGTCCGCGGCTTAGCCCAGAGACTTTTAATAAACTAGAAAGCTGTGATTTGGCATGGTTATACATATTAATTGAAGCGTCGGTGGCTCAACCGGTAACGACTCGGTCCATCTAACCAGAGGTACCGGGTTCAAATCTGGACGGCCAATGTACCAATGAATTTTTCAAAAACTTACGTACACATACTTACCGATTGCTTTAACGGTGAAGGAAAACATCGTGAGGAAACCTGCACACGCCTGCGAAGAAACTCGAAGGTTGTGTGTGAAGTCGACCAACCCGCACTGGGCCCGCGTGATCGACTAAGGCAAAGGTCTTCAACCCGCGGCCCGCGGGCTGCATGCGGCCCGCAGATGAGTCCATGGCGGCCCGGCATCGTCTGAGGGTCGCACCTCTCCCCGCCGCCCGCGCCCGTGTAGGAGTGTGCAGTAGCGGGGCGCGGGAGGAAAAACGTAAAATCGAAGGCAAGGACCAGAATCACCGATGTTCACCTTGAAAATAGTTTGAGAATTGCAACGACTACTATAGGGGCAGATATTGATAAATTAGTTAAAATTAAACAATGTCAAACGTCTCATTGATAAAATTTTAATTAAGTCCTTTCTTGTTTGTAAAATTACGTAATAAATAACTTCAATGATTATATGTATTATTGCTTTTTATTTACTTTTAGTTTAGGATGGAATGTTTTTATTACGTTGCGGCCCACCGAACCAATATTAGAGTATACTTGGCCCTTGACTTCAAAAAGGTTGAAGACCCTTGGACTAAGGCCTAATCGTCCTGATTGAGGGTAGGCTCGAGCCCCTCGGTGGGGACGTATATGAGCTGTAATGATGATACATATTAATCACGACGACAAAGTTCAATAATAAAAATTTGATTTTTTTATGTTACGTACCTCCCCTTTAGTAAAGAGTGGGTGATTTTTTTTTTGCTAACGTATGTGTGCGGTACAACTGAGGGTTTGCTTAAACTATTTTTGATTCAGGGATAGGTTTGCTTTAAAGCTTTAAAGTGCTAATTTTATTATATATTTTTTTTGTGTCAAGTCTCCCCGTCCCCCCCTACAAGCTAAACCGCTATTTTAGAAAATCTGAAAAAAAAACGTAAATACTAGGACATATAAGGTGTAACAAAATTAGCTGAAACTATTTTAACTGTTGCTTCTACCCATGAAACTGAACAACTTTCCCCATGAAACCCATAGTCAAATCGCAAAAAAATTTTTGGCTCTCCCATATTAACTCGATCAGCTGATCAGCCAACTTAATATGGGAAGTTCAATTTTTTTTTCGAGATTTTACTATGGGTTTCATGGGGAAAGTTGTTCAGTTTCATGGGTAGAAGCACCAGTTAAAATAGTTTCAGCTAATTTTGTTAGACCTTATATAATCAACTTAAAAGGAAAACTATCATGGCCAAGCAGGCTTTCTTATAGTTTAGGCAAAGCATTACGATATGGCTTACAGTAGCGCAATGCCTTTGATGTCGCACGATGCTGCCACCCAACACGCGGAGTTTGCCAGGCTGTGCCCCGCCGCCCGCTGCCCCGCAAGTAACCTTCCGTTGCTCTGCGTAAGTACATTAGTTACGCTACTGTAAGCCGCTATATTGTACTACTGTGGTTTAGGAGTAATAGTCAATACCAACTTAAGATGTGCAGTTGAATTTGTCAAAAGTACCTAAATTTTCTGTACAAAATGTTCTATTACCAACTGTTAATATAATTTTGTTTTTTAAAATATTCTTTTTTTTAAACCACGGAATCCTACTTTGCGTTAGTCCGACTCGTATTTGACTGGGTTTTTTTTATTACTAAAGGATATAAGGTTCAGAGTTTTCCGTTTTATATTTTCCTGATACCCATTGCGTTGGGGAATCTTGGTAAGCCCGCTTCTATCTTCGGCATCATCGTCACTTACCATCAGGTGCGATTATGCCAAGGGCTTACCAATTATGGATAAAATTAAAAATATAATTTTATAAAGTAATTTAAACTTGCCATGATACACCATTAAGTAGCATCATGCATATTAAAATTAGATTATTGATACATATATTAGCTCACAGAATAGCTAAACTGAAGTGGCAGTGGGCAGGGCACATAGCTCGTAGAACAGATGGCGATGGGGCAGTAAAGTTCTCGAGTGGCGACCGCGCACCGGAAAACGTAGCGTAGGCAGGTCTCTCACGCGGTGGACCGACGACCTGGTGAAGATCGCGGGAAGCAGATGAATGCGGGCAGCGCAGGACCGGTCGGCGTGGAAATCCTTAGGGGAGGCCTTTGTCCAGCAGTGGACGATTTTCCGCTAATATAATGATGATGATGATGATATTAACGGTTGTAGTACTGGTAGTACGGAACTCTTGATGCAAGTGTCCAACTTGCAATTTGTTTTGATTCACAACTGGTAAACCCTTGACAACATCTCATAATTAACCGGTTTTTCGAATTTTCCCTTCGTCTTCATCATCATAGCAGCTCATATACGTCCCCACCGAGGGGCTCGAGTATACCCTGAATTAGGGCATCGGGCCTAAGTCGAACACGCGGGCCCAGTGCGGGTTGGTCGACTTTCTTCACAGGCGTGTGCAGGTTTCCTCACGATGTTTTCCTTCGACGTCGTAAGAGCGTCGGATTAACGTACATTATGAAATTAAAATTCGAAAACGGATTCCGGATAGGAGGTAGCGATCCTTACCGTTACGCCATTGACGACTGATTCGAATCGAAGTAATAAGGATGATGACAGCATCTGAAATAAATTATGAACTCTTGATCACTAAATTGCCCTCCTACTTAAACTTCGGAAAACCTTACTCGTTTTGTTTTCCATCAAGTCTTCGATTTTAAATTCATCAAAGTCACAAAATGAGTACATAAATGACGCTGCAGAACTATGACGTCACGCCTAGGTATTTTAAACATTTTTAGAACAAAATGTCGTTTTTGACAGATGATAAAAACTAAATCATATGACTAGCATTCGTCATCCCTATTGTGCGTTTTTAGAATTTTTGCATTGTATACGCCCAGTACATAACTCGACTCTAAGTCAGCTGGAAGTGGTCTATTTTGATGAGTAAGTCGGTTACTAGTAGTGATTTTCAATCATTATTTTTTTTTATTGTAACTACCTCCGTGGCTTAATGGTTATGTTCGTTAGCTTCACATTACGAGGTCGCGGGTTCGATTCCCGGCGTATTCTAACTTTGCAAGACTCGGTTTGGTTAGTGGAAGGTCATTTTCTAAGCCGGCCTGGCTAGGTACCACCATCTTATCTAAGTCTTGCCGCCAAACATCAATGCTTACAGCAATGGTGTGTTCCGGCTTGAAGATAAGATAGTCAGTTCCACATTGCGTTGGAGAATCTTGGTAAGCCCGCTTTCATATTCGGCATCATCGTCACTTACCATCAGGTGAGATAATGCCAAGAGGTCACCAATTATGGATAGAATAGGTTTAGTTATAACATTATTTGTGTTCGATTTGATACAGCCTTCCCGGAACATTCTGTATAGTTCTAAAACTCCTTCCACTAGTCTGTGGATCGATCTAATAAACCAAATATGTCACTTACCAAACTATCTTGGCTCTCAGTGCTGCCACGGTCTGCTCTCAGTGCTGCCACGGTGCTCTCGGTCGCCACTCAAGAACTTTACTGCCCTAACGGCCATCTGTTCTACGAGCTCTGTGCCCCGCCCACTGCCTCTTATTATATCAGCTCATATACGTCCCCACCGAGGGGCTCGAGTCTACCCTGAATCAGGGCGATTAGGCCTTAGTCGACCACGCGGGCCCAGTGCGGGTTGGTCGACTTCACACACAACCTTCGAGTTTCTTCGCAGGCGTGTGCAGGTTTCCTCACGATGTTTTCCTTCACCGTTAAAGCAATCGGTAATTATATGTACGTAAATTTTTGAAAAACTCATTGGTACATTGGCCGTCCAGATTTGAACCCGGTACCTCTGGTTAGATGGAACGAGTCGTTACCGGTTGAGCCACCGACGCTTTTTTTAAGTTAAGCAATTCTGAGAGATATGTCGGTTACTTTGGTTATCCTACGGATCTCCTCGTTTCTGATTCGATCACGCAGAGAAACTTCGAACATAGCACGCTCCATTGCCCTTTGAGTGACCTTAGGAGTTTAGTTAGTTAGTTTGGAGTTATACATATATTTATTAATAGTTTATTTTACACAGGAAACATAAATTACATATTTTACAAACTAAGGTCACAGTTTAAGGGTACAGCTTATTTCTAAAGAAATTTCTTCCAGCAGACCCGGAAAAGAAGAAAGTCAGATAGGTCCAACTTCAAGAAAGAGATCAATCGTCGAATCCAACTCGGCTGGGCAGCGTTTAGGAAATTTAACTCATTACTTACATGAAAAATAAATTAAAATAAACAAAAAAAATCTTGCCTTTATCAAAGTATATTATATATAAGGTCTAACAAAATTAGCTGAAACTATTTTAAGGGCAAGTTCAGCAAACGAAACTGAACAACTTTTTCTTCAGCGACCATACTGAAATCTAAGAAAAAAAATCTACAATAAAAAAATAAGAAATCTTAATGAATCCGGCACTGACCATCGCACCGTAAAAGCCGCAGCCCACGCGCCTCCGCCACAGATGATAATAATAGCACAAGCCTCCGCTCCGATCCTTTACCCGCACGCAGCCTTCCTTCTTACATCCCAAACTTGTGGTTACAAACTTCATAGCACACCGCCATGTCCAAATACTGTTGTACGGCATTTCACAATAAAACACTTAACTTAGGCACTTAGGTAGGTCACACACAATCTGTCGTTAGGCTTTGAGCAACGTAACTCAATGAGTGCGCGAGAGTAACTGAGATATTTTTTTCGCGCATAACAGTATTCACAGTTGCTTGTAGGCGCTTGCTCGTGGTTCGTTCAACGACCTCAAGCGCCTCGAAGGAACGAGCCGCTGCCTTCGATTTCAATTTCTTCTTTTTCGTAAAGTGTAAATACCTGTTAGGTTGTATTTTACTACCTACAGCTAAAACCTTACAGTTGGTTTTAAGTATTTTAAATATGAATTGGTTGAGAGAACTAGTAAAGGTCAACGGCCGGGCACAGTGCACAGTTTCGTTGCGGGTGGTTGCGGCACGGCACGAATCCAGCGATGTAAACTAAACAGGGCCGCACAACGAGAATATTATTTATTTAAGTAGGCAATAATGGAATGTAGCGATTTTTTTTTAGAATTCGGTATGGTCGCTGAAGAAAAAGTTGTTCAGTTTCGTTTACTGAACTTGCCCTTAAAATAGTTTCAGCTAATTTTGTTAGACCTTATATATTAGTACTTAGACACTCCCTGCCGCTCTCTAGTTTCCGACCATATCCTCTTGTCTCCTAGATTGATTCACATTGGTTACAGTTTTGGTTGTCAAACGTATAGGATTTTGCCGCCATTTTGTTTTTTCCGTCATTTGTTTTTTGAAATGTCATTTATGGCCCGTTGTATGAAGTGTCCAGGGTGTAGTATGGACACTCCCTGCCGCTCTTTAGATTCCGACCTCACCCCCTTGTCTCCCAGGTTGATTCCATGAATTGTATGAAGTGTTCAAGTTGTGACTTTAGTGAGGATTTGAAACTAGACTCGGTAACCGATTGGCTACGAACGTTTTAGAAATTTTTGTGAAAATATGATACATAAAGCGCAGTATTTTTTACGTTTTCACGCACTACGTTTATATATAAAAAATGCGTTTTTCTAGAGATAACATTTAAAGTAGGTAATAAGATTCAGTTGATCTATGCAATTTAAAATAACTACTCACCAAAAACGTTCCTTCTCAAAGCCGAGCTGGACATTTTGCTCGAGTCTGTCAATTAAACGTTAGCCATGGGGTTCACAGTTATCTGTCAGACTTGTCTATCGAATGGATGAAGATATTGTATATTATCAGACTGGATAAAGCCACACAACGATTAAATTTATTAATGAAAAACGCTGAACGCATTAAAAAACCTACTTCCATCGCAAAAACTTAGTCCAATTTTGTATTAATATTTTTTTAATTTTCTAAAAAATATATTACACCACAACAAGTTTGATAAAATTTATATGAGGCCTATATCTGGCAGCATAACCCGTTCAATAAAAAATAATCATGAAAATCAGTTCACAATCTGCGAATATATCGCGAAACAAAGATAAGTACAATAAAAACAAAAGTTTAAAGATTAAAAACCGACTTAAAAGAAATTTACTCAAAATTATGAAATAATATTTAAAATAGATCTAAATATATATAACTCAAAGGTAACTGATTGACTGACTGACTGACATAGTGATCTATAAACACACAGCCCAAACCACTGGACGGATCGGGCTGAAATTTGGTATGCAGGTAGATGTTATGTCGAAGGCATCCGCTAAGAAAGGATTTTGGGAAATTCCCACGGGAACCGCAAAAATCGGGATCTGCGCGGGCGAAGCTGCGGGCATCCACTAGTATTGTATATTATCCGACTGGAGGCTTGAGCCCCTCGGTGGGGACGTATATGAGCTGATATGATGTTGATGATTTTAAATAGGTACACGAAATATCCGTTCTAGGTACGAAACAAATTAGAGGCATACAAGTTTTTTGAGGACTAAACTTGAGAAAAATACACTTTACCTATCAAATGTTCGAGATTCGATGGTTCTTTCGAATAATAATTTTAAACAAAAAAAACCGACTTCGAACAGGAAACTAAGATTCCCCTCGATTTCTCTGGGATGCCATCATCAGATCTTGGTTTCCTTATCATGGTACCACCCTTGGGATATCTTCTTTCCAAAAAAAAAGGTTCAACAAAATCGGTTCATAAACGACGAAGTTATCCGCGAACACACATTAAAAAAACTATATATATACGGTCGAATTAAGAAACCTCCTCCTTTTTTGAAGTCGGTTAAAAAAAATATTTGAAAATTAGTTCACATTTGACAGAGAAATCGGTAAACATGCAAAAAAAATACATTATTATAACAGCTCATATACGTCCCCAACGAGGGGCTCGAGCCTACCCTGAATCAGGGCGATTAGGCCTTAGTCGACCACGCGGGCCCAGTGCGGGTTGGTAACAAAAAATACATGCAGTGGAATATTTATAGAACCTCCTCCTTCCTTTTTTGAACTGTACAAAATATGTCGGAGCGTAAGGAGGTCGAAGCGCCGTGTATTTTGTCTTGAAACGTCATGCGATTAGCTAAGGTAGTAATAATATGTCATCTTCGGCCAGGGTGTGGTCGGTGCGAGACTTGAACTCAGTTTTATTTGGTATTGTTGGTACTATTGAATCAATGAATGACAATACAGCCAACCTACGGAGGCTACGATAGAGGCACCAACTATTTAACGAGCACTTTTGATCGAGCAGCTGAACTGTCAACTTGGGAATGCAGCCCTGTGCTGTACTCATCGCAGTTTATAAAATAATCTGTTTTCATCAGAATTATCCTGAAGCCTCGTGTTGTAAACGTGTGTAAATATTAAAATTAAATGTGCACTACAAAACTTCTCAAAGACTAGTTTATTTCTGAAATCCGGCCAAAACTATCCTGACGATTCGAAATATACATTCAAATTGTGAACCTCTTCCTTTTTGGAAGTCGGTTGAGAATACGAACAGTGAAATGTCAAGCAAGTTGCAGTAGCTTTAGTTATCAGAATAACGCTCCTTGCAATTCTGACGAGGAACTCGTATTTAACGTGAATAGTTTAACCTACAAACAAACTAACTCAACGTAGAGTTTGTAAACTCGAGCTATCTATAGATAAGTCAATCAACCCGTTTGCCTTCCGTAGTGAACAGCTTTGCTTCTCCACAGTGGTACACTATTTAGGTAGATAGGAAATACAAGAGCGTCGGTTGCGTAACGGCTAGGGCCGCCGCCTTCTGTCCGGGAGGTCGTGGTTCGAATCCTGCCACGTACCAATGTGATTTTGAATTTAAATTTCATATGTACGTTTATCCGACTCTCTTACGGTGAAGGAAAACATCGTGAGGAAACCTGCACACGCCTGCGGAGAAACTCGCAGGTTGTGTGTGAAGTCGACCTACCCGCACTGGGCCCGCGTGGTCGACTAAGGCCCGATCGCCCTAATTCAGGGTAGACTTGAGCTCTTCGCTGGGGACGTATATGAGCTGATATGATGATGATGAGGTAGACATACAAACTTAACGAGCCGTAGAACTGTGTCACTCGATAATATTGGAAAAAATATACAAAATGAAATTATTTTTGCTTTCTTGGGGTAAGTTAAGAGAATATGGTATTAATCATTTGTGGTATATTGTACATAAATAAAAAGCAAAATAAAAAAAACGAGCGAGACCTACTGTACTCGCATATGATGTGTAACATGTGACAAAATACTTATGAAATTAATTAATTATCGGGTCGTACATTCACGGGCCGACCCTTCGAATAGTAGTATGTCATCTTTGCCTTTGCCATCACACTAGGCGGCATGGCTATGACAACCTTAGTTTTCGAGAATAAAAAAACGTTCGCATTTCCTGTTACACTCTTCCGTCCCATTTCACGAAATCGCTCGCACAAATTGCAGGAAAGCGAGTGGAAATATGATACATATAAAATAAATAAAAATTATTAATATTTGAGAAATTTTTGATACCGAAGAAATGATCCGTGTAAATAGCTAGTATTATTCTTTTTTTTTACCATCAAAATTAAAAATATTAATGAAAAAGATTCCTAAATATTAGAATCAATTTCGACTTTTTTAAATCGTAAGATCATAAAAAAGATCAAATTTAATAAAATAATTTTGTTTAAGCAGTGACAGATATTAACCTAAAAATTTAAAAAAGCTAAATACTGAAATATTTTATTCGAATAATTATTTGTTATCACTTACTTGAGTTTTTTTCCAATGATCTGCACTTTATTGACTTCTTATTATTACCAGTAAAGTAGTTGAAGTATATAAATTGATTTATATATCAGCGAACTTTATACACCGTACATAGTTTAAGTGCACAGCTGATGGCTGACAGTACCGACCTCTCGGAAAATTGGTTGGCACTATCTGACGGTCAACTCTACCACCGCGCGCTCATTCGTCAGATCGAATAGCGCGCGCTTTCGCGACTTCCTGTTACACATTTCCGTCCCATTTCACGAAATCACTCCCACAAATTGCAGGAAAGCGAGAGCATTGGTACTATCTGACGGTCAACTCTACCACCGCGCGCTCATTCGTCAGATCGAATAGCGCGCGCTTTCGCGACTTCCTGTTACACATTTCCGTCCCCTTCCTGTTACACATTTCCGTCCCATTTCACGAAATCACTCCCACAAATTGCACCGCGCGCTCATTCGTCAGATCGAATAGCGCGTGCTTTCGCGACTTCCTGTTACACATTTCCGTCCCCTTCCTGTTACACATTTCCATCCCGTTTCACGAAATCACTCCCACAAATTGCAAGAAAGCGAGTGCAAAGATGTTACACATCAAAAATTTGAAAAAACCCACGACGTTTATAAAAGGAAATTGAGAAAAGGATAAAAAAATTAAAAACCCCGACTTAAAAAAATTATGTAACAAGTAAAAACAAACTTATAAAGCTTTTATAAGTAGATTTGATCTCTCGCAGAATCGGACATATGAACAACAGAGTATCAGTTTTCATAGCACTTCACTTGTACCTATTTGGTTCCCGAAGATGTAAATCTGGCAATCAAATATTCAACCCCCTATGAACTTAATAAAAAACCCAAGAAAATCCTTCCGGGGCTGCCATTAAATGAACTGGTTTTGTAGTTTTATAGTAACGTGAATAATTTGGAGATATTTTATTGCTCTACTTATTTATATTTATGTTAAAATTTAAAAGAGTGATGGCAGCCCTTGACGGATTTTTTTTTTTGCTTTTTATTTCAAACTTTTTAAAGACCTTAAGTACATATATATTATACAAAATCGAATTAGTTTCTTTTAATATCATCATATCAGCTCATATACGTCCCCACCGAGGGGCTCGAGCCTACCCTGAATTAGGGCGATCAGGCCTTAGTTGACCACGCGGGCCCAGTGCGGGTTGGTCGACTTCACATACAACCTGCGAGTTTCTTCGCAGGCGTGTGCAGGTTTCCTCACGATGTTTTCCTTCACCGTTAAAGCAATCGGTAAGTATGTACGTAAGTTTTTTTGAAAAACTCATTGGTACATTGGCCGTCCAAGATTTGAACCCGATACCTCTGGTTAGATATAATATATAAATATATAATTTTAATAAGTATTTACAACTTAACTTTGCCGGGGGTTTTGTTGTAACTCAACTCGATATCATTAAGCAGAATAATAAATTACGGCTGAAAAGACATTTTCAACTGAAGTAAGAAAACATACATAGACTGTCAAAAACATAACCTTTCTTTTTTCGTAGTCGGGTTAAAATGACAATGCGTTAAATCTGTCTGTTTCATTTTAACACCTAAACTATTTCAAGCAAATTCAAATGTAAATAAATAAAGGTTTTTATGGAAATGTTGATATCGACAACCACTGTGCATAGTCCACATTGGGCTATGTAGGAAAATACTTTCCCCGTAACACAATGCTAACTTGTTTACAAAACAAAAAAGTTTTTAGGAACTAAAAACTTTTTCAATAATCAACCACAAACTCTATACTGAATACCGCATCAAAATCGGACTAGATATTACTGTAGCGCCTCCTTCTACCGTAACACCTATTTAACAATCCTAACTAATCAACCACAAAACCATTATTGAAAACCGCATCCAAATCGGAGTTGTAATTTTGGTTTTGCACAAAAAAAATTTACTGCAGCGCCTCCTGGTGAGTTTTTATAGTAACAAATATATAAGAACATGCACCAATCAAACCCGAACCCATCACTGAAAACCAAATCAAAATTAGAGTAGCAGTTTTGGAGATAAATGGCAACATTGGTTTGTACAATAAATGTTTACTGCAGCGCCCCCTGGTGAGTTGTCATCGTAACACCTATCTAAGAACATGCACCAATCAAATCCAAACCCATCATTGAAAACCGCATCAAAATCTAGTTCTTTTGAAGATAAATGGCAACATTGGTTTGTAAAAAAAAATTACTACACCGCCCCCTGTTGAGTTATCACCTTACCACCTATCTTAGAGCATGCACCAATCAAAAAACCATAAACCCATCACTCAAAACCGCATCCAAATTGAACTAGTAGTTTTATAGTTTAACTGTGAGCTGTCGCCGTAAAACCTATATAATAACATGCACCAATGAAATCCGAACCCATCACTGAAAACCACATCAAAATCAGATAAGTAGTTTTGGAGATAAATGGAAACATTGGTTTGAACAAAAATGCTCAGTGCAACATGGTGAGTTGTCACCGTAACACCTATCTAAAAACATGCACCAATCATAACCAAACCCATCACTGAAAACTGCATCAAAATAGGACTAGTTGTTTTAATGATAAATGGCAACATTGGTTTGTACAAAAAAATAATCCTTCAGCGCCCCCTGGTGACCAGTCACCGTAACGTCTATCTAAGAACATGCACCAATCAAATCCAAACCCATCACTGAAAACCGCATCAAAATCGGAAGTGTAGTTTTGGAGATAAATGGCAGCATTGGTTTGTACAAAAAATATTTACTGCAGCGCCCCCTGGTGAGTTGTCACCATAACACCTATCTATATATATATATATATATATATATATATATATATATATATATATATATATATATATATATATATATGTGTATTTATGTATATATGTATGTAAGTGTGACAAGTGTATACATGTGTTCACGTGTGTGTATATGTGTTATATAGAATAGTTATTAATTTTGTGCGCAACTTATTCATTATAATATTATCCTTTGACTAATTACATAAGACCTACATATAACTACATAAAAACCTTCTCCTGACAATAACGAACTCAACAAAAAAAGAATTAGCGAAATCGGTCCAGCCGTTCACGCGTAATGCGATGACCAGAAGAAATAGGGGTTCATTTTTGTATATATAGACAACTATCGCATAAAACTTAACGTATAACGTTTTGATTTTACTTACCATAAATTTTCGTACCCCGGGCTTATAATATGAAAATCGATTCTTAAGGAGGTAAACTCCAATAGATAAAATTAATAAAAATAAATAATACTTATCTTACTATAATCTAGCTGACCTCTACTATTCAACAGATGGCTGAGATAGACAGAAAGGGGCCGGTGAAGCAGCCCTAGGGGCCTCGCGGGAGTCGTTATCGCCGACAGACAATGACAAATTGCCCAAAAGTCCGTAATATGCTAGACTGCACGCTACTTGAATACTTTACTGTGAAAAGTTGTGTAAAATTTGTTAGGTAGACTCCTTGTAGTAAGGCTAAATTTAAAATATTTGGAGCGTCCTAGATTCATCATCATCATATCAGCCGAAGGACGTCCACTGCTGGACATAGACCTCCTCCAAGGATTTCCACGACGACTGGTTCTGCGCTGCCCGCATCCAGCGGCTTCCCGTGACCTTCAACAGGTCATCGGTCCTCCGACTGGGAAGCCTGCCTATACTACGTTTTCCAGTGCGTTGTCGCCACTCGAGATCTTTACTGCCCCAACAGCCATCTGTTCTACGAGCAATGTGCCCCGCCCACTGCCACTTAAATATAACAATTCTGATAGCTATGTCGGTTACTTTGGCTCTCCTACGGATCTCCTCATTCCTCGTTCCGCCTCGCGTCCTAGATTAAACAACCTTTCTTCGAATCAACTCGAAAATACTTTTGTTCAAATTTATAATTCCACACACGTAGTTGTAGTAGGTATACAAAAACGATTTACACATACATATTCACACTCGAAAAACATAACTGTCCTTCTGGCGCAGTCGAGTAAAAATATCTTATTAACGTGACGCTTCACTAAGCAAAAATGTCAGCACATTTTAGGTTTGTATCTTGTATCGAAATACATGAATTAATCTTGCGCGGGTGCGTGACAGATTCAGGCCAAAAATTCTGTAGGTACGTATCTGTATGCCAGCCTTCACACATTTTTTTTTGCAACCCCTTTAGAAAAATCCTTTTGGATTTTTTCTTTAATAGAGTAGCAAACATCCAAACTTGGAAACACTAACTTCAAAGTGAGCCATTAATTTGGTTTCAAAGAGAAATTCTAAGAAACATTTACGAGGTAGGGTAATAGGAATTAGTGAGTTGGAACGATCCATGATAAATAATTACCACAAAATTGTCACAGAACATTTGTACCGACAGAAGGTCTACTTTTTTTTTGAGTTTACTCCTTAAAAATCGATTTTTATATATATGCCATGAAAATTCATGGGGAGTTAAATGAAAACGTTATACGTTATGCGTTATTCGATAGTTGTATTGTATAGTATGGATTCACATATTATATTGAAAAGCCGATGGTAAGTGACTATGATGCCAAAGATGGAAGTGGGCTTACCAAGATTCCACAACGCAATGGGGATCTAGAATCTAGATATCTTATCTTCAAGCCGGAACACATCAATGCTGTTAACACTGATGTTTGGCGGCAAGACTTGGTGGTCGCTAGCCAGGCGGGCAATGAAAATGCCCTACCACTAACTAAACCGAGTCCGACTCCTCCAGGAATCGAACTCGCGACCTCCTGGTGTGAAGCGAATGGACTAACCATTACGCCATGGAGGCGGCTAAAACTTTGTATTAACGGCACCACATGAGCACTCATTAACTAACAACCTATAATCTGGGGCACCGGTCTCTTCCTAAGGAAGGCTGAACCATATTTCACACAAGGCATACCAATTGTGAATAATAATAAAAAAATGAGAGTCAAGTCCAGGCTGGTGGAGGTTGTCAGGCTAGGGGCGCACCACAGCTGTCACAACTTTTCAAGCCGTCCATCTGACACGGCTTAGCGACTGCCTATATCAAGTGATAGTGACCGACACCAACGGCTAACGTGCCTTGCGAAGCACGCGAAAGCAGTCGAGAAAAGTAAATTCAATCAACCCATCCAGGTAATAACCATTCTTCAGGTGACTGAACCTGCGTAATCGACCCAATCGCGCAAGTTGCACTGAGCTACGACTGCTTCTTGATGAGCTTTTGCTGGACAAAGGCCTCCCCCAAGGATTTCCACGACGACCGGTCCTGCGCTGCCAGCATCCAGCGGCTTCCCGCGATATTGTTAGTCCACCGCGTGGGAGGCCTGCCTACGCTACGTTTTCCGGTGCGCGGTGGCCACTCGAGAACTTTACTATACCAACGGTCCTTTGTTCTACGAGCTATGCGCCCTGCCCACTACCACTTCAGTTAAGCGATTCTGTGAGCTATGTCGGTTACTTTGGTTCTGCTCGGATCTCCTCATTTCTGATTTCTGATTCTAGAGTAAAATAACTTTTTGTTTTAATAACTACAGTATGTTTTGTTATTTTTTTATAAAATCGTTATTAAACGGATCTTTAGATAAAACAACTTCTTATTTTCTTCTTATCTTCCGTACCTCAAAAGGTAAAAATGGAACCATTATAGGGTTCTCTCGTGTGTCTGTAAGTCCGTCTGTTACAACCCATTTGCTCCGAAACTACTGAACCGATTGATATGAAATTTGATTTGCACTTGGCCAGTTTTTTTTCTTATTCACAATTGGTGAGCCCTTGACATCATCTCGCCTGATGGTAAATGATGATTATGCTGAAGGTGGAAGCAGGTTTACCGTTAGATTCCTCAACGCAATGGCGAGCTGGCTATTATTATCTTCTTTTTTTTAACGAACTAGCAACTATAAAAAAAATTAGGTATTTTTGCGTTTCTTAGCTGCCTTCTGTGATTTGAGTTTACGACTGACAATTAAGAAAGGTATTGTTTTTGGGTGTATTTTTTTTTTTTATTCTCTATTGGTAAGCCCTTGACATTATCTCACCAGATGGTAAGTGACGATGATGCCGAAGATGGAAGCGGGCTTGCCAAGATTCCCCAACGCAATGGAGAACTGGCTATCTTATCTTCATGCCGGAACACATCAATGTTTTTTTTTTAACACTGATGTTTGGCGGCAAGACTTAGATAAGATGGTGGTAGCTAGCCAGGCGGGCTTAGAAAATGCCCTACCACCAACCAAACCGAGTCTTACAAGGTGACCCCGCCGGGAATCGAACCCCCGACCTCCTGTGTTAAACCAGTGAACTTTGCCTCTGAGCTACGGAGGCGGTTGCATGCAGACGCATGCATATGCATGCAGACTAGGTATACTCACGCTTCCTATATATAAGGGCTAACAAAATTAGCTGAAACTATTTTAACTGGTGCTTCTACCCATGAAACTGAACAACTTTTCCCATTAAACCAAAAGTCAAATCTCAAAACAAAAAAATTGAACTTCTCATACTAAGTTGGCTGATCAGCTGATCGAGTTAGTATGGGAGAGACAATTTTTTTTGCGATTTGACTATGGATTCCATGGGGAAAGTTGTTCAGTTTCATGGGTAGAAGCGCCAGTTAAAATAGTTTCAGCTAATTTTGTTACACCTTACATACATATTATACAACACGGCAATCTGCACCAGGGAAGATTTTTATAGTTATGGCCGACGCGGTGATCACAATAGATACTGCCTTCGCAACGGAAATAAGCTGAAACCCATACCACATCGCCTAGCCAAGTCTGACAGGGTCTCCCTTAACACGTACGATGGAACCAGCCTTTTACAACATTCTGCCAGAAGACATAAAAAGTGCTCCTTCTCTTTCAATATTCAAAAGAAAATTAAAGGGATGGTCGAGAGGGCGTTCTACAGCCTGGGAGATTACTTAAAATAAAATAAAATGGTGTTATATTAATATAATAAATTAAACAAATTACATGTATAATTATTATATGTTAATTAGGTAATATAAATAGCATACATTTGGTATCATGTATAATATAATGTTTGAAATAATTCATCATCATCATCATATCAGCCACAAATCGTCCACTGCTGGACAAAGGCCTCCCCCAAGGATTTCCACGACGACCGGTCCTGCGCTGCCCGCATCCATCGGCTTCCCGCGACCTTCACCAGGTCATCGGTCCACCGCTTGGGAGGCCTGCCTACGCTACGTTTTCCGGTGCGCGGTCGCCACTCGAGAACTTTACTGCCCCATCGGCCATCTGTTCTACGAGCTATGTGCCCTGCCCACTGCCACTTCAGTTTAGCGATTTTGTGAGCTATGTCGGTTACTTTATTTCTCCTGCGGATCTCCTCGTTTCTGATTCGATCACGCAGAGAAACTCCGAGCATAGCACGCTCCATTGCCCTTTGGGTGACCTTGAGCCTTCTTATGAGGCCGTTGAAATAATTACCTGTAACAAAATTGTTATCAATAAACATTATGAATTATGATTTTATTTTAGTCTCCGTTTTAGGGTTTTTCTTTTTAATCGGCCTAAGAGGCCGGGTGGCAGGGTGGGCTTATGATTATGATTAATATATTATACTAGCTTTTGCCCGCGGCTTCGCCCACGTGGACATAGCTTTTATGACTCTTTTTTAAAGGGTGAGTGGTGCGTGAGCCGCAATCAGCTCGCAAGCGTGGACATGAGTTTTCTCCAGGTACCTCAGGAACTGTATCGGGCTATTCGGATTAGCAGTCTTTGTCACTTCCCCCCCCCTCCCACCCCCCCCCCAACAAATTCTATACAAAAAATAACTTTAAACGGTTAGGGCCACTACCTCCTGTCCGGAAGGCCGTGGTTCGAATCTGCCACTTACCAATATCTATACGAATATCGATTTCATACTGGAATGTACGTTTATCCGACGCTCTTACGGTGAGAAAAACATCGTGAGGAAACCTGCACACGCCTGCGAAGAAATTCGAAGCTTATGTGTGAAGTCAATCAACCCGCAATGGGCCCACGTGATCGTCTAAGGCCAGATCGCCCTAACTCAGGGCAGGTCGAGCCCCTTGGTGGGGACGTATATAAACTGATATGATGAAATAACACATTACCTATATTATCAAAAAACTAATTCAAATCGTTATAGGTAACAATCTAGTAATAAAATTTCCTAACAATATTATTATGGGTCAAATCCTCGAGTCGTACGTATAAGACGCACTTCTCGTTGCCGCGCTGGATAGCAATAGACAACCTTAGCAGCAGGTAGAACCTCACGTCACATCTCCTCTCTCGAAGGCGAAGGCCAATCTCCTTTGTGAAGGCAAAGCCCTCTGAGGGTTCAGCAGCCGGTTGTCTCACAGACCAGCGGCACAAATTAGTAATTTGCCTCCAAGACAGAGTACTTATTATGCTTCTTTCTCGCCGCAAATTGAGCAGCAGTACCGTACGGCTGAGGAGTGAGGCAGAAAAAGTGGCTTCCCAAAGCAGACACGTTCCTCTCTGCCATAGCACCTGTTTAAAACCTCCGGCCTTTTGCCATCAGATCGACTAAAGCCCGGCCGGCGGCTGCATCAAAGATGGCATATTCCATCTGGCCGAGACCAGTGCCCTCCGAGTGAGGTCATTAAGAAATTAGTGACGTGGGAATCTTCACAAACACGACTGCAACTCAGTGAGTGATGGACAGTTGCCTCCACCGTGGACCCGCAAATACATTGATGAGGTTCACGGATATTGATATTGCAGGCGGAGAGCAACTGCCACACGCAAATAGTCGCCGTCATTAGAGTTCCCATATCTGTGCCTCCTGTTAAAATATGCTTAATTCGATTTATGTGTTTTTATTTTTTTACATGATTGGAATCTGTAAAAAAATACCTATCTGTTCGTCTATGAAACACATCGCTACGTGCCATAGTTCCAGAGTTAAGAGTTGTGTAAAGTAGCGTATGCTGAAAAATACATAAAAGAAATCCACTCAAAAGTATGAAAAAATATTTTAATGTTTTAATACAACTTAAGCGCGTTTTATTATCCCTGCAGCGCCATCTATTGAAATTCTGCTACTATGATTATATTGTTTGGTATGTGTAGCTAATAAATAGAAAAAAGTACTCTATTGTTATTATTGTAAGTATCGATAGATAATTTCCCACGGGACCTCTTTAGTTTTCCGGGATAAAGGATGCCCGACTATACAATGATGGTCAAAACACCCCATCTCAATGTAAAGGTTTCATATTGTTACGTTGAGCCAATCTAAAGATACAATTTTTTGCATTCCTGTAGGAACCCTAATTTTTTTGGGATTCACAATGTCCCAGTTTTAGTTCGCGATAAGGGTATCAACGTGTAAAATTTGATTGTAATAGGTTAAGCCACATTTGCGTGGTGAGCCATTCTATAAATGAATACTTTTGATTTTCCCACGGGAACTCTTGAATTTTCTGGGATAAAAAGTATCCTATATGTTAACCCGGGCTATAAGGAACCACCATACAAAATTTCATCAAAATCGGCCTGGTAGTTTTTGCGTGATGCGCGAACATACAGACAGACAGACAGACAGACAGACAGACAAAAATTCCAAAAGTTGTTGTTTTGGCCTCTGTATCGTTTGTAATGTCCACCACAGTTATTATTTCCCAAAAATATTTCATGTACAGACACGACCCCGTTACAGTTTTATTATATTAATAGAATAGATGATTATTAGTCTATTTCTTTGGCTGAGCCTGTAGGCTAAACGGCTTAATGGATTTTAAAGTGCAAGATATCGTTAGATTCGTAAGTAACATAGGATTCATATTTTACCCACTTGCTCAAAAAGAGGGCTTAATGTTTCTTGCAGTCGGGTTTTTAATTCATAATTAA
Organism: Coleophora flavipennella; assembly: GCA_947284805.1. Classification (NCBI taxonomy): domain Eukaryota; kingdom Metazoa; phylum Arthropoda; class Insecta; order Lepidoptera; family Coleophoridae; genus Coleophora; species Coleophora flavipennella. Next base: position 11,931,744 of record OX369259.1, on the reverse strand, counting down.
ATAGATTAGATTATTTGATTGAATGTTTAATCAATCTCATCTCAATAGAACTTTGTAGGTATAGAGTTTACCTTCTGTAAGTAACGTTGTACCTATATTATTTTGTGCAATTAGTTTGCTTTGGTTGTATAGTGAGGTATTTCACGAGTAACAGACGACTCACGTCTATGTTAAGAGACACATTTATTCAAGTCAGTGAACGTAACACTCTTACCATGGACTATTAGACGGGAGTTGTAAATAGAGGCAGGTGCCTAACTAGAGATCTAAGGATAATCAATTACCGATTTGTGACTATCTCACAAGTGTACGTATTTTCAAGCGACTTCCAAAAAGGAGGAGGTTCTCAATTCGAGTGTTTTTTTTATGTGTTACCTCAGAACTTTTGACTGGGTGAACCGATTTTGATGATTCTTTTTTATTCAAAAGCTAGTGCTTCCCATGTGGTTCCATATAAATTTTATCAAAATCGGTGTTGTTCTTTATTAGAAAATTACCAAAAATCAAAAATAATAATGCAAAATTGTTCGAAGTTGTTGCGATGGAAGTGGTTTTTTAACGTGTGTTTTTATTAATATTTATAAATGTCGCTTACACATGTGTTAGTTTTATTTTGATATCTATACGTTTTAAGAGGATTGTGAAGCTGCGACTTTACATACAAACGGCGACAACAATTTTTATCTCTTAAATGTTAACCGATTTAGACCAATTGTTGATAGGTTGTCAGTCAGAACAAAAGCTAAGCTTTTTCCTTGTTAATAAGTTTAATTTTATTGTCGTTCACATACATAACTAATTTCGCTCATTTTTTTATTTTAAAATCAGTTATTTAAAAAATGAAACGTACAAGCCTAGCTTTTGTTTTGACTGACAAATCCAAATCGGTTAACATTTAAGATGTGAAAAATGTTACCGCCGGCCGTTAGTATGCAAAGTCTAATTTTCACCGTGGGTTCACAGTCCTCTTAATCTTTTCCATATCTTGTTTTTTCTTGTTATATAAAGCTTCTTAGAGATATTCACTTTCCACGGGAACTCTCTGATTGTTGTGATAATTGCTGTAGGAATTTAGAACATAGAAAAAACATTGATAAATTATATTTTGATATTGTGAATTCAATCAGTACTGCCTCACAGTCCACGTCTAAAAATCATCATCATCAAACTAGAGCCAAAAACCAGGTCATGGGATGGAACAGGTATGTTGCCGGGGCTCACAGGGAGGCCAGAAAAAAATTTTTTCAATGGAAGGAATGTGGTGCACCAAAATTAGGCCGGGTGTTTGAGGAGATGGAGTTGAGCAGAAAAGCTTTTAAGTCTAAACTTAAGTGGTGCCAGCAAAACCAAGAGCAAATTATGATGGATAGGATTGCTGCTCAGCTTACTAAAAATGACTTCAAGGGTTTTTGGAAAAATACAAAAAAGTTTGATAAAAAGCCTGGTCTGCCAGTGAGCGTCGACAATGTCACGGATCCTGAAAAAATAGCTAATATGTTTAGGGAGCACTTTGTTGTTAAGTCAAATCTACCATATACAAATGTTGAATGTGATGCTGGGCTATCATCTCCTGGGAATACTGAAGTCAGGTTCTCTGCAAAACAAATTGCAAAAATCATAAAAGATATGAAGAAAGGAAAATCCCCAGGACATGATGGCCTAAGCATTGAGCATTTGCAAAACGCAGGGCCTCATTTACCCAGGGTGCTGGCCCTTCTGTTTGGTTTTTGTATAGGTCATTCTTACCTACCAGCAGACTTGACCAGAACCATTGTTGTACCGATCATAAAAAACAGAACGGGGGATATCTCGACCAGAACCAATTACAGACCAATATCCTTAGCAACAGTTATTGCAAAGGTGCTCGACGGTCTGCTTAATGCTGAGCTTGATAAATATATTAAACTTCATGACGCTCAGTTCGGGTTTCGACCAGGACTGTCTACAGAAAGCGCAATTCTCAGCCTTAAGCAGACTGTTGAGTACTATACACAAAAGAAAACACCTATCTATGCGTGCTTCCTAGATCTATCTAAGGCATTTGATTTGGTTAATTACAATATGCTTTGGAGCAAGCTGGAAAAAACTGAAATGCCCAGAGAGTTGATATGTCTCTTTAAATTTTGGTATTCTGGTCAGATAAACTTTGTAAAGTGGGGGGATTCAATATCGGATGAATATGTGTTGCAATGTGGGGTAAGACAAGGTGGCTTAAGCTCTCCAAAATTGTTTAACTTATATGTCAATGCCCTGATCGAGGAGCTCAGCAGCATGCATGTCGGATGTCATATAGATGATGTTTGCATAAACAACATTAGCTATGCAGACGATATGGTGCTGCTGAGCCCTTCGATTGGTGGATTGAAACAATTGTTAAGTGTATGTGAAAATTATGCTGCACAACACGGCCTTAGGTATAACGAAACAAAAAGTGAGCTACTGATTTTTAAGGCAGGCAACAAGTGTCCATATCATGTTCCCCCTGTGTTACTAAATGGAACACCTTTAAAAAGAGTTACTGCTTTCAAATATCTGGGCCACTTGGTTAACGAATGTTTGAATGATGATGCTGATATAGATCGAGAGCGTAGGGCCCTTTCGACCAGAGCTAATATGATAGCACACAGGTTCCGTAGATGTACAGCTCAGGTAAAGATAACATTGTTTAGAGCCTACTGTACATCTCTATATACTTGTAGCCTGTGGGCTGTGTATTCGCGAAGGACGATCGGCGCCCTGCGCGTCCAATATAATAATGCGTTCAGGGCGCTGTTGGGGCTGCCGCGCTGGTGCAGTGCGTCGGGGATGTTTGCGGACGCGCAGGTAGACGGCTTCCAAGCCGTGATTCGCAAACGGTGCGCTGCGGCGCTCGGCAGGCTGCGTTGCAGCACCAACAGCATCTTGGCTGTCTTGGAAACTAGGCTGGATGGGGGTATTGTGAGGGGCTGGCTTGGGATGCACTCAGCGGTAGCTAACTACACTCGCTGAGTGGATTGCTTGCCCAGTGGCTCAAATACATTTAATTTACCTACCTAAACTAACAATAGATATTAAGTTTTGTGTTACTAACCAAATATGGACTCTGTCTGAAATAAAAGAATTTTATTTTATTTTATTTTTATTTTTATTTTATAATCGGTGTGTGTTTGTGTCAAATAAACATTAGTCTATTATCTGTTGTTTATTCTTTGCTCTAAGGGACTTTCCACACAAGGCGATGCGAAATGGGTTTGTTGAGCCGATCGCGTATCAACACATGCAGAATTAACCCAGCTCCATTTCATCTTCGTTTAACAAGACGCAGGTAGGGTTCCAACCCCTTTTGTTGACATTCCACCTATCCGCACAAAACCTTTCGCGGACTTTATGCGGACAGTGATTTAAGTGGGAGTATCACCACGACAGGGTCTGAGTACCGATATCGATTTATTTTTATTTATAATTGGTAAACCCTTGGCATCATCTCACCTGATGGTAAGTGACGATGATGTCGAAGATAGAAGCGAGCTTACCAAGATTCCCCAACGCAATGGAGAACTGACTATCTTATCTTCAAGCCGGAAAACAACAATGTAACTAACACTGATGTTTGGCGGCAAGACTTGGTTATCTAAGTCTTGCCGCCAAACATAGCTTAGTTATCTTATGATGGTGGTAGCTAGCCAGGCGGGCTTAGAAAATGCCCTACCACCAACCAAACCGAGTCTTTCAAGTTGACCCCACCGGGAATCGAACCCGCGACCTCCTAATGTGAAGCGAATGGAGTAACCATTACGCTACGGAGGCGGATATCGCGAGAAAGTTTGTGTTTTACCTACTCCATACAAAAACTTTAGTGTCATAATGAGCGTTGTGAGCTAAGCGTTTAATAGTATTAATGTACCTAGTAAGAGCATCGGTGGCGTAATGGCTAGGGTCGCCGGCTTCTGTCCGGGAGGTCGTGGTTCGAATACTGCCACGTACCAATGTGTTTTTGAATTTAGGTTTTATATGTACGTTTATCCGACCCTCTTACGGTGAAGAAAAACGTCGTGAAGAAACCTGCACACGCCTGCGGAGAAACTCAAAACAGGGCCCGCGTATATAGTCGACTAAGGCCCTATCGCCCTGATTCAGGGTAGGCTCGAGCTCCTCGGTGGGGACGTATATGAGCTGATATGATGATGATGAAAGTACCTAGTAGATCGACAAATTGAGCAAATAAGCATAGATGTTTCCACAAACTAAAAAAACAAAGACGTGTATATGAATTCTTGGATTTACTGGATGGATAGATATCATCTTTTAAATTATTTAAACATGAGGATACTGAAAAAATAATCTGTTTTCAACCGGCTTTGCATTTAAATGTATCATATCATAGTGGCGTCGGTGGCGCAACGCCAAGGACCGCTACCTCCTATCCGGGAAGTCGCAGTTCGAGTTCTGCCACGTAACAATGTGTTATCGAATTTCGATCTCATATTATGTACGTTTATCCGACGCTCTTATGGTGAAGGAAAAAATCGTGAGGAAACCTGCAACACATCTGCGAAGAAATTCGAAGGTTGTGTGTAAAGTTGACCAACACGCACTGGGCCCGCGTGGTCGACTTAGGCCCGATTGCCCTAATTCAGGGTAGGCTTGAGCCCCGTGGTGGGGACGTATTTGAGCTGATACGAAATGTTTATGTATTTTTTAGTTAGTATTATGTAGTATTGTAATATTTAGACAGTTAGTCTGTCATTAGTTATATAAGGTCTAACAAAATTAGCTGAAACTATTGTAACTGGTACTTCTACACACGAAACTGAACAACTTTCCCCTTGGAACCCAGTCAAATCGCAAGAAAAAGGCTCTCCCATACTAACTCGATCAGCTGATCAGCCAATTTAGTATGGGAAGAAGTATGGAATGTATGAGTAGAATTGGTAGGTACACATGTTTTAGGGTTCCATGTCCAAAGGGTAAAAACGGGACCCTGGAGTCTTAGCCGCTGTCCGTCTGTCACTAGGCTGTATTTCATGAACCGTGATAGCTAGATAGTTGAAATTTACACATATGATGTATTTCTGTCGCCGCTATAACAAGAAATAATAAAAATTACAAAAAGTGAAAGTCTCCACAAACAAAAAAAAATGTTTTGTTAAACGTGAAGAAAGTAGCGTCATCTAGTACCATGGTATGGAACCCTTTGTGCGCGGTTCTGACTCGCACTTTACCGGGTTATTTGCCCTTCGCTAATACTGTAATAGCCTGTTAATGTAAAGGTTTCACAGGATACGTGTAGGATGCTCTGACATAATGGCAATGTTCACTGCCGAGAATAGCTGGTAATTTTTCATTCGAAACCCTCTTTTCTTCATGAAAATTGTGGGCCAAGTCAAGAGAGAAAGCGTGGCCGTAAAATGTGAGAAATCCAAGAATTTTTTCACTAGCAAACGAAATCTTTTAAGTTATAATTGATAATTTATTTATTACAAGTTTTTTTTATTTAACTTGCAATGTATGTATGTTTGTTCGGATGGAATCTTGCAAGTTGCATTTTACCCACTTTCCGGTTTTTGATTTAGCTGAAATTTTGCATGCATATCTAAATCGCGTGACAATGCAACATGAAAAGCTTGTACCCAAAAGTTTTTAGGTTTTTCGAAAATTATATTTTTAGCCATGAGATCGCAAAGCTTGGCTGCATGAATTGTGTTTTTAACTCTCGACGCAAAAAAGGGTGATTTAAAAATAACATAAGTGTATAGGATCCTTTGGATTTAAAAAAGGGGTGTAAGTTTAACGCGTGTATTTATTTGTATGTCTGTTTGTGGCATCGTAGCGCCCAAACGGATGGAGCTATTTTGATTTGTTATTTATGAGTTTGAAAAGTAATTTGATCAAGAGTGTTCTAAGAATATATTTTCAGCCGTTTGAAGATCATTAGCTCTTCTATAGTTGATGATGGGATGTGAGCAACTTCTACAAGTCTACTACAACCATTACGCCACGGAGGCGGTAAAATTTCATGCACATTATATTTTACCAATTTTGAACGCGAAAGTTGTTTCACAACGATATTCTCAACTATTTGAAGAAATTGGTAAACAAAGAAATAAACGTCAACGTCGAAAGTATCACAATACAGGAATTGGTAAACAAAGAAATGAACGTCACCGTCGAAAGTATAACAATACAGGAATTGGTAAACAAAGCAATAAACGCCACCGTCGAAAGTATCACAAATTACAGGAATTGGTAAACAAAGCAATGAAGCGTCGAAAATATCACTGGTTGATTTCCTTAACATCTGCGCTGCCCGCATCCAGCGGCTTCACGCGACCTTCACCAGGTAATCGATCCATCGAGTGGGAGGCCTTCGTATGCGACGTTTTCCGGTGCGCTGTCGCCACTCGAGAGCTTTACTGCCCCCAATGGCCATCTGTTCTATGAACTATGTGCCGCGCCCACCGAAACTATTTCGAAATATTTCATCAAGTCTGATATACCTTACTATATTCTTTGAAACTAAGTAAGTGTAATGTTAACAGTTGATTTGTGTTTGCTTGACTACAACAGATGGTTAAAGCTTCGCGATAAAGTATGCACAGCGTGACTGTACAATTAATTATTTTTGCTACTACGTGAACCTTACAACAATCTTTCGCGTAAACACAGTTCAGTCTATCTGCTATCAGTCTATTCATGACGCTGTTGGACCTCTCGGTTTTGCTCTATCGCATACATACTGTAGGTACTCTAGCAACGCGAATATTTTTCTCATCGTTGCGTAAAATGGTAAAAATCATCCACGCAAACATGCCTGACGCGCTTCAAGAGCGCGGTAGCCCCAAAGAGTATTTTCAGTTCCCTCAGAAACTGTATCGAACTATGCTATTTTTATATAAAGTAGCCTACGTCCTGCCCCATGATACAAGCTACCTGCATGCCAACTTTTGACAAGGTTGGTTGAGGTGTTGATGAAGCATGAAGAGGTAACAAACAAACAAATTTTCGCTATTATAATATTCGTAACCTAAATTAGTGATAAATGATCGAATATTGCTCGTAGAACAGATGGCCGTTGGGGCAGTAAAGTTCTCGAGTAGAGACCACGCACCGGAAAGCGTAGTGTAGGCAGGCCTCCCACTCGGTTGACCGGTGACCTGGTGAAGGTCGCGGGAAGCCGCTGGATGCGGGCAGCGCAGAACCGGTCGTCGTGGAGATCCTTGGGGGAGGCCTATGTCCAGTTTGGCCATCTGCGTTTTTGGTATTCTGCGTAATATTTTTGGCCATCTGCGTTTTTGGTGTTTTGCGTAATATTTTTGTCCATTTGCGTTTTTTGCACCCTTCGCATTTTGGTGTATTGTAAATCGCTTATTTGGTTAACTGCGTGTTTGGTGTTATGCATATTTGATATAATGCGTCTATTGACATTTCTGTTTTTGCACATCGCTTTGAAATCTCAACAACAACGCCCTGTGCGCGTTATTATAAATTCGTTGTTAATTGCGTTTTTTACATGAAGATTACATGTGTTGATATTTCCAACTCAGAATAAATTGTTGTCATTTGTCAGTCAGTTACAGATAGATACAATCAGCTACAGTTGCAACTTTGAGACTGTATTTCTAATTTCTAAAAACATATTCGAATGTCATTAAAACGATCCTGTTTTATATTCACTTTTTCCCTTGCAATAGACATTAAAACTATCCTGTACAATATCGCTTCATCCCTTGCAATAGACCATAAAACTATCCTATATAATATTCGTTTCATCCCTTCCAATAGACATTAATTAAAACTATCCTGCATAATATTCCGTTCCTCCCTTGTAATATACATTAAACTATCCTGTACAATATTCGCTTCATCCCTTACAATAGACCATCTCAAAGACATCAACATGATACGTCGTGTGGGACCATCCGCCATTTGTTTTCAACGCGGTGAAGGGCAATCAGCCTCCTGCATGAGGACATTAAGATGAGTGTTTCCTGCATACAAGCGTTGTTGGTTTTTATTTGAATTTAATCGATCCCGGTTACTAAATTTTTTTAAACACTTCTGTGGTTTGTCATATTTCTTTTAAAAAAATGACTGAACTTCGTAAAGATTTTGATGCAAATCTAAGTATTGAATCATTTGCATTATTCTTAACCAACCTCAAAAAAGGAGGAGGTTCTATGTTTGACTTTGTGTATTTTTATGATTGTTCACAAATTTTCCCGTCAATTGTAAACTAATTTGGAAAATATATATATAAGTTAAAGCCTTTACAGTGGTCCCGTATAAATTTAATTAAAATCGGTTTGGTGTTTTTTGCAAATGAACAAAAACCAAAAATATAACAAAATTTAAGTGGTTTGTGTGCGCGACTGCCCCCTATTTGCCTGAAGTGGACTGTACTTTTGCAGGTGGGGTCACACACACCAAGACTGTGCTGGAGTTGGAGAGGTACGATGGCAGCGGGGTAGAGAAGAATGAACAAACCACGATCGTAAGAGCTTGGTGCTTCAGTGTTCAAGGGCTGAAAGTCAGAACGGCGTTCGGTTCTGTCGTTGACTGCAAAGCTTGGAATGTGTGTTTCGGAAGTCTGTCTTGCTTGGAATGAAGCCTTGGAATGCAGCTTCGGCCTTTTTTTTTCAAAAGTTGGCGTTTTTGTTGTTGGCCGTGGGGGCCTTTACAACTTCACCGGACAGGGGAGGCGAGTGCAGAGGGCACTCTACCTAATGCGAAGCAAAAGATGCAACGCCCAGGTGGGCACGGACCTCGGCTTAGGTCGTTGCTTGGACGGGGGTGGATCAGAGAGAAGCGGCCTGGTATGTACCGGTAGCGCTGGTAAGCGCCGGAAGAGGGGGGATGCCGCCCTCACCGGCGAGGGCAGAATGTCGGTGCAGTGTTTTTCTGTGGGTTAGGGGGCGGAATCAGGGCAGCTACGGCTAGCGTGGTCAGCTTCGAGCGCGACCGCGGCTGTATGTGAGGGGTGCGTGCACGTGGGGTACTCAGTCCCACCTCCCCTGCACTCAGCTATCTCGATTTTTAGTTTATGAAACTGTGTTAACAAAATACAATCTTAAATCTACGTAAGATATTAACCTAGCTAGATAGAGTACTGAATATTTATTCTGTTGCCTAACAGTGGATGTAGAAAGCTGAGAATGATTTCGCGCTGAAAAATAGCACCGTGGCGTGGCATCACTTTAGGCAAGGCGCAGGCGGGTTCGTTGAGGTCCCGTTATGTGAACATGACGAAGGCAGGCTGCACCCTCTCTCCTTTTAATATAGTACCTACTTTACAATTAGGTTGGGCAATGAGTAGACAAACTGTGGGATTCTCTATTTAAAAAGTTTAAAAATTTTCTGTTAACTGTAAGTCTCTGGCGTCACTCATCATCTTCATATCAGCTCTTATATACGTCCCCATCAAGGGGCTCGAGCCTACCCTTAATTAGGGTGATCGGGCCCAGTGCGGGTTGGTCAACTTTACACACAATCTTCGAGTTTCTTTGCAGGCGTGTGCAGATTTCCTCACGATGTTTTTCTTCACCGTAAAAGTGTCGGATAAACGTACATATCAAATCGATATTTAAAAACACATTGGTACGTGGCAGAACTCGAACCACGACGACTATTCCGCAAAAATAGAAGGTAGCGGTCTTGCGTCACTACTTATATCTAATTATTTACATAGCTTTACCTATAAACCTTACTAGGGACATATTTATATTACTAGCTTTTGCCCGCGGCTTCGCCCACGTGGACATAGCTTTTATGACTCTTTTTTAAAGGGTGAGTGGTGCGTGAGCCGCAATCAGCTCGCAAGCGTGGACATGAGTTTTCTCCAGGTACCTCAGGAACTGTATCGGGCTATTCGGATTAGCAGTCTTTGTCACTTCCCCCCCCCTCCCACCCCCCCCCCAACAAATTCTATACAAAAAATAACTTTAAACGGTTAGGGCCACTACCTCCTGTCCGGAAGGCCGTGGTTCGAATCTGCCACTTACCAATATCTATACGAATATCGATTTCATACTGGAATGTACGTTTATCCGACGCTCTTACGGTGAGAAAAACATCGTGAGGAAACCTGCACACGCCTGCGAAGAAATTCGAAGCTTATGTGTGAAGTCAATCAACCCGCAATGGGCCCACGTGATCGTCTAAGGCCAGATCGCCCTAACTCAGGGCAGGTCGAGCCCCTTGGTGGGGACGTATATAAACTGATATGATGAAATAACACATTACCTATATTATCAAAAAACTAATTCAAATCGTTATAGGTAACAATCTAGTAATAAAATTTCCTAACAATATTATTATGGGTCAAATCCTCGAGTCGTACGTATAAGACGCACTTCTCGTTGCCGCGCTGGATAGCAATAGACAACCTTAGCAGCAGGTAGAACCTCACGTCACATCTCCTCTCTCGAAGGCGAAGGCCAATCTCCTTTGTGAAGGCAAAGCCCTCTGAGGGTTCAGCAGCCGGTTGTCTCACAGACCAGCGGCACAAATTAGTAATTTGCCTCCAAGACAGAGTACTTATTATGCTTCTTTCTCGCCGCAAATTGAGCAGCAGTACCGTACGGCTGAGGAGTGAGGCAGAAAAAGTGGCTTCCCAAAGCAGACACGTTCCTCTCTGCCATAGCACCTGTTTAAAACCTCCGGCCTTTTGCCATCAGATCGACTAAAGCCCGGCCGGCGGCTGCATCAAAGATGGCATATTCCATCTGGCCGAGACCAGTGCCCTCCGAGTGAGGTCATTAAGAAATTAGTGACGTGGGAATCTTCACAAACACGACTGCAACTCAGTGAGTGATGGACAGTTGCCTCCACCGTGGACCCGCAAATACATTGATGAGGTTCACGGATATTGATATTGCAGGCGGAGAGCAACTGCCACACGCAAATAGTCGCCGTCATTAGAGTTCCCATATCTGTGCCTCCTGTTAAAATATGCTTAATTCGATTTATGTGTTTTTATTTTTTTACATGATTGGAATCTGTAAAAAAATACCTATCTGTTCGTCTATGAAACACATCGCTACGTGCCATAGTTCCAGAGTTAAGAGTTGTGTAAAGTAGCGTATGCTGAAAAATACATAAAAGAAATCCACTCAAAAGTATGAAAAAATATTTTAATGTTTTAATACAACTTAAGCGCGTTTTATTATCCCTGCAGCGCCATCTATTGAAATTCTGCTACTATGATTATATTGTTTGGTATGTGTAGCTAATAAATAGAAAAAAGTACTCTATTGTTATTATTGTAAGTATCGATAGATAATTTCCCACGGGACCTCTTTAGTTTTCCGGGATAAAGGATGCCCGACTATACAATGATGGTCAAAACACCCCATCTCAATGTAAAGGTTTCATATTGTTACGTTGAGCCAATCTAAAGATACAATTTTTTGCATTCCTGTAGGAACCCTAATTTTTTTGGGATTCACAATGTCCCAGTTTTAGTTCGCGATAAGGGTATCAACGTGTAAAATTTGATTGTAATAGGTTAAGCCACATTTGCGTGGTGAGCCATTCTATAAATGAATACTTTTGATTTTCCCACGGGAACTCTTGAATTTTCTGGGATAAAAAGTATCCTATATGTTAACCCGGGCTATAAGGAACCACCATACAAAATTTCATCAAAATCGGCCTGGTAGTTTTTGCGTGATGCGCGAACATACAGACAGACAGACAGACAGACAGACAAAAATTCCAAAAGTTGTTGTTTTGGCCTCTGTATCGTTTGTAATGTCCACCACAGTTATTATTTCCCAAAAATATTTCATGTACAGACACGACCCCGTTACAGTTTTATTATATTATAGATTCTCTTAACTGTCTATCACTTGTATATAACATATCTACGCATGGCACATACGCTGGCACGCATTGGTCGTCCCGTACAATTTATTTTTAACTTGCTTTTGGTTTAGTATGGTTGATTGATTAGCGTTCAAAGAACCAAAATGCGTTTATATGGAGCGCGCTATGCATACACTCCTCTTAAATTACTTATATTACTACACTAGCTTTTGCCCGTGGCTTCGCTCGCGTGGAGATCGTTTTTATGACTGTCTTTTAGGGTGAGTGGTGGAGCGCGGACATGAGTTTTCCTCGGATCCCTCAGGAACGATATCGGGCTATTCTGATGAGAAGTCTATGTCACTTCCCACCCCCTCAACCAATTCTATACAAACAAAACACTTCAGTCCGTAGCTCCGCTGCGAAGCTGACGTTCGCGAGCGCGGAAAAGAGTTTTTCCCAGATCCCTCGGGAACCATGTCAGGATATGCTAATTATTAAATTATGTCATTTCACACCCCCTCAGCCATCTCTGTGCAAAAAATCCCAGCAATCAATTGTTCCGTTGCAATGTTTAAGAAACTACCAAAAAAGAGTATATTTTCAGTTCCCACAGGAACTACATCGGACTATGCTATTTTCAAGACATAAAAAGTAGCCTATGTCCTTCCTAGTGACACAGACTACCTGCATAATTTTTATCATTATATTTTATATTTTGCCCCCAGATTACTCTACCCAACATTTTATATTTATAATTTATTTATTTTTTACATTTTACATTTTACATTTTACATTTTACATTTTACATTTTACATTTTACATTTTACATTTTACATTTTACATTTTACATTTTACATTTTACATTTTACATTTTACATTTTACATTTTACATTTTACATTTTACATTTTACATTTTACATTTTACATTTTACATTTTACATTTTACATTTTACATTTTACATTTTACATTTTACATTTTACATTTTACATTTTACATTTTACATTTTACATTTTACATTTTACATTTTACATTTTACATTTTACATTTTACATTTCGTATTTCATATTTCATATTTCCTAATGTAAAGTAATAAAATATAATAAAGTATAAAATAAAAAATATAAAATATAGGCCATTAGAAATAATAACGGATCTTTTGGGCAGCAATATCGTGGTAATTAACTCAATGCTTCAGTATAGAAATAGTTAGTCTCGCTAAAACTCGAAAACGGCTGGACCGATTTGATTAATTTTGGTATTGAATTATTTGTGGAAGTCCAGAGAAGGTTTAAAAGGTGAATAAATATAAAATAGCTCGGAATCTCACCCCGGACACTCCATACAAACGAGCGAGAAATGATATACATATATATAACTGACGTATCTATAGGCAAGAATGCAGGTAGGGTTGAATGCGGTATTGGTTATCTTACATGATTAAGTAACTTACATGGATAACATTGTTCATTTGTTCTTCAAACACAGGAGCTTTTGTCCGTGAAACAATCTCATTTAGCAACCTACAATAATAGTCAATCTCAATCTATAATTCCGAGATCACATTTTATAATATCACACCACTAGATATTTCTATACAACTCATACTTTCACACCATCTAATCAAATTATTACAAACAATAAATAAAACGAACAAAATATCTCACAAGCCACAATAACAAACTGATATCTGACATATGAAAAACATAAAGGAACTACATTTCTAAAAAAAAAAGATACAGCTAGTATGAAGATTCATAGGAACTGATTGTTCTTAGATTTGGTCGTATAATATTGTTGGTCAGCCAATCATGATACGAGGCATGCTGAGACGCCGCGGGCGCCTATTGGCGTCGAGCGGTGAGCGGCGCGCAAAGTAAATATAAGTGACGTTAATCGCGCATGCGTAGTTCGTCCTTTACGTTCGGTAACTAGTTGCTTTTTATTCCGGTGTACGAAATCACAGCGGCGCGCAAAGTGAATATAAGTGACGTTTATCGCGCTTGCGTAGCTCGTCCTTTACGTTTGGTACCCAATCTACATCCAATCTGAGTGACGGGGGGGTGAGGTCGAATTTAGAGAGCGGCAGGGAGTGTCCATACTGTACGTTAGTACTAATATAATAAAAAAAAAACAAAAAATAAAATATCCGTCAAAAAATAATTGGTTTTAGAGTAGGGTAGTGTAGTGTAGGTGTAGGGCAGTGTAGGGTAGGGTAAAGTTGGGTAGTGTAGTGTAGGGTAGTGTAGGGTATGTTAGTGTAGGGTAGGGTAGTGTAAGGTAGGGTAGTGTAGTGTAGGGTAGGGCAGTGTAGGGTAGGGTAGTGTAGGGTAGGGTAGGGTAGTGTAGGGTAGGGTAGGGTAATGTAGTGTAGGTTAGGGTAATATAGGTTAGGGTAGGGTAATGTAGTGTAGGTTAGGGTAGTGTAGTGTAGTGTAAGGTGGAACGAAGTTCGCCGGGACAGCTAGTATCAATATAAAACTGATCGCGACTATTAAGCAAATGATAATTATGATGGCTTTCTGTTTCTATTCACAATGATGCTTGCTTGGAGGAAAGGTGCAATAATACTTCGATGGAAAAGTGGCATAGATTCTTGATAACAGACAACAGGAATAAAAGCTGAGCATATAATCACCATAAAATCAAGAAAATGAAGTCAAAACAATAGAGCATTTTAGCGAAATATCAATATAAAAACTGATCGCGACTATCAAAGCAAATGATGGCTTACTGTTTCTATTCACAACGAAGCTTGCTTGCAGGAAAAATGCAATAATACGTCGATGAAAAAGTGACATAGATTCTTGATAACAGACTACAGGAATAAAAGATAATATTATGTAATTTGTAACTGAAGGGGACAGGTTTAGTGTCGATATTTTTTTCTTGTGATCATTGTAGTAGGTACTTACTTAGTTCACGTCATAAGTATCACAAGTTTCCTTACAAAATTTTGTAGGACTCATTTTCTCTCAAATTATGCATATTCTGGGCATCCCTTGTGAACTTTATATGTAAATCGTAAATGATAGCCATCTTTCTTTAAACATGTCACATTTTTATCAATTTTCATTAAAATAATTCCTAATTATTTTTATACGCCACACCAACTCATGACAAAACAGCTACCTTGCCTCCTCTACTCTAACGATCAACAATCAGCACTGGCCCAGCATAATCTACCCCTGTATGAAAAAAAGGGAACTCTAGGTGAGTCCTATCATTAGGGAGGTTGCCCATTACAGGCTGAACAGGTTTTTTATTTAATTTGTTCGTATGTAAGTCCGTTTTAACCTTGCGATCGATTTTAAACCGACTCCATTTGGTTTCGCGGTGTCAATAGATCCTTTTGGTATTTTGAAGTTGATCTGATTACGAAGGTGGAATCGAGGACCCAAGATCGTCTATTGTTTTCAATCAAATCATAGGAAAGGACTTCTCTCGTAGCATTTACTGTAAGGTGCTTTGCACACGACGGGGCGGGGCGGGCCGGTCAATTTCGCCGCCAACGATAGCACAAAGGAAATCCTCATCGACGGGCAGACGCGGTCTATGTTGCTTCGCGGTCAAAAAGAATGTCCCGCCCCGTTGTGTGCAAAGCGCCTAATAGGTACAGAAGCCAGCACATCAAGGTAGACACTTTGGACTTTGTACCGTTGTTATGCCTAATATATATGGATCAGAGTTGCACTACAAATATGTGTTGTGTATAGTTGATGTGCTGGCCTCTGTACATTCTCATTTGGCACACTGAATTTAATAACTCTTTTCAAATAAAAGCTTGTACCTAAAAGTTTTTAGAAATGAGCTTATTATCAGCTATACGGTAGCTGACGTGGCTGACTGGGCTAAATGACCGTAATCACGTGACGAGGCTAATGTCAGTTTAGCACGCTCTTTGAGATGAAAATGAGCTTTAATGACTTGCCACTAATCTTCATTTAGGGTAAGGCACACATAAATCTACTGTAATTATACTAGCTTTTGTCCGCGGCTCTGTCGCGTGGACGTTGAGGATGCGCGGTGGGAGAGCTGCGAGTGGCTAGCGGTGTTTTCTAATGTTTGATGACAAATCTGTGCATCAATATTCAATACCTTGCATTTGAAAAAAATAATAAACCAATCGGTTGGATAGAACGGGCGGAAGGAAACATATTAGATTTCATAAAGGGTGCGCGGTGTGTGAGCTGCAAGCGGCACTCTGGGTTTTCTAATGCATAATGACAAATCTATGCATCAATACCTTCATTAAAAAAGGCAAATTGGTTGGATAGAACGGCAGGATGAACTCGCATTAGTTTGGATTTTTTTATATACAGGATGTATAAAATTGAGGTCAAAAAAGCCCATAGTCTATTCTCAAAAAAAAGATGGACTCTCCATGCAAAAATGCACGAAACTGAACAATCAGTTGATCAATTGGTACGAAGAGTATTATTTTTTTTTGGAATTTCAGCACAGTCATAGAACAAAAGTTTTTCAATTGATGAGTAGAAGTCCCAGTTAAAGGGACGTACACCAATTTTGCTACAACCTGTATATATGACTAGATAAGTTATATATATATCGTAGGTCACTGGACTGTTGATTCATCATCAAATCAGGTCATATACGTCCCCAACGAGGGGTCTGAGCCTACCCTGAATTAGGGCGATCGGGCCTTAGTCACAGTATTACAATATAGCGGCTTACAGTAGCGCAACTAATGTACTTACACATAGCGAGTTATTTGTTATGCGAGTTTCTCCGCAGGCGTGCTGTGCAGGTTTCCTCACAATGTTTTCCTTCAGCGTAGAGCGTCGGATAAACGTTCATATGAAATTTTAATTCGAAATCACATTGGTACGTGGCAGGATTCGAACCACGACCTCCCGGACAGGAGGTGGAGGCCCTAGCCGTTACGCCAACGACGCTGTTGATTCATAGTTACAAATTATACTCGATCACAAACTTCGCTTCATCTATCTTTTTACTAATAAAAACCTTAAAAATTCATTAAAAAATAAAAACCCTACTGCGTAAAAACTTAACCACTCTTTTTGGCCAGTCGGGTAAAAATGTATCCTGTGTCTGTGTCACTCACGGGATTGAGACAAATCTGACGATACCTGATACGTTAAAATCCTTTTAGCCGTTCGGGCTGTAGCAGGGAACATAGAAATCTACATACATACATACACTAGAAAAACATAACCCTCGTTCTGAGGCAGTCGGGTAAAAACCTGCTAAGTGCAATTTTCGAGCGGGATCCGAAGATCCGTACCACCACCTCAGATCAAAAAATAAAAGTTCAGATAGAATGCTGCGAACTTTCAAGTTGAAATCACTTTTGAAACATATGTGTGGTAAGACCGTCGGTGGCGTAACGGTTACGGCCGCTACCTCCTGTCCGGGAGACCGTGGTTCGAATCCTGCCACGTACCAATGTGCTTTCGAATTTCGATTTCACATGTACGTTTATCCAACGCTCTTACGGTGAAGGAAAAAATCGTGAGGAAACCTGCACACGCCTGCGGAGAAACTCGCAACTCGGTACGTTATGTGTGTGTGCGTTTCTTCAACGACGTCCTAGCAGAACTATCGAGTATTTTGGAATATCGTGTGCGTGTAAAGTGTACGTACAGGCCCGGAGTACTTACGTACAGGATTTTGATTTGCTTCACATTGAATTTACGTGACGTTTTTTTATCCACGATTGATAAGCCCTTGGCATCATCTCAACTGATAGTAAAATACGATAATGCTGAAGATGGAAGCGGGCTTGCCAAAATTCCCCAACGCAATTGGGATCTAGATATCTTATCTTCAAGCCGTAACACATCAATGCTGTTAACAATGATGTTTGGCGGCAAGACTTACTTAAGATGGTGGAGGCTAGCCAGGCGGTCTATGAAAATGCCCTACCACCAACCAAACCGAGTCTTTTATTATATCAGCTCATATACGTCCCCAACGAGGGGCTCGAGCCTACCCTGAATCAGGGCGATTAGGCCTTAGTCGACCACGCGAGCCCAGTGCGGGTTGGTCGACTTCACACAAAACCTTCGAGTTTCTTCGCAGGCGTGTGCAGGTTTCCTCACGATGTTTTCCTTCACCGTTAAAGCAATCGGTAATTATATGTACGTAAGTTTTTGAAAAACTCATTGGTACATTGGCCGTCCAGATTTGAACCCGGTCTTGAAACCGAGTCTTACAATAATAATAATAATAAAATAATAAAATAATTTATTTCTCACCACAAAGCAACAAATATACACAAGTAAAAGGAGAAATTATAAGGTCAAAACAACAGTTGTTTGTGGGAGACTGGTGCCTAAGCTAAGATAAAAATATCTTGTGTTATAGGTCACCAGGCCCTCACTCGGAGAAACGGGTTTACAAAAAGAAAAAGAAGTAATAAAGTTACGCACAAGAAAAATTACAGCAACATAATCAGTGAAATATAAACAGAAAAAGTGCATGTGCGTGGTGTGTGTGTGTGTGTATGTGTGTGTGTGTGTGCGTGTGTGTCTGTGTGTGTGTGTGTGTTTGCCAGTGCGCAGTTATATCCATACAAAGATAATTATAGAGAATATGTGTTGTATGTGGGAAACGTATAAAAGGTATTTGTTTATGATACTATTTGTAATAAGAGTTCAGTTTCATTATAATTAAGGGACATTAACCATTCAGTAACAGATTTTTTACAATTATATGTGTTTAAATGTACTATGTTAAGCTTTCTGCATGTCTTATTGTAGATGTAACCACCTAAAAAACAAAAGTGGTGCTGAGCCATGGTTGTCTTGACGGCCAACGTAGTACAGACTTTATCTTTACGTCTTTGAGTTAGGGAAGGATTACTGCCGTAGGCAAAGTCAATAATTTTGTGTTGGACTGTGACTAGATCGAGGATGTAAAGCTGACGCACTGTTAGCACTTCGCAATCTCTGTAGAGATGATCAGTGGGGAACTGGTAACTTTTAAAGGTTGCTACCTTAAGAATTGCTCTTTGTGCTCTTTCCAAGGGCAAAAGAGTAGATTTGTAGACTCCTCCCCAAGAGGTAATACAGTAACTTATTAGTGAACGACAAAGAGCATTGTATAGAATTTTTATTGTTGAGGAGTCCCCTATATACCTAATGTTACGGAATATTGGCATAAGTTTTCTTATTCTTTGGGTTACTTTATTAATGTGGATCTTAAAACTCATGGAATCATCTAGAACAATACCCAGGTATTTAATATTCTTAACTTTCTCCAGTTTGTTGCATTTACACGTGTTATGAAGTCTGATGTTAGGAAGACAGTCTACTGAATGAGCGGTTATTGAGTGTGAATCACTGGGTTGCGTTCTTTTTGTAATGGAAAAGGAAATAAATTTGGTTTTATCACAATTGAGGGTGAGTAAGTTATTTGACAGCCAAGCAGAAACTGTGTTAAAACCCTCTTGTGCTGTATGGAAGGTCTTATCCCAACTCTTCTCACGAAAAATGAGAGCAGTGTCATCTGCAAAGGTAAAAATTTTACCATTTCGTAGTGGTGTCTCACAAAGGTTATTTATATAAATCAGGAAAAGGGTTGGTCCAAGAACACTTCCTTGGGGGACCCCAAAAGTAACAGGATGCTCAGTACTAAGGGTGTTTCCGATCCTTACAACCTGGGTTCTGTCAGTCAGATAATCCTTGTATATTTGTAACTGCTGATTCCGAACACCTATCGACTCAAGTTCTTTGATAAGTCTCGATATAGAGACCGTGTCAAAAGCTTTGGCGAGGTCTAGGAAAATACCTAAACATTTATCTTTACCGTCCAAAGCTCTTACAACAAAGTCGGTAAGATTCAACACTGCAGCAGAAGTAGATATTCCTTTACGGAAGCCGTATTGGTTATCGGAGAGGATTTTACCTTTTTCAAGAAAACTTACTAGTCTTTTATTGAGTAGGCGCTCTAGTATTTTAGAGAGGGCTGGAAGAACAGAAATTGGGCGATAATTGTTAACTTCGGATTTTGATCTGTTTTTATGAATAGGTATAATAATGGATTTTTTAAACGCTTTAGGGAATACTCCAGACTGAAAACACAGGTTGAACAAGAAAGTGAGTGTACAATGAATCAATTCTTTCCTTTTTCTTTTACTTCAATCAATCAATGACTTAAATCAAACCCGCGACGTCATGGTGTGACGCGAATGGAATAGAAAGAATAGAATAGAAATCGTTTATTTGCCCTTGAGTTGGGTACATAATAGTAGGTGGTACAAAATCTTTGTTGAAACGCCAAACTCAGCCATAAAAATGATAGCATGCAAACAAAGTGGAAAAAAAAAAAAAAAACTAGTTACATTACAATTAATAAATAAATAACATTCAATTTAGTCTTTATTAATAAATTTAAAATCCAGAAATTCCTTGACCGAGTAAAATGTATGCAGTAGCAGCCATCTTTTTAGTTCCACCTTAAACCTGTTTATTGGAAGTTCTTTTACAAATTGTGGTATCTTATTATAAATTATTCTGCACATCCAGAAACAGTTTTTTTGGTACCTAGTGCTTTTTGGTACCTCATCGTAAACTAGCCTATCTGGGTATCTTCTACTTCTAGTGTTAGCTGTAGCGTCTTTAGCCTCAATGTAGAATTTAGTTTGATACATCTTTACAAATGTGGCTGCTTCAAGAATGTACAAACACGGAAGGGGCAGAAATTGCAGATTTTTAAAAAATGGTTTGCACGACACGTCGGGAGCGACACCACAAATCGCACGTATGCACTTTTTTTGAGCCACAAAAACTTTTCCTACATCTGTGCTATTTCCCCAAATTATAAGTCCATACCTAAGTACCGATTCGATGTACGCGAAGTATGCAGTCATAGCTGTTGTTCTTGAAGCAACTTGAGTTATTTTATACAAAGGAAAAATGAATCTGTTTAGTTTGGTGCAAACTATGTCAATGTGGTCTTTCCAGTTTAACTTTTGATCCATCATTATTCCTAGAAATTTAATTTTATCAACACTCTCGAGGGTTCCAATGTCGTAATATATATTAATCATGTCATTGTAGCTATTAAAATTAATGAATTTAGATTTATTTATATTAAGTGTCAATTTATTTTTAAGTAACCATAAAATTATGTTTTTTAAAGTATCATTTATGTCGTCCACATGCTGATTTATTGTCATGTTTTTGCTTGACGTTACTACTACCGAAATATCATCTGCGAAGAGAATACTTCTTTGATTTGTCACCTCTGGTAGGTCATTAATATAAATTAAGAACAGCAAAGGACCCAGTATGCTTCCTTGAGGGACGCCAACACTGTTATTTCTAGACCTTGAATAACATGAGACAGTTTCATGTTTTTCATTCAATTTCAAGACCTCTACACATTGTGTTCTGTTACTCAAATATGATCTGAGCCAATTTAAGGCAGGGCCTCTTATGCCATTGTGTTCCAGTTTGGACAAAAGTAAATTATGTGACACGTTGTCAAAAGCCCTAGACATATCAAAGTACAGGCCTGTGGTGTACATCTTATTATTTAATCCCTGCATGATTTCCTTAACTAAGTTGAACGCCGCAAGAGAGGTAGATTTCCCCTTTTGAAAGCCATACTGGTTTTCCTTGATTACGTCATGTTTATTGAAAAAGCATACCAGTTGGTCATGAAGAATTCTCTCAAAAATTTTTGAAAAAATGGGTATGAGAGCTATCGGACGATAATTTTTCATCGAATCTTTGTCGCCTCTTTTAAAGAGCGGTTTTACGATCGATAATTTTAATTTTTCAGGAAAGGTCCCAGATTCTATTGAAAGGTTAATTAGATATGCAAGTACCTTACTAATTTGAGTTCTACATGCCTTCAAGACTTTAGTGCAAATGTTGTCATAACCCACTGAATTTGTACTATTTAGTAACATTATTGCTTTCTCAATAATTATTTCATTTACAGGTGATAGGTAAATTGAGTTTTGTAATTTTCGCTTAGAGTTAGTCAAAACATTATTGAATTCAGGATTGTCTATTGTGTTTGTCATGTCTATAAAATAATCATTAAAAGCATTTGCTATGTCATAAGGATCATTAATTATTGTATTATTATTTTGAATTATGTCAATATATTTATTCATGTCATTTTGTGCTGTTTCACATTTTATTATATCCCATGTAGCTTTTACAATATTTTTACTCCTAGCAATATATTTTGTATTATTGATTTTTTTAGCTTTATGGATACATTTCTTGTACAGATGTGCATAATTTAGATACGAATTTCTATTCTGATTCGTTTTATTTGAGTAATACTTATACCGAAGAGCCTTTTTTGTATTACAGCTCTTTTTTATGCCTTTTGAAATCCAACCCAGGAAAGGTTTGCTCGATGTTTTTACTTTCTGAATTGGAAAGCAAAGATCGTAAAACAAGCAAAACATTTCGTGAAATTCATTAAATGCTTTATTTAGGTTGATTTCTGAATACACATCTGAAAAAGAAAGTTTTTCTAAGCATTCTAAGAATTTTGAGATGTTCTCATAGGAATAGCACCTTTTAAAAATGTAATAAGTCTGGGATAGTATTTTTTTAGAGTCGACCGTGAACTGGAGTACTTGGGCCGTATCGTGGTCAGAGAGCCAAAGTGAAAGCGTCCTACCCTTCGCCTCATTTATATTACTTATCATTTGATCGATACAAGACTTTCCCCTGGTCGGTTCCCTAATATGTAGATTAAAATTATATGAGTTAACAGTATCTGTTAAGCGAGTAGTGGAACCATTTCTTTCCAAGATATTTATGTTCAAGTCACCTACTAACACTATTTTCTTTTTAGAATATTTTTTGACAGACTTGTACAGTAGTATGTCTAATTGCTCAAAAAAGCAATCCAAATGTCTTTTAGAGGTTGATGGTGTTCTATATAGACACACAATAAGAACATTACTCGACGGGATCAGAGTTGCACAACACTCGAAATGAAAGCTTCTGGCTAAGTCATTGAAAATATCCACTTTTTTCCACGCTAAACCCTTTCTAACTAATATACAAGTACCCCCTCTTTTCTTATTACGTGAATAAGAAGAGGCAAGTTCATAGTTACGAATGTGAATATTTTTTTCGTCCCCAAGTTTAGTAAAAGTTTCACTAAAACAAAGTATCTCAGGACTTATGTCTGTGTTAATATTAGACAAAGTGACTTCGATAAGTTCCTTTTTCGACACTAGACCCTGTATATTTTGGTGGAAAACAGTAAAAGTGGAGGTATTTTCTACTTTAGGGACGAAAAAGCTGTTTGTCAGAATTTGAACCAGAATTTGATCCACTATTGTCGGCGATAGGCGAAGAATTCTGTAGTAGAATTACGTTCTGTTTTTCGATTTTAGGAAAATAGAAAGGAATAGTACCTCTTTTAATCGCCTTTCGATCCTCATGAGACTTGATCTGAAACAACCGATTTTTCAATGCCAGAGAACAAAAGTTCTTAAAATTTAAGAACTTTTGTGGACTAACCATTACGTCACGGAGGCGTTTCTATCTAAACTTTTATTTGATCTGAGACCACGAACCTCTTCACATAACTTTTCTATGACAATGACACCTATTAATTACTAACAAAAGACATCACAGTGAGCGACAGAAGAATGCTTTTTTCACACAGTTTGGACTCCTTAGCGCGATTACGACCCACACTTGACTAGTTTTTATTATCTTTTGTACTACTTCAGAATTAGTAAACTAATCACACTAAGTTTCACGCTTGTATACAGGGTGTAACAAAATTGTTGTAGGACCCGTTAACTAGGAGTTCTACTCATCATACTGAACAACTTTCCCCAAGAAACTTAGTCAATTCTCAAAAAAAAATTGACCCTCCATACTAGAATGCACAAAATTGGTCGTTCAACTGATCGACTTGTATAAAAAAATTTTTTCTTTGCGATTTCAGCAAAGCCGTAGAACAAAATTCGTTCAGTATGATGAGTAGAAGCCCCAGTTAATGGGACCTACACCAATTTTGTTACACCCTGTACATTTCCATTTTCACGATAAAGCAAATATAAATGACCTTTTAAAAAACACGTTTCCTGAATTTGTTTTTGTATGTGTGTCGGGCTACCAAATTAGTAATGGTTTATAAAGCGAGATCCGACGTGGGTGTAGACGTCAGTTATTTCATGAGCGTAGCCGGGTACCCCAGCTAGTATTACTGTGAGACCCAAAGGTAAATAAAAAAAATACTACGTTTGTATGAAGTGCACTAGAGGTAGACTCCTCTTAAGCCGTAATGAAAACTCATTGATTGAGTTGCTAAAACATCTTGAAAACAAGAGAAAGAGAAAAGAATTACCTTCAATCACTGATGCTCCATGTTGTGGGAGGGGGGATGTGAGAGCAATGGATTGTTCTCGTATAGTAGATGGCTGTCCTTCCGCCATGTCTGTCCGGTCTGTCAGTTCGAATTTGGTTGTATTTGGAGAAAGTAAGACCTTTTTTTTGAGGAGGGCATACGGAATGTTTTGAGTTCGGGGATATTATTACGTAATCCGCGCGTATTTTTAAGAACAAGCGAAAGTCCCTGAGGTTTCACTCGACCGGTATTTATGCTTGGGTTTGGAGCTTTGGGGGCTTTAGGAGCCAGTTTAGGGGTGCAGTAGGGAGAGCTTTGCCCAAGGCGTTGTCAGGGACCATAATGTGTTGGACCTTAGGGGTGCTGAGTGGGAGAGAAGTTATAAGCTGATGATCTCCAAAACCGCACCTTCCGATTCAGACACGAAGTTATACTTTCCTTTCCGTGTCCTCTTAAACCCGTGGTCCCTCAAGGATCCGGACTCTCCCCGACCTTGTACACTCTGCACACAAACGATATCCCCATTCCTCAAAAAGGTGTACAGCTTTCCCTCTTTGTGGACGACACTGCCCTCTACGTAAAGGGGCGGCAACTATCACCACTAATAAGCAAACTCCAACACTTAGTTGAAGAGCTAGGCAAATGGTTCAGGAAATGGAGAATCGAAGTGAACCCAAGGAAAAGCTCCGCGGTTGGTTTCAACTACAAACATAGGCGCCATAACTCCGAACAGTCAACCCATATGCACCCTTGTCCCCTGGCAAGCCACGGCCAAATACTTAGAAGTCACCCTTGACCCTCAACTCACAACTCACCTTCGGACTCCACATCCAAAAGGTGACCCAAATCGCCCGCATCTACCTGGGCCATCTTAACAGTATTATAGGTAGGCGTAGCATAATGTCCCCCTCAAATTAGCAAACGCTCTTTAAGGTTTGTTGAAGTACAAGTTGAACAAAAACTATTCTACCGTAGAGCGCTGAACGCCCACTGATGCGTCATAAACGCAGAACTACACAGAGACTTGGACTTACCGACTACTCAACATTTCAATAAAGGTCTCTCCGAGAACTTCTAGTCCTCGTAGACGCACTTTAATCCGTTAATTTGAGGGGCAGCGGACTATACCCCGCCACTCGAACTATCTAGGTACATGATCCGAAAACCAAGACACGTTCTGTCTGATCCTCTTGATAAAATTTCAGCCGACCTGAACTGCCTCTTGGCGGCTCAGGGAGGAACAGATAGTGTCACTCTTCAGATGACACAATCCCCCCTCACTAGCACAACAAATGTAACTCCCTGAGCGGTAGCTCCCATAAGGAGCGCCGCTCGCATCCCCCTCTCTCAACTCCTTTGCGACCCCCCCTCCCCAGGGTGGATTCGCATCGATGTAGGCTTTTAAGGTTACTTAGTTACCAAAGCTTCAGGAGGAGTTTATCGGGTAGGTACAGCTGAACTGTGAGTCCCACATAACCAGTACAGCAGGCTGTACTGGTATGCATGAACATTCTCCTACTTTGCTTCCCCGAGGCATACGGAGAGAAAAAAAAATCACTGACGCTCTAGCGTCTACACCAGACATATCTTTTCGTAGCAGGGGTTCATCTTAGCTCTTTCTCTTTTTAATTTTCCATTATCAAAATGCGGTAATTAATACTACGCTATTACATTACTTCTTATACAGTGTGCAAAAAAATTGGTGTAGGTCCCGGTAACTGGGGCTTCTACTCATCACACTGAACAACTTTGCTGAAAATGTAAAAACATTTTAACTATCCATACAAATCGATCAGCTGATCCACCAAATTTACGCATTTTTGTATGGAGGGTCCAATTTTTTTTTTGGAGAATTGACTATGGGTTTCCTTAGGGAAAGTTGTTCAGTATGATAAGTGGAACTCCCAGTCAACGGGTCCTACACCAATTTTGTTATACCCTGTATATTTTAGAAAAATATCGAAAAAATCTGTAATAAAGTACGCAATAAGACGTATTGGTTTCCGTAACTTAATCAGCAGAGTTTGTTTGTTATCGTTCAACATGTTACACGTGTATCATTATTGTTGTTATTTGTGTTGGCGGTTCTTACTGGTATTGCTTTCGTAATTGATACGAATTTCTTTAATAAGTTGGATTTATTTATCTTGTCTCTGTTTAGCACTTCTTGGAAAAGAGAGACGTATAGCTGGGGTTTTATTGGGCATGACCCTGCACTTTTGTCTAGGATAACGCCGCTTGGAACAGTTGATTTTCGGGTTGTTTTGAGCTGATTAAGAGCGGGTAGCACGCCACTGGTAGGCGGGGGAGGGGGAAGTGCATCTCCCGCTTGCGCTCGATATCTGTTCACATATAGTTACTAGGCCGAGTTTAGTATCGTATTCATATGATTCTAGGACGAGGAATTTGTTTCTGGAATACAATTTTTATCCGACCATAGTAAAAATGGAGTAATAACTCACAAAAATAAAAAATTTGAAAATTAAAAATATTGTCGCTCTAAATACTTGGCCACATACATCCCTCTCTCCATATCCAAACTGCCCCACTCTCAGCTCACCATTACTTTGTTTGCACAATTGTAAAAACGGTGTATTCCGGGAGCTATTATGTAAAACTCTAGAGATATCCTCATGTAAAATCTCCATTTCATCGTCGGAGTGTTCCGTGGTCGGTGTGTCGTCTGTATGACCTTTAACATATACCATTTGGTGTTTCTGAGTATAAGGTACGCTACCCTTGTCGAAAACTCTCGATCCGGATGACATTGTAATGAGCGACTTGTGGACTTGAAACCGAACACCACCCTGGGACAGTTGGCCACCCTCCTGGAAATAGAGCAGGTTTTCGGATTTAAGGATTATAGTGTCCTACCCCTTTCTTCCGACTTCACACAATTCAATGATATCCTATCGTAACCTGCTCAATTCTTCCTGGAGTTCTATCAGCTTCGCGTCAGTCCGCAGTGTGCGCGTGTTGTTGGTTGCCAGGGTCAGAGTTCTTTTGGTTTGGTATCCTGGCATCTGCCGATGCTGCCTCGGCCGGCGTAGGTACCAGCAGTACTGGCCTGTAGCCAGCCTGGCAAACTCCCTCCCGCCGCCCGCTGCCCCGCAAGTACCCTTCCGTTGCTCTGCGCAAGTACATTCGTTGCACTACTTTAAGCTGCTATATTGTAATACTGTGGTTTAAGGTCTTTAATTAAAATATGCTTTTAGCACCAACACTTTTGTTTGAATGAATTCACTAAACTTGGCAGTGGACAGGGCACATAGCTCGTAGAACAAATGGCCGTTTGGTTAGTAAAGTTCTCGAGTGGCGGCCTTGCACCTAGCGTAGGCAGGCCTCCAACACGGTGGACCGACGACCTGGTGAAGGTCGCGGGAAGCTACTGGGTGCGGGCAGCGCAGGACCGGTCGTCGTGGAAATTTTTGGGGAAGGCCCTTGGTTCAGCAGTGGACGTCTTTCGGCTGATAAAATGATGATGATGATGATTTTCTTTAAAATAGCCCGGTAAAACGCACGTTTGCATTTAAATAAACTTAGCGCACTGTAATTGTATTGAAAAACATGTTAATCATTTGAGGTACATATTATTATACAAACATTTTTCAAAAATGTTACTTTTTTAAGCGTAGCGGCAGCATCTTAAATCGTGAGTAAATTATTTGTGTTTTGCATCAAATATACGTGAGATGCTCCTCTCAAAGCGATTTGATCGAACGTATGTAAAATACTTCTTTGACATACCTACCTTATTCTCTTATTTGAATTTCATTGCATAATAAAAAGTGGTTTCTTAAGTTCTTTTTACCATAAAAGTTTTTTGCTTTGAATGATTCTTTGCAAAATTAAATCAATATGTTTGGATGTTTTTGTTGGTGGGGTGGCAAACTCTTTAAAATTGTTTTGTTTCATCAAGCTAACGCATTATTAGCATGCGCCTGCGCTGTCCATCCTTCTGTCTGTACGGACTTTAAACGGCTGTGCTTTTGAACTTTAGAAGGTAGCTGATTTTTTTACAGAATGTTTGTTGTTATGGCTGATTTATTAACAAACAATAAAAGTAGAAATAAATAATTTAACAAGAAACGTATTATTTTATTATATTTTAGTATTGTAACACATATTATAAGTGTTAGTCTTGGTGTGATTATAGTAATTTAAAAAATGGAAAAGTGTTAGTCGCACTTGCGCTAAGGAGTCCGAACTGATATTTTTTTTCTGGTTGATGTCCTTTACTCAAAATAATTAAAAACGCTACACACGTTAAAAAACCGACTTCCATTGCAACAACTACGTACAATTTTGCATTATTACTTTTGGTTTTTGTAAAATTTATATGGGACCACACAAGAATCACTAGCTTTCAAATAAAAAAAGAAACATAAAAATCGGTTCACCCCGTCAAGAGTTCTGAGGTAACAAACATAAAAAACATACAGACGAATTGAGAACCTTCTCCGTTTTGGAAGTCGCTTGATAAAGTATCATTAGATTACTCTTGAGAAGAGGTGTGGTGGTACGAAACCCACTGTGCACCAGCCCGACTCGCACTTGGCCGGTTTTTTAATGTACTTAAGTAGTACCAAAATAGACGAATATATTTAAATCTCAATAACTTTCGAAAAACCTAAAACTTTTAGGTAAAAGCTTTTATTTTATTAACATGCATTGTCACGAGAAACATAAGTGTGTGTCAAATTTCAGCCCGATAGCTTCAATGGAAGTGGGTAGAAATATTGATCGCTTAGTTCCAGGACATGCAAACAAGTGAAGTTTAATGGTAGCGTTTTATAAAATTAACTTTTAATAAAGGAATAAAATAAAACCGGCCAATTGCGAGTCAGAACCGCACATATAGGGTTCCGTACCATCACACTAGATGGCGCTAGTTTCTTCATGTGTAAAAAAACACGTTTTTGTATGGATAACCCTTCTTATTTTTTCACTTTTTCTAATTTATAGTATTTGTTGTTAAAGCGACAAAAGAAATACATCATCTGTGAAAATTTCAACTGTCTGGGCCCAGTGCGGGTTGGTCGTCTTTACACACAACCTTGGAGTTTCTTCGCAGGCGTGTGCAGGTTTCCTCACGATGTTTTCTTTCACGGTAAGAGCGTCGGATAAACGTACATATGAAATCTAACTATATATGAAGTCTTAGTGATAGGGTCCCGTTTTTATGGGTATGGAACCCAAAAAAAATTTTGGTTGTAGGAAAGTACGTTGTACTTTCGCCATTTTATATGACAATAATTATTAATTATGACATGGTCTATGTTTGACGGATGATAGTAATTAAGTAGGTACCTACTTAAAATAACAATATAAACTTAATGTAAGGGATAAACCCGAAAATATATTGTTAAAGTGTTCAACATACTTCTCAATATCTCAAAGTATATTTTTAAAAACCGACTTTAAACAGGAAACTAGGGTTCCCCTCGATTTCCCTGGGATGCCATCATCAGATTATGGTACCACCCTTGGGATATCTCCTTTCCAAAAAAAAAAAAGGAATCATCAAAATCGGTTTTTAAACTACGAAGTTATCCGCGAACACACATAAAATATAATATACGGTCGAATTGAGAAACCTCCTCCTTCTTTTGTAGTCGTTTAAAAAGGACATATTTTTCTCTTCGGAATCCGGAATCCAAAGATTTTTACGATCACAGGGATTACTGGAATGATGGAGTGCTACTTTGATGTATTGCCGCCGCAGGACAAAATCAGATTTTTTACAAGCTTTTATTACAAGCTTTTATATAACTTGCTGTTGCGTGGTGCTCAAAAAGCGTTGGTGGCTCAACCGGTAACGACTCGGTCCATCTAACCAGAGGTACCGGGTTCAAATCTGGACGGCCAATGTACCAATGAGTTTTTCAAAAACTTACGTACATATACTTACCGATTGCTTTAACGGTGAAGGAAAACATCGTGAGGAAACCTGCACACGCCTGCGAAGAAACTCGAAGGTTGTGTGTGAAGTCGACCAACCCGCACTGGGCCCGCGTGGTCGACTAAGGCCTAATCGCCCTGATTCAGGGTAGGCTCGAGCCCCTCGGCGGGGACGTATATGAGCTGATATAATAAAAATATAACTTGTACTGTACTCGTATGTTTGTTTGGGTGAAATCTTGCAACTCAATTTTGAAGCAGATGTTTTCAACCGATTGAGCTGAAATTTTGTATACACGTTCAGTTTGGATGACAATGCATTGTTAACTATGTGACGTCATTCTAAATCCAACATGGCGGCACACTCAAGATGGTGGACTAGTTATTTTTAATTCAGTCTTACAATATTATGGGTATCAAATCAAAGGGTATTACGATTGGTTTTTTTTTGTAGCTATACCTATTTTGCGCAATTTCTTTGCCGATTCTAATAATTCTCTTTTACGCGACTACGCCAAAGGAGGTATAAGTTTTTCAAGTGTTTACACATGTATGTATAAATATGTGGCAGGCAAATTGTGTGATTAGTCATTTTACATACGGTCAGGCAAATTGTATAATTCGTCCGTATGTAAACGGTCATTGCCGAGTCAGAAATCAAAAAAAAATTACGGCAGATTGTAAATGAGGTCGCGAAGCTAGCGATATTAGGCTCGGTCAGGTTTGATTGATTGAACTGTGAAAGAGCCTCGCGAATATAATTTGCCTGATCGTATGTATAATGACGAATTATACAGTATGCCTGCGACATATATATTTCTTTGGCACGCTCTTTAGCCTAAAGGGCTTGATGTTTTTCGGATTTTTACAAAATACTACAGCTTTCTACTACGCGGCTTTATTAGATCGTGGGAATTTAAAAAAATCGGTCCTTATATTCCCTGTCATTTGTTTTTTTATCCACAATTGGTAAGCCCTTGATATAATCTCACTTGATTGTAAGTGAAGCGGGCTTACCAAGATAACCCAATGCATTTGGTAACTGGCTATCCCATCTTCAAGCCGGAACACATCTATGCTGTCAACGTAGCCAGGCAGGCTAAGAAAATGGCCTTCCAAAACCAAACCGAGTCTTATAAAGTTAGACTTCGCCGGGAATTGAACCCGTGACCTCCTGATGTGAAACTAAGGCAGTTAAACTAAATCTACATCATAAAGGGAATCTCTATGCAAAATTTCAGCTTTTTTGGTAGGCTTTAAGAGGTGGGCTGGGCGATTGCGAAACAGTCAGTGAGCTTGAATCAGGATATTTCTTTTTATATGCCTTACTGAAGTGGCAGTGGGCAGGGCACATAGCTCGTATAACAGATGGCCGTTGGGGTAGTTAAGTTCTCGAGTGGCGACCGCGCACTGGAAAACGTAGTGTAGGCAGACCTTCCACGCGGTGGACCGACGACCTGGTGAAGATCGCGGGAAGCCGATGGATGCGGGCAGCACAGGACCGGTTGTCGTGGAAATCCTTAGGGGAGGCCTTTGTCCAGCAGTGGACGATTTACGGCTGATATAATGATGCCTTCACTGATGAGAGGGTGTCCATAAATTTTAAGTGTCCCTCACCATACTAATGGCACACCCTGGACACTTCATACAATGGGCCAGAAATGACATTTCAAAAAATGAATAACGGAACAAACAACATGGCGGTGAAATCCTATACGTTCGACAACCAAACTGTAACCAATCTGTATCAATCTGGGTGACGAGGGGGTGAGGTCGCAATCTAGAGAGCGGCAGGGAGTATCCATACTGTATGTTAGTACTAATATACAGGGTGTAACAAAATTGGTGTAGGTCCCGTTAACTGGGGCTTCTACTCATCATACTGAACAACTTTTGCTGTACGACTTTGCTGGAATCACAAAAAAAAATTTTTGCTTTCATACAAAACGATCAGCTGATCGACCAATTTTGTGCATTTTAGTATGGAGGGTTCAAATTTTTCCGTATGACCAGTAAAACCCCCAGTTAACGGGTCCTACACCAATTTTTTTACATCCTGTATATTATACTTTGCTAATGGCATCTAGGGATATACCTAATATATCACCAGTTACATTTGATCCGGGTCGCACTTTTCCACTATTCGAAGTTAAGGGTGCACCCTTTTAAATAAAATTTATTGCAACTAAATTTAGTTTTATGACACTACTTGACAGTTCACTATATTTTTGTATCCCCATTTTAAGTCACGTTATTTATGGCCGCCCCCCTAAGTATTTTAAGATCATAAGAATCTTCGACGTGTGCGTTGCGCTTTAGGCAACTTTTGGGTTGAATCACACATATCAACTTGTAAACGGATCAGCCATCATCGCCTCAACTCGAACCCTTTTTTCAGGGTTCCGTACCTCAAAAGGAAAAACGGAACCCTTATAGGATCACTTTGTTGTACGTCTGTCTGTCTGTCAAAACCCTTTATCTCGGTAACGCGTGGAGGTATCAAGTTGAAATTAAAACCATATACTTCGGTCTAGAGTCCCTTAAAGCTGTGAAAAAATCAAACTTCTAAATTTACTTTAAAAAAAGATACGGCCGCGTATGCCGCAAAAAACGTATATTTCGACACTCTCAAGGGAATTAAAATTCATAGGGTATTTTCCGTTGACCTAGTACTATGAAATTTGGCAAGTAATACCGTCTTATACTACAAGTATAGGGAAAAGTCTGAAAACTGTAAATTTTTAATGTAATCAATTATTTAAGGAACGGCGGTCCAAATTTTGAATTGAGTTAACCGTGTCATGTGGGGAGGTATCATAATATAAAAGGTAGAGGAGTGTAACTCAGCTCTGAACCGGTTCAAATATGCAGATCGAACCCACTGAGTTGCTGAGCTGCAGCTCAAACGCAAAATCAACAGGTCACGGCTCACAGATATAGGTACGACGTTCAATGGTTAATGTGAAGTGATGAGTGAGAGTGAGTCAAGCTCCATACAGTTCATTCTGAATCAAACATTCATTACAGATTCAATCATTCTTTTATTCGTAGTCTATTGTATTCTCTTTGCATTATATATAGTTAATAAAACAGTGGAATACGCGTGTCTGTCTGTACATTGAATATATTAAAATAAAATATTAAAATTGAGAGGAGGCGATAAAAAGAACAGTAACAGAAACAGATTCTTTTCTTTGTTTTGTTTGTTTACGCTACACTAATCTACGTAACTATTGAATGGATTTTCATGCGGTTTTATAGTTTTATATTTTATATTCGGTGGGTAATGAGTTTTTTTATGTAGATTAAACTTAAATGTATAATATGTGAACACTTTTTTAAATGTAAAATAAGTAGAGATTCTATAGGTAAGGCAGGTTAGGTAATCCATAGTCTACAACGCGAGTCGTGCGTGCGTGAGCGCGCGATAATTCTCAAATCAGTGATTTCAAATCACTAAAACAAACGAAAATCCTGCCCTTGACCTTTGGCCTCTCACTTATGTAGCTGTGTAAGGAAATTACTCTATCTCATTTCATAAGCCGTCACGCGCCCAGCAGAACGAAAGAGAAAGAATATTGCGAAAAAAACCGGTTTATACATCGCGGAGCTAGTAGTAGGTAAGTAGCTACTAGCTAGCGCGCGCCGCGCAGGCGCGCAGATTCGTTCGTTTGAGCGGAACTGTAGGTATAGCTCACGGGAGTCATTGCATCGAAAAACGCCCTGTGATCTAGTGATTCAAATTGAGATGATCTGCGAGCCGGTTCGCAGCTCCGGTTCAGATACTTGAGCTGTGGCTGATTTACAGCTCAAGCAATTATGCTGAGTTACCCATGTCTAATAAAAGGGCTTCATTGGCACAAGCTTAAACTAATTTTTAATTGTTTTTACGATGTAAGTATAGTTTTCAGTTTATGATGACGAAAAATAAAAAAAAATCTTTTCCCTTTTTTAAATGTATAGGTACGTAATAATTTTGGTGTATGTAGTACATAACAGTTTGCATTGTTATGATTATTGATTAATAATATGTACCTACAAATTTGTACGGAACCCTCGATGGGCGAGTCCGACTCGCACTTGTCCGGTTTTTTCGAACGGACGAGCTTGTTGTTGGCCGTTACAACACCACCAGAATTCATCTGAGTGCTGAGGGCACTCAACCTAGATGTAAAGCAGAAAGATGCAACTGCCTAAGGCTGCCCAGGTAGACACAGACCTCGGCTTAGGTCGTTGCTTGAAGGGGAGAGGATCGGAGAGAAGCGGCCTGGTGTTTGCCGAAGGTATTACCTCACCTCGGGATCAGCTCACGATCCTCAAGTGGTGCGTGGTCAACTCGTAGTCCGAGCGCTTACGGCCAGACGTCACCGCGCTTACGTCTAGCCAACCCTGCTCTTACGACTATCCATTCCCGTGTTACGACTCTACTCGGGGCACCCTGCTTGCCCCTCCCGCGGTCTGATAATAATACCTAATATACCTGATAGATAATAATTCCTAATATACTTGATAGTGATACGTAATATACCTGTTAATAATTCCTAGTATACCTGATAATAATAAACAATACACCTGATAATAATTCCTAATATACCTGATAATAATACCTAATATACCTGATAATAATATCTAATATACCTTATAATAATACCTAATATACTTGATAATAATACCTAATTTATCTTATAATAATGTCTAATATATCTGATAATAATACCTAATATATCTTATAATAATACCTAATATACCTGATAATAATACCTTATTTACCTGATAATAACACCTAATATACCTGAAAATAATACTTTATATACCTTGAAACAGTACCTAATATGAGGTGAGGTGTGAGGTGCAGCCAAACGCACTCAAATTTTATAATAAATAAATAATAATATACCTGATAATAATATGTCTAATATACCCGATAATAATTCCTAATATACCTGATAATAATAACTAATATACCTGATAATAATAACTAATATACCTGGAAATAATATCCAATATACCTGATAATAATAACTAATATACCTGGAAATAATATCCAATATACCTGATAATAATACATAATGTACCTGATAATAATACCTAATATATCTTATAATAATACCTAATATACCTGACAATACTACCTAATATACCTGACAATACTACCTAATATAGCTGATAATTATACCTAATACGCATGCTATCCTTCACGCTCTACTTGAAACTTATGTACCTACACTCATTGATTATTGTTTTGTTTTTTAAGATTGACTTATAGAATGTTATTTTATCTCTAAAGAATTGTATTGTATTGTATTTTATTGTATCGTATTGTAATGTATTGTATTGTATTGTATTGATCAAGTTGTCCCCCAGGTGACAACTAGCCGTGGGCGCGGCGTCGCCTAGCAGTAGCCGAGTCGACGTACCGGCGCTACTGAACCTCTTTGTACGTACGTGCTTACGTTATCGATAGATTGCAAGAAAAAAGGTGACACGTTGACGATCCGTTTTCGAGTTAATTAACATTTAGTTGTAAAATTAAATAAGTAATGGAAAAAAAAATTGGGTATCGCTATTTTTAGATTGGTCTATTTTATCCTGTATTAACTTACTAAGCTAAAACGATAAAGGTGATGCATAATAGAATAGAGCGAAACGAAGAAACGATTGATACGTTACAACTTAATTGTTTGATTGGCTCTGGCTTTGGACTCGCGTTACTGACGAAATAATCTATATCTCTTTTTTTTTATTATTCACAATTGGTACAGCCCTTAGCATCATTTCACCGGATGGTAAGTGACCTATTATAGGCTGTAACAAAATTGGTATAGGTCCCGTTAACTGGGTCTTCTACTCATCATACTAAACAACTTTTGTTCTATGATTTTGCTGAAAACGTAATTTTTTTATATTCTTCATACAAATCGATCAACTGATCGACCGATTTAATGCATTTTAGTAAGGAGGGGACAAACTTTTTTTTTTGAGAATTTATTATGGGGTTCTTGGAGAAAGTTGTTTAGTTTGACGAGTAGAACTCCCAGTTAACGGGACCTACACCAATTTTGTTACATCCTGTATAAACTACGTGATCAAATCTGAAATGAGATCTACAGGAGAAATAAATATATTTAAAAAAAACCGGCCAAGTGCGAGTCAGAACTGCACACAAAGTGTTCTGTACAATCATACTAGATGGCGCTAATTATGTCACGTTTAAAAAAACTCGTTTTCTGTATGGAGACTTTCACTTTTTCTAATTTTTAATATTTGTTGTTATAGCGGCAACATAAATACATCATCTGTGAAAATTTCAACTATATGGTATCACATTTCATGAAATACAGCCTGGTGACAGACGGACAGACAGACAGACAGATGTCTTAGTAATAGGATCCCGTTTATACCCTTTGGATGCGAAACCCTAAAAACACAATCCTTCATAACATCTACCTACAGGTTGTAACAAAATGGGTGTAGGTTCCGTTAACTTCGGTTTCTACTCATCATACTGAACACTTTCCCCAAAAACCGATAGTCAACTCTAAAAAAAAATATTTACCCTCCATAAAAAATGCACAAAATTGGTCGATCAGCTGATCTTATTTGTATGAATAGTTATTTTTTTGCGATTTCAGAAACGTCATAATATGACAAAAGTTGTTCAGCATGATGAGTATAAGTCTCAATTAACGGGATCAGTAACAATTTTGTTACATCCTGTGTAACCTATCGATAAGGCCATTTGAATGAGCCCAAACACGATACGTCGTCTTGAAGTAGGGTAAAAGCAAGTTAAAAGATTATTTAATTTTATATAGATAGATACATACATACATATATATGCTGGAGGAGAATGGAAAGAATTGGTTGGACAGAAAAGAAAAAGAACGAACGTAGAAGTACTTGAAATAATTCAAGAAAAAAGAAGCCTATTGAAGACTAGATAAAATAGAAGAGGAAGTATGCTGGGACACCTAGTATGACACGACAGTCTACTGAGAACAATCATAGAAGGAAAGATAGAGGAAAGGAGAAGTAGAGGAAGGCCAAGGCGAAACTACTTAAAACAAATTAAGGAGAAGGTTGCTGTCGTGTCGTATCGGGAGGTAAAGATGATGGCCGAGGACAGAAAAAAATTGAGATTGCTCCACTGACAAGAGCATCAGCTCTTTTATTTGAAGAAGAAGAAACATACAATGAAAGGGTGTTATTTATCAAGGTAACACGGGCCTGTGATAATCTAAGTAATGAAGTTCGCAAGAAGCCGCTGAATGTATGTGGTCTTCCTACGCGGCCTTCGACAGGGAGGTCCCTATGTGCAAGAGTGAATATCTTTAATGGTATTTTTGATATTTACAGAGATTGGTGTTACGTTGAGGTACTTACCTATTCTTGTTAAAATTAATCTTCTTTGTTACTTAAGGCTTTAAGATGACTCAATCAAAGCAGGTTGATAAGTGTTAAAATAATATCGAACGTAAGTCTATTCATTTTAAGTTCAAATCAATGCGGGCTTCGACGCGGCTATTACGTTGAAACCGAACGCCTAAGTCTAGATTTTTATACGTTTTCATTACTTTTCTTAACTTTCAAATAAGTTTAAAAAAAAGTGTTACATAAAATGAAAGGAACCATCACGAAGGAAAAAACACCGATTTTTGTGTGTTGGTTTCATTCAACATTAACTATTTGCTTTCGAGAAATTTTGCAATTAATGCCAAAAGCAAAGATTTTATTACATTTAAAGTGGTAATATTTTTAAAATTGTATTCAATTAAATCGTTTTTTATAACCATAAGTTTTTTTTTCATAGTGATAGCTTTACACAGTCTATGAATAATTTGAATTGAATATTGTGACTTGAATCTTCTTAAGGTCTTAAGAGTCTCCAGGAGGCTCGAGTTTCCATAAAAACGTAGTTCTGCTTTAATACAAAAACTACATGCCGAATTGAATCCAAACTTTGTAAATATATTGAGTAGACACATATCGATGTTTGTAATTAGTTTTCATTGTAGTAAATTTTAACGTAACTAAACGAAGGCTTAATTAAGTCTTGTACTGAAAGTTTGAAACTGCTCTAATTTTTTTCCATTTTATATTAGTACTTCGAAAACTAATTACAAACATCTATATGGGTCTCCTCAATATATTTGCAAAGTTTGGATTCAATCTGCCCTGTACTTTTTGTATTAAAGCAGAACTACGTTTGTATGGAAACTCGAGACTCCTGGCGGCCCTGAAGTACCAAAAAAATTCTACTATGACCTTTTAGATTTATATCAAAACACATGTCTACTTCTGTGATTTATATTTATATTCACAAAGTTTGAGTATGTATTCTAAAATACAGTGACAACTCTTACAACCCACGTCTTATCGCTGCAAAGCGCAATACAAAGTATCACGGCTGCTATGTTCGAAAGGGTTAATACGTCAAAAACACATTGACCACGAATTGTATTTAATACCTTCGAGAAGGCAATCCGCAGAAAAAAACATTATGGTTGGCACGTAAATAGGTGTGTTTGGGGCGTGGCCCAACATGCATCGTACTGCGACGTCAACATCTTCAACAGATTGAGCCAGCAAATTGTGTTTGGAATTGAATGGTGAATAGGCTACTTTACACCGAAGTGACCCTGGTAGGCCTCCGTCACTCGGTCGAGCAGGCGAGATAAGTACCTAAGCTTCGTCAGTCGGATGTGAGCGCTAGAACGCCGTACAATCGCCGCCGCAATTCGCGCGCCGCCCGTGTACGCAGTTATAACCGCTAATTCGAGCGTCTTAATATCCATATTTCCGTGCATTGTTTGACAGTGGGAAGGAGTAGGTGAATAAATGCGAAGGTATTTTCGTTTTTAAGGAAGTGCCTTGGAAGTGCAGTATCTGTTACATAGTAACTAGTACCTCGTCTGTGCCCTGGTATCACTTTGTGTTTAACGCAGTTCGTAGAAAGACATTATTTATAAGTTTGCTTGCTGAGTAGTTGCACCATTTACGGCGCGCGTCAAAGACTCCGCCAAAGGGGCTGCTCTGAGTTCAATTGCGCCGCCCGCCCCGCCGCGATTGAAATCAGGGCGGCCCCTTTGGCGGATTGTTTGACACGAGCCGGTAGCGGCAAGTGGCATTAATTATCAAAGGTCCAGCTAAATCAGCAAACAAACAATTGGCTAGTGCCTAGTGGCAGTTTTTTCACCGAAGTGGCGCTGGTATCAAATGTTCTGTGTTTAAGGCAAGTAACAAAGGGTTGTCGTTAACAAATCGCGTCTGGAACTCAATCCGCCCATTTAATTGGTCCTCTGTTCAGCATCATCGCTCAGCTGATAATGGATCAGTCGCAAAATGTCTTGTGAGCAAAATGTTCACTTTTTCGGTAATAGCCCATAGAGTCCGTCCGCAACGCTGGGCCACATGTCTCTTCCCACATCGCATGAAAGTTAGGCCATCCTCGACAAACGCAGACCAAGTCTGGATTGCCGGATGCTGCAGGACTAGTGGTAAACCCAACAGTCAGAAGTTTTCAAGCCGCCCATGGACCTCTGACAAGACGTAAAGGCTGCCATCTAATAGTTCTGTGTTAAAGGCAAGTAACAAAGGGTTGTCGTTCACAAATCGCGTCTGGAACACAATCCGCCCAACTAATTGGTCCTCTGTTCAGCATCATCGCTCAGCTGATAATGGATCAGTCGCAAAATGACTGGTGAGCGAAATGTTCACTTTTTTGGTAATAGCCCATAGAGTCCGACTGTAACACTGGGCCACAGGTCTCTTCCTACGTCGCATGAAAGTTAGGCCATTCTCGACAAACGGAGACCAAGTCTTGATTGGTGGATGCTGCAGGACTAGTGGTAAACCCAACAGTCAGAAGTTTTCAAGCCGCCAAGGGAGCTCTGACAAGACGTAAAGGCTGTCATCTAATAGTTCTGTGTTTAAGGCAAGTAACAAAGGGTTGTCGTTAAAAAATTGCGTCTGGAACTCAATCCGCCCAACTAATTGGTCTTCTGTTCAGCATCATCGCTCAGCTGATAATGGATCAGTCGCAAAATGACTGGTGAGCGAAATGTTCACTTTTTCGGTAATAGCCCATAGAGTCCAACTGTAAAACTGGGCCACAGGTCTCTTCCTACGTCGCATGGAGGTTAGGTCATCCTCGACAAACGGAGACCAAGTCTTGATTGGTGGATGCTGCAGGACTATTGGTAAACCCAACAGTCAGAAGTTTTCAAGCCGCCCATGGAGCTCTGACAAGACGTAAAGGCTGTCATCTAATAGTTCTGTGTTTAAGGCAAGTAACAAAGGGTTGTCGTTAACAAATTGCGTCTGGAACTCAATCCGCCCAACTAATTGGTCCTCTGTTCAGCATCATTGCTCAGCTAATAATGGATCAGTCGCAAAATGTCTGGACAGCAAAATGTTCACTTTTTTGGTAATAGCCCATAGAGTACATCCGCAACGCTGGGCCACAGGTCTCTTCGTACGTCGCATGAAAGTTTGGCCATCCTCGACAAACGGAAACCAAGTCTGGATTGGTGGATGCTGCAGGACTAGTAGCAAACCCAACAGTCAGCTCAACATGGAGCTCTAATAAGATGTAAAGGTTGCCATCGTATAATAGGAAACAGGCGCCAATGGCTTAAAGTATCTTGCAAAACACGGAAACCATCGAAAAAACACACTATTTGTCCCATTCATCCAAGTAATGACTATGCTTGTACTTTTTTACCTGCTTGATCGACGCTAACATGTAAGCTGCGCTGCCACGTCGATATCTAGATCTCAATCCGGAAAAAATCGAGGGGCAGCGGACTATACCCCGCCACTCGAACTATCTAGGTACATGGTCCGAAGACCAAGAAACGTACTGTCTGATCCTCCTGACCAAATTTCAGTCGACCTGAACTGCCTTCTGGCAGCTTAGGGAGGAATCGATAGTGTTAATCTTCAGATGATACAAACCATTCAACCAACAAATGCAACGCCCTCTTTCCCCAGGTGGGGTCGCTTCCGATGAAGGCGGTGTTTAGTGGGTAGGCACAGATTATTTGTAAGTCCCACATCACCCATACAGACGACTGTACGGGTATCCATGAAGACTGATCGCCTCCCTCGCGCTGAGGGTACCCATCTTGGATTTGTTAAAAAAAAGTTACCTGTTGTTTTAATTTAAATGAAAAATGACTAATAAGAATGTTATTATTTTTAAATCACTTGTTATTTTTATGTTCTTTCAATGATAAAAAGTGATGAGGTCACAGGCCTAAATATGTACTACGAAAAAAAACCTAAACATTCCGGGAGTACCGACAGAAGTGAAAACTTTTCGCAGTTTAATAATTTTTGACCCACCAAGTGTTCCTGGCGAACGACTAGGTTGACAAAATGTTGACCCTGCGAGTATTCCTGGTATGGTGTCGGTTACGTTACACTATCACTGATTCAATGGTTTTTTCTTATCTCAAAAATGCCCAACGCGCCTAATAAAGTTTACACTTCAAAAACGGCCTCAGTACTAATTTTAACTGACAATAATGAAATGAATTTATTTATTTACTATTATTTAATTACTTAAACTGTTACAGTATTAAATCGTTATATCCCCAAATGATTTTTTAGGGTTCCGAAGTCAACAAGGAATCCTTATAGTTTCGCCATGTCTGTCCGTCTTTCCGCGTCTTAGCTCAGAGACTAATAATATAGAAAGCTGTTATTTGGCTTGGGTATACATGTAATCACTCCGACAAAGCGGTACAATCAAATCTTGAAATTATTTTTAGTAGAGTATCTCCTATGCAAAGAGAGGGTGACTTTTTTTGTTGAGGTACTTTAATCATGTGTTGTATTTTTGAATAGATCTTTTAAAATAACTGAGTGCTTACAAAATCCATTGTTAGATTCAGGGATTGGTTTGCGAAATATTAAGATTCAAAGTGCTATTATTTGTAAGAGTCAAGTTAACCCCCCCCCCCCTTCCCCCCTACAAGCTAAACCGCTATTTCAGGACATA
Source organism: Coleophora flavipennella (assembly GCA_947284805.1). Classification (NCBI taxonomy): domain Eukaryota; kingdom Metazoa; phylum Arthropoda; class Insecta; order Lepidoptera; family Coleophoridae; genus Coleophora; species Coleophora flavipennella. The sequence continues at coordinate 11,889,733 of OX369259.1, read as the reverse complement.
TTTTTTTTTAAATAGTAGGAAATATAATCAATAATAAAAGACTATCACTGATAAGTAGGCTCTCTTAGTTTAGGAGTAATAGTTGTAGAACATAAGACGTGCAGTTGAATTTGTAAAAAGTTCATAGATTTTCCAATAAAAAAATAATTTTGTTTTTAAAAATAAGCATTAATTTTTTTTAATACTGCAGAACCCTACTTTGTCAGTTTTTAATTTATTTATTTAAATGCCTTTTAAAAAACTGAATAAAACTAATTGGCCTTACGTTGCATAACTGCTCGGTCAATCTTTGTCGCCAATAATGGATCAGTCGCAAAATGAATGTGTGTGGGAGTCAGCTGAATTTCACATAGCGCTCGGAAGGAGGACCAGTGCATGTAAATTTAATGCGTCCCTAACTCCGCTGAGTGCCATTTTGGACCACACCACGCATGACATTATACGATTCGGCATTTTTAGATTTGTCCTTTTTAGGAGTTGATAAGTTTTCGTAGCTATCTTATCCTTTTAAGAGATAAAATGATTCTTTTACGAGAGTGTCATTATTTCAGAGTTCTTTTATTGAGTAATTGGAAAAGGAATTAAAATTGAGCTTTGTTAGAGTTTGAATAACTGCTCGGTCGAACTTTTTCGCCTATAATGTATCAGTCGCAAAATGTAATGTAATAATTGAAAACGCTAAACACGTTAAAAAACCGACTTCCATCGCAACAAATCAGTACATTTTTGCATTATTATTTTTGATTTTTGTTAATTTTCTACTAAAGTACTACACCGATTTTGATAAAATTTATATGGGACCACACGGGAAGCACTAGCTTTCAAATAAAAAAATAATTATAAAAATAGGTTCACCCAGTCAAAAGTTCTGAGGTAACAAACATAAAAAAAAACATACAGACGAATTGAGAACCTCCTCCTTTTTGGAAGTCGCTTGAAAAGTATGTAGGAGTCAGCTGAATTTCACATGGCGCTCGGAAGGAGGACCAGTGCATGCAAATTGAATGCGTTCCTACCTCCGCTGAGCGCCATGTTGGACCCCACCACGTATGACATTATACGACTCGGTATTTTTAGATTCGTTACTTTTAGGGATTGATAAGGTTTTGTAGCTATCTTTTCCTTTTAAGAGATAAATTGATTATTTTACGAGAGTAACAATATTTCAGAGTTCGTTTATTGAGTAACGAATAACGTATCTAAGTACCGTAAGTACCGTAACGTATCTAACGTATCTAAAAAGTAACAAATCTAAAAATACCGAATCGTTTAATCCAATTCTATAATCTAATCTAATCTAAAATCTTATCTAAAAAGTAAAATAATCTAATCTAAAAAGTAACTAATCTAAAATACCCAATCGTATAATGTCATACGTGGTGGGGTCCATCCAACCCCACTCGGTATTTTTAGATTCGTTACTTTTTAGGAATTAATAAGTTGTCGTAGCTATCTTGTCCTTTAGAGTATTGGTATTTCAGAGTTCGTTGATTGAGTAATTGGAAAAGGGATTAAAATTGGGCTTTGTTTAAATATGCTTAATATATCTATTTATACAAGTATAAATGAAAGCGGTGTTATTTACACCATTTTTAACTCAATAACGGCTGACCGATTTCTCTAATTCTTTTTTTGTTGAGTTCGTTATTGTTAGGAGAAGGTTTTAGGGTAGGGTAGGGTAGTGTAGCATAGGGTAGGGTAGGGTAGTATAGTGTAAGGTGGAATGAAGTTCGCCGGGACAGCTAGTACTGTATAAATATAAACTGCTAAATTTCAAAACTCGAATCCGGAAACAAGCTATGATTTTTTTTTATTGGGGATCAAAAAAAACAGTTACATGATAATTAAATATTAAAGTGCGTTCCTAATGTGTTAGTTATTATGTAACCAACGACTTAGACCATAGTTAAAATATGGAATGGAAATAAAAAAACGAAAACAAAAGCAAGTTATTAACACAATGCTTTCTGCCAACTATTGCTTGATCAATGTTAAACATAACAAAAGTTACTATCTTTAGATCTACTTACATCTTATACTTATACTTACTTTTATTTATATTAACTTTTTAACGCATCTTAGATACCTTTCTTGTACTTATTTAACGGTAATTCAAAAATGACAATATTATTAAATTTATTATAATAAGTATGCACACATCGATAAATTGGAGATCTGTTTCCAGAATTAGTACGACAAAATGATGTTGAGAATAATTTATGTGTACGAGTTGATCGATCATATTATAATCTTACTGGGGTTTTGTAACTTAAACAATTATAAATATTATTAATATAAACAAATAATGGTATACAATCAAATCTGTTATGACAAATATCATAAAAAAAACATAACTTCCAACTGCAATCGCTTACTTTGCAAATCTAATAAATTGTATTTATTCAATAGCTGTTGATAAGTTAATCTATTATGGTAACATTTGTAATGCATTGAACGTAAATACTTTTTTGAACCATTTCAATCTAGGGTAGGGTAGTGTAGTGTAGGGTAGGGTAGTGTAGTGTAGTGTAGGGTAGGGTAGGGTAGGGCAGTGTAATGTAATGTAAGGCGGTACGTAGTTCGCCGGGACAGCTAGTATATATATATATATATATATGTCAAGGGTGAGGGTGATGGTTAGGTTAGGTTATGGATGGCCTTGTGGTTCACGTCCTTAACTATTTTGGTATTGGGCGTCGAAATAACAATGCAGCTATATCACAGAGGTCCTTCTTCAATAGTCTTGATCATTTGGTAATCGAAATTGTACAGGATGCCTTGGATAACAATGGATGCAAACGCGGTGATCACAGCGATGGCGTGACACGTCCGTTTTGCTCACAGATCACCAATACTTGTGTTCTGCTCGACGCTCCGTCAAAAAGTGTTTTCTCCGAGACTGACGTCCAGCTAATATGGCTTCTCCACAGATCTAATAAATTCTCAACTCAGTGTGGCAGCACAAACAGCCTTCCGTTAATACATCATCTTTGCTACCACAAACGATCGTCTCACGAGTACAAGCGATCGTCACGCCACCACCGGTTTCACCCAGGTACTAATACCTGACGTTTGATCCAAACAAAGTGTAACTAAGTAAACTTATCTCGAGCTGGTATTGGTCGCGTTTTCAATGACCCTCCGACACGGCCATCCTGCGAGTCACACGTCCTCGGGTGACTAACCTGCGGAAGAAAAGGGTGCCAGTAGATTCCATTTCGTTTGGCCAATCCTGACCTTCATAAAGAAGGTCCACAGCTCAAGGAATAAAAGCAACACTAATAATGTGAAGCTCTAATTCAAGACTACAATCATGGTAACAACACATTTTAACAGCCTCAAAAAACCAAAATAATTTCACTCTCGTAAACTAAATAAACCTCAGCATTAGCATCGTAACTCAAACAATCTCAAATCAGTTTAGGTCTCCAAGGTAAATCACAGCTGCAAGGCTTGAAACCTTACAACCATTTACAACTTTTAGGGGCACATAGAACGGAACATAATCATCATCGCAAATCACAAGCGACGGAACACCAGAACTGAACATCACCACATCCAGGTGGCGGGACACCACAAAGAATCATCATCACTAACGCCAAGCGACGGAATACCAATCAGTCATCATCACCAGTCCAGGTGACGGAACACCATCACCACCAATCTAGGCAGTGGAACACCATCATCACCAATCTAGGCAATGGAACACCATCATCACCAATCTAGGCAATGGAACACCATCATCACCAATCTAGGCAATGGAACACCATCATCACCAATACAGGCAATGGAACACCATCATCACCAATACAGGCAATGGAACACCATCATCACCAATACAGGTGACGGAATACCATCATCACCAATCTAGGCAATGGAACACCATCATCACCAATACAGGCAATGGAACACCATCATCACCAATACAGGCGACGGAATACCATCATCGCCAGTACAGGCGACGGAATACCATCAACAGTTTTAGCCGGTAAACGGGACACTTTTTTTTTTTACAAAAACACGAATGTACCTGCTACACATCATGACAGAACGAGTCTGACAAAACAAGCAGCAGCCAATTCATGCAAACATATAGCGCCATTCAGCACTCTTCATTTACCGCTGAAACATGTTGGAATACTTCAGTACTACACACAAAAATAAACGATAAAGAAAAAAATTACAACTGTACACAATTGATTGAGTTACGATCTGTCAATACAATTAACATTGAGAGATAGACGCCTCTGCACCAGATTCATCGTCAACATCCGGAGGCAAATAACCTTCGGACATACTACGTAAACGGTCATGGGCATACTTGTAACTTCGTCTCAAATTCAAAGCTTGTAATTTGTATCTGTCACCTTCTAAGACCTCTACGACCCTGAACGGCCCTCGGTATTTGGGATCTAACTTGGTTTGGTTACGCTCCTTATTTTGTATCACCACAACAGTCACCCATCTTGGCAACTCTGGGCCACCTCCATCCGGTGCCCAAACAAACAACAGTCACCCTACCTGGCGACTCTTGGACCACCTCCCTCCGGCGGTGTCCAACCACATTATCGCATTTATCCAGCGATCTCGAACTTCACCTAATTTTGGTAATTGCCAACATCACCTCCCCGGTGATACGCCTGCGAGCCAAACGCACGCCACACACAATTGTGGCCGCACAACAACGAGAAAATAACTCGGTGTTTTACGCCTACGTCTACGAATGGCTGAGGCTATTGGCATCCAGTTGCGAAAAATTGTTTACGTCTAAGGTTCAAAATACAAACTAGTGAACGTTAAAATCACGGTCAAGTACAAAAGTCCTTAATCTGGTTAAATTAAGGTTCAGTCTTTTTTTCAATCATCAATTCTGTCCAAGTCAATAATACTGTTACTATCGGGCATTTAACGTAGTCTGTCGTAAGCGTATTTGTAGGTCCTGTTAGAACTTAACGCTTTAAGGACATAACGGTCTCCTTCCAGCACCTCAATAACTCTGACGGTATTTGATATCTAAAGTGGTAGGTAGCGCTTCTCCATTTGTAACAACACAAAGTTAGGTAACTTGTGAAACTAAGCTTTTGTCTAGAAATCAGCCAGTGGCGCTGCCTCAGAGCAATACACAACCCATCTCTTCCCAAGGGTTTCACAAGATGTGACTAAGGGACTAAAAATTTGAGGACAAGCAACATCGTCCTTCACGCTCATACTGTACCGCCAAACAGCCCGCCAAGCGTAGCGTTTTTTTTTTACAATTGGTAAAACTTTCCAACATGGGGGAGGCCCATGTCTATTATCACATCAGCAGCAAGCTGATTAACAACTCCTGTAATAGGATGCGTTACTCTCCGTATTATCACTAGTATGTTGTCGTGCTTCACTTAGATAAAATTACAGCCTGTGTGTGTAATCGACAAACATGACATTTAGAGGTTAGGCTACTTTACTCGTACCTAGAAGCAACTCCAGGAGGCTGTACTTCGTAACTCGGTTAACCCAACAGTTTGGTTGCTGCCAAATGATCATCATGGAAGGACTTGTAACATTGAAATCTCATTACTATACTCTAAGGAAGTGAGCATATTTTAAAGGACACTTAACTAAGAGTACCAACGTTTAAACGCACTAAGATTCACCTGACCGTTGCCTAAGCGTTTATGAACGTAAGTTCAAATACAAGGGGGCATTACGTAGATCGAATGACACGTGGACGTATTTTAACAGAGGTTACAAAATCAGTCATTTCGATTTAATAGGTAAAGAATGCACCCGATGTAACCACTAGCTATGCCTGACGTGGTGAAATAGTGACCACCTATGAAGTCAATCGATGTTCCAAGCTATCAGAGGAAGCAATTTCCGTTCAGGCATGTTGTTATCATTTTTTTTCACGGTTATCAACACTTGCGTTCTATGCTATCCTTTTTCTTTACCAGCATGATAAGGCCGTCAAAAAGGGAAAGCTTCGGGGCTTATGACATTCGCAGCCTCCAGCCCATGAATCCTGTATCCTCATCACATCAGCCGTAAGACGTCCACCACTGTACCCCGCATACTACCCCGTTATTATTCTTTTTTTTTACAATTGGTAAACAAACTATTTTATTGGGGTCCCCGAAACTCATCTACCTACATAGGGTCTATACGATAGCGGGGCATTAAGGATGCCCTCGACAAATTCATCACGAAAGCTATTAAAAATAGGCAACAACTTTGGCCTATGATCAATGAGGATATCAGTCGCAATACTACGAGAGCTAATAAGAGTTTACTCCATGTTAAGATGTCGGTCTCAATATTATAAAAGCTTAAAGGGGTTTCAATACTTTCAATTCTGGTTTAGGTTTGTATAACCGAAACTCTAGTTCACTAAATGAATCATCATATTTACAAGGAGTCCTCTTTTTAAATCTTCCGTTCAATCACGACGTTGTGTCACAAGTAAAAATCCGAAAGCATGTGAAAGAGTACTTTCCACAAGGCATCATTTTAGCTGCTAATGCAATCACTACTAGAAGGGTTAGGGACTTACTACTCTATTCGCATCCTTACCGACAGTCAAGCTGTTTTGTTATTGACAGACTCGTTTATGAATACCGTCAATCCTAGATTTAAAATATCTGAATCGATCATAATATCGTTCGTACTCGTCTGGCATAACAAGATATGACCATTCTGAACAATGCCCGTCGATATTACCCTCACTCGATATTTGTTCTGTACAGTAAACTTAAGAGTTGCCTACAAAAGTCAATAGTGCGTTAGTATTGAACACACTCCCGAAAGTCTATACACGAAACTTTCTTTAACGAGAGAACAGTAGGCACCACTACAGATGAGGTAATAGTACTACGCACGTACTACTACCACCATCAAAACAAAAGGGGTACGACTCACCGGATTTTCGTAACACCTTCGCAGAAGCCGCACGCGCCGCTCGCGTGCATCTCCGCTGCTGCCAGCACAGCCCACGCTGTCACCTCATTCCAATGGTCGTTCCGTAAGGGAGATATCGACAGTTGAGCGCCGTGCACGTGGATTAGCTTCCGGTATATTCCGGTTGAATGCTGACAATATGATTGCAGCAGATGTAGTCGATGGTGCTTGCTTATGCTGATTGAGGTTATCCTCAATCAATCGCAGCATGTTCTGGTTCTGTAGCACGAAGAATTGTTGCCAGTGGTTTTTATTTCGCTGCTCCATCATCAATTTTCACATTTTCCCGTCGTTGTCCACTTGTTGCGAGCGCAGGGAACTATCCAACTTCTGATGTCAAGGGTGAGGGTGATGGTTAGGTTAGGTTATGGATGGCCTTGTGGTTCACGTCCTTAACTATTTTGGTATTGGGCGTCGAAATAACAATGCAGCTATATCACAGAGGTCCTTCTTCAATAGTCTTGATCATTTGGTAATCGAAATTGTACAGGATGCCTTGGATAACAATGGATGCAAACGCGGTGATCACAGCGATGGCGTGACACGTCCGTTTTGCTCACAGATCACCAATACTTGTGTTCTGCTCGACGCTCCGTCAAAAAGTGTTTTCTCCGAGACTGACGTCCAGCTAATATGGCTTCTCCACAGATCTAATAAATTCTCAACTCAGTGTGGCAGCACAAACAGCCTTCCGTTAATACATCATCTTTGCTACCACAAACGATCGTCTCACGAGTACAAGCGATCGTCACGCCACCACCGGTTTCACCCAGGTACTAATACCTGACGTTTGATCCAAACAAAGTGTAACTAAGTAAACTTATCTCGAGCTGGTATTGGTCGCGTTTTCAATGACCCTCCGACATATATATATATATAAATGTGAAAATTTGTTTTTTTGTTTCTTTGTTTGTTACCTTTTCACGCTTCAACGCCTTGACCAATCTTAATAAAATTTGGCATGCAGGTAACCTGTGTCACAAGGAAGGACATAGGCTACTTTTTATCCCGTGAAAATAGCATAGCCCGATGCAATTCCCGAGGGAACTGAAAATATACACTTCTTTGGTTAACTAACATCGCAACGAAACAATTGATTGTGTGATTATTTGCACCGAGATGATTGAGGGGGTGGGAAATGACACGATTTACTAATAATCATATCCTGACATAGTTCCCGAGGGATCTGGAGAAAATTCATGCCCACACTCGCGAGCCGCTTGCGGCTCGCGCACCGCGCACCCTCTATGTCAGTCACAAAAACGATGTCCACGCGGGCGAAGCCGCGGGCAAAAGCTAGTAATATTGTAAATGTGAAAATGTGTTTGTTTGTTTGTTACATTTTCACGCTTCAACGCCTTGACCAATCTTAATGAAATTTGGCATGCAGGTAGTCTGTGTCACGAGGAAGGACATAGGCTACTTTTAATCCCGTGAAAATAGCATAGCCCGATGCAGTTCCGAGAGAACTGTAAATACTCTTTTTTGGTTAATTTCTTTAACATCGCAACGGAACAATGGATTGTGTGATATTTTGCACAGAGATGGTTGAGGGGGTGGGAAATGACATGATTTACTAACAAGCATATCCTGATATAATTCCCAAGGGATCTGGAGAAAATGCATATCCACGCTCCGCACACCCTCTAAAACATTCATAAAAACGATGTCCACGCGGGTGAAGCCGCGGGCATAAGCTAGTATTATTTATATTTTTACTATTTATATAGTTCCATACTTCGTCACCCTCCCCGCTAACTGTCCAACCATACAATACAATACCAGACAATACCAACAAGTTCATCTCTTTATTTTGAAAAAGTTCTCTCTAATCGTCATATCAGTCATATTTACCGTTTAGAAGAAAATCGCGTTTTTTGTTATGCCTATCTGCACTAGAAGGCAAAAAATATTCTTACTACCTGTCATATTTACATACTACAGTTAGCGTGATTCATTTTATTGTATTCACTTTCAAAAAAGTCTGAAGTATGTACAATTGTACATGGGACACATAATATATGGATTTTTTGTCTGCAATTTTTACATACTTTTGCGTATGAAAAAAAAGTTATTTTTCGAATATGAAGCTAATTACCACTACTTAATAAACTTAAGACTTTTTTTAAAACTAGCCAGGTAGAAAAACTACGCTCTCTTTCTCTTATTCGACACCTGCTAAAGTTTCGGTAGAAAAATAAAATGATCTGATGTCCCTTACAACAAGAGCGAGGCGCTTCAGCGGGATATCGACGCGGTGAATGCATGGAGCTTATCAAACAAACTTTTATTTAACCCTAAAAAATGTGAGGTTATGTCTTTTACGCGATCTCCCCAGCCACTGCTACATGAGTACTCGGTGGGTGATGTTGTTGTGGCGCGCGCACAGCAGGTTCGGGACTTACGCGTACTATTCGATGCGCGCCTCACATTCCACGAACAAGTACAGCAAGTGGTTAACGCGGCGCACCGCCGTTTAGGATTCGTGCTGCGCAACTCCACCTCCCTCACGCCCGCTGCCACTAATACCTTGTATGCGGCCTTGGTACGTAGCATGTTGGAAACTAACTCGGTCGTTTGGGCTCCTCATGAGGATAAATATGTTCTCATGATCGAACGTGTCCAAAAAAAGTTTCTGAGAAACATGTATAAGAAGGTTTTTAATTACTACCCCTACATGTACCCGACTCTCTTCATTCAGGGTCAATTAGGTTTCGAGTCTCTTGAATTAAGAAGGTCCTTAGCCCTAGCTAAATTTGTCTTGGGTATAATCCGAAATAAAATTGACTGCTCGACATTGGTTGAGCTATTTGTAAAGCTGTCTGTGCCGGACACTCATCTACTTTCGTATTTGCGGCCGCGGCCGCGCGGCCTGCTGGCGGCGCCGGCCGCACGCACCGTGCGCCACGAACATGCGCCGGCGGCGCGCGCACGTGCGCTGCTCGACGCGGTGCTCGCTGAGGCCCCGCACTGTGATCTCTTCCACTCCAACTTGGCATGTTTGATGAAAGAGTGTAAGAGAGTTTTTGAATTAAATAGTAGACTATCTTCTATAATGTAATATGTTTTTAATATGTAAAATTGTATAATTTTGACCATGACATAAAATATGATAATATGACATTTATAATTTGATTACCATTTATGTACTTGATTTTGATTTTTAATGTGATATTGACGATTTGGATACTTTTCTGTAATATCAGTATTTCTATGAAATAAATGAAATGAAATGAAAAAAAAAAAAAAAAAAAAAGAGACGCTCAGAGCATGTGGCATTTTACACTTCACTTTGGCATTAATTGCGATTGGTGTCGTTTTGCTTCTTCGATTCGTTTTTATTCCTCATTGTTTATTTTATTAGCTAGTTGTTTTTTTATAGAATTAAGTTCCTTTGCTAGACCTTGCCTACCTCTAACTTATTTATAAAAATAATTTTAATTCCTACGGGCAATAATTAAGACTGATTGGTTGTACCTACGTTGTAACTCTAAATTAACACGTTCAAGGACAATAAGTCACACCTGTTTGACACAAATAATTTGTATGAAAAATTTGGAGATGCTTTGGCATTTGTTGTAACATATGATCCTAAAGCCAGTATAAATCACAAAACTGCTCTCCAGGTCACTTCCCTCAGGACTGAACAAAATTTTATACATACAGGACTGGGACTGCCATAGCATCCGTGTCACTCACATTGACGACTGTTTTTTTATGTGTGTGACACAAGTCGTTAGTGTAAAATGTGACAGTTATAGTGAGCATCTTAAATATTAAATATATGAAGGCACTGTAATATCCCCTTTTCATATTTGCAAAAAGAGGTTCTTAAAACTCTTTGCAGTGTAGATGTGAATAAGGCCAGCGATTCTGACGATTATCCAGCCATAATCCTAAATAACTGTGCTCCTGAGTTGTCTCCCATGTTCACACGCCTACCTGTATATCGCCTCTCTCTCTCAAAAGCGTTATAAAGTCTTGGAAGCTTGCCAACGTGCAGCCCGTACCTAAAAAAGGTAGTCGTGCTGACTCATCCAACTATCGAACTATTGCAATCACTTCCATACACTTATGGAGCGTGTATTGAACACCCACCTCTTAACATACCTAGAAAACAATGACCTTCTGAGTGATCGCCAGTATGGCTTTCGCCAGTATCGGTCAACGAGAGATCTTCTAGTGTATGCTACGCATGTATGGGGTAAAGCCATAGAGAAGCACGGTGAAGCTCTTGCCGTATCTCTCGATATATCCAAAGCATTTGATAGGGTCTGGCATGCTAGTCTTATTGGTAAGCTTCCTTCCTACGGAATACCTACTGGTTTGTGCAACTGGATATCTTACATCCTGAGGGAACGGCTCATTCGAGTGTTCGTCGATGGCTGCTCATCTGACCTAATGGCTAATGATGCCGAGGTACGTCAGGGCTCAGTTCTATCCGCAACTTTGTTTTTCTGCATATTAACGATCTGCTGAAACCCGGTATATTTGAAGATATTTAAAGATATTGGTCTCGTGTTCAAGCTAGGGGTCTGAATATACTATCTCAGAGAAGGAGGTCATAGTTGAGTGCATGAACCTAACACTCAAGGCAGTCTCTGGCTGCGGTAATGCCAATCTTGTTAGGTTTATTGACCCTAAAACGCAAGCGTGTCACTTCACTGTGAAAAGGAGTCATTTTAGTCTAACTCCTACTTTCCGAGATGAATCTATCCGGATCTCCGACTATCTTGAGCTCCTTGGCGTAGATTTAACATCCGATCTGAATTTCGGTAGATACATTGAATCCAAGGCAAAAATGGCTGCCAAAAAGCTTGGTATCCTCTCGAAGGTAAGACTTTACTTCACCCAGAGCAGCTTCAAATATTATACCAAGCTCAAGTTGGGTCATGTATGGAGTACTGCTCTCACTAATGGGACAGATCGGCTCGTTACCAGCTATATGCCTTGGATTCCGATACCGACGCGCTATGAGACTCATTGGCGACGAGGAACTTGTATCAAACAGGCTCCAAAGCCTGGAGCATCGCCTAAGCCTCGAGTTGCCTGTCTATCTGTGTTCTACAGGATTCATTTCGGAGAGGGTGCCCTGAAGCTTCACGACCTCAAATTACATCCTCGTTTGCATCGGCACTTAGGACTTAGGTACCATCAGGTGAGGTGCAGCCAAACGTACTCAAATTTTTAATAAGAGAAAAAAGAAAACTGGCTGCGTTAGCATTTGTATCAGATATAGTTCGAAGAAGTTCGATGGAACGCTACAGCATCCGTGTCACAGTATGGCAAAAAAATCGGACGCTGTAACGTTACCGTCCATGAACGTGTTAAAGCGACGCAGGAACCTTTCTCGCAGGGATCTCGAATTTTCTCAGCAATTACGCAACATATGAAAGTTATTTTTTGTAACCTGATTCTTCATTTCAATGAATTTATTTTGTCAGTTGCAATTAAACGAATTGTTCACTTTTATAACAGAAAAAATATATCAAAAAACCTGTTTTAAAACAGAGATTTGCATTCTACACGCAAACCAGACCGATTTAATCCTCCAAATTTTCTTAGTCAATTTGTCTAAACACACAATTCAATATTTCAGTTGAATTTTTTAAAACTAATTGCACGTCTTTTTAATTGAAACGAAAAAACATTGAAAAAATGTAAAAGTGTAGTTATTTTTTTACACTTTACACGTAAAGAAAAAGACACAGACAACTGTTCCAATTAATGCGTCGCCTCCAATCAAAAACTAATATAATAACCAAGAAATTTATAAAACTGTGATTGCGATAAGATAAAGAAACTAGTAAGTAAGTACCTTGTTCTTAAGAAAAAATCTCAACTTTAAATGAATCTCATAAAGTTAGTAGTTAACATAGCTGGGTTGTCAAAATGTTAAAAACATTACTTTTGTAACGTCTTACAAACCTTATCCCTACTAATATTATAAATGCGAAAGTAACTCTGTCTGTCTGTTACGCTTTCCCGCAAAAACTACTGAACGGATTTGGCTGAAATTTGGTAGGTAGACAGATTAGGACCTGGATTAAGACATGGGCTACTTTTTGCCACGCTCGCGAGCCGCTTGCGCTTCCGCTTGGAACGCGGGTGAAGCCGCGGGAAACAGCTAGTGTTAAATAAATGAAAACGATAATATCTGATAGTAAAACGATAAAAACCTGATGTTTATTCATAATTTTAAACCAAATACTGACGTCCTATCTAACATAAAATATAAAACAAAGTTCTCACAGAGTGACCTATCTGTTTCAATTGAGTAGAAATAAATAAATATATACTTTATAGTTTTAATTCAACTACTGACTAAAAAGGTAAGCTAAATCCTATTTTTTTTTTTTTTTTTTGGAAAGGACAAGCTTGTTGTTGGCCATTGGGGCCTTTACAACTTCACCGGGCAGGGGAGGCGAGTACGGAAGGCACTCAACCTAGTGCAAAGCAAAAAGATGCAACTGCCTAAGGGCACCCAGGTGGGCACGGGCCTCGGCTTAGGTCGTTGCTTGGACGTGGGAGGATCGGAGAGAAGCGGCCTGGTATATGCCGGTAGCGCTGGTAAGCGCCAGAAGCGGGGGGACGCCGCCCTCGCCGGCGAGGGCAGAATGTCGGTGCAGTGTTTCTCTGTGGGTTAGGGGGCGGGGTCAGGGCAGCTACGGCTAGCGTGGTCGGGTCGTCGGGGTCAGTGAGTACATGTCTGGGGCGTCGGATTACGCGAATGGGGTTCGCGGGTAGCTCGTAAACGGCGGCGTTTACGAGTAGCGGGTTGGGGTGGTGTTCGGCAGACTTAAAGTATCGGATGGAGGCCTGCTTCAGGTATTGAGCTATGGTGGGGAGCTCTAAATCGCAATGGAGATTTTCATTCCGTAGAAACCACGGGCAGCCCGTGGCTCTACGCATGAAGCGATTTTGGATTAGCTAAATCCTATAGTAAAATGTAATCAATTTAGTAATAAAGTCAAAGCTAACTTAAGTACAGTAACATGATTGTAGCGCCAAACCGAAAAACGGTTGTCCTGGAAAAGCATCAATTGCTAGTTAGAACAGTTAGCGGGGAGGGTGACGACTTGTACCGCATTCTCAAGCTCGAAAACTGGAATCCGGAACGAAGCTATGATGTTTGGAAAATACGACGAAATGCTCCTAGAAAATGTAGGCAGTGCCCCTTCCTCTTTTGGATCGTCGTCGTGTTTTTTAAGGTCAAGTAATATAGAAGTCATTGGGTCAAGTATTTTGGAGTGTGGTTGTCTATGGTTCCGTTGTCTTGTTTTCAAGCTTAAAACATGAACTTATTATTATTTATGGTCAAAACTTCTTCCTCACAAATGTCAATTGCAGAGATGTTGTTGTTTTACACACTTTCGGCGGACGAGTAGAGAAAATGGACCTGAGGTCAGTATATATATTAGATCTAACATACAGTATGGACACTCCCTGCCGCTCTCTAGATTACGACCTCACCCCTTTTTCACCCCGATTGATACAGATTAGTTACAGTTTGGTTCTCGAACGTATGGGATTTCGCCGTGATTTAGTTTGATCCGTCATTTGTTTTTAGAAATGACATTTTATGACCATTTGTATGCAGTGTCCGGGGTGTGCCTGAGGTCAGTACAGATGAATGTTGACACAGCATCTCTGGCAAACATATTGCCAATGCTCGTGAAAGGATTAGGAGACCATATAATACAAAAGGTTTGTCACTCTCGCACAATTAAAACTTGCCATTTCACTTGGAAAACACAGTAGTAGCCACAAAAATGGAGTTTTTATTGAGTAAATTAGAAACCAAAAGAATAATAATAGTATCACAGTATTAAGATATGGCTTACAGTAGCGCAACGCCTTTGATGTTGCACGACGCGCCACCGGCGTAGGTACTAGCCAATACCAGCTTGTAGTCAGCCTGGCAAACTCCGCCGCCCGCTTCCCCACAAGTACCCTTCCGTTGCTCTGCGTAAGTACATTCGTTGCGCTACTGTAACCCGCTACATTATTATACTGTCACTTACATACGTATTTAATTTTTATGTTGATCGGTTTAGTAATAGGGTCTTGCCAGCACCCTTTGAGTACAGAACCTTAAAAATGATCGGTTAACACTCGTAAAAGCCTACCTTATCGTTACCGCCATGAACACACACACACACACAAACACACACATCATACTTTGAAAACCCTTTTTTTTCTCCACTTGTAATTTAGGTACTGTTAATAAGTTATTTTTCTCCTCTCTTTTTTATTTTATTTTTTTCCAACATTATATATGTGTGTTTGGTGGGAAGGAATCAATAAATGTCTTATGTCTTATACTATTATTTATATACGAAATGTAGATTATAATCTAGGTTTCAGTTACAGGAATATAAATATCTACGAGTGTAAACCATTTATGATTGCCTGACATTCCCCGCCAGAATGTCAACTCTGCCATCCTATACACTTAGTAAGGGTTGGTACGCTTCCGGAAATCCCCTGGGATCCTCTATCGCCGTAAAATATTGCCTCTAAATCCCGAGCTCTTACTGGAAACCACATAGGTATATCAGAAGCGGGATAGAGTAGTCACCGCAAACAACAAAATAATCCCAAAATAAAAACAAAACCTAATCTTCAAATGAAATTAAATCAACTTAAAACTTGTAAAAACTAGCTCTCATTATTACTTTTTACTGTTATTTATTGTTCATTATTACGTTGAGGTAGCCCTATAAAAACCTGTAATTCGGACCGGACTCCGCACCGTATCACCACACCACAGCTTTTGGTACGGAAACATGAAAAGTCAACGGGTACAACATTAATATTTGAATACTAGCTGTTTCGCCGTTTTGTTCAGTATAATGAGTAGAACTCCCAGTTAAAGAGACCTACACCAATTTTGTTACAACCTGTATATAGATATAAGACGAGGCCAGTAGTACCTACCTAAGTTTTATTATAAGTTAAAGTTACTAAATCTACACCCTCCATTACGCGCAGTTAGTTCGTGCCACACCCTGGACACTTCATACAACGGGCCAGAAATGCCATTTCAAAAAAGGAATGACGGAACAAACAAAATGGCGGCAAAATCCTATACGTTCGTCAACCAAACTGTAACCAATCTGAGTCAATCTGGGTAATGAGGGGGTGAGGTCGCAATCTAGAGAGCGGCAGGGAGTGTCCATACTGTATGTTAGTACTAATATATATACTTTGCTCGTGCCAAGCTATTGACTTGCGCTGGGTACCTGTAATGAAAAAAAGGTAAATATGGATGTCTACTTCGTTGTGCAATATGTGGTTCATTGATATCATATTCTCTGAATATTTATATGAGTTATTAAGACGCAATAAAGTTAGTTTTTAGGACCGCATAACTAAGTTTGTTTGTAAAGGATTTCTAAAAACTGTGCAAGTAAGGGACATCGTTATATTTTTCCAGTAATACTTACTTGAACTTCTTTCGACTGCAAATATTTCAGATTTTTCACTTGACAAATTTCGGAGATTTTTTTGGTATTTTTTTTTATCATAAGTCGAAATATAAGTGTCATGAAAAATAAAAAATCATTTTTTGGAACGTACAACTATGACTATTTCTTATGATATGGTGGGCCAATTAGAGCCTATTTGCAATGAAAACATTTCTTTATAATTTTTTTTCATTTACAATAAAGATAGACAAGTATTATTTAAGACTTTTGCTTATTATAAAAATAATTACATCTTATCTTTTATATTGATATTATGTTGAATGACACGTTGTTTTTAGTTATATAATATTGTGACAATTTAGTTATGTAATTTTTATCTTAAGGACTGTATTGATATGTTTTTATTACTGTATTATTGTTATTTTAAATTTATACGTCAAATGACAGATTATAGAATAGGACATAATTTTGACTTAACATGTTTTGTAACATATAATCACAAATAAAATAAATTTGAATTTGACTGTTCCAAACTTAAAGCCGGTAGCGTTAGTAGTTGCTGAGAAAAACAGGTATGACAGACAGAGAGAGCGAGTGACCGAGACCGAGAGACTGATGAACGAAGTCGCACCATGAGTAATGGTTCCTTTTTACCTTTTTGGTAAGGAACCCTAAAACTTCTAATTTTTAATACGCCCCACCCAATGTTACTCTCTTTTACCATCATGATTTATATTTCCTTGACATAAAGTTATACATCATCATCATATCAGCCGAAGGACGTCCACTGCTGGACATAGGCCGCCCCCTAGGATTTCCACGACGACCGGTACTGCGCTGCCCGCATCCAGCGGCTTCCCGCGACCTTCACCAGGTCATCGGTTCACTGAGTGGGAGGCCTGCCTACGCTACGTTTTCCGGTGCGCGGTCGCTACTCGAGAAATTTACTGCCCCAATGGCCATCTGTTCTACGAGCTATGTTCCCCGCCCACAGCCACTTAAGTTCAGCAATTCTGAGAGCTATGTCGGTTACTTTGATTCTCCTACGGATCTCCTCGTATCTGATTGGATCACGCAGAGAAAGTCCGAGCATAGCACGCTCCAATGCCCTTTGGGTGACCTTGAGCCTTCTTATGAGGCCCATAGTAAACGACCATGTCTGTTCCGTATGTCATCACTGGCAACACACAATGGTCACAGACCTTGGTCTAAAGACACTGTAATACATACAGTGTAAACTCTATAAAGCGACACTCACGGGATAGCGCATTTAGTGACGATATTGAGAGTTTTCGTTATACAGAGAGAAATTAGCGTCAAAGTCAACCAACTGGAGCCAGAAAATATTGATGTTTCAAAGAGTGAATCGTTATATCGAGTGACGTTTTACGGAGTTTACACTGTATTTGTTTATTTTTATTTTAATCTTACGTGGATTATTATTTTTATTAGTGACTTAATTAATCTCTTTTTCAAGTTTTATTGTTTTGTTATTTTTTTGTTTTCCGCCTCCGTAGCTCAGAGGCAAAGTTCACTGGCTTTACACAGGAGGTCGCGGGTTCAATTCCCGGTGGGGTCAATTGTAAGACTCGGTTTGGTTGGTGGTAGGGCATTTTCTTAGCCCGCCTGGCTAGTTACCACCATCTTATGTAAGTGCCAAATATCAATGTTGATATCATTGGTGTGTTCCGGCATGAAGATAAGATAGCCAGTTCCCCATTGCGTTGGGGAATCTTGGTAAGCCCGCTTCCATCTTCGGCAACATCGTCACTTACCACTAGGTGAGATGTTGTCAAGGGTTTACCAATTGTGAATTTTAAAAAAAAAAAACTTTTTGTGGACACTCGTTGCCTGAATTAAATTATTTTTATTTTATATCTTTTTTAAGTCTATGGCGCAGTGAAATAAAATAAAACTCACGTTTTTACCGGCGCGGCGGGCGAGCGGTGGGGTGAGCCGTGAATGTGTAAAACGTCTTATAAAATATGCCAGAAGTTGGCGATGCTGTGGAATTTAGATGCACAGGCATTTAAAAGGTTTTAAATCAATATGAGTCTTTCAATGGAGTTATAAAAGATGCAAATAAAATTTGGGACCCGTTAAGAGGACTGTGAATCCACAGAGAAAATTCGACTTTTCATACAAAAGGCGATTATAATTTTAACCCATTGAAAAAAAAAACGACGGGTTGCACTCCGGGAGTTCCGGCAGAAGTGAAAACTTGAATATTAACGTTGTGCATTTATATTACATTAAAAAGTTTATATCTCAGAAAAATCAACAAAAAATCAACTCCATCCGTCTTACGAATTTTCGATCAGGTCACGTGTCCTGACGCAAGTTTAACATTTTTTACCCATTCATAGAAAATAAGGGCAAATTGTAATTTCATGCTACTGATTTATTTTTATTAATTAATGACAATTTAATGAATTGATTTAATTAATTGCTTTTTTTTTGACATACATTGTTGTTGCTAACTTTATATTGTACGCCTGTTAAGGTATATCATAGTGAGCTTACCATACACAATAACATCTTATTTTATAACCTGTGATAAATGCAATAAATGATTTCTGATTTCTGATTTCTGATTACAAAACAAGTGCACAACGCCGCTAAAGAAGTTTTCACTACTCCATTCGTTTTACGAATTTTCGATCAGGTCACGTGTCCTGACGCGAGTTTAACATTTTTTACCCATTACAAAAAAAGTGCACAACGCCGCTAAAGAAGTTTACACTTCAAAAAAAAACTGTGAATCCACAGAGAAAATTCGACTTTTCATACAAAAGGCGATTACGATTTACACCCTTGAATGTTGACCTAATGTTGATTTTTGATACGTTGTCAGTCAGAACAAAAGCTAGACTTATTTATACGTTTCGTTTTTTAATTTACTGATTATAAATAAAAATGGCCGATATTAGTTTTGCATGAAAAAACGTGAACGACAATAAAATTAAACTTATTAATTTTATCGATTTTGAATTTTTTAGCCTAGCTTTTGTTCTGACTGACAACTTATCAAAAATTTATACAATTCGGTTAACATTCAAGAGCTGAAAATCGTTATCGCCGTTTCTATGAAAAGTCGCAACTTCACAATCCTCATAACTGCAGTTTTTTACATCACCAGAGGGTGCTCGGGGAATTATACATAATTCCTCATGAATCACCCCTTTATTGGTAAAATTGTATGAAAATCCGTATGGTAGGTAGTTTTTGAGTTTATCGCGTTCAGACAAATTTCATAAAATTTTATTTATTTGCAAAGAATAAGGTACCTGCAGTATGTTAGCAACATACGTTATATATTTAAACACATCACTTATTCAGCCATTGAATTATAAACAGACGAACAGACGGAGGCCTTTGTCCAGCTATGGACGTTTTCCCGCTGATATGATGATGATGAACAGACGGACAGACGCGGCGGCGAGGGGACTTTGTTTTATAATAAGTAAAATTCTGAACAATTTCTTTTTTACAATTTTATTAAATTGTATTTTTTAGTACTTCTTATCATTTTAGAACCTGAATAATACGATCGTGCGCTCAAAATACATAAAATTTGAACCTTATCCATAGGTACATACACTATGTGAATGTCACTAAAATCTTCAAATAACTTATTAACTTCTTTGTTTGTTAAAACTAGATCTTTAATAATTTTATTGAAATGTATCTTTTTTAAAATATTTTATACATTTATTGTTAATTTTCGAGATTAATTTATTAACTTACAAAATTAACTGGCAATATAAAATATAAAACATACAACGAAGTATGCCTCAGTCAAAAAGCCCGCCCAGAAACGCCCCTGACGCAACGGTACCCAAAACGCTGGCAGCGTTGCCACCACAGATAAGGAAAAAAATTGTTGCCACGCTGAATCAATTCAATTCAATTCAATTTTATTCCATTAACAAAATACTTTGTGTAGGAAAACAATATTAAAAAATTATCACACATAACGCAATATCACATTTCAATAAATCATAAAACAATCACAAAAGTATAAAATAACAATACAGTCACTTACTCTCACAAAACTCATCAATACTATTTAGCATTTTTCCTACAAAAAGCGCTTTAAAAGAAGAATCGCCAGAAAAATGCGCTATTACAATTAATTTACTTGAATTTTGTAAATGCGTTTTGTATATAAATATATATTTAATTAATTTTACCTGTAATTAACAATGATGCGAAAATAGAGTTAATTTAAAAAGAACATTTCCGTTAGGTTGGCTGCGAAAGGGAGATCGATCAACTGATTTGCAGACTTTGTATAGGATGACCACATTTTTTTTTGGTAATTTCAGCAAAGTCGTAAATACAAAAGTTGTTCAGTATGATGAGTAGCATCCCCATTTAACGGATCCTTCGCCAATTTCGTCACACACTCTATTGTTTGGACGCGGACAATAATTGGAACATTTCTTGCAGCAAAATAAAACAAAACCAAAGAAAAATACCTTAGTAATCAGTTTATTACGAAGTATTTTTAAAACATAAAATAAAATATATAAAACATAAATTAACAAAGAAGAGAGAGTTAATAGCTATCCCACGGGAACCACTTAAGAAATCGGGATAAAAAGTTGCCTATATAATAATCCAGGACCTAACCTATATGTGTGCCAAGTTTCATCCCTATCTGTCCAGTGGTTGAAGCGTGAAAGAGTAACAAACATCCATCCATACATACAAACTTTCACATTTATAATATTAAGTAGGATTTGTGATAATAATAATTTAAGTGTGTTACGTTTTCTAATCCTTGTGTTTTTTAAGGTCTTTATTTCATCTTTATATTATCTTATTCAACTGTAACGCACCGGAAAACGTAGTGAAGGTCGCGGGAAGCCGCTGGATGCGGGCAGCGCAGAACCGGTCGTCGTGACGATCCTTGGGGGAGGCCTATGTCCAGCAGTGGACGTCCTTCGGCTGATATAATGATGATGATGATTCAACTGTAAATAAATCGAAATACATGTGAACACGTCATTACCTAGCCACGCCCACTTCCGTACTTATACCTATGACGTGTCACAGGTGTTCTATTAAAACGCCAATTTAACCGACGTAAAAACGTAGGAGGTTCTCAAGTCCTATTTATTTTTCGCTTTTCAATTCCTTTCTTTTTCATCGGTTTAATTTTTTATAGAAAAGTTTTTTTAATAGAACATCTACCATACTTATCTAATATATAAAAATGAATCCCTATTTCCCTTGGTCACGGCATCACGCGTGAACGGCTGGACCGATTTCTCTAATTCTTTTTTTGTCGAGTTCGTTATTGTCAGGAGAAGGTTCTTATGAAGGGTAGGGTAGAGTAGTTTAGTGTAGTGTAGTGTAGGGTAGGGTAGTGTAGTGTAGGGTAGTGTAGTGTAGGGTAGTGTAGTGTAGGGTAGTGTAGTGTGGGGGTAGGGTAGGGTAGGGTAGGGAAGGGTAGGGTAGTGTAGTGTAGGGTAGTGTAGGGTAGGGTAGGGTAGTGTAGTGTAGTGTAGGGTAGTGTAGGGTTGTGTAGGGTAGTGTAGGGTAGGGTAGGGTAGTGTATTGTAGGGTAGGGTAGTATAGTGTAGTGTAAGGTGGAAAGTAGTTCGGCGGGACAGCTAGTTCTTAATAATAATAATAAATTTGGAAACGTGTTTGTTTGACCCAATGCAGCAACAGATCAAGCAACTTTCAAATATAGCTGAAGGGTTGGGAAGTTACACAGAATACTAATCATTCAGGCCCAATCTTGCACGAAATATTATCATCATCATAGCAGCCTACAAACGTCCACGGCTGGACAAAGGCCTCCACCATGGATTTCCATCCATCGGCTTCCCGCGATTTTCACCAGGTCGTCGGTCTACCGCGTGAGAGGCCTGCCTACGCTACGTTTTCCGGAGATCCGTAGAACCAAAGTAGCCAACACAGCTCCCTGAATCGCCCAACTTAAGTTGCAGTGCGCGGGGCACATAGCTCGTAGAACAGATGGCCGATGGGGCAGTAAAGTTCTCGATTGGCGACTGCGCACCAGAAAACGTAGTTAGGCTGGTCTCCCACGCGGAGGACCGACGACCTAGTGAAGATCGCTGGAGCCGCTGGATGCGGGCAGCACAGGCGTCGTGGAAATCCTTGTGGGCGGCCTTTGTCCAGCAGTGAACGTCTTTCGGCTGATATGATAAAGCTTTTATAAAACACAAAAAATATATGCAACCGCCTCCGTAGCGTAATGTTTATATTTCATTTGCTTCACACAAGGTGGTCGCGGCTTCGATTCCCGGCGGGGTCTTACTTTGTTAGGCTTGTTTTGGTTAGTGGTAGGGCATTTTATAAGCCCTCCTGGCTAGCTATCACCATCTTAAGTCTTGCCGCCAAACATCAATGTTAGTAGCATAGCTGTATTTCAGCTTGCAGATAAGATAGCCAGTTCCCCATTGCGTTGGAGAATCTTGGTAATCCCGCTTTCATTTGCGTCATCATCGTCACTAATTACCATCAGTCGAGATGATCCCAAGAGATTATTAGTTGTAGGTAGATAAAAAAATATTACTTAAGTACCTGCACAAATCTAAAATCACAATAAGTTAAAAAAAAAAACTAATTGGTTTTCAATTTCACCAGAATTTAATTAACAAAATCCAAACTCTCTTGCTCCGAGACTTTAGTAAATATTATTGTTTGCAGGAGGTCACTAAACAGATAAAATAATGTTCTTGAAAGGTCCTACAGATGTAACATGACCTCTTAAGGTTTTCTCTAGGACTTCAATAGGGGGTTCCGCACCAGGTGTCCCATAACGTAAAAACGGTAATACCAGCTCGTAGAACAGATGGCCGATGGGGCAGTAAAGTTCTCGAGTGGCGACCGCGCACCGGAAAACGTAGCGTAGGCAGGCCTACTAAAGATCGCGGGAAGCCGATGGATGCGGGCAGCGCAGGACCGGTCGTCGTGGAAATCCTTGGGGGAGGCCTTTGTCCAGCAGTGGACGATTTGTGGCTGATATGATGATGATGATGATGGTAATACCTAAGCGTTGATTTTGATGTGATTATAATAAGTAACCACCTCTGTGGCGTAATTGACCGAGAGAGCGCGGTCACTAAGCAAATAAAATAATGTTCTTAAAAAGACCTACAGTTGTCACGTGACCTCTAAGTTTTCCTCTAGGACTGCAATAGGGAATATGCAAGATTATTAAGGTTCCGCGCCAGATATCCAAAATCGTAAAATCGGTAATACGTAAGCGTTGATTTTGATGTAATTAAAGTAAGTAGCCACCTCCGTGGCGTAATTGACCGAGCGAGCGCGGTCACTAAATAATAATAATAATAATTCATTTATTGTCAGATTAAAAATCCATAGAGTACAAAATTCAAACATCACATTTACATAAATATTAAACCAAATCTGATTAAAAATTAATATTAAATTGATTTGCCAAAAAAGTTGTCAAATTCTATTTCTTTTTTTTCAAAATAATAATGTTGGTACATTAAAGTAAAATCAAAATACTTTATAGACACACACAAAAGAAATAAAATAATGTTCTTGATAAGTCCTACAGATGTTAAATGACCTCCTAAGGTTTTCTCTAGGACTGCACTAAGGAATACGCAAGATTATTAAGGTTCCGCACCAGGTATCCCAGATCGTAAAATCGAATGTTGATTTTGACGTGATCATAGTAAGTAGCCACCTCCGTAGCGTAATTGACCGAGCGAGCGCGGTCACTAAACAAATAAAATAAAGTTCTGAAAGACCTACAGATGTAAAATGACCTACTAAGGTTTTCTCTACGACTTCAATAAAGGTACCGCACCAGGTATCCCAGATCGTAAACACGGTAATACATAAGCGTTGATTTTGATGTGATTATTGTAAGTAAACACCTCCGTGGCGTAATTGACCGAGAGAGCGCAGTCACATAAAAAATAAAATAATGTTCTTGAAAAGTCTTACAGATGTTAAATGACCTCCTTCGGTTGTCTCTAGAACTTCAAAAGGGAATACGCAAAATTTCTAAGGTTTCGCGCCGAGTATTCCAAATCGTAAAATCGGTAATACATAATAGTTGATTTTCATGTGATTATAGTAAGTAATCACCTCCGTGGCGTAATTGGACGAGTGAGAGCGGTCACTAAAGAAATAAAATAATGTTCTAGAAAAGTCTTACAGATGTAATATTACCTCCTAAGGTTTTCTCTAGGACTGCAATACGAAGTACGTAAGATCATTAAGGTTCTACGCCAGGTATAGCAGAACGTAAAAACGATAATACATAAGTGCTGATTTTGATGTGAAAATCTTCTAAAACTATAAAAAGTTTTTATTCCTTTAAGCACTTCCGGAGTGGTTAGGTTTATTTTTATAGTGTGTATAGTGTGTGCAATAGAGAGTAACTATTTATCTTACGGCTATCTTATCATCATCATTCAAGTAAGTAAATGATATATTAGGTGCGTTCAAGGAAAGGTTGGACTAGCCAACTCTCTGCTTACTTAAATACATGTTTTAGTGCTAATACACTAGCCGTTCTCGACCACTCAGGAACTTCGTTATAGATCGGAAACCAGATACCGGCGTAACATCGTTTTCAGAATATTGAGTTACCGACCTCGGCAAGGGTTAAATTAATAGGACATAGCATACTTGAACGATGGAATCCTACTAATATTATAAACGCGAAAGTTTGTGTATGTAGATACCGTGGATCCAGCTAGAAACATCAGGAGCTGCAGCCAACACTACGAAGGATGGGCCTGTAACCAAACATATGAGATCAAAAATGATTTCCTACTAATATATAAACGAGAAAGTTTGTAAGGATGTATGGATGTATGTTTGTTACTCTTTCACGCAAATACTACTTAACGTATCTGAATGAATTCGGTAAGTAGACAGATTAGGACCTTTATTAACGTATAGGCTACATTTTTTGCATGCTTGCGAGTCGTTTGCGACTCGAGCACTGCGCAGCCTCGGAGATAGTCATAGAAACTATGTTCACGCGAGCGAAGCCGCTGGCAAAAGCTAGTAAATCAATGAAAAATCTGCCAAGTGCGAGCCGAACTCGCGCACCAAGTATCCCGTACCACTGCAAGTTTCTAGACGAGACATAATATTTATTTCAATTAAGAAACATCAACAAGAACGACATAAACCACCAGATAAGGGACCTCAGGGACCTTCAGATATCGATTTTGGAAGTAATCGGTCCAGTAACTAAAAATTTCAGAATTGCGGCCATTTTTTTCAACAACGGATTATAGTATGTATGTCATATTCGTAAAAAAAACACCCCAATAATACCTATAAAATTAATAATTTTTAATAATTTTCAAAAATTGTGAACCGAAATAAATCAAAAGTTAATAATTAGCCGTGCATGAAAGATTGATAATAAAAGTGCAACGTAACTACCCTCATTGAATGGGCCCACCGCACCATACAAACAACAGACAATGGTCTAGTGGGCCCTACCCGCCCCGCAGCCCCCGCACGATTGCGCTGTCTGACGCCCTTCGTCGGACGACTGTATGGATTCTTAGACTGTGGTAGTAGTGCTTAGACGTAGTGGATGTTGTAACAGCCTCATTGCAGATCATGCCGGTATAAGCTTAATTTGATGTAGCTTCGGTTGACATTTGCAAAGTAATACCACATTTTAAGAATCCATACAGTCGTCCGACGGAGGGCGTCAGACAGCGCAATCGTGCTGCGGCTACGGGGCGGGTAGGGCCCACTAGACCATTGTCTGTTGTTTGTATGGTGCGGTGGGCCCATTCATTGAGGGTCGTTACGTTGAATTTTTATTATCAATCATTCATGCACGGCTAATTATTATCTTTTGATTTATTTCGGTTCATTTTTTTTATTATTAAATATAATTTAAATAAATATTAAAACATTCTGATAATATTTTTTTAATAAATTTCAAATTAATATTTTAGCTACAACTATTTTTTAATAAATTTAAAATAATTAAAAAAATAACTGTAACAGAGTTTTAATAATTTATTATATAAATATAATACTTATATAAAAATTATCGATATTTTTAAAAATTAAAATTTTGTGTGAGTAAGACGACATCTCACTCTCATCTCATCATCATCTCATCATGGTAAGTGACGATGTAGTCGAGGATGGTACACGCAAAATCATATAATGCCTAGTCACTCTCGCCTTGAAGATCCTGATATGGATCATTTTATAGGTATTATTGCGGTGTTTTTTTTCGAATATGACATACATAATATAATCCGTTGTTGAAAAAAATGGCCGCCATTTTGAACTTTTTAGTTACTGGACCGATTGCTTCCAAAAACGATATCTGGGGGTCCCTGAGGTCCCTTATCACGAATCCGTTGTCAGAATTAAAAAAGGGCCGCCATTTTGAACGTTTTAGTTACTGTGCCGATTGCTTCAAAAATCGATATCTGGAGGTCCCTGAGGTCCCTTATCACGAATCCCTTGTCAGAATTGAAAAATGGCCGTCGATTTTTGAAGCAATTTGTCCAGCGACTAAAAAGTTCAAAATGGCAGCCTTTTTTTATTCTCACAACGTATTCTTGATTTGGGACTTTAGAGACCCCCAGATATCGATTTTGGAAGCAATCGGTCTAGTAACTAAAAATTTCAAAATGGTGGCCACTTTTTTCAATTCTGAAAACGGATTCGTCATAAGGGTCCTGAGGGACCCCCAGATATCGATTTTATAAGTAATCGGTCCTGTAACTAAAAATTTCAAAATGGCGGCCGCTTTTTCAAGTCGGGCAACGGATTCGTGTTTAGTGACCTCAGGAGACTTCAGATATCTATTTTGGAAGCAATCGGTTCAATATCTAAACAAATCAAAATGGCCGCCATTTTTTGATTCTGACAACGGATTCTTGATCAGAGATCTAAGGAACCTTCAAATATCGATTTTACACTATTGAAGTAATTTTTCTACGTAATGGCATTTTCTTTCATTTAATTGTCAAGTATTGTGACAACCCTTGGTACTGTGATCAGTGACTCGTGAAATCGGTGATGATGCGATTATTATAGGCGTTGGACGACTGTATGGATTCTCAGACTGTGGTATTACGATATTGTTTACAGAAACGCAACGCCTTTGATGTCGCACGATGCGCCACCGACATAGGTACTAGGCCATACTAGCCTGTGCCCTGCCGCCCGCTGCCCCGCAAGTACCCTTCCGTTGCTCTGCGTAAGTACATTCATTGCGCTATTGTAAGCCCGCTATATTGTAATACTGTGAAATATGTACCGACACGCATTTAGTTAAGTAAAAACTGTACGTGACTTAGCACCTTAACATGCAGGATGGAATACTTCCGCAGCGAGCGAGGTATATAAGCACTTATATGATAAATAGTTTAAACTAGCATAGCATCTCTATTCTGAAGGCGCTATCCAGTCCGACTCTTGCGCTAGCGATAACGTGACGAGCTATATGTTTACGTAATAATACGTTAAGTACCTCTGCGACCGAGCAACTATTTAGTAATCTGTGACCGAGCTTTGTTCGGGGCATGGTACCCGGAGCCGTTAAAAAAATTAAAAATACGCTACTTAGGATAAACTTTGCGCGGCATATCATCAGTGCGAACATCTCGGAAAATGGCGTTTTCTCAGAGATGAGACCTATCAAAATCGATTTTTTGCCCCCAAAAATCCCCATATATCCCCTTTCTCAACCAAATCGTTGGAACCGTTTCCGAGATTCAGATTATATATATACACTAGCTGTTTCCCGCGGCTTCGCCCGTTCAGATCCCGGTGAAAAATTTCCTATATCTATTCTCAGATCTACCGAATATACACAAAAAATTTCATGGAAATCCGTCCCGCCGTTTCGGAGGAGTATGGCAACTAACACTGTGACACAAGAATTTTATATTTATAAAAGAGGAGATAAATACAAGAATTGTGTTTAAAGGTATTAGATAATATGTCTGCTGGCATTGTACTTTTTAAGATCTGTATATTTATGACTTAAGTATTCTTGCAAATAAATTATTCTGATTCTGATTCTGAGAGCCAGAGGTAGTATGGAAGAGGGAAGTCAGAAGTCAGAATTTTCATAAAGAGTAAAGATATTACGAGTATAACGTCAAACAACTTTGTAAGGCCATAGAACCAGTAAACCTTTTCCTAGTTATGAAGTAGAAAATAATAAAACCAACACAGCACTTAGAGCACTATGTGTGCCTTACATTCCGGTCGTAAATAAACACAGCACTTGGATGTTATCTGTCACTCGCTTATCGCTGGCTGTGGCTGTGGAATGTGTGCCTTACAGTCCGGTACTAAACAAACACAGCACTTGATGTTGTCTGTCACTCGCTTATCGCTGGCTGTGGCTGTGGAATGTGTGCCTTACAATCCGGTACTAAACAAACACAGCACTTGATGTTGTCTGTCACTCGCTTATCGCTGGCTGTGGCTGTGGAATGTGTGCCTTACATTCCGGTACTAAATAAACACAACACTTAGATGTCGTCTGTCACTCGCTTATCGCTGGCTGTGGCTGTGGGATGTGTGCCTTACATTCCGGTAGTAAACCTACACGGCACTTAGATGTTGTCTGTCACTCGCTTATCGCTGGTTGTGGCTGTGGGATGTGTGCCTTACATTCCGGTAGTAAACCTACATGGCACTTAGATGTCGTCTGTCACTCGCTTATCGCTGGCTGTGGCTGTGGGATGTGTGCCTTACATTCCGGTAGTAAACCTACACGGCACTTAGATGTTGTCTGTCACTCGCTTAGCACTGGCTGTGGCTGTGGGATGTGTGCCGTATATTCCGGTAGTAAACAAACACAGCACTTCATGTTTCTGTCACTCGTTTATCGCTGGCTGTGGCTGTGGGATGTGTGCCTTACATTCCGGTAGTAAACCTACACGGCACTTAGATGTTGTCTGTCACTCGCTTAGCACTGGCTGTGGCTGTGGGATGTGTGCCGTATATTCCGGTAGTAAACAAACACAGCACTTCATGTTTCTGTCACTCGTTTATCGCTGGCTGTGGCTGTGGGATGTGTGCCTTACATTCCGGTAGTAAACCAACACATAACTTAGATGTTTTCTGTCTCTCGCTTATCGCTGGCTGTGGCTGTGGGATGTGTGCCTTATATTCCGGTAGTAAAAAAACACAGCACTTGATTTTTCTGTCACTCGCTTATCGCTTGCTGTGGCTGTGGGATGTGTGCCTTACATTCCGGTAGTAAACAAACACAGCACTTAGCGTTTTCTTCGTGGAATACATAATACTAATAAGATAGTCTCTCTGGATTCTAACAAAGCAAAGTAGCTTTAAGTTATGAAGGTTGATGATATTAGTAGATAGTGTTAAGGTTGTTTATAACCAACTTAAAAAGGTGGATTATGTATTTTTTCACTGATTTCTCCACTAATTGTTTCCCGATTCCTATAATTTGGAGATCTTCAAGGCAAGAGTGAATAGGAATTATTTGAGTTTGCGTGTACCATCCTCGACTGCATCATCACTTCCCATTAGATGAGTTGCAGGCAAACGCACTCAATTAAGAAAAAAACTAATCGTGTACCAATTTTTTAAAATATTTTTTTAGTTGATTTTTAGGTTCATAGTAGTCTCTTATACTTTTTATCAAAATCGGTTTGGCAGTTTTTAAGAAAAAAAAAATTGATGTCGGTTATTTTTGAAAGCTTTTATTTAACTTGCAATGTTTGTTTGTATGTATGTATATTTGTTTAGTTCAAATCTTGCGATCGATTTGAGAACAATTTCCAGGGGTCCCATTAATCTGAAATTTGAATGAAGCCGTATTCCCGGTGACAATAGATCCTTTTGATATTTTGAAGTTGCTTTGATGATGAAATTTGGAGATGGAATCATAGTCCCAGAATCTTCCTTATTTTTTAGTAATTAACTACGAATGAAGAAAAAAATACTCGATTACGGAAACGGCAAAAAAAAATTCTTGATTGTTAATTAATTACGAAGCAATGAAAAATAATTCTGCTTTCGAAGCCAATTACGAAACCGCAATTATGAAAACGGACTAAACGTTATTTTCATTAGAATCGTAGGAAATACAGACTTTATTGAATTTGGAACCGTGTATTTTTCATATTTATTTGATAATTTGGCTTTTCTAACATAAAAACTCTTTTCAAATAATAGCTTGTATCAAAAAGCTTTTAGTTTTAGGATTATTTTTTTAAAATTTGGAACCGTGTATTTACATTCATTTGAGCATTCAGCTTTTGAGCATAAAAACTTTTTTTAAATAAAATCATGTAACCAAAATCTCTTTTTCGAAAATTATTTATATGTTTAGAGTTGTCACAGTAGGCATGATGGCTGCTAGTCATTTAAATTACTTTTTGACAACTTGTAGGTAACATACATAGAAAATGCCTCGGTGGCTCAACCGGTAACGACTCGGTTCTACTAACCAGAGGTACCGGGTTCAAATCCGGACGACCAATGTACCAATGAGTTTTTAAAACTTACGTACATATACTTACCAATTGCTTTAACGGTGAAGGAAAACATCGTGAGGAAAACTGCACAGCCTGCGAAGAAACTCGAAGGTTGTGTGTGAAGTCGACCAACCCGCACTGTGCCCGCGTGGTCGACTAAGGCCTGATCGCCCTAATTCAGGGTAGGCTCGAGCCCCTCGGTGGGGACGTATATGAGCTGATATGATGAGGTAACATTCATTTTCTGTCTATTACATGCAGCGCCATGAAAAAAATAACCAACTTTTTATTCATGTAAGGGAGGTACACTAAAAAATTTTTTTTAAAGATTTTATTGTACTACTTTGTCGGCGTAATTAATATTTATAACCATGCCAAATCGCTAAACTAAGCCACGGACAGACAGACAGATATGGCGCAACTATAAGGGTTCCTTGTTGACTTCGGAACCCTAAAAAAACGGGCTAGGTCAGAACCGCACACATAGGGTTTCGAACCATCATATTAGATGGCGCTAGTTTCTTCAAGTTGCAAAAAACCACGTTTTTTGTATGGAGACTTTAACTTTTTCTAATTTTTTGTATTTTTTGTTATAGCGGCAACAAAAATACATCATCTATGAAAATTTTAACTGTCCAGCTATCACGGTTCATGAAATACAGCCTGGTGACAGACGGAAAATTATAAAAACATAAAAATCTAAACTTAAAAAAATATGAAAAAACAAACACAATATAAAAAAAGGAACTATAGCGGTACAATTTAGGGGGTCTTATCGCTCAAAGCGATTTCTTCCAGACAAGATAAGACCTTTGGGTACGGAACACTAAAAATCTTTAAAATCTTTTGTTAGTCGATTTTTTAAAATCGCAACGGAGCAACGGATTTTTGTGATTTTTCGCACAGAGATGGTTGAGGGGGTTGGAAATGACATAGACTATAAATAAGCACAGTCCAATATAGTTCCCGAGGGATCTGGGAAAAACTTGTAGCTCGCGCATCACTCACTATAAAAACGATGCCCACGCGGGCGAAGACAGGGGCAAAACCTAGTAAACTACAAAACAAAAATAAGTAAAATAAGGTCTTGTGCAACGTGGAGTATCTTAAATTTTATTTATCCTAGACACACACACACTGTGTTCGCCGCTTCCTTGAGAATTTGCGGTTCTCATAATTCTCATTCGTGTTTTCTCGTGTGAATTTTAGAAGAAAGATAGTGAAAATGCACACAGACGTTTTGTCGTGGAACACTTTTGCAGAATATAAGTTTGTATTTTTGGCTTGGGCTGTAGTTCTTAAACTTTAATGCAAGGTTTACAGTAACTTGCCGTGTTATTTACTCTGTTACTTAGTACAATATACAGAGTGTAAAAAAAATGGTGTAGGACCTGTTCAATGGGGATTCTACTCATCATACTGAAACAAAGGAACATCAAAGTAACCCATAGTCAATTTGCAAAAAAAAAATTGGACCCTCCATACAAAATTACACAAATTTGGTCGATGAGCTGATCGCTTAGAGTTCAAATTTTTTTGCGATTTCAGCAAACTTGTAGAACAAAAGTTGTTTAGTATGATGAGTAGAAGCCCCAGTTAACGGGACCTAAGGTCCAGCGAGGCTATTGTAACTACCGGGAAAATGTAACTAATCTAAATAGTTTTCATTACAACAGCTATCCTAAGATAGTGACATCTAAGAACGATAGGTGAACTAATAATCTTTGCAAAAAATAATAGATGGAGCTAGAATCGCGTTAACTGTTCTGTCTACAGTGCCATCTAATATCCGCCATTTTTATGTTGGTATTGACAAAACGACCGCTGGCAGAATTTAAATCGAAAAAATAATTTAATACTTAGTTTCTCTACTTGTGTCTTGAGTGGAGAGCAGATTTTATACAAGGTAAGTCCTTTTTATGATTTGTTTCACGAAAATGCTGCATTTAATATGTAATTTAGGTACAGATACATTAGCCTCTCGAAATCGCGTTGAGTGGCTATTGTGACTTTTAGGTTAGCTACAATTACCCCATAAATTTTGTATGAAATTGACTAAAGCTAGTGCTGACCCCGTGGTCGATGTTTTAGTAGGATATGGTAATGACATTTTGTACTATTATAGCTGATTTCTGAGTCATCCGGCCGCTGGCGCTGGTCACACGCGCGCGTTTTAAAATGAACTAAATAGTTAAAAAATACACTTCACTTACTACAACTAAACACACAATACACTACGCAGACACACACACACACACTTTCTACTACTATACTTTGGTACATCTCTTTATTTTAAAATAAATGAGTCAATAAATTTTAATGTGTTTTAGATGGTGCGCAACTATAAAAGAAAAAAAGAAACGCAATACACCCAAGACCAACTTCTTAGAGCTGTTGAAGAAGTGCGAAGTAAGAAAATTAATAGCTACAGCGCTGCTGAAAAATACGGGATCCCAAGATCCACTATTATTGCTAGAGTATACGGTACCCGAGGAGCTAAAATGCCTAGAGCTGGAAGGCCTGGTGTGTTTCCAATTGAAACGGAGAAAAAAATTGCTTCCTATATTCATATCCTTGAGAAATGTGGATATCCATATACAAAAAAAGAAATAATTGCTATGATTTCTGAATATATTCGACGTAACGGAATTGTAACTCCCTTTACAAACGACATTCCCGGAAAAGAGTGGT
This sequence comes from Coleophora flavipennella, assembly GCA_947284805.1. Lineage (NCBI taxonomy): Eukaryota > Metazoa > Arthropoda > Insecta > Lepidoptera > Coleophoridae > Coleophora > Coleophora flavipennella. The sequence goes on along the minus strand of OX369259.1, from coordinate 11,856,195 downwards.
TTCTAGCTTTCCGTAAAAGACATAAACTGTCGTACAAAAAGCCACAGTCTGTTGAAATGGCACGAAAAAAGGCCTGTAACCCTTTTATTGTGTATGAATATTTTGATATACTTGAAAAAGTCACACAAGAGTTGGAGCTTACGGATAAACCCGATCAAATTTTTAATCTTGATGAGACAAGCTTTTGTTCCGACCCATCTAAAAGCAAAATAGTTGGATTAACTGGATACAAATCTACCAGAACAACAAGCGGCCCTGGACGTGAAAATACAACGGTTTTGCTTGCTGCTAGTGCCAGTGGTGTAAAGGTACCACCATTAATAATATTTCAGGGAAAATACCTCTGGAATGAGTGGATGTACCAAAATGAAAAAGTAAATACTGCCTATGCAGTAAACCAAAAGGGATGGATGGAGACGTCCATTTTTGAAAAATATTTAAAAGATGTTTTCATACCAGCAATTGGTGACATAAGACGTGTGTTACTTATTTACGACGGTCATTCAACCCACGTTGATTTGAACGTGGTGGAACTAGCAGCATCTAACGGGATTACCGTTTTAAAATTACCACCACATTCATCACACGTGCTGCAGCCTTTAGACTGCAGCACGATGAAGCCTATGAAAGACAAATGGGAAGATGCGCTTGTTAAGTGGCAGCGGTTACACGTCGGAATGAAATTACCGAAGGCAGAGTTTGCACGCATTATTACCGAAATTTGGGATTTACTCAATCCCGTTATATTACAAAACGGGTTTAAAAGAACTGGAATTTTCCCTGTTGATCGGCTCGCGATCGATAAAAAAAAGTTTGATTCCTTGTCATGGCAGAAATGGGAGCAACATATTAACCAACAGCACACCTGTGCTAATATCTCCAATACTGAAAATTGTCTTGACGAAGAATGTACCCAAAATATTCCACTCAACCACGTTAAACCATGTCAAGGACAAATTCAATTTCCGGAACAGTTCAATGGTACTTTTCCTGATTCTTATATTGAAAGATCCATCCAAGATGAAGCACAAAAATGTGATCTCCAATCGCCTGGCCAAGAAGTATCAAGTCTTTTGAGCTTGGTGATTAATACATTTAATTCATGTATCAATGTAAACAAAGATTCTCATACAAAAAACACGGCGAGTGTTAAACCTGCGATTTCCTTGATATTGAACGAACCAAATGATGATGCAAAAAGCAGTAATAACAAGACTATTCGTATATTAGGGAAAGATTTTGGCGCTTACAAATTACCATTACTGAATAAACCTACAACTGGTCAAATACCGGCATCTTCTCTAAAAATACTATCTAATGAAGTGGTCAGAAAAGTTCCATTTTCTCATGATTTTCAACAAGATGAACCAAATATATCCTTCGAACAGTTGATTCTGCAGTCCATTTCACGAAATGATATACCTAAGAAAACTAAAAAACGGATAAATACTAAAGGTGCCGAAGTATTAACATACAAAGCCACCATAGACCGCATTAAAAAGGAGAAAAACGAAAAGATTCCAAAGAAACAGAAGAAAATTCAAGCATCTAAAAAAGATGTAGAATGTGATAAAGAAAACGAAGAAAGGGAGATAAAGAAAAAGATGGTGTCTATAAATAAAAAATTAACAAAAAGACAAAACTCTAAAAGAAAAAAAGGCACTCAACGAAAAGCATTGACAAAAAGAAAACCGAAACGATATGACAGTTAATCCAGTTCAGACTCCCTACCTTCAAATTGTTCTTTTGAATTAGCTGCCTCAGACTGTTCATATTATGAAACACTTGATGAATGCTTACAAAAAGAGACAGAATTTGAAGTTGATTGCCACGAACCTGAACAAAATGAAAATTTGGAGCCAGAATTTGGTTTTCATGAGATTGAATATGACACTATCATAGAACAAAAATCTAAAGAAAATGACTGGGCTGTAGTCCAATTTTGTACGAAAAAGAGCAAGAAGCATTTTGTTGGTAAAGTTGTGTCTTTGGATGATGCAAAATGCCCCACAGTGAAATTCACAAGAAAAGTTAAAAATTCAAAATCTAAGACGGGCACTGCGTTTAGCTATCTAATTGTAGATGACATTAGTGTTATTAAACACTTAGACGACGTAATATTGGTGTTGCCTGAGCCTAAAATTACTCGACGTGGTCAATTGATATTTAATTTTAATTTTAGTGATTTTAATGTTCAATAAAAGGCTAAAGATTCACGTCAATATATGACTTAGCCAATATCATTAGATATTATGTGCAAATATTCACAAATAAACATGTTTTCTTAAACAAACATTAGATTCTTAAACAAACATAATTTGGTACTTAGTTGCTTCATAAATATTGAGTCAGCTATTTCGGACAATTAATGTTTATTTGTAAAACATTTAACTCTAATTCTAAAATGACTATAAGTTCCTTGTTAAAGGCAGGTCTGACTTAAAAATATTTTTACTATGAGTATTTTATAGAAGACTAGGCAATACGTTGCGGTTTTTCTTTTAGACAAGATGTTGTAGGTTTTTACTTTGTTGACTTACAGTCAAGTAACATCTTTATTGTATTTCTTTTTGTGCTATAATAAAAAGTATTTAAAAAATTTCTCATTTTTCCTTATATCTTCCTTACTAAAAGTCATTGAGCAATCATGTTATTTCATTCACTTATCAACCTTAAAAATCATAGGATTCTGTTGCTTATTCATTTCTATGCATAAAAAAATAAAAATAAGCATTGTACAGTGAACAAAATATACCATTCTTAAATTAACCTGTAATAATATATTGCATATAGCAATACCATAGACTAGGAATGAAGAAGAGGATATAATATTTTTCTCGATAACTTCACCCTATCCCATCACTATTGTCTATGAAAAAAGTTGCATTAGCCCCTTTAAATTTTTGAGTACAGTTTTCTGTAAATTAAACCATCCTGCCATGGTATAAGGTCCATAACCAGAAAAGAAGTATTAGAATGTATCTTAAATCAATTTAGACTTTGAGCTATATAATTATACGTCACAATTTTCAACTTCAGTTGCATTTACCTCGGCAAGGGTTTATTGCAACTATTTTAGACACTGTTGGGGAAAAACTAGAATTTAAGCTAAATTAAATACTGTTGTGTCTTTTTGATACTTGAGTTGTAATAACTGTTGTATGTTACTTATTTTTAGTTTTTTTATTTATCCAAGATTCTTACAGTCAATGATAGAGCAGTTGCAGTTTTTGATCTCATATTTTTTAGTTACAATAGCCTCGCTGGACCTTACACCAATTTTGTTACTCCCTGTATATACTTTGCTATTACTTTGGGACAAATTTTGTAAGCTACATAAGAACCACTTCCCTGTTTCAGATTGAGCTGAATTATTGCATAACGTACGTAAGTTTGGAGAACAACGCACGGTTAGCTAAGTGAAGTCATTCTAAATCCAACATGTCGATCTCCCTAACATGGCGGATAATTTATTATTTTATGCATTCCCATGTTATGGATATCAAATAAAAGGATATTGTTATAAGAATACGAAATCATTAAAATTCTTTTAAAATTGAAATTTTATTATGATCGTATCAGCCCAAAAATGTCCACTGCTGGACAAAGGCCTCCCCCAAGGATTTCCACGACGACCGGTCCTGCGCTGTCCGCATTCAGTGGCTTCCCGCGATCTTCACCAGGTCGTCGGTCCACTGCGGGGGAGGCCTGCCTACGCTACGTTTTCCGGTGCGCGGTCATCACTTGAGAACTTTACTGCCCCAACGGCCATCTGTTCTACGGGCTATGTGCCCTGCCCACTGCCACTTCAGTTTAGCGATTCTGTGAGCTATGTTGGTTAGTTTGGTTCTCCTGCGGATCTCCTCATTTGTGATTCGATCGCTTAAAATGAACATGGACAAGACGAAAATAATGTTAAATGTCCGTGTCGCACCCACCCCTCTAAAGGTTGGAGACTCTACACTGGAAGTTGTTGACGAATATGTATACCTGGAACAAACAGTACAGCTACGTAGGTCCAACTTCAAGAAAGAGAGATCAATCTACGAATCCAACTCGGCTGGGGAGCGTTCGGAAAAATTGAAAATTGTACCTAAATTATTCCAGGTTTTTCGAAAATCTTTAAATTCGCAATTCAATTTGATTATTCAGTTTGCTATTGGTGAGCTGACTTTGTTTGTTAGACACATTAAAAACGAATACTGTAGGTTGTAGGTCCCTCTCTTTTACCCGACTGCTCCAAAAAGAGGGTAATATTTTTGGGGTGTATAAGTCGCCGGGACATTGTCAAAACCGCGACATTACAATCTCACTACCCTAAATTCAGTTAGATTATAAATATGACGGTAAATTGTCAATCGGCTTAAAATTTCACGGTCCATTATTATATCTCCGAATAAAACCGATGATTTCTTCTTCTGCTGAGCATTCTGCTACCCAGGGGAGGGTCTTTGACAGTTTAATCAATCAAACCTGACCGAACCTAACATCGCTCGCTTCGCCCGCTCATTTATTTAATGTTATTCACTTCGCTGAGTGTAATTGTAATGTCACTAGTGAGATTACGATGAAACTAGTGAAATTGTAAGCAGTATGTTACGGTTCACAATCTTTCGACAGTTCACAATCTCGCGAAATAGATCCCGTTAGATTACAATTTACGATGACATATATATTAAAGGAAGCCGCTTGATGCGGGCAGCGTAGGACCGGTTGACGAGGAAATCCTTGGGGGAGGCCCAGCGAGCTTTACATACTTCGATGGGGAGGCGTTTTGTGTACCAGTTGGCGTCTTTCGGCTAATATGATGATGATGATGATGTATTTACTTAAATACATAGGTACTTACCTATACAGGGTGTAACAAAATTGGTGTTGGTCCCGTTGGTGGGGGTTCTACTCATGATACTGAAAAACTTTCTCCAAGGAACCCAATAGTCATTACACAAAAAAAAAATTTGGACCCTCCATACTAAAATGCACAAATACCGGTCAATCAGCTGATCGATTTGTATGAAGAGTAAAATCATTTTTTTACGTTTTCAGCAAAGTCGTAGATCAAAAGTTGTTCAGTATGTTAAGTAGAAACACCCGTTAACGGGACCTACATCAATTTTGTTATACCCTTTATATGACATTGAGTGATTTCTGCGTGCTGTTGGCCCACAAGCTGCCGGTGTAGAATGTCTGACAGTAGCACGAAACAGCGTTATTTTAGCGTCCGTGCTATACGATATGATGATGTTACCTATAGAAATGTGTTATAAAAGAAATTCAGAATTTTTATTAAAAAACTGAATGTTCTTTTTAAAAGAAAGCTGTATTTTTTATCACTTTCATTAATAGGAAAACTTTTAAATAACAGTTCTAGTCCTTCTCGTCTGTCGCACCAAGTTTCCAAATAGAAACTGCTTGCTTAATTGAAATAACTTCGACAAAAGAAAACTAAAATTTAGTTTTCACAGTCAGAATCTTAATGATGAAATAAATGGTACTGTTGTTGAAAATAATTTTACAATTTAAGTCGCAGCCTCAGGTCGTAAGTGGACTTTCTTAGGGAGTAATGGTCGACCAACTTAAGACGTGCAGTTGGATTTGTAAAAGTTCATATATGTTCTATCATCAACTGTAAATATAGTTTTGTTTTTAAAATATATATTTATTTTTTGAAAACACCACGGATCCCTAATTATTGACCAATAAAAATTGACCGGCTTAGTAATAGGCCTATTACTAAGCCTGCGCTGTCTGTCCGTCTGTCAGCGGGCCACTTAAGAGCTTAAAAGCTTTCTTGTTATTTTCATGAACCATAATAGGTGGAAAGATGAATTTTATACAGAATGTGTATTTCTGCCCCTATAACAAAAAATACGAAAAATTAGAAAAATTGAATAAGATCTTATTCATCTCAAGGGGGGTCTCCATACATTAAACATATTTTTCATAGATATTTTAGATATCTTAGATAATTTAGATTAACTCTATCGTAAAGACGGTAATACACACAAGCGTGAAACTTGCTTTTAATTTAGTACTCATCATCGTCATCATCATAACAGCCGAAAAACGTCCACTGCTGGACAAAGGCCTCCCCCAAGGTTATCCACGACGAACGGTCTTACGCTGCCAGCATCCATCGGCTTCCCGCGATCTTCACCAGATCGTCGGTCCACCGCGTGGTCGCCACTCGAGAACTTAACTGCCCCAACGGTCATCTGTTCTCCGAGCTATGTGCCCTGCCCACTGCCACTTAAGTTCAACGATTCTGTGAGCTATGTCAGTTACTTTGGTTCTCCTGCAGATCTCCTCGTTCCTGATTTCATTTCATTTTATTTATTTATCGTTTGCAATCATGTACAAAAATAAGGTCTTAAAATAATGTAAATATAGCATGGTACATGGGCCCTGCTAGGGCATGGCTAACAGGATAGGTAAATTGTAATAATGTACAGAAAAATGAGGAGAGACCAGAAGTTAGTTACGAGATAAATGGTTAAATGGTTTTACATGGATATTTTCAATAAAAAAAAATATATATAAAATTTTACTTTAATGTTTTATCGCCAAAAAATTATTTTATACTATAGTAACATTTAGATATTAATAGGTTTTTTAGGTTGTTGTAAATTTTTTTAGTATTTCCTTCCGATTTTAAAGTTTTTGGGAGTTTGACACTACGATTGGCACAACTATAATTGCTGGTTTTGTAGATTTCCAATATTGGTGTAGGCTGTACTAACAGGTGATGTCGACGCGTACTACTACATTATTCTTAATTGCTTAAATTTTAATGGACATAGCTAGCGATTTCAAGTATATATAATTATATTATATACAATGGAGCGGGAGGATATTTTCACTTTCAAAAAACGGGCGACAAGAGACTGGTTTTATATTTAGGTAGTATACGTAGACATTTCTTTTGTAAAACGAAGACGCCATCAGCATGTGCGCTGTGCCCCCACGTGATAACGCCGTGTCGCAGCCAAGCGTGTCCGTACGCGAAGTAGGCAGCCCGGGCTGACTCGTAGTGAGTATTTCTTTTTAGAACGGATAGTGCGTAAGTGAATTGGGACAATTTGGTTTTTAGTTTTTCTATATGCGTGTTCCAGTCCAAATGTGAATCTATTGTTACCCCTAACAGTGTGAATGCGCTTTCCTCGGAAATATTCTAATTAGTAGATAACGGTATGAGATTAAGTTTTCTTTTCTGGTAGGGTTTAAATTGAATTAGTTTAGTTTTATTTAAGTTAATTTCGAGATTATGGTCAGATAGCCATGGTTTAACTATTTGGAATGTTGAGCTCACGCGATTTAAACTTTCTGCCTTTCCGTCACATCCAAACAATAATGAAACATCATCTGCAAACATTATACAGTTGATTGTAATACATCTGGCAAGTCGTTAATATATATTATGAATAGGACTCATCCGATTACTTCACGCTGATTCGATCACGCAGAGAAACTCCGAGCATAGCAGGCTCCATTGCCCTTTGGGTGACCTTGAGCCTTCTTATGAGGCCCAAAGTAAGCAACCATCAGAGGTAGTACTCATACTGAAGTGAAACAAAAAATAATGGTTTAAAATGGTGTGAATATATAGTACTCATACTGAAGTGAAACAAAAAATAATGGTATATAATAGTGTGATTATAGTACTCATACTGAAGTGAAACAAAAAATAATGGTATATAATGGTGTGATTATAGTACTCATACTTGAGTAAAACATAAAAAAACTGGCCAAGTGTAAGTCGTACTCGCGTTAAGGAGTCCGATACGTTGGTAGCCGAGAACTACCCTTTTTATACCTTGATGTCTGAAAACTCTTGAGCGTCAACTCTCCCGGCCATGTACAAAGCTTTTAAGCCAGGCTCATCTTATCACTTGTGGTGTAAATAATCACTGAAGAGAACCGAGATAATATCACGTATACAATACAATACAATATTTTTATTACATCACAACATAAAAAAAAGAAATATTATACAAAAGGCGGACTTTGCTAGGTAGCAATTTCTTTCAGGCACCCTTATCATACGTATCATACGATTCTCCCTCTGGATGTCCTGGACCATTCTGTTCACACCTTTCTTGTGAAATATAGTACTCTTACCTCAAACTATTAGACTATTGTCATTGTTACGTAGCCCCCCCCCCAAACAACAGGAGTTTTCGTGCTGTCTAAATTAATGGGAATCTTAATAGTAATTATTACTTGAAGGGAGACTTAATTGAGGTGTACGTCACTGTTGTTAACATTGATGTTTTGGCGGCAAGACTTAGATAAGTTGGTGGTAGATAGCCAAGCAGTCTTATAAATTGCCTTACCACCAACCAAATTGAGTTTTACAAAGTTAGTTCCCGCTGGAAATCGAACCTGCGGCAATACTTAGATAAGATGGTGGTTGCTAGCCAAGCAGTCTTAATAAATTGCTCTACCACCAACCAAATTGAGTATTACAAAGTTAGACCCTGCTGGGAATCTAACCTGCGAGCTAGCAATACTTAGATCAGGTGGTGGTAGCTAGCCAAGCAGTCTTATAAATTGCCCTACCACCAACCAAATTGAGTATAACAATCATAGACCCCGCTGGGAATCTAACCTGCGAGCTAGCAATACTTAGATCAGGTGGTGGTAGCTAGCCAAGCAGTCTTATAAATTGCCCTACCACCAACCAAATTGAGTATAACAATCATAGACCCCGCTGGGAATCGAACCTGCGAGCTGGCAAAACTTAGAAAAGATGGTGGTAGCTAGCCAAGCAGTCTTATAAATTGCCCTACCACCAACCAAATTGAGTATTATAAAGTTAGACCCCGCTGGGAATCGAACCTGCGAGCTAGCAATACTTAGATCAGGTGGTGGTAGCTAGCCAAGCAGTCTTATAAATTGCCCTACCACCAACCAAATTGAGTATAACAAAGATAGACCCCGCTGGGAATCGAACCTGCGAGCTGGCAAAACTTAGAAAAGATGGTGGTAGCTAGCCAAGCAGTCTTATAAATTGCCCTACCACCAACCAAATTGAGTATAACAATCATAGACCCCGCTGGGAATCGAACCTGCGAGCTGGCAAAACTTAGAAAAGATGGTGGTAGCTAGCCAAGTAGTCTTATAAATTGCCCTACCACCAACCAAATTGAGTATAACAATCATAGACCCCGCTGGGAATCGAACCTGCGATCTGGCAAAACTTAGAAAAGATGGTGGTAGCTAGCCAAGTAGTCTTATAAATTGCCCTACCACCAACCAAATTGAGTATTACAAAGTAAGACCCTGCTGGGAATCTAACCTGCGAGCTAGCAATACTTAGATCAGGTGGTGGTAGCTAGCCAAGCAGTCTTATAAATTGCCCTACCACCAACCAAATTGAGTATAACAATCATAGACCCCGCTGGGAATCGAACCTGCGAGCTGGCAAAACTTAGAAAAGATAGTGGTAGCTAGCCAAGCAGTCTTATAAATTGCCCTACCACCAACCAAATTGAGTTTTACAAAGTTAGTTCCCGCTGGAAATCGAACCTGCGGCAATACTTAGATAAGATGGTGGTTGCTAGCCAAGCAGTCTTAATAAATTGCTCTACCACCAACCAAATTGAGTATTACAAAGTTAGACCCTGCTGGGAATCTAACCTGCGAGCTAGCAATACTTAGATCAGGTGGTGGTAGCTAGCCAAGCAGTCTTATAAATTGCCCTACCACCAACCAAATTGAGTATAACAATCATAGACCCCGCTGGGAATCGAACCTGCGAGCTGGCAAAACTTAGAAAAGATGGTGGTAGCTAGCCAAGTAGTCTTATAAATTGCCCTACCACCAACCAAATTGAGTATAACAATCATAGACCCCGCTGGGAATCGAACCTGCGAGCTGGCAAAACTTAGAAAAGATGGTGGTAGCTAGCCAAGCAGTCTTATAAATTGCCCTACCACCAACCAAATTGAGTATTACAAAGTTAGACCCTGCTGGGAATCTAACCTGCGAGCTAGCAATACTTAGATCAGGTGGTGGAAGCTAGCCAAGCAGTCTTATAAATTGCCCTACCACCAACCAAATTGAGTATAACAAAGTTAGACCCTGCTGGGAATCTAACCTGCGAGCTAGCAATACTTAGATCAGGTGGTGGTAGCATGCCAAGCAGTCTTATAAATTGCCCTACCACCAACCAAATTGAGTATAACAAAGATAGACCCCGCTGGGAATCGAACCTGTGAGCTGGCAAAACTTAGAAAAGATGGTGGTAGCTAGCCAAGCAGTCTTATAAATTGCCCTACCACCAACCAAATTGAGTATTATTTAGACCCCACTGGGAATCGAACCTGCGAGCTGGCAATACTTAGATCAGGTGGTGGTAGCTAGCCAAGCAGTCTTATAAATTGCCCTACCACCAACCAAATTGAGTATAACAAAGATAGACCCCGCTGGGAATCGAACCTGTGAGCTGGCAAAACTTAGAAAAGATGGTAGTAGCTAGCCAAGCAGTCTTATAAATTGCCCTACCACCAACCAAATTGAGTATTATAAAGTTAGACCCCGCTGGGAATCGATCCTGCGAGCTGGCAAGATTTCGATAAGATGGTGGTGGTTTTTTTTTTGGCAGCAGTCTTATGGAATGCTATACCACCAACCAAAATGAGTATTACAAAGTTAGACCCCGCTGGGAATCGAGTCCGCGACCTTCTAGTGTATAGCGAGTGGATTAAATATTATGCAACAGATGCGGTTAAAATAAAATCTAGGGATCATCATCATATCAGCCGAAGGACGTACACTGCTGGACATAGGCCTCCGCCAAGGATTTCCACGACGACCGGTTCTGTGCTGCCCGCATTCAGCGGCTTCCCGCGACCGTTACCAGGTCATCGGTCCACCGAGTGGGAGGCCTGCCTACACTACGTTTTCCAATCTAGGGATACTCTATGTCAATACCATGATATGTTGCCGCATATCATGGTATTAACATAGTTCTATCCACACGTCAGATACGGCCACGTCCAGTTGTAATAGAGCTCTGAAGTATACTTTCTTTATACAACATCATTTTAACCGCCTCTGTGGTGTAATGGTTAGTCCATTCGCGTCACACCAGGAGACCCCGCAGGGAATCGAACCCACGACGGGTTCGATTCCCTGCGGGGTCAACTTGTAAGACTCGGTTTGGTTGGTGGTGGGACTTTTCTAAACCCGCCTGGTTAACTACCATTATCTTATCTAAGTCTTGCCGTCAAAAATCTGTGTTAACAACATTGATGTGATCCAACTTAAAGATAAGATAACCAGTTCTCCATTGCGTTGGGGAATCTTAGTAAGACTGCTTCCATTTTCGGCATCATCGTGACTTACCATCAGGTGAGAGGGCAAAGGGCTTACCAATTATGAATTTAAAAAAAATATATCAAATGTTTTTGTTGCTGTTTTACGAGTATGTTTCTCGGTCAATTTTCGACGTTTTTTTATGTAAGTATTATTCTATTTTTGATACACGCTGTCACTATACAAAGTTTCGTCTCAATCCGTTCAGTGGTATTTGTGTGATGCGCGGTCTAATACACAGACAGACACGATTTTTAAAAACTATTTGGACATCTTCCGTTACCCATTTTAAGTCGCCCTAGTTAGTTTTTATTCGATTATATTCAATGTACACTTTTTGTCTTTAAGATTTTCAACCGACTTCAAAAAGGAGGAGGTTCTCAATTCGACTGTATGTTGTTTTTTTTTGTATGTTTGTTACGCGATATCTCCGCCGATTGTGAACCGATTTTCAAAATTCTTTTTTTATTTGAAAGAGTATACTCCCGAGGGGGTCCCATTGTCACCAAGTCAGGATCTGATGATGAGATCCCAGGGAAACCGAGAACAACCCTCAAGTTTTATAGGCACATATTACGTGTTTCATGTATTTCCTAAAACTATCCAAGTTTTGGCGTCTCGTAGTCATCATCTCATCATCATCATCATCATCATCATCATCATCAGATGAGCTGATGAAGGAAGGTACAACTCCTTAACGGTTAGGAGTTGGAGGATAATTCTTTAAAAAATTTACGTAGGCCAATAGTTGTATTCTTTCAGGTTATTCAGATGAGTTGATGATAGAAGATTTAACTTCTTAACTTTCATGCTGTTGAGCGATACGCTGATTGTTACGCGATATCTCCGCCGATTGTGAACCGATTTTCAAAATTCTTTTTTTATTTGAAAGAGTATACTCCCGAGGGGGTCCTATTGTCACCAAGTCAGGATCTGATGATGGGATCCCAGGGAAATCGAGAACAACCCTCAAATTTTATAGGAACATACTACGTGTTTCATGTATTTCCTAAAACTATCCAAGTTTTGGCGTCTGGTAGTCATCATTTCATCATCATCATCATTATCAGATGAGCTGATGAAGGAAGGTACAACTCCTTTACGGTAAGGAGTTAAAGGATAATTCTTTAAAAATTTCACGTAGACCGATAGTTGTATTCTTTCAGGTTATTCAGATGAGCTGATGATGGAAGATCTAACTCCTTAACTCTCATGCTGTTGAGATGATGATGATGGAAGCCATAGGACATGTTAATGAAACACATGCATTATGAATTATGATTTGATGGTTCCTATTGGCGAGTGGGTGATTGGGTATAACGTTGTTAGATAGATAGCATTATCACAAAAATAAATAAAATAAAAATAAAAGTTTAAAAAACTTAAAAACCGACTTCAAAATGAAATTCACTCAAAAGTATGAAATAAAATTATTATACCTAGATACACGACATTAACCAACAAAAACGAAATCAAAGGTGGCTAGTTATAAAATTAGGGGCCTAAAATTTTTTTGAGGTCGGTGTCAGTCAGCAGTACCATCGAATCTAAAACATTTGATACGTAAGTAGCTGTATGCTGATACCGACCTAAAAAAAATATTTTGGGCCCCTTATTTAATTCCTAGCCACCTTTGATTTCGTTATTGTTGGTTAATGTCGTGTATCTAAGTCATCATTACAGCTCATATACGTCCCCACCGAGGGGCTCGAGCCTACCCTGAATCAGTATCTAAGTATAATAATATTATTTCATACTTTTGAGTGAGTTTCATTTTGAAGTTTTTTAAACTTTTGTATTATATGTATAATAATTAATTACCTAGTACATGGGCGACCAAGCTTTGCTCGGAAATACGCGTTTTCTCAGAGATAAGACCTATCTAGATCGATTTTTCGCCCCTTTTTAAAAGCGTCGGTGGCTCAACCGGTAACGACTCGGTCCATCTAACCAGAGGTACCGGGTTCAAATCTGGACGGCCAATGTACCAATGAGTTTTTCACAAACTTACGTACATATCATTACCGATTGCTTTAACGGTGAAGGAAAACATCGTGAGGAAACCTGCACAGGCCTGCGAAGAAACTCGAAGGTTGTGTGTGAAGTCGACCAACCCGCACTAGGCCCGCGTGGTCGACTAAGGCCTAATCACCCTGATTCAGGGTAGGCTCGAGCCCCTCGGTGGGGACGTATATGAGCTGATATAATAAATAATAGATCGATTTTTCGCCCCTAAAAACCCCCGTATAGCAATTTTCAAGTAAGAAGTTGGAGCCGTTGACGAGATTCAGATATATTCAGATATATAAGAATTGCTCGTTCAAAGGTAATAGATAGACTTTATAGATCAGATAGATAGATTAGATATAATATATAAGAATTGCTCGTTTAAAGGTATAAGATTATGCTTGTTTTTCATAAAATTCAACATCATGTAATGGAATTAACACTATTTTATGACCATTAGAAAAAGTGCAATATGCAACTATCCTAACTAATATTATAAATGTGAAAATGTGTTTGTTTGTTTGTTACCTTTTTACGCTTCAACGCCAATCTTTATCATAATTGGAATGCGGTTAGCCTGTGTCATTAGAAAGGACATAGACTATACTTTTTATACCGTGATAATAGATTACCCCGATGCAGATCCTGAGGGAACTGTAAAACTGGTATCATTTTTTTACCCCAGACGCAGAAAGAGGAGTGTTATAAGTTTGACGCCAATGTCTGTGTGTGTGTGTGTGTGTGTGTGTGTTTGTGGCATCTTAGATCTCTCGAACGGATAGACCGATTTTGATACGGTTTTTTAGCGAGAAAGCAAGTATCCTTGCGGTAGTTCTTAGCTATAATTGATGAAGATCTGTTCAGCCTTTTGAGGATCATCAGCTCTCATCTAGGTGATGAAGGCATGTGGGCAACTTATACAGGTCTGATCGATTCAAAATATGGTGTCTGTTACTGTGATAATATTTCAAAACCATGGTAATCTTGACCTGATGCTGCAGCATCTCCTGAAATCTGCAGGATACCCAACTCCTCACCAACTTACAGCAGAGGCATTGTATTTGGGCTCATTGGAATAGTCTCAATGAATAGGTGTTAGATAGAACATTATAGTGGAACGGAACAAAGTTTTATTGTGATTTTTTTAACAGATATAGTTGAGGGGATGGGAAATGATATAATTTACTAATTAGAATATCCCGACACATTTCCTGAGGGATCTGGGGAAAACTCATTTCCACGCTCGCGCACGTCGGCGTCGCAACGGAGCAACGGATTGAAGTTATTTTTTGTATCCAATTGGTTGAGGGGGTGGGAACTGCTAATCAGATATAATCAGACCTAATCAGAATAGCCCGATATAGTTCCTGAGGGATCTGGACAAAACTCATTTCCACGCTCGCAAGCCGCTTGCGGCTCGCGCATCACAGTCATAAACACGATGTCCACACGCGCGAAGAAGTTTGTTTTCAATAAACATTTTGAAAATTGTAATTTGGAAATCGGTATTAAGTTAATTTAACCAGAGGATTTTGTTTCACCTCAAGTCGTCCTCAAATTTATTATTAGCTATGATATCTATATCAGAATAATTCAACTAAAAGATTAAGTTTCACCTTGAGTCGTCCTAAGACGCTTTCATTTTAGATGTTAAGAACCGTTCACTAATATTTGGCCATAAACCTTCTCAACTGAAATGGTTGAAAATGATGAATATAAAAATGCGTTCCATCTTGGGAGAGCAGCTGAATGAGTTTATTTTTGTTATATTGCTTGGTATTAAATGAGATTGAATTCGTAATATAATAAATTATTAACTTCAAAAAAGAATCTTCACTGCTTATTATTAATTTGAAACTACAACTAATTACCAATAATTTCACAACCTAGCGGTCCCCCTACGCAAAGACTCTTAGATCAAATATAACTTCTTAAATTTAACTTAAAGAGCCAATACATATTATTTTCTACTTTTAGCAGTTTTTTACATTTTTAATTTAAGTTTTTTATTTACAACTAGCCGTCCGCCCGCGGCTACACCCGCGTTGTTTTCGATTTTTCCGTGGGAACAAGACGTATTCTCGGGGTGAAAAGTAGTATATGTCCTATTAAAGGACCTAACCTATATGTGTGCCGATTTTCATTACGATCCGTACAGTGGTTAAAGCGTTAAAGAGTAACAAACATACATCCATACATACAAACTTTCACATTTATAATATTAGTATTATTAATACTAGAGTTTCCGAGGGCAAAGCGACGCGCAGCTAAAATAAAGATGGTCGTGCAGCCCGCCGTGCTGGATGGCTCCGGCGATAGCTGTAAGCTGGAGCGCTTTAAAGACCGCGCCTCAATAGGCGCCGCGAGCGCGCTCATAAGGCGCGAGGAGCGCCTGGAGTATGCCCAATGCATCAGGGCCGATTAGGCCATGTCCGTTTGCATGCGCTTAGGGGCGCAGGAGTGCACACGTGCATGCGTTCGAGGCGCTGGAGTTGCGGTGGCGACCAGCAGATGGAGTCGGCTGCAGGAAGGCCGGAAAGGGGCCCGCGCATACATAGGCGGCGATGGCTGTAAGGCAGAAGTCCTTGGCTTTGGTGATCGTGGACCTGGGTGTTGGAAAGGTGTTAGGACCGGTACGGTAGGTGAGAGGGTGGCCTAGTTAGAGTGAGAACGGTCCACCCGTATTTGCTCCCAGAGGGTGGCAGCGATGGGAGATCGACTATGTCGGGTCCTAGAGAAGGCACCTCCTGGCGCGCCACAGATATAGAGCCAGGATGGTTTTGCTAGAAACTTGCTGAATTTTTGAGTAGAACCACCATGGGAGGTGAGGGGAGGCATGGCGAGCCGTTAGGTTCAAACCATTGTAAGTCAATTTAGGCAGACTGAGTTATAGATGATAGAGATATCATGAAAATGAAAAAATGTTTATTTCAGTAACAAAATACAAAATATCTACAGACATGGATGGGACCCCCTTTTAAGTATACGGATACTTGTGCCAGGAGGTCCCGCTCTTCTATAGTAATTAGTTTCTTAACTTGAAATAAACAATATAAATTAGTAAGTTGCCAATTAAATTTAACATTTCGATGTGTATGCATGCATGTGTGTGTATGCTCGTGTTTAATCGTGAGTGTGCGCATGTGTGTGTGTGTGTGTGTGTTGTGTGTTTACCTTTATTTATTCATGATCTAGAATGATGATAGATATGATGATAGAGCGTCGGTGGCGTAACGGCTAGGGTTGCCGCCTCCTGTGCGGTAGGTCTTGGTACGAAACCTACCACGTACCAATGTGATTTCGATTTCATGTATACGTTTATCCGACGCTCTTACGGTAAAGGAAAACATCGTTAAGAAACCTGCACACGCCTGTGAACACACTCGCAGGTTGTGCGTGAAGCCGACCAACCCGCACTGGGCTCGCGTGGTCGACTAAGGCCCGATCGCCCTAATTCAGGGTAGGCTCGAGCCCCTAGCTGGGGACGTATATGAGCTGGTATGATGATGTTATGAAGCCATAGATGGTTAGTTTGACAAGGCAATGGAGGCAGCCGCAGGGAAAGCTCATGTCAGTGGCATTCCAGACAGAAGGAAGTGACCACGAACAGGGCGTAGTATCGGCTTATTAGCCTTTGCACACATACATAGCTTACTTAGAAAATTATTACACACATGAATAGACAAAATTTAAATTTGAATTCTAAATTTTAAATATAGCATTCTAATCTTCTTCTTTCTTCTTCTTCTTTCTCCTGGCCATTGTCCCAATTTATTTGGGGTCGGCCCTCCTAGTACTTCTGCGCCACACCGCACGGTCGTGGGTTGTCTTCTCATCTGTGTTTGTACTCTTAAGGTAATTTTTTAATGTCTGCAACCAGGTCATTGGTGGTCTCCCGCGGTCTCTTTTATTGTCTGCAACCAGGTCATTGGTGGTCTCCCGCGGTCTCTTTTATTGTCTGCAACCAGGTCATTGGTGGTCTCCCGCGATCTCTTTTACTGTCTGCAACCAGGTCATTGGTGGTCTCCCGCGGTCTCTTTTAATGTCTACAACCAGGTCATTGGTGGCCTCCCGCGGTCTCTTTTACTCCCTTCCATGTTTATTACTTTTTTAGTCAAATGGTCATCATCCCTGCTCATCACGTGTCCGTACCAGCGCAGGCGGTTCTCCCTGAGTTTTTCTTGAGCATTCTAATCATAAGAGACAATTAAATTTCCAATATTAACCCGCCATTGGTGACGTGAGTTTGACTTAAGGCGCAGTGGTACTTAAAATCTGTCTTTATCTTTTTCTTTACGTGTAAAGAGGGAAGAAAATAACCACACTTTTACACTTTTTCGATGTTTTCGCTTTTATTTTCATCATATTTATCTTCAATAAAAATACAATGGATGTTTTTTTATCAGTCACCTATGAACTTTATTTTAGTAAATAAATCATATTATCAAATTACTTATTTAAAGAATAAAACCAAAAATAGACGATAAAATGGCTCGAAAAGAGGTACTTTTGCGAAATTATTCTATCGAGCCAATTTTATTAAATCGTGTTTCCATTCGATATAGTCCCTCGTAACTATTCTCAATAATACCAATATGTTTTCCTAGATTTTAAATTTACTGTTAACTACTTCAAAAATGAATTCTAAAAAACTGTTTAAGTGGATTTTTACGTTCTCGCGCACCGGGATTTTTGTCTACGAGTTTTTCTGTTATTTACGGTTTTATTCTACTTTTTATTGAAAAACATATAATATTTGATTTTTAATTGTCAATAAAACATAGGCCTTTCATAAATCAAATCGCTTTTATTAGAATTAGTTAATATCTTTGGAACAACTAAAATTAAAAGGTATTTTAAAAATGTTTTTTTAAAACTCACAAAAGGCAACAATCTTAATTATTAACAACTAGCTGTACCGGCGAACTTAGTTTCACCTTACACTACACTACACTTCACTACCCTACTCTACTCTACCCTAAAACCTACTCCTGACAATAACGAACTCAACAAAAAAAAAGTTAGCGGAATCGGTCCAGCCGTTCTTGCGTTATAAATGGTGTAACTAACACGACTTTCTTTTATATATAGGATGACCTTAAATTAGTTCTTGATAGCAAAGGATATGAATGTACTCGTGATTACAAACAACTTTCCCATAGAAACTATATGTCGAATCAGAAAAAAAATTTAGGTCCTCGGTACAATAACAAGTTATCAAATCGACAAAAATGTATGAAGGACCAAATATTTTTTTTCATATTTGACATATAGTTTCTATGGGAAAGTTGTTTGTAATCACGAGTACATTCATATCCTTTGCTATCAAGAACTAATTTAAGGTCACCCTGTATATAGATAAATTCAGGCTTAGTCAGTCTTAGGACATTGGAAACATAAATGGTAACAATTCTACCGAAAAAGTAATAACACAATTGGTGACGCCGCCGGTCTCACGCACCGGGTTGAGCCATCTGTGACGTGGACCCGCTTCGCTGTCGCGGGGTAGAATGGCGGTAGGGGGCGTGGAATTAGACAGCTACTCGAAAACACAGTGTAATTCGATGAACGGTAACAAAAAAATATGTTTAATGTTTGTTTGTTTGTTAACTCTTTATTGCACAAGAAAATAAAAAAATATTGATACATAATTAGCAGTAGCATGCACAAAGGCGGACTTATCCCAAACAGGGATCTCTTCCAGCCAACCCTTAATGTGTTCCGGCTTGAAGATAGGATAGCCAGATCTCCATTGTTTTGCGGAATCTTTGGTCAGCACGCTTCCATCTTAAGCATCATCGTCATTTACCATCAGGTGAGATAATACCAAGGGCTTACCAATTGTGAATTTAAAAAAAGTTGTTGCGATGAAAGTCTTTTTTTAACGTGTTTAGCGTTTCCAATTAATACTTATACCTGAATTCGTTTTTTTTTCTAGAATAAAGAACTGCCCAGTGTAGTAGGGTTTTTACGTTCTATTAAAGTTCTCACAAGGTTTCATTAAGAATTTTGCAACCATTTTCTAAAAGAAACAACAAGGAACCCAAGTTTTATGGGAAATACATGATTAGCTCGCAGAACAGATGGCCGTTGGGGTAGTAAATTTCTCGAGTGGCGACCGTGCACCGCAAAACGTTGCGTAGACAGGCCTCCCACGCGGAGGACCGACGATCTGGTGAAGATCGCGGGAAGCCGATGGATGCGGGTAGCGCAGGACCTGTCGTCGTGGAAATCCTTGGAGGAGGCCTATGATAATAGGCCGTATAAGGTTAAAGTCACACACAAAGTGTTACCAAAATCGTTAACCATTTTTAAGACAAAAAAAATACTATGGTGGCAACCCTAAAAAACTCAACTTAGGAAAATAATCAGTTGCTCAAAAGTAAAAACCATGACCAAAAAGGATTTATCTAAGCAGTTATTTTATAGTTACCGCTACTTATCCAAGCAATACCGCCTGCGGCGAGATAAAAGATTGCAGCTAGGTGGAGTAGAATTAGTTGTTGATTGGCAAAAGTCATAGGAAAAATGTTTAGGTTATATTTTCGACGATTTTAGATGTTATGTCTTGGAAAACATTTTTATCACGCTTTTATTAGCTTCACATGGTATGTATTTTTGTTTGTAACCGACTCTTTTACATTCGATTTTGACCCACTTTAAACGGACAGATATAATTCAAACTTTGTACATTTATCAAGAATCAGTGACAATACAATAATTTCATAAGTTTATTTCATTGTCCTGAACTAAAAATAAAAAATAAATTTAGTTTAAAAAACTTCGGTAAGCTTCTCTTTAGTCCGCTGTGTACGCGTGTTATAAGTTGCCAGGGCCCAAAGTCGTTGGATTTGGTAGCCTGGCATCTGCCGGGAATTTTTCGAACCCTCCGCCCCGCCGTTACCATGACTGCTACCATTATACCAGGACCCATTATAACGTTATTATGAGAGACTTCAACGCGAAACTGGGCAAACGAAGTGATGGTGAGCTGAGAGTGGAGCAAAGTGGATACGGAGAGAGAAATGCACGTGGCCAGCTGCCGGCCGACTTTATGTAGATGGAGGCCCTCATTATGATGAGCTCCTTCTTCAAAAAGTCTAAACAGCGGAAGTGGACATGCTTGCATCCAAATAGCGTAACGAAGAACGGGATTGACTTCATCTCGTCCACGAGAAGGCAAATGTGATGTTTCTATGATCAACTCAGTAACAATAGAAAGCGTTCACCGAATGGTTAGAGGCACTTTGAATCTAAAGACAAAGCTAAAAAGATGTTGACTGATCAAGTCTACGTTCCGACCAGCGCCCAACCAGCCCAACGCTTAGGAGACGGCGAGAAGTGGTCGTTTATAATGAAAGATTTGTGCAAATTGTCCAAACGGTTGGGTCTAACATTTTTTAAACTTGCTGTTGAAACAGAACTAAAAAAATCTCGGAATTCACCAGCAACCTCATAGAAGAAAGACGCAAATTGATTTTGCAGTCCTCTGGAGACGCTAATCAGTATCGGCAACTAAACTGGCAGATCTCTAAGTCCCTGACTCACGATTTGCGCCAGTATAATACAAATTGTATAAAGAGTCTATTGAGCACAACAAAAGCTTAAAAGTGTTCGCGTCAAATCTGTCTGTTGGAAAAAGCCAAATGACCAGTCTGAAAACTGAGGATGGCTGGAAGAAGTTGATAAGTTATAAGGACAATTGTACACAACCACACGTCTGCCTGTCAACGATCCAGACCCAAGAGCTAAGAGCCAGACTAACCCGACACTATACCGAAGATAACCCAGACGTCAGCCTGTACGAAATTAGAATGGCTCTCAAACAACTCAAGAACATAAGGCACTAGGAGATGATGGAATTACAGCTGAACTTCTAAAATCAGAGGAAACGCCGGTACTTAAAGCTCTTCAGAAGTTATTTAACTCGAGGGATAAACTCCGAAGGCATGTGTAGCGTTAATTATAACTAACTAAAATAAATTTTATACTTCTATCTTAAAAATTAATCGAGCGACGCACTACAATCGATCGATCGATTGTTCAAGCGGCGTCGTTTAAGTATTCGCGTGTCCCCTCACTATCATAATTCTGCGCTTGCGCAAACGGACGATGAATCGGCAGATTGCGATCATCTGAGACGCTCACTCGTATAGCTCAATTATATTTAAGAAATTCTAAGTGTTTCACTAATTACACATTGTGGAAGTTAAATAAACGATTCCCCCTCTATTTGGGTAAGTCAAGTGCATTATTTAACGTATTAATCTACAACTGTTGATTTTGTTATGTTTGTAGCTAAAATGAACTTAATTAAGCATTAACTTCATTTGCCTCACTACAGCTTACCATTTTCATTGCTCCTCAATCATTACAGAACATATTGTTACTAAAACTAGGTCGCAAGCTATCTACCATCAGCCAATACGTAATTCATTCCATCTAACTTAAAACAAAAGAATTCTGCATAGTTGTACCTACTAATTAGTTAATCTTACGAATGTATAGTTCGCTTCTTAATTATTTTAAAGAAAAACTACATTATATTTACTCCGTTTCTGATTCACATGTTGCCCCAATCAGGTTTGGTTAGACCCCCATATTTGTATGTATTAGAAATGGGCAGACGGAATAACTCTTCACCTGGCTTAAAGAATATCCATACCGCTCATTCCAGGGAACACAGTACAGCTGTATATTATAAACAGCCTCGAACAGCTGATTACTACAGGCATAACAAGAATCCATTTCAATTGATTTCTACAAACCACGCTGGATTGACAACTTTGCCTACCGACGTTCAACTTTGCCCACCGACGTCCAACTTTGCCCGCCGACGGAGTATTCTTTTTGGATGATACACTACGTACCGGCATAACAGGGGAGTACCTGCCAAGCTGCCAAGTCAGTAGCAATTATAGATTTTACAACTACCTTCCTTTAGGCTCAGCCTCAAAAAATAAATAAATATTTTAAAATTTAAAAATAGAAAAACTTTGTTTATATTACTCTCTTTATGCTCCGTGCGGCCGTCTAATCGACTACACGCGACAATGTAACAGAAGTGTGGTCGTAATTTTCTTCAAAAAAGGTGACAATTACCCTGCTAAAGAACTACAGACTTCTGAGCCATGTCTACAAGCTGTTTTCGAGACAATACGAATCGTCTCGCAGGCAGGTTTGACGACTTCCAGCCTTCCGAATAAGCCGGTTTCCGAAAAAGCTTTAGTACCATTGACCACAATTTGCTGCGACAGATTTTACAGAAGACTGAAGAGTACAATAAGCCACTATGCTTTTCGTTTGTAGACTATAAGAAAGCCTTTGATTCAGTCAAAACCTGGGCTGTGCTACAGTCTGGCCATCGGTGCCAAATTGTCTATAAATACATCAAGGTGTTGAACTATCTGTATGAGAACGCCACCACGTTGGTTCGCCTCCAAGACTAGAACTCAAAAAGTAAGCAGTTGCAGCGAGTGGTAAGACACGGAGACGTTATAACTTATATCGGGAACTGTTCAACGCCACCCTAGAATATGTTTTCAAGCTTCTGGACTAAGGGGAACTCGGCATCAATATCAACGGCGAGTACATTACCCACCTGAGTCGCTGACGATATAGTGTTCATGGCTGAGACTATGGAAGATCTAAGCACAATGCTCGATGGTCTTAGTAGAGTCTCTTAACAAGTGGGTCTTAAAATAAACATGGACAAGACGAAAATAATGTAGAATGTCCGTGTCGCACCCACCCCTCTAAAAGTTGGAGACTCTACACTGGAAGTTTTTGACGAATATGTATACCTGGGACAAACAGTCCAGCTAGGTAGGTCCAAATTCACGAAAGACTCGGCTGTGCAGCGTTCGGGAAGCTTCGCAATATCTTCACGTCGCACATACCGCAGTGTCTCAAGACTAAGGTCTTTGACCAGTATATGTTGCCAGTGATGACTGACGGAACTAAGACATTCGCTTACTATGGGCCTCATAAGAAGGCTCAAGGTCATCCAAAGGGCAATAGAGCGAGCTATGCTCGGAATTTTCCTACACGATCTTATTAGAAATAATAATATATTGCCGTTTGGGCAATAAAGTTCTCGAGTGACGCGACCGTGCACCGGAAAACTTAGCCTAGGCAGCCCTCCCACGTGGTGGAATGACGACCTGGTAAAAATCGCGGGAATCCTTGGGTGAGGCCGTTTTCCAGCGGTGGACATTTATCGACTTATATGACGATGAGGATGTATACTTATCGGGATATTTACTAACAAATAATAAAAAAACATATCAGTTTATATACGTCCACCTACTTGAACCTACCCTCAATTAGGGCGAACGGGCCTTAGTCGACCACGCAGGCCCAGTGCGGGGTGGTTGAGTAAAAACAAAAATATTCTTTAAAAAACCAATTTCTTGTACGGTCCCTCCGCCCTTTGTTTTGCACATAAATCGAGTAAAGTACTCACTATCGTGCAACATATTATGCACATTCCTCAGACAATATCCTTAAGTATGTCTAATATTTTTTGCAAGACCGATATTTAGTAGTAATTACCCAAAAAAAATTATCTAGCAAAAGGGTTTCTCCGCTTCTCCACCGGTGCCTCGCCTTTTCTATCAGTCCATGTCTTGAACCACACACCGCAGATTTACCACCGCAGCGCCCTGCTCTGGACATTAATTAGAACTTATCTCGCCCACAAACTAGATGTGAAATAGCAATAACGGTTTTCTGTCTTCACTTATCTTTTAACTAGTGAGAGCATGTTCCTCTTTCCTGGGCAGCACTAAACACAACAACAAAAAAAACCAGTCAAGTGCGAGCCGGTCTCGCGTACCGAGGGTGCTGTACCAGCATACCTCTTTACACAAGTACAACAAAGATACAATTCAAACTTAAGAAATCAATGCATGCGTTTTTTAACGTCTTCAAAAAAGGAGGAGGTTTCTCAATTCGACCGTATATGTATTTACCATTATTACCGTGTTTCCTCTACTAATAAAGAAATTTATTACACATTTAAAATACAAAAAAAAATAAATTATGTGTTCGCTTCGCGTATAACTTCGTCGTTTATGAACCGATTTTGATTATTATTTTTTTACCATTATTACCGTGTTTCCTCAACTAATAAAGAAATTTATTACACATTGTATATGTGTTCGCTTCGCGTATAACTACGTCGTTTATGAACCGATTTTGATGATTGATTTTTTTTGTTGGAAAGGAGATATCCCAAGGGTGGTACCATGATAAGGAAACTAGGATTTGATGATGCATCCCAGAGAAATCCAGGGGAACCTTAGTTTCCTGTTTGAAGTCGGTTTTTTTTTTGTTCAAAATTATTTTCATTCAGTTTAGAATCGCAGAACTCGCATTTTGTCAGCTTTTAGTGTATTATGTTTTACTTTAAAAAATGTTTTGATTTACTTAAAAAATAATAGATAAATCACGCCAAGTTTCACGCTTGTTTTTACAACAGCGCAAAACACAAAAAAAATGCTTCGATGATTTATAACACTAAACACGTTTAAAATCAAGTACAATTTTGATATTGTTTTTCGTTTTTAAAAAGTAAAAGTATATTTTTTTAAATTAAACACCCGTTTTTGATTAAAAATATATACAACCCAACGCTGTAAGTGTAAATCTAAATGCCCTACACGTGGCTGCGGGTGATGCAAAATGCATCAATAGGTACCCTTATGTATGTGCAATACGATAAGAGAGAGAGAGAGAAAGAGAGAGAGAGAGGGAGAGAGAGAGGCAGAGTACCTAAGACTTGCTAACCCTTATTAGTACTAACGCTATTGGTATGCTATCTATTCCCGGAAGAAAACAAGAGGGCGCGCGCTGGTGCATACAATAGGCGTAAGGATCGACTCATCACCTCCAAAAGTTAAACGTGTTGTTTTACTATAAATAAAGAATCTTTTTTTTTAAATTTAATAGAAAAAAAGCAATAAAACAATATTGAGTTCATAAATATTTATGTATTTAGGTAACAATTTTAATTTATATCACAAAAGAAAATAGATATATTCGCTGAAACGCGTGAGGGTCGAAACAACCTACACTTACTTTATGCGTCCGTGCTGTCCAAGCGCCGCGCGCGAACTTGCTGAGGCAAGGTGGGCGGGTAGCCTATACAGTAGCGTAAAGGGAGTGATCATGAGCATGCGTAGTAACCAATATTTCAAAAGTCATGGAAAAAGAAATAAGGCGCTAGGTCCTTTGGGGTTCCAAAATGCGCGACTACCTAGCGACTACCTGCGGGTTAAGGAGGATGCCGCGTTTAACGCTGTGAACGCACTAGCATTAGAACTGGCAAAAAACTGTCCAAGCATGTTGTTGAACGGAACACCTTTATTCGACATGTTCAAATGCAGCTAGTTAACGCGATAATTGAAGTTTCCTTAGTTTTGGAAAAGTTACGTTAATTTCAATAAATACTTTCAGAATTAAAAATAGTTTCTGATGTATCATTTTTACTACCAGTTGAACTGAACAGTAATTTTTCAAGGAATTTTGGTAGTAGTACTAAAGAAACAAGGTTGTATCATTTGTGTTACCAGTTGAACTACTCAGTAGTACTACTGATCCGGAAGTCATTTTTGCATTGAAGGTCCAATTTTCTTTTAATGGACTATAAGTTCATTTGAGAAAGTTGTTCGGTATATTGAGTAGAACCGCCAGTTGATGGGTCCTACATCAATTTTGTTACACCGTGTATAGTTAATATGAATTTCTCGTTATTTTTGGGGTGATTTAATCAAGATTATTTTGTCTATAATACTTGCATCTCTCAGAATTGCTTATAGAACTATAATTACCTAAAAACTTTAAGGTACAAGCTTTAATATGAAAAAAAAGTTATTTCTTATTCTTCTCAGCTAACCGTTTCATTTGATACCCATAAAAATAAATGATCGTCACTTACCACCAGGTGAGATGTTGTCAAGGCTTTACCAATAGTGCATAAAAAAAATTTAAAAAAAAATCCGCCATCTTTCTCAAAGATTAAGAATTGCGTCACTTATCTAACACTGCATTGTTCTCTAAACTAAACGTGTATGAAAAATATCAGCTCAATCGCAAACCGGAAAGTGGTTCTAAAATTAGAAATTAGAATTTATTATTTTCTAAAGTTATAATAATAGAGGATGTAACAAAATTGGTGTAGGTCCCGTTAACTGGGGCTTCTACTCATCATACTGAACAACTTTTGTTCTACGACTTTGCTGAAAACGTAAAAAAAAAGTTTTTACTATTTCTTGTACGGTCCCTCCGCCCTTTGTTTTGCACATAAATCGAGTAAAGTACTCACTATCGTGCAACATATTATGCACATTCCTCAGACAATATCCTTAAGTATGTCTAATATTTTTCATACAAATCGATCAGCTGATCGACCGATTTTGTACATTTTAGTATGGAGAGTCCAAAGAATCGACTATGGGTTCCTTGGAGAAAGTTGTTGTTAACCAGTAACAGGACCTACAGGAATTTTGTTACACCCTGTATAGCACACATAATAGGTATAAACGCGAATTCCACATCATACAATACTGCGTTTATAATTTGCCAGCGACCGGTTTCGAACGTTCGAAACCAGTCATTGACAAATTATAAACGCAGTTTTATTTGTTTTATGTTATTAATATATTTTTTACGCAGTTTTGTTTGTTTTACGTTATTAATAATATATAAAAGAATTAAAGCAATATGTGTGTTATATGTTCCACCAAGAGCCTACAATCAAAAGTATCAACTATAGTAAGGTCTAAACAAAATTAGCTGAAACTATTTTAACTGGTGCTTCTACCCATGAAACTGAACAATTTTCCCCATGGAACATGACTATGGAGTCAAATCTCAAAAAAAAATTGAACTTCCCATACTAAGTTGGCTGATCAGCTGTTCGAGTTAGTATGGGAGAGCCAAATTTTTTTTTTGCGATTTGACTATGGGTCCCATGGGGAAATTCAATCCATGTTCAGTTTCATGGGTAGAAGCACCAGTTAAAATAGTTTCAGCTAATTTTGTTACACCTTATTTATATAGCTTTCAAGATTTGTCTCAAACCATCAAGATACTAAGTAACTAACACTAACTTAGCAAGTTAATTTATGGCCTGTAATAAAAAAAACAGTATCGTTTACTTATGTTGCATAAAGATAAGGGATCTAATCCTAACTTCACGATAATCGTATTATGCTGTAAGCCCATCTTAGCCCGACTACACTTAACTTTTCTGATTAATTTAATTCCTTAGACAAACAAAAAGTTGAAGAGAAAGATATCATTGGCTGTAAATCTATAAGCCAAAGACTTACTTAATGTATTATTATTTTATAAGGACTGGGCATCTGATCTAGAAATGGGGCTTTTTAGAAATCCGTACCCAAAGGGTAAAAACGGGACCCTATTACTCAGACTTCGCTATCCGTCAGTCCGTCTGTCTGTCACCAGGCATGAATCTTGATAGCTATACAGCTGATTTTTTTTACAGATGATGTATTTCTATTGCGGCTATAACAACAAATACTAAAAATTAGAAAAAGTGAAAAAATAAGGGCGGTCTCCATATAAAAAAACATGTTTTTTTAAACAATAAGAAACTAGTGCCATCTAGTATGATGGTGCGGAACCCTTTGTACTAGCGCCATCTAGTATGATGGTACGGAACCCTTTGTGTGCGGTTCTGACTCGCACTTGGCCGGCTTTTGATTCTACCTATGGAGCCTACAGGCAAAGTATATATATATATATATATATATATATATATATATATATATATATTAGTACTAACATACAGTATGGACGACACTCCCTGCCGTTTTCTAGATTCCACCTCACCCCCCTGTCACCCAGATTGATACAGATTGGTTGCAGTTTAGTTGTCGAACGTAAAGGATTTCACCGCCATTTTGTTTGTTCCGTCATTCCTTTTTTGAAATGTCATTTCTGGCCCGTTGTATGAAGTGTCCAGGTGTCAGTCTACTATCTTATCTATATATTAAGGGCTCTCCATAAATCACGGTCTATTTTCCACTGCAGAAGGCGTTTGTGCACTGGCCAGCAACGGCACGGTGATAGCCGAAGAAGAGAAATGAATAAAAATTGGCCGGTTTTTACCGACTGCGCCAGAAGGGGGTTATGTTTCTCGAGTGTATGTATGTATGTAAATTTATTTGACACGCTCTGTAGTCTTAACGGCTTAACAGATTTTAGAGTGCGAGATGTCTTCAGATTCGTCTTGATCCCGTAAATGACTTAGGATACATTTTTATCCGACTGGCAAAAAGAGGGGTTAAGGTTTAATGTAGTCAGGTTTTTAATTTTTAACATAAATGTACGTTTCTGTACGTTTATCCGACGTTCTTACTGTAAAGGAAAACATCATGAGGAAACCTGCACGCGCCTGCGAAGAAACTCGCAGGTTGTGTGTGAAGTTGACTAACCCGCACTGGGCCCGCCCCTGCGTGGTCGAATAAGGTCCGATCGCCCTAATTCAGGGTAGGCTCGAGCCCCTCGGTGGGGACGTATATATGAGCTGATGTGATGATGATTTGAATTGATTCTTGTAGTTATTAATGAAATACTATGCTTATTATTGTGCTATCAAACTGCCAATTCAGTTCATAAATCCTAAAAGGCTAGACAGGTAGCGGCTCCGAGCTCAAAAACATAGCCATAGCGTGCCGGTTGGAAAAAACACTCAAGTGGATAGAACTGTGGATCTACAGCAAGAATAAGAATGGTCATACAAACACTCAAGTGGATAGAACTGTGGATCTACGGCAAGAATTAGAATGGTCATACAAACGCTCAAGTGGATAAAACTATGGATCTACGGCAAGAATTAGAATGGTCGTACAAACACTCAAGTGGATAGAACTGTGGATCTACGGCAAGAATTAGAATGTTCATACAAACACTCAAGTGGATAGAACTGTGGATCTACGGCAAGAATTAGAATGGTCATACAAACACTCAAGTGGATAGAACTGTTGATCTACGGCAAGAATTAGAATGGTCATACAAACGGCGGTAGCGATTTTCACCTCATAAAATATAACCAATTTTAAACAATATTTGAGAGGTTGTCAGTCAGAACAAAGGTTTATTGCTTTCGTTATATAAATTAGTAATGAAAAATAATCAATGGTCGAAATTATAGCTTTCACTGAACGACAAATAAAATTGAACTTAATTGTATTAAAAAAAAAACCTACTATGAACCCAGTTCTGATTCAAAACCTAAAAAAAATTGACCAAAATCTGTTAACTTCTATGAGGTGAAAATCTCTATCGCCGTTTTTATGAAAAGTCGTAAGTTCACAATCCTCTTAACAGGAAACGCGGTATAAGAATAGGTATTTGAATAAAATTTTGCTGTCTCCCTCCCCCAAACCTCTCCGTATACAACAAGAAAGGGAGAACTGCAGCGAAGACTGATAGTAGGCACTAAAATTGATCAAAACACCATTTCGTAGTCCCCTGTTTCCTCCTCTAAAGCTTGAGCAATAAATTAGTTTTTTCAAAAATAATAAAAAATCAGTGACTTATATATTACTGTGTAAAAAATGCTTTACCTATGCCTCTATGTTCTCATTATATTGTTAATATGCGTATTATTTTTTTGGTGGGACGTGTCTGAAAATGACGTTTAAATTGGGAAATGTTCTCAGTTTTTGAAGGCTCCTAATACCTATTATAATTAGAATATGGGAAAAAACAAAAAATAAGGACATGGCCATGGTAAATATAGGTTTGATAAAAAAAAATCTGTATCCAGGGAGGAAAGGGACTGCGTTTGTATGGAAAAAATGGCACCCGCGTTTCCTCTTAAGAACTTTTTGAAATCAACAGTTTCGAAAGGGCAAGTCTAGGTATCGAGTCTATACTGTTAGCAGAATGGATTACTTTGATTGTTTTAGAAAGGATCCAAGATTATCCGATCCATAGGCCGGCTTTTGAGTCAAAATTTATAATAACTAATTAAACTTAGCTGTTAAGTAAGATGCATAATCTCATTATTCCTATCCTTTTTCGACATAAAATACACGAAATCCCCGTTTTTCTTTAACTTTTGTGTGTTCCTATACCCAAAGGGTAAAAACGGGACCCTATTACTAAGACTCCGCTGTCCGTCCGTCTGTCTGTCTGTCTATCTTTCCGTCTGTCACCGGGCTGTATTTCATGAACCCTGCTAGCTAGACAGTTGAAATTTTCACAGATGATGTATTTCTGTTGCCGCTATTACAACAAATACTAATAATTAATAAAAGTTAAAAAATAAGGGGGGTCTCCATACAAAAAACGTGAAGAAACTAGCGCCACAGCATTAAGATATGGCTTACAGTAGCACGAATGCCTTTGATGTCGCACGATGCGCCATCGGCGTAGGTACTAGCCTATACTAGCCTGTAGTCAGGCTGGCAAACTCGCAGTAACAAGTATCCTTCCGTTGCTCTGCGTAAGTACATTAGTTGCGCTACTGTAAGCCGCTATATTATAATACTGTGGCGCCATCTAGTATGATGGTATGGAACCCTTTGTGTGCGGTTCTGACTCGCACTTGGCCGGTTTTTAGACCAATAACCAGAGACATGCTATATAGATAACTTACATTTGTCTTAAAAGTGAAGCAACTTGTAGCGTGGTGCGCAGTTATTTAATCTTCTTTCATTCGATCTCTATTCATCCATCTATTTCTTTTTTTCCGCGCCTGCGCTGTCAAACTATCTGACAATTTCCTTAAAAAACAACACTCGATCATCAGCTCTCATCACAATAAATTTAATAAATTCATACTTTAATATTTTCTAAAAGACCCATTACGGGTAAGAATAATTTATGTTTTTATACGTTTGTTATTTATATTTAAAATTTCAGTGTTCTAACGTTTTTATAATTTGTATGTTATTTTCAGGTCTTATATCTTATATTATATCATTAAATTATCTGAACACGCACGGCATCATTTATGGAACCCACTCCCTACGCCCTATCCACCTAAATACCTGCCGTGCGACACTGGCGCCCAACGTGACATTAACGTTACGTTGTTGTTTACGTTTTTGTAAAGTATCAAACTAAAAAAAAGAAGCTAATTGGCATATCTTTTCTCAGTATCATGTGCGCATCGGAAGCAAACAACTACAATATTGTGTTATTAAACGGGTCGGATTTAAATTTTTTATTATTTCGTGTAGTAAGACCCGTAAGTGCGACAGAGAGCACTATACGTGGCGTCCTGCTCTCATATTTTACTGTCCCGCGGGCAGCGATTGTTTGATACCGGTATAGTTGTACCACACAATAAGAGAAGATAGGGTATCATCTCTTTGTAGAGAAAATAAAACCCCAAGTCTACATTTTGCTATTTTTTTGTCATTAAAAATGACTTTTAGATCGCTGATGTCCCATTTGGGAGTTTAGTGCGACACGGCGATTGTATGGAAGCTTTTGGTAGTTCATAAATAAATAGGGTTTCAAAGGACACTGATTGACGAGATCTATCAGATGGTGAAGGAATTTAAAAAAAACTTTGAAATCCAAAAAAGTTATGGTCCAAAAACCGGTTATTTGATCGAAAATTTTTGAATTTTAGACTTTGGGCCCGGATGTCTCGAAAACTAAGTCTAAATAAAAAAATAATAAAAAAACGGTTCTAGGGTATTTAGTTGGCTGTCGAATGAGATCAAAATTTTGAACATAAAAAAATTACGGGCTGTAGGTGCGCCCTAAAAAAGTACCTCGGCGAGTGAGTTGTAGCGCATCATGGTTATACAGTACTATGGTATGGAAGTTGGGTGTGTATGAGAGTTTATATTGTTGTATGTGGTGAATGGAGGATTTTTGGATTATTTTGAACTTTTTCGAACTTTTTTAAAATTTTTGGATTTTGTAAAATATTTAAATTTTTAATTAATGAGTACGGGGTATGGGGAATTATGTAAAAAAATAAAAGTTTGCAAGTTCTACAAATTGAAATTATGAAAAAATTAATTTGTAAAAATAAAATATGTGTGTTCATTTCGTTTATTTCCTTATGCCTGAATTTCGTTTTCAATGTCCTAGTAGTTCGTGCTATGCAGGGAACTAGTGCATTTTTTTTAATTATCCTGTATGTAGCATTCTTCTCTAATCTATGGTAAATGCATAGTAAAAAGAAAGAATAGTAGGTTATCTTCAAACAATGGTACAGTGCGAGGTTTGTATGTTTGCGCGTCAGTAGGCACGTACGCACACTACAATAATAAAAATTAGTTCTTAAGTAAAAGGAAAGAAGTCGTTTTTATTATTGTTGAATTATTTTATTTAATTATTGTAGTGGGCAGGGCACATTGCTCGTAGAACATATGACCGTTGGGAGAGTAAAGTTCTCGAGTGGTGACCGCGCACCGAAAAAACGTAGCGTAGGCAGGCCTCTCACGCGGTGAACCGACGACCTGGTGAAGATCGCGGGAAGCCACTGGATGCGAGCAGCGCAGGAGCGGTCGTCATGGAAACCTATGTCGAGCAGTGGACGTTTTTCGCCTGATATGATGATAATGATGATGAGTGTGCGTGCGTGTCTACTGACGCGCACACATACAAACCGCGAGACGTACCATTATATGAAGATAACCTACTATTCTTTCTTTTTAGTATGGTAAAGGCGTAACTACATTATCTATCTAGAGAGCGTTCTCGTCGTAATCCCCGTTGCTGTCGTCGAAGGTAGCCTGGTACTGCTTGCTCCATCGATGGCCGCGGACGATACCGTGGATCCAGCTAGAAACATCAGGAGCTGCAGCCAACACTACAAAGGATGGGCCTGTAACCAAACATATGAGATCAAAAATGCTATCTTACTAATATTATTAACGCGAAAGTTTATAAGAACGTATATATGTATGTTTGTTACTCTTTCACGCAAAAACTACTAAACGGATCTGGCTGAAATTTGGTAGGTAGATAGATTAAGACCTGGATTAATACATAGGCTACTTCGCTCGCGAGTCATAGAAACGTTGTCCACACGGGTGAAACCCCGGGAAACAGCTACTTCAAAATATTTTATACTCCTACGCACCGTCAATTCCCTTTCATATGGTTGTTTACACAGTAGTTAATCTGCGGGCGGTCCGATAATTAAATGGCTAATTATTAAGTGAAATTAACAAAAAAAATTAAGGATTTTTTTTTCTTTTTTACTCACCCGATGGTAAGTGACGATGATGCCGAAGATGGAAGCGGGCTTACCAAGATTCTCCAACGCAATGGAGAACTGGCCACAAATGGCAAAATACCTTAACCGCCACCATACCCCAAAACTATGTTTTTATCGTAAATTATGCTACAACAACATATTTTCAGTCTATTCAACTCTCAAAAGTGTACCTTTATTACACTAGAAATAAGAGCTAATATATGATTTTAACAGAACTGATAGAAATATTGAAACTCGTCAAATATTATCATAAGCGACTTTATATCATTTCATCGTAACCTATGAAATTCGTCCCGTATCGACAAGGTTGAAAAAGGCATATTGAATTCTCTGAGGATAAAACGAAACAGAAGGTATCTTGTATGATAGATGATTACATCGTAAGTGATTTTAAGAAGGATGACCCTATTATCCCTTTAAGCGTAAGTCGCATTGCTTTTGACGTGAATACGTCTTTACCTCCATAGGGATGCAATCCAAAAAAACGAATGATAACAAAATCGGGGGATACAGTTTAGTGTTGTAGCTACATATCTATCATCTCCATCCAAATTTCGTTTACACCACTTGATAGCTAAAGAATCAAAGAATTTATTACGCTAAGTAAGGACTGTAACACATCGCGCGCGGGGGAGGGGGCAGCCCCGCAATTTGAAGGTCATTTTGCTGCGTATCGAGATTTCCATTTAGTATAACTTTCGACTCCGTGAAGCTACGACGTTCATTCAAGTTTCAATCGTCAGCTCTCGTCAAAATCTATCGATTATATTATATTATCTATGATTATGACATACATAAATAATAATATTTTATATAGAAACTACATATTACCCGTTACGAGACGTATTCACGTTAAAACCAACGGCCGTGTGCCCCGACACAGCCCCACCCGTTTTTTTGTTTTCAATTTTTTATCTGACTGCCCCAGAAGGAGGGTAATAATCTTTGGCAGTATGTATGTCTGTTTTTTTCGCTGAGTTTGTAGCCTAAACAGTATCTCATCATCATCATATCAGCCGAAAAACGTCCACTGCTGGACAAAGGCCTCCCCAAAGGATTTCAACAGTATCTCATCTGTGCTTAAACGGCTTGATGGATTTTGAGTAAGAGGTGTCGTTACATTTTTCTTGTTACTTTGACTGACAAAGAATAAATTTTTACCCGACTACGAAAAAGAAGGCTAATGTTTTCCTATTTTTTTTTTATTCACAATTGGTAAACCCAAAAAAAAACTACTACTACTTACTTTTTTAATATTTTTTTATTTTTTATAAAATTGGTTTGCTTATTTTGTTAACGTTACCCTAATCAATATTTTACAAACACTTGGGGACTTTTCTAAAATTACAATAAAAAAACCGATTCTGTAAAATTTGAATTATGGCGGTTGCGAAGACTTCAATCTCAAATCATATTATTGCACTTCAAGGGTCCCCAGGAGGCTCGAGTTTCTATGAAAACGTAGTTCCGCTTTAATACAAAAACTGAATGCCGGAATGAATACAAACTTTACAAATATAAATTGAGTAGATACATATCGATGTATGAATATAAAACGGAAAAAAATAAGAGCAGTTTCAATCTATCTGTACAAAATTAATTTAAGCCTTCGTTTAGTTAGGTTTCATTGTACTACGATGAAAACTAATTACAAACATCGATAAGTGTCTACTCAATATTTTTGCAGTTTGAATTCAATCCTGCATGTAGTTTTTGTATAAAAGTGGAACTACGTTTATATGGAAACTCAATCCTCCTGGGGACCCTTAAATACAAATCCATCAGAGGATACAATATCAAGCTTTGAATGGAAAGTTAATTAAGACTGGGTTGTTAATAAGACAGAATATAGGATGAATTGTGGGGATAAATAGATTCTGATCCACTAAGCCCCTGGCTTTTCAGTGACGAATGTTTTGTGGAATGGGGTAGGCATATCATTTACTTATTATAACAGAACAAACGTCGTAAGTCAAAATCATACATAAAAACGCCTACAAAAATATCTGTAGTACTTAATTATTTATTTTAGTGTCCGGAAATTGTAACAGAGACTACTTTATAATTTTTTTTAAAGATGTATTTAGACAACATTAAATGCCAGGCCTCCCACACGGTGGACCGATGACCCGGTGAAGATCGCGGGAAGCCGCTGGATGCGGGTAGCGCAGAACCGGTCGTCGTGGAAATCCTTGGGGGAGGCCTACATCCAGCAGTGGATGTCCTACGGCTGATATGATGATGATGATATGATGATGTACCATGAGAAGAAGAAAATAAAATGCAAGACCTGGATCTGCCTCACAATCCTCTGACTTCCAGGAGGAGACGATGCCCCAAAGTATGCCGTTGAGGACCACAGGAGCTCCGGTTTCTCGCTGGAACAACAAAATAGACAGGTTGAAACGTATTAAATTTTAACATGAGAATGTTTTTAGGGTTTCATTCATACATAAGGCTAAGGAATAATAGCCATGCCGGTTATTTTTTTATTCAGTCACGAATATAATGCCGCGTAATGCGAGGTTTTTACTTAACTCAAATGTTACACATCAGATGCGTCTACGTCAAGGCACATTTTTTGTATGGGGACGCTCTTAATTTTTCCCTTCTCCTAATTTTTTACAGTACATGAAAAAAAGGATGGCTTCTCATTATGAAACTGAACAACTCTCCCCGAAATGAAGGAATAATCGAAAATCAAATCAAATTTATTTGAAGTCACATTATATCATGTCTACTCATAAAGAGACAATTTTAGTTTTTTTTTTTTTTTTATATAATGGCCATGTCGAATTTTTTTTCCAGTTACGAAGGCTAAGGAAACATGGCCATGCCGCATAATGCGAGGCTGAATGCCGGAGGCTAGGAGGCGGTAGGTTTTTCATATACCTATGTCAAATGTAGATGCGACAGTAGCAAGGCACTCTTATTTTTTTCCCTTTTTTAAATTTTTACTGTAGGTACGTGAAAAAAAAAAGATAGCTTTTGATTATAAAACTAAACAACTCTCTATGTAGTTCCTTTTTTTTGCATTCGAGCAACCGAGCGCAGAACGAGGAAAATAATTGACCTGATTTTTTTTTAATTTTAAACACATTTTACACACATTTTACTTTTTTCTTTATTTTTGTGTGTTTTGTATTACTAGTATAAACAAAAAACGGCCGAAGTAGAGTAGGGTTCCGTAGTTTTTCAAAAATAAATTTAATGCCTTTAAACGAGCAATTCTTGTATACATGTATATAAAATATGTATGTATATGCTTGAAAATTAGTATACGGGGATTTTTGGGGGCGAAAAATCGATTTACATAATTAAGTCTCATCTCTGGGAAAACGCTATTTTCCGAGATTTTCACTTGGGATTAGCGTACTTCAAAATGTATTTAACGGTTCTGGGTACTATGCCCCGAGCAAAGCTCTGTCGCCCAGGTACTGTATATTATTTAAAAAAGGAAAATTCGCTCTCAGCGATAAGACCGCCTCAATTGTTATTTGAGTTTGAAAATTATTTGTGAAGTTTGTTATACAACATTTTAACGTTTTAACGTTTATTGTTTAATTTCTGTATGACAGACGGTAAAGACAATCTTAAAAGTATGCACAGCGTGGCTGTGCAACTTAATTAATTTTGTCTATTCCTATCATAAAATAAAATAAATATTCAGGAACAAATTACACATGGTCAACTAGCCCAACCTACGAGTATGTATATTATGTATCTATGTAGGTATTATGTATATTATATAGCATGTATGTATATAATTATTTATTTTTATTTATATTACAGTATATTTAATGTATTTATTACATAGGAACCAGTTCTTTTAAAGAATATCGTATCAATATTGTTTATTTTTTTATTAGCAGCCATCCGAATTTAGCCTTTTAACCTACCAATTCCTATCGGTTACTAAAAGGTTGCCTGGAAGAAATCGTTAAAAGCGAAGCACTGTACATATTTTAGAAACAATAGAATATAAATAAAATAATATTAAAATATAAAAAGTAAAACTAATAAAAATATTAAAAAAAATAATAATAAAAATTAAGTTTTGTTATTTTTCTGGTGTGCCATAAAGGATATTATTTACTTACTTAGTTACTTACCTAGGGTTCCATGTAGGTACTATGGGAAATCCTAAAAAATCAAATACTCTTCAAAGTGAACCGAGAGATACATTTTTTGTATAATTTTTTTCATTTTAAATTATCATTTTATTCAATGAAAACTTAATTTTGTTGCTTCTGCTGTGTTTTCTAAGAGAGATGGCAAGTTAGAAATTGTGAGAGTGTGAGAAAGACCAACATTTTGCTTAATAACGCCTATTAACCCTAGAGTGCTCGCGCTATGAGCATTTTACTGCCCTCGACAAATAATATATAATATTTTTTAAACTATACACTCGCCAAGGTCAAGCCTCCTAGTAGCTACTCCTCTGTCCTTTACCCCACCTGTATTTTAAGTTGGAAGAACATCAGTAAGATAGCTGATAAACTATTGTACTACATTTGGATGCAGACCATAGTTAGATAACTTTGAAAGTAAAAGAGATATATTAAGACTGAAAAGCGCGTAAATCATCCAATAGCGTTAAAATTTTGCTGCTCGACTAGAATATTATCCATAACATCTAGTAGATCTGTCAACATACCTAGACCTTAACGAAAACCAGTTGCCTGACCGCGAGAGGAAAGTGTTGTTGCTTGACAGGACCAAAAATAATTGCATAAACTAAAAATTTAAACAAAAACTTTAGAAGATACATAAAGAAGGTCAAAATTCAGCAATTTTCCCAAACAACTTGTGAAGTGTTTTTTTCGTAGTTTTTAAATTTACTGAAATAAATATTACCATTTTATAACAATTTAAACTTTCACGATTATTCATGAAATGCGATGACACCGCGGCTTCAGTCTACTCGCGACCACGGCTATCGAAGCATAGTCGAAACGTAGAGGTAAAAACAACATCAATACCTGCTCATATTATGTTATATAAAATTACGTCAAGTCCCGCTTTCAATTTGTCATTATTACCATTTTGTGTAGTACATGATTGATATTTTTTTTATTCACAATTGGTAAGCCCTTGGCATCATCTCACCTGATGGTAAGTGACGATGATGCCGAAGATGGAAGCGGGCTTACCAAGATTCCCCAATGCAATGGAGAACTATTTATCTTATATTCAAGCCGGAACACATCAATGCTGTTAACACTGATGTTTGGCGGCAAGACTTTAGATAAGATGGTGGTAGCTAGCCAGGCGGGCTTATAAAATGCCCTACCACCAACCAAACTGAGTCTTAGAAGGTGACCCCGCCGGGATTTATTCTTCTAAAAACAATTATTAGTTTTTTGAAACCATTGTGTGCAAAAAAAAGCATTTTAACATAGGCGGCAAAATGCTCCCCACGCGACCACTCACGTTTCGGCGCAAGACACGACTACGCTAGGGTTAATTCTAAGTACTTCTTGTTGCCATCCTTCACCAAGTTTTCTTGTCAAAATAAGACAAAATTTATTATTTCATCGATTTCTATCCCATTCCCTTAGAAGCCATCTCGTAAAAGGAGACGGAGCTTTCACAATAAAAATCCCAAACTTGTGAGCGGTACAATCAATCAAATTGGGACCACAGGCGAAGTAAAACACAGGACAAAAAATAGCACAACGAATTAAAAAAAAACGCTAAACACGTTAAAAAACCGACTTCCATCGCAACAACATCGAACAACTTTGCATTATTATTTTTGGTTTTTGTTAAATTTCTAGTAAAGTACTACACCGATTTTGATAAAATTTATATGGGACCACACGGGAAGCACTATCTTTCGAATAAAAAAGAATCATCAAAATCGGTGCACCCAGTCAAAAGTTCTGAGGTAACACACAAAAAAACATACAGTCAAATTGAGAACCTCCTCGTTTTTGGAACTCGCTTGAAAAGTGCCTCTGTTTTCGGCCCTTTCAATTGTGTATGTAAGCGGGATGGACACCCTTTGCGGTTATAAAGTTTTTTTCATTATTCACAATTGGTAAGCCATTGGTATCATCTCACCTAATGGTAAGTGACGATGATGCCGAAGATGGAAGCGGGCTTACCAAGATTTCTCAACGCTATTGGAAACTGGCTATACTTTCTTCAACCGGAACACATGAATGCTATTAACATTGATGTTTGGCGGCAAGACTTTGGTAAGTTGATTAATTAGACATATGTTTATACTAAAAAGTGTAAAAATTATAAAAAGTGACTCTAAAGGCTGATCTACACGCAGTTTAGCTAAGTAGCAACTTAAGTTACAACTTAATCGATTTAGACCGGTAAGTATTAAAGTAAGGTGGAGTTTGTCGGAAAGTACCTCCTAGTGGTTCCACCCCGGGCAACGGATTCGCTCTCTAGGTGAATACGGCTAAAGCTTTCTGACACCATTGGCCCGCTGGACTTGCTCCTTAAGAGCCTCCCAGCGTTTTTCCAGCTATCTTTTGAATGCGAAAAAACAAAAACGGCCCCTTCCAAGGGCTCTTTGACCAGACTTATTGGAACGTCTATCCAGATACTTCAATAAAATATTGAGGGAACCTCGCAGGTCAAATGTGACTACGTCCTATCTCGTCAGGCCCGTGAGATAGAATTAGATTGAATGAATGAATGAATGAATGATTTATTTATTGTATTGCTTAAGTACACAAATATAAATAAAAAGAGAAGAGTAGATAAACAAAAAAAAACAATTATAAAAAGAGAAGAGTAGATAAACATAAAAAAACAAATATATTTTTTTTACCTATAAATACCTAATACTAACATCAAAGGAGTATTTTTTTAAAGAAAAAGGGAAACACAAAAGCAATACAAAAGGCAATAAAGCTCAGCGTAATTTTTACCCTAAGGCAAAACGCTGTTATTCTGCTATTGCCCGGACCGAGTTGCGAGAGATGTTGCTAAAAAAAATATATATTATGTATGTGTGCATAGTGTGAGTGATGTGTGTGTGTGTGTGTGTGAGCGTGTGAGCATATGCGTGGACTAATGTGACATGATTTTTAATAGTAAGTATGGATGTGATACGAGTGAGTGTGATACCTATGAAGATAAAGAGATACATAGAAGATACATAGAAGATTCGATTATAATCACAAAGCTATTGACTTCGACACACGGATATCAACTCCCTGCCCACACTATGATGGCTCTGCTGTGTATGCCAAGTGTACACTTTCGGAAATCAAAGTCCTGAAAGTAAGTAATACAGATATACCATATGTGTCCAGATATCCGATATAAATTAAGTGTCAATATACATATCACATCAATTTTGATTTCAGATAGTAAAAATCCATAGAAATACAAACCTCTGGAAATTTTTTTTGAGAACCCGTCCTTTGAAACCCTGCCACATCCAGCTGTATATATTGGTAGGTTCAACAACTACCATAATTCCTGGGGATATTGCACAAATGACGCGAAAAGGGATATACTGGCGAAGTGGGCAAATAGAGAATAAATCCATCTAATGTTCGATCCAAAAGAAAGAGGCTCTTTCCGATCTGCTAGATGACAGCGTGATACGAATCCAGATCTGTGTTTTGTATCGGAGGACGAGTGTGGGAAGGCCCTGCCTACAACCCGCAAAATTCTAGAACACTATACCCACGCAGCCAACACAGTCCGGCCCTTATAAAGATCGGCTTTGAAGTTCCACTTGTAAGTTGTATGTACGTTTATCCGACGCTCTTACGGTGAAGGAAAATATCGTGAGGAAACCTGCACACGCCTGCGGAGAAACTCGCAGGTTGTGTGTGAAGTCGACCAAACCGCACTGGACCCGCGTGGTCGACTAAGGCCCGTTCGCCCTAATTCAGGGTAGGGACGTATATGAGCTGATATGATGTTACCATAGATTCAGTAGTGGAGGAGCGAGATCCCCTAACATAGGTACTTCCGTACCTGAAAGGAGGTCTCAGCCATGCAAATTATGTAATAACTGGTGAAAATAAACTATTTTTAGTTATAATTTTTTTTAAATTAATAGCCTTGTTTTTGCAGCAGATTGAAAAAAAGGGAAAAATAATATACTTAAACTAAACTGCGTGTAAATCAGCCTTAAAGGAACTCGCGTCGCAAACCATTTCGAATCGATAGACCGGTTCTGCGCTGCCTGCTTCTAACTACACTACCCTACCCTACACTAAACTACACTACACTAAACTACCCTACTCTACCCTATCCTACCCTACCCTAAACTAGACTACCCTACCCTACACTACACTACACTAAACTACCCTACCCTATCCTACCTTACCCTACCCTACCCTACCGTACCCTACCCTACCCTACATAAGAACCTTCTCCTGACAATAACAAACACAAAAAAAAAAATAGCGAAATCGGTCCAGCAGTTTTTGAGTTATAAAATTACAACGAAAAGTGGCATTGATTATTATTTATATTTAGATGAAGTTCTGAGGTAACAAACACAAAAAACACTACAACCGACTTGAAAATCTCCTCCCTTTTGAAAGAGTTCAAAATCTTAAATAATTGAATTGAATATGTATTTCCTGGGAAGAGTAGTTCAGTATGATGAGTAAAAGCCCCAGTTACACCAATTTAACCGCCTCCATGGCGTAATGGTTAATCCATTCGCTTCACACCAGAAAGTCGCGGGTTCAGTTCCCGGCGGGGACAACTTTGTAAGACTCTGTTTGGTTGGTGGTAGGACATTTTCATAGCCCGCCTGGCTAGGCTACCACCATCTTATCTAAGTCTTGCCTCCAAACATTAGTGTTAACAGCATTTATGTGTTCCGGCTTGAAGATAAGTTAACTAGTTCCCCTTTACGTTGGGGGGATCTTGGTAAGCCCGCTTCCATCTTCGGCATCATCGTCATTTACCATCAGGTGAGATGATGCCAACACCATGTGTGCTCGTGTTTACACAGAATCAGAATAATGATCATGGCTGACTTTCACAGTTTGCAAAGATTCCTCCTTTTTTTTCTTTCGTCCATGACAGAAATGTATGTAAGGGTAAGATTGATGTCATTGTAGGCAGGTTATTGAGAGATATAGGAACAGAAATGGTTGTCAACGTCAGCTGAGAAAAGATGTTTTAGGAACGGTGCGTTCCTAGTCGAAGAGAGCAAAGGGAGATATCTCCGCCCGTCGAGGTGGTATGCCTGGGGTCCGGCCGTGGACCAATCGTTGATGATTGGTATCTGTATATATACTCAGCGCTGAAGAAATTCTAACAGCGCGTTCTAGATGTTGTATTTCTTTTGTTCTCTCGTCGCTTGTGTTAATGTTCAGTGGCGGGTTACTGCAGTTGCCGCCACAATGTTTTATTGGGGTTCCGTATCCAAGGGGTAAAAACGGGACCCTATTACTAATATTCCGCTGTCCGTCCGTCTGTCTGTCTGTCCGTCGGTCACCAGGCTGTATTTTATGAACCGTGATAGCTATACAGTTGAAATTATCACAGATGATGTATTTCTGTTGCCGCTATAACAAAAAATACAAAAAAATAGAAAAAGTGAGTCTCCATACAAAAAAAAATTAACGTGAAGAAACTAGCGCCA
This sequence comes from Coleophora flavipennella, assembly GCA_947284805.1. NCBI lineage: Eukaryota > Metazoa > Arthropoda > Insecta > Lepidoptera > Coleophoridae > Coleophora > Coleophora flavipennella. Next base: position 11,813,056 of record OX369259.1, on the reverse strand, counting down.
TCTAGTATGATAGTACGAAACTGAAGAAACTAGCGCCACCTAGTATGATGGTACGGAACCCTTTGTGAGCGGTTCTGACTCGCACTTTGTAGTTTTTTTAGATATCGTTGCTATATTGTTTTGTTGTATGTAAATTTCATAAATCTGTATAACCTTTTACATTTTATGTCTCGTTGTTTTCATTATCATCATTAATCTGGTTATGTATATACCATCTATACTATATATTATGTTATGTATATGTTGTTTATATGTATTTAAGTTTATATCATTTATATTTACGTGTATTACGTAGTTTAAGAGTGAATATTTTTTTTTTATGAATTTGTTTATTGCCCACTCATACCCCACAATAATGATTTCATGTGCTTCCTCTACCTAAAAGTTATCTGGAAGAGATTGCTTGTTAGCGATAAGACCGCCTACATGTACAACTTACTCAATCATTGTATGTCTACATGTACAACTTACTCAATAATTGTATCTTTTTTTTCCTTTTATGTTGTGCAATAAAGTGTCTTCAATCAATCAATCAATCAATCAAGATGGATTACTTACTAGTCAATCACGTTTATTCCATTTATGTACTTTACAGGCGTCACAATGTTTTATGACTATGCCCTATTTCAGCTTTATAAAACGAAAATAAAAAAATCGAAATGTGTGCTGGGACACATAGTAGTAATGAAACTTCAATGGACAAGTGGAAAGGGTAACACAGGCTAAGTACCTGCTTTATATCTCCATCTCAACTTTTCTCTATCTACGAATACAGCCGTCGCCCTCTCTCCGCCGCCTCCGCCAGCCTTTCTCTGTCTACCCCCTCCACGCGGCCGTAACGATTTTTCGTGACATTAAAAATCCTAATACCCCCCGTCTATATAGAAGTTTCACTTCAAAATATATATTTTCTGTATTAGTTAACTTATGGTATAATACATAGAAAACATGACGAAATTATAAAGGGTAACTAGTTGAACGATGGACGTGTTTCAAGATGTGAGTGAAATGGAGAAACTGAACAACTTTCAGTTCACTTCACACGGTTAAGTGCCAACTGTTGAATCAATAAGGCATACAGTAGTTAACATCCAACTTACTTAACATGGATCAGTGCCAACAGTTGTATCAATTAGGCCTACAGTAGTCAACATCCAACTTACTCGACAGTGCTCAAAGCTGAATAAATCCAACCCCACTTTATCTCACACGGAACAGTGCCAACAGCTGTGTCATTTAAAAAAACTATGGTTAACATCCAACTTATCTCACACGGATAAGTGCCAACAGCTGTTTTAATTAAACAACAATAGTTAACATCCAACTTATCTCACATGGATTAGTGCCAACAGCTGTTTAAATTAAACAAACTATATTTAACATGCAACTTACTTTACACGGGTCAGTGGCAACAGTTGTATCTATTAGACCTACAGTAGTTAACGTCTAACTTAATCACACGACCAGTGCTAACAGATGTATCAATTAGGCCTACAGCAATAAAATTCCAACTCATTTTACACGATCAGTACTCACAGCTAAAATAATAGGGCAAGTAATTGTTACCATCCAACTTGTACTTTACACGACCAATTATTTATCACGATGAGTGCTCACAGCTGAAGTAATTAGGCAAACAATGAGTTAACATCCAACTTACACTTTGCACGATGAGAGCCAACTGCTTAATCAATTATGCAACTTACCTCACACGGATCAGTGCCTACAGCTGAATCCAAACACATCAGGCTATCAGTGGAATTAACATCCAGACCCTCCATTTCTTCGACACATTTCTCGGAGTCCGTCGGATGCAGGTGGGAGACGGTCAAAATCCTTCTCTTCCTTATGTCTTCCATGGACTGGAGGTGCTGCAGTTCATCAGACGTCCTCTCCTGGGGTGAAATGAGTTGTTTTCGTGACTAGAATAGATAAGACTCAAGATAGAGTATACCAGGATTTCAAGTGTATAAAAAAGTGCCCAAGTCTTTTCAAAAAATAAATTTAAATATTAAAAAAAAAAGTTGATTTTGCAGTTGGTAAGGATTATTGATGTACCTTTTAAAAACCCAACTGCACATCTTAAATTTGATTGACTATTACTCCTATACTAAGAAAGTCTACTTAGCCGTAATATTTTACTTTTTAAAGTAGTTATATGCCCTACTATTTCCTATACGTTTCAGATTTCCTGAAATAGCATATTGACTGCGTTTAACACTACATCAAAAGTGATGGAAGTAACGATGTAGTCGAGGATAGTACACGCAAAGACAAATAATGCCTATTCACTCTTAAAGACCCCCAACTTGTAAGAGTCGGGAAACACAGATGCAAGCAAGGAGTTCAACTACATCGCTATCCGCATAATAAACGATGAAGCATAACGCTTTGTGCGAATAATCAACAACAAAGGGGTGGAACCTCTCTATGCGTGGAATGGTGCAGGAGGAATGAGGTACCTGGTGACTCTTAAAGCAATCGTTAAATCATTATCATCATCATATCAGCCGAAGGACGTCCACTGCTGGACATAGGCCTCCCCTAAGGATTTCCACGACGGCCGGTCCTGCGCTACCCGCATTCAGCGGCTTCCTTCACCAGGTCATCAGTCCACCGCGCAGGAGGCCTGTCTACGCTACGTTTTCCGGTGCGCGGTCGCCACTCGAGAACTTCACTGCCCCAACGGCCATCCGTTCTACGAGCTATGTAAATAATACTCACCAATGGCGAAGGCCAAGCTGTCACTATAAAATGAGTCGCAGTCACTTCTCTAGGCCTGTGTTGCAGCCTGATGGGATTAAGATTATGTGTCAGCCTAACTGGTTCAGACAACTTCACCAGCGCTATGTCGAATTCCGGCTTTGTGTCACTGAAATAGGGGTGGATTTCGAAAAACTTGATGGAGAGAAGTTCACCGCCTTTTTTGTAGTTTATGCTGCCCAAGCGGACGCGTAGAACGCGTTTCGATTCGCGCACTCTGAAAATAAAGTTACATTATTACATTATTATCTTAGAATTGCTACACTTAAGTGGCAGTGGGCGGGGCACATAGCTCGTAGAACGGATGGCCGTTGGGGCAGTAAAGTTCTCGACTGGCGAACGCGCACCGGAAAACGTAGCGTAGGCAGGCCTCCCACGCAGTGGACCGATGACCTGGTGATGCGGGTAGCGCAGAACCGGTCGTCGTGGAAATCCTTGGGGGAGGCCTTTGTCCAGCAGTGGACGTCTTTCGGCTGATACGATACTGCACGTTTATTTAAAGATATAATTGGTATTGTCTAAAAGTTGGAGTATTTTTAGGGTTCCTAATTCAACAAGGAACCCTTATAGTTTCGCCATGTCTGTATGTCTGTCCGTTTATCCGCCTGTCCGTGGCTTAGCTCAGAGACTATTAGTACTAATAAGCTGTAATTTAATATGGGTATACATATTGGGACGTGAAGATATTGCGGAGCTTCCCGAACGCTGCCCTATACATACGTCCCAAATACCGCAGTGTCTCAAGACTAAGGTCTTTGACCAGTGTGTGTTGCCAGTGATGACATGGACGCTTACTATGGGCCTCATAAGAAGGCTCATGGTCACCCAAAGGGCAATGGAGCGTGCTATGCTCGGAGTTTCTCTGCGTGATCGAATCAGAAACGAGGAGATCCGCAGGAGAACTAAAGTAACCGACATAGCTCACAGAATCACTAAACTGAAGTGGCAGTGGGCAGGGCACATAGCTCGTAGAACAGATGGCCGATGGGGCAGTAAAGTTCTCGAGTGGCGACCGCGCACCAGAAAACGTAGCGTAGGCAGGCCTCCCTGGTGAAGGTCGCGGGAAGCCGGTGGATGCGGGCGGCGCGGGACCGGTCGTCGTGGAGACCCTTGGGGGAGGCCTTTGTCCAGCAGTGGACGATTTGTGGCTGATATGATGATACATATTGATCACGCCGACAAAAAAGTAGCATAAAATCTTGAAAAACTTTTTTTTTCCTCCCCTACATGTGAAGAGGGGGTGATTTATTTTTTGTTGACGTACCCTAGCGTGTGGGGTATCGCTGAATAGGACTTTTTGTTGACGTACCCTAGCGTGTGGGGTATCGCTGAATAGGACTTTTTGTTGACGTACCCTAGCGTGTGGGGTATCGTTGAATAGGACTTTTTGTTGACGTACCCTAGCGTGTGGGATATCGCTGAATAGGACTTTGTGTTGACGTACCCTAGCGTGTGGGGTATCGCTGAATAGGACTTTTTGTTGACGTACCCTAGCGTGTGGGGTATCGCTGAATAGGACTTTTAAAATTACTGAGGGTCAACGAAACCATTTTTGGATTCAGGGATCGATTTGTGAAATATTAAGCTTTCAAATGCATATTTTTGTTAGAGTCAAGTGTCTCCCCCTTTCAACCAAACCGCTATTCAAGGACATCAGAAAAAAGAAATAAATTGTAGGACATTTAATCAATTTTAAAAGGGACACTATCCCGGCTATGTATACTTTATTAGTTTAGGAGTAATAGTCGACCAACTAAAGATGTGCAGTTTTTTTTTTAAATGATTTTCAATACACAATGTTCTATTACCAACTGCAAATATAATTTTGTTTTTCAAATATTCATTTATGTTTTGAAAAGGCTACGGAACCTCACTTTCCGTACCCAATGGGTAAAAAAAGTGAAACTAGCGCCATGTAGTATCATGGGTTTTGAAAAGTGAAACTAGCGCCATCTAGTATTTTGGGTTTTGAAAGTAAAACTAGCGCCATCTAGTATGATGGTACAGAACCCTATGTTTGTGGTTCTGATTTGCACTTGGCCGGCTTTTTTTTATGGAAATATAGACTATTTTGAGAAACTAATTTGAATATATTTTTTCTTTTTGATCATGGTTCATTTATATTTTTTTCAAACATTAAAATGTTTTACATCACAGGATCAAATGGTATGAAAAAAATCGGCTAAGTGCAAATCAGAACCACAAACTAGATGGCGCTAGTTTTACTTTTCACAACCCAACATACTAGATGGCGCTAGTTTCACTTTTCAAAACCCATGATACTAGATGGCGCTAGTTTCACTTTTCAAAACCTATCATACTAGATGGCGCTAGTTTCTTCATGTTTAAAAAAAACAGGTTTATTTTCTATGGATACCTTTATTTTTTCACTTTTTAATTTTTTTTTATTTGTAATTATAGCGGCAACAGAAATACATCGTCTGTAAAAAAATCAGCTGTCTAGCTATCACGTTCATGAAATACAGCCTGGTGACAGACGGACGGACAGCGGAGTCTTAGTATTATGGTCCCCTTTTTACCCATTGAGTACGGAACCCTAAAAAAACTGCCGAGTTCTTACTAATTTCAAGTGACGATTATGAAATTTCTTTAGTTATATAGTGTTACTAGCTGTTTCACGCGGCTTCGCCCGCTCCGTTCCCAGTGAAAAATGTTCTATACCTCTTCTCAGGCCTACCGAATATACACAGAAAATTCTATGGAAATCCGTTCATCCGTTTCGGAGAAGTATGGCAACATAACACTGTGACACGAGAATTTTATATATATAAAGATTAAATAACATACTTTTTATTGTATAAAATCGTACTGAATGGTAAGAGGCACATTGAACCTAAAGAGCAAGCTAGAAAGATGTCGACTGATGAAGTCTACGCTCAGACCAGCGCCCAACCGGCTCCAAAACCCCGAGAGCTTTCAGCTCGAGTTGCACAATTGCTTAGAATTCCTAGGAGACTGCGAGAATGTGGACGATTGTAATGACAGGTTTGTGGAAATTGTCCAATCGGACGAGTCTATGATTTTTAAAACTCGCTGTTCAAACAGAACCAAAATATCTCGGTCTTCACCAGCAACCTCATAGAAGAAAAACGCAGAATGGTTTTGCAGTCCTCTAAAGACGCTACTCAGTATCGGCAACTAAACAAGCAGATCACTGAGTCTCTAAATGGCGATTTGCGCCAGTATATTACAAACTGTATTCAAGAGGAGATTGAGAACAACAAAGGCTCAAAAGTGTCCGCGAGAGATCTGTCTGTTGGACAAAGCCAACTGACCAAGCTGAAGACTAAGGATGGCAGAATCATATCGTATAAACGGTGCACATCGGCTGGCGGCCTGTTGTAGACCGTGGGGCCTAACAAATACACGGAGCGCTCCGACTTAGCCAGACGGTGGAACTGGGTTATTAATCTAGCGCTGTGCTGATTGCTATGAACATTGTGGGAAGCAATTACGCCTTTGCGCTTAAATTTGTCTAGGTTAAATGTGTAAACAGCGCAACTTGATAGACCAGCATACCAGGAAGGGTCATAATCTTAAAGTTAGCGAAAAACGGGCGAGCCGATACGTCATCAGGCTCCCTGGCCATAGCGCGCCTGACCTAACCCGACACTTTACCGAAGATATCCTGGACATCAGCCTGTACGAGGTTACAATGGCTTTCAAACAGCTCAAAAACAATGAGATACCGAGTGATGATGGAATTATGGCTGAACTTCTGAAAGCAGGTGAAACACCGGTACTTAAAGCTCTTCAGAAGTTATTTAATTCCGTTATACTTAAGGAACAAACGCCTAAGGCATGGAACAGAAGTTTGGTCATGCTAATCTTCAAAAAGAGCGACAATATCCTGCTAAAGAACTACAGACCCCTCTCACTTCTGAGCCATGTCTACAAGCTGTTCTCGAGAGTTAATACGAATCGTCTCGCACGCGAGTTTGACGACTTCTAGCCTCCCGAACAAGCCGGTTTCCGAAAAGGCTTTAGTACCATAGACCATATACATACGCTACGGCAGATTAAACAAAAGACCGAAGAGTACAATCAACTACTATGCTTGGCGTTCGTGGACTATGAGAAAGCCTTCGATTCGGTCTAAACTTGGGTTGTGTTACAGTCCCTTCAGCGGTGCCAAATTGACTATCGATGTATCGATGTACTGTAGTGTTTGTATGAAAACGCCACCATGCCGGTTTGCCTCCAGGATAAAAACTCGGAAGCTATCCGGTTGCAGCGAGGGGTGAGACAGGGCGACGTTATATCTCCGAAACTGTTCACCGCCACCCTGGAAGATGTTTTTAAACTTTTGGTCTGGAGTAGATTCGGCATTAATATCAACGGCGAGAAGATCACCCACCTTCGATTCGCTAACGATATCGTGGTCATGGCTGAGACTATGGACGACTTAGACACAATGCTCGATGGCCTCAGTAGAGCTTCTCAACAAGTAGGTCTTAGAATGAACATGGATAAGACGAAAATTATGTCAAATGTCCGTGTCATACCTACTCCTGTGTAGGTTGGAGGCTCTACACTCGAAGTTGTTACCGAATATGTGTACCTGGGACAATCGTCGAATCCAACTGGGCTGGGCAGCGTTCGGGAAGCTTCGCAATATATTTACGTCCCAGATATCGCAGTGTCTTAAAACGAAGGTCATCGACCAGTGTGTATTGCCAGTGATGACATACGGTACTAAGACATGGTCGCTTACTATGGGCCTCATAAGAAGGCTCAAGTTCACCCAAAGGGTAATGGAGCGTGCTATGCTCGGAGTTTCTCTGCTTGATCGAATCAGAAACGAGGAGATCCGTAGGAGAACCAAAATAACTGACATAGCTCTCAGAATTGCTAAACTTAAGTGGCAGTGGACGGGCACATAGCTCGTAGAACGGATGGCCGTTGGGGCAGTTAAGTTTACTATTTACACGTAAAGAAAAAAAACAGAGACGAATACCTTGTCTTAAGACTCGTGTCAAAAATGTCTGTGCTGTAGAGCATACTTAGTATAATAGAAGTTTATGAAACCTTTGCATAATAAGGGGGTATTAAATCAGGATTATGAGTTTAAAAACCGAGCCTTGTTGAGGCTTTTAATAAAATCAAACCAGTGTTTTAATACCTTTTTTACACTACTTTGTTCGCTTTCGCTAGATTGGATTAGATTAAATTTATGTACATTGGGATTGAAATTACCAAATAAGAGATCAAAGTTAAAAGAGTAAGATAAAAAAATACCACGAAATTCAATACGAAAAACGTGTGATAGAGCCAAAACCCAGCACATCACCGCACATGCGTCAAAACGGGTGCTGTCACATGGAATCAAAACTTTTTATAGGTGCTATAAAAATGGCGCGCCCCGCATAATATGCGTTCCATTATCGTTCCTTGGTGATATTCATTTCTTGGATTTGTCCCGCATCGCAATAGTTTTTTTTATAACAGTATTTTGTTACGGGAAAAGTATTATTGTATGATTCTATTTTTAAATTTCGGTATGGTGTTTATTAACTATGTCAAAATAAACTCTTTGTGAAGTTTATGTTTCGAATTCGCGATATTACAATCTCACTAGTTAGATTATGATATAACGGTAAATTGTGAATCGGATCACAATTTCACGGCCTACACTTGTACCTCCGAATAAAACCGATGATTGCTTCTGCTGCGAAGCATTCTGCTAACCAGGGGGGGAAGCCCCTTTTTGACTGTTAAATCAATCAAACCTGACCGAACCTAACATCACTCGCTTCGCGAACTCATTTATTTATTGTTTTTCACTTTGCTTAGTGTTGTTGTAATGTAACTAGTGAGTTTACCATGTCACTAGTGAAATTCTAAACAATATGTTATAGTTTATATTCTTTCGAAAGTTCACAATCTTGAGAAATAAATCCCGTTTGATTATATTCTAACGGAATTTACATCTTACGTTTGAATTACATACTTTGATAAGGGTTAAGCATTTGGGTCAAGGATGCTAGCGTTTTGGATTCATCCTGTGAGAGTGTTTAAATATCTATTTATTACATGTATCACGCTTATCTGTGGCAAGTTCTGCACATCTGAGACAGATCTAATGCATACAAGATTAATATTTTATTAGTTTTGTACGCGATGGTATCCTAAGGGAGTTTGACAGTTCACAGTCTTTCGACAGTTTACAATCTCGCGTATTAAATCCCGTTAGATTATAATCTAACGGGATTTACAATCTTACGGTTGACATATATACTTTGATATGGGTTAAGCATTGGGGTCAAGGATGCTAGCGTTTTGGATTCATCCTGTGAGAGTATTTAAATATCTATTTATTACATGTTTCACGCTTATCTGTGGCAAGTTCGGCACAACTGAGACAGCTGTAATGCATACAAGATTAATATTTTATTAGTTTTGTACGCGATGGTATCCTAAGGGAGTTTGACAGTTCACAATATTTCGACATTTTACAATCTCGCGTAATAAATCCCGTTAGATTATCTATTTATTACATGTATCACGCTTATCTGTGGCAAGTTCGGCACAACTGAGACAGCTGTAATGCATACAAGATTAATATTTTATTAGTTATGTACGCAATGGTATCCCGAGGGAGTCCTGTAGTTGTTTGGTTTCTTAACTAGCTATAACCCGTGTCCTCCCTCGTAAAACAATTCATTGATTGATATTAAAAACAGGATAAGACCCGTTTTAATGAAATTGGCTATCGTTTTATGGTAAATTTTATGGCGAGAGGCTAAATGCTTGAGGCATTAAAGTGAATAACATTAATTTTAAAAATTCAGTCTTCTTAACTAGTTAGAAGGTATTTTTAAAACGTAGTTATTTTTGGTTACTTGTAATACAAAGTCCATATCACTCTGGTACAAAAGGCGAAGCAAAGTAGGAATTAATTAAACGAATTAATAAATTACACTTATATTACCTGTATATAACTCCTTTTTTTTGGCTAGTCGAGTATATTTCTATGTCATTCACGCGATCAAGTTGAATGTAAAGGCATCTCGCACACCAAAATCCATTAAGCCGTTTAGGCTAACCAGCGTACCAAAGAAATATACATTAACTGGCGCGGTCGGATAAAAACATCAAGGGTCTAGCAAAACTAGAAAACTTTTTGCATGATAATAATATTCTTCTTATCAGCTCACATACGTCCCCACCGAGGGGCTCGAGCCTACCCTGAATTAGAGCGATCGGGCCTTAGTCGATCACGCGGGCCGAGTGCGGGTTGGTCGACTTCACACACAACCTTCGAGTTTCTTCGCAGGCGTGCGCAGGTTTCCTCACGATGTTTTCCTTCACCGTAAGGACGCCGGATAAACGTTCATATGAAATCGAAATTCTAAAACATATTGGTACGTGGCAGGATTCGAACTACGGCCTCCCGAACAGGAGGTAGCGACCGTAACCGTTACGCCACCGACGCTCTGCATGATAACAATATACGTTGAATTTCTAAAGTCTTCTTAATTTAGCCTCCAGAGAAGTAGTTAATTCCTGCTCTTCCTTGTGCTTTTCAAGCCTTCTTCCTTTTTTCAAGCAGCTTGAGTAAACTTCTACGGGAATTGTGTTCTTTACGGTTTAAAATTCTCCATTATTTTTATGCACGTCAGTGTTATTTATTTATTTATTCACAATTGGTAAACCCTTGACAACATCTCACCTGGTGGTTAGTGACGATATTGCCGAAGATGGAAGCGGGCTTACCAAGATTCCCCAACGCAATGGGGAACTGGCTATCTTATCTTCATGCCGGAACACACCAATGATATCAACATTGATATTTGGCGGCAAGACTTAGATAAGATGGTGGTAGCTAGCCAGGCGGGCTTATAAAATGCCCTACCACCAACCAATCCGAGTCTTACAATTGACCCCGCCGGGAATCGAACCCGCGACCTCCTGTTTAAAGCCAGTGAACTTTGCCTCTGAGCTACGGAGGCGGTAAATTCTGTTACATCATATCAGCCGAAAGACGCCCACTGCTGGACAAAGACTTCCTCCAAGGATTTCCACGACGACGGATCCTGCGTCGCCCGCATCCAGCGGCTTCCCGCGATCTTCACAAGGTCTTCGGCCCATCGAGTAGAAGGCCGGTTGATGCCGTGCGTAAGCTGATTGAGGAAGATCGACATGTGACATATCGCAAAATTCATGCAACTTTAGACATTGGCATGAGTCAAATACAGATTAACTTCGATGAACAATTAGGTGTAAAAAAGTTGTTTTCCCGATGGATCCCGCATTCCCTCTGTGAGGAGCAAAAAGCGGCTCTCATTACTTGGTGCGTCAGAACTCTCGAGAGATTCCACGGATTATCTTGAAATACTGCAAACGGCGTCGTATCAGGTGACGAATCCTGGATATACGCATAAGAACCCGAAAAAAAAAAACGAGTTTGGGTGTTCGAAAATGAGTTGAAGCCAACAAAAGTTGTTCGTTTACGGAGCTTTGCATAAAAAAATATAAGTTAAAAAAACTAAAAACCGACTTCAAAATTATGAAATAATATTAATATACTTATATACACTACATTAACCAACAATAACGAAATAAAAGGTGGGTACGAATTAAGTTAGGGGTCTAAATTTATTTTTGAGGTCGATACCAGAACACAGCTACTTACGTATCAAATGTTTTAGATTTGATGGCAATGCTGACGCTGACCTGAAAAAAAATTTTAGGCCCCTAATTTAATTCGCCCACCTTTGATTTCGTTATTGTTGGTAAATGTCGTGTATTTTATGTACATTAATATTATTTCATACTTTGAGTGAATTTAATTCTGAAGTCTTTTTTTAGTTTTTAATTTTTTTATTTTAATTTTATTTATTATACCCACTCTACAATAGGAATCGTTAAGGAGTTGCACCTTCCTTCATCAGCTTATCAAAATGAGATGATGAATACCAGATGAAAATACTTTCATTATTTTAGAAAATACAAGAAACACGTAAAACGTGCCTATAAAATTTACGGGTTGCCCTCGATTCCCCTAGGATCCCATCATGAGATCTTTTCTTGGTGACAATTAAACCCCCTCCGGAGTAAGCTCTTTCGAATAAAAGAAGAATTTTGAAAATCGGTTCACAATCGGCGGAGATATCTCGTAACAAACATACAAAAAAAACATACAGTCGAATTGAGAACCTCCTCCTTTTTGAATTCTGTTGAAAAGTGGTGGCCACGTTTGTCTCCAAAACCGGACATGTTGCGACTTTTCCTCTTGAGGGACAAATAACGGTCAATGCAGAATGGTATGCTAGCATTTGTTTTTCGCAGGTCGTCTCTGAACTCCGTAAAGAGAACAGCAACCGCCGCATCATCCTCCATCACGACAATGCGAGCTCTCATACCGCCCACAGAACAAAAGAGTTTTTGGAGTAATAAAACTTTGAATTATTCGACCATCCGCCATACAGCCCTGACTTAAACCCGAATGATTTTTAATCTTTCCACAAAATTAAGAAAAAATTGAGTGGTTAACGATTTTTGTCACCTGAAGAAGCTGTAGACGCCTACAAAACGGCCATTTTGAATACCCCAACTTTATAATGGAATTTTATTTATATAGTTTTATTAATTGGTTCCATTGAATGGAAAAATGTGTCAAGTTTCAAGGAGAATACTTCGAAAAACAATAAATATCTTTTCCACTAATAATGTTGTATCACTTCCTTGATTCCCGAAATTTTCAGTGCCGCCCACGCAGAGGATAATTATAAATTACTAGCTGTTTCCCGCGGCTTCACCCGCTTGGATAACGTTTCTATTACTTTTCGAGGGTGCGCAGTGGGCGTGGAAAATGTGTTAATCCAGGTCCTAATCTGTCTAGCTACCAAATTTCAGATAGATACGTTCAGTAGTTTTTGTGTAAAAGAGGAACAAACACACATCCATACATTCTTACAAACTTTTGCGTTTATAATATTAGTATGATTATATTGTTTTTATTATGGACATCAAGGGTGCGCGGTAGGCGAGCCGCAATTGATGGTGCGCGGTGGACGACCCGCAAGCGGCTAACCATGTTGCGTGGTGTGCGAAAATGTGCGAGTTAAATGTTTACAATTAGCTTCCCTCCAGTATTATATTTTTTTATCCTTAAAAAAGAAAATTTTTAAAAACCAATAATATAAAAATTTAAAATCTAAAGTAGGTGGTCGTATATTATTACCATAAGTAATACTTACAGAAACAAGGAATCTGCGGCGGTGAGAACCCAATTTTCATCAATTAACGCCCCAGCACTAATGTACGTGGATTTTTTCATAATGGCTACCACATACGGGAAAACATCACTACTGGTTACCATGGTGTGGTCATTTAGTTCGTTATACCCATAATATGAACTATTTAACCTATCATCAACATCCATTTTCGAGAAAACCTTATTTGCTAGGAAAATTGTGAGAAAAATCGCGAATCTTACTTCCATAGTTGTGACTTTGATACTAAACTTAGGGGATTGTTTCCACGCGATAATCGTAGGGAATTTTGTAAACAAAATTGTGTTTTTGAAACATAACACTTGTAACACAATGAAACTACACACCGTTAAAGGCAGCGATAAACAAACTTGGAAATTCGATATTACTGCATTTAGACTTGGATTAAATGTTAGGAACATCAGACTTTAAATTGTAAAAATAGATACGCGTATTTAAATACTAGCTGTGCCCGCGTAAAGGTTTTGATTTTTTCCACGGGAACTCTTGAATCTTCCGGGATAAAAAGTATCCTATATGTTGACCCGGGCTATAAGGAACCACCATACAAAATTTCATCATAATCGGCCTGGCAGTTTTTGCGTGATGCGCGAACATACAGACAGACAGAATAAAATTCCAAAAGTTATTGTTTTGGCCTCTTTAACGTTACTAATGTCCACCACAGTTATTATTTTCCAAAAACATTTCATGTACAGACACGGCCCCGTTACAGTTTTATTATATGTATAGATAACTGTTTGCTATTAAACAAGCAATATTTGTATATACATAATAATATATAGGCTTTCTCAATCATTTCCACAACGACCGGTTAACAACAACGACTTCCCGAGATCTTCACTAAGTAGTTGGTCTATCTATTGGGAGGCCTGTTTACGCTGCGGGTGGGGTACATAGCTTGTAGAATAAATAGGCCGTTAAGTTTCCGAGTAGCGACCGTGCACTGGAAGACGTACTTTGATTACTGTATCTTTTTACCGCCTTCGTAGTGTAATAATTTGACGATTCGCTTCACACCAGGAGGTCGCGAGTTCGATTCCCGGCGAGCTCAACTTTGTAAGACTCAGTTTGCATTGTGGTTGGGCATTTGCATAGCCCGCCTGGCTCGCAACCACCATCTTATCTAATTCTTGTCGCCAAAACATCAGTGTTAATATGTGCTTCTGATTCTTCTCCCTTTATCCTTTTCTGTACCAGTTATATGGCTCTCCTACAAATCCTTTCTATAAGGCGAAACTTATTGCTTCTCAAGTTGGCGCTCAGCAAGGTGATCCACTTGGCCCACTAATTTTCACTCTTGCCATTCAAAGAGTGATCCCGGATATCAAGTCTCCTCTCAACGTCTGGTACCTTGACGATGGTACCTTAGGAGGTAAACCAAAGAATGTAAAGAGAGATTTGGAAAGTCTGATTCCGCGTTTAAAAGAGCTGGGACTGGACATAAATCCGGCTAAGTGCGAGTTCTTCGGCTGTAGTTCAGAGTCACAGCAGTGTTTTTGTGACTTTGATTTTCTCTTATCCGGACTGAGAGAAATGGGCGCATAGTACCTTCGACCTTTTAGGCTCACCCATATTTCCATTAGCTATCCCGGAGGCAATTCAGGCACGTAAAAGTTTATTGGTCGTTGCTCGGGAGCGCCTTAAGCGCCTATCTTCTCATGTGCTATGGTGTTGTTACGGATGTACTTTGCAGTCCCTAAAATAATGTATTTTCTACGGACGTCTCCAACGTGGTTGTTTCCTGAAGATATCTCTTCCTTTGATGGTCAGTTGAAGCTAGCTGTTTTAAAGAACTTTTAAACGTGGCGCTTAGCGAGGAGCAGTGGGACCAAGCCACTCTACCAATTTGGCATGGAGGTCTCGGAGTGCGGCGTGCTCGGGATGTTGGGCTGCCGGCCTACTTGGCATCGGCACATGACGTTGCGGACCTCGTCGCTAGTATACTATCTTTTTATGGTGGCGAGGCGAGCATATTGTGTCGGAGGCTTTGGTGACTTGGTCGGCGCAGCACCCTGGGACGCCTGCTCCAGCGACTGCGGCAACTCAGCGTGCATGAGATAAGGTGGGCTCCGAGGCGGTAGCGCATCGTTTAGTTAAGGGTGCTACTGGTGCGGATCTGGCCCGAATAAAGGCGGTTTCTCGGCCGGAGTCCCAGGGCTTGGCTGCACGCGCTTCCGTCACCCCACGTAGGAACGCTACTAGACAACGACTCTTTGCTTGTCTCGGTGGCACTTTTTGGCACTGGTGGCTATGTTTGTGAACCACACAAATGCATTTGCGGTTCCATGGTGGAGGCCAATGGGCATCACGCTCTGAGTTGATGTCGGTGTGCAGGTAGGTTTCCGAGGCACCACGCCCTCAACGATCTCATCCACAGGGCTCTAGTGTCTGCAGACATCCCAAGTGTGCTCGAACCGCTCGGCCTCTGTCGCACGGATGGCAAGCGTCCTGATGGATTGACTTTGGTGCCGTGGCGGAACGGCATGTGCTTACTGTGGGATGCAACTCGCGTGAGTACTATCGCCCCTAGCCACTTGGGACGCACGACATAATATGTTGCCGGGGCGGCTGCAGAGTTTGCGGCAATTAAAAAGAAGGAAAAATATAGCACACTCCGTGACAAATACATATTTACTCCATGTGCGGTGGAGACAGCGGGGAGCTGGAGTGTGGAGGCACGACGATTTGTAAGAGAGATAGGGCGTCGCCTAGATCATTCAGCGCGGAAATGAAGCTAGTGTTATGGGGCGATAACGAGGGACGGATTATTTTAGGTGTTTTTTTTTGTAAGTTATTTAAGGTGTGAGTTTAGGTATTATAGGTATTATTTGAGGTGTTTTATTTTAAGTATTTTAGGCATTTTATTTTAGGTGTAATTTGTAATGAATTTATGAACTAATACTTTATATTGAAAATGAAAAACGTTGAAATGGTAACATAATATATACATACACTTATTAAATTTGACACACCAATTAAGAAGCCCAGATAGACTATAAAAATAAAGTTTAAAAACTAAAAACCGACTTCAAAATGAAATTCACTCAAAAGTATGAATTAATATTATTAATATACTTAAATACACGACATTAACCAACAATAACGAAATCAAAGGTAGGTACGAATTAAATTAGGGGCCTAAATTTATTTTTGAGGTCGGTACCAGCACACAGCTACTTACGTATCAAATATTTTAGATTCGATGGCATTGCATTGCATTGCTCGTTTTTTTTAAAGTCTGTTAAAAATAAAGTGCGCGTGTGTAAGTGATGGATAAATGTAGCGAGCGCTATATTTTTTCTTTTATAAGAAAAAGTAATCTTATACAGATATAGCTGTTTCCCGCGGCTTCGCCGGCTCAGATCTCGGTGAAAATTTTTTTATACCTATTTTCAGTCCTACCGAATATGCACAGAAAATTTCATGGAAATCCGTCCAGCTGTTTTGGACAAGTATGGCAACTAACACTGTGACACGATAATTTTATATATATATATATATATATATATATATATATATATATATATATATATATATATATATATATATATATATATATATAAGATAGAAAAGTAAATCTTGAGCAGGCGTCAGGCGTGCAATTAAAGGCGCCAAGTAAAATCCGACGACACTTTGTTGTTTCAACAGATTTAAACCCTTTTAGGTAAGACGGTTGAGACCTTTTACAGATTAGGGTCTCATTCGGTCGGTGTGGCGTAGTGTAGTGGTCAGCCCTACGGCTTGCTAAGCCGAGGGCCCGTGTTAAAACAATGTAATATACTTATACAGGGTGTAACAATAGGGTCTCTTTGGTAACCCTTTGGGTGTACGGTACCCTAAAAAGTATTTTTTTTTGCGATTACAAACTTATATTTACAGTTGGAGAATAGACTGTGGTATATTCGATGTAAAGTAGGACATTTTTCTTACAACAAATTTAAGTTTGTCCTTTAATCTAATAAAATTGTTGTACTCGATGATGTTCAAAGGTTTAGTCTGGTTTGGGTTTTGTTTGCCGGTCTGTTTATCCACAATTATAGATTAGCTCTTGGCGTCTTCTTACTTGATCGTAAGTGACAATGATACCAAACATGGCAGCATGTGACGATGATACCATAGATGGCAGTAAGTAAAGATAATACCACACCCCGTACACTTCATACAACAGGCAAGAAATGACATTTCTAAAAAGGAATGACGGAGCAAACAAAATCACCGCGAAATCCTATACGTTCGAGAACCAAACTGTTACCAATCTGTATCAATCTGGGTTACGAGGGGGTGAGTTCACAATCTAGAGAGCGGCAGGGAGTGTTAATACTGTATGTCAGTACTTATAAATATATATTTTGATGATACCGAAGATGGAAATAAGTGACGATGATACCAAAGATGGCAGTAAGTGACGATGATATCGAAGATGGCAGTTTGTGACGATGAAATCGAAGATGGCATTAAGTGACGATGATACTGAAAATGGCATTCCTAACACAATGGAGCATAGGGTATCATGCTATTACCATTGATGTTTGGCGACAAGACTTAGATTATATGATGGTAGTGTAGAAATCCTATAGCTCTACGTTCATCCATAACATCTTTTATAGTCTTGCTATCCGCGTATTGTGTTAAAAAGCTAAGTTTAAATTCTAACTAGTAGGTCGTTCGAAAGCTTTTCCGTGACCGCGAGACAGGACAGAGGTCCCTTTTCGAGTGTGTTATCTATAGCAAGAATACAAATACGAGTACTAGCTAGATCTGATAATCGCATCCTAAGCCGGCAAAGCTCTGTATTTTACAAAGTGAATAAAGAAAGTTGAACCTCTTTTTCAAGCGACTTCCAAAAAGGAGGAGGTTCTCAATTCGTCTGTATGTTGTTTTTTTTTTATGTTTGATACCTCAGAACTTTCGACTGGGTGAACAGATTTTTATGATTCTTTTTTTATTTGAAAGCTAGTGCTTCACGTGTGGTCCCATATAAATTTTATCAAAATCGGTCTAATACTTTAGTAGAAAATTAACAAAAACCAAAAATAATAATGCAAAAATGTACTAATTTGTTCAGATGGAAGTCGGTTTTTTAACGTGTTTAGCGTTTTCAATTATTATAACTTACAAGTGCATTTTCAATTACCTTACTCCCCTCAATTAGCTTAATTCACTGAGCTTACTCCCCCTGACGACTCGTTGGTGCGTCATAGTAGCCAGCCGGTTGGGCTTAGAAAATGTGCTACCACCAACTAATCCGAGTCTTACAAAGATAGACGCGGCTGAGAATCGAATCCGCGACCTCATATTGTAAAATAGACTTATCACTAATACTTACGCTATGGATAGGTTAATTTAATGATTTTATCCTATGATGTATGACTGACTCGGTGACTCAGTGGTTAGTGCTCTTGACTACTGATCCGAGAGTTGTGGGTTCGATCCCCACCCAGGGCAAACATTTGTGTGATGAGCAGATTTGTTTGCTCTGTGTCTGGGTGTTAAATATCTATGTATTTAAACTTATATAAGTATGTATATCCGTCTCTGGTTCCCATAACACAGGGAATCCTACTTTGGGGCCAGATGACCATGTGTGATTTGTCCCAGAATATATTAAAAAAAAAACCATCATAAAAGTTCTTAAACTTTTTCATTCAGTGGATTTGGAGAAAATCGAGTGTGACAGACAGACGCACAGACAGACACACGAGTGATCTTACAAGGGTTCCCTTTTTATCAGTTGAACGGAAACCTAATTGAAGTTGACCTTATCCCTATGAGAAAGTACAGAAAATGCTCAATTAAACGCCACTAGATCAATCATAGTTAATAGCATCGATAGCCATATTATCGAACGCTTTATTTACAGAATCATCGACAGTATCTGATGGATTGGATATCGTTAAAGGCTTCCTATAACACAGCCTACCGAAGGAAGTATTAATACTAATCTATATCATAATACTTCATCACACACGTACAGTCGCACACGCATATACACGTATCTTATTTTATTCTAATTAGTTTTTATATTTTTAGTACCTTAATTTTTAGTATGTTTTGTTTTTTAATGATTTTGATGGATCATCTTAGGTATTATTTCTAAAGCATGTAAAGATAAGGAAGAGCGGTGCTTCCTGACACAGGCATTTTTAGCTTAAAAGGAGGCTCCAGCCATAAACATGTTAATGCATAACCTATAGGAGAAAATAAACTATAATATTAGCCGAAGGAAGTCCACTGCTGGACATAGGCCTCCCCCAAGGATTTCCATGACGACCAGTTCTGCGCTGCCCGTATCCATACTTACTTCTATAATATTAGGAGAGGCTTGCTCCTCGAAGAAGAGAATGGCTATCTGCTGTCAAATCGGGCTCAGAAAAGTATGAGTGTACCCGTATTGAAAATCTTGACGTCAAACGCCAGATCCAAGAACCCGGCCTAAGCCCTCCTACGACTACACTTATAATTTAAGGCCCTATGATAGGTCAAATAACAATATTCATTTCAAATTATTGAAAGACTGTGTGCAGCTACCACTGTGAAAAAATATATATTTAAAGTAATAAACATCGATTTAATTAAATACAATTTCAAAAATATTACCACTTTTAATGAAAAAAAAATTACTGTGTACTCTGTTTTTGGTATTAATTCCAAAATTTCTCGAAAACAAAAATAGTTAATGTTGAATGAAACCAACACACAAAAATAGGTGACTTTAGACCTTTCATTTTAATTGAACACATTTTTTGTGAACTTATTTGATACTATAGAATAGTAATAAAAACATGTGAAAATCGAGAATTGTGCGTTCGGTTTCAACCTACTAGCCGCGCTGAAGCCCGCATTGATGAAGAGACTTACGTTCGATATTATTTTAACACATATCAACCTGCTCGGATTGAGGCATCTTATTGAGGCCATATGAGGGTCTCTTTATTATTGTGTTTCCTGTAACAGGACTTTTAAAAGCAAATTTGGCTTTCATAGTTACGCTCGCGCCCATGCAAGGTCCAAGGCCAACACGAGCTAAGGGTGTCGCCGTCGACGGATACGTCTCGGAGGACATCATCATCATCTTTAATAATATAAATAAGTAAAGTTTGTAAGATTGTGACTTGGTTTGTAGGAGGTAATTTTAACTACCCATCCTATTTAAAAAAAAAACTTGTATCAATAGTTAGATTGGAATATCAGGATGGATATAGGCTAAAAAAACCCGTTCACTCTCGATATTCACGGGGGCGAAGGCGCGGGCAACAGCTAGTATAATGATATGTTAGGCAGGCACCTCTTTTGGGGCCACATTTTTAAACATGTGCGTTTAGCTACTCTTTGATTTTGGTCACAACTGTTAGCGGTCGCTGTTCAGTGGGATTTTGACCAATTTTCGATAAGTTGTTAGTCCAGAACACAGGCTAGGTTTATAGATATTTTTTTTCCAAAAAATGGTTATTAAAATTAACATAAAAAACTGAATTAGTTTTGTATGAATACACTGAACCCCAAAAACTGAAATTATTAATTTTATTGAAAAAACAAACACCTTATACCCTAGCTTTTGTTTTGACTGACAACCTATCAAAAATTGATCAAAATCGGTTAAGTTTAAGAAGGTGTAAATCGCTATATCATCGAAGTTCTGAAGAATAAGCTTGATCACACTAATATTATAAAGGCGAAAATTTGTGAGTGTGTGAGTTTGTATGTTTGTTACTTCTTCACGCAAAAACTACTGAACGGATGAACGGATCTGACTGAAATTTGGTAGGTAGATAGATTAGGACCTGGATTAACACAGAAGCTACTTATTTTCACGCTCTGCGTACCCTCGAAAAGTTACAGAAACGAAACCCCGGGAAAAATCTAGTGGTTAATAAGCCCAAAACGTCTCCAACTTTGAGGCATGGTTCTCAACCCAAAATTGAGGTTTTTACACATAGGGGCAAGCCAGGGTTGGAGAGGGTTGTAGAGCTAGTAACGAAACGCACTATCAAGTTTATAAAGCTAGGTACTTAAAAGGCATCTGATACGGCTTAACGACTGCCATCTAGCGAAAGCAACCGGCTCGAAGCTCGAAGTAAGCTTACGAAGCACGTATCGGTCGAAAAAAATGCCACTAACAGAGTTTCTCTGCGTGATCGAATCAGAAATGAGGAGATCCGCAGGAGAATGAAAGTAACCGACATAGCTCTCAGAATTGCTAAACTTAAGTGGCAATGGGCGGTGCATATAGCCCGTTGAACGGATGGCCGTTGGGGTAGTAAAGTTCTCGAGTGGTGACTGTGCACCAGAAAAAGAAGCGTAGGCAGCCCTCTCATGCAGTGGACCGATGACCTGGTGAAGGTCGCGGGAAGCTGCTGGATACGGGTAGCGCAGAACCGGTCGTAGTGGAAATAATTGGGGAAGGCCTATGTCCAGCAGTGGACGTCCTTCGGCTGATATGATGAATAGTTAAACCAATCCATGTACTGACTGTGCTTCAGAACAGTTAACCTGCTTGATTGACGTGACAACACAAATCGCATTAATCTTTCAACCGTTTCTCGAGGCTTGATAAGTATTATGAAATGTGACAATTTCATCAACAACAAAATGACAAACAAAATAAGACGCGTCTTATGAAGGCTGAATATTATAAGCTTTTAATCCATCCTTCGAAAGATTAAGAAACAAGACTGGTACCACTCCTTACGGTTTCGGCGTCTTAAGTAAAACTATAGCCAAAGTATATATATTAGTACTAACATAACATGGTCAGGTGGGGATTTTTGGGTGACTGTGATATAAACTGCAGTTCAAATGATGACACAATTAACATCGTGCCCTGCGTGCAGGGACGTGTCATGTAGGGACATCTGCACGCAGGAAGACCTCATGACAGCGGCTGATAATGCTGTTAACGTGGCCAAATTCTGGGCTGCTACAGTGTAGTGCCTGCCATCGACATGCTAAGAAGAAGTACTAACATACAGTATGGACACTCCCTGCAGATTGACACAGATTGGATATAGTTTGGTTCTCTAACGTATAGGATTTTGCCGTGATTTTGTTTGCGCCGTCATTTGTTTTCAACCGGCTTCCAAAAAGGAAGAGGTTCTCAATTCGGCTTTTTTATTATGTTTGTTACCTCAGAACTTTTGATTGGGTGAGCCGATTTTGATGATTTTTTTTATATGAAAGCTAGTGCTTTCCGTATAAATTTTATCGAACTCGGTGAAGTACATTATTAGAAAATTAACAAAAACCAAAAATAATAATGCAAAATTGTACGAAGTTGTTGCGATGGAAGTCGTTTTTTTTAACGTGTTTAGCGTTTTCAATTACTTTTATAAATCAACTTTTATAATAGGGTACCTCTCGCTAGCCATAGAAGTGAAGTTTAACATAACCAAGTTATAATTGAAAACGCCAAACACGTTAAAAAACCGACTTCCATCGCAACAACTTAGTACATTTTTACATTATTATTTTTGGTTTTTGTTAATTTTCTAATAAAGTACTAAACCGATTTTAATAAAATTAATATGAAACCACACGAAAAACACTAGGTTTCAAATAAAAAAAGAATCATAAAAATCAGTTCACCCAGTCAAAAGTTCTGAGGTTAACCACATAAAAAAAAACATACAGTCTAATTGAGAACCTCCGCCTTTTTTGGAAGTCGGTTAAAAATGAAAACGCTTAACACGTTAAAAACCGACTTCCATCGCAACAACTAACAATTTTTGCATTATTATTTTTGGTTTTTGTTAATTTTCTAATAAAGCACTAAGCCGATTTTGATAAAATTTAATTGGACCACACGGGAAGCACAAGCTTTCAAATAAAAAAAGAATCATAAAAATCGGTTCACCCAGTCAAAAGTTATGAGGTAACACACATAAAAAACATACAGACGAATTGAGAACCTTCTCCTTTTTGGAAGTCGCTTGAAAAACGGTATAATACTATTGTGTTCAGTTTGTAAATGAGTCAAAATTTATGTGACGTGAAATTAGTATTCGGTCGTTTTTAAGGTTCCGTACCCAAAGGGTAAAAACGGAACCCTAATACTAAGACTTCACTGTCCGTCCGTCCGTCTGTATGTCTGTCTGTCACCAGGCTGTATTTCATGAACCGTGATAGCTAGACAGTTGATCACAGAATATGTATTTATGCATTTGGCCGCTATAACAACAAATAACAGAATAAAATAAATATTTTAGGGGGGCTGCCATACAACCAACGTGATTTTTTTAAACGTTAAAAAACTAGCGACATCTAGTAAAATGGTACGGAACCCTTTGTGCGCGATTCTGACAAGCACTTTATCGGTTTTTCTTGAATTTCTCTAGAATTCGTTGACGTCTCCATAAATTTTAGCCGCATATTTTCTATTTTATATTTTTTACCTAACTGTTCGTTTTCCAGTGCACGGTCGCCACTCGAGAACTTTACTGCCCCAACGGCAATCTGTTCTACAAGCTATGTGCTCCACCCACTGCCACTTAAGTTTAGCAATTCTGAGAGCTATGTCGGTTACTTTGGTGCGGAAAACGTAGCGTATTAAGGGCCACCCACTTGGTAGTCCCATGACCTGGTGAAGGTCGCGGGAAGCCGCTGAATGCGGGTAGCGCAGAACCGGTCGTCATTGTGGAAATCTTTGGGGGAGGCCTATGTCCAGCAGTGGACGTCCGTCGGCTGATATGATGACCTACCAGTTCATACCTACCTTGCTAGTGTTAACATCCGCAAACAATATTCCGTTTTAAATATTTTCATCATCATTATTAAGAGGGCCCAACCCTTCTGCCATTGCAGCATTCTCCACTACAGCCTGTCACGAGGTGTCGTCTTTGTCTCCTGGTACCTATGACTACGGCACCATTCATTTACTTGGGTCATATATTGTTTCCTGGGGCGCCCTCTTCGTCTTGTTCCATCGATCTTGCCCTTCAGTATGGCTATGGTAAATATTTTATATTTAAAATTTAAGAGATTACCAACAAATTTTCGTCAACGAGAAAACTGTTTGCCCCCGTTTCAGAAGTTAGCGGAGTGAGAAGAAAACGAGAGACCCCAGGCTGCCGTCCTAACGAAGAATGCAGTATGGACGTTTTTTTTAATAATTTCGAGAAAAGGCGCCTAAACTTTATTTTTGTTTTTTAAGTTTTTTTTTATTACTTAAGTGTTACCCTTTTCAAATTTGTTTTTTATGCTTAAAATTAATAAAAAAATCAAATTTTATTAAGGCAAACCCTTCTCGTTTAAATTTTATTGAAACGGTTATAATTTAAGAATAACACTTTATGCTTAGCACAGCTATAGGATTCGAATACAACTTTTACAAGTCAAAGTGCATTAAAGACGAGGATTACTGCATTATTCACTGGCATTCATTTACTTTACTGTAATAACAGCAAGTTGTAGTTAGTTAGTTATTACTGATTAGTAGTAATTGAGATAATTCAACAAAAATTACTTAACGTAATTTGCAGTAAGCTTCCATACTGCATTCTTGTCAAACAATTTGGATCTCTCCAGAATACTTACTGCATTCTTCCTTATCAAAACTACATGTTCCCGAGCAGTTATCTTTACGAGGATCAAATCATCATACAGAGCTCGTTTTGCCGATTCCGAATATATAATTAACTCATTTCATGACAAAACCGTCCTTACTGCATTCTTCCTTAGGACGGCATCAGGGGACTCTGCCAAGTTTTCACCGTGCGGCAAAGTACTAAATTAAAATTTATTTTCCCACCAAAATACCCACAGTTTCGCTTCGTTAAACGTTAATTCAAAAATACTTCATGATACCATTTTTCTGCTCAAAGAGCTTCTAAATTAGACGAATATTGTTCTGAAGAGGCTTTTTATATCTGAAGTTAATGTGAAGAAATGGTAATTTCTAGCTAAGTAATGGGAAAAATCCATAGATTTTATTTCATTTCATTAATACACAAAATACATCATCATTACAGGTATCCTTAAAGGTGATTATACGAGTATGAATATAAATTATTAAGGCCTTAAGATGGGTCAAATGACAATCATCATCATCATCATATCAGCTACATCCCCAACGAGGGGCTCAAGCATACGCTTAATTAGGGCGATCGGGCCTTAGTCGACTACGCGGGACCAATGACAATATTCAATTCAAATTATTGAAAGACTGTGTAAAGTTATCTATCACTATGAAAAATATAATATAATAAAAGTAATCAAAAGTCGATTTAATTGTATACTTACAATTTTAAAATATTACCCCTTATGATGTAAAAAAATATACTGTAATCCCTGTTTTGGCATTAAATTGCAAAATTTCTCGAAATCAAATAGTTAATATTGAATGAAACCAACACACAAAAATCGGTGACTTAAACAACTTTCATTTTAATTAAAAACTTTTTAAAAATTTGTTTTGAAAAAGAAGTTAAGTAATAAAAACATAAAAATCGAAAATTTGACGTTTGGTTTCAACGGCACAGCCGCGTTGAAGCCCGCATTGATTTTAACTTAAAAAGAATAGATTTACGTTCGATATTATTTTAACACGTATCAACTTGCTACGATTGAGTCATCTTAATCTTAAAGCCTTAAGTTTCAGACGTGAACTGGGTCTGCAGCGGTGACCCCCGTGGTAGGGTTACCAGATGGTCGGGATTAGTCGGGATAATCCCGACTTTTGATATGGTATCCCGACTCCCCACAAAATACAAAATATCCCAACTTTTTTAAAACATTTTTCATACTCGTAGCAAAGAATAAAGACTATTTACTACGTAAAAGAAGGTTAACTCCGCAAAAATCATTTAAATGAATGGCGACTCTTGCTTCGACACAATAAAGTACAAATTCAGGTCGCACAGCGCTTATTACCTACAGTTATATTCACATACAAGCTGCTTCTCTTTCTGTCGCGTAAGTCTTATCTCTTCTATTGAATTTGCCCCTAATAATAACTCTAACTAATACGAGTATTATATATTTTCATGCCTACAGCGCGGAGTGCGACAGGCCTGCTCGTAGGTAGTAAGCAGAGCGTGCGCGTGCCCATCTGCGCTGTGTGTTCTGCAGTTGCGTCCGCCGAGTGCACTTCACTCCATACGTACTCAACTCACTTATCTACTCACTAGAAAGAAACGCGACCACAGATTACTAAATAGTTACTTCGTAACAGATACATCACTCCCATACAAAAGCTTAAATACCTACGCTATATTAGCCTACAAAATCTTAATAATAATACCAGCTGATTGCAGCGAGAAGAAATGTGCCATAACTACGCATACAGAGAGTTGAGATTGTTTTGCTCGCCGCGCGACCCACGTGCGAGCGCGTCATCGAGCGAATGTGCTAGGGTTGTACTTATGATGATTTTGGTAATGAAACGAATGTTGTAGAAAATCAATTATTTTATATTTGTCAATCAAATATGTTTGAGTTTAATAAAATGAAAGATGCATTTTTTCCCTTCCCTGAATTCCCGATTAATAAATTTTAATGTCGATAATATTTGAAACCTCGTAAATAATTTTAACAAATAATCAAAAGGGAAACAGGAGCAAAGCGGAGAAAAATCAATCAAAGATGGCTTTTTACTTGAGTTGACGGAGAATTTCATACCTACTATTCATACAAAAACATTCCCCAAGAGGGCCTCATTGTGAGCTTGAATTATTGTTATTTTAAGTGAAAGCTAGGTAAAAACGTAACGAAAATAGGTTTTCTGTTACTATCTACAAGTCATTACAAAAAACGGCTTGTGAAGGCAAGCTATAGTTTACGAAGTAACTATTTAGTAATCTGTGCTAAGTTCTTGAGATTTTTTCGTTTACATTCGTTCTGGTAATAAAAGTCGGCGGCGCGCGCGGGGGGGCGGGGCTTGATGGAGTTATTTCGATGACGTAATGGTACTTGACAAATTAAACCTTGGATTTTGGTTTTAAACGGTTTATTTACTGCTATAGAAGTGCCCCTCAGCTACCGAGTGGCCGGCGCATCAGTACTTCTATTCTCTGACATACCTACTTAAATCACGACGACGACGCTAGGTACCTACTATGTTCTGACATTAAGTAGGTAACTGTTATTTATATTAAAAAACACAAAAATAATACCTGAAATCCTTAATTTATGACGATTAACATAGTAGGTACCTACCCACCATTGTTCTAAGTTTAAGGAATAAATGATGATAATTTAAATATAAAATAAAAATAAAATAAATAATAATTTGTAAAGGAATGAGAAAAGGGAATTAAAAAAAAACAAAAGATTTAAAATACTATTAACTTAGGTACCTTTGTTTCATCTCTCGGCAATGAAAAAAATGTCAAATTTTCATTTTTCTTTTGACTGAGACACCCATCCACTGCACAATAATTGCGTGGTTTCGGCATTTCGATATTCAGAGCGGTAAATGTGACGTGCAAGCACTCAGGCAGGCGTGCGTCAACCTACTGTCCGTTGTATCGTCTCCGATACGCTAAGCAGTAGGCATATAACGAGTGGCCTTGAGCAAGTGACGGACGCCTGACGCGACCCCGAACTCGCCTGCCGCATGCAATATGCATGCTGTCTGCCGCGCCCGCAATATTTTTTGTTCCGAAGTTGAGTAATTTTTAAAACGATCCATCCAAAATACTTGCAAGATCGCTATGATCTTCTGATGATTCTTGATACAATAAGATCTTTGGTGACAAGGAATCAGTGAATGTCTTATATATTTTGTCTATGAAAAATTATGATATCTCTAAATGGGAAGAGCTTTCAGAATTGCCCAAGATTATTATTTTTTATTCACAATTGGTAAACCCTTGACAACATCCCACCTGGTGGTAAGTGACGATGTTGCCAAAGATGGAAGTGGGTTTACCAAGATTCCCCAACGCAATGGGGAACTGGCTATCTTATCTTCATGCCGGAACACACAAATGATATCAACATTGATATTTGGCGGCAAGACTTAGATAAGATGGTAGTAGCTAGCCAGGCGGGCTTAGAAAATGCCCTACCACCAACCAAACCAAGTCTTACAATTGACCCCGCCGGGAAATCGAACCCGCGACCTCCTGTGTAAATCCAGTGAACTTTGCCTCTGAGCTACGAAGGCGGTTTAAAAAGATGCTGAATATTTCCAATGATATTGACAATAATGAGTAATACTCTGATTACTGCTGCCTTAGAGAAGAATATGAACACCTACCGAAGGACCAACGGCAAAATCTAGGCACAGTTTTTTTGTAAGTGATAAAAATGTTTATTTTTTTTTAAATGGTGTAATTTGTTCTTTTGATTACTGTAAACAATGCTTACTGTGAGAAACTGGTTAGCCTTCATAATAGCTTACATTGGAAAGAACGAGACTGCATGGCGTTCGATCTAATAAAAGCAGAGCTAGTTATCTAAAGGCACACCGTAAGAAACAAAATTAGTAGTCTGTGAAATCAAACCAATATATTATATGTGGCAACATAAAAAAAGTTAATTTTAAAAGAGTACGTTTTTTAAATTAAAAAGTAAAAATTTAATTAGGTAGTTGATTTATTTATCCTGACAAGAATCAAAAATCTTGAAATTTTGAATTTATCCCGAGATTTCAATTTTCCGATGTCGCCTCCCTACCCCCGTGCCGGCTCATTTCTGGACCAACAGCTGTCCAGTGCCATCCAGCGAGTGTTGTGGCAAAGTATATAGAGTACACTAATGTACAGTATGGACACTCCCTGCCGCTCTCTAGGTTCAACCTCACCTCCCCCCTCCCCCCCCCCTCCCCCTCCCCCTCCGAATTCGTTTGGGAATTATTAAATCCAAATGTGGTAAACTGATCATTTTACTGATGTTTTAGATCACATAGTGATAAAGGCATTAAAAAAAACCTTTAACAGATATCCTTTGGATAAAAAGCAACACAAAAAGCCAGTTCATTATTTCGTATTTGGTCTTTCACCCCAGTATTACACGAATAAATCTAAAAACAATCAGTTTGTATGAATCTTCATTCTACCTAGTTGTTCATTCTTTTAAAAATGTAGTATTTTCGTTCGTAGGATGTTGTAAACTTTAAAATGATTGTTCGTAATTGAAATACTAGTTTTATTACAAAGAGTTGTATAGAAATATCTAGTGCTATGATCACGGAATAATAGATTGAGATTGACTGTTATTCTAGGTTGTTAAATACGAGATTGTTTCGCCGACCAAAGCAACGACCAGCGCTTGTGTAGCTAAGTTTTTAAGAACAGTTTTGTTCATGTAAATTACCTACCTACCAAGTAGCCACTGTTGATTTTTACATGCAGTAAATATCTAACAAACCAATGCCGCCGGTGTGGTTCAACCCTACCTGCATTCATACCTATAGATACGTCAGTTGTTGTTATGTATGTATATCAGTTCTTGCTCGTTTGTATGAAGTGTTCGGGGTGTGGTTATGGGAAAGTTTTGGACCGGAGACACGAAGGAGGGGGGGTGTATTAACTAAAGTTCCTTTCTAGAGTTTGTGTTTGTAATGGTTCATTTTTTTTGCGTTTTATATTTGTACCAATGAGTTTTTCAAAAACTTACGTACATACTTGCCGATTGCTTTAACGGTGAAGGAAAACATCGTGAGGAAACCTGCACACGCCTGCGAAGAAACTCGAAGGTTGTGTGTGAAGTCGACCAACCCGCACTGGGCCCGCGTGGTCGACTAAGGCCTAGTCGCCCTGATTCAGGGTAGGCTCGAGCCCCTCGGTGGGGACGTATATGAGCTGCAATGATGATGATGATGTATTTGTGTGTTATTTACTCCAAAATAAATATTTTTGTCTCCTTTTGTAACTGATTTCTATAACCTCATAATTTAAACGAATACATAATATATTCATAACATTACAATATAATTTTCTAAAAACCTAAAAGCTTTTAAGCACAAACTTTTTAGATCAAAGTACTCGTCAATACGAATCAAACGAGCCCAAACCCGATAGGGTTGTGTCGTTTTATTGCGAAGTTCCTATGGCCTTCTTCCAGCTCCAGCATCAATTCAGCTCCATGTCATCCTAATATTGCATTGTCACGCGATATACATATGCATGCAAAATTTCAGCTCAAGGGAAGTGGGTCAAATTTTATTTACAAGATTTGACGACTAACATCGGGACAGGTAAAACTAAATAAAAGCTTGTAAGAATAATAAAATATAATATTTCATTCATATAAAAATTACAACATTTCACTAAGAAGTAAATGTAAAATTGCATTAAATGTAAATGACTTGTCAAATAACATTATGTTATTGTGAAATGACCGATTATTGTACATATAATATATTGTAATAAAAGTTTTAATCTCTCAAATAGCATCCTAAAGATATGACTTACAACCACTTTCCAAGCTCCTTGTGATTTTAACAAGTTTCGTCAATGAAGAACAATAACTTCTTTTTTCACAATAGGCTATTTGACTACTACTGGAAAATAGTTTTGTATTATTTGTTATTGCATAAAATGCAAACCATTTTAATATTTCCTGGAGATCTGTCGTACATACGGAGAAAATCAATGTTAAAGTTTGAATTTTTAAAATACGCGCCAAAACGCAATGTTTGCTATGGCGCCTGGTTGCTCTGACAGATGACGTCACACATAAGTAAACAAAAAACTGCTGTAATAGTGAAAGCACGCACTGAACCTAATGTTTACTTCTGTGTGACGTCATCAGAGTTGCAACCAATAACAGAGCGTTTTCAAACACGTGATCAAACCACAAAAAAAATTAAATTTCATTTATGTTTTTTATACAGAAAATTACCTTTTTTTTCAGAACATTAATAAAATATGCTTTTTACATTACATTTTATTAGGATGACAACAAATTGTTACATATTTTAAACATAGTCAAAATGCCTATTGGTAAGCCCTACTTATCTGTAGAAACGCTATTTAAGATGCGAAGTACCTGGACCAGTGGCGCGAGTTTTAATCTTTAGTTCTGCACCTCGGTCCTTAAAGACCGGTCCGGCGCTGCCAGCATCCAGTGGCTTCCCGCGACCCTCACCAAAAGCGTCGGTCCTCCGAGTGGGAGATCTGCTTACGCTACGTCTTCCTGTGCGCGGTCGTCACTCGTAAACCTTACTGCCCCTACGGCCGTCTGTTCTACGCGCCATGTGCTCCGCCCTTTTTAGCGATTCTGTGAGCTATGTCGGTGACATTTGAAATACCCGTCTTAATTTTTTGATCACATTTTTTTACTTGGCGCAGAGTTTCTCTATGTTTTTGATTGTTGAAACTAGCATCGTCACAGCCCCTTGGTTTCCGTGGACAACTTATTTTTCCGCCTAGGTAAACCATGGGTAGATATCACGCAGCTACCACCCGGAGCGCTGGTGATCCACGGACGGCAAATATACAGCTACAGCGTACCACGGAATCTTGAGAGCACCGAATCGCAAATATCTGTGTTTCAACATCATTGAAGTTCGAATACCTAAAGTGCGACCCAAGTTCGAATCAAGAGTTAGCGACACCATCTACTGAATGGAATTGCCACGGAATAAAACTGAATTTATTATTTACAATTGGTAAGCCCTTGGCATCATCTCACCTGATGGTAAGTGACGATGATGTCGAAGATGGAAGCGGGCTTATCAAGATTTCCCAACGCAATGGAGAACTGGCTATCTTATCTTCAAGCCGGAACACATCAATGAAATGCGTCAGTTTGAAACGACGAACGAATCGACGAATCGAGGGAAAGATCGATAGATGGACGGATGGGCGGACGCACAGACGGACTGAAAGACGAACGAACTATTATGATTTTGTCAGAGGTGGTGAGGTGGTTTTTCCTTAGATCAGTGTGAAGTACTAGCAAAGTATATATACCTAAAAGTACTAATGTACAGTATGGACACTCCCTGCCGCTCTCTAGATTGCGACCTCACCCCTTCATTGATACAGATTGGTTACAGTTTGGTTGTCGAACGTATGGTATTTCACCGCCATTTTGTTTCGTCATTCCTTTTTTAAATGTCATTTCTGGCCCGTTGTATGAAGTGTCCAGGGTGTGGTTATAGGATCCCGTTTTTACCTTTTGGGTACTGAACCCTAAAAACGAAATTGAATTCGTTTTTAACTCGTGTTTGGCGTTTCCAATTATTGCTGTCAGATGACTAGATCTCCTAGGTAGGTAAGAGAAAAACCACAGATGTGACAAAAACACAAGTAACGTAATGAGACAGATGGACATTTGACTGTTTTTAATCTGTGGCGACACTTACACACACATAAACATGCGAAACAAAACTACACGTCCTACAGCGCCATCTGTGATAGATTTTCCAAATCACGTGCATTTTCAGCAGATATGTTACAGCCACACACAAAAACCATGCAAAAACTAGACATCGTACAGCGCCATCTGTGATAGCTTTTCCAAACTACGTACATTTTCAGCAGACATGTTGCAGCCACACACAAAAACCATGGGAAAACTAGACATCGTACAGCACCATCTGTGATAGCTTTTCCAAATTACGTGCATTTTCAGCAGACATGATGCAGTCACAGTAGTCACACACAAAACCATGGGAAAAAACTACACATCCTTCAGAGCCATCTATAATACCTTTTCTAAACTGCATGTATTTTCAGCAGACATGTTGCGGTCGTTTTGAGGCCGTAGTTGGTGGGTTGGTTGCAAAGAAGCTAGCGTGATGAAACTGAAAGAAAAACACAATACGGCGCGGTCTTTACCTATAAAATACCCGATTTATACAAATTATACAAGAAGTTTAAAGATGAAAATTAATATTAAGAACAATAGATATTAAAACAAAATTTATTCTCAAACAAAATAGGATTGGACTATTAGAAATTAAATGTGGTAAAGATATGAATATTGCTTTGATGTTTTGAGAGCACGGTGGTTTTAAAGCGGTTCGATGAGCACACTAGCGCCACCAATAGAAATAAATAATTTACTAATTCTTATGAACTTTAATCGAATTTATTTAGTATTTTGCGCATATATGGAGACAACAACTATTGTTTAATTGTTCTTTTATAATCGTAAATAACTTGTTGCTATTATTTACAGTTATAAAATAACAATTAAACAATAGATACTGTTTCCGTATAAGTGCAAAATACAGAATGATTTCAATTAAAGTCCTTATGAAGGAGTAAATTATTTATTTCTATTGACGGCGCTAGTGTGCTCATCGAACCGCCTCACGAAGTCGCGTTTTTTCACTTGAAAAAATCCCCTTTATTGAGGAAAAAAATACACATTTTTAAATTTAAAGCTCTAGAGTTATCGCAGCAGTTTCTTAGTTACTGATGTCATATTCGCGAATATTCTGCATAAGATTTCGTCACTTTCAGGAACATTCATAAAAATTAATTAGTTTAAAAAATTTCCCCATCTGAACACTAAGAAAACGCCTTTGTTCCATTCAATGGTACATACCTCAGGGGATTGGAACATGAAAGACATGCCACTAGTTACTAATAAAAGACCCTATGTAGCGTCTCCAAAAGGTCAATATTAAAAAACAATTACTTCAATAAAAATTGGCATTGAACTTCAAAAACTGAATCTGTAATTTCATAGGTAAAGACATATTATATGATATGGATGCGACATTTTTATGTGGATGTATTTACGCGAGATAGACACCCCCTTGGCCAAGTGTTTTGGGTTTGGTAGTCAAACTAGTAAATAACCTTTATAGTTACGCTATGTCCGTCTGTCTGTCTATCTGTCTGTACGTCGTCGTAGCCGTTTTTCTCAAAGACTACTACTACAGTTCTAAATTTTAACCGCCTCCGTGGCGTAATGGTAAGTCCATTAGCTTCACATCAGGAGGTCGCAGGTTCGATTCCAGGCTGAGTCTAACTTTTGAAGACTCGGTTTGGTTGGTGGAAGGGCATTTTTAAGCCCGCCAGGCTAGCTGGCACCATCTTATCTAAGCCTTGCCGCAAACATCAATGTTAACAGCATTTCTGTGTTCCGGTTTAAAGATAAGATAGCCAGTTACCCATTGCGTTGGGGAATCTTGGTAAGCCCGCTTCCATCTTCGGCATCATCGTCACTTACCATTTTGTGAGATGATTCCAAGAGCTTAACATTTATCTTCTCAAGCGGAACGCTCGCCTGTCGGCGATGTTACCTAAGCAACTTTTGTTCTATGACTTTGCATAAATTGCAAAAAAAAACTCTTCATACAAACCATCGACCAATTTTGTGCATATTTGTATGGAGGAGGGTGTTAAAAATTACTTTATACTGGTAACATTAAATGAACCAAGTAGCGCCATCTGCTGTATGTATTAGTATAGAAGATTATTATCTATTAACAAAAATTATAATTCATAATCTTGTATCAAACAAAACAGTTGTTTCATTAGGTTATGGGGCCCAGTATGCTCCTTAGGTCGTTTAATTGAGTGATATTTAGTCAGCTTAGCCGAAGCTATTGTGTTTATAAAAAACAAGTAAAAATCAATAGAGATGGCTTCGAATTCATTCTTGACCAACGTCCCAAAGTTGAAAGGACGTGAGAACTATCATGAATGGGCATTTGCAGCACATAATTTGTTGATTTTAGAAGGTATGCCAATGTGCTTAAAACAAGAAGGTTCAACAACTGCAGAAATTGAATTGAAGGCCAAATTGATTTTGACAAAAGATCCATCCCTGTACGTTCACATTAAAGACGCATCAAGTACAAATACTTTGTGGGCTAAACTGAAATCTATGTTTGATGATTCATGGTTCTCTAGAAAGATAACTTTACTGCGGAATTTGATATCAATACGCCTCGATAACTGTGATTCGATGACAAATTATGTCACACAAATCATGGAGACAGCACACAGATTGTCGGGGACAGGTTTTTCCGTGAACGACGAGTGGATCGGTTGTTTATTGTTAGTAGGATTACCTGAAACATACTTTCCAATGATAATGGCTATAGAACATTCAGGAATTGCCATTACCGCTGACGTAGTGAAAACCAAGCTAATTGACTTGCGGGCAATGAAGGTGAATCGGAGGTGGGAAAGGCTTTTCTGAGTAGAGGGCAGCAGAGTCGCTAACAGAGTTCTAAAGTTGGCAGCCTTGGGAAGAACAATCATCTATCCCATCATGGCCGCTGTTCGTCTATGACCGACTCGAACGAAAACAAGAAAATGAATATCAAATGTTATCGATGTAAGCAGTTTGGCCCATAGACATAGATATAAGTAGACCACGCAAGTAGGTACTGCGATCAGTATGAAAACCAAGCGTGTCATAAAAACACGCAATTCAATAACAAAATGACTTACCGATGAAAGGAAATGTTTCCATTATGTCGTCCCACTTTTTTGTATAGTTTTTACAACTCAGTACGGCACAATTAGGCATTTTGTAGTTTTCGTGTGACGTCTAGCACCGAGAATGTTCGAGCGCGGACTGAATGAAACTGAAGCTAAAGGAAGTAAATTTTACTCCCTTCTTACACGCGAAGTACATACACTCGCGTAGTCTATCTAGATATATGGTTTGTGGTTTGGCCATTAAAAATAACAGTGTAAACAAGATACTCAGACACAAGTAAAGAAGACTAACACGTTTTCGGCTGTTTTCTTGAATGGAAACTATAGTAAACAAGATTTTTACCTGGATAGCGGCGCAAGCGTCCACATGACGGCGGATGTGAATATGTTACAGAATCCATCTTATTCCCCAAGTATCAAGGAGATTATAGCAGCTAATCAAAATGCTATGCCAGTTTTGTGCTCGGGAGATGTTGATATCATGACTGTGACTCCAAGCTGCAGACTTTACTTTGAAAAACGTTTTATGTGTACTTTGTGTACTTTGAAAAACATTTTCTAAGCCCGCCTGGCTAGCTACAACTATATTTTCTAATTCTTGCCGCTAAACATCAGTGATAACAACATTGATGTGTTCTGTCTTGAAGATAAGATAGCCAGTTCTCCGTTGCGTTGGGGAACCTTGGTAAGGCTGCGTCCATCTTCGAAATCATTGTCACTTACCATCAGGTGAGATGATGCCAAGGCCCTACCAAATGTGAATAAAAAAATCCAAGTAAAAAGCCGCGAGGCGTAAGTGAAACCCAACCTCGCAAGTCGAGGGCAAAAAAAAAAGTTGATGTCCCTAACTAACTAGACATTTCACGTTACACCAACTGTAGTGTACTACAATACAGCCCCACCCAACTTTTTTTAACTTTTCAGGAATTGAGCCAGTTAAATGTTTAAGTCCTACTTAGATTCATCATTATCATCATATCAGCAGAAAGACGTCTACTGTTGGATAAAGGCTTCCCCTAAGTATTTCCACGACGATCGGTCCCGAGCTGCCCGAATCCAGCAGCTCCCCGCGACTTTCACCAAGTCGGCGGTCCACCGAATTTTGCCTACACTACTAAACTTGTATTATTACATTGAAAATAATTCATTGATTAAGGTAACTCACGAGGGCTTAGCGTTATTTGAAATTTAAACCCCGTATGTTGGAATATATTAACAAAACACAGAGTAATACAAATATGCTAAATTAATAGGATTAATTGGGATCATTACTACGTAACTGTTAAATGAAGACAATGCAGAAGCAGACAAACTGGCTAGAATGGTATCACACACAACAATGTGTGGTCCAGAACCGAGGATAGAGCAACCATAACATCTTTTTGCATAGAAGAATAGAGGCCGGGTGCACTACCCACCTTGCTTGAAACTGCCTTTCTACGTTGGTCTGAAGATCGATAAGGAGAATATTGTTAATTATAATAATGGTATACAATATCTTTTTTAGTTTTTTTAATCCTAGTATGTATTAAAAATAATTTATCTCTTACAAAATTGTTGTAGGTTTTTAGTTTTACTTTTTTTTAATTTGTTTCAATTTTTATTTAGTTTAAATTTTAAAATATGATGTCTGTACTTCGTCTAGGTCCACCCACCTTGCCTGAAGTTGAAAATCAGCGCTGTGATCTCTTTGATGACAGCATATGCTGAGCTGCTACCTTTTCAGAAATAAGTACAAACTGTATTATGAAAACTATGCTATATTTCACTTTTGGGTACTTCATCATCATCATCATATCAGCCGAAGGACGTCCACTGCTGGACATAGGCCTCCCCCAAGGATCTCCGCGACGGCCGGTTCTGCGCTGCCCGCATCCAGCGGCTTCCCGCGACCTTCACCAGGTCATCGGTCCACCGAGTGGGAGGCCTGCCTACACAACGCTTTCCGGTGCGTGGTCGTCACTCGAGAACTTTACTGCCCCAACGGCCATCTGTTCTACGAGCAATGTGCCCCGCCCACTGCCACTTAAGTTTAGCAATTCTGAGAGCTATATCGGTTACTTTGGTTCTCCTACGGATCTCCTCGTATCTGATTCGATCACGCAGAGAAACTCCGAGTATAGCACGCTCCCTTGCCCTTTGGGTGACCTTGAGCCTTCTTATGAGACCCATAGTAAGCGACCAGGGTACTTATCACTGATTAAAAAAATATTCTTCTTCTTCTACCAAGGAGCACTATTAAAAGGGCATTAAAGGAATAGGCCGAGGAAAGACACAGATTGACATGGCTATCCAAGGATGGACAAAAACACTCTCAGTTTTTCTTCGGTGAGGTCACCACAGGGGCAGCCAAGTACATTTGGAATAACAGCAGGACGCGCGTCAGGGCTGTAACAGGAGCGTTAACAGGCCACTTTGCCACAAACGAACACCTGCAAAAAATCAGCCTGACGAATGAACCAACCTGCAGGGTCTGTGGTGAAAATACAGAATCAATGGAACACTTACTGTGTCACTGCGATGTCCTGGCTAGCAAGCGTATGTACCTCCTAGGTGATGGCTACCCAAAACCGGAGGACTACACCTTCCAATCAGCGGAATTGCTGCATTGATGCAGCACATCTTCGAGCAGGTTGGGTTGTAAAGTTTATAGGGGCAGACACAAAAGATCCCATTGGGTCGAAGTTTCGCTGCAACTGCAGCCCCCACTTAAAAAAGATAAGATTAGACGTTACTGTAAGACCGCGTAATGGATCATTAGTTAGGTACTGGATCGTTATGGGCTAGTTTAGAATATGTTAAGTAAGGTTATTTTATTGCATTTAATGGAGCAAACCGCTAAAAAACCGCTCCGAAAAAATCGTGTCTAGGGAGCTTATGAGGATTGTGAAGATGCGACTTTTCGTACAAACGGTTCAGGCGTTAGAGATTTTCACCTCTTAAGGCGAAACCCTTTTAGAAAATAATACAAACCCCGAAATCGAGGTTTGGAAAAAGTCATTTTTCTGCGGTTGAAACTGCAAAAAAATTATCTTTTTTTTAATAAATTTATAACAATATAATATCTGCTTCAAAGTGTAGGAGGCGAAAACACGATTTGATAAAATTTTCTCGTAAGGAAAAAATTGCAAAGTTCGCTTAAATTTATCAATATTATAATTTATCATTATTTTAGCCCACAAAAACCAGTTTTACTTCACTTCAGTTAGACATTATTTTTTTCTTTCTTATTCCTCATTAAAATCCTGACATACTGTCGGACTCACTTTTTTTGCAAAAATGCCTACATAAATCTAATTTAAAACGAAAATACTTTGAAGAAAAAATACTAAAAACCGACTTCAAAAAGAAAATACTCAAAAGTTGAAATAATATTTTTATAAATATAAATACCTACACGAAATTATCCAACAATAGTTTTCACCACACAGCTACATACCTATCAAATGTTTTAAGATTCGATCGCTTTTCTGGCACCGACCTCAAAAAAATTTTAGTCCCCTAATTTGATTCGTACCTACCTTTGATTTCACTATTCTCTGTTGATTTCGTGTATTAATATGTATAAAAATACTATTTCATACTTTTGAGTATTTTCTTTTTGAAGTCGGTTTCTAGTTTTTTAAACTTTTTTTTATTTATTATTTTAGTGGTAATGTTATCTATCTTACAACGTTAAACCCAATCACCTACTTGCCAATAGGAATCATCAAATCATAATGCATGCGTTTCATTAACTGATACAGAGTCCTGTGGCTTCATCATCAGCTCACCTGAATAACCTGAAAGAATACAACATTCGGTCTATATGTAAACCTACTTATCTATGTATAATATTTAAAGAATTCTCTTTCTCCTAACCGTTAAGGAGTTGTACCTTCCATCATCAGCTCTGCAACATAAGATGATGACTACCAGACGCAAATACATACTTAAATTCCTTTAAAAAATACACAAAAACATTAAAAAGCACTAGTAGCCAATACGATTTTTTAAAGGTTCCTCTCGATTTCTATGGGGATGCCATCATCATATTCTAGTTTCCTTGTCATGGTACCACCCTTGGGATATCGCCTTTCCAACAAAAAAAGAATCATCAACATCGGTACATAAAACACACATAAAAAAAATAAAAATATATACGGTCGAATTGAAAAACCTCGTAAAATATATTATACGGTCGAATTAAAGTCGTTTATAAACCTCCTCCTTTTATGAAGTCCTTAAAAAAGTGCAAAAAAATGGGGTTATTTTCTTTACTCTCTACACGTAAAGAAAAAGACAGAGACAACTGTTCCAAGGCATTGCGGCGATTAGCGTTGCCAGGCGTCCGGATAAAGCCGGACAGGGTCAGGCTTTGTGGATGCGTGTCCGGCCAAATCAGATGGTGTCCGGCCTGTCCAGCTTTTGTCAGACTTTTTAGGTTTAATGATTTTACCAGTCACCTGGACATTCGGGTGAGCGCTGTCGTATTTATGAGACTATGGCGGCGTTTCTTTTTCTGATTAGGACCTCGCTAAAGGCCAGTAAACATGACTGATTGATTTAGGCGTGTCTAAAGCGGGCTTTGATAATTTAGGGAGTCCGGCTTTTTTAACCAAAAGCCCGGCTAAACTAGCAGGTATGTCCGGCTATTTAGTTTAAAGACCTGGCAACCCTAGCGGCGATAACAAGGCTAAAACTACTTAACCGATGACGCGGTTTACTTGAGTTTCGCTGATATCGTGTAATAAAACTGCAAATTTAACAGAGGTCACCGGCAGGGTCAACTTTAAATCAGCATCCAAATATTTAAATACTGTTTGATATTCAGACGCCGCTTACGCAGAAAGAATCAAATTAAAATATTTAAACCTATGAACATTGGCATAAAAGTTTTTAAAAAAGAAAAACCCTTACGGTGAAATAAAAAAATAAATTTATGTTCAAAAAAATAAAATGTTATTTGCAGTTGGTAATAGAACATTTTGTATGGAAACTCTATGAAATTTTTCGACTATTACGCCTAAACTAAGAATGCCTACTTAGCCGTGATAGTTTTTTTTTTAATTGATTATAATATGTCCGACTAATAATTTTTTTTTAAAGATGTCCTGAAATAGCGGTTTATTTGGTAGGGGGGTAGACACTTGACTCTAACAAAAATTAGCACTTTTTAGTTTAATATTTCGTAAACCAATCTCTGAATACGTTTTTGCAAACCTTCAGTAAAGACCTAGGTTTTATTATACAATGCCCAAC
Organism: Coleophora flavipennella; assembly: GCA_947284805.1. Classification (NCBI taxonomy): domain Eukaryota; kingdom Metazoa; phylum Arthropoda; class Insecta; order Lepidoptera; family Coleophoridae; genus Coleophora; species Coleophora flavipennella. The sequence continues at coordinate 11,772,498 of OX369259.1, read as the reverse complement.
ACGATAAGGTAGCTACGTCACCGAAAAAAATTTACCCCCCCTTTAAATGTAACCTAAAAGAGTTCCGCACCAAAACTTTAACTACCAACAAAACAAAACCTCAGCACACACTTTGCTCTAGTTAAACTGGGGTCTACTTATTCTGGACCTAGAAATTTCATTTTTCCTGTGGGAACGAAAGGACTAGACTTTCTCATAAATTTTCCTGTAATCTATGCATTAAACCTCATTTACCGTGATTTTAAAAAGATTTTAAAGCCATTATTTTCGAAAATAGGGGGAAATCGCGAGTATCTCCTTGATTTACAAAGATCAGAGTAACTACTTACTACATAATAATTTTTTTATATACCTAGCCTTATGAAAATGTACTCCAGTATGATATATTGATATACTTTATACCTATTAATACTAGTTTTTACCAGCGGCTTCGCTCGCATGGGTATCGTTTTTGTGACTGTCTCTGAGAGTAAGTGATGCGCGAGCCACAAGCGGTTCGTGAGCGTAGTGAACTCAGGAAAGTGTAGCTTTCTACGGGTGAAAATATTTTCAAATCATAACAGTAGTTCCAGACATTACTTACTACAAACAAACTTACAAACTATGCCTCTTTGTAATATTATTGAAGACTAGCTGTCCCGGCGAATTTCGTTCCACCTTACACTACACTACACTACCCTACCCTACACTACCCTACCCTACACTACCCTACCCTAACCTACACTGCCCTACCCTACCCTACACTACCCTACCCTACCCTAACTACACTACACCTAAACTACACTACCCTACCCTACACTACCCTACCCTACCCTACCCTACCCCACCCTACACTACCCTACCCTACACTACCCTACTCTACACTACCCTACCCTAAACTACACTACCCTACCCTACCCTAACTACACTACACCTACACTACATTACCCTACCCTACCCTACACTACCCTACTCTACACTACACTACCCTACCCTACACTACACTACCCTATACTACACTACCCTATACTACACAACCCTACCCCACCCTACATACACTACATTACACTACACTATCCTAACCTAACCTACCCTACACTACACTACACTACCCTACCCTACCCTGACTACACTACACCTACACTACATTACCCTACCCTACCTTACACTACCCTACTCTACACTACACTACCCTACCCTACACTACACTACCCTATACTACACTACCCTACCCCACCCTACATACACTACATTACACTACCCAACACTACACTACACTACCCTAACCTACCCTACACTACACTACACTACCCTACCCTTCACTACCCTACCCTACCCTACCCTACCCTACACTACCCTACCCTACCCTACACTACCCCACCCTACCCTAACTACACTACACCTACACTACACTACCCTACCCTACACTACCCTACCCTACCCCACCCTACACTACCCTACCCTACACTACCGTACCCTACACTACCCTACCCTACCCTACACGACACTACCCTACCCTACCCTAACTACACTACACCTACACTACATTACCCTACCCTACCCTACACTACCCTACCCTACACTACACTACCCTATACTACACTACCCTACCCCACCCTACATACACTACATTACACTACACTACACTACCCTATCCTACCCTACACTACACTACCCAACCCTATACTACACTACCCTAACTACACTACACCTACACTACACTACCCTACCCTAAAACCAATTATTTTTTAACTGATATTTTATTTTTTGATATTTTTTTATTTAATTTCGAGCATTTTCATATTTACACCTTTTAAACCTTCTCTGGACTTCCACAAATAATTCAATACCAAAATTAGCCAAATCGTTCCAGCCGTTCTCGAGTTTTAGTGAGACTAACGAACAGCAATTCATTTTTATATATATATAAGATAAGATAGATAGATTAAGTACCTAAACCTAACTGTATTTATGACACATTATGCTCAGCTACTTACAGCTTACTCATTACTCAATATATTTGTAAAACACGGGCACCTTGACCTATTTAACATTATGCTTGTTTCAAGCACAATGAACATGTTAAGCATACATACAATCGCACACAGTTGTAACTATTTAGTTATACAACGATGTAATTTGTTCGTTCTTGTACCTCCACTTTTAAATGTAACGTTTGTATTTATCAATTTCAATTTGTAAATTTATTTTTCTCAAAAATGCATGTAATGTGGTCATTATTTTGACAACCTTGTTTGAGCAAAGTCGACCTTGCCGTACTGTTTCAAGGAGCGGCCGGCAAAGTTTTGCTGGCCGCTCTAACAGGCCGGCAAAACATGCCAGCCGCTATTTTGAAGTATCAACGTTTTAAAAAATCAAATGCAAAAATATTTTATTTAAAATTTTATTAAAAACAAAGAAGTAATAAAAGCGCGGTTCAGTTAATTAATATATTTTTTATTTAAATTGATAAGCGAGCTTAGCGTGTTTTTAATTTTTTGTTCATTAATCTAGTAAACACAATCTATTATTATTATTTTTTTACTTAGGTTACATTTTTGTGTTTATATCGAAATCCATTTGTGGAAGTTTTTTTATTAGCTCATAGTTAATTTTGTAATTTTATCACTTAATGTTTACCTTAGCTGTAAACTTCCCAAATAAAATAAAATAAAATAAAATAAAAATTACTTGCTGGTTTTATTTAGATAAGGTACTTGCATTTTTGAGTAAAGTACTATACAAGCCTTGGCCTACAATGACTGCTTCGCTGGTCACGCTATGATTGCCTCGAGCTAGCCTAGCTATGCTATAAGCCTTCCAGCTTGGCCATCATTGCAGCCCTTGCTGTCCGCGCTGTGTCGGCCTGGAGCTGCGCTGTCGGCCATCATCAGCGCGACCAGCAAACTAGTCATTATAGACCGCGGCAGTAATGAACTATTAACATGTTGTGAAGAACGTGCGTCCGTTCGCCGAACCGGTTTCTGGCAGAATAACAGCGCTGCAGAGTATACTGCAGCATATGCTGAGTCAGTACCGTTTTGGTGCACAGTACAGCTATTTTTTATAGTTTATTTCTATCGTTTGTAAATTGTACCTGGAAATTGTTGTACTGTGCTCTAAATAAAAGTTTTTCTATTCTATTCTGTTCTGTTCTGTCCTGTCCTGTTCTGTCCTGTCCTGTTCTGTCCTGTCCTGTCCATCATAGTCCTGTCCTGTACTGTCCTGTCTGTCCTGTCCTTTCATGTCATGTCATGTCATGTTACGTCATGCCCTGCTCTGCCCAGCCCTGCCATGCCCAGCCTTGATCTGCTCTGTTCTGCTCTGCTCTGCTCTGCCCTATTCTATTCTATCCTATTCTATTCTATTCTATTCTATTCTATTCTATTCTATTCTATTCTATTCTATTCTATTCTATTCTATTCTATTCTATTCCATTCTATTCTATTCCATTCTATTCCACTCTATTCCATTCTATTCCATTCTATTCCATTATATTCCATTTTATTTCATTCTATTCCACTCTATTCCATTCCATTCCATTCCATTCTATTCCATTCCATTCCATTCCATTATATTCCATTCTATTCGATTCGATTCTATTCTATTCTATTCCATTCCATTCCATTCCATTCCATTATATTATATTATATTATATTATATTCTATTCTATTCTATTCTATTCTATTCTATTCCATTCTATTCAACTCTATTCCATTCTATTCCATTCTATTCCATTCTATTCCATTATATTCCATTCTATTCCATTCTATTTCATTCTATTCCACTCTATTCCATTCCATTCCATTCCATTCTATTCCATTCCATTCCATTCCATTATATTCCATTCTATTCTATTCGATTCTATTCTATTATATTCTATTCTATTCTATTCTATTCTATTCTATTCTATTCTATTCTATTCTATTCTATTCTATTCTATTCTATTCTATTCTATTCTATTCTATTCTATTCTATTCTATTCTATTCTATTCTATTCTATTCTATTCTATTCTATTCTATTCTATTCTATTCTATTCTATTCTATTCTATTCTATTCTATTCTATTCTATTCTATTCTATTCTATTCTATTCTATTCTATTCTATTCTATTCTATTCTATTCTATTCTATTCTATTCTATTCTATTCTATTCTATTCTATTCTATTCTATTCTATTCTATTCTATTCTATTCTATTCTATTCTATTATATTCTATTCTATTCTTTTCTATTCCATTCCATTCCATTCCATTCAATTCCATTCCATTCCATTCCATTCCATTCTATTCCATTCTATTCTATTCTATTCTATTCTATTCTATTCTATAGAAATGGTAAATTTTTGCATAGTTTCTTAAATAAGTTCAAAACTAATAATTGGTTTTTGTTTTTTCTACATGGCTCTGTGTTGACGCTAGTTAGTCTGCAAAAAGTTATATTGAACTACATACAACTTCCTGCGGGCCTTTTAGTCACTACCCAACACTTGTCAAGACCACGCAAAACTAACAAGACAGTTCGTGTAAAAATAATTTACAAGTGCATACAGGGTGTTAACGGTGTTAAAGGGTAGTGAGAAAGGTGAGTAAATAGTTTTTAAGCTATTGTATAGCTTTTATCGCGGGCTTTGAGAGGACCGAATCAAGAAATTTCGTAACGAAAATAAAACCTGTCACCCCAAAAAAATAAAAATATATTGAGTTCTAAAAAACTTACAGTACCATCTATGATTGCGATGGCGATGGCGATTGATGATGGCGATGGCGATTGATGATGGCGATTGATAATGATGATGATGACGATGAACTTTCTTAGTGTTAATTTATTACATATACATCCCGCGCCCCAAGGACTATATGGTACTGGTAAATACTGCATAAATAAAAAATAAATAAATAATTATAATTGCATATTTTGATAAAAAATGCTATGCAATAGCTTTACCGCGTCAGTCCCCGAGTGCCACACGTCTTTTTTTATATATTGATAACCTATTTATTTTACAAATATTTAGAAGGGCCTTTGATGCTTTGCCTACCCCGCAAGGGAAATAGGGGTAGTTTTTATGTATTTTTGTAGTTGGGGCAGCTGAAGGGAAGTAGGTAAGTGGGTAATCTACATAGGTGCTATGTACCTTTATATTATAATTAAAATAAATATGTATTTATGTTTTCGCAAAGGGTCGGGTCTAAGATTTTTAAAACCCGCTGGTCAAAACTAAAAAAATCTCTGACTTCACCATCATGGAATAAAGACGAAGATTGGTTTTGCAGTCCTCTGAAGACGCTACTCAGTATTGGCAACTAAACAGGCAGATTTCTAAGTCCCTGACTCGCGATTTGTGCTAGTATAATACAAATTGTATTAAAGAGTCGATTGAGCACAACAAAAGCTCAAAAGTGTTCGCGAGAGATCTGTCTGATGGACAAAGCCAACTGACCAAGCTGAAGACTGAGGATGGCAGGATCATATCGTCTAAGACTGAGTTACTTGAAGAAGTTGAGAAGTTCTACTGACAATTGTACAAGAGCACTCGTTTGCCTGACAGCGATCTGGCTAAAGACTCAAGGGCTAGATTAACCCGACACTATACCGAAGATATCCCAGATTCCCAGACGTCAGCCTATCCGACATTAGAATGGCTCTCAAACAGCTCAAAAACAACAAGGCACCGGTTGATGATGGAATTACGGCTGAACTTCTGAAAGCAGGTGAAACACCGGTACTTAAGGCTCTTCACAAGTTATTGAATTCCGTAATACTCGAGGGACAAACACACAAAAGTGTGGTCGTGCATTTCTTCAAAAAGGGTGACAACATCCTCATGAAGAACTACAATACAATATAATACAATATTCTTTTCAATACAGTTGCTCGAAAAGTGGTCCTTTATATGCCAGTCAAGTGTGCGCAAAATTGATTTTACCGCACACGTGCTTTTACTTTACCACTTTTTTTAATTTCTAGCTCGGAGGAACAATACATTTCTAGCAAATAAAAAATATAATAACCAAAGATACAGAATCTTCTTTAAAACTTTTGAAAGGAGAATTTTAAAAGAGAAAGGTAGTTCCTCCGTTAGGTTAGTAAATAACGCTAGTTGTTTAGATTCTCTTTGGGTTATATCTCTGTGAAGAAAAGACAAATAATATGATTGAAGTGGAACCGATTACAACAAAGAATAGGTATTTTTTTCCAAAGAGTTTAGTATCCCAAGCCTTGTTTAAGATACTAAAAAAAACTTACGCATGCGTACGTGTGCTTGCTAAAATATGGCGCAATTTTTTAAAAACTGAATTCAGATGTTTTTGTTGTGAAAACTAATAAAATTATGAATAGTTAATATAGGTATATGTAATAAAAAATATACTTATGTGTATGTATAAGAAAAAACAAAGTGAGATGACTCCCTGGACATTTAAAATAAGCCACAAGTCGCGTGAAATGAACTTAAGTTGCTAAAGCCTTGATAGGTATGTACCTACCCATGTATTTTGTTTTTCTGTCACGGTCGTTTTTTTTATTTTATCCTATTTTCTCACGACTGTATTAAAAAACTTCGTATGGGTGTATACATGGGTGTAAAAGGAAATTACAAACTCGTGATGATGGTAAACCCTCGCCTGCGGCTCGGGCTCACAAATGTCACTCGTTTGTTATTGACCTTTTTACTACCCTTGTATCATAAATAACTATTATTGCATCACAACATAAAAAAGAAATGAACAATATAAAAGAAAGGCTATACAAAAGGCGGCCTTATTGCTAGGTAGAAATTTCTTCCAGGCAACCTTTGGGTAGGGAAACAGCGATAGAATAAGTTATATAATAAGCCCCGGTGCAATAATTTGAAAAAAGAAAAATTTGCAAATAAACAGTTACAGAAAATACTTAAATAAATATAAACCCATCTCGCTTCTGAGCCATGTTTACAAGCTGTTTTCGAGAGTCATTACCTGGTGAAGATCGCGGGAAGCCGATGGATGCGGGCAGCGCAGGACCGGTCGTCGTGGAAATCCTTGGGGGAAGCCTTTGTCCAGCAGTGAACGTTTATGATGATGATGTTTTTGCTTAGATAGTCGCAGCTGTTACCTATAGCGAAGTAACTATTTAGTAATCTGTGCCTATAGTCAGCTGTAATTTTTCCCATTTATAATACCTTCGTACGTGGATGCGGTGCATAAAGGTGAGGGAGGTGCTAGCCCATATTCCATTTTGGCGGGAGATGTGCCTTGCGATGCGTATGCGACACTCGACATTGCAAATGGGTCGATTGTTTTTAGTTATTTTTGATTAATTGTGGATCAAGGTCGTGTAACCAGCGCGCGCGTTGTCATGTGAAGTTTTTATATTGACTCGCAAGCGATGAAAAATGCTTTTATGATATTATATTTGTTCATGAGAAATTTCAGGAATAAAAGAATATAGCTAATAGCTAGACAAATGAAATTTTCACAGATGGTGTATTTTTGTTGCCACTATAACAACGAATATTAAAAATTTGACAAAAGTAAAAAATAAAGGGGTCTCCATATAAAAAAATGTGTTTTTAAAACTTGAAGAAACTAGCGCCATCTAGTACGATGGTACGGAACCCTATGTGTTTTTTTTTTATTATTTTTTTTATTCACTATTGGTAAACCCTTGACAACATCTCACCTGGTGGTAAGTGACGATGTTACCGAAGACGAAAGCGGGCTTACCAAGAAACCCCAACGCGCTTCTGACTCGCAATTGGCCGGTTTTTTTCATAGAGTCCATCCATCTTTTTTTGGTCTACTACGCGCTCTCATTCCATCCACGTTTACGGGTCCATACTATTAGAAAATTTAACTTAGTGCAGTATGCGTAATTAAAAACAGCTAGGTTTGTAAAATTTGTGAGGTACTCGTACGTATCTAAGAAAATCTTGTCACACATCTAAATTTGGCTGAAAATGTTGGATGAAATGTGGCATACCTTTCTTTTCTTAGTTTTTTCTCAATATTATTCTTCGCTATCCGCTTAAAATTACCACTGTTGACCATTTTATGCCAAGACATCCTGTATATTTTAGGTAATAACTTAAGTTTTGATAAAGCACACGAGAAGTTCACAAGGTTTCAAACTGAACTCACGAAGTCTCAAAGAGCCTAATAAAAGTCTACGATGTTTTTCGTATAACTGCATAAAAGTAAATTAATAACTTTAATAAAGCACTTGTTGAATGTAAAATGAGCCAAACTCCGCGAGTTTGTCAGGCTGGCTACAGGCTAGTACTGCTAGTACCTACGCCGTGGCGGTTTCGTGCGACATCAAAAGCGTTGCGCTACTTTAAGCCATATCGTAGTACTGTGCCTATACTAAATCGTTTGCGGTTCACTTAGCTCATTTATGGAATGCACTGCCAGTGGATAGAATAATATGTCCCTCCATCTCTACGTTCAAGGCCGACATGACATCGGTTTATTTGTGTGTTCCTACTTGAGCTATTTATGTATTTATATATGTAAGTATGTAAAGTACTATCAAAATCAAAATAATTTATTTTAAATATGTGTTTACACACACTTTTAAACAGTCAAAAAAAACTTATTGTCTATTACATAATGTCATGATTCATTTACATTTGTCAAATTAAAATTATGCCTGTCACTGTTTTTAGGAAATAAATGCAAATTCTTACGAACGTACATAATGTTTTCATATATAAATTGACTACCAACAGTTAAAATATTGATTTCTTTGAACTTATTCTCAGACTCATATAATCGCATCTGATAGATTGCGCGGATAGCTCTTTTCTGCAAGATGAAAATGGTTTCTATATCAGCCGCATGGCCTCACACTAAGATGCCATAGGACATTATACTATGGAAGTAACTAAAATACACTAGTCTCGCAGTACCTACATCAGTTAACTGTCTTATTTTCTTAACGGCTTAAGCAGCTGAACTAAGCCTTCCTGCTTAACACCGTAGTATTTACAAATTCTAATTTATTACTGTCTAATAAATCTTACCGACAATTTGTTTGAAATCGTTTAGGTGTAACAAACAGATTTAACGCATTGTCATTTTTTCATGTTGCATGTTCATTGTCAGTTGAAAATATCTTTTCAGCCGTCATTTATTATTCTGGTTAATGATATCGAGTTGAGTTACAACAAAACTCCCGGCAAAGTTTAGCTGTAAATACTTATTAAAATTATATTTTGATATATTAAAATAAACTATATCGATTACTGTACTGTACCTATGCTGTACCTATGCTCTTTAAAAAGTTTGAAATTGTAGATGTGGCAATAAAATATTCAACTCCCTATGAACCTATGAGCCTGCTGGAGTTCATAAATCCCATACAAACGTAGTATTTGATTCATTTGTTAACCAAAGAACCGATTCTGAAATCATTTTATATCGATAATCGAGTGACATATATCTGTGTCTGTACCGCATTACTTTTTTGAAAAACGAAACAGGAATCTATTTTTTATCAATAAACTTGTTTTAAGGTAAAAGACGGAAAACAAGTTTATTGGTATTAAATGGATTCCTGTTTCAAAATTTTCAAAAAAGTAATGCGGTACAGACACAGATATTCGTCACCCGATTATCGATATAAAATTATTTCAGAATCGGTTCTTTGGTTAACAAATGAATCAAATACTACGTTTGTATGGGATTTATGAACTCCAGCAGGCTCTTAATAAAAAACCCAAGAAAATCCATCTGGGGCTGCCATTAAATGAACGGATTTGTAGTTTTATATAGTAACGTGAATAATTGGAGATATTTTATTGATCTACTTACTCGTATTTATATTTATGTTAAAATTCTAAAGAGTGATGGCAGCCCCCGACGGATTTTCTTGGGTTTTTATTAGGTTCATAGGAAGTTGAATATTTTATTGCCACATCTACATCTTCGGGAATCAAATAAGTACGTAGGGAAGTGCTATGAAAACTGATACTTTGTTGTTCATATGTCCGACTCTGCGAGAGATCAAATCTTCTTATAAAAGCTTTTTACGTTTATTATCACTAGTTACAGAAATTGTTACTAGTTACATGTTGTCAAGGGTTTACCAATTGTGAATAAAAAAAAAATCTTTAAGTTGGGTTTTTTAATTATTTCATCCTTTTCCAATTTCATTTTAAACGTCGTGGGTTTTTCAAATTTTTTAATTTTTATTTTTATTGCTTTAATTGTTGCTCACCAAATGCAGCACTAATTGAGCACAAAATTTTCCGTAATTCACTTCAGTTTCATATTGAGCTGCACACGGTGTTTAAGGAAGCACGCTGTTAGCTTAATTAAATGTTAGCAGTGTTTTATGTATTTTCCGTTCATCTTTAAAATCCATGTTATGGCTCAAAATTATCACCAAATGAGCACTAACTTTTGCTCAAAAATATAAGCGAATCTGCCCATTTGGCCATGGCGTCTATTTAGTTTAGCCACAATAGAATTTACTAACTTCTGCTCGCGGCTTCTCCCGCGTGGACATCGTTTTTAAATTGTCTTTTAGGGCAAGTGGTCACGTGGTTATGGCGAGCGTGACCATGAGTTTTCTACTGATTCCTATCTCAGATCAGGCTATTCTGATTGGCAGTCTATGTCACTTCCCGCCCTCTTAACCGATTTTACACAAAAAAAATCACTTCAATCAGTTGCTCCGTTGCGACAACGACGTGCGCGAGCGTGGAATTGAGTTTTTCCCCAGATCCCTCGGGAACTATGTCAGGATGTGCTAGTTAGTAAATAAAATCATTTCCCACCCCCGCAATCATCTCTGTGAAAAAAACCCCATAATCCATTGTTCCGTTGCGATGTTAAAGTAAATTAAACAAGATAAGATTATTTTTTCAGTTCCTTCAGGAACTACATTGGACTATCACTATTTAGTTCCCCGTGACACAGGCTACCAGTATGCCAAATTTCATCAAGATTGGTCAAGGTATTGAAGCGTGAAAAGGTAACTAACAAACAAAAAACGTATTTTCACATATATAATACCTATCAGTAAGATTTAAAAACCAACCGCCAAAAAAGTTTTAATTGAAATATATTTTTCATCCCCCCATCTCGAAAATTGTATTTTTGCTCTTCGATATCCGAGTGCAAAAGCCGTTTTTATTCGCTAGAGAATAAAGTAAATATCTGAGTGCAAAAGCCGTTTTTATTCGCTAGAGGATAAAGTAAATTGAATTTATAACATCGTGAATTCTATACATTATTATACCTATTTACTTCTACCTCCATGGTGCCGAATTTATCATACAACCTTTTGTAATTTGTTAAAAACTCAGATTTGGAACCTTCTTGGTGTAGTTTTTTTAATTTGCTTTGCGCGCGCTATTTTTTTTTCACGTCATATTGTTAAAATCTTAGGTTAAAAACAAGAAACTCGAAAACATGTGAAAAACCTAAAATTAGTGCTTCTAGCTACGAGGAAGTTTATTTGAAGCCAACGGGATTGACTGTAACTGTTTGTAATGCGCAAATGTTTTTTTTTTTCATTTAGTAATTTCCTCGCTGAGGTGGAATGAAAAGTTACGTTTTGCACTCGAGTGCAAAGATTTTTCACCTCGTGCTCGTGAAAGTTTAGCGCTCGCTAGCGCTCAGGATTCTAAATTTAGACTCCTTCGCTTGCTCGGTCATCAAAATTGAGCACGCGGTTAAAAAGCAACTTTGAACTCTTGTTTAACAAATAACTATTTTAACGACTACCTACGTAATATCCAACTTGTAGCTGTGTGTACTTTAAAATATAATATTCATGAGTACCTACATAGCTGAATATAATTTGAGTATAATTAATTATGTATAAATAGTAAAATAGGTAGTGTCTCCATTTCTATAGTGGGGCAAAAATTGTGTCAAGTTCACGTATATTCAACACGCACACAAAAAGTTAGAACCTTTTTGTATCTAAGTGTGTGTACAAGTGTTAAAACTTTCTTTCTAATTTATCGAGGTAAGTACAAATATTTTTTGTTTATATTTTAGTTATTAATTAAATTATTTTATAACTTTGTTAATACAGGAGGAGTAATTAGCTGTGAAGCCAGATTTAAGAACCTCGGTAGGGATAGGGATTAATAAAAATAATATCTCTCTGTAACATTTTGTTGTAGCATTGAATATTATAGTACATTATGGTACAAGTGAGTAATGTTGGTGATTACCGCTGAGGCGCCATTGAGACCCGAGCCGTTAGGTGAGGGTATTAAGAGAGCCGAGGACGGTAATCATCAATACACACGTGTATCATACGACGTTTTTCAACACACTTGTGAAGAAAATAATAATGAAAAATCATTTTATTTAATAGGTAAAAAGTTTATTTAGAGAAACAATTAATAAATGTGCAGTTAGTAAAATTGTAATTATCTGTTTTTGATGCCATAGCGGGGTTCTCAGATAGATTAATTCATGAAATACTTTCATGTTCTATTGTTATTTGAGATAGTTCATTATTCGTGTAGGTAGGTGAAATTCAATCATTGTTTTTAAGTCCACTCCATTCTTTGTTCGGACTATACTTTTTAAGATTGAGTATATATATTTTAGGCAATGTGTTTAATCCGGCATTGTATAGAATGCCTAGGCATTATAAACATTGCCTGAAACGTTCAGGCAATGTGTATAATACGATTCATCTAATACATTGCTTAGGTATTGTATTAAATGCCCAAAGCGCATCAGGCAATGTGTACAATGAACGACCACGGGAAGGAGACGCGTGCGTATACAAATTCTGTCGCAAAAAACTGTAGATTAGGACTGTTAGGTCAGGTGTTATTTTTCAGTCAACGCGCGCGAGCCGAGCGAGCGTGCCGCGGCAGCGGCCGGCGAAGCGCCAGAAGGGACATCGCTCACGTATACAAAGTCTGCGTATTCTTGTTGTTTTGCCATTATATGAAATTTTGGTACGCTAATAGATATTTTTCCTTTTGAGTTTTCAGGTAGTAAACTTTCCATAACGTTAAGGGCTTCACATCTTATATCGGGCGGTGTACAACATAAATCATTTTCTTCATAACTAGTACTTGTAGACATTTTAATTAATAAATAGCTATAATTTAAACAATGAAAACGAGTTGTGAAAAGTTTTTCGCTACGGCGGGAAAAATTAACCCTTATTATGCAAGTTTCATAAACTACTATTATCTACCTTTCTATCTTAACTTAGATTAATAGATAAGATACTAAAAAATATTTTCGAAAAACATAAAAACTTATAGGTACAATCTTTTAATATTGCATTGTCACGCGATATACATAAGCATGCAAAATTTCAGCTCAATCGAAAACTGGGAAGTGGGCCAAACTTAACTTGCAAGATTCCACCCGAACAAACATACATACATTGCATGTTAAATATAAAAGCTTGTAAAAACAGCCGGTGGCTTAACCGGTAACGACTCGATCCTCCTTACCAGAGGTCCCGTGTTCAAATCTGGACGGGCACCGTAGCAATTACTTTTTCGAAAAGTGCGTGCATATAACGTATAGGCACCCTCAAATTGCTTTAACGGTGAAGGAAAACATCGTGAGGCAACCTGCACATCTGATTCCAGATGTGTATGAAGGTCGCGTTGCAGACGTCTATAGGTGTAAATCTAAATGCCTTACGCGTGGCCGCGGGTGATGCTAGGTGCAACACCAGTCAACCACCGTCTAAGGGAGAAAGATCTATCAAATCAGTTAAATGTTCAAATAGCTAAAAATATATATTGAATTAAGGCAATTTAAAAATTCAAATCGGGCAGTTATACAATTGATTAGATGGTTAAACTTGAGCAGCAGAATTAAATTAAAACATATAAATTTAATTGCATCATCGTGAGCAAACCTGTACACGCCTGCGAAGAAACTCGAAGAAGTAATTATTTAGTAATCTGTGCTCGAAGGTTGTGTTAAGCCTACCAACCTACACTGGGCCCGCGTGGTCGACTAAGGCCCGATCGCCCTAATCTAGGGTAGGCTTGAGTCCCTCGGTGGGGAAGTATATGAGCTGATATGACATAAATTTGATTAAATGCTAAAACCAGTAAAAAACCGGCCAAGTGCGAGTCGGACTCGCGCAAAGAAGGGTTCCGTAGCCTTTTCAAAAAACTAAATACAAAAAAAAAACTAATGGACCGATTTAGTTGAACTTTGGTACACAATTAAGTAAGTAGGTGACCCAAAGACGGACATGTAGTGTAAATAAATTATTTTAAACATTGGTGCCACTTTTGGCGGTAAATTAAAAATATAAAAAAAATTCGAGCGAAACCTACAGTACTCGCATATGATGTGTAACATGTGACAAAATACTTTATAAAAGGACGGCAAAGATACGGCAGACTAGGCTGTATGGTCATAGATACCTTTGCCATTTCCGCGCTTTTAAAGCCTGAAAAAAGGACGGCAAAGATACGGCAGACTAGGCTGTATGGTCATAGATACCTTTGCCTTTTCCGCGCTTTTAAAGCCCGAAAAAACGCGACTTCCTGTTACACATTTCCGTCCCATTTCACGAAATCACTCCCACAAATTGCAGGAAAGCGAGAGCAAAGATGTTACACATCAAAAATGCAAACTGTATAGTTTACATAGTTCTAGGGGACTTTAGAAATTTAAAATTTTCTGTAACAACGGAAGGACTTTTGATTTTTTTCATATTTTTTATCTACTCTCATATCGTAAAGTTCGAATTATAAACTTCAACACGAACTTATATTAACATTCTTTATAAAAACAATATCGAAATTAAATAAAACACTTTATAACATTATTTCTCTTAACAAAATTATGTTATAAAGTTTTTTTTTTCCATTACGATACAAGTTATTCATGTGATTTGTTAGCCGTTATCACCAACGAAGATTAATATCAATTATTTTTTTTATTGGAACGCATATGCGGTTCGCGCCATTTTTAAATAAAGCATTACAAAAAGTTTTCATTCCACTTTTTACTTGTCTGTGACAGCACCCGCTTTAACGCATGCGCAGTGATGTGCTAGGTTTTGGTGCCATTTATTGAATACATTTTGTTGTAGTTACTGAATTTCGTGCATATGCCTAGGAGACTGCGAGAATGTGGACGATTATAATGACAGGTTCGTGGAAATTGTTCAAACGGTCGGGTCTAAGATTTTTAAAACTCGCCGTTCAAACAGAACCAAAAAAATCTCCGACTTCACCAGCAACCTCATGGAAGAAAGACGAAGATTGGTTTTGCAGTCCTCTGAAGACGCTACTCAGTATCGGCAACTAAACAGACAGATCTCTAAGTCCCTAACTCGCAGTTTACGCCAATATAATACAAATTGTATTATTTATCGTCACTTACCACCAGGTGAGATGTTGTCAAGGGTTTACCAATTGTGAATAAAAAAAAAAAACACAACAAAGGCTCGAAAGTGTTCGCGAGAGATCTGTCGGTTGGACAAAGCCAACTGACCAAGTTGAAGACTGAGGACGGCAGGACCATATCGTCTAAGACTGAGTTGCTGGAAGAAGTTGAGAAGTTCTATGGACAATTGTACAAGACCACACGTTTGCCTGTCAGCGATCTGGCTGAAGACCCAAGAGCCAGACTAACCCGACACTATACCGAAGATATCCCGGACGTCAGCCTTTACGAGATTAGAATGACTCTCAAACAGCTCAAGAACAACAAGGCACCGGGTGGTGATGGAATTACGGCTGAGCTTCTGAAAGCAGGTGGATCACCGGTACTAAAAGCTCTTCAGAAGTTATTTAATTCCGTTATACTCGAGGGACAAACGCCTAAGGCATGGAACAGAAGTATGGTCGTGCTTTTCTCCAAAAAGGGTGACAACACCCTGCTGAAGAACTACAGACCCATCTCACTTCTGAGCCATGTCTACAAGCTGTTTTCGAGAGTCATTACGAATCGTCTCGCACGCAGGTTTGACGACTTCCAGCCTCCCGAACAAGCCGGTTTCCGAAAAGGCTTTAGTACCATAGACCACATATATACGCTGCGGCAGATTATACAGAAGACCGAAGAGTACAATCAGCCACTATGCTTGGCGTTTGTGGAGTATGAGAAGGCCTTTGATTCAGTCGAAACCTGGGCTGTGCTACAGTCTCTTCAGCGGTGCCAAATTGACCATCGATACATCGAGGTGTTGAAGTGTCTGTATGAAAACGCCACCATGTCGGTTCGCCTCCAGGACCAGAACTCAAAACCTATGCAGTTGCAGCGAGGGGTGAGACAAGGAGACGTTATATCTCCGAAACTGTTCACCGCCGCCCTGGAAGATGTTTTTAAGCTTCTGGACTGGGGTGGACTCGGCATCAATATCAACGGCGAGTACATATCCCACCTCCGATTCGCTGACGATATCGTGGTCATGGCTGAGACTATGGAAGACCTAAGCACAATGCTCGATGGCCTCAGTAAGGTCTCTCAACAAGTGGGTCTTAAAATGAACATGGACAAGACGAAAATAATGTTAAATGTCTGTGTCGCACCCACTCCTCTTAAGGTTGGAGACTCTACACTGGAAGTTGTTGACGAATATGTATACCTGGGACAAACAGTCCAGCTAGGTAGTTCCAACTTCAAGAAAGAGATCAATCGACGAATCCAACTCGGCTGGGCAGCGTTCGGGAAGCTTCGCAATATCTTCACGTCCCAAATACCGCAGTGTCTCAAGACTAAGGTCTTTGACCAGTGTGTGTTGCCAGTGATGACTTACGGAACTGAGACATGGTCGCTTACTATGGGCCTCATAAGAAGGCTCAAGGTCACCCAAAGGGCAATGGAGCGTGCTATGCTCAGAGTTTCTCTGCGTGAT
The DNA here is from genome assembly GCA_947284805.1 of Coleophora flavipennella. NCBI lineage: Eukaryota > Metazoa > Arthropoda > Insecta > Lepidoptera > Coleophoridae > Coleophora > Coleophora flavipennella. The sequence continues at coordinate 11,755,715 of OX369259.1, read as the reverse complement.
CGAATCAGAAACGAGGAGATCCGCAGGAGAACTAAAGTAACCGACATAGCTCACAGAATCGCTAAACTGAAGTGGCAGTGGGCAGGGCACATAGCTCGTAGAACAGATGGCCGATGGGGCAGTAAAGTTCTCGAGTGGCGACCGCGCACCGGAAAACGTAGCGTAGGCAGGCCTCCCACGCGGTGGACCGATGACCTGGTGAAGGTCGCGGGAAGCCGATGGATGCGGGCAGCGCAGGACCGGTCGTCGTGGAAATCCTTGGGGGAGGCCTTTGTCCAGCAGTGGACGATTTGTGGCTGATATGATGATGATGACTGAATTTCGTGGATAATTTTCATTCTTGCAAAAAAATGTCTGAGATCAGTGAAAGCATTGTTTTTACCTGTCTGTGACAGCGTCCGCTTCAGCGCAAGTGCAATCACGTGCTGGGATTTGGCGCTATGAAACGTTTTGTTGTAGGTACTGAATTTCGTGTGATTTTTTTTTCTTACTCTTTTAACTTTGATCTTTGTTGTTTAGTTGTTTTAATCCCACTGTATGAGATTAGATAAAGTAGTGTATGAAACTGCACATAACTATGTATTAAAACACTCTTATGACACTATTAGAAACCTCGCTAAGGCTCGGTTTTTAAACTCATACTCGTACCACTCATTATGCAACAGTTTCATAAACTACTACTTTTGTATTCTATGGATTTAACTCTACATTGTAGTGTGATTTTTTTAAATTTTAGGTTACATTGTTTGGGAGATAGGTGTCAATTTTCGCATATTTTCTTCAACAACTTCAAAACTACATAACTTAAATTTATAAAAAATACATTAGAGATTCTCAGAACAAGTCTTTTCATTTGATATGTTACTCGATATAGTTTACAAAACTTTTTCATATATTTTCTAATTAACCCCTTAAAATTAAGCCCTCATGTTTGAAATTAATTTATTTACGTTACATATCTGTCTTTGGCTCACCGACTTACATATGTGTACCAAATTTCAACTCAATCGGTCTAGTAGTTTCGGAGCAATTTGGCTGTAAAAGACGGATGGACGGACAGACAGACACACGAGTAATCCTATAATGGTTCTGTTTAACCTTTTGAGGTACGCAACCCTAACAAAGGTCTTTGCGTAACAAATAAATATAAATTAGGTTTAACAACGAATCAAAGAATAACCAGACCTGCCTTGCTACACTAATCTGGCCTACCTACTCTATATATTCATAGATCATTCCCTAAGGCCTTACAGTAGTTCCAATCCAAGGTGCGTGTCATCAGCGGCAATCACAAAGAAATAAAAAAGACGGGTCCAGGTCGTAGCTAATGGTTAGCTTTCCATTGTGGCGTCAGGGTTGAAACCAGTGGAATGACGCTGCTTGACGCAAATTTGCCTTGAGGGAACTAAATTAAAGGCGCACTGCTCATAAGTGGTCATATGTAGTACTTGCGGACTCACAAATCTGGTATCCTCTAAGTATATTTTACCAATATTTAAACGAAAAATTTAATTTCATATCGTTCGTATTACAAAAAGGTATATATTTAGTCATGTTTTATGAATTCTAAATTTTTTTAAAAAAAAAACACGAGTGTGCTTTAGTCCACACGACTAAAGTAAAACTTCTTTAGCTCCATCTATATGTATGAAAGTAAATACTTAGTCTTCAGAAAATAATAATATATTTTTGTCATATGGAGATATAGACAGTTTATGAAAAGAGTTATATTATCCTCTGAAAATGAATAAATCTTTTTTATGTTATATGTTTGTTTTGAAAAACGATACTGTTGCTTTGGCAACCGATATTGTTGGTAAACGAAAATAAATAATATCTCTCTTTCTATCTTCACTAATTTATATATCCCTCTCAACTTCCGTTCGCCTCGCCAAATAAAATTTCCGTAACGCTCTCGTCACGCATCCACCAGCTTACTCCCCAAGTCAAACGAGCGTAAAGAAGTTTTACGTCAATATTTTTTGTATGAAAAAAAAAATGAAAAAACTTGTCAAGAAAGTTTAGGGCTACCGTACAATTTATTTCGATACCGTTTTACAATCCGACGACGTGGGCTTTTTCAAAATGTTTATGCTTGCTTTTTATGTTCCACGTTAAGCCTTGCTTATTTCAAACAAAGAATTGCGTGAAAGACAGATGATAAAAATTTACTCTTTTAAATTAGCATTTAACATCCCCAAGAACAGAGCAAGCGATGCCTGCATCGACAAAGAAGAGTTTTGCGCAGCCAGCACCCGGCGAGGAGATTTACATCACGGGCATAGCGGGCTCCTACCCTGACTGCCATTCTGTTCACGAGTTGCAGGAAAAACTGTTGAATAAGGTAAGTTTTACTGGCTGTCTATAGATATATTTAACCTTTATTTTATATTTTAGTAGGATTTGCAATAATAACGAAAAAAAAAACAAGCTGCTTCTTGCACTGAAACTACATGAACCATGTGGAGTACCCCAAGGTGAATTTTCGGTCCACTTTTATTGTATTTACCTTTTTGCAACTTGTACTGCTAATGATAATATAGCATTACAAAATTATGAGATATTGTACGTATTTTGACGTGATAAAATCTTATAAAGCGATGAACGCCGGCTGCACTCACGAAAAAGTGTCACATCCACATTTGTCACGTCCCGCATGAGTCAATTATCGTCCGTAAATCGACTTTACAGACACCCAGTTTTTAAAATGAATGATAATTTATGTTAATTATTGATTTAGTCATAATTCAGGAACTAACTCATTTTCATGGTTCCATAGTCAACAACCTTTAAACCCTTACAGTTTTACCAAGTCCATCTGTCTGTCTTTTAATCTTTTCGCAGTTCAACTCATAGACTCTTGGTGTTTGAAAGCTGCAGTTATGTGGGAACTACAAGTACTTAATTATTAAATATTGTTTCGAAGGTGGACCTGATATCAGGTGATTACCGCCGCTGGAAGTGTCACGACACCGATATACCGCAGAGAACTGGCAAGATCTACGACTTGGAAAAGTTCGACGCCTCTTTCTTCAATGTCAACTACGTGAGAGCCAATGTCACGGATCCCGGAACCAGGATCATACATGAGAAGGTCTATGAGGCTATTGTCGATGCAGGTATTTACATTTCACATCATCATTAGATACCATGTTTGATCCCGGATCCAGGATCATACATGAGAAGGTCTATGAGGCCATTGTCGATGCAGGTACTTACATTTCATATCATCATTAACATCTATGATAGTTTCTCAAAGCTGTTGCCTACCTACTTTAAGGTCCTTCATGTAGAAATTCGTCCACATTGTTATCCTTGTTTCAGTGTAGAATTAACAATTGATCATCTTTACTTCAGTCAGGCGCTAGCTTAAGAATATTAATAACAAACGATTTTACCCGAACTATTTTTCAAGCGTCAAAGAAGTATTTTTCAATATTGTTATGCGAGCACGCAATTTTTTTTGATTGGGTGTCGTATAGAAGCGTATATTTGGAACTTATGAGTTTTTTTGGGATTAACGCATTTGTATTTTTATTTTAGTAAAGATTTTTGCCCGCGGCTTTGCCTGTGTGAGCATCATTTTTAAGACTGTCTTTGAGGGTGAGTTGTGCGCCAGCTTGGACATGAGTTTCATCCAGACCCCTTAGGAGCTACATCGGGCTGTTCTGATTATCAGTCTATGTCACTTTCCACCGCCTCAACCAATTCTATACAAAAAATCACTTAAATCCGTTGCTCCGTTGCAACGCCGACGTGCGTGAGCGTGGAAATTAGTTTTCTCCAGTATTCTCCGGAACCATGTCAGGATATGCTAATTAGTAAATTACATTATTTCCCCCCCCCCCCAATCATCTCTTTTCAAAAAATTACAACAATCCATTGTTCCGTTGCGATGTTAAAAAATGCACTGATTCCCTGCATAGCACGAACTACTAGGACATTGAAAATGAAATTCAGGCATAAGGAAATAAAGGAAATGAACACACAAATTTAATTTTTATAAATTTATTTTTTTACAATTCAATTTGTAGAATTGCAAACTTTTATTTTTTTTATATAATTTCCCATACCCCGTACTCATTAATTAAAAATTTAAATATTTTACAAAATCCAAAAATTTAAAAAGAAAATAAAAAAAAGTCTAAAATATTCCAAAAATCCTCCATTCACCACATACAACATATAAACTCTAATACACACCCAACTTCCATACCACAGTACTGTCCATGATGTGCTACAACTCACTCGCCGAGGTACTTTTTAGAGGGCGCACCTACAGTCCGTAATTTTTTTTTTGATTTTCAAAATTTTGATCTCATTCGACAGCCAACTAAATACCCTAGGACCGTTTTTTTCATTTTTTTAAATTTCGACTTAGTTCTCGAGACATCCGGGCCCAAAGTCAAAAATTCAAAAATTTTCAATCAAGAAAAACGGTTTTTCGAACATAACTTTTTTGTATTTAAATATTTTTTAAATTCTTTCACCATCTGATAGATCTCGTTAATCAGCGTCCTTTGACATCCTATTTATCTATGAACTACCAATAACTTCCATACAGTCGCCGTGTCGCACTAAACTCCCAAATGGGACATGGTACCCTGCGATATTAAAGTCATTTTCAATGACAAAAGTTAACCAAAAAAGAGTATTTTTTCAGTTCCCTCGGGAACTATATCCGACTATGCTAAATAGCGTGAAAATTCACGGGTTAAGAATAATCTTTTTTCCTTCCCTGTGACGCATACTACCTGCATGCCAAATTTCATCAAGATTCGTGTAGTTGTTAAAGCATGAAAAGGTAACAAACAAAGGTGCCCACGCAAGCGAAGCCGCGAGCAAAAGCTAGTTAAAGAATAAATAATGATCAGTAAATGAAGACTGTCTCAAAATAGATAGTACTCAGCGACCAGAGACAATAACATATTTAAATTTATTCTTTCCGCGTATCGAAAGTCGTATGGTGATAATAAATTTTCTCTATCCCTCGGTATATAGTGACTAATAAAGTCGCTAAGTCGAAACCGGACTAGAAAAAAAAACTGAATATGTACTGCATACTACAGAAAAACATGTAACTGAAGACAAAGCTGTATGGCCAAGGAGCTTAAGCCTTCCAGTTACTACCTACTTTGCAATAAAGGCGTCAAATTATTTATTGCTTTATGCTCTTGACTTGATACCTTATTCCAACATCTTACAGGCGCCAGGCGTTATTCTTCTTAGACAGCTATGGGTAAAAGAGAAAGAGGCAGTATGCGGTTAACGGGAGTGAGAGAGTTGAATGGATAATTCGGATATTTCGTCAAGTGACCGGCGGCGGTGTCGCGAGCGTATATTTGTTGTTTCAATAGAAGTCTTTGTAATATTAAGGCCATAAAATGGGTCAAATGACAATACTCAATTCAAATTATTGAAACACTGCATAAAACGATCACTATGTAAAACATAAATAATATACCTACTTAAAGTAATAATAAATTTATATAATTGAATACAATTTTGAAAATATTACCACTTTTGATGAAAAAAATATACTTACTGTAGACCCTGTTTTTGACATTAATTGCTAAATTTCTCGAAAACAAATATTTAATATTAAATGACACCAACACACAAAAATCGGTGACTATATCACCTTTCATTTTAATTAAAAACATTTTTTAACTTTTTTGATAGTAAAGGAAAATAATAAAAACATATAAAAATCGAGGATTGGGCGTTTGGTTTCAACGTAACAGACGCGTTGAAGCCCGCATTGATTTGAACTTAAATGCATAGACTTACGTTCAATATTATTTAAACACGTATCAACCTGCTCGGATTGAGTCATTTTAAAGCCTTAAAGAAATTTTTAATCATGTTTGAATAAAATATTGATCCAAGTCAAATAAAATATAAAAAAACATTCGAAATGGAAAAAGCAAATATTATGTAAAGAATGTTTACAAAAACTTTTGGTTAAAAATCAGTTATGTTTAGACAATGTTTTCTGTAATTGCGAACACAGACAAAAAAGTATCATGTTTAAAATCTTATCACAGTGGTCAGCTTTTACTATTTCCATATGAAAGAAGTAGAGAAATAATTACAGTCCAAACTAGACCTGTCACTACTCGATGATTACCGATGTACAAAGATTTAAAAGGTTTTCCAATAAGAAGTGTTATTTTTAATAGCCCGCTAATTCGGTAAATGTCACTTTTAAAGCTGTCATTTTTTGACATTTGACAAGTAGAAACTACGCCATTAATAAAAATGGAACGATACACGCTTCAACAACGCATTGAAATTATTAAAATTCACTATAAAAATGGTGAAAATTTGGCAGAGACGGTTCGTAAAACTCGAACATTTTTGGGTCGTCGTGAAGCACCTTGTCGGACCGCAATACAGAAATTGGTGTAAAAACTCGAGCTCTTGGGACAAGTTAGTGACGTGAAGAATAAAACCCGTGCACGTCGCTCAAGAACAGCCAAGAATATTGCTGCTGTAGCCGAAAGAGTTGAAGAAAACCCAGGTTTGTACATTCCTCGTCGTTATTTGGAATTAGGCATTCCACAAACGTCATTATACCGTATTTTGCATTAAGATTTGGGTCTTAAGGCTTATAAAGTTCAGTTAACACAGTTCAGAATTCAAGCCGGCCGATCATCAACAACGTCGTGTCTTTGCTGATTGGGTCGTTGAAATGCATGAAAATGATCCGGAATTCCATCGAAAAATCATCTTGAGTGATGAAGCCCATTTCCACCTCGGTGGCTTCGTCAACAAGCAAAATTGTCGCATCTGGGGCTCGGAAAACCCAAGAGTCATTGTTGAAAAGCCTCTCTATCCTCAACGTGTGACTGTTTGGTGCGGTTTATGGTCCGGCGGAGTCATTGGACCTTACTTTTTCGAAAATCAGGCTGGAGCAACAGTTACGGTGAATGGATTGCGCTATCGAGAGATGATTAATGATTTTTTATGGCCGGGATTGAATGGTATTGGTCTGGACAACGTTTACTTTCAACAAGACGGCGCAACGTGTTACACAAGCAACGAAACCATTGATCTTTTGCGGGAAAAGTTTCCGGACCGTGTTATCTCTCGAAGAGGTGATCACAATTGGCCACCGAGATCTTGTGATTTAACACCTTGCAACTTCTTCCTTTGGGGTCACATGAAAGAGAAGGTCTACGCCAACAGCCCAGCGTCGATTCAATAGCTAAACATGGAATTCGTGAGGCTATCGAGGACATAGGGCAGCCACTTTGCGATTTGGTTATGGAAAATTTCATGAAAAGGATATGGTCCTGTAAGCGTGGTCGTGGTCGTCATTTGCCTGATGTCATTTTCCACTATTAACGGTATACCTTCTTCTTTATAATGAAATAAACATCCGATCATTTATTTAAAAATTGTTTTTTTTTTTTTATATCAAAATAACACCTCTTATTGGAAAACCCTTTACTTGTCCAAAAGCTACCAATCTCAATGTTAGATCAACAAGCCTCGAATAGTTTCTTCAACCTAATTTTTGAAGTGCTCAGTACAGAGTTTGAAAATATATTCATATTGAAAACAATTAACGTAAATAAAAAAAATAAGTTTAGTGACTGGGCGACTGTATATACAAGAGTAAAGAAAATTTGTTTTCGCTTTACGAACAAAAGACAAACAACTTCGATCATAAGTTTGTTGAGTATGTTAAAAAATATTCCAAAATATGTTTAAGAGTTTGTTTGGCAGCTCAAAAAAAAAAGCTGTTTGGAATGTAATTAATAAAGAGACAGAGAAAACAAATGTGTATCATTATTATTGATTTCCTAGCAGATACGGTAGGTATTATTCAATGCTCCGTGGTGCATAATGCGTTGTTATGTTTTTTCCTTGCAATGGTAACATTTTATATTTCTTTGAAATTATTGGTAAAGTGTTCATCCTTAAAGCACATAAAACATCTCCTTTTTAATAGTTTTATTCTTATTTTATACTTTTGACTGTTTTACACTGATCATTGTAGTGCGAACCTTTTTAATAGTTTTATTCTTTCTTTTATACTTTTGACTGTTTTACACTGATCATTGTAGTGCGAACCACTACAGAAAATACAATTTTTCCTAGTCTTCTTAACTGTGCCTTTAGCGGCAACTATTTGTTATTGTTTACGCTTTCCTTTGCTTTCATTAAATCTAAATCGGTTTCTGCCCTACTCTGCGTCTCAATTACCTGCTTAATCAATTCTTCATTTAAATTGCTAGCAATGGGGCTATAAAACAGTGATTTTAAGTTATCTAAATTTAATCTCAACGCAATACGGAATGTGACTATTTCAGACAATTTTATTTGTTCTTTTTTGTGAATTTCTAGTTTTTCTAGCTCTTATAATTTCTTTAAATGCATCTGCAGACGTTATGCAAGAATGTTCTCCATTGTGGCGTCAACTGAAATGGAATCGTATAATTGTCGTATAAAATTTCTACTTTCTAAAACGTCTGCCAATTGCATTTTGGTACATAAGTAAGTAATAATAAGTTTACCTTGGACTCTTGGCTTTCATAAAGGATTGTAATCAGGAATCGCCAGCAAATGCTGGAGAAACAACGGCGTGGGTCTACGAACCAACACTTCACTGTTTCCTTTTAGCACTTACTTATTTCAAAATATATATATCTTATCACAAAACTTAATGCAGAAACTATGTTTTATACAACAATATTGGTTTTACACTACAATATTGAAAAACCAATTCGCAAAGGTTTTTTTTCTTTTTTCAACCGACGCGATCCCATTACGGCAACCTGATGAGACACGTTAAGTTTTCTCAGGTTGGCAATATTAACATGATAATAGCGTGATTTTAACCGAGCGAATGTAACTAGCAAACCAAAAATGATCCTAATTTCTTAACATTCCGTAATAATATAAAAAATAAAATTTACTCTTTCTCATTTTCTTATTCTACTAAACATTAAATAATCTTCTCAACTGAACATGTCGAGTAAATTTTTATCATATAAAAAGGCCTCTTTTCTAATTAAGCACCATTATTTTATTGAACAATTCTCAATAAAAACAGACGGGCCTACACTGAATAACCTTATGCAGTGACAGCCGGTTTCTCGGTGCAATATTATCAGGGTCTACACACATTGTATAAGCCCTCTTTCGTTTCATCCATCCTCCTTAACCAGATGGCAAGGATGTCCGTCGTATTTTTCCCCAGCACTCCCAGGGCACATTGGTTGTTCCATGCAACAATTAGCTCTAGAACCGCGAGTGATACATGGTACAGACTACGAGTTAATTCTGTTCTGTACCAATTGCCTGAGAGTTATGTTCTATGATACAGAATGTGTGACGGTGCGTTCTTCAACACTGTTTCGTCTGAGTGTCACCGCAGGGAATAAATCCAGTGTCCCAGTCCACGGGGTGCGCCTAACCACGTGAACCTTAACTGAGTCTTTTCTATTCTAGTTAATTGCCTGGTTGTAGAAAGACTACTTCAACTGTTGGGATACCGTATTCTTATGTTCTGCTTGAACCAAGTTCTACATATCTCATTCAAACGAAATTTCTACGCATTATTCTAAATACGCATATTCATGAAATGATCCACACATTACGTCACACGCTTATGTACGTTAGGCTAGTAATAATATGTCATCTTTGTAATTACGCCAAAGCCAATTGGCTTGTACCGTTTTATACTTCGACAAATATAACATTATAAGCTTCTTATATTTTTTGCTACAACAAAATATTTTAAAATGAATTGATATGAAACGAATTTCCCTTTTAATTTTAGTATTTTGATCAAGGGCAAGTCGCTTTTTTCATTAGTCAAATGTGTTTAGCCACATTAGCTTCATATTCACATTTTTTTACGCTGTCAAATTGCTCACAATGTCCATCAAATTACCCACTATTTTGAAAACTACAATAAAACTTTCGACAGCATCCTTCACCAAATAATGTTGCAGCTAATCTTTTCTTAGGTTCTAAATGATGGGGAAAAGTAAATATTTTTCGGGTTTATGCTTGTTTAAGGATTTATGAACGGTTAAAGGTGCTGTCAGGGTAAAACTTGAGGTCAAACATCGAACAATCAAATTAAATTCTACCATGTGAGTTAATTGATCCTAAAACGTGGCCGGAGACAATGGCTCCGGGAGGATGCGTCCTCCACCCCTCCATCCTCATTCCTTACCAATCCTGGTTACGATCTTAATTCTGAATATCAATACAACGAATCTTTCATCTCACATAATATATGAAAATATGGAGCAAACTCACATTTTTCCAGTTATCACCTGACTTTTCCTGTCGTTAGCATCTCGGGTCGTACCGTCCACACGCTCCATCATGTCTGTCCTCCTACTGGTTTTATTCTGCTCTGTCTGTCTCGCGTGCTCTTTGTTCGTTGACTCCCGCCATCTTAGTTCTAGATACAGGTTCTAACTTTTTCCTTACTTTGTTTTCATTCTTAGCTTCAGTGTTGACATACTATGACATTTTATTTTTACTGTTTATTGTATGGGTTGAATTGCATAGTTACGTTCACGTATTATGTTGATTATTAGTACCTTAATGTATTTCCGCGACAAGTATATAGGCCGACATTTTTTTTATTTACTTTTTCATCGCCTTATCTCTTCACTGATTCTGTTTAAAAATAAAGTTTTATACATATTTCGATAGAGCTCAACAAATGCTAACTATTGACTCTTAAACAAAAGTCAGAGCATTTACGAATCCAAAGCTATCGTCCTGTAAAATCACGCGATGCAGCGAAATTTTCTCAAAATGGCAACTCTGCCACGCGTAGCGATGTAATGACTCGATCTAGCAACGACTCAAACTAGCAACCCGGTGCAAGTCCGTTAGAACCTATGTCAAACCGATCTGGTTGAGTTGAGCTGAGTGAGCGGTAGGTTGATCGCTGACCCTCCTCCACTCACACCAAGCGATCAATGAGTTATAATTGTATTCATAATCCGGTTTCTTTATCGTAAAATTATAGCAAGAGCAATACAAAAAAATTGGTTTGTAGCATCGACTTTATCATTTCGGTCACAGTTTTCGCTAGGAGTGTAATTTTTTTTAATCCTTCGGCTATGCAATGACGCTAATAAATTTATCATAGTGCTAATGTTTATTTACGGAGCTATACCACAAAACTATACCCATTTTAGAATTATCATCTAATTTTTAGGATGACACCCAGTATGTGAGCAAATTTAAAGACGTATTTATAACAAAAACTGGTTGAAATTACGTATATGTCGAATTTACTGTAAACAAATCAAAAGTTATTAAGTACTGACTGATGTATTTCGGTCAGTGGTCGAAGTGTCACGAGCTCTTACAAGCCAATGCTTAGCGGGTAGACGACACTATTGGCAATTCTATTACCATTTTAAGTTGACATTGCCATATTTTTCCAGGATACAACATCTTCGAGCTCCGCAAATTCAAAGTATTGGCAATTCTATTACCATTTTAAGTTGACATTGCCATATTTTTCCAGGATACAACATCTCCGAGCTCCGCAAATTCAAAGTGGGAGTATACATCGGCGTCGGAACGGTAGAATCCGAATATGAATACAGTTACGTCCAACAAAAGCTTCATCCATATGGCTCTATAAGGTAATTTTGACCACTTCGTACACAAACAAAACAAGGTACCAGTGCCACATCAGAATACCTGAATTCACAGTAATTAATCTTGATGACAAAATACTTACGCTATACGGATACGCTATCGAATTAATTTTGATTCAATCAGAAGCTACCGAGAATACTGAGAATTGCTAACCTTATTACAACTTGACAACAATTGATTTAAACAAATTACGTCGTATTCAGAATCAAGTATTTATAACAGTTCCTGATCGCAATATTAGGTGCAATTACACTTATCATGTTTTACTATCTGAGTCGTAGACTGCGGGCTGCAGCAATTATCTCGCCTACACAGAGAAATATAGAAATGGCAGAATTTGATTTTTCAGCACGCGAGATTCCTGAGACATGCGTTCCACACCGTGGAGCCGCAATATTTGCTCTCAACCTTCGCAAATAGTTGCTATTCTAGGAGGGAAGGTGTTACCACGTATGACTTGTGATTTCTCAGCAGCAATAGCGTAAGTGCCTTGGAACTGCTGATAGTGCTAAAAGTGCCACCGTGTAACATCGCTTTTGTCGCTCGATCGCCGAAGCTACAGGATGATATAGTTATTAACCCTAGTTTAAGCCACATATGTAACCATTTTTCACTATGAAAGCTGAAAAAAGGACTAAATCAACTTTTTTAAAAAACACTTACACGACGGCTTTATTTTTTTTTTATTTACAAATCGTAAGCCCTTGGCATCATCTCACCTGATGGTAAGTGACAAGATGCCGAAGATAGAAGCGGGCTTACCAATATTCCCCAACGCAATGGGGATCTGGATCAATAAACGTAATTGGCTTTTTGAGTGTTTGTGTATACAAAGTGAAATCTAGCACTGCCGGCGAGAAGATCAAACGCGCCGCCGGGGCTCAAGCGAGGTGAGTAATTTGGACGCGCGGTAGTCCGTTTGGCGCTTTGCCGATATCGAAGGTTTTCTCAGTATGTTTTGTATTTTAGCTATAAAAGCTAATTACTTATCTAGAAAGCTGATGAAATTTCCTATCTAAACAAATTTATTTTACATGTGTTAGATTAAAAACAAAAGCCAAACAAGCCATAACTGTTTTCTTTGTGTTACAGTAATTCCATCCTACAGTTTAAAAAACTGACCTTTTTATTAAAGAATCGGATGAACACATGTGTTCTAAGCATATAAATTTAAACCTGAAGTAAATAAACTCCCGCTTTTACGAACAAATAGTAAGAATCAAACTTAACGTTAAAAGATGTCATTAAATAATTAAATATTAATTAAATGTAATATTTATTTATAAAATATTCTTTATACAGAGTGTTATATACTTTAAAGTGGACATGTACTCATCACCTTTATGGTTAATATTTTATTTAACATATTTTAACGTTGAGTTCGATTCTTACGATTCGTTCATAAAAGGGTGAGTTTAGTTACTTCTGGTTTAAATTTCTTTGCTTCGAACATCATGTTCATCCGATTCTTTAATAAAAGAGTCAGTTTTTTGAACTCTAGGTTGAAAATTCTGTAACACAAAGAAAACAGTTATGGCCTGTTTAGCTTTTTTTAACCTAACACAGTCATGTAAAATAAATTTGTTTAGATGTAAAATTTCATTAGCTTTCTAGATCAGTATATAGCTAAAATAGCTAGCTTTTTGTAGAGCGCTCTTTTGATTTTCACTATCGATTTTGAAGTTGGATATATGTCATTATAATACTCAGCTAATTTTGTACGCGCTTTTTAAATATTTATGGACTATCGGAGGCTTGGGTTGGCATGGACAGATCAGTATAAAGGGCTGTTTCGTCTCTATGATCCAAATACCCATAAGTGGTCAAGGTCCGTGCTGCTGGACCAGTAATTTTGTTTAAATATCCATTTAGTAATCCGGAATTCACTATTTCATTTCTGGGCGTTTTGTTACTGAAGGTCAGTATCAGATTGTCACATATTCCTAAAAAGTTATCTAACACATTCTTAGATACATGCTCCTGTCAGCCTCAGGGCTTTCCAGATGTTATCTAACTTATTTTCTACGCTGAAATACATTTCGTCTTCTTCGTCTACTACTTCTAGCGATCAAGAACTATCTACAATACTGTGCCGCGGATTGGGCTTATTACTAAATTTATTTGGGAAAAATTTTTTGGTTAATTTTATGTTCCCACACTAACAACTGTGACACGTCGTCGTAGGTGTAGGGTATGGTAAGCAGGGCGTGGGTAGGTAATAAATAACGTGTTCACAGGTATTCAGATTTATTTACAGATGAAATAAAGACCCGAGATGAGTCTTTAAAGAAAGCAGCAGGATAAAATAATTATTTTATAAAGTTTCCAAGTTTGGTTTTGAAAAATATGTTCAATGGTGGAAAAGAATTTAGATTTTTTTGAAATCATATGTCAGCGCATGCGTAAAAGTTACTTTTATGGCCGTTAAGTAAGCGTATTTTAAAAAAAGGCGATTTTGTTATTTTGTGAGCTTTAATAGTGAAAAACGGTTACGAATGTGGTTTAAACTAGATTATATAACTACAGCGTCCTGTCGCTTCGGCGATTGAGCGACATTTCATTCATTGCGATGTTTCATTGTCTAAAAATTATACGGTGGTAATTTTAGCACTATCAGCAGTTTCCAAGGAACTTACAAAATTTCTGTTGAAAAATCACAAATCATACGTGGTAACAAGCCTGTAAATAAGAAAATTAATTAACTTATTCACAAGGATGGTACAATAATTTCAAAAGCTTTTTTACAATAACAAATTTCACAAGACAAACAAAACAAACCACAGACAGCACAGCAAAGAAAATATATACAAGAGCATTGCTAACATGGTGGTATCCGAAGTATAATTCATCTAAATTCGATAGCAGTCAGTTATCATTGACTTATAAGTTTCAGCGAACTTGAACGGATTTTCACCGCCATTACAGTCCTATCATGTTTCATACGATCACTTTTTTCTTCATGACTTTCAGCGGGCTGTTTTACACTTTCACTGTTGTTTTGGTGGATTTTGTAGTTTGCGGTGTTCACTGGCACTTCTTCTATATATTATAATATAACAATAACAGAACTACATTTTCCGAAAATGAAGGGATATTCAATGCAACAACACAACAAATCCTATTGCTTCAATCACTCACTGTACATTGCATAGATCCTGAATAAATTTACAGTTCCTCCCTTCGACGATTTGATTTGCCTATCGATATTTACTCAGATAGTCATCCAGAAAGCTAAATAATAATCCGCCTGTGCTTTGATGATGTTAAACTTTTTATATCATCAAACGCTGATTCGTTGATTGATTTGGTTATTCATTGGTTTGGTCATTCATTGATTTCGGCAGCGGGTATTGTCCATTTCATGAAATACAACCATTTCAATACGTAGTCAACCAATTCACAAAATGGTCAATTTTATGATATCGCCACGACACATACGTATTAAATAGGGTCTTAAAAAAGGTATGCACTTTTTTAACTGGAGTTTGTACTCATGAAACTGATCAATTTTCCTTAAGAAACCCATAGTCTTTTTTTTTTGGAGTTTACTCCTTAAGAATCGATTTGCATATAAGGCGCCCGGTATGAAAAAAATATGAGGAGTAAAATCTAGTGATCGAAAACGTAGTTTGTTATATTCTCTTTGCGCGTTACGTTTTTACGCGCAACCTATTGTGCGCACCTCTGTCACGTGATACAAAACAGTCAGGCTGAATATTAACAGACGTTCGAATATGGTACGGCCGAACCGACGGACCGGTACGGTGCGCTCGACACGCCACACCACCGCACCGTACCAAAGACGGTCCAGTGCTTTCCGGACAGTGATCACGTCGACATGCCTCCAACTTTATTCTATTTAAAAAACAGAGTCATATTCGACTTATAAAAGACCTTGATGTTGAAGATTTTCGTATAAATCTTAGCATAAGTTGATGTTTTGAGTTTTTTCCGTAAAATTCACGACTTGTAGGTCTGATTCCATTGAAAACGTGTGTCTCACTCGGAGGTAGAATTGCGACTAAAGCGCTGAACGGTCCGGTGGTTCGGCCACACGACCGAACTTGGTGCGGACCGCACCAAATCCGGTGGAAAAATCATAGAACCGAGCGCACCGGCAATAATAATAATAATGTGCGCCGGACCGCTGAACATACCATCGAATATGGTCCGGAGCACACCAAGGTCACGGTCCGGAGCGGACCATATTCGAACGAGACACGCCTTAAGACTGCAACAATGACAGAATGACGTTCTGTCATTGTTGCAGTCTTAAGGCGTGTCTCGGTAGGACTGTACAATAGGGTCCATCGCTTTGGGGGTTGGGAGTGGGGGGGAGGGGGGAGGGAGAGGTGGGGAACCTTCCCCTAGAAGATGGAAGTTAGGACGGGGGTAGTTTTCGAGAAAATGAATTTTGAAAATTGATAATTTTACATACTCTTTGGTCGGAAAACCGCCTGTAATCGATGCTTATGTTGAAAAATCGCTACCGCTTGTTAAAAAAAAAGCTCATCTACTTCTGTGACAGCGAAAAAATCGCTACCGCTTATTAAAAAAAGCCATCTACTTCTATGCCGGCGGAAATCGCTACCGTTTATTAAAAAAAAGGACATCCACTTTTATGACGGCGGAAATCGCTGCCGCTCATTCCACAAAATTTGAAACGCGAGATTCGTAATTTGGTCCTAGCCCCCGCCACCCGTTTCCAACCCCCAACAAACCACCTTCGGGATCCGAGGGGGATGTGGGAGTATAAGGGCGGGGAGAAAGCACGCGGGGCCGACTTGAGGGTAACAAATCGAAAACCAGGGGATAATCCGTCAAGGTCCAGGTCATTTGCCCCCTCCCCAGTCAAGGTCTAAGGTCAAGGTCAGAACAAACCTTCCGAATCCGAAGGGGATGTGTGAGATTCAAGGCAAGCACGCGAGTCTGACTTACGGGTGAACAAACAAGAGGACTTCGCTCGCTCCCGCTTCCATTTAGAACTCCCCGTTCTACACTCTTCCTACACTGTTGAGTGGTCGACGGAGCCCCTTCGGGGCTCCTACTTCTGTGTTCTCATGTCAAACCTAACACTACGACTGTGCGGGGAGGCGAGCTTAGCTCAGGGGCCTTGTATGATTGACCTTGACCTTGACGGATTACCCCCTGCTTTTCGATTTGTTACCCCAGAGTTTGTCCGCCCTCAAGTCGGCCCCGCCCGCGTGCTTTCCCCCGCCCTTATACTCCCACATTCCCTCGGATCCCGAAGGTTTGTTGGGTGTTTTAAATGGGTGGCGGGGGCTACGCCCGAAGCGCCGCGAAGCGGACCCTATATTATGAATCTCGGGGTTCCAATTGACTAACACCTTTTTGTAATAAGCGGTAGCGAGTTTTCCGATCATAGTATGTAAAAATACCGATTTCTAAAGGACCAAAGAGTACCTAAAATTACAATTTTCAAAAATTCATAACTCAAAAACCGCTGGTTTCCTAACCTTGAAATTTGGTATGGATGTTCAGCTAAAGCATATCTCTTACCAAAAAAATCGCGGACTGCCAAATCGATGGACCCTATTGAACAGTTGAGCCAAAATTTGTGATATTTTACAATCGCCATCGTATAATTTGGTATTCCACTCCATCATGGATGTCAATTTTGTGAAAGCAGATAGCAGAAACTTGCCCAAAGTGTACGCAATCAAGGATTGAAATGTTCTTCAAAAATAACCCCGATTTTTATTCTGCACAGCTGAGAAATGTAAAAACAGCAATGTAAGTACTATAAAATAATATAACACTACCTACGTAAGTAACCTTAATCCTGCGAAGGCAAAATAATGGTCTTTCTTTCAATTGTAGTTTTTTAGGTTATAAAGAATAAATTTTGTTTACAGTAAGTAATTAGTTTGCATTTTCAGGGCTGCACGAGAATCTTATGGTGACGATGCTATTGGGTACGTGCAACTACATCGTGGATCAGGACTTTGCACACTCAATTGCAAGATCTGCCCCGAGCACAAATTGCGGGCTAGTTCATACAGAGTCACTATGGTGATAGACGAGACTAAAGGTGAAATCGTCAGTTGCCAGTGCTTGGACTGTGCAGGTTCAACTGGTGGTTGTTAGCATGCAGTGACATTTTTAATGTGGACCCATCGTCGCAGTCTTCCTGCACCAAGGTTGAATGTTACTGGAAAAACCCATCCTCTCGAGAGTAGGGACTACTATAAAATACGTCACTGTAGATCAAATTTGCAAAAAAAACAGCTCCACATCATGAAACCAGCACAGACCTTTTCCACGAGTTTCTTCAAGAAGCAAAAAAGAAGAAAATTATGAATTGTGAACTGTTGAAGTATCAGAACGACTTTAAACACAGTGATGTTAGAAAGTTTTCACTTCATCATTTCCTTATTCAAGCGAGTGATGATATCAAGAATGATGTCCACAAATTACTAGAAACATTACAAGAGAAACTTAACAAAAATGCTCTTGATTTAATTGAAGAGTCAACTTGAAATCCATGTAAGAGCCCTTAATGGTATGACCTAAGATATGCTTGTATAACCGCATCCAAAGCATATTAGGTTAGTTGCTGCCAAACACCAGATGGATCATTAGTAGCTGCGATCATGGGAGCTAAAACACCTGACACATCAGCTAAGAAAAGAGGCCGGAAATTGGAATCATCTATCAGTTATAAAAACTGTGCAGAGTAAACTTAAAACCAAAGTCAAGCCCTGTTTTGTGCCTGTTTAGACAATCGTACTTAAGAAGTAAACTCCAGTCGTGCGTCGGAGCTGACACACACACACTTTTTTTTTAAATAAATTATGAAACAGCTCAGAATAACTGCCAGGTTGACCAGAATAACTTGACTTGACAGTAACTTGACAGTAAAAGGCCAAAGTTCAATGACCGTGCCGGCCCGCAATGGTACCTGTACAGGCGTTTTCCGCAAAATTTAATATTTTTATTTAAAAAAAAAACAAGTGCAAATTGACCGTTGGTTTCTTGTGGAAAGTTGTTCATTTTCATGAGTACAAGCTTCAGTTAAAAAAAAGTGCATACCCTTGTTAAAACCCTGTATTGCTAAGAATAGCTATTGTATAAGTAGTAAATTTAAGTATCTCATATTGTGTTATTCTTATTATAAAATGTGACCTTGCATAGGTTATTCATTATTAACCTGCCTGCATCTGAACAATTAAATAATAAACAAGCTAGCCGTTACTTTATCGTTATTAAATTTATTTTCATCTTTATTCTTCCAGTAACACCCACATAGGAGTCGCCACCAACATCTCACAGTGGCTCGGTGTCGACGGGCCCTCGTACACTATCGACACAGCTTGCTCTAGCTCAGCTTTCGCCTTAGAACATGCTGTCAAGGCCCTGAGGGACGGCCTATGCGACTTTGCGATTGCCGGAGGTGCCCATTTGTGCCTATCGTCTCTTGGCTCACTCAAATTCTTCCAGTAAGTATTTTTTTTGATCCACGATCAATAAGCCCTTTTTTACACTTCCAAAGTCACAATAGCAAGCCGTATATTTTCGCCATGTCCTACTGTGTCTGTCTATCTTTCCATTGCATTGGTAATCGGTACGTGATAGCTGTTTTATACAAAGACTACTAATGATTTAAAGTTTAAATTACTTTACAAATACAATTTAACGCATATTTAAAAACGTATATTTAAAAAACCGGCCAAGTGCCACTCACACAAAGAGAGTTCCGCACCCAAAACTTTAACTACCAACAGAACAAGAACTCTCAGTACATACTTTGCTCTAAGGCAATATGGGTCTACTTACTCTGGACTATAGAAATTTAATTTTTCCTGTGGGAACGGAAGAATTTTAGATTTTCTCATTGATTTTCCTGTAATTTATGCATTCCACCTCATATAATGTGATTTTTCTAATCTTTTAGGCCCAGTTGTTTCGGTGATAAGGGAGGGGGGAATGTTCAAGTTTTTGCATGTTTTCTTATATAACTTTAAAACTATTTATCTTTAACCCTTTCCGGCCTTTCTTTCTTTTCCTTTTGGGAGCCCACTACCAATACCAATACCTATCTCTGAGTGTAAGGGTGGCCATCCCACCAAATTCCAGACATTGGTCTATCTATCCGACCGATTTCGATTATGGCGACCCACAGACTTATGGTAAATATTAGTCTGTGTGGCGACCACTTCGACTCCTAGTCGGTTTGCCGCGCGTGCGCTTGAAGATGGTTTATGTAGCTAATCTTCTTTCCAGATATTGATAAAAGTGGTACCTATAACAAGAACAAAAACGTTGACTGACAATACTGACACAGACAGTGACACTAATGAGAACTATGGTTTAACTTAAAATCTATTTTAAATGAATTTATAATTATTCTCTTGAGGTTTCACATTATTTTTTGTTTGCATATTAGCTTTGGTCAAATTAACTATAGAGCAATGGAAAATTGCATGATATGAAACTACTTAGATTGACTAAAGAGTTAAATATCATTAGGTAACAAAGCAGGACAAAATGAAACGTAGAAGAAAGACTCAAAACAGAGCATTTTTATATTGACTTCATGATTCCGGTTTCACTTTTGTCTTATCTTTCGTCCACTTACTATACTAAATTAATAATTATTTTAGACTAAAATACCATTAATATACGTTACAGTTTCTTGGGCCCATACAAAATAACACTCCTTTTCGCATTTTGCTCTTCTTTTTATGTCGACAAGACAAGACAGAATAATTATATTTAGTTTATTCCTTTCATTGAATCGTTCTACACTGAATCAACACCAGTACCGATTAAACATATAGTATCTCAAATTAAAACTATGACAATCTGCTGACGAAAATGTGTGGAGTGAATAGATTGACGTAATTTAACCCTGCGAAATTGTTACACCGAGATCCACGTTGGGTCAAGATGACCCAGATTTGGATTATAGCTTAGATTAGATGATTAGATTTATTCATCAAACGACACAAATTCATAAAATATACATGTTAAATTATAAAATATGTCAATGGTGATAGTCAAAAAATAAATTTACAAATTCACAAAAACAAAATGTCAAATTACAAAAATTAAAATGTCTAAACTGAACAATGAGTAAATAAATATAAATTAATACATTGAAGTTATAAATTAATACATTGAAGTATGTCAGTATTTCATTTTTAAATATTCGTCAATTGAATAATATTCGTTATCCAACAAGATTTTTCCAAATGGCGCTTAAATTTTAATTCTGATATTTCCCGCAGTGAGGCGGGTAGCCGTTCATAATATGTTGACCCAATTACGCGCGGATTGTTCATGGCTAGTGTAGTTCGCCGTCGCACAGCTTATTATTATTGTATGAATCATCTCAAAACATTTAAAACTGCCATAGTTTTATTAAGAGAGATTTAATGCTGTTTGAATAATTTGTTAAATTTAATTTAAAAATATAGAAATAAGAACTTTTATATTATTTGTTTTACTAATAGACTCCGAAAATACAACAAAAATAACAACTTAATGCAAAAAATATTTGTAACAGACATTAAGTTTTGTTTTGACTATTTAAGTGTGCGTAAACACCTATTAAAATGTTTTGGAATTTGTAAAATTAACAGACTTCTGACATTTTTTTTTGTTGCAGCCTGGGAGTATTGTCTGCAGATGGCAGATGTAAATCTTTCGACCAGAAAGCTGATGGTTACGCGAGGTCTGAAACAGTCGCAGTGGTCCTTTTGCAACGAGCAAAGCATGCGAGAAGGTAAGACGAATTATCCATCACTGATTAAATAAATTTTACAGCTACGCCACACCCCTGACACTGTATACAAATGGTCTTGAAGTGACATTTCTAAATACAAATGACGGAGCAAAAAAAAACACGGTGAAATTACTTTTTGAAAAATACCTTGCTATCAGATTATTTCACTATCGTTGTATTACTTATTAAAATTGCATGTATCTCATCTGCGAAAGAATGTTTGGAAGACAGCGCTTTTAGCGATAGGACCGCCTTTGTACACTTAAGTACGTTAAAACCATGTTGTAATTTTTCCTTGTGTGCAATACATACATACACTTATTTTGTGGCAAAGAATAAAGTTAGGGATATCAGACTTATTTGGGTTTGTATGGGAGGTACATAACTTGGATTTTTCCTGTAATAATTAACTACCCAAAGAAGTAGGTTATATAAAGTCGTAGATAATCACAAAGTCTCATTAAAATTATTACAGCCATTTTGTTTAAAAAAAAAGCAAACATCGTGAACTTGTATGGGAGGTACCTTATCCCGATTTTTCTTGAAATAACGAATAACTATGCTGTAGGCCATTGTAGAGTTATAGTAACGTTCCGAGTTTTATCAAAATCATGCAAGCCATTTTGAGCAAAAAAATATCAAGTGATATTTTCCTATTTGGTGGCAACCCTAAAAAATTAAGCTAGGGAAAATTAAAAAAAAACGGCTGGTGATATAAATATAATGTTGCCCTCACCAGAATTTTGTCCAAATCCTTGTTAAAGTATTTTTTTGACTCCATTAGTGTACGGCAGTCGAACTACGTCTAAATCTAAACTTCGATCTTTTTACCATCAGAATATCTTTTTCATTCGTCGCTTACTTACGCTCACTTGCACTTATTTTGATCTTCTTATGGTCATTCTGCGGGAACATTATTATATTTTTTTTTATTAATTATTTTATTCATTCATAGGGTATACGCAGAAGTGATCCACGCCAAGACTAACTGCGATGGGTACAAGGAGCAGGGCATCACGTATCCAGCTGGACACATTCAGAAGGAGCTGCTACAGAACTTCTACCAGGAATGTGGCGTCCGACCTGCTGAAGTGGAGTTTGTCGAAGCCCATGGCACAGGTAAAATAGAAGTTTAAGCTAAAGTTAAAAAAATATAAAAAAATAAAAATCAAAAGATAATCAACAATATTAATTAACAATTTAAACGTAAATAAATACATATATCGACTGATGAAGTGAACACTCCGACCAGCGCCCATCCAGCTCCTAAGAACCCCATGAACTTTCAGCTCGAGTTGCACAATCGCTTCGAATGCCTGTAGACTGCGAGAATGTGGACGATTATAACGACAGGTTCGTGGAAATTGTCCAAACGGTCGGGTCTAAGGTTTTTAAAACTCGCCGTTCAAACAGAACCAAAAATATCTCGGACTTCGCCAGCAACATCACAGAAGAAAGACGCAGATTGGTTTTGCAGTCCTCTGAAGACGCTACTCAGTATCGGCAAATAAACAAGCAGATCTCTAAGTTTCTAACTCGCGATTTGCACCACTATAATACAAATTGTATTAATAAGGCGATTGAGAACAACAAAGGCTCAAAAGCATTCGTGAAAGATCTGTCTGTTGGTCAAAGCCAACTGACCAAGCTGAAGACTGAGGACAGCAGGATCATATCGTCTAAGACTGAGTAGCTGAGTCTAAGAAGTTTAGAATTTCTACAGACAATTGTACACGACCACACGTCTGCCTGTCAGCGATCTGGCTAAAGACCCAAGAGCTAGACTTACCCGACACTATATCGAAGATATCCCGGACGTCAGCCTGTACGATATTAGAATGGCTCTTAAACAGCTTCAAAACAATAAGGCACCGGGTGATGATGGAATTACGGCTGAACTTCTGAAAGCAGGTAGAACACCGGTACTTAAAGCTCTTCAGAAATTATTAAATTCCGTTATACTTGAGGGACAAATACCTAAAAAGGGCGACAATACCCTCCTGAAGAACTACCGACCCATCTCACTTCTGAGCCCCTCGGGAGGACCTCGTCTACTTTCCTATTTCATGTTTTCGAGAGTCATGACGAGTCGTCTCGCACGCAGGTTTGACGACTTCCAGCCTCCCGAACAAGCCGGTTTCCGAAAAGGATTTAGTACCATAGACCACATATATACGCTGCGGCAGATTATACAAAAGACCGAAGAGTACAATCAGCCACTATGTTTGGCGTTCGTGGACTATGAGAAAGCCTTCGATTTGGTCGAAACTTGGGCTGTGTTACAGTCTCTCCAGAGGTGCCAAATTGACTATCGATATATCGAAGTGCTGAAGTTTTTGTATTAAAACGCCACCATGTTGGTTCGCCTCCAGGATCAAAACTCGGAACCTATCCAGCTACAGCGAGGGGTGAGACAGGGAGACGTTATATCTCCGAAACTGTTCACAGCCGCCCTGGAAGATGTTTTTAAGCTTTTGGACTGGGGTGGACTCGGCATTAATATCAAAGGCGAGTACATCACCCACCTTCGATTCGCTGACGATATCGTGGTCATGGCTGAGACTATGGACGACTTAGGCACAATGCTCGATGGCCTCAGTAGAGCCTCTCAACAAGTGGGTCTTAGAATGAACATGGACAATACGAAAATTATGTCAAACGTCCGTGTCATACCTACCCCTCTGAAGGTTGGAGGCTCTACACTCGAAGTTGTTACCGAATATGTATATCTGGGACAAACAGTCCAGTTAGGTAGGTCCAACTTCGAGAAAGAGATCAATCGTCAAATCCAACTCGGCTGGGCAGCGTTCGGGAAGCTTCGCAATATCTTTACGTCCCAGATACCGCAGAGTCTTAAGATCAAGGTCTTCGACCAGTGTGTTTTGCCAGTGATGACACACGGAACTGAGACATGGTCGCTTACTATGGGCCTCATAAGAAGGCTCAAGGTCACCCAAAGGGCGATGCAGCGTGCTATGCTCGGAGTTTCTCTGCGTGATCGAATCAGAAACGAGGAGCTCCGTAGGAGAACCAAAGTAACCAGGCGACCAAGAACCGGAAAGCGTAGTGTAGGCAGGCCTCCCACTCGGTGGACCCATGACCTGGTGAAGGTCGCGGGAAGCCGCTGGATCGTTGTGGAGATCCTTGGGGGAGGCCTATGTCCAGCAGTGGACGTCCTTCGGCTGATATGATAATGATGATGAAATACATATTATTATATAAGATATTTAAAACTCAGACACAGAGCAAACAAACCTATTTATCACACGAACGTTTGCCTTAAGTGGGGATCGAACCCACAACTCTCAACTTAGCAGAAAGGAGTGCTACCACTGGACCAACGAGTTATTCCATTAATAAACCTAAAATTTCAAATGTTCGCCAGCGACAAAGGTCGGTGATCCCGAAGAGCTGAAGGCCATCGACGAGGTTTTCTGTAAGGGCCGCTCCAGCCCTCTCATGATCGGCTCCAGTAAGTCCAATCTGGGTCACACCGAAGTCAGCTCCGGAATATGTTCTCTTTCCAAGGCATGTATTGTTTTTCTATTCATATCACTTTCGCATCATTTTACGTCATGCCACGTGACGTTGATTTTAAGCCTCGGTTAATCTCGCTTTTTTTGTGACATTATCGGTAGCGTGGGGTCTTTAAAAGCCCGATATTAGAGTAGAGACTTTAAATGTTTTTATTTTATTATTATTTATTTATTTTGATATTTTAAGTAGCATAATAAAGTGTTGAATAAAACCCTAGTGTGGTTTGAAATCACTTTATTGATAGGAAATAACTTTGAACGAATAATATTTTTTTTTGCTCTAATTGATAGTTCTAATGTTTTAAGAAGCTACCCTGAGGTACAAATTTGTATCTTTAATATGGAACAAAATAAAGCAGTTTTCGTAAACATCGGGCTTTTAAAGACCCCACGCGACCAACCGTGGGTTAAAAGGAGGAAAATACTTTTAACAGAATAAAAACCCGCTATACAGGGTGTAACATAAAGGTGGTGGGATACTTTTAGGTGGGCTTGTACTCCTCAATCTATACAACTTTGGCTGTACAAATTTGTTGAAATCGCGATTTTTTTTAAACAAAAGCGGCCAATCAGCTGACCAATTTGTATGAAAAATCCAAAAAAAAACACGATTTCAGCAAAGTTTTAGAACAAAAGTTGTTCAGTTTGTTGAGCACAAGCCCACCTTAAAGAATCACTGCACGTTTATGTTACACCCTGTTTATCTTATCGATCACGCTGCTTAACTGATCTGAAGCACAGTCATTACCAGGGTGGGTTTGACTTAAGCATCATTGAATTTTTCTTGACCGTTTCCGTGCTTCGGGAGGCACGTTAAGCTATTGGTGCCGGTTGCTATCAATCACTAGATGGTAGTCGTTATGACGTGCGAGAGACCTTAAGATGGCTGAAGTGTCCCCAGGAGGCTCGAGTTTCCATTCAAACGTAGTTCCACTTTAATACAAAAACTAAATGCCGGATTTTGAGTAGACATATTGATGTTTGTAAGTTTTTCACCGTAGTAAATTTAAACATAACTAAACGAATGCTTGAATTCGTTTTGTACTGAAAGTTTGAAACTGTACTTTTTTTCCGTCTAACTAAAAACTAACTAAAAACATCGATATGTGTCTACTCAATATATTTGCAAAGTTTGGAATCAATCCGGCATGTAGTTTTTGTATTAAAGCGGAACTACGTTTTTATGGAAACTCGAGCCTCCTGGGGACCCCTACAGCTTACACCAACCCGGACTTGCCACTTGTGGGTAGAGCCTAACGTTCCCAAGTTCGGGCAGAAACCGTGCGATGACTATTTCAATTTATTCTGTACTTCAGTTTGTCTATAACTATATATATATATTGCCAATTTAAAAAAATTATGGTATTAATTTGTATGGCTCGTAACTTTTTGTCACCTTGTATGCGAAGGGTTAAATGAAATAAAACTCATTTTTTCAAGAAGACCTAATTATAACATTAATATTTTTTGTCCTACTACTTTGCTAAAATCGCAAATAAGTTTTTAGACTTAATCAAATGATTTAGTATCTTGCTTGCTTGTAAACTCTTTATTTTACAGAAAATTGTACAGTTATGGGCACATTATAGGAATAACATGAATAAAAGCAGACTTATCTCTAACCAGAATCTCTTCCATCCAACCTATGTTTACTGAAAGGACTTAAATAACTAGCAAAGCAACACGTCAGTACATGATTTAAAAGTAACAGATATTTTACTAGATACTCGTACAACGTACATAAAGGGTGACTGGAAATTCGACCTATCCCTTGAAAGGGATTATAGTGACAATAATGGTGACAGTGTCAGAAATGCATCATAGGCTACGTGCTCGCTTATACAACAATGACCGACAGTTTGAACAACACTTTTGAAGTGATGTGATTTTTGATGTTTACTGTTTTTTTGTTTCATCAAAACTTATTAACTTACATGTTTTTTAATTGATTACTCTACATCGATAATTTTATCAACCTCAGTCAACTTTTTATTTAAGTTACAAATTCGACGTACAGAGCGCTTTCTGCTGATTTTTTTATAATTCTTGGAGAAGTTGATACAATTAGTACAGTTTTATTTTTGTTATTTGTACGTCAAGTGTCATACATTTTTTTAATCATTCATGTCGATTTTTGAAAAATATCTCAAAAAAATAAAAGTCTTGCTACTTATGACCCATTATATCTGAGATAACGAAAATTATGGTGAGGATTTTATTTTTAAACTGCTAGCTGTTTTATTAGCTATTAAAAAAGTAACAAATGCATGACTAAATATGAGTATTTTTTTTGTGTGAATGAAAAAAAATCTTAAATCCCTGATATCTTGGAAACCGTTCATTTCCGACCCTTAGTAAATTAAGAATTGGGGTTATTTTATTGCTAATTAACTTTACTTTAACCCCTTTCAAGGAATAGGTGAAATGCCTTGAGGCTAACTTCCTTAACCTGCGCAGACCAGGAAAGAATTTGATCCATAATGTTGACAAGATTCTTGATGATGATGATCTATCCGACCGATTTCGGTCATGGCGACCACTTCGACTCCTAGTCGGTTTGCCGCGCGTGCGCTCGAAGATGGTTTATGTAGCCAATCTTCGCAGCGCAACTCCTCGCGCACTGAGGGCATTTAAGTAGACTATGATGCCGAAGATGTAAGGACCAAGGCAATGAGGAACTTGCTATTTCAAGTAGTAACACATTAATATTGTCTTCAAAAATGTGTTCTGTTTTTCCTTAGACCCGGTATTTGTAAACAAGATTCTTAACAGAAGAGGAAATGGGTAGAATCTTTGTATGGATAGTCAAATTTTGTTTTCGACGTCATTAAATTTATAACATCACACTGATTCTATAGATTTGAAATTTTGGATGGATGGATGTTTATTATTCAATCAACAGCTGAACGGATCTGGATGAAATTTCATAGGTAGATTAGGACATGAATTAACATTTAAGCTCCTTTTTTTCCTTGATCGCGAGCCTCTTGCGGCTCGCGCACGGCGCACTCCTGAAGACAGTCATATAAACTATATTTACGCGAATAAAGCTGGTGGCAAAAGCTAATAGAACAAAAGTCGTTCAGTTCAATGAGCAGAAGCCTCTTTTTTATCAAAAATTGGTAAACTCTTAGCATCATCTCAGCTTGCTAAGTGACGATGATGCCGAAGATGTAAGGACCAAGGTCCCCCAATGCAATGAGGAACTTGCTATTTCAGGTAGGAACACATTAATATTGTCTTCAAAAATGTGTTCTGTTTTTACTTAGACCCACTTCAAAATCACAACAAAAAAAGCCGACTTCAAACAGGTTCCCCTCGATTTCTCTGGGATGCCATCATCAGATCCTAGTTTCCTTATCATGGTACCACCCTTGCAATATTTCCTTTTCAACAAAAAAAAAATCATTAAAATCAGTTCATAAACAACGAAGTTATCCGCGAACACACATAACAAAAATAAAAAAAATATACAGTCGAATTGAGAAACCTTCTCCTTTTTTTGAAGTCGTATAAAACTAAAATTGAGTCATGTCCAAGAGTTGAGTATATATGACTATTAAACATATTCCAGTTGGTGATAGCATATCACACTGGGTACATTCCCCCGAACATCAACTTTGAGACGTACCACGAGGGAGTAGCGGGGTTCAAAGAAGGCCGCATGGTGGTCGTGACGGAGAAGCAGCCGTGGTCCAAAGGACTCTCCGCTTGCAGCAGCTTCGGGTTTGGAGGAGCTAACGCCCATATGCTATTGAAGAATGTTGGTAAAGATAAGGTGGGATATTAAAATCTAGTTTAGTCGTAAAGGGCCTTTTTAAGTAAAAACCATTTGTCGAAATCTACTATTCTTCTGTACCTAGGCTGTTTGATAAGTACCCGTTTACTAAATATATTAATATCACTGGCCGAAACTAAGTATACCACCTTTTTAAGCCATTTTTCAGAGGCGGGAAAAAGAAAAAAAAATTGCATTCATTTGTTTTTTTTTCTCATCTGAGCGATTTAGTGAAAGCGTGAACTTAAAATTGTTAAAATGGAGAAAGAACAGCATTGGTCTGTAATTAGATTCTTGTTTTTGGAAGGAAAAACATGTGATGAAATAAAAGTAAAAATGCAAGCGGTTCACCATGAATGTGCTCCTTCTATGACAACCGTCAGATATTGGTATAACGAGTTTAAGCGGGGGAGAACAACCGTATTTGATGAGGATCGCCCAGGCCGGCCAATTGAGGTGACTACAGACGATATGGTTAAGAAAATTGAAAATATCGTTTTAGCCGACCGCCGAATTAAACTTCGAGAAATCGTTGATGGTGTAAACGTTTCAATCGAGAGGGTACAACACATATTAGAAGAAAAATTGGGTATGAAGAAAGTATCGGCGAGGTGGGTGCCGCGTTTACTCACGGAGGAGCAAAAACGGAACCGACTGACTACTTCGGAGCAGTGTTTGGCCGTGTTCAAACGTAACCCGAAGGAGTTTCTGCGTCGTTTCGTAACCGTGGACGAAACGTGGGTTCACCACTACACCCCGGAAATGAAAGAGCAGTCGAAGCAGTGGATTTTACCGGGTGAACCTGCTCCAAAGAAAGCAATAACCGTCCCATCGGCTGGAAAGGTCATGGCGACTGTTTTTTGGGATTCGCAGGGTATTATACATATTGACTACTTAGAAAAGGGGAAAACGATAACAGTGCTATGCTAATTTATTGGATGAATTTGACGCCGTCTTAAAGGACAAACGACCCCATTTAAAAAAGAAAAAAGTACTGTTTCATCACGACAACGCCCCGGCTCATTCGTCCAGAGTTGTGACGGCTAAATTAGCACAGTTACGCTACGAACTATTGCCTCACCCCCCGTATTCTCCAGATTTGGTCCCATGCGATTTCTTTTTGTTTCCCAACCTAAAAAAATGGCTCGGTGGTAAGCGATTTGGATCAAATGACGAAGTCAGTGCCGCCACAGAGGCCTATTTTAATCACTTTCCAAAATCATACTTTTTGGATGGTTTATTGAAGCTTGAGTATAGGTGGAACAAGTGTATAGAGTTAAAAGGCAACTACGTAGAAAAATAAATGCATATATATATATATATATATATATATATATATATATATATATATATATATATATATATATATATATAAAATGTTTTTTTTTGCCATAAACGGGTACTTATCAAACAGCCCTCGTATAGCCGATCTCTTGACTACCTAATCTCTGGTATGTGTTTTATTGCCTTTGTCGTAATCTTCATCTGATTCTGCCACTGCGTACTTACAATAATTTGATGATATCACCTCATATACGTCCCCACAGAGAGGCTGAAGCCTATCCTGAATTAGGGCGATCGGGCTTAGTTGACCATGCGGGCCCAGTGCGGGTTGGTCGACTTCACATGCAACCTGCGAGTTACTCCGCAGGCGTGTGCCGGTTTCATCATGATGTTTTCATTCGTAGTGGTTTGAATCCTGCCACGTACAAATGTGATTTCGAATTTAGATTTCATATGTACGTTTATCCGACAATCATTTACTCGTAATTTAAACATAAACATCTCAAAGTTCACGAAGAATTATACTTCGAGTACCTAGGTAAATGCAGATCGTAGCTGAATAGTGGCGTAGCGGTTAAATCTCATTGCGTTTTGTGCTTGTGGTCATGTTAATCGCCCGGTTAAATGACTTGTGGTCATTTAACCGGGCCTTGCCTAGATAGATTATGACTAGTAATCATGTTAATCTCGAACATCTCCGTGCTTTCCAAGGCACATTAACCTGTTTGCTATCACTCGTCAATAAATCATCAAAAGTCAGATGGTAGTTTTGACACTAGCCCTACAACCTTCACCTGTCGGACTTGGCCCCTACAACCTTCACCTGTCGGACTTGGCCCCCTCGTTAGAAGTACGGATAACTTCTCCGAGTTTCTTGCCCAACAACCTTCATCTGTCGGGCTTGGCCCCCTCTTATTTGAAGTACGGATAACTTCCCCGAGTTTAAGAAGAGCACCACGCCCCAGCTAAAAATTTAATTTTAAAATTAACGTAATGGGTTATTTACGCCATGCACATGCTCCTTGAAGTCCCTTTCCCTACAGGTGAACAATGGTCTGCCATTAGACGATCTACCACGCCTGGTGTGTGTGTCAGGCCGCACCAGATCATCTGTGGCCAAGGTGCTGGACCACCTGCACTCGAAGACAGTAGACGTGGACGAGATCCGCCTATGGCATGCGGTGCATGAACATGACATCCCTGGACACCCCTTCAGGGGGTACACTTTGTTGGGTATGTGTTATCAGCGGATTTAATAGAGTTATTTTTTGTTGTTGATAAAAAATAGCTGAAGACCTAACAAAACAAGCTCTTCTTGCATAATCTTGAGTAGGGCCTCAAATGTGTCTAAATTATTAGAGGCACCTATCTCAAATACCGTGAATAATCTTGTTAAAACATACATTTGCAAATCAAAACCAATGTTGCTAGGTTCGATGCCCACCAAAAGCATATTGTTGGCACGTGACATTGGGTACATTAAGAACACCGGCAGAGCGGTGTGGCTCGTGTACCCTGGCCTGGGGGTGCAGTGGTCTGGCACGGCTGCCACGCTGATGAAACTACCCACGTTTGCTGCTGCTCTACAGAAGTAAGTTTGACGTGCTTAGTACATTAAAGAACAGATCAGTCTATCTAGACACTCATACTGAGATTTTGATCCATACGGCCACGACATAAGAACAGTACAAAGTCTATTGTGTTAAACTTGATCTGTTCTTTACTATTAGTATAATCCACTTTAATTCGCCACAAGTTAGATAAAAAACATTTATTCCCTTATGCAGAACAAATATTATAAACGAAAGAAAAACAATAATAACAAATAGCTTTAACTCCATTGTACAGAGTTAAAACTAAAAGATAGAAATCTAAAATGTTGAGATTAAAAATAGTAATGAAGCTTTATTTTCCACCAATTTTTCCAATGCGTCGCCTGAATGGACCTCGTTTTATTGGCGAATTGTGTAAGCAAATTTATTTTTTGTTTTGATTGTATTTTACCTACATGAAAAGACATTAGATTGTACTTTACTTATGACTTTTTTCTCAGGTGTCAGAAAATGTTAAACGATATTGATCTGGTAAAACTCATCACTAATCCACCATTTAAGGCACTGGATAATGTTTTATATAGCGTGGTCGCTCTTGCCGCTGTTCAGATTGGACTTAGCGATGTCTTGAAAACCGTTGCTATGAAACCTGACAATATTATAGGTAAATATTTAGTTACAAACAGTAATCATCATCATATTTGCCGAAAAACATCCACTGCTTTACAGAAGCCTCCCCCAAGGGTTTTCACGACCGATCCTGCGCTGCCCGCATCCATTGACTTCCTGCGACCTTCACTAGATGGTCGCTCCACCGCGTAGGAGGCCTCCAAATCACAAAAAACATTAATTAATTTCACCCGAAATGTGTCTTTTAGAAACAATCAAGGTATTAAATAATTTATTGAATTTATTAAATTTATTGAAAGATAGTAAAAATGAATGGAGTTTTAGACACATGTCACATAAATGACAGCGCAGGTGTAAAAGACAAAATAGATAGAAGGAAAAAAGGTCTAATGAAAGAAGAACGAATAACAGCGTACACCGTTACAACTTTGCACCAGTAACGGAGAAATTGACAATTACAATTAAATTGACATTTATTGTTAATTGTTAAAATAATTGTGAGCGATGTTTTGTCATGGTTTAGACATTTAACGAGAAGGGATAAAATACGTGTAAGAAAATTAGAAATGAGTATGAATTTGGATGACTATAAAGACAAAAGGAGACAAAAGAAAATATCGACGGTCTGTGTTAAAGGCGAAATAAGTAGAAAACAAGTAAATGTAGAGATGACTGCAGTTTGCGGAAAAATGATAACTGTATAGAATAACTTTATGATAAATGATAAATTATTAAGTACCTACATAATTAATCAATCGACTGAATATGTCTACCAGGCCACGGTATCGGCCAACTAGGAAGCGCGTACATGAGTGGTACTTTGACGGCAGAACAAGCAATACAAGCAGCCTACTATGTTGGAAAAGCTCTCGACAAGACCGGTCACCTTGCTGATACATCAGGTAATTAACAATGACAAAGATATATGTATAGTTTAAAATAATGATATCAATAAGTGTGTCAAATGCTTAAAATATGATAAAATAAGATAAATGAAGATACAATTTTTTTTAAAGTTTAGCGTTGTACTTGGCGCTTGCGCGTCTGATTCTATCCCCACATTAATGATACAAGTATATTAGATTAATGTACCTACAAATTTCTATCAAATATAGCCTTGTCCATAGCGTTTGAGCGTTAGATTCTATCTACGCATTTAAATTATGAGGGAAAATGATTTAAGACTGTTTAGAAAAGATAAATGAACAGACAAATTTCTCTTAAATACAGCGTTGTCCCTGGTACTAGGGCGTTCGGCAAATGATTCACAGATAATGTAGACGTACGGTTTCAAGAATTAAATACATAAAAGTGATGAAATACAAATTTGTTATAGTTAGTATTTAATTTGACTATATAGCTAATATTCATCATCATCATCATATCAGACGGAAGATGTGTGCTTCTTTAACTTAGAATTTTCACAGTGACCAGTTTTTAATTGTTTGTAAAAACTTGAATGTTAAAAACTATTTATACTGCACAGCCCGCAATCAGCGGCTTCCCGCAACCTTCAGTCTTTGTCCATGTACCAATCGGGAGGTCTGCCTAACGACGCTTATTTCTTATAGCTAACATTAATTATTTTAACAAAATACTTACCGTCACTAGAAGGACTATAATAAATTGAATATTTCAGGTTCATATCTATTGAAGGAGCTAAAACACGTGATCTCACCTTCAAAGTTGAGACAGGAGCTAGTTAAATCCCTACAAGTAAGAAACGAAAGATAATAATAATAACTATCTAAATTTTTTAGGTGCAAACTTTTATTTTAGTTCAAGTCCATGACACGAGTTATTGTGAGACTGTAAATTCATGGGTCGTACAATATTGGGTCGCGCATTATTGGACTTATTAATGCATGTTTCAAAGTTCAAAAAAGTCCAGCACTGTAGATTCCTACTGAAAACAGTATACAATCCTAAGACCTTGATTCCACTTTCGAAGTTTAGCACTCCGTTACCCGCGCCCTTATTTGGTACGCAAGTGCTCGCGCGCTCTACATATGTAGAACACTATTATTATAAGGGCTTTTAAAGGACAGTTTTATAAATTAGAAATAACGGTTAAGTCACATTGAAAAAGGCTTTATAAGGATACTGAATCAGACAAAATATTATAAATTTAAACATATTAGGAACTAAAAAACAGACATCTAGAAAAACTTACAATAATTTGGCAAAATTTTAACTCTTTATCTTCCAATGTCCATTTTATTTGCAAACTTGTGTCTTACACCTCCATTTCCTTAATTTTCATGCAGTCAGGACATAGACGAACCTGAGGGTCTGGACAAATCTACTATGGGAATATCATCTTCAAATTCTGCGTTAGATTACTTGAATTTGTTCGAGAAAAATGACACGTGAGTGATCGCGCGTTCTATCATAGTAGAAATTCACTTTTGGCTCGAAATTTCTCTCGTGTACGGCCGTGTTGATCACTGCAAGTGCACTATGTTCATTAGTTAGTAATAGAGGAATACTATGAGTGTGTGCGTAAGTAAACATCAATTGGCGGCTCAAATTCCACGAAGGGAATAGAATGGTACAATGGTAGAACACGCGACTACTGGAGTGTTAACATTGGATCAACTTCAAAAATATTAAAAGGATCTTTTATCACCGGGAATATAGCAAAATACCAGACCCAGGGGTCTTCAGACCTTATGACTTCCAGGGAAGTCGCTTTAAAATAGATCGCATTATTTGACCTAAACAAACACACAAACATTGCAAGTTAGACAAAAGCTTTTAAAAAAGTAATCATTCCTAACATTGTTATAAGTGCAAAAATTTGTGTGTGTATGTGTTGTATTTGTTACTTCTTCATACCTAAACGGCTGGACGGATTTACGAAATTTAGTAGAAAGACAGATTTGAAGCTGGATTAACGTATAGGCTACTATTTATCGTCTAAACATATTACTGAATTAATAAATGACAAATTTGTAAATAATACATTTCAAAAACAGGATCCAGGGTCACTAGATGAAGCTGTGGAGAAGATACACCCCAACATAGTGGTGGTGGAAGTGGCTCTTAGTTCGCAACTGAAAGAGAAACAATATGACTCCAGTAAAGTCTCTTTAGGTAAAGAAAATGAGGATGGTCTGCGGTTCCTGCTTGTGGCTTTAGGAAAGTAAGTACTTCTTTCAACTTCCGCATTAGTCTATAAACTTCTGGAGCCCCTCAAAAAATTCGTTTTTTGCTCAAAAAAGCTCAAGTCGAAGGCGAGGGACGAAGTAACTAGTATCTCATCTATGGCGAGGGCTGCAATGGAGCCAAGAATAAACGAGTAAAGTGACCAATGCTTACAAGTGGCATACGATGATTTTCAAATCATTAGCGAGAAAATTTTATAAACTTTTTTCAATAACAATAACGTAACAAACTATGTGCATTCAGACAAATAAAAGTAGGTAGTTAGTACTATACTCTTTGCATTCATATAAATCCTATTAATATTGGTCTTTACCTATGAAATAAACGTAGGTAGTTAGTACTATACTCTTTGCATTCATATAAATCCTACTAATATTGGTATTTACCTATGAAATTGCCGATTGTATAAATAAGTTTGAAGATCCTTTCCCTTCTTTCCCTCTAATATGGTTGATGGGAGCGATGGCCGACTCTCGCGTTATACTCGTGACTGGCTGCTGTCCGTGTAAACTGGCCTACTCTTGTCAAAGGTATCAATGAATGATTTTTATGTATTACTTTTCGAGTCATATTGTTTTCATGTTCTAATGACATAATCTGGTTTATTTCAAGGAATGAATTTTGATGTTATTAACCAATGATTTGTTTTATATCTTGATTTTT
This sequence comes from Coleophora flavipennella, assembly GCA_947284805.1. Lineage (NCBI taxonomy): Eukaryota > Metazoa > Arthropoda > Insecta > Lepidoptera > Coleophoridae > Coleophora > Coleophora flavipennella. The sequence goes on along the minus strand of OX369259.1, from coordinate 11,719,703 downwards.
CACAAATGAAATTATGTTATTATTATTTTACGACGATCAGAAAGAGTGTAGTTTGCACCTATTTTAAATAAATACCTTGAATATTGAAGATGAAAATTAATATTAACAATAGTTATTAAACCAAAAATTATTCTCAAAATAGCATTAGACTATTAGAAATTAAATAGTGCTAAACATACGCCTGCTGTTTAGATATTTTGAGAGCACGGTGGCTTTACCCCTGAAAAAACCGTGTTTATTGAGGCAAAAATGCACCTTTTTTAATTTTAAAGCTCTAGTGTTATCGCAGCAGTTTTTTCGTTACTAATGTTATATTTGGGAATATCCCGCATAAGATTTCGTCAATTTCAGGAAAATTCAAGAAAATTAACTAGTCTAAAAAATTGCCCCAGTTGACCACTAAGAAAACGCATTTGTTTCATTCAATGGTACATAGCTCAGGGGATTGGAACATGAAACTAGTTACTAATAAAAGACCATAACTTGTGTCACCATAAGGTGAATAATAAAGAACAGCAATAACTTTTTTATTTTCAATAAAAATTGGCATTGAACTTCAAAAACTGAATCGGCAATTTCATAGGTAAAGACCTATTATTATAAACACGAAAGTTTGTACGTATGGATGTATGGATGTTTGTTACTCTTTCACGCAAAAACTACTGAACGTATCTGGATGAAATTTGGTAGGAAGACAGATTAGGACCTGTATTAATATATAGGCTACTATTTTCCACGCTCGCGAGCCACAAGCGGCACTGCGTACCATTGGAGACAGTCATTGGAACTATGTTCACGCGAGCGAAGCCGCTGGCAAAAGCTAGTACATCATATGAAGAGAGAACCAGTGGGGGCACCACCATCCAGCACTACACTAACGCCATCATCTTTATGTTAGCTATTTGAAGGCGCTACGGTAGCTGCGATAGTAACGCCACTTTATGGTTAGGAGAGGAAGATCCATAAACCAAATTAAAGACCGAGTTGGCTATAGTCTGGCACATGCATACGGCTGCCGAACTCGAAGCTTTCTTTCATTGCGCAGACGCCGGAGGCAACTTGGTTTTAGCACTGATAGTGTCGGTGTATTATTTTTTTGTAAAATTATTAATTTCCTTACTAAAATTATTTTTAAAGTGCTCACATTTACAAATTTAGAAGCTACGTTCATGCGAGCGAAGACGCTGGCAAAAGCTAGTTTAAATAATAGTTTCCTCGCAAAGGTATCAAAAATCGTCGTATGATGCTCGTGAGCATTGGTCATTACACTCGTATACTCTTGGCTCCATTGCAGCCTTAGACTCGAGCTACAATCCTACCTCAAGTATAATTTTTTTTATTCACAATTGGTAAGCCCTTGGCATCAACTCACCTGATGATAAGTGACGATGATGCCGAAGATGGAAGCGGGCTTACCAAGATTCCCCAACGCAATGGAGAACTGGCTATCTTATCTTCAGGCCGGAACACATGAATGTTGTTAACAGTGATGTTTGGCGGCAAGGCTTAGATAAGATGGTGGTAGCTAGCCAGGCGGGCTTAGAAAATGCCCTACCACCAATCAAACCGAGTATTACAAGTTGAACCCACCGGGAATCGAACCCGCGACCTCCTGGTGTGAAGCGAATGGACTAACCATTACGCCATGACTAACAAAGCCGTCATACTTACTTTTCAGACTATTCCAAGAGGGTTTGAACCCTACATTGGCCAGCTTGTACCCACACGTGCAGTTCCCGGTGGCACAAGGCACTTCCATGCTCTCACACTTAATTGAATGGGATCATAGAGAGATTTGGTAAGATTTTTCTTTATTCACCATATCAGCCGAAGAAAGTCCACTGCTGGACATAGGCCTCCCCCAAGGATTTCCACGACGATTAGTTCTGCGCTATCCGCATTCAGCGGCTTCCCGTGACCTTCACCAGATTTTTCTTTCTTTCCTTTCTCTTTACTGAAAGTAAACTGGAAATCGATATACAAAGCAAATCGTTCGGTACACATTATATTTTGTGTCAAATCGTTAATTTTGATCTATAATTCGTAAAATGGTATCTTTTCTTGTTACCTCCAATAGTGGTGCCGTTAATTAAGCGGCCATAATATAACGTCGAATGACTGCACTATTTACGTTGGCTTTGAAGAAACAATATAGCGCGGTTCCAGAGAATTTTTTTAGTTACAAAACCATGAAGAAATTTTTTTTACTCACATTTATTTTTTTCTTCATGGAAAAAACGCTTTAATGATATAGATGAAATTTTCAGAATACATTTTTCTAAAGTACTAATATGTTAAAATTCTTTGCTCTTTTCTATAAATCCTTTAGTTTTGGATGTGAAATAAATAAGCAGATTTTAAAAATGTAATATGACCAAGTCGCTGAAATAACACTCTAGTGATGCTTTTAAATTTTCGCCCTAAATAAATCTAGATTTGGGCAGCAAATTTTTTTTCTTTACTGTAACTTAATTTTCTAAAGTAAAGTTTAAAAAAGATATAAAAAGTCACTACCTTACGTAACTTTGTTTTGATTTTTCTTTTATTTCACAAGTTCGTACAGTTAACATTATCTTATGACTCGCAAAAGCAACTTCCCCTCCACACACCTCCTCCCCCTCCCCTTCCTCTCCCCCTCTTCCGCTCCTCCACACACACACACACACACACAGTTATAAACACACACACATGCACACACACATCTTTTTTTTTCTTTCTAATAAAACCTAGTCATTCCTGTTTTAACCTTCTATTTCTTTAAATTTTGACTATTATTATTATTATTTTCTTCATGAATAACTTTCTTAACATCGGTTGTACAAGTTTGTTAGAATATGTTTATTAAGTTTGTAGTAATATTAACTAACTAACTGTGGAAATCCGTAAAGGCTTTAGAATTTAGTCATACCATCTAGTTTATATGTGATAAAGAATAGCTGTTTAATTTTCCAAACTGTAAAAATAAAAAATAAAATAAAATATATAAATAGTAAATGAAACTTATAAAATTGTGTTGTTTTAGGCCGACAAATGTAGCGACTGATTTCACATTCGAACATCACGAAACCGTTGTGACAGTGTACTCGGAAATTTACCAAGATCAGAAATACTTGGAGGGGCATGTCATTGACGGTAAGAAATAGAATTTTAATCAAACCTATCTGCTAAGCATGATGAACTTTAAAAAATAAAATTAAAAGCATGTAAAAAATAAACTCTAAGGAGTCATAAAACGCTTGTGTCGTTACTGTTTCTGCACATGAAAGCCATAAGATGTAGGTCTGAGAAAGGAAAGCTAATTTGTGACTACTAGTCAAGTACGATCTACCATTAACATCATCTATTGTAATTAAGACACACTGCCTCTAATAAAATTAAAACACACTATCATTAACCTAAACCCAAGTAAAATTTAGCTGATACCGTATCTTTATCTGCCAAGACGCTTTTTTTAAGAGCCCGTGGATATATCAAGTTGAAATTTATATCAAATACCTATTATTATAGTCCCTTGGAGTTATAAAAATATCAAGCTTAAGATAACGCAATCAAAAGATACGGAAATTTATGCAGAATTTTGTCTTTTCGAATTTAGAGTCTCCAACTTTCAGAGGAGTAGATGCGATACGGCTATTAGACATAACTTTTGTCTAATCCATTTTCATTTTAAGACACACTTGTTGAGAATCTCAACTGAAAGGCCATACAGCTTTATGCCTAGGTCTTGCATAGTTTCAGGCATGACCACGATATCGTCAGCGAATCGAAGATAGGTGTGATGTACTCGTCGTTATTATTGAAACCGAGTCCACATCAGTCCAAAAACTTAAAAACATCTTCCTGGGCAGAAGTGGACAGTTTTGGAGATGTAAAATCTCCCTGTATCACCCCTCATTGCAGCTGCATAGATCTAGAGTTTTAGTCCTGGAGGTAAACCGACATGGATGCATTTTTATAAAAACACTTCAATACCTCGATATTCAATTCAATTGTTATTATTTTGGTAAAGAAAATTCAAATGTTATTAAAAGTTAACTTAGATAACTAGATAACTAAGGTAAGTATGCTTTAATACTTAAACTATTGTTACATTTTTAATTTTTACATTATTTTCTAAATACCTATTGCTAAAATTAGTTTGTAGTAGGTTCAAAGTCACTTGAGATTGGGTCAACGAATTGCATGCAAAAAACTCATGTATTGAATATAACGCTTTTTGGGTAAGTATTTTTTTTAATTGAGCTAGAAAGCTTGAATTGCTCGGAGCATTTTTTATTTCAATGAAGAGTTTATTGTACATTTTAGGTGCAATAACTCGCAAGGATTTGTTCGATTTTTCCAATCGGGTTGGTGGTATGCCAAATCGGGTGCGAAGCCTGCTGTTAAATTTATGATGTTGACCGAGTGTGGTGAACTCGCTTATGTGCTATCGAGCATACTAAGCAACTGCTAGAATGCACAGGCTCGGGAACGTTAGTACTTGTACGATATAAATAGTTATTTTGCTGGATGGTCAAATGCAATAGTGCGTATGGCGCGCTTCTGCAACCGAAACGGCCTTAGTCGGTCCACAAACACCAATCATAGTACCCGATTGTACTCTTCGGTCTTTTGTATAATCTACCGCAGCGTATGATTCTGGTATATCATACTAAAGCCTTTCCGGAAACCGCCTAGTTCGGGAGGCTGGAAGTCGTCAAACCTGTGTGCGAGATGATTCGTAATAACTCGAAAACAGTTTATAGTAATGGCTCAGAAAAGAAATGGGTCTGTACTACTTCAGCAGAGTTTTGTCGCCCTTCTTGAAGAAGAGTAGCACCACACTTCTGTTGTTGCTGATGAATATGTATACCTGGTAGAAACAGTCCAGTTAAAAAAGTGATTAGAACATGTCACATCTCCTCATTATCTGCGTGCAAAACTTACTTTGAAAATTTTAAAAACCCCTGAAAAATAAACTCTCATAAGTAAAAAATTAAATGTTATGGCCCTTTAACCACAGATGAGATACTAGTTACTTCGCTTTAACTTTAATATAATAAGTTTTTTAAACCAAGAGCCGTCACGTGTCGGGGTCGTAGTAATTAGTTGTAGTGAAGTAAATTATTTTAAAATTCGTAGTTATTAGTAGTAGTGAAGTAAATAATTATAAAATTAGTAGTTAATAGTTGTAGTAAAGTAAAATATTGTAAAATTAGTAGTTATTAGTTGTAGTTAAGTGATTTTTTGTAAAATTAGTAGTTATTATTAGTAGTGAAGTAAATTATTATAAAATTAGAACTTAATAGTTGTAGTGAAGTACATTATTGTAAAATTAGTAGTTATTAGTTGTAGTAAAGTAAATTATTGTAAAATTATTATTTATTAGTTGAAGTGAAGTGAATTATTATAAAATTAGTAGGTATTATTTGTAGTGAAGTGAATTATTGTGAAATTAGTAGTTATTAGTTGTAGTGAAGTAAATTATTGTTAAATTAGTAGTTATTAATTTTAATGAAGGAAACTATTGTAAAATTAGTATTTATTATTTGTAGTGAAGTAAATTATTGTAAAATTGGTAGTAATTAGTTTAAATGAAGTAAATTTTGTAAAATTAGTAGTTATTAGTTTTAATGAAGTAAATTATTATAAAATTAGTAGTTATTAGTTGTAGTGAGGTAAATTCTCGTAAAATTAGTAGTTATTAGTTGTAGTGAAGTAAAATATTATAAAATTCGTAATAATAAGTGGTAGTGCAGTAAATAATTGTAAAATTAGTAGTTTTAAGTTGTAGTTAAGTAAAACCAACAAATCGAAAGTTCGATACAAAAAAAAGTTACACCACTTGTAGCACAGAACATAACAAAGTTTCTTTTAAGCAACTGAAAACCGTTGTACATTCTCTATCTTTTGGAGCAGTCTAAAATGAATGTTTCTATTTTAAGTTCCATAGCTATGATTTTGGAACCACTATATAGAACTTTGTACCTACGCATTAATATTATACATATTTTTTTGTATCGAACTTGGCTCACATTTATGTTTTGCTTCGATATCAAAATTTTTAAAAAGTACGAGTAATATTATTAATTTCCTCTCTTATGTTCAAGTAATAGACATACAAATATATAGAGTACAAATATATATTTTTGGGTTACGGAACCTCCCGTGCTCAAGCCCAACTTGCACTTAGCCAGTTTCTTGAATTTTAACAATTACCTTAATTAGAATTTCTCAATAAAGCTATTTTGATTCCAAATCTCAAATTTACAGGTCACGGAAGCGGTCTATATTGGGTTACTTTTAATAAGTTCTTGATAGCAAAGGATATAGATGTACTCGTGGTTACAAACAACTTTCCCAAAGAAACTATATGTCAAATATGAAAAAAAAAATTGGTGCTTTATACATTTTTGCCGATTTGATCTTGTTATGTATTGAGGACCAATTTTTTTTCTGATTCATTATATAGTTTCTAAGGGAAAGTTGTTTCTAATCACGAGTACATGTATATCTTTTGTTATCAAGAACTAATTAAAAGTCACCCTCCCTATATAATTATTCGGATAAGTAATAGTGGTAAAGAACCTAAATTTCGCTAATCAGACTCGCACTTGACCGGTTTTTTTTTACCTTTTCATACGACCAATAACCTACCTAAATGCTGAACAAGTTTTTAAGTCACCTGTACGTGGTCTTTAAATTTGATGAATAGTAATGATAAGGAACTCTAATTTCGCAAGTACGACTCGCACTTGGTCAGTTTTTCGATTATTTTTTTTTGTATTCACCAATAACTTATCTCTCATCTCGATGGCAAATTTTAAGAATAAAAGTTACCTGGAAGTGGACTGTATATTTTGCTTAATTTGTGGTGATAAGGAACGCTTAGTGCGCGAGTACGACTCTCACTTGGCCATTTTTTTTTTTCCTTTTTTTTGCGTCCAATAACCTATCTCAATGGCAAATTTCAAGTTTATAAGTTACCTGGAAGTGGACTGTATATTTTGCTTAATTAGTGGTGATACGGAACGCTTAGTGCGCGAGTACGACTCTCACTTGGCCATTTTTTTATATTTTTTTCCTTTTTTTTACGTCCAATAACCTATCTCAATGGCAAATTTCAAGTTTATAAGTTACCTGGAAGTGGACTGTATGTTTTGCTTAATTAGTGGTGATACGGAACGCTTAGTGCGCGAGTACGACTCTCACTTGGCCATTTTTTTTATTTTTTTTTCCTTTTTTTGCGTCCAATAACCTATCTCAATGGCAAATTTCAAGTTTATAAGTTACCTGGAAGTGGTCTATGATTTTGATAATCAGTCAGTCAGTCATAAAAATAGTAATTTTTGGATGTCAATATCTCAGAAATGGTAAAGGATATATTTATGAAAATTGGGTTTCTAGGTGATCAAAGGGTTTTTAATAGACACACAAAATCGCAAGTGTGTGGGTTAAAAGAATATAAGTTGCGGGTAGGTTGAAAGTGGCCCGAAATGATTCGTATTAACCCACGGTCGGTGTCGCCCTTTTTTTTTTTGGGAATTATATTTTTTGTCCCCAGTTAAATAGATTCATCTCTATTCAATATTTTCGTTCTCAAATTGATAGATCTGTCACCAAATTGATAGATCTGTCATCAAATTGATAGATCTGTCATTAAAAATACGTGTGACACTGTAGGAAGGGTGTGGTACGGGGAGTTCTAAATGGAAGCGGGAGCGAGCGAAGCGAGCTCGGACTTTCGGAGCACCCCGACTCGGATGCGTTAGGTTCGGAGACTGTGCGGGGAGGCGAGCTTAGCTCGCCTCCCCGCACAGTCGTAGTGTTAGGTTTGACATGAGAACACAGAAGTAGGAGCCCCGAAGGGGCTCCGTCGACCACTCAACACTGTAGGAAGAGTGTAGTACGGGGAGTTAGTCACCTTCACCTTTGTTAGTAATTTTAGGCATTTATTTGGTGACAGATCTACTATTTTGAGTACAAACTATATTATTTATGAAATTTCATTTTTTTTATTTAGTGATCGAAGCTATTTAATTGACAATCGTTAAAAGACTTTTCTGGTGATAAATCTTTTCCTTTTGAGTATTGTTTTGGTGTTGTTTGATGACTTTACTTTGGTGACACATCTACTATTTTGAGTACAAACTATACTATTTAGGGAATTTCATTTTTTTTATTTAGTGATCGAATCTATTTAATTGACAATCGATAAAATCATACCCTTTTTTTTAACTTGGCGGACACACTGACGCGTGTGTCTAGATCAGTTTTATTCTGTTAACGGTCCCCGATGCAACGACTCTTGGATCAAAATTTACAACATGTATTAAAGGAAAAGGACTAATTTTATTTTTCAATTTTTATTTCATGCTTTTTACACTTAGTATATTACTCTGCTGTAAGTTGGTGAGAAGTTGGTTATCCTGCAGATTCCAGGAGATGCTTCAGCATTAGGTCAAGTTTACCATGTTCTATCTAAAACCTATTCATTAAGACTATTCTGATGAGCCCCATCACGATACCTCTGCTGTAAGTTGGTGAGCAGTTACCTATCCTGCCGATTCTTGGAGACGCTGCAGCTTCAGATGCAGGTTACCATGTTCTGTCAAACATCTATTTATTGAGACTATTCCAATGAGCTCAATTTCAGAAGATGCTGCAGCATCAGTTCAATGTTATTAGTTATAACACTAATTATTCATTGAGATTATTATATAAATATACAAGTGTATAACCATACGTGTGGAGTATCTATGGAGAGGTCTTCAAAAATTATATTGAGGTTTCTAATATCATTTTTTTCTAAACTGAATAGTTTGCGCGAGAGACACTTCCAAAATGGTAAAATGTCTGTGTCCCCCCCACCCCTGTAACTTCTAAAATAAGAGAATGATTAAACTAAAAAAATATATGATATACCATGCAAACTGCCACCGCAAATTGGTTTTAACGAGATCTAGTAAGTAGTTTTTTAATACGTCATAAATCGTGAACCGCAATTTACCAAACCCGCTGCTACGGAACCCTTCATGGGCGAGTTGGACTCGCACTTGGCCACTTTTTTTTTTCTTTTCACTTTTTAGTTTTATTTCTTGCTTATTATTTGATTACAAGAACTCAAGGATGCAGGTAACCCAGAACTGATGGCGAAGACTTGAGAGTTCGACTCGAGACCAACATTCGGTCAAGTAGTGGAAAATGGAATAAATGTTGCAGGCACTCCAAACACAAGCCGTTATAATTTATTGATTACGCGCGGATATTCTTGCTAAAGGAGATACAATGGATGGTTGAAATGAGATCATAACAGTAGCATGCCAGACGGGAACAACGCTTTAATAAAAGTTGATGGTATTTGTTCTAGGTCGTAACCTGTATCCAGCCACCGGTTACCTACAGTTAGTGTGGCAGACGTTAGCAAGAATACACGGATATCAGATGCACTCAGATATGTCGGTCGTTTTCGAGAACGTATGCCTGAATCGGGCAACGACGATTCCTAAAAACAGTGCCTTGGAATTTGTTATAAGTATTCATAGCAAGACTGGCAATTTCGAGGTAAAGTATACCAATTTTGTAGTTTTTAAGTGTACCTAGTACATGCAAGAAACACCATCTTTAAGCCACGGGGCTACTCTTTAAGATTAAACATTCTGGTAATTATAATTAAAATACAGACGTGTTCAGTCTTCAAAGTTCCCATCTAATGGAGCTTCCGAAAATTGTGCTTCAAAATACTATAAAAAAGTTATGGTTTGATAAAAAGTTACGTCATAAACTGACATCCTTTTCTAAACAGAGGCGTGGCGTGGACTAATCTAGATGTGGATGAAAATTCATTAGCAAGGCCCTTTCAGTAGGTATCTATTTCCAAGATCATACAGAGATCCTAACTTATTTTTGTGAATACAAAAGCAAACACAAGACACCAATTTTTTAATGCTTATTTTTTAAATCTTCAAGCCTCGGTACTACTCTGAATTTTCTTTTCATATTCTGGTAATTATAATTGAATTAAAGATGGGTTCAGTCTTTAAAGTTAACATATAAACGAACTTTCGAATTTTGTGCTTCAAAATAAATACTCTCATAATGAAACCGTCAATCTAAGTAAGTAGTAGTGATTCCATAAACAGTTACGACCTGTACTGAAAGCTCCCTCTGACAAAAAATTCACAGATTCCCTGCATAGCACGAACTACTAGGACATTGAAAATGAAATTCAGGCATACGGAAATAAACGAAATATACACACAAATTTCGAAAAAGTTCAAAATATTCCAAAAATCCTCTATTCACCACATATAACAATATAAACTCTCATACACACCCAACTTCCATACCACAGTAGGTACTGTATAACCATGATGCGCTACAACTCACTCGCCGAGGTACTTTTTTAAGGGCGCTCCTCCAGCCTATGGAGGGTCAAATTTTTTTTTCGAAAATTGACTATAGGTTGCTTGGGGAAAGTTGTTCAATATGATAAGTAGAACGGGTCCTACATCAATATTTTTATACCCTGTATACCTCGGATAACAAAATGAAAAATGTTGTTGAAAAGTATTGTAAATAGAAGTATTGTAGTTAAAATATATTTTAAATTAAAAAAAAATATCTCATATATTTTATAGTTTATACTTTTATTCCAACTACCACAGAATCATAAATCAACTCCCTGTGCGAAGCCGGGTACCCCAGCTAGTATATTACTAAATTACAGGTTCTAGAAGGGGACACTCCAGTAGTAACGGGTCGAGTATATGAGCAGAAAAATGTAGGAGCTAATTACCGCGTCATATCAGACGTTCCGGCTGCAGAGCATAAAGATAACTTCACATTGACTGCCAAGGACTTTTATAAGGAACTAAATCTTAGAGGATACCAGTACAAGTAAGAATTTTTTTTTGTGTATTTACGTCATATATTTTGAAAATTAATACAAAACCCGACTGAGTTGTAAATTGGTGTTATACCGTTTTGGCGTTTTGTAATTAAAATATAGACCGTTTTAAGAAACTTATTCTACTAAGACATTCGGTGCCCGCATCCAGCGGGTTCTCACGGCCTTCACGAGGTAGTCGGTTTACCGAGTGGGAGTTCTGTCTATGCTAGGTCTTCTGGTGCACGGTCGCCACTCGACAACTTCACTGCCACAATGGTCGTCCATTCTACAGGCTATGTGCCCCGCCCACTACCACTTAAGTTTAGGGATTCTGAGAACTATGTATTCTGTAGCTATTATATGACAACTGCGATTTTGATTTTCTATCTTTTACAATATTTTCAGGGGCTTATTCCGAAGTGTGCTCGACAGCGACTTAAGAGGCACCTCAGGGCACATCCAGTGGCAGGACAATTGGGTGCCCTTCCTGGACGCCATGATGCAGCCCCTCATCGTTACTCACGACACGCGCGCCCTCTACGTTCCGACCAGAATAGAAAAGTTTTCCATTGATGTTGATATCCATTATAAAATGCTAAAAAAAATCAAAGGCAATGTAAAAGCATACAAGTTTCAATCTTTTCCACAACTTCAGGCCCTAAGGTATATAGCATTATTTATTCGTCTTGTAAATACACACAGAGTACTAGCTGGTGTTCCTAAAACCATTTTTTTGTTATCGTGTTTTGTGTTATCAACCGTGCTCTTCAAAAGATAGACGGCGGTCGACTGTTGTTGCTCTTAGCATTACCTACAATCCAGTGTAGGGCATTAAGGTTTACAAATACAGACGTGTACATCGCGAACTTCTTACACACTTAGAACTTGGATCTGAGACAGCCAATGTACCAATGAGTGTTTCGCAACGTGCATTTACTATTTACCTGGTTATCTGTGTCTAAGTTTCACCAGGTAAATAGTAAATGCACGTAAATTGAGAAACACTCATTGGTAAATTGGCTGTCTCAGAACCAAGTTAATAATAATTTGTTCAATATTTTTTTACACAAATTAATCTAAACAGCATAATTTCTATAGTTGTGTTAAGTCGCATTTAGAGAACCAAGTGTTAATTATTTTATCCAAAAAATACTGATGAAGGCTTTTGAGAACCAAACATATAAGAGATTTATTTTTTTACAGAATCAGTGGTATAGAGCTGCGTGGTCTCCATGTGACAGCTATATCAAAGAAACCACCACTTGGAATACCTGTTTTTGAAAAAAATGAATTTATCCCCAATTATATGCAGAGCAAGATGACGGTAAACGAAGCTCTAACCATACCTAGTGTTAATTTTTTTATTTCTTCTGAAGTATAATGTAAGTATTAGATAGGCATGTTTTAAAAAGATATTCATTATTGATATTTTTCAGAACAAAGACATTCTACGCTCAGACTTTCAACTTATATTTGAAAATGTTCATACATATAAATTCAAAACGTTAGAGCTCATTGATGAGGAATATCAAAAGAACAAAATAACACCGATTATAGAAGGAATTGGCGATATTTTGTCAGATTTGCCTCTCGTTCAAGCTGAGCTTATGGTTATATCTAAGGAGAAGATGGTGTTTCCTAATGTGAATATTTCTAATAAGAAGATTTCTTCTGAATCAAACGTAATCGTTTTTGTTGGAGCAAACCTGTTAGAGAGACGTGATGTGAGTATAATATTGAAATTCTTCTTTTCACATAAAAATAAATTAACATAATGTAAACTTCTTTTTTCATTTGTAGGTACTAACTGAAGCTATGAATACTCTGAAAGACGGATGCTTCGTGATGAGCCGAGAGAAGAGTCCCCCTTATCCATCAGATTATTCAATGTCAGATTATGACATAATTACAGTGCACTACACTGGATTTGAATTCATTGTCCTTATAAGAAAGAAGCCAAAACTTAGACAAACCAAGTTCTTTCACTTTGTGTCTGAAGACGAAAATTTCTCATGGGTGGAAAAACTCAAGGAGGAAATAAAAGATAGTACTGAAAAATTAGTAATTTACAGTCAAAATGAATCAGTGAACGGTTTGCTGGGACTGGTCAACTGTTTGAGAAGAGAGCCTGGTGGAGAGTCCGTTTATGGCCTTCTAATTGCTGACCCCAAAGCACCTGCATTCAACCCCGATTCAGAATTTATCAAGCAACAGCTTAGCAAGAATTTGGCCTTGAATGTGTATCAAAACGTAAGTAAATTTTATAAACAAATATTTTTTTTTCTAATACTTAACTCTGTCTTCTAAACAGAACTAGCGTATTAAGTTCTTCTACATGTTATTACTTCTGTCCTGTAAACCTATGTAGCATAAAACACCGTCGTGGGTTTTGAATTGTTTTGCTGTAATTACTGTATAAAAATTAAATTAAAAATTTAAAAAACCCCCGACAAAAACCTCTAAAAAGTAAACAATAATATGTATTGACCCTTTGAGTTTAATTTAAGTAGTAATATTTTGATCCAAGAGTCGTCGCGTAGGGGGACCGCTAAGTTGTGAAGTTATTACTAATTAGTTGTAGTAAAGTAAATCAGTTGTATTCTGTTTTTATTTTATTTACTTAGCGGTCCCCCTACGCGACGACTCTTGGATCAAAATATTACTACTTAAATTAAACTCAAAGGGTCAATACATATTATTGTTTACTTTTTAGAGGTTTTTGTCGGGGGTTTTTTAAATTTTTAATTTAATTTTTATTTCGTGCTTTTTAAACTTTACATAACTATTACATACAATCGAAACTCTACCCCCACATTCATACAAATAGTTTCCGGGACGAAACACGATACTGCGACACAAAATCTAGCCTATTTTGAATCGATCAAGCCTGTGGAAGTTGCTCACCTCCCTTGTTTGAAGCTGCAATTAAATGTGTTATAACTCTAAACTTCAAATCCATAGACCCATGGAAGTTTTTTACTTTTTTAACCGCTGCTTCAGCAGATTCCAGGAGATGCTGCAGCATCAGGTCAAGGTTACCATATTATATCTAATACCTATTCATTGAGACTATTCTAATAATTTCTATTCTAATTCTATTTAAAAGTGTGTGTAACACCTATTTGAAATAAATTGTTTTGAATATTTTTTTTGAGCCCAAACACGATACTTCTACTGAAAGTTTTTGAGGAGTTGGGTATTCTGTAGATTCTAGGAGATGCTGCATCAACAGTTCAAGGTTATCATGGTTTTGCAATATTTTTACATTAACAGGGCACCAAATTTTGAATCGATCAGACCTGTATAAGTTGCCCAGATCCCTTAGTCACCTAGATAAGAGCTGATAACCCTCAAACGGCTGAACATATCTTTATCGATTATAGCTAAGAACCACCGCAAGGAAACTTGTTTCACGTAAAAAAAACCGCATCAAAATCGGTCCATCCGTTCGAGAGTTGCGATGCCATAGACAAACAGACACAAACACACAGAAATTGGCGTCAAACTTATAACACCCCTCTTTTTGCGTCGGGGGTTTATATAAGAAATCAAAGCGAAGGTTTATCTCAATAATATTTAGTTCACAGTTAGTCATAGTTTCAGGTACGTAGGTATGTCAAAAATTTAACGGATTTTAACAACATCAGCTCACCGTGTTGCCACCATTGCATTGTATGCAGAATCAAATACTGATCAAAACGAGTCCAAACACGACATATCTGCTATTATTTTTTAAGAGTGTACTAGTGTGCTGGATATCCTGGCCGCAGCATCAGCTCACCGTGTTGCCACCATTGCATTGTATGCAGAATCAAATACTGATCAAAACGAGTCCAAACACGACATATCTGCTATTATTTTTTTAAGAGTGTGCTAGTGTTCTGGATATCCTGGCCGCAGCATCAGCTCACCGTGTTGCCACCATTGCATTGTATGCAGAATCAAATACTGATCAAAACGAGTCCAAACTCGACATATCTGCTATTATTTTTTTAAGAGTGTACTAGTGTGCTGGATATCCTGGCCGCAGCATCAGCTCACCGTGTTGCCACCATTGCATTGTATGCAGAATCAAATACTGATCAAAACGAGTCCAAACACGACATATCTGCTATTATTTTTTTAAGAGTGTGCTAGTGTTCTGGATATCCTGGCTGCAGCATCAGACCAAGAGTTCCATAATCCTGCATAGTTATTAAGCATACATGAGTGTTTCAAGTTTTTGGTCACATGTATGTTTGAAAGTAAAGTAAATAGGTACACATTAAGAGTCTAAGAACCCTACCGCAGCTAACAAAAGAGCTGATGACCTTGAAACGGCTGAACCGATTTTGATAAAACGTATCTAAGAACCATCGCCAAAAAACCTGCTTGTAAATAAAAAAAACCGCATCCAAATCGGTTAACCCGTTTGAGAGCTACGGTGCCACAGACAGACACACAGACAGACACACAGACACACACACAGACACACACACACACATAGCGGTCAAACTTATAACACCCCTCTTTTTTGCGTCGGGGGTTAAAAATAATATAATGTACTGAAAATTTAAGTAGGTGCTCGGAACTTCGATACAATATTTCATGAAGCCTTAACAGTATTCCTTTCCTTCCTGTTCTAGGGTACTTGGGGCACATATCGACACTTGCTTCTAGACGAGCCGGAACCTGTAAGCAGTCCTCACGCGTACGTTAACGTCACTGCAGTAGGAGACCTGTCCTCGCTGCGTTGGCTCCAAGGCCCCTTTAAATCGGATCAGAGCTTCAATCAGGCCAATAAAAAACTCTTACACGTATGTATTTAGCTCAGATCCATTAATTTGATCTTTTTTGTAACCTTTTTAAATACAATTCACAAAAAAAAACAATCTTCTAACGGATTTCTAGCTTCAACCTACATTTTAGTTTGCAATAAACGCTACAAGAAATCATCTACCTTTCGAACTCCGTTTTGTGGTGTCTGTTTTTCTTACTATACCTTATATGCGGCCGTGATATGATAACCGCTAGGGCTCTACACTATTTTACTATTTTTTAAAATATTGTAAGCAAAAGATAGCATATTTTATTTGCGACTCAGCCTTCAGACGACAGAAAAATAAGTAAACGGAGTGTAAAATAGTGTCATATCATAGCGGTCATACTAGAACAGCCCTACTATAGTTTTTGTAAGTAAAATCGGCAACTTCATCTAGAATTAAACTTACTGCTATAATCATTCTCCATCCAGGTGTACTGTTCGGCGCTAAATTTCCGTGATGTCATGACAGCGTCCGGTCGCGTCACCATGGACGCTGTGGCGCAGGGCAGGCTTGCGCAAGAGTGCGTGCAAGGCCTTGAGGTGTCTGGCAGGACACTTAAGTATGCACCAATTTTACCGACGTCTTTGTTAAACACTTTGATCCCGTGAAATATTTGACTTGATTTCCGCAACCTTTTAATCCAACAGATAGGCACTATCCAAATGTAAACGGATTGACAAGTTCATAAAAATTATTTGATTACAGCTATAACGACATATAAACCCAAAGTAAGGAAACGAGAAATATTCAAATAAAAAACATTCCTTTTTTGTACTCTTTGCACTACATTTCTAAAATCTTTGAAAGGTTTAGTTCATACATCCTCCTAAAGAAAGCACAATGAAGGTTTATAAGGGATGTTTTACAGAATATCCCTTTTAATGTTTTATAAAAAGCTGATGTTTTTTTTACATATCCTCCTAAAGAAAACACATTTAGTAGGCAATAGAAGGTATTAATAAGGGATGTTTTTCAGAACATCAATTTTAATGTTTTAATATTAGCTATTATTATGGGATTTTTTACAGAATATCACTTTTAATGTTCTAAAAAAAGCAGATGTTTTTTTACAGTGGTACTTGTGTGATGGCAGTTACCGACAGAGGAATTTGCAACCTTGCGCGATGTGAAAAGAGTCTTATGTGGTGCGTACCTGATGAATGGACCTTTGAGGAAGCTGCAACCGTTCCCGTCGCATACACTACTGTTTACATGGCTTTGGTAAGTCAGACAATAACTAAGGATTATGAGAAAAGTTGCTATCCCCGTTATTTTCTATACCATGGGTCACAGTTGTTAAAATAGCATCTTAAGCTGTATAAAAGCTGTACTATGATAATTTTGGATACTTAAGGCTGTTAACTTAGCTGTATATAGGCTGTGTAGTCAGATACACAGCCATTGTACATCAAAACTGTCCCCCAAATTATACAGCATTAAGTGTAGATCCATCTGGATAAGAGCTGTATTATCGCTGTACAACTCGAAGTAAAGGCTAACTTAGAGGTAAAGCAGTTATAGTACATTTACGCCCATTTTAGTTTGTGAAAAGAATATTTTTAGAGTACGTTAATACCCATTATTTCTTTTTTAGGGTTCCGTACCGAAAGAGTAAAAACGGGATCTTATTACTAAGATTCCGCTGTCCATCTGTCTGTCTGTCTGTATGTCACCAGGCTGTATTTCATGAACCGTGATAGCTGAACTTCAAGACTAGACTTTTCACAGATGATGTATTTTGGTTGCCGCTATAACAACAAATAATAAAAATTAGAAAAAATGAAAGTCTTCATAAAAAAACGTGTTTTGTTTTAAACTTAAAGAAACTAGCGCCATCTAGTATGATGTTAAGGAACCCTTTATGTGCGGTTCTGACTCGTACTGTACCGGTTTTTTATTTCTATTGTTAGTTTGCTTGCGGTTACTACTTTTCCGTAAATGTGTCTATCAATGTTAAGCAAAAAACTCACGCGCTCTCGTAATAACAAATAATATCGCAAAATTATGTGTAACATCAGCCGTTTTATTCGAGTACAGATTGAGTGAGCATTTTGTGTTTCCAATACTTTTTGCTGCAAAAAAACCAATTTTATTGAATTTAGTTAATAATATATGAAAAAATAAATTAAACTTTAATACCTTACTTAATCAAGTTTATAGGCTGTATTTCGAGGGCGTTACCAGTTTAAACAATTGTTGATCTTCAAGTACTCTATCATAAAGCTATTTACTGATTCAAAACATAATGAAGAATAATTATCAGCCTAAAGAGTAATGTTGTATGTATTTTATAGCTGCTTAAAAGTAGAAGTTGAGTTTGTATTGCAGCGATTTATGGTTAAATCGAAATAAAGAAAACCCACTCTGAATGTCCAATAAATACATTAAAATTTAGTACTTATTTATTGTTGTTGAAATTAAGGAAATTCATTATGTATGAATATGAATACAAAAACAATACGTCTGGACACAGCAACCACGGACGCTGTATCCAAATAAATGAACATAACTTTACAGTTTCATATAAGCTAGACAATCATCTCTATGATCACTATCAAAGTTACAAAAATCTACTATAATGCTATATTAACACTAACAGTTAAACCTACATTATAATTGCGTCGGCTTTTAAATAGAGTACAATTATATCTCATACAGCTGATAGCCACTGTACTGCTGCACTCTTTTATAGAGCATTGTTTTTAAAGGGTTTCCTAGATAACCATTGCTCAGCTGTTATCTAATAGTATTACAACAAAGTAGGTTTGCACCAAATATTCAATGCTCTTGTACAGAATTAAGCAGTTTTTTTTTTATTCTCTATTGGTAAGCCCTTGGCATCATCTCACCAGATGGTAAGTGACGATGATGCCGAAGATGGAAGCGGGCTTGCCAAGATTCCCCAACGCAATGGAGAACTGGCTATCTTATCTTCATGCCGGAACACATCAATGTTTTTTTTTATCACTGATGTTTGGCGGCAAGACTTAGATAAGATGGTGGTAGCTAGCCAGGCGGGCTTAGAAAATGCCCTACCACCAACCAAACCGAGTCTTACAAGGTGACCCCGCCGGGAATCGAACCCGCGAACTCCTGTGTTAAGCCAGTGAACTTTGCCTCTGAGCTACGGAGGCGGTTAAAAAGCAGTGCAGAAGTATAATAATTTCGACAATGTAAAGTTTTTTCTACTGTCTATATCATATTTTTTAAAGCTTTTGGCAGTTAACGAACTGGTTTGAAGATTAGTTTTCAGCCTAAATGTTTATTGGTTGATTTTGCATCATCTCTGTGACTTACATATACAGAGTGTAACACAAAAGTGCAGTGATACTTTAAGGTGGTAGCACGACTGAGATTGTAATTTTAAAACTTCCAATAAATATGACTATAGCATTGTTCTTGAAATGTACTAATTACTTTTATATTTATATTAAAAGATATTAATTGGCAAGATCAAGTGCGGCGAGTCGATCCTCATCCACGCCGGCTCCGGGGGCGTTGGTCAAGCTGCCATCAGCGTGGCGCTCCACCATGGACTAGAGGTTTTTACAACTGTCGGTACTCCCGCAAAGAGAGAGCTCATCAAGAGACTGTTCCCACAACTCAAAGGTACGTTGCTAAGGACCTAAAACTGTCCTTTAATTTACCTTTTATCTTCCTATGAAAAGTGTCTTCACTTCTTAATGTGTGATTTACTTTGCAGACCGCCACATCGGTAACTCTCGTGACACTTCTTTCGAGGACATGATCCGACGGGAGACCAGCGGCAAGGGAGTCCACGTCGTTCTTAACTCATTGGCTGATGATAAGCTACAGGTGAAGTCTAACTATAATTTTGTGGTCTCTTATACATTATATATGTATTAGGTACTGTGATTAGGTATACTTCGCATCGCGTAAACAGAGCGCTGGGATTTGGCTGCGCGGAATCTACTTTAGTTCTACTGCAGTATAGCAACAAGAACGCAGCAACCTTTCCCTTCAGGCCTTAAAACCTCTATAACATCAACAACTGCACAGCAATCGAGATCTTTTTGGCCCTTAATAACAAAAAAAATGTCATCTTACAACCTATGCTAGTTCAAAAATTGGAGTCTAAAATTTTATTTTTTTAACATTGCTATGACATGGCTCGAAAGTTTTAGTTAACTTTGTGGTTTTTTTTGATTACTTGGTAGTTGACTTTTGATTATATTGCCTTGTTTTTTACGGTTACCTTCGTAACTAAGGTACCTAATACGTCCGTAAGGGAAATCTACGCCTATGTAAACCTCGATACTTCATCGAGCTTTAGGTCGTTTCCCTTAAATTTGGTGGTTCGAATATTAATAGGTATGTCTCTAAGTTTAATAAGTTTAACTTTAACATATACTTCTTCTCTTCCCTTCTCTTATTCTCTCTTTGGCGCACAATTTTTGTTTTTTAACTTCATTTTAGCTACATCAATATACTTGAGGTCATTTGTATTTATCAGATGTGCGGGTTTTGTAGCAATGTTATATAGATAAGACGTAAAGGTATGTCGGAGAGCTTGGAAAAAAATATTGGTAAGCTAGATTTTACCCGCGGCTACGCGCGCGTGGATATAGTTGTTTTTTAACAGTATTTTTTTGGTTAAGTGGTGCACGAACCGCAAGCGGCTTGCAAGCGTAGGTATGACTTTTCTCCAAATCGTTGGATAAATATGCTTTGCAAATTTGTAGTCTATGTTATTTCCCACACCTTCAATCATCTCTATGCAAAGTATTACAAAGCGTAGAAATTAAGTTTTTACAAGTCTCTCGTGAACTATATCGGGCTATTCTGATTAACATTCTATGTCACATCACACCCCCTAAAATATTATCATTGAAAAAAATCACAAGGCGTGGAAATTAGTTTGCTCAAGTTCCCTCGGGAACTATATAGGGCTATTCTTATTAGATCAGTCAAATCTCACTTCCCAAACCCTCAGTTATTTCTATGCAAAAAAAAACGTAAATCCCCTGTTGTTTTATGACAAAAACGTGTGCGAGCGTGGAAATGAGTTTTCCTCGGATCCTTCGGGATCAATGTCGGGCTATGCAAACTAGTAGTCTATGTCACTTCCCATCTCTTCAACCACGTCTGTGAAAAAGATTACTTCAATTCTTTGCTCTGTTGCGACGTGCGCGAGCGTATAATTATACGAGTATGTTTTTTCCAGATCCTACGGTAACTGTGTCAGGCTATGCTTAGTAGTTTATGTCATTTCCCACTCCCTCAACCATCGCTGTGCAAAAAAATCACATCAATCCGATGCTCCCTTGCAATGTAAAAGAAATCACCAAAAAAAGAATATTTTTTCAGTGTTCATAAGAACTGTATTAAACATGCTATTATAACGGGTAAAAAAGTAGCATTATGTCCTTTCCATGACACGAGCTACGTGCATGCCAAATTTTGTCAAGATTGGTTGAGGTGTTCGACAATGTTTTGCTCTGATTCGACGTGCGTGAGTGTGGAAATAAGTTTTGCCAGATCCTGTGGGAACTATGTCGAGGCCATGATAATTAATTAGTATTAGATGTCATTTCATACCCCCTCCACCATATTTTTACAAAAATCACAACATCCCTTTGCTACATTGCAATGTTAAAGAAATCAACCAAAAAAGTGTATTTTTTCAGTTCCCCAGGAACGGTACCGGACTATGCTATTTTCACAGGATAAAGAGTAGCCTAACATGATACAGGCTATGTGCATACCAAATTTCGTCAAGATTATTTGAGGTTTAAGCGTGTAGAGGTAACAAAAAAACAAACGCCTAACGCAATTCAATTCGCATTCAATTAATTCAGCTTTTACGCACGAAATGTTACGCTTCCCCATTTAATAAGCGGACAGCAACGGAGTGAATTTCCTTGCCTGCATCTGTGTTTCTTGACTCCTACAATTTAGGGATCTTTTAGGCGATAGTGAGTAGGCGTTATTTGAGTTTCCGTGTACCATTCTCGACTCCATCGTGACTTACCATTAGGTGAGTTTTAGTCAAACGCACGCAAATTTTCACATTTATAATATTAATAAGGATAAAGATTGGACGTCCCGACTTAATAACTGATTTTGAACCAAGCGTTTCTTTTAACTTGAAAAATTAATTGTTTCCAGATTGATGCATATTTTTCTAACCTTTGTCACTTGCAAGTAAATGATTAACAACAATATAGTAACATCTAGTTTATCTAACCTTTTTAGAAAGTTTCATTAAATTTATTGTTACCTTATATTGTCAGAAACGACACATCAGTAATTGTTCGTCAAGTAAAATGACAACTTCAACGTGACATGGGTATTGTAGAAACCACAGTATTATTGATTTTGCTTTTGTAAATTTTCAAGGCATCGGTGAAGTGTCTCACGCGCCGCGGCCGCTTCCTCGAGATCGGCAAGTATGACATTACCAACAACACCATCCTCGAGACGTACCTCTTCAGGCACGAGATCTCGTTCCACGGAGTCATGTTGGACTTCATTGGTGACGTGCAGAGCGAGTCTTTGAGACAGGTATGTGTGAGGTAAACCCTTGCTATAATTCACGAATTCATAAACATTGATGGGCGGTTAGCGAAAATACTCTTTCAGCAAACTGCTATGAGGATCTTAAATATATTTTTGTAATTATTGTAAAATAAATAGTTTTAATTTTATACATGAAAGAAGACGAAAATCAACCATTCCCCCCATAATCTCCAAAACTACTGAGCCTAAAATTTCGAAAAAAAAATATAAAACATAGTTAATTGCTTTTAGATTACAGGAAAACCTATATGAATTCTATCAATTGAAAATAAAGTGGTAAAAACAATAAAATGCGTTCACTTACGGAAAATAGTTCACTTAAACACCACCTAGGTTGCGCTAGTAGAATTTTTCTGTTGCTCACGTTTGTCTTTTGTTTGTCATGTGAATAGGTATCATTGTCATAGTTGTGTGGACAGGTGTGGTGGTACGGAACCCTCATACCGCGAGTCCAACTCGCACTTGGCCGGTTTTTTTCTATATATTACCATATATTTTTAATAATTTTAATTTTTTTTGTTAATGTTGTGTTGAGACCTGACTATGTAATGGAAATGTGTAATACCTATGATGTTGGGGTGCCATATTTGATTTAAAAAAAATTTTTTTTAATATAAACTAGCTTTTGCCCGCGGCTTCGCTCGCGTGGGCATCGTTTTTATGACTGTCTTTGAGGGTGAGTGGTGTGTGCGCGACAGTAGTTTCCTCCAAACCCCTCGGGAACTATATCGGGCTATTCTAATTAGCAGTCTTTGTTACTTCCCACCCCTTCAACTATTTGTAAAAAAAAAATCACGTCAATACGTTGCTCCGTTGCGACGCCACCGCGCGCGAGGCTTTAAATGAGTTTTTCCAAGATCTCTCGGGAACGATCTCGGGCTATGCTAAATATTATTATTATTATATCAGCTCATATACGTCCCCACCGAGGGGCTCGAGCCTACCCTGAATCAGGGCGATTAGGCCTTAGTCGACCACGCGGGCCCAATGCGGGTTGGTCGACTTCACACACAACCTTCGAGTTTCTTTGCAGGCCTATGCAGGTTTCCTCACGATGTTTTCCTTCACCGTTAAAGCAATCGGTAAGTATATACGTAAGTTTTTGAAAAACTCATTGGTACATTGGCCGTCCAGATTTGAACCCGGTGCCTCTGGTTAGATGGACCGAGTCGTCACCGGTTGAGCCACCGACGCTTTTTAACGATGCTAAATATAGTTCTATACTATGTTCTCACCCCCTCAACAAAAAATTACAAAAATCCGTTTCTCTGTTGCGATGTTAAAGAAATCAATCAAATAAAGATTTTTTTTTCTATAACACTATATGGGACTATGCTTTTGTCATGCAATAAAAAGTAGCATAATAAATGGTTTAACAATAAGATAAATAAGTGTAATAAGTGTTATTTTGATATTCAAAGAAAAATGTCATTTTTTAATATAAATGATCGGATGTTTATTTCATTATAAAGAAGAAGGTATGCTGTTAATAGTGGAAAATAACATCAGGCAAATGATCACCACGACCACGCTTACAGGACCATATCCTTTTCATGAAATTTTCCATAACCAAATCGCAAATGTCCTCGATAGCCTCACGAATTCCATCTTTGAGGTCTTGAATTGACGCTGGGCTGTTGGCGTAGACCTTCTCTTTCACATGGCCCCAAAGGAAGAAGTCGCAAGGTGTTAAATCACAAGATCTCGGTGGCCAATTGTGATCACCTCTTCGAGAGATAACACGGTCCGGAAACTTTTCCCGCAAAAGATCAATGGTTTCGTTGCTTGTGTGGCACGTAGCGCCGTCTTGTTGAAAGTAAACGTTGTCTAGATCAATACCATCCAATTCCGGCCATAAAAAATCATTAATCATCTCTCGATAGCGCAATCCATTCACCGTAACTGTTGCTCCAGCCTCATTTTCGAAAAAGTAAGGTCCAATGACTCCGTGCGACCATAAACCGCACCAAACAGTCAAACGTTGAGGATAGAGAGGCTTTTCAACAATAACTCTTTGGTTCTCCGAGCCCCAGATGCGACAATTTTGCTTGTTGACGAAGCCACTGAGGTGGAAATGGGCTTCATCACTCAAGATGATTTTTCGATGGAATTTCGGATCATTTTCATGCATTTCAATGACCCAATCAGCAAATCAAAGACACGACGTTGTTGATGATCGGTCGGCTTGAGTTCTTGTGTTAACTGAACTTTATAAGCCTTAAGACCCAAATCTTTATGCAAAATACAGTGTAATGACGTTTGTGGAATGCCTAATTCCAAAGAACGACGAGGAATGGACAAACCTGGGTTTTCTTCAACACTTTCGGCTACAGCAGCAATAATCTCGGCTGTTCTTGAGCGAGGTGCACGGGTTTTATTCTTCACGTCACTAACTTGTCCCAACAGCTCGAATTTTACCACCAATTTCTGTATTGCGGTCCGACAAGGTGCTTCACGACGACCCAAAAATGTTCGAGTTTTACGAACCATCTCTGCCAAATTACCATTTTTATAGTGAATTTTTAATAATTTCAATGCGTTTTTGAAGCGTGTATCGTTCCATTTTTATTAATGGCGTAGTTTCTACTTGTCAAATGTCAAAAAATGACAGCTTCAAAAGTGACATCTACCGAAATAGCGGGCTTTTCAAAATAACACCTCTTATTGGAAAACCCTTTATATCCTTTCCGATAACACAGGCATGCCATTTTTCGTCAAGATTGGATGCAGTGTTTAAGCGTAAATAGGAAACAAACAAACAAACACATTGTCACATTTTTGATACCTATTAGTTATATATATAGATATATAATATGACATTATGATCAGAACAAATAAGTGTATTTTGACCTCTATTGATAACCTATGTACGAATAAATTTCTTATTTTTGACCAAAAATATGACGTTAAAGTCAAAAATAAATATCTTTTTTTTTTTTACAGAACCTTCAAAAGCTTCTCATGGCGGGAATAACGTCTGGGGCGGTGCGGCCTCTAACCTACTGCATCTTCAGCAAAGACGAGATTGAGCCCGCGTACCGGTACATGGCTGCCGGGAAACACGTCGGAAAGGTAAAAATACGAATAAAACTCAAAGCTACCGTTATAGCAAAGTACATAATTATATTAGTACTGGTACATATATTACGTATAAGCGTCGGTGGCTCAACCGGTAACGACTCGGTCCATCTAACCAGAGGTACCGGGTTCAAATCTGGATGACCAATGTACCAATGAGTTTTTCCAAAAAAACTTACGTACATACTTACCGATTGCTTTAACGGTGAAGGAAAACATCGTGAGGAAACCTGCACACGCCTGCGAAGAAACTCGAAGGTTGTGTGTGAAGTCGACCAACCCGCACCGGGCCCGCGTGGTCGACTAAGGCCTAATCGCCCTGATTATTCAGGGTAGGCTCGAGCCCCTCGGTGGGGACGTATATGAGCTGTAATGATGACATATATTACACAAAAATGGTGAGCGACACTCGGCACCCTCTACACAATTATACTTCTGTGCCACAAAGGCTGAAAAGCCGTAAAAACTTTGTAAACCGCGTCGCCCCCCTGACAGACGACCCACCAGAAACGAGAGTTGAGCTATAGAAGAATAATGTCTCTGTTACTGGTCCCTTCGTTATGAT
This sequence comes from Coleophora flavipennella, assembly GCA_947284805.1. Classification (NCBI taxonomy): domain Eukaryota; kingdom Metazoa; phylum Arthropoda; class Insecta; order Lepidoptera; family Coleophoridae; genus Coleophora; species Coleophora flavipennella. The sequence goes on along the minus strand of OX369259.1, from coordinate 11,693,845 downwards.
TTCCGAGAATCCCTCACCTGGATATAAGTTGCCATGGTCGACCTGGAAATCTCTTAACAGACTCCGGACTCAGGTAGACGATGTAAAGAAAACTTGTTCAGGTGGGGATTCATTGGAGATACGAATCTGGAGTGCAGGTGTGGTGCGGTCCCTCAAACGATGGACCACCTCATTTCGTGTCCTTCTTGCCCAGTCACATGCCCGCGGGAGGACTTGATGCAGGCCTCTGACAAAGCAATTTGCGTGTCTCGGTTTTGGGATGGGACTATCTGAGTTGGCCGTCGACACAGTATGGACACTCTCTGTCGCTCTCTAGATTGCGACCTCACCCCTTCTTCACCCAGATTGATACTGATTGGTTACAGTTTGGTTGTCGAACGTATAGGATTTTGCAGCCATTTTGTTTGTTTCGTCATTCCTTTTTTGAAATGTCACTTCTGGCCCGTTGTATGAAGTGTTGAAGATAGCAAGTTCTCCATTGCGTTGGGGAATCTTGGTAAGCCCGCTTCCATATTCGGCATCATCGTCATTTACCATCAGGTGAAATGATGCCAAGGGCTTACCAATTGTAAAAAAAAAATTAATTCTTTATTATTTAGGCTATTACGTGAACTTCATTTCAGAATTTTTTTTGATGCTGTCAAGTACCCAATTTCGCTTCCAAACTTTTAGATCTCGGTTTAATTGATAGTACGGCTTTATCTTAGCTCGCCTGGCTAGCTACCATCGTCCTATCTAAGTCTGGCTGCCCAATATCAAAGTTAACAGTATCAATGTTACCCAGATCCCCATTGCGTTGTGGAATCTTGGTAAGCTCGCTTCCAGGTTCGGAATTATCGTCACTCACCACCAGGTAAAACGATTAATAATGCCACACGATAAATAGAGAGTGAAATGATGCCAAGGGTATATCAATTGTCGAGTAAGAAAAAGATTTTTATCGCGAAAGTTTGTAAGAATGTATGGATGTATGTATCTTACTCTTTTACGCAAAAACTGCTTAACGGATCTGGCTGAAATTTGGCAGGTAGACAGATTAGGACCTGGATAAACACAAAGGCTACTTTTTTTCACGCTCGCGAGCCGCTTGCGCTGCGCACCCTCGAAAAGTCATAGAAACGTTGTCCACGCGGGTGAAGCCGCGGGAAACAGCTAGTGTTTATATAAATATATTTTATATGAATATAATATATGTTTGTAATCCACCAATAATATATCCACCAAAGCCAGTTATTTTAAGTGTATATTTTGTACAACAAAGAGTATATATACAAACAAACTGAATATATTTTAAATTGGTTTTAAAATATAGAAAAAATGGAAAAATAGCAGAATCATATTGATGAACGGAGTTGGAATGACAATTTAAAAAAACAAACAAATAACAAAAAGTAAAAATACATAAAAAAATGACATAAAAGTAGGTGAAAAAAAAAAGTTTATAATGTATAATTATAGTACATTCCCTCCGCACTGTGTCATCATGTCAGCTCGTGTGCAGTCGTCGGTGGCATAACGGCTAGGTACGCCACCTCTTGCCCGGGAGGAAGTGGTTCGAATCCTGCCACGTACCAATGTAATTTCGAATTTAGATTTCATATGTACGTTTATCCGACGCTCTTACGGTGAAGGACAACATCGTGAGGAAACCTGCACACGCCTGCAGATAGGATGTGTAGTACAAAAGAAAAAAACTAAGTTTATGTAAAGTAAACTTTAAAACTTTTCAACAGGTGATTATCAAGATACGTGATGGGGAACCTAAGAGCAGCAGGCCAGTACGACCCGTAGCTGCTCCCATGAAAGCTTTACCTAGGTAAGACATCACGTGTGTCGGTGCCAATCTAGTTTTTATTTGCATCGTCTGATTAAATAATATGCCTTTCGCTCTTGGCATTAAAGACTGCACTCAAAACACATTACCTTAATCCTCCTTCCTTGAGCTAAATATGTTATAACATATATGTAAATTACATTTGTTTGTATTTATTATATATAAGTATAAATTTTTGAAGTAAAACTTCTTTATGCACGCTTGACTTGGGGAGTAAGCTGGTGGTTGCTTGACAAGAGCGTTACGGAAGTGTGATCAGGCGAGGCGAACGGAAGTTGAGAGGGATATATAAATTAGTGAAGATAGAAATAGAGATACTATTTATTTTTGTTTACCAACAATATCGGTTGCCAAGGCAACAATATCGGTTGTCAAAACTATCAAAACAAACATTGATAAAAAAGATTAGAGCATTTTCAGAGGATATTAAAACTATTTTCATAAACTGTCTATACCTCCATAAGACAAAAAAGATTTGATTGTTTTCTGAAGACTGAATATTTACTTTCATACATATAGATGGAGCTAAAGAAGTTTTACTTCATTCGTATGGTAGTTTTTTATGGGTCTAGTTATCTATGTATATATTAATGTTAGGTATATATTAATGTTAGTTATATATTAATATACTAGAAAAAATTGCATGATAGTTAAAATTATATTTTGGTCGTAAACTCTGCCTGTCCGTATGCTCTGAAGTCCTTTCAGCATTTCTAAGTTGACTGGAAAAGATCCCGAAAGGGATAAGTCCGTCTTTGCTATACTGTTATTCTTTTGTTTTTAAAGTTCCGTACCCAAAGGGTAAAAACGGCACCCTATTACTAAGACTCCGCTGTCCGTACGTCTGTCTGTCCGTCTGTCACCAGGCTGTATTTCATGAACCGTGACATCTAGACAGTTGAAATTTTCACAGATGATGTATTTCTGTTGCCGCTATAACAATAAATACTAAAAATTTTAAAAAGTGAAAGTTTCCATACAAAAAGCGTGTTATTGAAATGTGAAGAAACTAGCGCCATCTAGTATGGTAGTACGGAACCCTTTGTACGCGGTTCTTACTTGCACTTTACCACTTTTTTAATGAATAAAGAGTTTATAAACAATCTAACTAACTAATAATTGAGCAAAGTTATTAGTACTGTAGCCCGTGGACGTTAAATTACAAAAAAAATATGTTTCCGTTCGCTTTTTATGAAATTGTTGAAGAGTGAACCATGGGGAACACCTAAACCCAAGTCTTTAGGGCCATAACCCGCCGTACCATATACAGGATGTGTCATAAAAAATTGGCCAAGTGCGAGTGCGAGCACTTCGAGAGTTCCGTACCACCACAACTCTCCACACAACTACATATTATAATGACAATGATACTTATTCACATTACAAACAAAAAAAATCAATGCTAGCGACAAAAAAATGCTTTTTTTGTCATTCAATTCAGACTCCTGAGCGCGCGTACGACTTACACTTGGCTGATTTATATTATTTTTTGTGTCGCATAACGTACCCGGAACCCAAAGGGAGGCCATTCGAGCGCAAGTGATACGCATGCATGTGATACACCGTGCAACACCAAACAACCGCCCCAATCACCCCATCAGCCACTATAAACTAAACTCGCACAATGTCTTGTCCCAAACTAAAGAGCGGACAATCGGCGTCTAGGACAATTTGAAACTGAGGCATTGTAGGACCGTTACCTTATAAATGGTGAATATTAATATACTTACCAAAAGCTGTTCCCACGATGTCCTCAGTAGACTCCCGACATTCAGGGACAAAGGGAGGAACGGGGGTGGGGGGGGGGGGGGCCTAAGTGCAAAGTGTTATGAGTAATATTTAAATGTTACTATATGATCGTGTACTGTATGAAAGTACCCATGACTCCAATGTACGATTCTCAGATGTCCACCATTAACGATTTATCAGCTAGCGTGGAAATAGTTTTTAAAAATTCATCATCATCATCATACCGGCCGATGGACGTCCACTGCTGGACATAGGCCTCCCCCAAGGATTTCCATGACGACTGGTTCTGCGCTGCCCGCATCCAGCGGCATCCCGCGACCTTCACCAGGTCATCGGTCTAACGAGTAGGAGGCCTACCTACGCTACGTTTTCCGGTGCGCAGTCGCCATTTGAGAACTTTACCGCCCCAACGGCCATTTGTTCTACGAGCTATGTGCCCTGCCCACTGCCACTTAAGTTTCGTCACAGTACTTCCTTGCTGCCTGATAGCTATCCGTTATGATGTCACACCGTCCCGTAGCTCGTCTTATCTCAACAAATTCCGTACATCCGACTCACAAATACTAGCCTAGCTAGTTATAACACAAGAATTCATACCGTTTGTTTCATACAAGAACTCAACTTGTTCACAACACTTCCGCAGCACTTAACAATTTCCTCTGATGCAGTCACACCTGCGCGAACCGCCGGGTCCAAACAATGTCTTTCGTGCAAGTAACCTTATAAGTAATATTATCAAGGTTCCGAATAATTCGCAACGCAACGCAATGGCGGCATACAAATGTGATGTGTTACACAAACAAGAAACGTCACCCGAAATTTGATTTCACAGTTAATTACCGTATCCAAGTACCAACAGCTTGTTAGTTATATGGTTCTAATTTTTACAAGTAAAATTTTTATAGTGTCTTAAGACCAAGGTCTGCGACCAGTGTGTGTTGCCAGTGATGAAATACGGAACTTAGACATGGTCGCTTACTATGGGCCTCATAAGAAGGCTCTAGGTAACCCAAAGGGCAATGGAGCGTGCTATGCTCGGAGTTTCTATGCTTGATCGAATCAGAAACGAGGAGATAACCAAAGTAACCGACATAGCTCTCAGAATTGCCAAACTTAAGTGGCAGTGGGCAGGGCACATAGCTCGTAGAACAGATGGCCGTTGGGGCGGTAAAGTTCTCAAATGGCGACTGCGCACCGGAAAACGTAGCGTATGTAGGCCTCCTACTCGTTGGACCGATGACCTGGTGAAGGTCGCGGGATGCCGCTGGATGCGGGCAGGGCAGAACCAGTCGTCATGGAAATCATTGGGGGAGGCCTATGTCCAGCAGTGGACGTCCTACGGCCGGTATGATGATGATGATGAATTTTTAAAAACTATTTCTACGCTAGCTGATAAAACGTTAATAAGCGTGCTAAAATGGAATGAATGACCAATAAACCCTTTCCAAATGTGTGAAGCGAAAATAGTACTTTTTCAGTTCCCTCAGGAACTGTATCCGACTATGCTATTTTCACGGGATAAAAAGTAACCTATGTCCTTTAATATTAGCATAGACTACCTTTATATTTTATTTTGTCAAGATTAGTGGAGGCGTTCGAGCGTGAAGGAGAAACAAACAAACAAATACTATTTCACATCCTTACTAATATTGTAAATATAAAAATGTGTTTGTTTTTTCACGCTTCAACACCTTCACCAATCTTGATGAAATTTGAAACGCAGGTAGCCTGTGTCACGGGGAAGGACATAGGCTACTTTTTATACTTTGAAAATAGCATAGTCCGATGCAGTTCCTGAGGGAACTGAAAAAAATACTCTTTTTTTGGCTAATTTCTTTTAAATCGCAACGGAACAACGGATTTTTGTAATTTTTTGCACAGATGGTTGAAGCGTGTCATAGATTGCTTATTACAATAGCCCGATCTGGGAGAGAAATCTGGAGCAAACTCATTTCCACGCTCGCAAACCGCTTGCGGCTCGCGCACCACTCACCCTCAAAGGCAGTCATAAAAACGATGTCCACGCGGGTGAAGCCATAATCACCAACTTGATATATGTTTTCTATGTAGGTACACATGCGACGAAGACCGCGTTTACGTGTTGCTTGGAGGGTTGGGTGGCTTCGGTCTGGAGCTGGCCGACTGGCTGGTGCTGCGGGGCGCAAGAAAGCTGGTGCTCTGCTCCAGGAGGGGCATCTCTAACGGATATCAAGCCTTAAGGATAAGGTAAGAATTATCTTAAAGCACAGCACATCTGCTAGTAATATTTGCAAAAGTTATCAAACAATGATTCTTCTTTTTCATAATATCAGCTCATATTATATGTCCCCACTGAGGGGCTCGAGCCTACCCTGAATTAGAACAATCGGGCCCCGACTAAGGCACGCAGGCCTAGTGCGGATTGGTCGACTTCACACACAACCTTGGAGTTTCTTCGCACTCGTGTGCAGGTTTCTTTTTAAGGTTTTATGTTCATAAAAGTTCTCGAGTGGCAACCACGCACCGGAAAACGTGGCGTAGGCAGGCCACCCACTCGGTGGATCGATGACCCGGTAAAGGTCGCGTTAAGCAGGTGGATGCGGGTATCGCAGAAACGGTCATCGTGTAAATCCTAGGGGGAGGCCTACTCGTATGTCCAGCAGTGGACATCCTTCGGCTTATATGATGATGATAAGTTTTTATAATGTTATACGAATACAAAATTGACGTTAGTGTAATGTAGAAAAATAATAATGGCAATAAAATCAAATTAAATTGAAGTTTATTGATCCAACAACCACAGTATATAACCATGTACGAGGTGAAGTGAAAAATATTTTAGGTTTTCATAATTTAAAACAAAAAAATTGGATGGGCTATTTAAAAAGTTTTTTTTTCTAATTTGCGTAGCAGAAAATAAAAAGTCGTATGATACATTAGTGTAAAAGGCAAATAGCAAACTCGTGACGATGGTAAACCCTCGCCTGCGACTTGGGCTTACATTAAAATGTCACTCATTTGTTATTTACCTTTTTCCAACTTTGTATTATAAATAATTATTAACACTACCATTTTCAATAAAAAAATCTTTTAAAAAATCTCTATAAATCGAACATACTACAATTAAACGAACATACTTCTATTCTAGATCTTTTTAAGGCTATAGTTTCAAACATTTTTGTTAGGTCATCTGTGACTATGGCTTATTGTGTATATGTATCTCCTAAAGGAAACGTAGGGAAATTGCAATGGTATTTATTTATTTTATAGTTCATTGTGCACAGGAAACATAAGTTACAAATTTTACAAAGTAAAGTCATACAAAGGGTACAGCTTATTTCCAAAGAAATTTCTTCTATCAGATTCGAGAAAAAAGAAAGTTTTGACTAACATGGCAGAAAAGACGTGCTACACAGCTTAAAATACGTAATATTAAATAAATATTAAATTAAAACAAATGTAAACAACAAATACATAAATAAAAGTACATACATACATATACTTAATTGGTGTATATAAATACATAGATAAATATAAATTAACTAATATAAATACATATTGTAAATAATACATCAAATATTTGATGGCTAATCAATCAACTCGGAATGAAAGAGTGAGAGATAGTGTTCTTTGAATTTCTTTTTAAAAGAGTAAAGGTTCTCACAGTCACTTATTTCGTGAGGAAGAGAATTCCACAACCTGAAGACATGAACAGAGAAGGAATAGGAGTAGAAGTCAGTACAATCAGAGGGGTTGGTCTGGCTGGCGCTTCCAGGCGAAGCGTTCTCGTAGGTAACCAGGGGATGAAGGTTTATGAAGAATGTTAAACGGGAGGCAAAGGATATGGGTGGTGGTATCATCTCTTTCTAGCGAATTTGATGAACATGTCACGAAAAAACGCAGCATCGGATCACAGTGATTCCTCTTTTATTTTGTTTTCCGCTTCGCAAATGAAAAAAAATGTCTTGGCCGATACATTTTATTTTTATTTTGAACAAGTAAAATATTGTTTTCTTCCACTTCATACATGGTTTTATAGTGGATCAATGAACTTCAATTTATTTTGATTTAAGTACCACCCCCCATTTAAAATTAACGTTCTCCTTTGGAGGAAACTTTGCTGTTTATTCTACAGGAATTCTATAAGCATTCTATAGGGATTCCATAAGCAATCGTGTTGCTTGATCGAAGCCTGAGACTGAGGTCAGATAGTCATATGATTTAAAAAAAAAAGTTATAACCTTAATTTCTAAAATGTTTATTTTGCCATAACTTAACATATAAAAGTAAAAGACGGTTCCACGATTAAAACTGTCTGAATATAAAATAACCCCTTTTGCATACGGAGATGTACTTGCTAGGAACAATCAGCGATTAACTACTAATATCTGTATCTCTTTCATTGACACGGGATCTACAGACATGTATTGTACGTTTCTTGAGCGACAAAAAGTAGTCGATAATTAGTCGCTTTCTCGTCGGCGGTGGGACAAGTGCCTTAACCTTTGTAAAATTACCATTAACAGAATATGGGAGTCATATGGCGTAGTAGTTCGAATTGCTACTGATGACGTCACCACGGAGTCGGGTTGTGAGGCAATGCTGAAACGAGCCAAGACTATGGGACCTGTTGAGGCGGTGTTCAATCTGGCTGTGGTACTCAGAGACGCCGTGTTCCAGAATCAGACACAGGAAACGTTCAAAGAATCATATGGCCCTAAAGGGCTAGCTACTATTCACTTAGATAAACTCACAAGGGTGCTGTGTCCAGAGCTAAAGTGAGTATAAAATTTAGTTATCTCTCTAATAAACTTGAAAATAAGTTGTATATTGGCATAGCTTTAAAAATTAACAGAATTTAATGTTGTCATTGAATCACTTAATCATTGTATCTTTTTTTTTCTTCTCTTATATTGTGCAATAAAGTGTTTTCAATCAATCAATCAATCAATCACTTTTTTGGGTTTCTTAGATACGTTACGGGAGGGGTACAATTTTTCAATTACTTGGCGGCTTTTTCAATAAACGGTGCACTTAATAAAATGTGTGGCTTAATTATAGATTAATGACCGTCTAGTTGGAAATTGAAACTTTTCTTATTTGCGTGAGAAGGCTGAATACTAAATTTCAAAGCTCGAAGCTCAACACTTTTCAACTGATTTCAAAAAAGGAGGAGGTTCTCAATTCGACTGCATGTTGTTTTTTTGTGAAATGGGACGGAAATGTGTAACATGGGACGGAAATGTGTAACAACGAGAGTCCTACTCGCACTTGGTCGGTTGCTCTCGCTTTCCTGCAATTTGTGGGAGTGATTTCGTGAAATGGGACGGAAATGTGTAACATGGGACGAGTCCGACTCGCACTTGGTCGGTTTTTTTCGTTACTGTCAGATGCGCCACCCAGGTACAATATCGTCATCAAATCTAACTAACCTAAAGTATTTTGTCACATGTTACACATCATAATATGCGAGTACTGTAGGTCTCGCTCGAATTTTTTTTATGACATTTAGAAAATAAACACGTTTTGGGCACAATTTTGACATTTCTGTGTTTTGTAGACGTTACATTGGGTGCTTACTACTATATAATGTAACAATACTTCAAAAAAAACAGTTTACTAAAAATAATTAAACATAATTTAAAACACTTACATTTATAATTTACTAGCTGTTTCCTGCGGCTTTACCCGCGTGGACAACGTTTCTATGACTTTTCGAGGGCGCGGCTCGCGAGCGTGGTAAAAAGTTGCCGATGTGTTAATCCAGGTCCTTAACTGTCTATCTACCAAATTTCAGCCAGATCCGTTCAGTAATTTTTGCATGAAAGAGTAACAAATATACATCCATACATTCTTACAAACTTTCGCGTTTATAATATTACTAGCTGTTTCCCGCGGCTTCACCCGCGTGGACAACGTTTCTATGACTTTTCGCGGGTGCGCAGTGCGTGAACTGCAAGCGGCTCGCGAGCGTGAAAAAGGTAGCCTATGTGTTAATCCAGGTCCCAATCTGTTACCTACCAAATTTCAGCCATATCCGTTTAGTAGTTTTTGCGTGAAGAAGTAACGAACATACACACTCACAAACTTTCGCCTTTAAAATATTAGTGTGATCATACAAAAAAAAACATTTTGAAATGGTAAGTAACCTAAATTATTGTTTTTTTAGATAAATATGTTATGGATGTAGGCAGGAAAGAAAGAGACAAAGATGGAGACGATCATTGGTTCCGTCGTTCCTAAATACATTTCAAAATAGAGATGGGCGCAGAATTAACTGTGAAGCTGCAATTTTTCATACAAACGGCGTTAGCGATTTTGACCCGATTTTGCTACATTTTGATAGGTTATATCAAAACAAAAGTTAGGTTTATTACAAGAATGTAATTTTACTGTCGTTATATGTTTTCATACAAAACGATTTTCGGCCATTCATCATATCAGCCGAAAGACGGACAAAAGCCTCCCTCAAGAATTTCCATGACGACAGATCCTGCGCTGCGCGCATCCAGCGGCATCCCGCCACCTTCACCAGGTCGTCGGTCCACCGTGTGGGGGGGGCATTGTTTGTTTATTTTACATTATTAATTCAAAAACGAAACCTATAAACCCAGCTTTTATTCCGACTGAACTTTAAAGAGGTGATAAATCGCTTTCACTATTTGTATGAGAAGTCTTGTTTTCGCCGTGGCAAGTCCTATTGAACTTCGTTCCTTAAATGGAAGACGTTCTCACGTTTTCACTCTTTAACTACTGAACGTATCTGGATGAAATTTGGTAGGTATAGACAGATTAGGACTTGGATTAACATATAGGCTACTGTTTTTCATGCTCGCGCACTGCGCACCCTCGGAGTCAGTCCTAGAAAATATGTTTACACGAGCGAAGCCGCTAGCAAATAATAATAATAATTGTTGCTGCTGCAATCATTTTATAAAGATATTGCATTTCCCTCCTCTTGAGAAACCTTTTCTTAACTAGAAAAAAGAAGGTACTTGGAAAAAAAAACAATTTGATGTACAAAAAATATACTATAGACCCTGTTTTTGGAATCAATTGCAAAATATCTCGAAAATAAAAAGTTTATGTTGAATGAAACCAACACACAAAAAAATCGGTGACTTTAAGGACCTTTCATTTTAATTGAACACATTTTTTTAAAACTTATTTGAAAGTATAGAAAAGTAATAAAAACATGTTAAAATCGAAAATTAGGCGTTCGGTTCCAACGTAACAGCCACGCTGAAGCCCGCATTGATTTGAACTTAAAATGAATAGACTTACGTTAGATATTATTTTAACACGTATCAACCTGCTCGGATTGAGGCATCTTTAAATTTGATTTTGTGTTTATTTATAGAGATTTCGTGATATTTTCATCGGTATCCTGCGGCCGCGGTAACGCTGGACAAACGAACTACGGTTTCTCGAACTCAGTGATGGAAAGAATATGCGAAATCAGGAAAAAAGAGGGATGGCCAGCCCTGGCGATACAGTGGGGAGCTATTGGAGACGTAAGTTTTTTATTTATCAGTAAAAAATCATGATGTCATCAACATATTAGCAAAAAGTCATCCACTGTTAGACAAACGCCCCCCGCAAGGATTTCCACAAGAACCAGTCCTGCGCTGCTAGATCCAGTAGCGGTTTCCCGCAATCTTAACTAGATCATCGGTCCACCGAGTGGGAGGCCAGCCTACGCCACGTTATCCAGTGCGCGGTCGCCACTCGAGAAAGTATTGACCAACCTATTATAAAATCTTAATCTACATAAAGGAAATAACAAAATTGGTGTAGGTCCCGTTAACTGGGGGTTCTACTCATCATACTGAATAACTTTCCCCAAGGAATCCATAATCAATTCTCAATAAAAAATTGACTCTCCATACAAAAGTGCACAAATGTGGTCTTTTGTATGAAGAGTATTTTTTTTTGAGATTTCAGCAAAGTCGTAGAACAAAATTTGTTCAGTATGATGAGTAGAAGCCCCAGTTAACGGGACCTACACCATTTTTTTTTATATCTTGTATATAAAAATGAATCCCTGTTTCCCTTGGTCACACCATAAGGTGAGAACGACTTTACCGATTACGATGAAACTTTGGTGAAATATTGTGCGCACGTCAGGTAAGGTTTATAACAAAAGAAACCGCCAGCCCCTCGCGGCTCGCGTACCGCGCACCCTCAACGTCCAAGCGGGTGAAGCCATGGGCATCAACTAGTTATTTAAATATAAACGGCAAAGAATCGGATTTTGATACCAGCACATTGTTTCTAGGCATTTTTTTGAATAGAAGGTATTTTCTTCATCCAGTAATTTAAAAAAATATTTAATTAACTTATATTTCCAATTTTCTACTAAACGCTTAGTTTGATTGAGATGATGCCAAGGGCTTACCAATTGTGAATAAAAAATATAAAAAAATAAATTATGTTAGTTATTTTCTCAGTTTAACTTTAAATAGCATTTTGCCATTTTTTTTAATAAAAATTTGATTGCGTTTCACAGGAATAGTAAAAAATTGTGTTCTGTTTGGTGCACTTAGTATCACTTTCATACTTATCTTCAGGTGGGTCTAGTAGCTGATATGCAGGAGGACAACATCCAGCTGGAAATCGGAGGCACGCTGCAGCAGCGCATCGTGTCCTGTCTCCAGGCTATGGACATGTTCCTCAAGCAGGACGCTCCTATCGTCTCCTCTATCGTGGTGGCGGAGAAGAGGAGCGGTGACGCCAAAGGTGGTACCTGTGTTGACGCTGTCGCTGCCGTCATGGGTAGGTGATTTGAAAAATTTGTGGTGAACAAGTGAACAGAATCGCTAAACTTAAGTGACAGTGGGCAGGACACATAGCTCGTAGAAAATATGGCAGATGGGGCAGTAAAGTTCTCGAGTGGCGACGGCGCACCGGTAAACGTAGTGTAGGCAGGCCTCTCACGACCGACGACCTGGTGAAAATCGCAGGAAGCCGATGGACGCGGGCAGCGCAGGACTTGTCGTCGTGGAAATCCTTGGGGGAGGCCTTTGTCCAGCAGTGGACGATTTTCGGCTGATATGATGAACAAGTGGGTGAAACAATTTTAGAAGTTATTGAAACAATTTTAAACTTTTGCAGTACATAAAGGTACTTTAAAAAAATTATTGATTGATTGAAGACTCTTTATTGCACAACTTAAGAGGAAAATATATGTACAATGATTGCGGAAGTTGTACACTTAGGTGGTCTTATCGCTAACAAGCGATCTCTTCCAGACAACCTTTGAGTGGGGGAACCGTGAAAAATCATTATTGTGGGGTAGTGGGCAATAAACAAAATCACAAAAAAAAAACACGTTCTTACAGTACATGTAAAGAAATAAATAAACTAAATACATACATACTACTAAATACTACATATTACATAATAAGTGCATAACCAGATTAATGATGATAATAAAAACACAGCGAAAGAATTATATAAGAGATTATACAGATTAATGAAATTTTTAAATTTTAAATGAATATTTTTATAAATTATGTATTTTTATAGTTTTTTTTTTAAACTTTTGCAGTACATAAAGGTACTTTAAAAAAATTATTGATTGATTGAAGACTCTTTATTGCACAACTTAAGAGGAAAATATATGTACAATGATTGCGGAAGTTGTACACTTAGGTGGTCTTATCGCTAACAAGCGATCTCTTCCAGACAACCTTTGAGTGGGGGAACCGTGAAAAATCATTATTGTGGGGTAGTGGGCAATAAACAAAATCACAAAAAAAAACACGTTCTTACAGTACATGTAAAGAAATAAATAAACTAAATACATACATACTACTAAATACTACATATTACATAATAAGTGCATAACCAGATTAATGATGATAATAAAAACACAGCGAAAGAATTATATAAGAGATTATACAGATTAATTAAATTTTTAAATTTTAAATGAATATTTTTATAAATTATGTATTTTTATAGTTTTTTTTTATTTATATATTTTATGTAGCGTAGACAGGCCTTCCACTCGGTGGACCGATGACCTGGTGAATGTCGCGTGAAGCCGCTGGTTGCGGATAGCGCAGAACCGGTCGTCGTGGAAATCATTGGGGAGGCCTATTAGATGTCCAGCAGTGGACTTCCTTCGGCTGATATGATGATGATGATGATTTTTACAAAGACGAATCTGAATGTTTCGAATGTTTTTGTAACTTTCAATAATTGGTTTTAGTTTAGTAAACGCATTATTAGCATTCCACAGGACATTATTTTAGGCTTTTTTTTAGTTTCTTTGGCTGAGCCGTAGCCTGAACATCTAGATGAGTTTTGCAGCGCAAATTCTCATTAGATTCGTCTTGAACTTCTGAGTGACACAGGATACATTTTAAGAAGTCGGATTTTTTGACGTGATAACGTCTTATAAATCGATTAACACCTTCTGCACTCACGAAAAAGTGTCACGTCCTTATCACGTCCCGCCTAAGCCGAGCGTGCAAGCGAGAGCGCGCAACAAGCGATATAGAGGCACGATCGGCCTAAGCGTTCGGCTTGTGACACGTTATCACGTAAAATTATCGACCTTAAACCGACTTTACAGACAACCAGTTTTTTTTTAGTTGTTTAGGTTATGAAATGATTTGCTACTGATAATTAGTGATTAAACGAACTTACCAAAGTGAAGTTCTATCATAATTATACGAATGCTTCGTCCGAAGAGATTGGTACCTGGAAGAAATATCTGTTAGGTATTCACACATGTAGTAACGCGTAGGTGCTACCACTCCTTGCACTTTGTTGAGGGTAATTGTAAATTTACTTTTTTTTTTTCTCTATTGAGGGTACCCTTCAGTGCTTGTTCGTCGGTTGGTTGAGCCGGCCTGTCATTCGTTTGGAGTACGGGTGCTCATTTTATTTCAGGCAGGCGTTTCCAAAACTTGGTAATTGGGGCATTTCAGGGTGGGAGGGTGGTACCAATCTCTTCGGACGAAGCATTCGTATAATTATGATAGAACTTCACTTTGGTAAGTTCGTTTAATCACTAATTATACTTCATGCTTCGTCCTCGAGATTGGTACCTGGAAGAAATATCTGTTAGGTATTCACACATGTAGACTTTGAGAGCGTTTTGGAAACGCCACTCTTAGTAAAGGTAAGGAAATAAAATATAGATATTTTATCCTGATTGAGATCTATTATTACCTTGAATCGAGTATGATGATTATACTAATGTAAGTAATTTGGATTAAGCGTCTAGCGCACCATGTATATAGCACCAAAACTGTATCCACGCGGGCGAAGCCCTGAGCGAATGCTCTAGTATAATCGATAAGTAAACTGTGAAACAAGCTAACTACAATTTCATTATATTTAATTTTTAATTACTTATGTTTAAGCTAGGTATAAATCAATTAAAGCAATTAGCGATAGCTCGTGCTACTGCACCACGATCTGTTCTCACAATGTCTCTGTTGTAGAACTTGGCGAATGTGGCGTTGTTTTAGCCAGCAGTATGCCGTATCTGGTCGATACTGGCGCCTCGTTGCGCCCGGGACGTGGATGCGAGGCGGGTGCTATGTGCTAAGTATACTGAATCGTTAGCATCTCCATCCTTGAGCGTAAACTTAATCCAGCGACTCGAAGTTGGTGTGCTCACAGCATTATGTTTAAAACTTATAAAGGGGAATGTCTGATTGAACCTTATAATGTTTTGGCCGATCAAATCTCCGGTTTCATTTCGAAAAAATTATAGACATAAGAACCGGTTGTTTATATTTTAAAAATAAGTTTTTAATGAATTCAAGGATTTTAATTGTGATTAGTGTGGAAAGTTTGGATATATAAATATTTTTTATCTTCGATCAAGTTCGTACTCGTTCGTGATAACGAGCGAGCGCGAGCAGTGTGATACACTTGTAATCGGGTGCTTGGAGGCGAACTTTAGAAAATATTTTATGCGCTCATCCTGGATATCTGTGCCAAAGCTGATTTACAGGGATTCAAGGAGGTGTGCTAACCACCGTTCGCAAATATCTTAGTTAGAATTCAATTATGTGAGGAATTGGCTCCGCATTACAGAGATGTCATACCGTTTTCTTTAGGTGTCCTGCTGCTTAAATGAGTTAGACGCTAAAAAGGCTAGCTTAATATTAACTGAGAATTGCAAAACACTATGTCGCAGCAGCGCTGCCCTGGCCACCAGCTGCGATAGCTGGCATAAGAATTTAACGAACAAACTGAGTAAAGCTTATGCAGTCTGGTACCATCAATTTTTTCTGCAGCGGGTACCATGGTATGTCGGCCAAGCCGGTATAACAATTATGCCAGTGGCTATATAAAATGGTTTTAAAGACCTTGAAAAATTGTTTCAGAATGGTAGAAATGCATAAAAACGAAACGTTAGCCTAGCTTAAATGCATTTATAAATTGAGCGTCTTTGCCATGATAAGTTCTTGTTACACCTTTTATTCAATCTGTTGACGAAAAGGTCGATAGAAGGATTTCTAAAACTTTCTATGTTTATATTATTGTATGTAAAGCTGACAGCTCCCACTCATCACACTCTGGGTGGGTGCGTCTACGCCGCATGTCTACCTGATTGTCGGCAGATTTTACATTCTCTCTAAGAATATTCTCCTAGATTTGAACCACTGACTATGTTAGTGAGGTGGTGGTTTTAGATTCCATTTTATACAATGAAATGACTGTTGGATTATCGATCCGCAGATGTATCTGGCAATATGTGTTATCTGGCCGAAGTTTTTCTGAGCAAGGAACGCGAATAACAACTTGAGGGCTTTGATGCGTTGCCTGCGCTCCTCATCAGACCACCGGCCTCAGCCAGTATGGCCGCCGCAGCCGTGCCCCATCCCGTCGTTGAGGCGTCAGAGTAAATTATCTAGAGGTACTATGGCGTGGCGTAGGCCACCAATGTAATGTAATGGAGCTCCGGTGATAACGAGGATGGAATGTTCAAGGCTGTATTAATTGTAGTTATCGTCTAATTTCAAACTAAAAATTTGACACCGTTCTAGCCTCTTAGTATAAAGTAATCCATGTTCTACGGCGGTGCAAGCACAGGCTAGCAGACCAAAAAGCCGTGCGAACTCCCGGAATTGTTACGAGTGTGGTTTGTATAAATCTTTGTAACTATGTTTTTCTTTTGTTAAGCTGAAATGAGAATCAATTAAGATGTATAATTCTAAAAATTTAAATGAAGTGGATTACACTCTTTTTCCACGTTTGCGTTATGAATATATTCTTCATAAGACTAATAGCCATGTACATAAAAAATATCAATGTAATAGTGGTGAGGTATCCACTGGACCTCGGTAATTTTGTCACAAGCTTCGTAATTTAGCAATACAAAAGGTATTCAAACCAAATGGAAGAATGTTAAATTCAAATGTGATTATTTCTTTGATTCGGTATCTACTTTGATACTTAGATTGTTTTTTTTTTATTTTTTACTTTTTCTATTTTATTTCTTAATATACATCTTTAGGCCTCTGCCCAGCTGTGGACGCCTTTCGACTAATATGATGATGGTGCATCTTTTAAATCGAGGGTTACGATGTAGCAAACAATATTTTGTTAATAACTTTACTAGAGTGCTTCGATTTTGAAATGGTCGGTGTCAATAAATTTATTTTTAAATTTAATACAAATCGGAATTTGCCATTTGGTTTTAGGTCGTAACATCGTGGTACACATTCATTTATTGCATGTAACTCTCATATGTAAATCTCGAGTTATAGCAGACCGGTGGATCCGGTGCAGGGTGTTTAGTGACCGGGCTCGAGAGTGGTATCTTAAAGTCCCTGATCCACTCGAGGATTGTACGGTCCTCTGTGAGACAAGTCCAATATTTATAAAAAAAACGGCCGTTGTCCAGCGAACATTACCCCATTCAGCGGCGACAACTGGCTTCGATAGGGTTGTGGGCGCCTTGCGCTGAGATGTCTGTCGGAGCTCCCGGGTCTTGCAGCTCCTCTGCGGGCCCGGCATACTGGACTCGGCTACTTTTTTTTTTTGACGGAAAATATGGAGAAATTGCGCCTAGCCAGTGATTTCATATGTTGGATGTCACACAGGAGGCGCTCCATATTTTTTTGATTGGACTGTAATGGTTGCTAAAAGAAACGATAATTATACAATAGCAAGTTGCGTGTTTTCGTTCGAAGCGCCTTGCAATTTTGCCATGAACGGGGCGCCGTACTCGGTTTTTGCCGATAGGATCCTTACCGAGTGGCGTCTCTGTGGCGTTGGCGGCGTCGAGGGGCTCCTGAAGGAAGCGTGGCTCTTCGGCAGGCGCGGCAAGGCCTTGGCCGGAGCGAAGGCCGGCACTCGGCGGCGGCGCCTGTGACTGTGCGAGTGCGCGGCGGAGGGCGGCGCCTTCGTGGCGGCCGCCGCCGCTGTCGTGGCTGCACTCCAAGTTAAGGATCTCGCGGACGTCGTCGCTGTCGATTGCATCGACTTCGGCGAATATTCGTTTAGAAAATTTCACCCGTAAATGCGGTGCGCAGCGGCAGGTGTGCGTAAACTTTTTAACGTGTGTAGTCAGCGAGGTTAGACTCTGTTCGAGTAAAACTCATGCGGACTTAATTTATACATGTTTCGCGATAAGATAGATTTTCAGAAAATAAAATGCAAGTTGCATATTATTTCAATTGATTTTGGATCGGTAAGGTAAGATTCACATAGAACAGAACTGAGACCGATGCGTAAACGTGGCGGGACAGCCTCGCAGGCTTCCCTGGTACGTTTATTTTACACTAATGTGGCTTTAAGAAAATAAAATGTGACCTGAATATACTATGTATTTCAATTAAATTTGAATCGGTAAGGTAAGATTTACACATAATAGAACTCAAACCGATGTGTAAACGTGGCGGGACAGCCTCGCAGGCTTCCCTGGTACGTTTATTTTACACTAATGTGGCTTTAAGAAAATAAAATGCGACCTGAATATACTATGTATTTCAATTAAATTTGAATCGGTAAGGTAAGATTTACACAGAATAGAACTCAAACCGATGTGTAAACGTGGCGGGACAGCCTCGCAGGCTTCCCTGGTACGTTTATTTTACACGAACATAGCTTCCCTTTGTAGGCAAGGAATTATTAGAATCAAATATGTTGGTACCTTGAAGGTTATAAAGCGTGGGTGCAGGTTCCCGCGATGACTGTGTCCGATGACAATTCGATGATTGAATCGGTAAGGTAATATTCACACAGAATAAAACTCAGACCGATACTCGTAAACGTGGCGGGATAGCCTCGCAGGCTTCCCTGTACGTTTATTTCACACGAATGTGGCGAGAGAGCCTCGCAGGCTTCCCTGTACATCATTTGGGTAACGAGGCGAGATAGCCTCGCAGGCTTCCCTGTATGTTCATTTGGAGTAACGTGGCGAGATAGTCTCGCAGACTTCCCTGTACGTTCATTATGCAGTCAATGCACTTAACTTTTGGTAGCAACATATGAAATTATTTAAATTGAACATGTTGTAGCTACCTTCCTTATGACGTGGTGACATGACAATTCACTGGTAAGTGAGCGCCGTGGGCGCCGATACTTTTCTTGGATTTGTTTTTTTCTATCACTTTTAATATTTTATACACTGTGTGGAGATCAGGTGATCTCGCGCGTTTTCTTTTCGGCATTTCACTTCTTTAAAGGTCGTTTATCCAAAAGGACACGTGTTCGATTTTCAAATCGTGTTTTTAATTTGTACCGACTGGAGTGGTAGGGCACTCGAAAGCGAATGACAGGCCGGCTCAACCAACCGACGAACAAGCACTGAAGGGTACCCTCAATAGAGAAAAAAAAAAAGTAAATTTACAATTACCCTCAACAAAGTGCAAGGAGTGGTAGCACCTACGCGTTACTACATGTGTGAATACCTAACAGATATTTCTTCCAGGTACCAATCTCGAGGACGAAGCATGAAGTATAATATCTCTTCTGTCTTATTTCTTAAGGTATCAAAGACTTGAGAACTGTTTCCTACCAAGTATCGCTGGCCGAACTAGGAATGGACAGCATAATGGCTGTAGAGATCAAGCAAACCCTCGAAACGGATTACGAGCTCTTCCTGTCAGCCCAGGAGATCAGGAACTTGTCATTTGCCAAGTGAGTGTGAAGATATATTTTGGTGTTGCCTTGATTATTTTTTATTTTTTTTTATTTACAATTAGTAAACCCTTGACAACATCTCACCTGGTTGGTGGTTAGTGATTTTAACTTTTATTAAAATTGGTTAAGAAAATAATTTGCAGGAGATTAAATACAGTTAAAATATATGATTCTTCACACAAAACACACCCCTATTTAACATGCAGGGGAAGTACCCTATTTTTTTTTAGATTCCGTACCTCAAAAAGATTTCTTTTTCTTTTTGAGGTCTCTTATGGTCACTCGTGTCTTTTTGTCCATCGATCTTTCATAGTCAATCTGCTCGGAAACTATTAGACCAATTGAGTTGAAATTTGGTACACATATGTAAATCGGTGACCTGCCTGAACACGGACGTGCAACGTAAATATTTATGTTTAATTAGCTTATGTCTCAATTTCTCTATGGTTTTGCATGCCACTCTGTGGCAAACAATGTATCGTTATTTTGAATATGAACACATTTTTACCATGTTTTGAACAAATAAATAAAATTTCAATTTTAATAAATTTATTTTAAACAAAGCCACTTTTGGGGGTACATTAAGAAAAAAAGTTTTAAAACTATATGACATATCACTAGGTAGGTTAGGTTCAACTTCGAGAAAGAGATCAATCGTCGAATCCAACTCGGCTGGGCAGCGTTCGGGAAGCTTCGCAATATCTTTACGTCCCAGATACCTCAGTGTCTTAAGACTAAGGTTTATTTTCTTTTTACGATAAGGTTTAAGTATCTAAGAAGTAAAACTATTAAAAGTATCGAAATCTATCCAGTATTGTTCGCGTGATACACGCACGACATTTATTATATCAGCTCATATACGTCCCCACAGAGGGGCTCGAGCCTACCCTGAATCAGGGCGATTAGGCCTTAGTCGACCACGCGGGCCCAGTGCGGGTTGGTCGACTTCACACACAACCTTCGAGTTTCTTCGCAGGCGTGTGCAGGTTTCCTCACGATGTTTTCCTTCACCGTTAAAGCAATCGGTAATGATATGTACGTTAGTTTTTGAAAAACTCATTGGTATCCAGATTTGAACCCGGTACCTCTGGTTAGATGGACCGAGTCGTTACCGGTTGAGCCACCGAAGCACGACATACTTTCATTTTATTTATACAGGGTGTAAAAATTGGTGTAGGACTCGTCAACTGGAGGTTCTAATCATCACATTGAAAACTTTCCTCAAGGAACTGATAAAGCATTCTCAAAAAATTGGACCATCTGTACCAAAATGCACAAAATCAGTCATTCAGCTGATTGATTTGTAAGTAAGTAAATAATTATCCTTTATTGCACATCAGCAAAAACATTACAGAAACTTAATTTAAATATTTACAATGCAAAGGCGATCTTTAATAAGTTTTTTTTTTTAATTTCACCAAAGTCATGAAACAAAAGTTGTTCAGTATGACGAGTAGAAGCCCCAATCAACGGAACCAACACCAATTTTGTTACACCTGTATGATATTTATAAGCCAAGCATCATTTCACGAAGATAGAAACGGGCTTATCAAAATTCTCTGGGGACTGGCTATATCCTCTTCATGCCGTGACACATCAATGCTGTAAACTAACCTCAACTCCACAGAGAGAGTTAAAATAAACGTAAATTTATAAAACCTATAAGTAAAGAAATATTTTCAGACTCGTCGAGTACACCAATAAACAAGCATTTGACGAAACTACTTCATCCGATATCAAAAAAGTAGAGCCTGCTGACAAAGACAACAACATAGCTTTAATGGTCAAGAATTTGGGAGACGAGAAACATGCCGCCAAACCGTCAATCTGGTTACCAACGTTGGCTTCCAGTTGTGAGGTAAAAACAATTTTTGAAGTGAATTTTGTGCGTTTGGGCAATCTTAGTAAGTCCGCTTACATCTTCGGGTTCGCCGTGTAGCGCGGTGCGCTGTAGTTCGTTCTTCTTTCATGCGACCTTCTTTTCATTCCATCTATTTCTTTTTCACGCATGCGCTGTCATCCATCTGATAATATAATTAAAAAAATCAAAATTCTATTCATCCTTCATATTAAAAAATTAAATAAAGGAATTCTCTTTAAGAAAAGACCCATTTTTGGTCTTATTTTCATCAATAAATTAGCTATTTATGCAACTGTTGCATAATGAGGGGTATTTAACACGAGTGTGGTTTATGAAACGAGCGCAGCGAGTTTCATAAAAGTATACACGAGTGTTAAATACTAATTATGTACAGTTGCATACAATAGTTTATCTACACTCATACAACAAATTTAAATTAAAGACAAAATAAAGTAATCATTGTTTATTGTAATAATTATTGACATTTTGTATGGTACAATTATTAAAGGTTATTTTAGTTGCTGTTTCAAGAATATCCGGGGGTGTCAAATTTTCGTCTATATCACTATCAGTTTCAGACATTTTACTGGGTTTTTAGTAAAAAAACTTGTAATAACGACTTACTTATTACAACGAATAACGAATTACATATTATACAAACTGCTTAAGGAAAAATACAAACGTTAATGGCGCGAAAATAAATTTGCAGTAATATCGCACCGCGCATGCGCGCCGCCAAGGTTGCGTTCCGAAACACGCTAGTGTGCTCAAATAGCAAGCATCTGCGTAAAAATTAAAAAAAAAACTTCATTTTGTTACAACTTTGCGATAACGAAATGAAATTTGTATGGATCCTTAGTCACGGCTCCATCGAAAGGTATATCATTTGCTTAGCGTTTCTGATAAGTAAATGAAGGATTTACGACATGAGTGTAGATAAAATATTATACGTGTCCACGAACGCAATTTTAAACCCGCATCCTACTCCTACATATATACGTCGTGCCACAACTGTCACCTACCATCAGGTTAGATTGTGCCAAGGGCTTACCAATTGTGGATTTTAAAGAAAAGAAGAGCGAAGAAAAATGTATGCTGTAACGTAATGAAAAATTTTGGAAGTCACATAAAAACTTTTAGTATGATTTAGCTGTAAACAGTGCAGTGCAGTGGTACAATCTCGTCATAGTTTCTTTTTTTTTAATCATTTCTATCATAATTTTTGTCATCTTTTCTTTTATCATTTCTTTTTTTTTTTTTTTTCCGTGAATTGTGTAGGGGAGGGAGGTGAATGCATTTACGCATACCTGTGCAGCGGTAAAACTGCACCGGTTATGTGGGACTCACAGTCCTCGAACCGCAATACCCACTAACAACCCCCGAAGAACTTTGGCAGCATAAGCCACCCTAAAAGTATATCGGAGCGACGCCCCCCCCCTAGGGAGGGGGGGGGGTGCGAAAAATACACGCTAAGCTAAGGACAGCGCGGCGAGCTCCTGATGGGAGGGCCGTTTGGTTTATCACATTAGGTGTGCAAGTGAGGGGACAGTGTTATTCAAATAATAACACTAACAGTCTCCCTGAGCTGCCAGGAGGCAGTTCAGGTCGGCTGATATTTTATCGGGAGGATCAGTGAGGACATTTCTTGGTCTGCGGACCATATTACTAGTAAAAATGGGACGTAGGGAGTAGTTCGCTGCCTCGCGAATCAGTGGGTTGGGATGCGACTCCGAGGACTTGAAGAAGTTCTCGGAGAGGCCTTTGAGAAATTGTTGGGTGGTGGGTAAGCCTAAGTCTGTTATCATTTCTTTTATCATAGTTTATTTATTTACCATTCGGTTACAGGGCAACGCAGAGACATTGTTTATGATGCCTGGCATAGAGGGCTGCGCGAGCGTATTGAAGATACTATGCAGTAGACTACAGTCACGCGCATGTGTGCTACAGCTTGGCGTCGACCACAAGGATGAGGGGCTGGACAAAATGGTGGATCGTCTGTATCCGGTTAGTGTTGAAATTTTTATAGGGAATAGTTATCATAGAACTAGATGTACGAAAAAAAACCTGTCAAGTGCGAGTCAGAACCGCACACAAAGGTTTCCGTACCATCATACTAGATGGCGCCAGTTTCTTCACGATTAAAAAAAAACATGATTTTTTTGTAGGCAGACCCCCTTCATTTTTCACTTTTTCAAATTTTAAGTATTTGTCGTTATAGCGGCAATATAAATACATCATCTGTAAAATTTCATCTGGATAGCTATCACAGTTCATGAAATACAGCCTGGTGACAGACGGACAGACAGACGGACAGACAGACGAACACAGAGACGGACGGACAGCTGAGTCTTATAGGGTCCCGTCTTTACCCTTTGAGTGCAAAATCAACGGGATCAACTCTGAAGACTTGGTTTGGTTGGTGGTAGGGCATTTTCATAGCCCGCCTGGCTAGCTACCACCATCTTATCTAAGTATTTTCCGTATGTTCCGGCTTGAAGATAAGATAGCCAGATCCCCATTGCGTTGGGGAATCTCGGTAAGCCCGCTTCCATCTTCGGCATCATTGTCACTTACCATCAGGTGACGTGATGCTAAGGGCTTATCAATTGTGGATAAAAAATACCCCCGATTTTCCGTAAACAAAAGTATATTTTCGTAACTATAATCAGTTTTTAACACATTGAATACACCAACTGTAACAGTGAAAGTTTCATTTTAATATCTATAGATACAATGTCCTTCCTTTCCTGAAGGAACCCTTGATTATCAGAAATTGAAAATATGACGTCTCATAAAGTACCCTATGCGATATTCGACACGCCAAATTCGCACCCTCTCAACCATGTCTGTATTAAAACTAAGATAATGCCTTGCTCTGTTGCGACGTGCGCGAGCATGGAAATGAGTTTTACGCAGATCTCTCGGGAACTACATCGGTTTATGCTAATTAGTGGTCTATGTCATTTCCCACCGCTTCAACCATTTCTGTGCAATAAATCAAAATAATACATTGCTCCGTTGCGATGTTAAAGAAATCAACGAAAAAAAGACTCTTTTTCAGTTCCCTCAAGAACTGTACTGGACTATGCTATTTTTACGCGATAAAAAGTAACATATGGCTTTTTCTATGATACAGTCTACTTGCGTGCCAAATTTAGTCAAGATTGGTTGAGACGTTGAAACGTAAAGAGGTAATGATTTCTACATACAAATACCCTCGATACACCCCTTTAGGGGTTGAATTTTCAAAAGTATATGTGCCAAGTTTTAGCCTGATCCATCCAGTGGTTTGGGCTGTGCGTTAATAGATCAGTCAGTCAGTCACGTTTTCTTATTCTACGGGGTGTAAAAAAAATGGTGTAGGACCCGTTATCGAGGGTGTCTACTGATCATACTAAACAACTTTTCCCAATTTGTGCCCATATTCGAATATGGCCCGATCGCTCTCGAGACTGCAGGTCCTTTGGGCTCCGAGGCGAGGACTTTTGTGCGCGACCTAGGTGCCATATGAGGGACAAGGGACAGGCTCCCTAGGTCAGGCTCCGATTTGGTCCAGCGTATCTCACTGGCCATCCAGCGAGTGAACGCCGCTAGTGTTATGGGCACTTTTGAGCGGCAGGCACTGCGGGGCAGGAGGGGCTTTTTGACTGAGTCAGCAATGACCAAATTCAAATGAAAATTTATGTGTTCTTTTTTTTAAATGATTTACTTTGTAATGAAATACTATAAATATATAATATAATAATTAAACGTGTGAAATCCTTATGTAATTTTTATGTATATTTCTTTCTAGCTTAGACTAGGGCCTCGGGAGCGCTGAGCCTATATTTGTGATCGTCTGTTTTGTACTGGGTGGCAAAGATCAATTGATTGTTAAACAGGGTTCGTTCTCGATAAGTCCGACTCTGACTAATTGTTCGTAGTCTGAATGAATGAGATTAATATATTATAAAGTATAATTTTATTAGACTTAATGGACGCCACAAATAGTGCAGTCGAAGTGGCTAAGTTCTGGGCCGGAATGATTTAATTTGTCATCGACACGCAAAGAAGAAGAAGAAGAATATATTATTTTTACCTTATAGATAAATTTAATTTATACGATCTTCTTTTAGTTCAAGTCGCGTCGCAGGATAGTCAAATTGTTCGCAGGTTGAACAAAATTTACTTCCCTGCAAAAGAGTACCTCTGAACCGCCCGAAGAAGTCCTCAGATCTGATTTGCATAATTAGAATGATCTCGTGAATCATTCTGGCTGTCTTCTTATTTGTTGCAATTGCTTTGGGGTTTTTTGTAGGGTTTTAAGGAAAGGGGACGGCGCACCGTTTATGGGAGATTCAGCCGAGCTCGCATTCGTTCGTTCGTGGACCTTCTTCGTTTAGTTTAAGCAATAAGTGTTCGATTAATTCTCCTAGCGCGAGATTATTTTTAAAACTCTGAGCCCAAGCTAGACCGGAATAAATTTGTAAAGTAGGGCATTATAAACAGGAGATAGTAACAGAGCGCGGCAACAAATTTATAGTAATTTATCGGGGATTCTAGCTATAAAGTCTATGGATCAAATTTTACTTAATCAAGAACGAGCCTTCTTTAATACTTTTACTGTTTCTAAGCAAATAATAAAAGTGTCTACTTTCTATCTGTCGAGTTTAACCCAAGAATTTCGATCTACAGTACCAAGTAAAACAAGCTAGGATAGTATGAAAGCTCCTGGCTAATTAATGCAAGATGGAAAGTTCTATTATTTGTAAGGGCTATTTCCCTAAGCGGAAAAAGTAGGTTTTGAGAAAAATATAAAGTGAGTAAATCGTTTTGTCATAAACTTGATGTCCGTTTATTGCATTAGTAATTATTAATACCTATCATCAAGTTTAAACATATAATACATATTCAAAAGAATAATTGTTTAAATTAATGTAATTAATTTAGCCAATGATCAAAAGGGGAATTTAATTAGTTGTACAGAGAGGTATTAGGGCTGGATTCTATAAAAGCTAAATATTATCTCACATATGATTCTTTGTGCCCCTTTTTACAATAATGGTATTTCGTAAAGCAAAGCATTATTCAACAAAGTTCAGTATTTTCCTTTTCTCAGATAATTCAAAACAATGCATTTCAATTGTGGAGTTTCGATACCAACTCCAGAGAGAAAATAGGACATGTAATACAAACAGAATTTTACTTTATATATTGGTATTACTCTACGAAGCTCGGTGCTTCCTGTACTCAAGTTTATTTTAAACATTTTCATTTCAAAAGCGGGATTCTGTTATCAGATTCAGAAAGAGCCAGAATGCATAATGCAATTAATGGATATTTAACCAATACGACATTATATGATCGATATTTACCCACTAATAAATACAAATGTAAAAGTAGTGTTCTGAATGACAAGATATGTAGGTGTTAAGACTAAAAAAAAATTATATTTTATGCAAATAACTGATTTATCATTAATACCAAGTAATTTTAATACTGTTGGTACACTGAATTCAAGTCAAAGATGTCTACATTAAATTCAGCTCATCAATCAGTATAAGCTATGTACTTAGCTGGTATGGTAGAGTCCACGACGAAGCATCATCTATCTCCTCTCACTAGTTTGGACTTCTTCATGCCTAATATAAGGAGTTCACTACTCCAGTAATTTTAATTGAGAATAATAATAGCAAGAACTATTTTTTATAGACAAATAAAAAAAAACTCTCTTAATACAAATAACTCCCCACTGACATCTCCACTTTTCAAGTTCCAAAACCCCAATGCCCTTTATGAAACATCTTATAAATTATTTTTATTCTTTACCTATTCTTAACTTAATTTGATTAACTAATTATTAAGAGTACTAATTCTTAACTTAATTTATTCTACTAAAGTTCTAATTTGCACTTCCACACACAACATTGTCACATATTCCTTCTTTAAATTTACCGTCGCCTGCGCCGACCATTGATCACCATCCGATACGATCGTGTTTCTTATTTTAACGCAAATAAGGTCGCTTTTTGCACGTCGCCTTCACAGCAATGCCTCATTATTTCTTGTTCCATTGCGTTCGCCGGCTGTACCCTGCAGCTGATTTGGTTGCGATAAATCGCCTGTCTCGTCGTCCATTGCTCCTCTGGTCCGTAGCGTCTTTATGATGTTCGTCCAGTTTCGGCAATGGATTGCTCCCATGAGCAAAGTGGAGGAATGTTGAATCGCACGCGCGGAGGGTTCCTCAGCTAGGCCCACAATAGCCCTGCTCTTCCCCCCCCTTCCCCGCCCGTGTCGCCAATGCACCAGCGCAGCACCTCACCCCCTCGCTACATTCTGTAATTTTGGAAATGCCACCACAGTATTTGCTCTCGAACATTTGACTTTAGTGTCAAGTATGGCGTTAGGGTGTATTTCGCATGTCCACCATGCGACGCATGTATATTTACTTCTAATAATTCCGCGGATGGCTGAAATTAAGCCCGGCGGCTGTCTGGAATTTGGCTTTTTTATGCACTTCACATGTGCTTTGGCCCTCAAACGCACTCTGAAATTAAGTGGTGCTTTAATCTTCAAATCCTGCAGAACGCAATTTATTGATTCACCGAACTGAGTTGGAACTTTATGCAACGATTGTTTTTTGTATGATAATCGAACCACCTTAATTTATGTGAAACACGCATTAAGTTTCAACCGAACAAAATGACAAAAAATATCTAAAGGTGCCTACGCAGTAACATATGTGCTGTGCTATTACAAACGGCAAGGTCCACTACCTCCTATCCGGGAGGATGTGGTTCGAGTCCTGTCACGTACCAATGTGTTTTCCAATTTCGATCTCAAATGTACGTTTATACGACGTTCTTACGGTGAAGGAAAACATCGTGAGGAAACCTGCACACATCTGCGAAGAAACTCGAAGGTTGTGTGTGAACTCGACCAACCCACACTGGGCCCGCGTGGTCGACTAAGGCCCTAATTCAGGGTAGGCTCGAGCCCCTCGGTGGGGACGTATATATGAGCTGATGTGATGACCCTGGTTATTACATTGGGTAGTTATTACCCACGCCCTACCGTACCTACCTAACCTACACCTACCCGTCGTGCCACACTTTCAAATATGAAATAACACAAACTGAACGAGGTTTCTTTAGTCAAACATTATTATGGCGAGGCATTTGTAAAACAGTTGTCTCTGTTTTTTCCTTTACGTATAAAGAGTCAAGAAAATAACCACACTTTTGCACTTTATAAATTTTTTACGTTGTTATTTCTCAAGACTTCAATTTAAAATTTTGTTTTTTATTAATAAGCAATTCGTTTTATACTTTTTATGATCTAGTAAAGTACACAATATCGTGTAACATATTAGCAAATTCCTCAGACAATATTCTTAAGTATGTCCAATATTTTTTGCAAGACCGATATTTAGTAGTAATTGCCCAAAAAAAATGATCTAGCAAAAGGGTTTCTCCGCTTCTCCACCGGTGCCTCGCCTTAACAAAAGATTTTTTACAATTGCAGATAGTCAAATCTGAACTCTCTCCTGGTGAGCACTTCCACATACTGGGTTACAGTTTTGGGACGCTTGTCATGCTGAAAATAGCTGCCAAGCTTGAACAAGATGGTAAGGAAAATTCAAAAATATTTCTATCTTTTACTTTTCACACGACTACACCAGAAGGAAGGTTATGTTTTGTGACTGTGTGTATGTATGTATCCTACACGAAATTTAGTAAGAATGTACGGATGTATGTTTGTTACTATTTCACGCAAAAACTACTGAACGGATCTGCCTGAAATACAGGTACATAAAAAGATTATGACCTGAATTAACACATAGGCTGCTTTTTCCACGCTTGCGAGCCACTTGCGGCTCGCGCACTGCGTACCCTAAAAAAGTCAAAGAAACGCAGGTGAAGCCGCGGGAAACAGCTAGTGTGGATTTATTTCTTTGGCACGCTCTGTAGCCCAACGGCTTGATCACAGAAATTGGAATAATAGGCTTGATGGATCTGAAGTGCGAGGTGTTATTAGATTTATCTTGATCCCGTGATTGACTTAAAAAACATTTTCACCCAACTGGCCAAAAAGAGGGGTTAAGGTCTTATCATCATTGCAGCTCATATACGTCCCCACCGAGGGGCTCGAGCCTACCCTAGGTCTTATACAGTAGATTTTTTTATTTTGATTTAATTCATTTAGACTACAGATGGTAAAAGAAAACAGCATACTTGAAAAAGAAATTTTTCAATAAAGTTGTTCGAAAAGTGATCCTTTATATGCTAGTCAAGTGTGCTCAAAATTGATTTTACCACACACGTGCTTTTACTTTACTACTTTTTTTTCTAGACCACATTCTAATCTCTGGATGTCAATGCTTTCAGTCTATACAATATGCCTTACTTCACTAACTTGCTTAATTTCAAGTTCAATTTTGTATATATGCATCTTGTACGCTAGTAATAGGCTATATTTGCCTGTTGGTTGTGAATTTCACATAGCAACTATCCAACTAAATTGAATTTGATGTTGAAATTGAATATATACGTATATTCGAGCGAGAGGCATAACAATATAGTGTTGCTATAGTCATTCTTCTCACTCTAAATAAGTTACGCATGCGCACTGCGTGGTACGCATGGTTATCGTTGGGGCAACCAAATTCGCGCCGTTTACATCGTAATGTTTGTTTGTGATAAGTGATTTGCAATGAAATTTATGATTTTACCTGATTTTTCACAACTGTATTGAAAAACGTATGATACATGTGTGTAAAAGGTAAATGACACACTCGTTACGATGGTAAACCCTCGCCTACGGATCGTGCTTTCAAAGTCACTCGTTTGTTATATACCTTTTTACTACCCTTGATTGATTGACTGATAGAAACACCTTTATTGCACAAATTACGAGGAAAAAAAATATACAATGAGTTAATCAAATATATCATCATTAATAATATAAATAATACAATAAATTCTTTATTATGATCCAAACTTAGCCTAAGTAGAAGTTACAGTAATGATACGTTAGTACTAATATATATATACTGTGGTAATGAGGTTAGTAGGTGTCATTGGTATTACAATTATTGTATAATAGTTAGTTCAATAGTTTAAAGGTAGGTAACAGAATCTTCCAATATACTCCTCGCAATTTAAAAAAATAATAATGAAATAAAAGTACATTACAATAGGCCGGTCGTTAACGTAAAGTGACGACCCTGCTACCTACACTAGGAAAACCTGTGTTGTAGGTAACAGCGATTCCTCTTAGGTATAAGAAGCCATAATGCGTATTATGTATACTTAATTATATTATGGATTACTAATCTACTTAAACTTATGGGTAACAAAGGAACATTACAATAGTCTACTATTTATAAGCAAGTAAAATGCATGTTTGTCGCATCGAAGCACGGGTGTGTGTGTATTGATTGATTGTATCGTAAAAAACCTATTATCTTCGTGATCATTACTTTCTATTTCAGTTTTCGTTTTCGAAACAATCATGATTAACTGAATGTAACATTATCTTAGTCTTTTAGATTTTCCCTACTTATGTACATACAACCTCATAAAACTGAAAAACTTTCACTAAGAGACCCTTTCTTTTTAGTTGATTAACCAAAAAATAAACTGAAAAACTTTCACCAAGAGACCCTTTCTTTTTAGTTGATAAACCAAAAAAAATAAACAGAAAAAGATTCACTAAGAGAACCTTTCTTTTTAGTTGGTTAACCAAAAAATTTGGACTACTGATACTCGTATAAATCGAGTAGCTGTTTGACGAATTTTATTGATTTATGTTATTACCCACGACGGAAAGGAGAAGGAGTATGCGTAGGAGTAAGAGTAACAGATTGAGTGTTTATTCGTTTGTGTTTGCAAACGAATTCCGCCTTATATATAAAAAGATAAATCTCGGAAACTACCGGGCCAATTTCCTTGCAATTTTTTTGTATTTAAAAGGTATCATTTCAAAGCAAGTTCTTAGACATGTTTTATGGCGCTAGACTACCAGCGAGCGATGCTTATAATTTAAAAATAAACTCACACCGAGTATTTAAACGTAATTGAAAAAGGAGTCAATAGCTTTTTTAAAAATAAGAAACGAAAGATAAATTTAAAAACATATAAAAAAATCCGTCGGGGACTACTATTTTCTACTCTGAAATAAATTTAATATACGCAATTGATAAGTTTGACTAATTCAGTATGTAAATTTAATGTAGTTTTTTATGAACATAAATTGTTATATTTAATCTGTAATTTGGAACAGAGACGGCAATGGCAGCCCCCGGCGGATTTTTTTAAAATTTATCTTTCGTTTCTTATTTCTCTCTAGTCGGTGGCGTGGGCTTTTTAAGACTCAAGTTTTACTTTCGAGTAACTGAGGAGCGAGCGTAAAGAGCGACGTAGCAGTGAAAAAGTTTTGATGATGTCAAAAAAATCTAAGTATAGACTTCAATGATGGGGATTGATTGTCTTACACTCATAGAATCGGTGTGTGTGTGTGTCTGTCCAGGCTCTTGCTCCTAAACTACTTATTTGGATGAAATTGAGGTTAAGAATATATTTTTTAAATATCGCCAGTCGTTTTATCAGATTTTTACCTTACCTTATTTGTTAGGGTTGCCACGATTGTAACAAAAAAATGTTTTCTGATAAACGATTTAAATGAAACTTTGTGAGTAATCAGAACTCAATAGGGCCTACTATACTAAGTTATTCATAATTCCAAGAATAAAAAACGGCCAAGTGCGAGTCGGGCTCGCGCTCCGAGGGTTCTACCACCACACCTATAAAAAAGACAAGAACGCAAGCGACAGAAAATATATATATTTTTAATTAGTTTGGACTATTGCGACTTTTACTTAGCCATCTTTATTATTTGTTGTTTTACTTCAGAAATAATTACAATGATAACCGATAGATATATAGATAACTCGTTTATTTGTCACTGCAATCACACACATATTATTACACTCGTCCATAGTATAAACACAAATGTAAACGCTTGTAAGTATTACCGTTTTAACGATAGAGCTAAATCAAAAATATCTCTAAAATAGCTATAAAAATACGTATTTTGTAGATCCTCCTTAATTTTTAACTTTTTTTTTTATTATACTTGTTTTTATATTGGTATTAGAATTATCCACTTTTTGAAAATTTCAACTGTCTTTCTATTACCGTTCATGAAATACAGCCCGCTGACAGACGTACAGATGGACCCTTTGGGTATACGGAACCCTAAAAATTAAAAAGGGTATCTGCAACACAAGTTACTATTAATTTATATCAAGTCCGATATACGTTTGTTCTTTACTACTAGTAGTTGTAATGTTGTTGATTTATGTATTTCCCGCCTTCAACAGACGATGAAGGCTTCGCAAAGTTACTCCCTGGCAGTCCCTGCATAATGTTATTACAACGTTACTGTCCTATTATTACAGGTCACAGCGGCCACGTCATCTGCTTGGACGGCTCTCCCGAATACTTAAACTGCTTTGTCGAAAGCTTTGCGGGCGACGATCATATCGACGACACCATCTTCCAGGACCATTTCATAGAAAAACTGGCCAGACTAACATCGCCAAATGACGAGTTTTCAAATCTTCTAATTCAAGAGATACAGAAATACAGAACCTTTGAAGAAAAAATTGACGTAGGCTTGTCTTTGTATCATGAATTGGGAAAGGATATTAAGACTTATTCTAAAGAATACATGAAAGCTATTATATCATCGCTGTACCATCGTATGAAGGTGATATTAGATAGCTACAAAAACATGAACATAAGACTGAAGGCGCCGATTTCACTTATCAGGTCAAAATCATTGCCAATGAACATGAAATGCTCCGATGATTACGGTTTGAATGCATTCAGTGGGTACCCTGTGACTGTGCACTATTTGGATGAGACTCACACGCATATTGTGGACAGTAAAGATTGTGCTGCAATAGTTAACAAGATTATAGAAGACGCCATAATAACTGTAGAGCCAGACAAGACGAGAACTAGTATCATCACGAACCTTCTAAAACAAACAACTCGCACCATCGAAATGTAAATTCAATTAAATTTTGGGATACCAATACAAAGTTTTACTCATAATTTTGAAACTATTTGTATTATCTATAAGATAATATGAACTTGACAGTAAAAAAAATGTTAAACACGGTAAAGCAACGCATTGGAGACTTTGGATGCAGGAATCTCGATTTTTCTCAGCAATCACAAACATACGAAAGTGATATTTTATAACCTGAATCTTCATTTCAATGACTTCATTTTGTCAGTTGCAGAAATACGATTTATTATCTTTAATAACAGAAAAAAATGTATCAAAGAAACCTCTTTTAATCTTAGTACCTTTAAATCTTAATCGATTAGTCCAAACACTCACTTCAATATGTCAGTTGGATTAAAAATAAATTTTAGTATTTAATTGAAACGAAAAAACATTGAAAAAGTGCAAAAGCGTTGTTATTTTCTTAACTTATCGCACGTAAATAAAAAGACAGAGTCAACTATTCCAATCAATGCCTTGCTTTAAACATAACCTACTTCAATAGCAGCAACTAAAATTTTGAGAAATATTGACGTGTCATCATCATTACAGCTCATATACGTC
The DNA here is from genome assembly GCA_947284805.1 of Coleophora flavipennella. Taxonomy (NCBI): domain Eukaryota; kingdom Metazoa; phylum Arthropoda; class Insecta; order Lepidoptera; family Coleophoridae; genus Coleophora; species Coleophora flavipennella. The sequence goes on along the minus strand of OX369259.1, from coordinate 11,659,685 downwards.
CCCACCGAGGGGCTCGAGCCTACCCTGAATCAGGGCGATCAGGCCTTAGTCGACCACGCGGGCCCAGTGCGGGTTGGTCGACTTCACACACAACCTTCGAGTTTCTTCGCAGGCGTGTGCAGGTTTCCTCACGATGTTTTCCTTCACCGTTAAAGCAATCGGTAAGTATGTACGTAAGTTTTTGAAAAACTCATTGAATATTGACGTGTAACGTCTTTAAAATCACTTAGAGTCCAGGCACGGACTGCATTCCAGCAACAAATTCGCAGTTTGGATAAAGTTGACGTGCAAATTACTAGCAGGTATGCAGTCCGTGTGTTTAAACCCTTATAAGCCTAGGACTTTGTATCGTTATCGGTACATCAAAAATATCGGCGTTTTACCCTAAAATAGAACGCTTATTAAGCGAATTTACCTTTTTAGAAGCCTAACTTATATTTGAGAGTGGCTACCCCGTTTTCCGATTACGTCTGTTTCCTCACTTAAAATGCATATTTTCACCAACGGCCACCAGGAGGCGTAGTGCTCGGCTCGCAAATAAAAACTTGAGGGTATTTTTGGCACACTACACATATTTTTATGTAAGCATAGATTCAGCGTAAAAAGTAATTGACGTAATGTGCTGCAATTACCATAGAGTACTATGTATATACAACAGAAGGCAATTAGTATCTAGTTAGGTAGGTACCTAAGCTGAATCGTGTGTGTGACTTAAATATCTAACGGCCCTGGCAGAATTGAAAATATAGGCTTCGAATAAGGTAAATTCGCTTAATAAGCGTTTTATTTTGGGGTAAAGTGCCGATATTAATTTTCTTGTATTTCAATGTCCAGAAAAAATCAAACCTATTAGATATAATAAACAGACGAATGATGATAATGAAGGAATTATCTTAAACTGAATGTCGTATCTATCAATCTGTTCGACCCAGATACAAAGTAGTAATGTTACCCTTTCATTTTAGGGTTCCGTAGTTCCGTACCCGAATATTTGTATGTTTATGTTTTATTTAGTCGCTAAGAACGCGACCCTCGTATTTTTGTTTATTAGTGGGAACTAATCATATATATAATATAGCATTGATTAACTCCACTTGTAATATTTTATTTCTTTTGGATTTCGGTATCTATAATTTCGCAGTTGAATTAAATTTATTAGATTAGCTGAGAAAAAGACGTGTCTAGCCTTTTGTTGAGTAATGTTAATGCAAAATGATTATAAACAGCAATAATTGTAATTAGAGCCAATAGGATTATTTGTATTTTGATATTTATCCTTTTTGTAGACTTGAGCCCAAATACCTCTCGGTACAACGGATTAAGTTCACCTCTGATTAATGCCTTAAATAAATTGAAAAAAAAACTTTTTAAATAGCCCATCCATTTTTTTTTAAATTATGAAAACCTAAAATATTATTCACTTTCACCTCGTACATGGTTCTATAGTGGATCAATAAACTTCAACTTAATTTAATTTTATTGCCATTATTATTTTTCTCCATTACACTAACGTCAATTTTGTATTCGTATAACATTATAAATACTTATCACCATCATATCAGCCGAAGGACGTCCACTGCTGGACATACGAGTATCCCTAGGATTTACACGACGACCGTTTCTGCGCAGCCCGCATCCACCGGCTTAACGCGACCTTTACCAAGTCATCGGTCCACCGAGTGGGAGGCCTGCCTACGCTACGTTTTCCGGTGCGTGGTTGCCACTCGAGAACTTTTATGAACATAAAACCTTAAAAAATAAATACCTTTAATGTTGACAGGTATATTATCACCCAGAGTGAGGGGCGCAAAACATTTTGTTGTATACACCCTATTAACGAAAGAGAAAGCGCAAATTTTCTTAAATCTAAATAAATCACGAATGGTAGTTGTTATTTGAAGATTAGAATAAGAAAAAGCTTACGGTGAATGAAAACATTGTGAGGAAACCTGCACACGAGTGCGAAGAAACTCAAAGGTTGTGTGTTAGTCGGGGCGTTGTAATTCAGGGTAGGCTCGAGTCACTCAGTGGGGGCATATTATGTGAGCTGATATGATGAAGAAGAAGCATCATTGTTTGATAACTTTGCAAATATTACTAGCAGATGTGCTGTGTTTTAAGATAGTTCTTACCTTATCCTTAAGGCTTAATTAGCTTCTGACAACGTATTTGTTATATGGGACTTCAGGGACCCCTCAGACATCGATTTTGGAAACAATCGATCTAGTAACTAAAAAGTTCAGAACGGCGGCCACTTTTATCAATTTTGACAACGGATTCGTGCTTATGGACTTCAAGGACTTTCAGATATCGATTTTGGAAGCAATCGGTCCAGTAACTAAAAAGTTCAAAATGGCGGCGACTTTTTTCAATTCTGACAACGGATTCGTGATTAAGAAGGACTCTCAGATATCGATTTTGAAAGCAATCGGTCCAGTAACTAAAAATTTCAAAATGGCGGCAACTTTTTTCAATTATGACATCGGTTTTGTGATAATGGAACTCAGGGACACTCAGATTTTAAATTTTAGAAGCAATCGGTCCAGCATCTAAAAAGTTCAAAATGGCGGCCATTTTTTTTTATTCTAGCAACGGATTCGTGGTAAGGGACCTCAGATATCAATTTCGGAATCAATCGGTCCAGTAACTAAAAAGTTCAGAATGGCGGCAACTTTTTTTCAATTCTCACAACGGTTTCGTGATAAGGGACCTCGGGGACCCTCAGATATCGATTCTGGACGCAATTGGTCCAATAACAAAAAAAATTAAAATCGAGGCCAGTTTTTTTAATTTATGTGACAACGGATTCGTGATTAGGGACCTAAGGACCTTCAGATATCGATTTTGGAAGCAATCGGTACAGTTACTATAAAAATAAAAATGGCGGCCACTTTTTTCAATCTGACAACGGATTCTTGATAAGGTACTTCATGGGACCCTGAGATATCGATTTTGGAAGCGATCGTTCCAATAACTAAAAAGTTCAAAATGGCGGCCACCTTTTTCAATTCTGACAACGGATTCGTGATAAGGGGCCTCAGAGACCCCTAGATATCGATTTTGGAAGCAATCGGTGGTCCAGTAAATAAAAAGATCAAAATGGTGGCCACTTCAATTCTAACCACGGATTATAGAATATATTATGTCATATTCGTAAAAAACACCCCAATAATATGATCCATATCTTCTAGGCAAGAGTGAATAGGCATTATTTGTGATTGTGTGTACCATCCTCGACTACATCATCACTTACCATACCACTTAAATTTTTAATATTAAAAAGTATCTATATTGCTACAATATAATATTTAAATATTAATATTGATAGTGGTATTTATTTATATTACAAGAGTGGTAAAAAGGTCAATAACAAACGGGTGACATATGTGAGTCCGAGCCGCAGGCGAGGGTTTACCATCGTCACGAGTTTGGTATTTCCTTTTACATCCATGTATCATACGACGTTTTTCAATACTGTTGTGAGAAAACAGATAAAATAAAAAAAAACGACCGTGACAGAAAAACAAAATACATGGGTAGGTACATACCCATCAAGGTTTCAGCAACCAAAGTTTATTTAACGTGACTTGTGGCTTATTTTAAATGTCCGGGGAGTAATCTCACATTGGTTTTTCTTATACATACACATAAGTATATTTTTTATTACACATAATTATATTAACAATTCATGATTTTAGTAGTTTTTACAACTAAACATCTCAATACAGTTTTACGAAAATTGCGCCATATTTTAGCTAGCACACGAACACATGCGTAATTTTTTTTATATTATTAAAAATAGACTACAATAGGGCTTGGGATACTATTATTATAAGCATTAAAACCTGTTTGGAAAAGATGACCTATTCCTTGCTGTAGCCGGTTCCGCTTAATTCATATTATTAAATCGTCTCAGATTTTTTCGTCTGTGTGTTTCATGTAGCGTGACGGTCGCTTTCGTCTGACGGTATGATCGTTTCGTCCTTTGTACCGTAGCGAGAGCAGCCATGATCGTTTCGTCCTCTGTAAAGTTTCACTTTTACCGTGGTTTCTTAAAACTACACACTTCCTTTTTTTTCTCTTTTTCACAAAGATATAACCCAAAGAGAATCTAATCAGCTAGCGTTATGTCCTAACCTCACGGTGATCTTTCTTTTTTTTTCTCACGTTATCTTTGGTTATTATATTTTTATTTACAAGAAATGTATTGTTCCTCCAAGCCACAAATTAAAAAAAAGTGGTAAAATAAAAGCACGTGTGCGGTAAAATCAATTTTGCACACACTTGACTTTTTTATTATTAAAAATTTTAATGGGTTTGACTGCAACTCGCCTGATGGTAAGTGATGATGTAGTCGAGGATGATACACGCAAACTCAAATGCCTATTCAATAAGTACTCACACGAAAATTTGCGAGCAATACCTAAAGGGTTCGAAGGTTTAGCACAAATATCCGCAAATTTTATCAATGATGAGATGGCCAAAACGGCGGTCAATGGAAATGAAAGTGGTCAATTCATACCATTCGATGACGACAGTGATACGCTCTCCGTCTCCAGCGAAGGCACTATAGATGGCGACTCCGAGACCGCCACGGCTACTGATAGCGAATCACACACTAGTTTACATGCAGCTCAAGTGCATTTTAGTAAGTCGAGTTCCACCATAGCATCCTTAAAAAAAAACAATATTAAGGCTTGGCGCTGATCGCTGGTCGAGTGGCCTAGTGCCCCCGTTTCACGCTAGACATGTAAGTGTGTTGCGAAAGCTGGTCGAAAGGGCCCAGTACGCCCGGTCCATGCTATACGTAAGCACTCACCGAGTTAGAGACCCGCCTACACAACTTTTTCCGGTGCGCGGTCGCCTCTCGAGAACTTTACTACCCCAACGGCCATATGTTCTACGAGTTTTGTGCCCCACCCACTGCCAGTTAAGTTTAGCAATAGGGGATTGGATTGCATCAAAAATAAATTCTGAAATATGATTTCCCAAATTGCTCTCCTCGTGAAGTTTCAAAAATCCTTACTTGTTTTGTATTTCCATCACGTCTTCAATTTTTAATTGATCAAAATAAGTCCGTCAATGAAGCTAAATCTATGACGTCACTTGTGGACATTTCAAACCTTTACGAACTTTACGAACAAAATTTCGTTTTTGACAGATCATAAAAAGTAACTCAAATGACTATCAGTCCGATCCCCTATTCTGAGAGCTATTTCGATTACTTTCGTTCTCCTACGGATCTCCTCGTTTCTAATTCGATCACGCAGAGAAACTCCTAGCACGCTTTGCCTTGAGCCTTCTTATGAGGCCCATAGAATACGATCATGTCTCAGTTCCGTATGTCATCACTGGCAACATAAACTGGTCGAAGTATGTGGACGTGAAGATATTGCAAAGCTTCCCGAACGCTGCCCAGCCGAGTTGGATTCGACGATTGATCTGTGTCTTGAAGTTGAACCTTCCTAAGTGAACTGTTTGTCCGAGTTACACATACCATACTTTTTTTACCAAGTTATAGAGTTCGAAATGTCAAGGCTTTTAAGTAGGTAGAGTTATTTGTTAATTATTGTTACAAATGTGGTACAGTCAAGAGCACTTAAAGCTACTTTGGAGTTGGGGCGGGCCCGTGGGCTAGGATGTGCAGCACAAATCGGAGCTCAGCTAGAGGCTGGGCTTTACTAGAGATCTTATAATTTTTTAACAGTGAAAGCAATGAACTTGTGAGTTTTGGCAACCAATTTTTAACCGACTGCGAAAAAAGAAGGAGGTTTGTCAATTCGACCGTATTTATATATAAAGAGCGTCGGTGGCGTAACGACTAGGGCCGCCGCCTCCTGTCCGGGGGTCGTGGTTCGAATCCCGCCACGTACCAATGTGATTTTGAATTTAGATTTCATATGTACGTTTATCCGATGCTCTTACGGTGAAGGAAAACATCGTGAGGAAACCTGCACACGCCTGCGAAGGAACTCGAAGGTTGTGTGTGAAGTTGACCAACCTGTTTTTTTTTATGTGTGTTCGAGGATAACTTCGTCGTTTATGAACCGATTTTGATGATTCTTTTTTTATTGCAAAGAAGATATCTCAACGGTAATACCATGATAAGGACACTAGGATATGATTATGGCATCCCAGAGAAGTCGAGAACCTTCGAAAATCGTAGTGGCGCCTAGTACGTTTGAAGTCGGTTTTTTTGTTTAAAATTAATGTTTTCGAGATTTCATTTCTTTCTGGCAGGCAACCAAGATTTTTTTGCGCTCTGCTTCTTGCACTTTACTCTGTCGTTGCCTACTATTTGCCCTAGTGGGTAGGGACCATGACTGCTGAGCCAGAGGTCGCGGGTTTAAATCCCACTAGAGGCATAATGTTTGTAGGTATGAAAATTTGTACCCAATTCAACAGACTGTACAAACATGCCTGTGTACTCCACTCTATATGTGGGGTTGGAGGGGGATGTTTCCGATTCCGATACGAAGATTTATTCAGTCGTTTGAAGAACATCAGCTCTTTTTTAGGTGTTCCCTTGATGTGGGCAACTTCCACTGGTCTGATCGATTCGAAATTTGGTGTCCTGATACTTTAATGAAGAACATAGTAAGCTTGGTCTGATTCTGCAGCATCTCCTGAAATCTGAAGGATACCCAACTCCTCACCAACTTACAGCAGAGGTTTCGTGTTTGGGTTTATTGAAATAATCCTAATGAACAGATGTTGAAAAGAATATGGAAACCTTGACCTGATGCTACAGCACCTCCTGGAATCTGCAGGATACTCAACTCCTCACCAACTTACAGCAGAGATATCGTGTTTGGCTTCATTGGAATGGTCTCAATGAATAGATGTTCGATAGAATATGGTAACCTTGACCTGATGCTGCAGCATATCCTAGAATCTGCAGATACCCAATTTCTCACCAACGAACAGCAGAAGTAAAAAGTAAAGGTAAAAAAGAGGTAAAAAAATGATAATATCGTCAGTTCTTTTTCTAGCTCATTAAGGTGTCTTAGTAATTTTCACAGATCCAAAATTGACTTGAAGTTTTATTTTATTTTATACATAACTAGTGGATGCCCGCAGCTTCGCCCGCGCAGATCCCGATTTTTGCGGTTACCGTGGGAATTTCCCAAAATCCTTTCTTAGCGGATGCCTACGTCATAACATCTACCTGCATGCCAAATTTCAGCCAGATCTGTCCAGTGGTTTAAGCTGTGCGTTGATAGATCACTATGTCAGTCAGTCAGTCACCTTTGAGTTATATATATTTAAATATTGAAATTACAACGTTAAATCTACAGTAATCAAACTTTAGAAAACACATATGCCAATACATTTCAAGTTCTTAAAATTTAACTAAATTAATAAAACCTATCCATCCACATGCAATCGACTAGATCAGATGTTTTGTTTGTATGTCGCTCTCTTTCTGTGTGTTTTATTTTAATTATTTTGATCTAATAATGTCCAAAACTAATTTTCTGAATTGGTTGCGCATTTCTTGAAATATGCCAATACTTGAGAAATACATGTTGTATTAAGAAAGCATCTAACCATGATCAATTGGTCAGCATGCTTTGTTCTTGAGAATGGAATGTTAAATATCGGACGACTTCGGAGGCGTTGTGGAACTGCACGAAGATGAATTCGCTGTAGTAGTTCAGGACTATCAATCTCACCAGATATTATCTGCTGCAGTAATCCTACATCCGCTGTTAACCGCCTGTCTTCTAGAGGTAATAAATCATGAAGTTTAGCTCTGTTACCAAGGTCAGAACGCTGTATCAAACCACGGCTCACCAGCAATTTCAAAAATTTTCTTTGAATTTGCTCTATTTTATCTCGGTGAACTTGGTATTGAGGAGACCACACATGTGAAGCAAATCCTATGATGCTCCTGACATAGGCGCAATATGAAGCCTTTAAATGAGCTATTTGAGTGAAAGGTTTCTTTATCCTTTTCCTTATACTATCATTACAGCTCATATACGTCCCCACCGAGGGGCTCGAGCCTACCCTGAATCAGGGCGATTAGGCCTTAGTCGACCACGCGGGCCCCGTGCGGGTTGGTCGACTTCACACACAACTTTCGAGTTTCTTCGCAGGCGTGTGCAGGTTTCCTCACGATGTTTTTCCTTCACCGTTAAAGCAATCGGTAAGTATGTACGTAAGTTTTTGAAAAACTCATTGGTACATTGGCCGTCCAGATTTGAACCCGATACCTCTGGTTAGATAGACCGAGTTGAGCCTTGAGGTTGAGCTACCGACGCTTCCTTATACTAAAATATTATAAATGTGAAAAAGTGTTTGTTTGTTACCGTTCACGCTTCAACACCTTAACCAATCTTGATAAAATTTGGCATGCAGGTAGCCTGTGTCACTGGGAAGGACATAGGCTACTTTATATTCCGTGAAAATACCACAGTCCGAAGAAGTTCTCAGGGAACTGAAGAAAATAGTCGTTTTTTGGCTAATTTATTTAAAATCTCAACGGAATAATGTATTTTTGTGATTTTTTGCACATAATATGTTCAGGCTCGTCAACATCTGCGGGAGCTGCCCACCCAAGTTGCCCTTACACTCTTTCGAAGCTGCCTGTCGGTACCTAAGTTGATGTACGTATTGAGGACTTCTAGAACGTGGCTTTTTCCACAAGAGATATCTCAGCTTGACGACGATATCAAAGACACGTTGGAGCTCATCCTCAACGTCCACCTCAACGAGGCGCAGTGGTTGCAGGCGTCGCTGCCTGTTCGCCACGGGGATTGGGTGTTAGGCGCTTGCGGGACACTAACGTTTCGGCCTTCTTAGCCTCCTCCAACGGGGTGGTCGGATTAGTCACTAAAACACTCCATTCGTATGGTGACAGTCTCGAAATTCCTTATATGAGGGACGCCTTGACCGCCTGGACCGCGGCGTGCTCCACGGCGAGTCTTCCTGAAAACCCGGGCGTGCAGCGCCAGTTGGACGAGTAGCTATGCAGATCGCGGGTCGTCTAATTGCTGTAGGCGGCATCTGGAGCCGATATAGCGCGTCTCAAAGCGGCTTCGGGAGCCTGGCTTTATGCTCTCCCCTCGCCTCGTTTGGGTACCGCTCTCGATGATGAGTCTTTGAGAGTTGCGGTGGCCCTCAGACTTGGCTGCAACTTGTGCGAGAAGCACGAGTGCAGATGCGGGGCACAGGTGGACGTTACTGGCTACCACGGTTTAAGCTGCAGAAAGTCAGCTTGGCGTTTCCCGCGACACCATATACTCAATGAGGTCACCCGTCGCGCCTTGGTGACCGCTGGCGCACCAAGCACCCTTGAGCCGCCCGGATTGAGCCGTACGGACGGTAAATGACGCGACGGGTTAAATTTAACTCCATGGGAGAAAGGCCGCTGCCTGGTGTGGGATGTGACATGCGTCAGCACTTCACTGCTTGCCACCTGGCCCGTACGACCCGGGCGGCTGGTTCGGCTGCCTAGTCGGCTGCCGTCCAAAAACGGGACAAATATTCGTCCCTCGAGGGACCATATTTGTTCGTCCCGTTTGCGGTGGTGGTAAGTGGTACGTGGTGCGTGGAAGCCAAGGGCTTCGTACGTGAACATGGACGCCGCCTGAAGAATAATGGTACAGATCCCCGCGCCAAGTCGTATCTGGTGCAACGCATATCATTGGCTATACAGCGGGGTAACGTAGCCAGCGTAATCGGCACATTTGCATCTGGCACGACTCGGGGCGGGCTTTTTGACTAAGACTTAGGCTGTATAATTTTATTATATATTTATTTAAGTTACATTTTAATTTTTACATGATATTATATAAAACTTACAGCTGAAAAAAAAATCAGTAGACAATCTCTTTTTAAGGACCAGCAGTAATCTGCAACCATGTGACGATCCCACCGACCCTGATACCTTTCTTCCATCACTTTTAGAGCCTGGTGGAACCGCTTTATCAGTTCTGCTGGGTAAGAGGCCTGAGAGTGGGGATCACGTGGTGTTTTTATGCGCGAAAAAGGTGCGCGGAACTCTAACCATGACTGGGAAAATAAATTTTATTACTAACAAGCCGATAATTGATCAAAACATAAGATATGCAATAATCATAATAATAATATACACACAGTCCTGGTTGGCCCATTTTTGTTTTTTTGTCTTCCGTTCTTTTATTGTTTTGATTTTAAATATTTTCTTTTCTAAGGTAATGATTATTCTAATAACGTTGAACCAGACTATGGTCTCTACGCTAGATCTGCACAATATGTTTAAGTAATTTAGGGAAACCTATGTAAATTGCTCATGATTTGTTAGTTACTTAATTACTTTTTTAACGCTTTGTAATTAAGTAGCTGTTGGTTTTCTTAATCATTACATCAGCTCACATATGTACGTTCCCACCGAGGGGCTCGAGGCTACCCTGAATTAGGGCGATCAGGTCTTAGTAGACCACGTGGGCCCAGTGTGGGTTGGTCAACTTCACACAACCTTCGAGTTTCTTCGCAGATGTGTGCAGGTTTCCTCACGATGTTTTCCTTCACCGTAAGAGCGTCGGATAAACGTACATATGAGATCGAAATTCGTAAACACATTGGTACGTGGCAGGAGTCTAACCACGACCTCCCGGATAGGAGGTAGCGACCCTTGTCGTTGCGCCACCGACGCTCTACCGACGGTTTTCTTAATGAAAGAAAATAAATAAATCATAAAACAAGGGCACATTCAATACTTTCATGAATAAATTCGTAATCTGGGCACTTAAAAACATCAAAATTTGCTATGATATCCAGGGCAACAAAAAAAAATTTTAGAGCTTAAAGAAGTTTCATATTTTTTTTAAATTCAGTGTTTTATTTTTAACTACTTAATACAAATTTCCCTACCATGAAGAACTTTTATACCCAACGTTTCAAGAAGGGTGTCAAAGTGAGTAGCGTAAAAAGTAGAAAGAAAGTAAAAATTTTGCATAAAACAAATGATCTTGAGCAACTAGCCGCTATAATAGTTACTCAAGATTATCTGTTTTATGTAAAATTTTTACTTTCCTTTTACTTTTTACGCTTCTTCACTGTTGCCATCCCCACCTTACCACCTACCTACAACCAAAACATGACGGTGGGCGGGTCTTGCCCCTCATTGCCGTTGGTGCCAGTGGTGCCATTGATGTCCAAAAATGGGGTTTCGCCTGCAGCAACTGCACTGTCTCCGGGAAGTAGAAGGTTGCCGCCAGTCTCCACAGAAGTGTAGGTAGACGCCGCTCGCCGTGAATTAAACCACCAAAAGTAATCCACCCATTTGTTATTATATGCTGAGCACCATTTGTCAAAAGCCTCATATTTGTTACGTTCGTACCAGTCTGCGGGGCAAAATTGTCTCTGTATGATTGTTTAAATAGTTTTTCACAAAGAAAAAGTTTTTCTACACGGAAAGCCGAAAAAACTCGCAATAATATTGCAGAATCAGCTGTTTTACAAACCAGCTAGCCGCTTCGTAAAGTACCTACTGAGTAAAAAACTGCGAATCAAACCAAGTCATTGCGTAATATAATTGCCTCCGCATTCCCCAATTTAGCACTACCAGCGCCCTGGGCAAAATATCAACGAACGTCCAACGATCTGCCCTTCATTCAAAACCATACAAAAAAGCAAAGGATATAATAAAATAACCATTTATTAAAAAAATATATACTTTTCTAGCCTTTCTATCAGCGAACTCTTATAATAGGATACCAAAGTCTAACTATGTTTTCCGCAATTTCATTCTTGATTGACAAAGTTGCTAAGTTTGTCAATATACCTAAATTGGGATATCACAGATACGTTTTATCAGCTTTGGATTAGAAAAACTCTTTTTCCCACTAGCAACCGTTACAGGCTTCGACAAGATAGAACTTAGACTAACGAACACTATGCCTGTAATAGTGATCAATATTCGCAATGATGTCCATGCATTTGGATTTTGGATACAGTACTTGTAATTTGCAATCCACTAATATTATGAATGTGAAAATGTGTTTGTTTGTTATCATTTCACGCTTCAATACCTCAACCATTCTTGATAAAATTAAACATGCAGGTAGCCTGTGTTACTGGAAACGATATATGCTATTTTTCATCTTGTGAAAATAGCACAGTCCGATTCAGTTCCTGAGGGAACTGAAAAAATACTCTTTTTTGGTTAATTTCTTTATCATCGTAACGGAACAATGCATTGCTGTGATTTTTTGCAAAGAGATGATTAGGAAGGTGGATAATTACATAATTTATTAATTAGCATACCCTGACATAGTTCCCGAGGGATATGGCGTTACAACGGAGCAACAGATTGAAGTGATTTTTTTTGTACAGAATTGCTTGAGGGGGAGGCAAGTAACATCGACTGCTAATCAGAATAACCCAATATAGTTCCAGCCTGAGCGATCTGGAGAAACCTCATATCCATGCTCGTGAGCCGCTTAGCGCTAGCGCACCACTCGCCCTCAAAGACGATACCTATGCGGGCAAAGCCGCGGGCAAAAGCTAATTTTTGATAAAATTTTTAAAGACAGGAGGAACCACATTATGATCAGAAAAAAAATATTTCAGATTTATGAGTTCATCACACAATACAAAACCAGCTATATCTAATTTAGAGTTTACAGTAATTTTAATTAGAAATCACCACAGAGTTTGAGGTCTGGTTTTTCCGGAACCTATTTTTTGGTTCTTTGCCTCAAAAGATAAAAACGGAACCGTTATAGGATATAAGTGCTCGGTTAGAATTTCCCATCGATGAACAGAAGCTGAAAACAATATTAACAATCTCTGAAGTACCCCAAATAAAGTGACTGATTTTACTGACGACTTAGCGGCATCGCATAGTAAGAGTACTAGAGGAGACTGTAGCTGTGACCGCAACACGGTACATAAATAGGGGATTTAATGGTATGGAATTGATTGAATGGAAATGGAAATTTGGGAATTGGAATCCTTGGGGGAGACCTTTGTCCAGCAGTGGACGTCTTTCGGGTGATATGATGATAATGAATGGAATTTACGAGTAAGTAGGGCTCGCTCAGAGAGCAAGCGGGCGCTTCTTTGTGGCGCCCTGGACGGTCGCCTAACCACCCCCTACCCTAACGCCGCTACTGCGCCTCCGTAGCGTAAGGTTTAAGTCCATTAGCTTCACATCAGGAGGTCGCAGGTTCGATTCCCGGTGCAGTAACTTTAGAAGTCTTGGTTTGGTTGGTGTAGAAGAGCTTTTTCTAAGCCAGCCTGGCTAGCTACCACCATTTTATCTAAGTTTTGCCGCCAAACAATAAGATTTTTGACCCCGAGGATGTATTATCATCATCAGCTGAAAGACGTCCACTGCTGGACAAAGGCTTCCCCCAAGGATTTCCAATATAAATATTCAAATAAAATCTACAACAGGCATTATGGACCCTCTGAATTAATCGCTGGGTTCTAGATAGAAGCCGTGATCCCCACAATATGTCTCCGTAATTAAGTGTCGATAAAATGAAAGACTCACAAAGAGTAATGCGTGCTTAACAAATTGCGTATTCGTTAAGGACTTTAAAACAACAAAAACAGTTATTGACCAGGTTTGCAATATGACATTCGAATCTCAGTGGACCGTCAAAAATAATGCCTAAATTTTTAGCCTGTTCCACGCGTTGAACAATTTGACCAAGGATATAAGTAGTTGGAAGACAGTTGAAAAAACGACCAATCAGCTATCTGCTCGAGATCCTTATTAATTCTAGTGACAGCTTCATATACGTAACACACACAATTGTACATCGTCAGCATAACAGTAGTAGTGGCAGTTCTTGATTGACCTATAGATAATAAAAGATCGGTACTATAGATAATAAAAATAAGCGGGCCCAAAATTGAACCTTGAGGCACGCCGCGTGTCAGAGGCTTGGGATCAGAAAATACAATTCGTTATTTGACACTTTAACTATTTTAAAGATAGCTGATAAACTATTGTACTACATTTGGATGCAGACCATAGTAAGATAACTTTGAAAGTAAAAGAGATATATTAAGACTGAAAAGCGCGTAAATAATCCAATAACGTTAAAATTTTGCTGCTCGACTAGAATATTATCCATAACATCTAGTAGATCTGTCAACATACCTAGACCTTAACGAAAACCAGTTTGAAGATTGGGCAGGATATTATTATCATCAACGTACTTACTCAACTGTATATTTACAGACTTCTCCAAAAGTATAGGCAGAAATGGCAAAATGCTGATCGGTCTTTAATCTTAAACAGACAAAGTGTTTACTACTTTTGGCAAGGGTGTGACTGCAGCCAGCTTCCACTGCCGGGGCACAATTCCAGAGAAAAGTGATTTAATAATTATGGAAATCAATACACAGAAAGTGCGAGGCAACGTGGGTAAGATCAGATCCCTACTTATCTTATCAGTACCAGTAGGATTTGATTTGATAGACATAATCATTTATAAATATCCTTCTCAGTGATAGGTTTAAGTTGAGAATTAAAATTATCGTAAAAATAGGCTATTTCAGTTAAAGGTAAATCATTAGATCCAGGTACATTTTAGAAGCAGTCATTTATTAAGTTTGGGTCTTTTAAAAAATCACGGAGATTACGATTGTTAGTAGGATTAAACAAAATATTATCTATGGTTTTCCAGAACGATTTTCTATTAGTGGACTGAGAATCCACTCCATCCAGTCAACTCTTCCTAGGATGCCTTTAGCTGTATGATTACATACCGAAAGTGTAGAGTCAAAGTATATATTAGTACTAACGTAGAATATGGTCACTCTCTGCTGCTCTCTAGAATATAGAGTAGATACAGATTAGTACTAGTTATGTACTCAAACGTAAAGGATTCCGCTGTGATTTCGTTTGTTCACTTGGTTTTATAAATGTAATTTCTCGTCCATTGTATGAAGTGTCCGGTGTCTTGTGTGGTAGAGGGCAATCGTTTCGCCACGCGCGCCATGATAGTAACTGACTATCCTATCTGTGGCCCCTACCTCGCACCCCGCACCCACCGTATTGAATCCTCTGTTTCCTGTGCACTCAACACCATCGCAAAAACCATGCCAGGGTGCTTTTCTCGTAACCAATGAACTGGAAAATTTGCGTTGTATACCTGTTTTTCTAAACAACATAATTCATAATTCATTTATTCGCTTTGTACAGGGTAAGGATACAAAAATGCAAGATAACAAAGCACAAAAAATCTCCTGGTACAACTATTAAAATAGCATGCAAACATAAATAAGTTAAATACAATTATAATTTTACTTGGCTACACTACATATGCAAGTCAATAGGTACATCTTATTATTCATTTATATTATTAAATTACATTTCCGAATTATATCACATGTCAAAGTTATAATAATTAGTCGTTAAATTTTCCGTCAAGAAATTCCTTAACGCTATAAAAATTATGCTCTAATAACCAATTAAATAGCCTCCTCTTAAACAGATTTATGGGCAGAATAATTATATTATGTGGTACTTTATTATAAATTTTGATGCACATATTAAAGCAATTATTTTGGTATAAGGTTGTTCGTGGACAATGATCTAGAACCAGTCTGTCTGGGTGTCTCGTGTTACGAGGGTAAATATCTTTGGCAGTTTTAAACAATTTATTGTTCTGTTTCACGAAAACACAAACTTCGTATATATACATACTAGGCATAGTTAAAATCTTTAACTTAGAGAATAGTGGTTTGCATGAGTCGAAAGGATGGGCACTGCACATTGCTCGAATACACTTTTTTTGTGCAATGAAAACCCTATTCGCCAATGAACAGTTCCCCCACAACAATAGACCATATCTTAATATAGAGCATACACACCCGTGATACGCCATTAAAGTAGTTTGTAGTGACGAAACCTTAGTCAATTTGCCTAAAACATATACAAAACTGTTAATTCGACCACAAATATTATTAACTTGTGCATTCCAACTAAAAAACTTATCGATAGTCAAGCCTAGAAACTTTACCTCTTCAGCTTCTATCAAAGATTGTTCTGCATATTTTATGTCCAAAGTAATTTGATTGCGATGTCTTGTAGAGAAATTTACATATTTAGTCTTAGTCAAATTTACAATTAAATTATTATTAGACAGCCAATTCACAATATTTTTTACAGTTTCATTTATTTCATATTCAAATATTTCAATGTCATTTACTTTAGATGTCACAATAACAGAAATGTCATCAGCAAAGAGAATGCATTTATATTTAGTCACTTCAGGCAGATCATTAATATAAAGTAGGAAAAGTAGTGGACCAAGTACACTACCTTGTGGTACACCCTTCCTGTTATACTTGAAAACTGACCTGTATGTAGTCATTACTTTATCACTATCTAGATTGCTGATTTCAACACATTGTTTTCTATTTTGTAAGTATGAACGAATCCAATCCAGTGTCGGGCCTCTTATGCCATACTTTTCTAGCTTATATAATAATATATTGTGATCTACATAATCAAATGCTTTTGACATGTCAAAAAACAGAACAGATGTCAGCACCTTACTGTCAATATTTTTTAAAACATTGTTTACTAAATCAAATATAGCAAGCGTAGTAGTTTTTCCTTTTTGGAACCCATATTGTTCTGGTCTAATGATACCAAATTTGTTAAAAAAATCTACTAGTCTCTTAAGCATACATTTCTCAACTATCTTGGAGATAACTGAAATTAGTGCTACCGGTCGATAATTGTCAATGATTGCTCGCTCCCCCTTTTTAAAGAGAGGTTTTATAATAGAAACCTTCAGCTGGTCTGGGAAAGTACCGGTCTCAAATGACAAATTAATTAAATGTGTCAAAACAGGTGCTAGATCATCTTTACATGCTTTAATTATTTTTGTGCATATTTCATCTGGACCTGTGGCATTCGAATTTTTTAATGACATAATAATATTTGTTACTTCAGCTACGGAAAGAGGAAATAGAAACAAAGAAGATGTCAAATTATGATTACATGTCATTTTTAAGTTAGATTTGTTAGTATGACTATGATTACTAATAATGTCAATAAAATTGTCATTGAATGTATTGGCAATGTCAACAGGGTTATTAATTATATTATGATCAATTTTGATTTCATTAATATTTTGACATAAATATTTATTCTCTGTCACCTCTTTTATGACAGTCCAGGAAGCCTTGCTTAGATTTTTACTATTATTCATGTATCTTGTGTTACAATTTTTTTGGGCAGCATTTACACACCTTCTGAATATTTTTGTGTACGTGTTATAGTTGTTTTTGTGATCAATAGATTTGTGTTTATAGTAATGAAATCTTAAGTGGCGTTTCGTTTTACTGCACACTTTTAAACCTTTAGTTATCCATTTAGGGCTCTTCATTGTATTTGTTGTTTTAATTTTTATGTTCGGAAAACAAAGTTGGTAAAAAAGGCAGATTGTGTTATGAAACAAATCAAATGCTTTGTTGAAGTCTGATTGTTCATAAATGTCACTAAATGAAAGGCTACTTAAACAGTCTCTGAATTTACGGATATTGTCTTCACTATAATCTTTTCTGTAAATATACCAATATAAAGGTGCCTCTATTTTACTTTTTACTTTAAAACTAATAATTTGAGCAGTGTTGTGGTCGGAAATATGTAAATGCAACAGTTCTGAAGTAGCCCTCTTAATATTACTCAAAATATGATCAATACACGATGACTTCCTAGTTGGTTCATTTATATGCAATATAAAATTGTAATTCTTACATAAGTCACGCAGATGATTAGTAGAGTTATTCGTTTCCATTGTGTTGATATTCAAATCCCCTGTCAGAATTATTTTATGTTTTTTATATTTCCGTGATAAGTCATAAAAAACAGCTTCTAATTTGTGCAGAAATAGTGAAACCATATTTTTTTTAGGAATTCGATATAGACACAATAGAATTAAGTTATATGCTGGAATCTCTATTCCGCAGCATTCAAAGTACCTTTCTGCAACATACTTTTTGAAAAAATAAATTTCCCTGTAATTTAACCCTTTTTTAACAAAAATACAAGTTCCTCCCGATTTTGATTTCCTACAGTAACCAGTTGCCATTTCATAACCGTGTAATTTAATATTCTTTTCATCACCTAATTTAATGTGAGTTTCTGAAAGGCATATAACATCAAACTCTATATTTTTATCTTTTAATTCTGATAAACTAATCTCAAGAAATTCTTTTTTTGATCGTAAGCTATCGATGTTTTGATGCATCACTTTAAACTGTTTATTTTTTTTCTTTTTAGGGACGAAAAAATGTCTTCACTGGGGGGGAGCTATGATTTTTCAATGATTTATTTTTATTTATAACGGAAAAGTAATCGAGAATAGTATTCTTTTTTTGCTGTAAGCAATTTTTTGAAACACTTGTAGGAGAAGAAAAATAGTTTGTCTTTTCTGAATTACTATTTCTTCTTTCCATACGACTGAATAGATAGGGAATTGTGTACTGCCGTAATGTTTTTTTACATCCTTCATCTTTTTTGTGATTTGATTTGGGGTAGGAACGTGAAATTGTCTTGAAATTCAGGTACTTCCTATTGTAATCCATACAGTCAATGAGCATATTTATTTTAAAACACAATTTTTTCTTATACATTTTGTCATTTCTGCATAAGTCACATATATCTAAATATTTACAGTTTTCAAAGTTATTACAAAGTAGCCTCAAATCATGATTTAATTTTTTTTCACATAGATTTATATTTTGAAGAACGCTCAATACAATGACAGTGTTTTTTAAATGAGATTTCAGGAAATGGCTAAGTTCAGCAAATAGTTTTGTTGGGTTAATGTCGTTTTCCCCTACGCATATTATAAACTTATCCGTGTTATTTAATTTTCCAATATGAGAGAACTTCAGTATTTCTTCAGCAGGAGCCTCAGGTTTTATAAATGATGAGATCTTGTACACTTCATATGCGGTACCTTGGCGCGAATTCATCAGATCAGTTGCTAAACCAATGCACTGATTGCCTCCCAATATGTGAATTGTTTTTTCTTGGATTTCATCAGTAGCTCCCTCTGTGAGGAGCGAAGTGGAACTAATTAGATCGGTTTGTTGGTTCGATGTCGCGACCTTTGTAGTTATCGGTGAGTTCCTTTGAGTGTCGATAGGTTTAAATAAGTTTCCACCTCTACTCATAGATGGCATTTTATTTTCAGTAACATCTAATATTATGTTGGATTTGCTAATGTTCATCTTATCTGTAGATATTTTTTTAGCTGCAGTAGGTGGCGCTGTGCGTGCTGAACTTGCCAAGGGTGAAGACGTCGACGAGCCGTTTTCCAAACATTGAGTCGGCATGGTTTTGTTATGTTTTGTGCGTTTTTTCTTTTTTCTCCCAGTACTAGAAATTGTACATGAATTAGTTAGCTGTTCAAATTTACTTTTGTACTTATTAATTTCTCCCTTTAATCGATAATTTTCAGACAACATGTTCTCTATTTCATTCTCCGCAGATTCAAGTTGTACTTCAAGTAAGGACACTTTTTCTCTGAGTTCTTCCAATTCACTATTAATAATCATTGTGCTTAGCTCTGGACAGCTTCTTCTCAAATTGTTAGAATCTGTGCTGCTGTCATCTTCGCTGTCGGACTCTAATGAGCATGATAATGACTGGAAAGAATTTTTTGTTTCAATATTTACTTTTACTTGTTTTTTACGTTCAGCGTTACAGTCCTTTAAATCAGGCGAACTTTTTGATTGTATTAATGACAATTGTAGAGTATGTAATGTGTCATCTGGTTTTGTTTCAGGTGATGTAAAAATTGTCGCGGAATTTGTGTTTTCAGAAGATTTGTTGTTTGTTCTCGCGTGTTCAATTAATTTGTTTGTCGGGACCCTATGAGCATTTTCATGTTTCTGGGCCTCTTTCATATTATGTTTCATGATCAATGGTGTGCTAGATTTTTTGATGCATTTGATACATCTCCATTTTGTTCGTTTTGCAAGTTCCATAAGGTTATAACGCTGACTTGATACGTTGGAGCAGTCGTCAATACATAAAATCTCTTTACATATATTGCACACCAAGTAATCGTTTCGTTTGCATATTTTTTTACATCTTCCACAATTTAGGCCCTTTGGTGGCATTTTTATAAATTATTTAAATTAATGACTACAAAACACTAAAAAATGAAAAAATGAAAACAGCGCCCTCTAAGTGGAACTGCTGGAACCCGGTAACGATAACCTTGGCTTCGACTTTTGGTTAGCGTGCATAGTCAAGCACACAGTTCAACTACTCGACGCCAGGTGGGGCGGTAACTCGAAAC
Source organism: Coleophora flavipennella (assembly GCA_947284805.1). Classification (NCBI taxonomy): domain Eukaryota; kingdom Metazoa; phylum Arthropoda; class Insecta; order Lepidoptera; family Coleophoridae; genus Coleophora; species Coleophora flavipennella. The sequence goes on along the minus strand of OX369259.1, from coordinate 11,639,409 downwards.
GCTATAGATATTTGCGTTATTCATTGGTATTGGATCCCAGTACAACTACTCGACGCAAGATGGCGATGTGATTCAGTACTTCTATCGCCCGGTGTAAGGCAACGACGGCGACGATATGAGCACAACTATGAGTCACCCCAGCTGATCTTTGTTTACACTGATAAATGTCTACTATTTTGAATATCGTAACGGAAACAAAAAAGGATTTTATAAAAATAATGTCATTTACTCACAGTTATCCATTTATCGTGATTTAATATTGGTACTTGCCACTGTATGAAGTGCTAAAACACCGTTTTAAGGTTTTTTATGTTAACGAACACTCAGTTTACACCGCACGATTTATGAATCTCACAGTTTGGATAATCCTTGATTATTACACTGGAAAACATTCGCACAACTTTTTAATGCTAGTAGGGACTGAATTAGCTGCAAACAGCACAAAAACGAATCGAATAACTATTTTTTAGAGAAAATTGATATGTGGTTGATGTTAACTGCGCGACTGCAGCGCCCTCTCATATATCAGAAGAATAGAATACAACAGAACAGAAGAATTTTATACAATGTATATTTATTTAACAGTTTTAACGGGACCCACGTGAGCTCTTTACCCTAACCATTTTAAAAATGGGGATTGTATTTTTCATCTTCAATTAAATTCATCTCTATTCAATATTTTTGTTCTTAAATTGATAGATCTGTCATCAAATAAAATTTAGTTCAAGATGAAGGTCATCATGGGGGTTTATGAAAAATGAAGAACCCTACTGCACAAGACATTACCCCTCTTTTTGAGACAGTCGGATTAAAATGCATCCTATGTCACTCAGAGGATCAAGACGAATCTAACGACGACTCGCACTATAAAATTGTTGAGGCTATAGGTTTAGCCAAAGATATTGACATTATTATAATGACTGACACGGTGGCTCAGTGGTTAGTGCTCTTGACTACTGGTCCGAAGGTTATGGGTTTGATTTGGTGTTAAATATCTACAAATGTATTTATTTAAACGTATATAAGTATTTATATCAGTCTCTGGTTCCCATAACACAGGGAATCCTACTTTGGGGCCAAATATGACCATGTGTGATTTGTCCCAGAATATTTTTTTAAGCTATTGTATAGCTTTTATCGCGGGCTTTGAGAGGACCGAATCTAGAAATTTCGTAACGAAAAAAACCTGACACCCCAAAAACAAAATATATTGAGTTCTAAAAAACTAACAGTGCCATCTATCTATCCATCATGATGATGGTGATGGTGGTCGTGATGGTGATCGTGATGGTGGTCGTGATGGTTGGTCGTGATGGTCGTCGTGATGGTGGTCGTGATGGTGTTCGCGATGGTGGTCGCGATGGTGGTCGCGATGGTGGTCGCGATGGTGGTCGCGATGGTGGTCGCGATGGTGGTCGCGATGGTGGTCGCGATGGTGGTCGCGATGGTGGTCGCGATGGTGGTCGCGATGGTCGTCGCGATGTTGGTCGCGATGGTGGTCGCGATAGTGGTCGTGATGGTGGTCGCGTTGGTGGTCGTGATGGTGGTCGTGATGGTGGTCGCGATGTTGGTCCTGATGGTGGTGGCGATTGTGGTCGCGATGGTGGTCCTGATGGTGGTCGCGATGGTGGTCGCGATGGTGGTCGCGATGGCGGTCGCGATGGCGATCGCGATGACGGTCGCGATGGCGGTCGCGATGGCAGACGCGATGGCGGACGCGATGGCCGTCGCGATGGCGGTCGTGATGGCGGTCGCGATGGCGGTCGCGATGGCGGTCGCGATGGTGGTCGTGATTGTGGTCGCGATGGTGGTCGATGACGATGACGATGATGATTTAACTTTCTTAACTTTCTTAGTGTTAATTTATTACATAAACATCCTGCGCCCAAGGACTATATGGTACTGGTAAATACCTGCTGCATAAATAAAAAATAAATAAATAATTATAATTGCAAGTTGATAAAAAATGCTATGCTATAGCTTTACCGCGGCAGTCCCCGAGTGCACATATACACACATTCATACACTACTCTTATTTTTGGCCAACCGCGTAAAAACTTAAGGCCGTCCCGCGAGCCGTTCCGTGAGACAAATATCCCCGATATCCCTTACATGACCTTACTTTTAAGAGAAACGCTGAGATTTGTAGACATAAATAAAATTACATTATATTTGATATGACACAATTTATAATACTTCACTCGATACAATTTAATCCCAAAACAACCTCTAAAATCGTAATCTCGAAACAAACTTTATTGTATATATAGGTACTTTTTCAGTATCATCATCAACATCGTATCAGCCGAAAGACGTCCACTGCTAGAAAAAGGCCTCCCCAAGGATTTCCACGACGACTGGTCCTGCGCTGCCCTCATTCAGTGGCATTCCGCGACCTTCACCAGGTCGTCGTCTAAATGTACTTAATGAAACTTTTTGAAACATTTTAAAAAATCAATCATAAGTTTAATATTGTGCTCCATGCAAGTAATTAAGCTCACTTTGTACACACTATCTTACCATGTATTTATTCTAAAGGTACTTCCTACTTAGCTGTATTTCTAAAGGACAACTTGTTCATTTGACTATTTTTTTTCTTTTCTCTCTAATAACAATAATATGTTACATTAACGTTCTATAGGTGGAAACTTATAATGGCTATGTTATTTTGCTATCTAGTTCTCTATAATGATGTTAATTAGCTGTAAGTTTTCCTAATAAATAAAAATAAAATAAAATATTAATTTCACAGCTATAGAATTTCGATATCCTATGCAAATATTTTTTAATAAACTAATTTCTGTCAGAAAGCGCATCGCAATCAGAAGATTTGATATGGCGTGCTATTGCTTATTCCTTAATGAATTTAGGTGTTTGTGGTTCGAGTCCTGCCACGTACCAATGTGATTTCGAATTTAGATTTCATATGTACGTTTATCCGACGCTCTTACGGTAAAGGAAAACATCTTGAGGAAACCTGCACACGCCTGCGAAGGAACTCGCAGGTTGTGTGTGAAGTCGACCAACCCCGTATTGTGCCCGCGTGGTCGACTAAGGCTCGATCGCCCTAATTCAGGGTAGGCTCGAACCCCTTGGTGGGGACGTATATGAGCTAATAAGATGAATTTAGGTATGGGAAGAAGGGAGAGGTGAGGCCCGATTCTGGCTCACGAAACGGGCTTAAAACTAAGACACAAATAAAATGTAAAACTTACTCCAGCCTATGTCGTCGGTGCAATTGCGATGGCGCAGACCGCATACCGACTCGAACCGGACCTGGCGGTCGCAGACCATTTCTGGCCTGTAACATAAGTGCTTAAATAAATATAAGGCACATATAATTATCAAATTTTATTCAGTTTATTCGGTTTATTTTAACCGCCTCTGTGGCGTAAAGGTTAGCCCATTCTCTTCACACCAGGAAGTCGCGGGTTCGATTCCCGGTAGGGTCAACTTGTAAGACTCGGTTTGGTTGGTGTTAGAGCATTTTCTAAGCCCGCTTGGCTAGCTACCACCATCTTCTAAGTCTTGCCGCCAAACATCAGTGTTAACAACATTGATATGTTCCGGCTTGAAGATAAGATAGCCAGTTCTCCATTGCGTTGGGGAATCTTGGTAAACCCGCTTCCATCTTCGACATCATCGTCACTTACCATCAGGTGAGATGATGCCAAGGGCTTACCAATTGTAAATTAAAAAAAAAGTAACTTCATTCTAATAGAATGTTAGTAATAATGTAGCTTAAAATTATATAAGTATTTCCTAACCTAGAAACGAATTATATAGTGTTACAACTGATTCACAGATGATCATAATATTATCAAGTAAGAGCGTCGGTGGCGTAACGGCTAGGGTCGCCGCCTCCTGTCCGGGAGGTCGTGGTTCGAATCCTGCCACGTACCAATGTGATTTCGAATTTAGATTTCATATGTATGTTTATCCGACGCTCTTAAGGTAAAGGAAAACATCGTGAACTGACTCATGGCGAACAAAATTTCATGAACCAAGCTACCGATTGATGCCAACAGCGCGCTTCGCCCTCCACGCGTTCAAAAGTTACGAAGCAAACAAGAAAAAAATTTCCTGCGAGCCGTCCTGTATAAGTACCCTCAAATTTATACTCAGAGTTTGTATTGGAACTAGCTATTACCTGCGGCTGAGCCCCCGTTGCGCGGTGTGAGAGCCGCAAGCGGCTCGCGGAGAAAAGAATATCCAAATAGGTCGAGCCGTGGCAATTGATTTATTTATATTTATATACTTGTATTTATAGATTACTAGAGCACCCACACTTTTTCCCCAGCATCTAATCTGGGCTAATCTGAAGATTCACTGAAAATTTCATCAAAATCGCTCCAGCTGTTTTGGGAGTCCATAAGGGACATACATATAAATACACAACGTGTTTAATATGTATAGATATATAGATATAGTCTGTAGCATTTAAAAATATGTCCAAATTGTTTGAGCAACAGTTAAACTGGACGTTTACTCAGACATTAAATGATCAACTTTTTCAGCTTATTTTTCGCGAATTGCTTTTACACAATATTTATACACCACATCTGTGTTACTTAGGCGTTGGGACAGTAAAGTTCTCGAGTGGCCACTGCTCACCGAAAGACCTTGCGCAAGGTCTTCCTACACCTCCCTCACCTTATGAAAGTCGCGGGAAGATGCTGAATGCGGGCAGTGCAGTACCGGTCGTTGTGAAAATTGTTGTGGGAGGCCTTTGTCCAGCATTCGACGTCTTTCGGCTGATATGATAATGATGATGCTAATTAATAGTCTATGTCACTATGAAATACAAAAAATGACGTCAATACGTTGTTCCGTTACCGTAAATGTAAAGAAAAGCAACAAAAGTTTTTTTCAGTACCCCCAAGAACTGCGTTTCATATACGGAATAAAAAGTCGCCTATGTCACACTTCCCACCCCCTTTAACTATACCTGTGCCAAAAAGCCGCCTATGTCACTTCCCAGCCCCCTTAACTATATCTAGGCCAAAACTCCGGCTATGCCACTTTCCACCCCATTTAACTATATCTGTGCCAAAAAGTCGCCTATGTTACTTTCCACCCCCTTTAACTATGTCTGTGCCAAAGTCACCTATGTCACTTTCCACCCCCTTTAACTATATTTGTGCTAAAATTCGCCTATGTCACCTCCTACCCTCTTTAACTATAACTATGCCAAAAAGTCGCATATGTCACTTCATATCCCCTTTAAAAATATCTGTGCCATAAAGTCGCCTACTATGTCACCTCCCACCCTCTATAACCTCTCAACGGCTCATTACCTCTGAGCGACAAGTAAATTGACCCGCCCGAACGGTTCCCGTCCTCCAGGAGGCAAGCTCGGTCCCGCCTATTTCAAACGTGATGGTTTGGTCGATATCCCTAACTTTATGGAAACAGTATCTAGGCGTTTCTGTCTATCCTTGTCTATCCTTATGCACCAGAGACAAAGGCCAAGCGTTCTGAGTGACAAGGAAATAGTGACAATTAAAATGACCCGCCCGAACTGTTGCTTGCCTCCAGGAGGCAAGCTCATTCCCGCCTATTTCAAACATTTGGTGTTTGTTATTCCTTTCTTACTTTATAAAAAGAGTATCTAGGCGTTACGGTATATCCTTAAGCACCAGAAACAACCTGGTTATGCATTTCGTCGAATTTTATGCTGCAAATGTAAGATAGTATTTTAAAATATTGTAAAAAAATCAGATGCAAGAAGTTGAAGTGCTTGTATATTTTTAAATAAATGTAAAAATTGATATCAAAAGATGGGAAATTTAATAAGCATTCTAGATATAAAAAAAAATTACGAAGTTTTGCCAATACAGAGAAATCATAGTTTTAACACGACTGGACGTCCGAGCGGTTTCGGCCGCGTGGAATGCCGAACCGTTATCACCGGTTGAGAGGTTAACTATATCTATCAAAAAGTCGCCTATGTCACTTCCCACCCCCTTAACTATATCTGGGCCAAAAAGTCGGCTATGCCACTTTCCACCCCCTTTAACTATATACGTGCAAAAATCAGTTTAAAAAAAAATATTTGTATCACTGGATTGGCTCTCATGCGATGTGAAGTAAGCACTAAAAAACAAACCCTTTTCACGTCATTAATGAGGATAAGTGTGTTTGTTTGGCTGTTTGTCCTTCCTTCACGTCGCAACAAAGCCACGGATCAACATGAATTTTTGTTTAGAAAGAGATGGAGAGATGAAAATGACGAGTTCCTGGGGAACTAAAGAAAAACTCTCATGCGACGGAATGACGTAATATTTTAAACCGACTGAAAAAAATTAGGAGATTTTCAATTCGATTGTGTATTTTTTGTGTTTAAATCCTGTCACTAGTGATTTGTACCTGGTGCTTCCACAAGTTGTAGAAGTGTAGCTAGCCTGTAACTTGGGAAGTTGTGGTTAACTTAACGTTGGGTGCGTAGTTTTTGGTAGAGTCGCTGAAGAGAAACTATTTTCTGGAATTTTTATTAACACGTTTTTATTAAGTCAGTTTCGGTCTGTCGTTCCGGGTGGAATCTCTTAGAATCTAGTTACCACAGTTACGTCTTATCTATAATTGTAATGTATAATTGTGAGACTGTTGATCCCACAGACAAACTGATCATTCAGTTTTGTGGGTCTAATGTTTACCAATGTACTCATTTTTTCGATTAATAAATAATTAAAAAAACGAGACCTACAGTACTCGCATATGATGTGTAACATGTGACAAAATACTTATGAAATTAATTAATTATCGGGTCGTACATTCACGGGCCGACCCTTCGAATAGTAGTATGTCATCTTTGCCTTTGCCATCACACTAGGCGGCATGGCTATGACAACCTTAGTTTTCGAGAATTAAAAAACGTTCGCATTTCCTGTTACACATTTCCGTCCCATTTCACGAAATCACTCCCACAAATTGCAGGAAAGCGAGAGCAAAGATGTTACACATCAATAAATAAATAAAAAAAATCAGGTTACCAAATATCACTTTCATATGTATTTTAACTGCTGAGGAAAATCGAGATCCCTGCGACCATAGCTTCCAATGCGTCGCCTTAATGGGCGTTAATACGAGTACAGGAGAGTTAATGAGCAGAGTTTGAGGTACAGTAGCGGAGGTGCGCTCTAGATCCTTCCTGGTACAATGCCTCTAGTGGATTACCCAATGCGGCAATGCCGCCAGTGTGAGATCGTTTGGTCCAGGGAAGACCAAAGTACCTAGTTATCTAATGTGGTAGATATTAATTTATTATGCTTTTTTCTATCGTAACATAATTTTTATGTGTTTTTATAAATGTTATAAATCTGTGTATAATAAATGTAAATAATTAAAGGTAATAAATTTAAAACAAAAAAAATGCAATGAAATGAAGTAGAATGAAATTTAAGCCAGCAGTTAATAAGCTCGCGCAGGCACGTCTTGACGTGGTAGGTGCCGCGCACTTGCTGTCGAGCTGCAAGGTATTGCATAGTTACATGCGCTCTCCCAGCAGTTGAGGAGCTCACGCAAACACGCCATGAAGTTGTAGGTGACGCGCACTTGCTTTCTAGCTGCAAGGTCTTGTATAGTTACATGCGCTCTCCCAGCAGTTGAGCAGCTCGCGCAGGTACGGCGTGACGTTGTAAGTGTCGCGCACTTACTGTCGAGCTGCAAGGTCTTATAGTTACATGCGCTCTCCCAGCAGTTGAGCAGCTAGCGCAGGCACGGCGTGACGTTGTATGTACCGCGCACTTACTGTCGAGCTGCAAGGTCTTGTATAGTTACATGCGCTATCACAGCAGTTAAACAGCTCGCGCAGGCACGGCGTGACGTCGTAGCTGTCGCGCACTTACTGTCGAGCTGCAATGTCTTGTGTATAGTTACATGCGCTCTTTCAGCAGTTAAGCAGTTCACGCGGCTACGGCATGACTTTGTTGGTACAGCACACTCACTAACGAGCTGCAAGGTCTTGTATAGTTACGCGCTCTCCCAGCAGTTGGGCAGCTCACGCGTGCACGGCGTGACTTTGTGGGAACAACGCACTAACTAACGAGCTGCAAGGTCTTGTATAGTTACATGCGCTATCCCAGCAGTTAAACAGCTCGTGCAGGCACGGCGTGACGTTTTAAGTGTCGCGCACTTACTGTCGAGCTGCAAGGTCTTGTATAGTTACATACACTCTCCCAGCAGTTGAGTAGCTCTCGCAGGCACGGCGTGACGTTGTATGTATCGCGCACTTACTGTCGTGCTGCAAGGTCTTATAGTTACAAGCGCTCTCCCAGCAGTTGAGCAGTTCACGCGGGTACGGCATGACTTTGTGGGTACCGCGCACTCACTAACGAGCTGCAAAGTCTTGTATAGTTACATGCGGTCTCCCAGCAGTAGGACAGCTCAAGCTGCTACGGTGTGTCGTTGTAGATGCCGCGCATCTGCTATCGAGCTGCAAATTCTTGAATAGTTACATGAACTCTTCCAGCAGTTGAGCAGTAGATGCAGGCATGGTGCGACTTTATAGATAACGCATACTTGCTTTCAAGCTGCTGTCTTGAATAATTACATTTTAGGTGTATCGCTCTCGCTGTCGAGCTGAAAGGTCTTATATAATTACACAAGATTCTCCCAACAGTTGAGCATCTCGCGCAGGCACGGCGTTATGTTGAACGTTCCGCGAACTTGACTGTCAAATTTCATCGTCTTGTAGTAGCGCTTGGGGTCCTGGAAGTTCTGCGCTGCAGCGCGCAACGCACCTGCAATGCACATGCGATCGCCGTGTCAAAGTTAAAGTAGTTGCTAATGCACTTATTCCATCAGGAATCCTTCGATTTTTATAACTAACTACATTAAGCTATTCCATAGATTCAGTGTTCTTCCTTTCTTGCGGGAAAGTTATAAATAATCAACACGTCTAATCTAACAGTGAAGGTTTCATCTTAATACACGGCCTTACTTGGGCATCGAATGTGATGGTAAACAATTTTTTTTGTGTTTTAATACACAGGGATCTGCGCAACTCAAGTGCACTTCCTCTGCCGGCCCGCCTCTGGTACGTTTTCCGGTGCGCGGTCGCCACTCGAGAACTTTACTGCCCCAACGGCCATCCGTTCTACGAGCTATGTGCCCCGCCCACTGCCACTTAAGTTAAGCAATTCTGAGAGCTATGTCGGTAACTTTGGTATCTCCTTGTTTCTTTTTCGATCACGCAGAGAAACTCCGAGCATAGCACGCTCCATTGCCGTTTGGGTGACCTTAACTTTATACAGAGAACAAATTACAGTGGTGTCGATTTAGCTAAATTTTTACGCGCATCGTCTTTTCCGCATAATAATCAGATCGGTAATTTCATTGCACTTAATGTATAGGCGATAGTCTAGTGGTCAAAGCGTTGGACTCTCTCCTCGTATATCATGGGTTCGATTCCCGATCCGATCTTTTTTTTATTAGTAAATATTACTATTTTTTTCCCTTTACCGAACAAAGATAAGCCGGGTACTAAGGTAAAATTGTGCAACGCTTTACTTAAAACGGTTCTGCTTGATGAACAGACAGACACACAGAGAGATGATTTAAACGATTTCAGGTGAAGAACAAAAGTTGTCAAGTTTCATGAGTATATAGAAGGAACATTTGGGTTTTACTTACTGCAGGCAATAAATGCTGCAAACACTGAACAACATATAGATGTGAGTTTCATGATGACCAGATGTGGGACAGTCGACTGCCGGAGAAGCGTCCACGCTTCACTGTGTTAGAAGTGTTCATCAAGATACCTAAACACAGCTAGATAACGAGCGCTGATGATTGGTTACGGGCATCAGATCACTAATCAACGCACTTAATGAAGTACATTGATTAATGAAGCCAAGCCTATATTTATAACTTAAGCATAGATAGCAAGTGCGGTGATTGGTTGCGTCCATCAGATCACTAATTAACGCAACATTCTTTATAGAATAGGGATGACGAATGCTAGTCATCTGAGTTACTTTTTATCATCTGTCAAAAACTAAATTTTGTTCTAAAAATGTTAGAAATACCTAGGCGTGACGTCATAGTTTAGCAGTATCATATATTATGTACTCATTTTGTGATTATGGTGAATTAAAAATCAAATACTTGATGGAAAACAAAACATGTAAGGTTTTTCGAAGTTTAAGTAGGAGGGCAATAATTTATTTCTGACGCTGTCGTCATCCCTATTGATAAAAACTAATGCGAGTCCGTCCTGCCATTCTTTCAAACCGATTTGCTTCTTTTTTTTTAAATAAAAGGTATTTGTGCACAGATTTGTCATCAAGCATTGGAAATCACCCCCGCGAGCGGCTAGCAGTTCGCGCACTGCACTCCCGTCTAGAATGCATTACGAGGCCATCCGGCAGTTCTATCAAACGTATTGCTTAATTTTTTTTAATAAAATGTTAAGAGCCCGCTGGAGTTTATAAATCCCATACAGACATAGTATTTGATTCATTTGTTAACCAAACAACCGATTTTGAAATAATTTTATATCGATAATCGGATGACGTATAAACATGTTTTCCGTCTTTTACCATTAAAACAAGTTTATTGGTATTAAATGGATTGCTTTTTCATTTTTTTAAAAAGTAAAAAAAGTAATGCGATACCGACACACGCGGGTGAAGCCGCGGGAAACAGCTAGTAAGAAATATACTAGAGCTTCTCACAACTACTCCTTTAATTTGATGTGTCAAACGATATAGTTAATTTTCCAACTTACCCCCTAAAAGTTGCCCCATGTTTAAATTAATTTATTTACGTTACACGTCAATTTTTGAGTCACCAACTTATATAGGCTTACAAATTTCAACCGCAAATTGGTTGTGACAGTAAGATAGACAGACACGCGAGTGATTCGGCCTATGATTATCGATATAAAATTATTTCAAAATCGGTTGTTTGGTTAACAAATGAATCAAATACTACGTTTGTATGGGATTTATGGACTCCAGCGGGCTTTTAAGATGTACTTTGTCATCAAATATTGAATTGAATTAAATCACCCAATTTTCACCCTTCTCAAGTTATACCCCAAGACTCGAACGTGATTTTTGTAGCTTTCTTTCTCAATATCTCCGATTCTATAATTATTGAAGTACCTAGGTACACGGTTCGTTTTGGTCTAAGAACACTCGGTGGAATGAGCTATTAGTGGTTAACGCATTGGTAGTTTCATTTTGTTGTTTTTGCATTGTTTTCTGCTAGGATTTTGTTAAGAAGTGGTGCATTTTGGAGAAAATCGTCTGGTGCACGTGAGCAATGTGGAGAATAAAACGAAGGAGGACGTGAGAACCCAACTTGCACTGGGTACAGTTTTATAGTCGCCCTACTGCAACCAGGTGTTCCACCTCGGAATGAGGTTGCTGCAAATGCTGTCAAAAACTTCAAAGAAGATATTTTGTAATGCTAGTGCCGGTGCATTACAAATCTTCTCTGAAGTTTTTGACAGCATTTGCAGCAACCTCAAAAAGATTAATTAAATGGGGATTGTCTCAGAAGGGTTTTGTACAATACCCGCGAGACGTTAAGATATTATAAAAAAATAATAAGAATACAACCTTTTTTCATACGATCGAAATTGTTACGTTGGAAAAACCAACACGAATGAAACATTTTTTTCAATATATCATATCTACATAAGATTGTTTTTTTTTAATATTTAATAAGAATACAACCTTTCTGAAATACCCAACAAAAATAAAACCTTTTTTCTGTAGGACCTAAATATTTTTATAATGTGTATATTTTTAAGTGATAGCATTAAATAGTGTTTGTTATCTTAACTTTTTTTTAAACTGTACAATTTTGACAAGTAATGAGTTAAAAGATAGTGCGGTCGCGATTTTCTCATTTGAAACGCATAGTTAATTTTGTTGTAGTTGTTGTGTTTTTAATTCTGGGTGTTGGAAGGAAAACGGTATCAGCTCGGAGGGTGTATGAAATATGAACATTGAAAAGTGATGGGCTTATTTTAATGACATGTTGTTATTCAAGAACAGTCCAGGATAATGCAGATTATCGTTAGAGTGCGTTATTTTTGAATTTTATTATAAATACGATGCCAGAGTATAATATATTAGTACTAACACACAGCATGGACACTCCCTGCCGCTCTCTATCTAGATTGCGACCTCACCCCCTCGTCACCCAGATTGATACAGATTGGTTAGTTTGGTTCTCGAACCTATGGAATTTCATCGTGATTTTGTTTGCTCCTTCATTTGTTTTTAGAAATGTCATTTCACGACCATTTGCATGCAGTGTCCGGGATTTGACGATGCTGCGGAGCAGTACGGGTCCTGAAGTTTTAATGAAAAAGAACCTGAGAAACCGAGCGATGCTCAGAGTCTCCTATGCAAACATCTTTTTTTTATTAAAAATTTGAGAGCTTTTGACTGCAACTTACCTGATGGTAAGTGCTGATGCAGTCGAGGATGGTACACGCAGACTCAAATAATGCCTATTCACTCATGCCTTGAAGATCTCCAAATTATAGGAATCGGGAAACACTGATGCAGGCAAGGAGTTCCACTCCTTCGCTGTACGCATACTAAATGAGGAAGCGTAACGCTTTGTGCGAAAAGGTGGAACATCAACAACAAATCTTAAAATATTGTTATAATGCGAAAATGCATTTTTCAGGGATGACACCTATATATCTTTACACATAAACAAAAATTGCTTACCTTAAGCTATAAGATCACAGTGCAAAGCCTATGTATATTTAAGACTGGCTGACCCGGCGAACTTCGTACCACCTTACACTACACTACACTACCCAACCCTACCCTAACTTACACTATTCTACACTACCCTACACAACACTACACTACCCTTACCCTACCCTACACTACACTACGCTATACACTACCGTACACTACCCTACCTTACCCTACATAAGAACCTTCTCCTGACAATAACGAACTCAACAAATAAAGAATTATCGAAATCGGTCCAGCCGTTCACGAGTGATGCGATGACCAATGGAAATAGAGATTCATTATATAGATAGGTAAAGATAGTAAGCGATATGATTGGTTGCCCTCATCAGATCACTAATTTAACAAATAATGAAGAATTACAAGTGGAAAACTTGCTTTCAGTGCAGGTGCCGACCTATCATTGGTTTTTTTCGGCGTGGTACTTCTGATGGCATTAAGGTCATGCATGCAAGTAGCGTGTACCGATAGATAGGTACTCAAGTCCTAGACCGACCACAGAACTATTGGAGAGCTGAAGGCAGAAGGCCTCTGTTTTTGACAGTAAACTAAAGCTAGGAAAAGATTATAAATAGATAAAGTAGGTAGGTTGGACCTTCACATACCTTTTATCTTTTCTACTTCGTGTTATTTCCTAATCCTAAACTGTTCTTGCAGTTCCTAAACTCTTTACATCTGTTCTGGAAGTAACCTATCTGTATAAAGTATCTAAGTTGCTTTGTTTTGCTGTGCCCTACAGTGCACGATAAAGAGTTGATGATAAAGTAGCTTTACACCTATTCTTCTTCTTCCTCGGGTCACTCACTGATGGGTATTGCGACCACATATATGTAGTTTCTCTCCACAGACTGCGATCATATGATGTGTGGACCGCACGATGCATGCTGCAGCCAACCGCCTCCTTCACTGTGTCTGACCATCTTGTCGTCTGCCTTAGATTTTGCCCTAGATAATTTGCTTTTCCAGACAATGCTTTGAAGACCGCTTAATGTGTCCGAAGAGACTGAGGGCACGCTTTCGGCATAGAGTGGAGAGCCGCGTGATGATGTTTAGTTCTTTTAATATGGACTCGTTAGTACCCTAATGGCAGTCCAAAGTATGCTGAGTAGTCTCCGACGTCTCCACATCTCAAATGCATCGAATATCGATCCTACTGCTATCGCGGTTTCTCACGCTCCAAGAGTAGCCTATTAAATATTTATAATTATATATAATATTGTTCATTATCACTACTTGATAACATAACTACGAGTAGGTAGGGCTCGTTTTTTGCACCAAAACCTTGGTTGCCTAGCTACCTACGCCACTGGTTACATCATCTGTAACTGTTGCTTTTTTTTTAAATAACTAAGTAGTCGCTAACATGATTTAAAAATAAATTTGACAGGTATGTTCAAAATACATTTCAGTCAGGAATACCGACTCAAAAAACTTTGAAATTCACGCCATGATCCCTTTACAGCTGAAAACCTACAGTGAATTCACGCACACATGTAAAAGTAAGTACTTATTTTTGGTCTATGGTCCTAGCTGTCATAGGTGTGGTAGTAGGCAGGTTAAGTTAATGTTACAGTGCTATCATCTTGCTGGAGTAGGTAAGTTAATTGTACATGACCACACGTCTGCCTGTCAGTGATCTGGCCAAAGACCTAAGACCCAGACTAACCCGACACTATACCGAAGATATCCCGGACGTCAGCCTGTACGAGATTAGAATGGCTCTCAAACAGCTCAAGAACAATAAGGCACCGGGTGATGATGGAATTACAGCTGAACTTCTGAAAGCAGGTGAAACACCGGTACTTAAAGCTCTTCAGAAGTCATTTCATTCTGTTATACTCGAGAGACAAACGCCTATGGCATGGCATAGAAGTGTGGTCGTTTTTTCTTCAAAAAGGGTGACAACATCCTGCTGAAGAACTGCAGCTGTCTACAAGCTGTTTTTTGAGAGTCATTACGAATCGTCTCACACGCAGGTTTGACGACTTCCAGCCTCCCAAACAAGCCGGTTTCCGAAAAGGCTTTAGTACCATAGACCACATACATACACTGCGGCAGATTATACAGGAGACCAAAGAGTGTACTTGGCTTCGGGTTCGTCGACTATGAGAAAGCTTTTGATTCGGTCAAAACTTGGGCTATGTTACAGTCTCTTCAGCGGTGCCAAATTGACTATCGATATATCGAGGTACTGAAGAGTTTGTATGAAAATGCCATGTCGGTTCGCCTCCAGGTTCAAAACTTGGAACCTATCCGGCTGCAGCGAAGGGTGAGACAGGGAGACGTTATATCTCCGAAACTGTTCACCATCGTCGCCCTGGAAGATGTTTTTAAGCTTTAGGACTGAGGTGGACTCGGCATCAATATCAATGGTGAGTAAATCATCCGCCTTCGATTCGCTCATGATATCGTGGTTATGGCCGAGACTACGAACGACTTAGGCACAATGCTCGATGTCCTCAGTAGAGCCTCTCAATAAGTAGGTCTTAGAATAAACATGGACAAGACGAAAATTATGTCAAACGTTCGTGTCATACCTGCTCCTCTGAAGGTTGGAGGCTCTACACTCGAAGTTGCTGCCGAATATGTGTACCTGGGACAAACAGTCCAGTCAGGTAGGTCCAACTTCGATAAAGAGATCAGTCGTCGAATCCAACTCGGCTAGGCGTTTCAGCTTCGCAATATCTTCACGTCAACGTCTTCGACCAGTGTGTGTTGCCAGTAATGACATACGGAACTGAGATATGGGCCTCATAAGGAGGTTCAAGGTCACCCCAAAAGGCAATGAAGCGTGCTATGCCCAGAGTTTCTTCGCGTAATCGAATCAGAAACTAGGAGATCCGTCGAAGAACCAAAGTAACCACCATAGCTCTCAGATTTGCTAAGCTTAAGTAGCAGTGGGCGGAACACATAGCTCGTAGAAAAGATCGCCGTTGGGGCAGTAAAGTTCTCAAGTGGCGATTGCGCACTGTAAAACGTGACATAGGCAGGCATCCCAATCGGTGGACCGATGACCTGGTGAAGGTCGCGGAAAGTCGCTGGATCCAGGCATTGCAGAACCGATCATCGTGAAAATCCTTGGGGGAGGCCTATGTCCAGCAGTGGATATGCTTTGGCTAATATGATGATGATGACTAGTCCCACGACTATCAGGGATTTTTTTTCACTGATTTATATCATTCCATGTCTACCTTTCGCTTACTTCAACCATTCCATGTCTACTGGTAGTCCCACATCTACCAGAGAATTTGTTTTTCACTTACTTTTACCATTTCATGTCTACCGGTAGTCCCAAGAATACCAGCACATTTTTTTCGTTTATTTTAATCATTCCATGTTTATCGGTAGTCCCACGACTACCAGGGCATTTTTTCGCATACTTTTACCATTCTAAGTCTACCGGTAGTCCCACGAATATCAGCCCATTTTTTTGTTTATTTTAACAATGTCATGTTTATCGGTAGTCCCATCACTACCAGGGCATTTTTTTCGCATACTTTTACCATTCTATGTCTACTGGTAGTCCCACGACTACCAGGGCATTTTTTTTCGCTTACTTCATCCAGACTAGATATGGCCGTGTTCACGACACAGCCACACCCCGTTTTCATGTTTGACAGTTAGCATCCGTATTGAAGATATTGACGAGATTTATCAATTACTCGTTTTCATGAGTAGCTTTTTTCCGAGTTTCAGCAGTTATAATTTTTGATAGCTGTCATCTGAAATAAAGATCTTAAAGAGATCTACAGTTTTATAATAGAAGTTATTTATATTATCTCATCTGTGGTTATGGTGGTTTAGGATCAAAAGTTTCAGAATTATTTATGATTTCAAATTGTCATATTTTTTTTACCATACCTATCATGTTTTATTTCTACACATTGGAAACACCCAAGAGGGAAGAATAGCACGCACTCTCCATACAAAAAGGGAAAACTTTTATCCACCTCTAAATATTATTCGATCATAATGATTTTTAAATATGTTACTCTTAGTTAAGTATTTGTTGTTAAGTTAAGAGCGTCGGTGGCGTAATGGCTAGGGCCGCCGCCTCCTGTCCGGGAGGTCGTGCTTCGAACCTGCCACATACCAATGTGGTTTCGAATTTAGATTTCATATTATGTACGTTTATCCGACGCTCTTACGGTGAAGGAAAACATCGTGAGGAAACCTGCACACGCCTGCGAAGAAACTCGCAGGTTGTGTGTGAAGTCGACCAACCCGCAATGGGCCCGCGTGGTCGACTAAGGCCCGATCGCCCTAATTCAGGGTAGGCTCGAGCCCCTCGGTGGGGACGTATATGAGCTGATATGATGAAGTATTTGTTAATTTATCTGTTTTGAAATGCAATAAAGAGTTTACAAACAAACAAACAATTCTGTTTTGATTACAAAACAATGCTACCTTAAAAGGAATGTCTCTTGTAAACACGTCATATCAGAAAATTAAGCGCATTGTATAAGGACGACCGTTTTGTTCTTTTTATTATTTCGAATGTCGCAGTCATGTTTCAAATAATTATTTTGTTATGGTTGCTCTTTATTAAGATGAACTGTAATGTGAATTCAAAAGGTGGTAAGTTTTACTATGAAAACAGTTTCTGTTTATTAAAACAGATTATGTATTCATTCATTTAAAGTTTTACACAGAAGGAAAATGTATTATTATTCATCTACTGACCCTTCTTCCATGAGTTGCAGTCAAACGCACTCAAATTTTTAATAAAAAAAAAGAACGGAAAGTGCAAAAGAACAAATTTTAAGAAATAGTCAAAAACCGTGAAATAAAAATTGTGAGCAAAGTTTCGTCTTTATGGAAGAATCTGATTTTTACTATAAAAATGCATGGAGCAATAGAAAATTGCTGTTCAGATTTCAAATAAATCAATTGAGTAGTTTTTAACTAAACAAGGCCGCTAATTGCTATTTCGGCCAAGACTTGTAATGTTCGAAATTTTGTACGTCACATCCGGAACAACTTTTCGGACAGAATTTGATTTCTGGTTATAGATTACTAGCTATCCTGGCGAACTTCGTACCGCCTTACACTACACTACACTACGCTGCACTACGCTACACTAAACTGCACTACACTGCACTACACTGCACTACACTGCACTACACTACACTAAACTACACTGCACTACACTACACTATACTACACTACACTGCACTACACACTAAACACTATACACTGCATACTGCACACGACACACGATACACGACACACGACACACGAGACACGACACACGACACACGAGACACGAGACACGACACACGACACACAACACACCACACTACACTACTTTTTGTAGATAATGCAAAAATTTTTAGGTCATTTTTTTACACCTTGGGTGACATTATTAGAGTTTTAGTAAGGATCCCTATTTAAAAAAAAATAGTATATGGTAACCGCGGTAGCGGTAATAGTGTAGCTTCCCAACGGTCAAAGAATTTTTAAACCGGTCCAGTAGTTTCGGAGCCTATTCAATGCAAACAAACAAACAATCAAATGTTTCCTTTTTATAATATTAGTATAGATAACGTTTTTTATCAATCATGATTTGCCATTAGTTATCATTCGTTATGTTAGTGTTTATTTGATCGAAATAATAAAGCTAGGTATTCAAATGACTGCGTAAGCAAATGCGCCGACATGATTTCTTCGTTACCGACTCGTGCTCACACCAGAACACCTTTCTCTGATAAGATTTTTTAAACGTGCATTTTTTTAAATAATTTTACGGCCTGGGATCAAGCTTTATTGAGCTAGTCTTCATTAATTTAATGTCTTTATTGTATATCTCGACTAACAAAGCTCCTGGAGCCAGAGCACAATTGCAGTAGCGTAAAAAGACGGTATAAAAAATAATAACATACTCGTAAATAACTGACAGATGTATCTCGGACACAAACCACAGATTTTTCTCTAATTTGCGAGAAAACAGTAAACAAATAAATTCAAGAATTTATAATGATTAATTCATATGGAAACTTACGTTTTAGTTTACACAGTCGGATAACTACAATTGACTGTCCAGAAATTTCTATAATTGTCTTGTTAGAATTTGTTGGCGTGCCAAAAAGCCGATTGATTGACACTCCAGTAAATTCCATTTAGGTTGTGCTTATTAACTCGAGTAAGTATGTTATTAAGGTTCTCACCTCGTGCTGGAAATTTCTGATGTGTTATTTCGTTACGCACCGTATTTCGTCGCCCGTATAATAACAGTAAGGGTTATGTACCGTTTGTGTTTTTTTTTGAAATTTTTATCCAATGAACTATAATGAACTCGGAAATCTAAAAGAGCGGATTTTTTTTCCTTTCTAAGCCCCTAGTGGAACATCCAGTGGAACAGGTGACACAAAGTGTCTTAAAGGCTACATCCCGCCGTACCATATAAAATAGAGACATAAAAATGGGTCTGTATCACATCAGCTCATAAATACGTCCCCACCGAGGGGCTCGAGCCTACCCTGAATTAGGGCGATCGGGCCTTAGTCGACCACGTGGGCCCAGTGCGGGTTGGTTAACTTCACACGCAACCTTCGAGTCTCTTCGCAGGTATGTGCAGGTTTCCTCACGATGTTTTCCTTCACCTTAAGAGCGTCGGATAAACATACATAATGAGATCGACATTCGAAAACACATTGGAAAGTAGGAGGACGCGAACCTATCCTCCCGGATAGGAGGTAGCGGCCCTTGCCGATGCGTCACCGATGCTGTATTAAAGATCTGAAACTATTAGGAGTAAGAAATGTTTAATATAAGAAAACATCCATTTTAAAGTAGGTAAAAACTGCATTGAAATATTAAAAAGACCTCATAAATTCTCCGATCTCCATCAAAACTGCTCGTTATTGATTTTTGTTTTGTTGTGGTGATTAACAGCGTGGCTTGTAGGTTATACATTTGACTTAGAAACTCCGTTTAGAAAATGAATGCTTCCATCTGCGGCATCATCGTCACTTACCATCTGTGCGGTGAGATGATGGGGGCTTACCAATTGTGATTTAAAGAAAAACAATTGGGTTCGATTTCCAAATCGTATATCAGTTTTTTAAATTTTTGAATGTAGTTTTTCTTACCACACTACCAAACCGGACTTAAGGAGTATGATAACCTGTCCGAGATATGATGGGAAGAGACCAAGATAATACTAATATATTTTTTTTTATTCACAATTGGTAAACCCTTGACAACATCTCACCTGGTGGTAAGTGACGACGTTGCCGCGGTAAGTGACGACGTTGCCGAAGATGGAAGCGGGCTTACCAAGATTCCCCAACGCAATGGGGAACTGGCTATCCTATCTTCATGCCGGAACACACCAATGATATCAACATTGATATTTGGCGGCAAGACTTAGATAAGATGGTGGTAGCTAGCCAGGCGGGCTTAGAAAATGCCCTACCACCAACCAAACCGAGTCTTACAATTGACCCCGCCGGGAATCGAACCCGCGACCTCCTGTGTAAAGCCAGTGAACTTTGTCTCTGAGCTACGGAGGCGGTTAATTATAATGTCCCATAATTAAATTGTTTCGCAGTTTTGTCTGAGTACAAGGGTAAACAGTACATGTACGTCCAGCCTGAGAACCAGGACCCCTCGAAAGAGTGCGAAATACCTCCACTTGAAGAAGAAGATTTGACCCACTTTCGGCGCAAACGAATGATAACGAAGGAAAAACAAAATGATTGTATAGAGTCTTACCCGTATCTTCTCTCTGTAAGGTAATGAAAGATTGTGCTTAATTCCACTAGCTGGCCTCTAGGTAATAGTTTTTACACGACTTCAGAAAGAAGGAGTTTCTATGTTCGACTGTATATTTTTTTAATTTATTTATTACACAATTTATTGCACACAGACAAACAAACATTAAACTAGATAAAACATACAAAAAGTACAGCTTATTTCTATAAGAAATTTCTTCCAGCAGACCTTGGTAAGAGAAATTACAAAAGAATGGCATAAGACGTGTACATAGCAAAGACAACATTTTTAAAAACATAAATTTTCATATTCCTAAATACCCAGCAAAAAATAAATACCACGTACAAAATAATACATAATGTCAGTTAATAATAATATAAATAAATGTAATAATATAAATATAATAATATGCATTGCAGCGAAAATAATTAAAATAGGTTAAATAATATAATAAGGCAGTTATGGATTCGCTACATGACACGTAGAATTTAGATCAAATGCCTAAATATGAATTTCGGACAGAAAATAGTTTTTGGGGTGATATAGAATACTTTTATTTAATAATATTTACAAATAGGTAAATGTGCTAACAATGGATGACCGTGAAAAATAGGGGTTCGGAATAACCTTAATATAGAATTGACTTAAGTTGACAAATTTCACTTCATCATATCAGCTCATATACGTCTCCACCGAGGGGCTCGAGCCTACCCTGAGTTAGGGCGATCGGGCGTTAGTCGACCACGCGGGCCCAGTGCGGGTTGGTCAACTTCACACACAACCTTCGAGTTTCTTCGCAGGTGTGTTCAGGTTTCCTCACGATGTTTTTCCTTCACCGTTAAAGCAATCGGTGAGTAATATATACGTAAGTTTCGAAAAACTCATTGGTACATTGGCCGTCCGGTTTTGAACCCTGCACCTCTGGTTAGGTAGACCGAGTCGTTACCGGTTGAGCCACCGACGCTTTTTACTTAGTAAATTTAACTTAATAAAAAAAATAATTAATTTTACAAATTTTAAAATGAAAAGAACTGGTTAGGCAACGATCGATCGTCCCCCTTGGTATCGGAATTGGAGTCGGAATTACCCCAAAGTTGTATAAATCACTTTGGGTATACAACACTCTTAATAATTTTAAATTAAATAATAAATTGTTAAGGTAGATGGAGATAGGAAGTTTTGCAGGCCAGCAGCAGCGCTTGATGGCAGGTAATAGTATTTTGCAGGGCAGTAGTAGTGCTTGGTCACAAATGATAAGCAATATCGATGGGCTTTAAAATTAGTTAGTAGTAAGGATTCTACTTCGGCGTCGGTGGCTCAACCGGTAACGACTCGGTCCATCTAACCAGAGGTACCGGGTTCAAATCTGGACGGCCAATGTACCAATGAGTTTTTCAAAAACTTACGTACATACTTACCGATTGCTTTAACGGTGAAGGAAAACATCGTGAGGAAACCTGCACACGCCTGCGAAGAAACTCGAAGGTTGTGTGTGAAGTCGACCAACCCGCACTGGGCCCGCGTGGTCGACTAAGGCCTAATCACCCTGATTCAGGGTAGGCTCGAGCCCCTCGGTGGGGACGTATATGAGCTGTAATGATGATGATGATGATGAAGGATTCTACTTCCCTTCGGGTAAGCGGCAGGTTGCGCAGAGCGGCGAAATATATGCTGGTGGAAGACTCAGCAGTAACACAGGGTTGTTATGATGCGGAGTACGGCAGAGTGAAAAACCCTACGACATAAATAAAAATCTAGTTCGCAACAGCAACAAATAAAACGGATAGCGGTTTCCAAACAAAAATTAATTACCCCTGATAAATACAGAAAGTCTTGTTGAAAAAAAGGAAAATCACAGCATTTTAAAATTTAAAATAGTATTTTGCACAACAACTCGTTTCAACGGTCATCAATTGTTTCTATTTCCTTGTCAAAAAGTCTCTGTTATTTCAAAATCATATTATATCAAAGAGCAGAACCAAAAATAATTTAAACATGAAACGCAAAGCAAGAAAAATGACTTTGAAACGAACATTTTGCGTTTCAAAATACCCACAAACTCACAAAAAAAATTTTTGGCGAGGAGTCCAAAAAAATTTTTTAAAGTTTGGACGACCCTAAAGTCGTTGGACAGCCCTGAAGAAAAAAAATAAAAAACTCTAAGAAACTAGTTAACTACAAACGTTTAATTAAAGTTGAAGGAAATTGACATTTATACACGAAGCGCAACGTACAAACGACAAAAACACCATCTAAAAGTGAACAGACTTTATAATCCCAACAACACACTAGTGTTAAGGGATCGCTGTGTATTGAGTCTAAAACTAGTCAATTAAGAAAACAGGTGAAAACATACAACTAGTAAAACATTAAAGACAAGTAGGGTTATCAAAAACTGGAAAAAACTTGCCAAAACCTTGTCAGTTACCCCAGCAAAAATGTGGACAAAAGCGGTAAAGGCGGATCGAGTCATTTTGCGTTTCAGCATATAATATAATAAATAAACTATAAAATAAATAAATATATCTAACATTAAGAAGGAAAAAACAAGAAGTGTTCTTTTAATTTAGATTTAAAAGAATACAGACTCTGACTATCGCAATAGAAGTCAGTGGAATGGGTGGGAAAAGAAAGGAAAGAAAGAAACAATTTGAGATGAGCACGGGATGGACACTGGGAGGACGCGGCAAGTTAAAGCGTTCCCGTAGGTAGGATGGAGAAGAAGGATTGTGAAGAATTTTGAAAAGGAGACTAAGGATACGAGTGTTCCTGCGAAGACGAATCGGAAGCCACTTGAGTTGCTGACGGTATTGGGAGACATGGTCAAACTTACGTAGGCCAAAAATAAATCGAAGACAGAGACTCTTGAGACGCTCTAGTTTGTTGAGCTGTTCTGTTATATCTAAGTAGCAAGTACCAGTGTTATCCAGAATAGAAAGTAGAAGAGTCTGCGACAAGGATATTTTGGTTTTTAGTGGCATGAAATATTGAAGACGTTTCAGCGCATGAAAGGTTAAGTGCATCCTACGGCTGACTTTGTTGACTTGAGCAACCCAAGACAAACTGGATTTGATCAAATTGGATTCACCAAACTAATGCCAAGGTTTTTAGCTGTATTGGCATAAGGAATAACTACACCATCGTACATTACTGATGTAGCTGTTGAGAAGTTAATTTGGTTTAGCATGTACCTACTCCCAAAAACTAGAGCCTGTGACTTTTTAGGATTGACACTGTTGGTCAAGTGTTAAAGAGCCTTTGCCCAAGACGATATCTCCTGCATATCTCTGTTAATATCCTGAACAGCACCTAAGAGATCAGAAGCCGGGAAAAATTTGCAAGTCGTCGGCGTAGAGATGGTAGTTCGATGAGATAACCTGAGTTATGGTGTTAATAAACATAGAAAAAAGGAGAGGTGAGAGCACTCCACCTTGAGGTACACCCGCAGACAATGTGCACCAGTCTGAAGAAGACTACTGAGCCCGAATACACTAAGAGCGCCCCCGCAGGTAAGAATTAAACCAGGAGATATTTGAAGAGGAAAGAATTAAGGTACGAAGAAGAGCAAGAAGCACATCGAAGTCGACAGAATTGAAAGCATTGCTGAAGTCAAGAAGGACAAGAATAGTAAGCAGTTTATTTTCCATGTCGAGGCGGATATATCAGTGACTTTCAGTAATGCCAGGTCTAAATCCCGATTGAAAATGTGAGAAAAGAGAGTTCTGGGATAGATGATTGGATATTTGCTTGTAGACGATTTGCTCCAAGACTTTGGAAAGAAAAGGTAAAATGGAAATCGGACGGAATTGAGAGGGTAGAGTAGGATTCGTTGTTTTAGGCAAAGGAATGACATGCACCATTTTCCAGGACGAGGGAAAGGATTGAGAGAACAGGGAGTAGTTGAAAATGTGAGTAAGAACAGGCAACACCTCAGTAAGGACTAGAGTGATAACGCGGGAGGATAAATTATCGTTTCCCACAGAATTAAAAGAGATCGAAAGGATGTGCTTCTTGACGTCATCATCTGATACAGGAGATAAAGTTAAGACAGGACGAGAAGGAAGAGCAAGTAGAGAGAGGGACTTTATTGTGCCATACTTAATAATACATAAGTAATATCACTAAGCAGAGCGGGAGAAAAAGAGAAAAATTGTTAAGACAGTTGAGATTTACAGCAACATCATGTCGGGAACCTGGTGAGTTACCAATACCCAAGGTTTGAAGAAAACGCCACACTTGAGCTGGATGACAGTTAGAGGTGGATTCATGAATGTGACGTCTTTTGGCATCTCTACACAGGCGACTGCAGCCATTTCTTAGTGATTTATAGTGGGCTAGGTTTTGTTCCGTTGGGCGTTTCTTAAACCGTCTTTTTGCTTTGTCACGTTTAGCCATTAGGTCTTTTATAGATTGAGTGAGCCAAGGTGCCGGTGGATGTCTCATTTATCTCTTTTATAAGGAGCATGTTTGTCAAAGAGTTTAATAATTGCAGCGTTAAAGTAATTAACTTTGCAATCGATCGAATCAGCTTCAAGAAGTGGTACCCAGTCTACGTTGTCAGCATCGAGACGCAAGGCCTCTAAATCAATACCATTGAAACTACGTAGAAAAAGAAACTTGGCCTTACGTTTGGGAGGTCGAACTTTTAGAGACAGAAAAATAAGGTCATGATAGGAAAAGCAAGAGGTTATTTTACCATGCGTTTCAACACCGTCAGGAGAGGAAACGATAGCAAGATCTAGAAGTGATGGAGTGCTATTTGGAGAGTGATGAGTAGCAGAAAGTAGCAGACAGGAAAGATTACTAGCAGATATCAGGGAAAGTAAGCTAGAAGAACGACTGTCATTCTTTATCAAACATGTATTAAAATCACCAAGAAGTATTGTATGGTCAAAAGAAGGACAGTAGAAGCTAAGCAGATTTTCAAGAGAATCTAAGTAGTTAATATGACAGGATGGACTGTAGAAAACGGCAAGCAATATCTTTTTAAAGTTAAGAGTTACTTCGAGGAAAAGGTGTTCAGCTGCTTTAGAGTACAGATTGGGAGAAGCATCAACAAGGCTACAAGTAATATCTTCACGAAAATAAATAGCTACACCGCCACCACCCTTGCCCGTCCTGTCATTACGATAGAGCTTGTAACCGGGACGAGCAACTAATTTTAAGGGGAATGGAAGGCTTAAGAAAAGTTTCTGATATTAGTATAGCATCAACAGAAGAGTTACTAAAAGTAGCCAATCTAAGTAGTGCCCAGGAACACTCTGGGCATTAATGTGTAAAAAAGTATAGTCCATCCGGAAATTGCTTCAAAACATGGTTGAAACATTCACAACTTTTAATCAGCCCTCCTTAAAAAATATGTCAAATAGACATAAGCGTTTTCACACAGGAAGCCCAGTAAAGAATCATTGTAATTGGTTCACAACTGGCGAAGAATAAGCGTAACATACACAAAAACATACAGTCAAATGAGAACCTCCATTTTTGAAAAAGTCGCTTAAAAGTGGAGCTACCCATGGCAATTTGATGCATCATAAGTAACAGCCTCATCAATTTAGCCGAATAAAGACCTCCCTAATTTTTTTTCACAAGGACTAGTCCTGCGCTGCCCGCATTCACTGGCTTCCCGCAAGCTTCACCAGGTCGTCGGTCCAGACGTTTTTTTAATATTTTTCATTCACAATTGGTAAGCCCTTGACGTCACTTTACCTAAATATTAGTAAATAATTGTTTATTACATTCATTTTGCAGATATCGAAACAATACTGTATGTCTCGGAGCCTTGGTTAACTACCATTATGCATTAACTACATTCGGCTGCGTGAAAGAAAGTATTGATAAGACAAAATTTGAGTAAGTTAAAACGTTTATTTATGTCTAACTAGCTGTTGCCGCGACTTTGTCCGCGTGGATAACTTAACATGATAAGTTATGAAGATTACGGAAAACCACAAAAAAATAAATTGTTTGAGATCATAAATCCAAAAAAAAAACAGTGTTTGATTATCATTGCGAACACAGAATAGAAGAATCATTGGAGCGGAATTTTTTTTTGTTATCTGTGATTGCGAATCATGTAACGCGGCAACGCGTTGCTGATATTCGTTCTTCTTTTATTCGACCTATTTCATTCCATCTATTTTGCGCTGGCACAAAACAATCCATGTGTCACAATTTGAATAAACTGTGACACTATTGTTTTCTAACCCAAATACTTTCCATTCAATATTTTCATTTTCATTTTTTATAAAATAAAATACCTGACGATCTTTTAAAAGACCCATCTTGGGTAGGATATAATTATATTTTTGTGATTTGTGTTATAGGTGTGTTTATGTTTTTATTATTTTTATGTTCTTTTTAGGTCTTTACTTCACAATTAAATTACCTATTCATCTGTTAGCACGTACGTTTTCATACCCACGCCCTACCTACCCGTAGTGCTACAATCAGTTGCCCACAGGAAACTGCACGAACTTAAACTGGAACGGAAAGTTTTTTGTATGAAGAGAACCAAACCAAACCTACTAATCTCCATACAAAATTTCAGCTTTATAGCTGTAATAGTTTTTGAGTAAAACAGCTGTGACCTACCCCACGAAGAGACATATGGACATGGCGAAACTATGGTTATCCACTAGTTATAACACATTGCATGATTCTCCCTCTGGATGTCCTGGAGCATTCCGTCCACAACTTGTACAGCTATCTTGTGCGCCATAGTGCACTGACCCCAAACTGTTAGACACAGTCCTAAGACAACCCGGACTTTGTCATTGTTACGTGATACCTCACACACAGGAGTATTCGTGCTGTTTAAATCGATAGAGCTGATAGCCGCACTCTTCCCGAGAGTATCGCAAGAAGTGACTAAAAGATAAAAAACGTTAATATGTTCTTTTTAAAAATCTTTTTTGTTATTTCGATTGTGTCACTATACAAACCAAAAATTTTATGGAGACCATAGGTCTAAAGTTGCTAGAAGTTGTTGAAATTAATGTTTTAGCTTTCTTTAATAATTACGTGGAAAATAAACTAAGGTACTGGCCCATTATCAAATGAAAAAAAAAACATTCAGACTTAAAAAAGGGTGTTTTTGTCATTCATTAAATGCAAAATTTAGTCAATTAATTATGCAGTAGTTCTGTAAATTCATTGGTGAACTAAATAGGTAAAACACAACATTATTGGTCCACAGAAAATCCTTAGCGAGCAACTGAAAGGAGCAACCAAATTAGAACTTCATTTTTTTGTTGGTTCGGGATTTTGGACAATAAAGTCGTTTCCATTCAGATTTACGGTGGGACCCTTCGAGATCCAACTCCCTGGATATTCTCAGAAATCTTGATGATGATTTAGATGATTTGCCTTTGGCAGCAATACGGAACATGAAGTTCCAACAAGATGGAGCCCCTGCGCACAATAGTCGCCTTGCACAGAATTACCTCAACGAAAGGTTTGGGAACACGTGGATAGGTACCTATGGCGAAGTTCAGTGGCCAGTGTAGTCGCCTGATCTAACGCCCATGGATTTTTTTAGGGTCACTTAAAAAATGAAGTGTGCAAAAATCGCTAGACACTGTTGACGATTTAAAATATTCAGCCCGTCAAATGCAACATACATACATACATACATAATAACCTATAACCTATCATACATTTCATTGAGAAATGCAACTCGGGGAGTGCTTTGCCGAAGTTGAGTGTGCTTAGGCGAAAGTGGAGGAAATTTCGAACAATTTTTAAGATAAATTTAGCTTCGTGAGACTAAGGCAAGTGTCAGATTTATGGTTTTGTTTCGTTTCAATTATGCATCCTCTCAATTGGATAACAAAATGTAATTTCAAGTAATTTCCACAACTTTCAGAAACTTTAGACCCATGGTCTCCACAAAGAGTTTTAGTTTGTATAGTGATATACAATGAAAATAACAAAACATTTTTTATGTTTCAAAAAAGCCACATCTCCAGACTCATCACGATTTTTATTATTTTTTAAAACGCCATTTTCATTTTCTCTTAAATTTCGATCACGGTTCTTATGAGCGTTTTTCTCTATCTCTTATAGTTTAGAATTTCCCCATACTGAACCTTAAAAAAACTCAATCTGTGTATAGATTGTGTAAGTGTATAGTAGAAGACTAAACCCCGGATGAACTAGGAATATGGGTTGGACAAAGAAGATGTAGTGTAAGTGTATAGTGAGAGACCAGACTCCAGATGAACTAGGAATATGGGTTAGACAAAGAAGAAGATATAGTGTAAGTGTATAGTGGGAGACCCGACCCCAGATGAACTAAGAATATGGGTTGTTCAAAGGAGAAGATATAGTGTAAGTGTATAGTGGGAGAGCCGACCCCAGATGAACTATAAATATGGGTTGGACAAAGAAAAAGATATAGTGTAGGTGTAAAGTGGGAGACCCGACTCCAGATGTACTAGGAATATGGGTTGGACAAAGAAAAAGATATAGTGTAAGTGTATAGTGGGAGACCCGACCCCAGATGAACTAGGAATATGGATTGGACAAAGAACAAGATAAAGTGTAAGAGTAGATGAGTCCATGGTACGTCCTCAGAATGAAAATTATTTATAGTTTAGGGTATATATAGTATTTCAATTATCCATCCTATCAATTTGATAACATAATGTATCTTTAATAAAATGTTAATTTCAAGTAATTTCAACAACTTTTAGCAACTTTAGACCCATGTTCTCCACAAAAAGTTTTGGTTTGTATATATACATTGAAAATAACAAAACATTTTTTTTGTTTCGAAAAAGTCATATCTCCAGACCCATCACGATTTTTATTATTTTTTAAAATGCCATTTTTATTTTCTCTTAAATTGAGATCACGGTTCTTATGAGCGTTTTTCTGTATCTCTAATAGTTTAGAATTTCCCCATACTGACCCTTAAAAAAACTCAACCTGTATATAGATTGTGTAAGTGTATAGTAGAAGACTAAACCCCGGATGAACTAGGAATATGGGTTGGACAAAGAAGATATAGTGTAAGTGTATAGTGGGAGATCAGACTCCAGATGAACTAGGAATATGGGTTAGAAAAAGAAGAAGATATAGTGTAAGTGTATAGTGGGAGACCCGACCCCTGATGAACTAAGAATATGGGTTGCTCAAAGGAGAAGATATAGTGTAAGTGTATAGTGGGAGAGACGACCCCAGATGAACTAAGCATATGGGTTGTACAAAGGAGAAGATATGGTGTAAGTGTACAGTGGGAGACCAGACTCCAGATGAACTAGAAATATGGGTTGGACGAAGAAGAAGATATAGTGTACCTAAGTGTATAGTGGGAGACCCGACCCTAGATGAACTAGGGATATGGGTTAGACAAAGAAGATATAGTGTAAGTGTATAGTGGGAGACCCAACTCCACATGGACTAGGAATATGGGTTGGCCAAAGAAGAAGATATAGTGTAAGTAAAGGTGCAGCGGGAGCTGAGTCGTTCCTTTCCCTCTAATATGGTTGGGAGGAGCGACGGCTGACTCTCGCGTTATACTCGTGACTGGGTGCTGTCCGTGAGAACTGGCCTACAGTTGTCAACGGCATTAATGACATTCAATGATTTAATGTATAACTTCTCGTGTCATATTCTTTTAATGTTCTTATGTCATAATTTTTTTTTATATCAAGGACTGGATTTTGACGTTAATGATTGTTTATATCTTGATTTTTTACAAATGAAATTATGTAGTCACTTTTTTATGACTATCAGACAGAGTGTAATTTGTAACTATTTATTCTGTACTTGTATTTTGTAATTTTTGTAATTGTACAATAAAGCATATTTGATTGATTGATTGAATCTTGAAGTGTATAGTGAGAGATCCGACCCCAGATGAACTAGGAATATCGGTTGGACAAAGAAAAAGATATAGTGTAAGTGTATAGTGGGAGACCTGACCCCAGATTAACTAAGAATATGGGTTGGACAAAGAAAAAGAGAATCGTGTAGGTGTATAGTGGGAGACCCAACCCCAGATAAACTAGGAATATGTGTTGGACAAAAAAAGATTTAGTGTAAGTGTAAAGTGGGAGACCCGACCCCAGATGAACTAGGAATATGGGTTGGACAAAGAAGAAGATATAGTGTAAGTGTATAGTTGGAGACCCGACCCCAGATGAACTAGGAATATGGGTTGGACAAAGAAAAAATATAGTGTAGGTGTATAGTGGGAGATCCGACTCCAGATAAACTAGGAATATGGGTGGGACACAGAAAAATATATAGTGTAAGTGTATAGTGGGAGACCCGACCCCAGATAAACTAGGAATATGGATTGTACAAAGAACAAGATAAAGTGTAAGAGTAGATGAGTTCATTATGGGCCGTGCGTGGTACGTCCTCTGAATGAGAATTATTTATCATGCAGGGTATATAACAGTATTTCAAGTAAAATCTGACATCCTTACTCCTTACTAATATTATAAATGTGAAAATGTGTTTGTTTGTTTGTTTGTTACCTTTTCACGCTTCAACGCCTTGACCAATCTTAATGAAATTTGGCATGCATGTAGCCTGTGTCACAAGGAAGGACATAGGCTACTTTTTATCCCGTGAAAATAGCATAGCCCGATGCAATTCCGAGGGAACTGAAAATATACTCTTTTTTGGTTAATTAACATCGCAACGGAACATAGTGTGTTTTTTTTGCACCGAGATGGTTGAGAGGGTGGGAAATGACACGATTTACTAATAAGCATATCTTGACATAGTTCCCGAGGGATCTGGAGAAAAGTCATGTACACGCTCGCGAGCCGCTTGCGGCTCGCGCACCGCGCACCCTCTAAGTCAGTCACAAAAACGATGTCCACGCGGGCAAAAGCTAGTATTATAATAAATGCGCCTTAGCGGCGAACCTCAACGAGATTAATTAAGCAGACTAAAACTACAGTTCAGTCCCTGTAGGTATCCTGTACTAGGCGTGGTCCCTCACGCATTTGGCTAATTTTTTAAATTATATTTCAGCAAATACATAGAGGGGAGTTATCGATTTTATAAACTAATAGATCTGTCAGTGCGAGTTGGCTCCGTGTTCCGGGATTTCGGCGGGCGCCTGCTCGCTGTCATCAAAGTGTATTTCGAAAATGATAAAAATCCGCAAGATCTTAAGGACTACGATATCATCTTATTAAAGGTAACTTTAGTAATTTTTATTATCGTCTCGTAGTCTTTAGATATGTACCTATAAATATACAAACATTAAGTTAGATACTTAAGTACTAAAATTAAGTTACGTACATGTTCCTGTTTGTTTTTTTACAATAAATTCTATTCTATTTTTACCCGACTACGAAAAATGAAAGTTTAAAAAACTAAAAACCGACTTCATAATGAAATTCACTCAAAAGTATGAAATACTTTTATTGTACTTAAATACACAACATTAACCAACAATAACGAAATCAAAGATGGGTACAAATTAAATTAGGGGCCTAAATTTTTTTCAGTTCGGTACCAGCACACAGTAACTTACGAGTACATATATAATGTTTTAGATTCGATGGTTTGCTGACACTGGCCTCAAAAAAAACTATTAAGCTCCTAATTTAATTCGTTCCTACCTTTGATTTTGTTATTGTAGGTTAATATCGTGTGCTTAAGTATGCTAATAATATTTCATAATTTTGAGTGAATTTCTTTTTGAAGTCGATTTGTAGTTTTTTAAACTTTTATTTATATTTTATTTACTTTTAGTGATTATGCTTTCAACCTAACAACGGTAAACCCAATCACCTACTCGCCAATAGGATTTATCAAATCATAATGCATGTGATTCATTAACTGATACAGAGTCTTGTGGCTTCCATCATCATCTTAGCAGCATAAAAGTTAAGGAGTTAAATCTTCCATCATCAGCTCATCTGAATAACCTGAAAGAATACAACTATCGGTCTTTGCGTACCTACGTATCTATATTTGTATAATATTGAAAGAATTATCCCCCAACTCCTAACCATTAAGGTGTTGTACCTTCCTTCATCAGCTTATCAACAGGACATGATGACTAACAGACGCAAGTATTTTAATAGCTTTAGAAAACATATGAATCACGTAATACGTGCCTATGAAATTTGAGAGTTGTCTTGATTTCCCTGGGATTCCATCATCCGATCCTGACTTGGTGACAATGGGACTCCCTCGGAAGTATATTCTTTCGAATGAAAAAAGAATTTTAAAAATCGGTTCACAATCTGCGGAGATGTCGCGTAAAAAAACAAGAAAAAACAGTCGAATTGAAAACCTACTCCTTTTTTGAAGTTGGTTGAAAAAGAAGGGTTATGTTTTTTATCGGTCTATGTACGAGTATGTATGGATGTTCCCTCGTGTTTTCTAAACCAGTTTATTTGGTTTCGTGCCATCACTCCGCGTATCATAGAATATTTATGGAGGCAGTAGTTTATAATAATACAAATCACTTCAGCTAATACATAAAATCTGATATTTGAAAGATAACAAGCTTTTAGATAAAAATGTTTTGGAGTTCACGTAAGAATAAACCATTTTTGTTTAGAGTCCCAGTGGAATAAACCATACGCGACTGTGAAGGCAACCCACGAGTGAACAATTCACCCCTCATTCAATTATTCATTAGTACACGGCTGATTTTAGATTTCCATTCCTACTTTAGTTTCTACTGGCTTAGGACCGTCAACAACATTTTTTATAGTATTTTTACTAATTTCTGTTGGCATGGTTCCAATGTTGGTATGTACCAATGCACTTTTAGGCGTAGTTAAAAGTCTGAAATCAGCTTATTTACACATAATTAAACAAAAAAATACAAAAACTTACAAGTTCATGTGTTACGCAGTAACTGTTCAAAATGTCCACCTTTCTGCGCAAGGCACAGTCGAGCATGACGACGCGAATTAAGCTTCAGTTTTCGTAAAAAAAAAGCATTTTGTTTTACAGTTTCTAACGCTGCAAACACTTTCTCACGTAACTCAACCGCACTTTCAATTTCCTCCTCGTACACTAGACGTTTCACGTCGCCCAACTAAGTAATAATCCAGCGGGGTTACGTCCGTGGACCGTGCTGGCCATGCCACGGGGTCTCCACGTCCAAATGAGGAGGAGCACTCTCGTACAGCGACAGAAAGACCTAGGCTACTTCTCTTGTGGGAATCTGTTGCCACTAACAGCGTACAAACACACCATCTCAAATAATTAGACATTAGATAGAATGATTTTCTGTCATTTCGAACAGCGCCGAGCGCGATGCGGGGGTCGATGCGCTGCGAGCGAGCGATATCAGTCGATACAAATGTCGCTTATGGCAGAGCGGCGGCGACTAAATTGACAAACGTCACAACAAAGGGACCACCCGGTCGGTCCCTTTGCGACCGACTTTTTGAAGTACGCCCACAGTGCCGCATCGACTTGACTCTTGCGTATAGTGGTGAGCACGATAGATAAAATGTCCCGGTGTGAACTTAGTATTATCAATTTAAAAAAATGAAATCATTAAAAACAATAAAAATCCATTCCATTCGTCATGAATTAATTTAATTTCTCCCATGGTATCATAGTAGATAGGCCAATCGGATTCCAGTTTAGTTATGTTAAAGTTAGCTTCCATTGCAGAGGCGTTTGACTCAGATATAAATGTAAAATTAACAGGAACATCATAATGAATGTCAAAAAACAACTTTTCCCAGTTAGTTTAGTTAAATGTGGATTATTTTTTCTCTTGTTTTTCATTTTCTTCTTGACACAAAGGTAAAGGACAAAGCTTTACTATTGGAT
Source organism: Coleophora flavipennella (assembly GCA_947284805.1). Lineage (NCBI taxonomy): Eukaryota > Metazoa > Arthropoda > Insecta > Lepidoptera > Coleophoridae > Coleophora > Coleophora flavipennella. Next base: position 11,605,189 of record OX369259.1, on the reverse strand, counting down.
GCTTGATCACTCCCACTTGGTCTTCAGTGACGTCACTCGAACGTGACCGTTGCTACCTCTGTGAAGCTCGGTCACTCTCCCCATAGCCCACTTTCAAGGGGGTAAATTATCTTCTTTGATTAATACGATGTCTCCTTCTTTCAGATCTTTCATGGTTTTTTGCCACTTGCTTCTTACTTGAAGTTGATTTAAATAGTCGGTAGACCAGCTCTTCCAAAAGTATTGTAACATGTGCTCGTTTAGTTGCCAACGTTACCTTATATCGATATTTTTGATGTTAAATCTTCCTCAAAAGAAATTCACTTCCACTATTCCTGGAGTTGGATCAATATTCGGCTCGAAGGACAATAAATGTGGGAGCCCTAGCTCAGTAGACGGCTGGGACCCAGTACATTCAGTGAAGTTTGCAGATGTTGAAGTTAAAAGTTTTTGGTAGTAGTTAGTTTATTTTGTCATAATTTTACAATGCACTTCTATTTTTGGTGAGAGGTAGTGGCAAACTTAAAAATATTAATTAGTTATTTATTATATATAATAGTAACTAGGTCGCACGATATGTTACCTCAACATAATGTGCGGTCTTCGAACCGTACAGCTACAAAGTTGGTAAAGTCGTATCGCCTATTAGTACCTAAACCCAAAAACGTCTCAGTCTAAAGGCGAGGTAAGCAGGCAAATTCACTACTCCTGTCACATTCTTATGATCCCATACCAAATCAATCCTTAACTTCCCCCCCCCCCCCCATTGCACTGATTTCTACTCTTACTCCTTCTTGTTTAAGCCGTTAGGTTACGAAATTCTTGTCCTCACGATATCCGCGGTTGTGGGAGCATTTTCACTTTTAAAATGAAATTTCTAGAGCGCTACTCCTGTGTCTCTCCTTAAGGTTGATAAGCAATTTACTGGGTAGCGCACAAGTTATCATTTAAATAGCTCACATTGTTTTATAAATGGCGCTTCCTGTCATCCTAATATTAAAAATTATGTAGTAAAAAAATGTAAAATACACCACAACAGACATGGGCCGCTCTACCAAAGTATATGTTTCGCAGCCAACTGGTTAAATTAGCCATTTAATTAACTGCCTAGCCGTTTCATTGGACTAGGACGAATGTTGATTGAACAAGCGTCACTCAACATTCAACTAGTTGGCTGATTGTAAGCTAACCCTAGAGCTAGTTAGCTAGTGAGGCTCCGCCCTATGAGTAGCAGAATGCTTTGCAGAATAAGAAATCCCACCAAAAACATTTTCATGTAAAAATGTTGCCAAGACGAGTCTATATACGTAGCTTACCCTGTGAAAAATTTATCAGATCTCGTATAAAGCCAAGCTCTAAAGACTGCACGCTCTAAACCTACAAGCTCTACACTACACCTTACTCAAGATATATGAAAAAGTGGTCAGATCACATGTAGAGCCAAGATTTTTGATCTATGCGCCCTAACTTTACCAGGCCTACCTTCAAAAATTCTACATTTTAGTCAAAAACGTGTGGCTTGGCCGTTTTGCTACCGTCACGAAGATTTCATAGGCATTCGTTCATTGAGTGAGTTTTTATTATTGTTAACAAACGTACACACATCTTTGAAATTCAGCCAATTATTAAATTTACCATTAAAACATGGCAAAGAAACCTTAGGTAAGTAATAAGAAGTCTTACCTTTGTCTTACGGTACCATGGTATTCTTTTCTGCTATAGTTTTTAGAATATCTATTCTTGAGTGCTGTCCTCCTCAAGCTTGAGTGTTACCTGTTCCAACGTTTTGGAAATTTCCCTTACCTTATTTTCCAACATTTCCAAATTTTCTCGAAAAACCTACTTCTGCTAATTGATTTTAGATATTTGTCAATCTAATATTACAGTGTTTCCTTCTATTAATAAGCTTTGTTATTTAAAATAATTATGTAGCCTCTAAACTGTAAACTGCTAAGATGGTAGATTAAATAACAAAGCTTATTAATAAAAGGAAATACTGTAATATTAAAAGCGTCGGTGGCTCAACCAGTAACGACTCGGTCCATCTAACCAGAGGTACCGGGTTCAAATCTGGACGGCCAATGTACCAATGAGTTTTTCAAAAACTTACGTACATACTTACCGATTGCTTTAACGGTGAAGGAAAACATCGTGAGGAAACCTGCACACGCCTGCGAAGAAACTCGAAGGTTGTGTGTGAAGTCGACCAACCCGCACTGGGCCCGCGTGGTCGACTAAGGCCTAATCGCCCTGATTCAGGGTAGGCTCGAGCCCCTCGGTGGGGACGTATATGAGCTGTAATGATGACTGTAATATTAGATTGACAGACCTTTAAAGGTTAAGTACAAAAACACAAAACAAGTAGGTAAGACACAACGAGGGAATAACACAAATAGCTACAATTTATCAAATACCAAACACGGAAGGATTGCCCAGAAAAATTCCGACCCAACTCACTGTGTTCAGCAAATCGGATATGCAGTGTACTAACGTTAAATGGAAACGCTTACTGTTAGAGCTGAAATATGTTCAGTGTTCACGGGCTGGCCGTGAACTCTGTATCAGGATTTAAAATCACTGGAACGGGTATGTCCCTTAACACTGAGATGGAATTTCTCAGTTTTACTGTAATTCCAAAGGAACTACAGCGATTTCCAATGCAAAAGTGACGCCTAAAATGTTTCATAACAAATGGTTTAAAAATTATGCCATAGAATCTAGCGATGATGAAAACACCATAAGCAATATTTCCAAACGGCCAAGATTTGACTTTGAAAAATATCCCAGTTCAGTATCTTACTTTAACTTATTATCTAGTTAATTAAAATATTGTTCTATTTCCTTGATGGTTAAGATTAGATAAATTAGATTTGAACGTCTTTTATATCCTTAAAGTTCCGTACCCTGTTTTTTAGTAGATAACAATTAACATAAAAAAATGTACTGCATTTTGTTGACAAGTGTTGTATGTTGTAGTTATTAAGACAGCAAATTGTGATCAATAATAAAATATCTATAGTAAGTAATTAACCAAACAAAGTATTTTTTTACCAGCCAGCTTTGGGTTCAGAAAGTAATTATGTATGTTAAAAACTGGACAAGTGCGAGTCGGACTCGCTCACCGAGGGTTCCGTACAAATTTGTAGGTACATATTATAAATTATAAGTCATAACGTGCTAACTGTTAGGTGCTACATACACCAAAATTATTAGGTACCTACCTATACATCTAAAAAAAAGGATTTTTTTCCTTCTTCGTCATAAATCGAAAACTATGCATCATAAAAATTACTGAAAATCTGTTTAAGCTTGTACCAATGAAGCCCTTTCATACGATATCCCACATGACACGGTTCAAATTTAGACCGCCGTTCCTTGCAAAATTGATTACGTACTTCAAATAAAGACTATATTTTAATTATTGTATGCTTGCGATAGTAGGTATTTTAATTGTTTAATTACAAATGTTCAGTTTTCAGATTATTTCACATATTTTCGAAGACAACGACTAAACTTTCACCAAACATAAACCATGACTATCGCCGAGTCTGTTCTCCATCTTTTTACAATAAATTATAAAAAAAAATTTGCCAGTCATCGGCTTCGGGTACATAAATAAGTTTCACTGCGCTTTTGTTCACTAGCTCCGCCCGCGCGGTATCTGCATCGTTCCTTTCGGCCATCCGGTATGAGATTTTTTTTAAATTAATTAAATGTTTTCTACACCTTTTTTGTTGTAAACTTAGAGCATAATGGTTCTGTTGACCCCAAACTTATTACTGAGCAGGCGGGCTTCAGACCTAGAAAGTCTTGTACCAGCCAGACGCTGAGGCTCACGCAGTTCATAGAGAATGGGTTTGAGGTGAACAGGGTCACGGGTGTCGTTTTTATCGACCTTTCTGCAGCATATGACACAGTCAATCTGAAACGGCTTCCCTAGAAGGTAGGGCAATTAACCGGAGACAGAAAGTTCGTCAAATCCTAAGCGAGCTGCTCCATAACAGACGCTTTCAGGTTCATTTCCGGAAAAATCAGATGGCGCTCACTGAAAAACGGTCTTCCACAGGGCAGCGTGTTAGCCCCTACCTTGTTTAACATATATACCAATGACCAACCCTCCACCGCTAACACGTCACGCTTCATATATGCTGACGATCTTGCATTGGCTTCACAGACGAACCGCTTTGAAGAGGCAGAGTACAACCTGACGATGGCACTGGAAACTCTCAGCACCTACTACGAGAGAAACTCGTTGAGACCCAATCCAGCAAAAACCCAATCGTGCGTTTTCCACCTCCGCAATCGACAAGTGCAACGTGTACTTAACATCAGTTGGCAAAGAGTACGAATTAATCACTGCAATCACCCTAAGTATCTTGGTGTCGTGCTGGACCGGGCCTTAACGTATAAGGCAAATTGTGAAAACGTTGCGAAGAAGGTGTCCACTAGAAATAAACTCCTTGCAAAGCTGACCTCGACCAAGTGGGGAGTTTCACCGGGAACTTTATAGACGACAGGGTTGGCGCTCTGCTTCTCCACCGGTAAATATGTTTGTCCGGTATGGAACCGCTCTGCCCATACGAAACTAGTGGATTCAGCTCTAAATCAAACTTGCCGGACAATAACGGGCTGTTTAAACCCGACTCCGATAAGCAAGCTGTATCCACTGGCAGGGATCGCCCCACCTGGCGTTCGGAGAGAGGTAGCGAGCTCAGTCGAGAAAGCCAAACAAGAACTCGACCCCAGGCACCCCATGTTCGGATGCAGCCCAGCCCGTCCCAGACTAAAAAGCCGCAAGAGCTTCCTAGCCACTGTAGCAAAGCCACAAGATGACCCGCTAATGGCTAAATCCAGTTTATGGAAAAAGACCTTCCCTGTCACGGAAAGCTTTATCCCACAACGAGAAGCCCTCCCCCCGGGCAGCGACTTGCCATGGTCTATTTGGAAATCTCTGAATAGACTGCGGACTCAGGTTGGCCGATGTAGGGAGAATATGAGTCGTTGGGGTTTCTGTGACGGAGAAGAGTGCCCATGTGGAGTCACCCCACAAACTATGACACACTTATTGGCTTGCCCCAAGTGCCCGGACACCTGCACAATGGTAGACCTCTGGGGGGCCACTGATAATGGCATACGCGTGGCTACCTATTGGGCCAATAGGATATAAAATAACAAGTGACAATATTCAAACCATCGATTCGAAAAGAAGAAGAAGGTCCGCGTGGGTTTTAAGGGTGCGTGGGGCGATAGTTTTAAGTGACTCGCGAGTTCAACTTTTTGTATTGTATTCTTTCCCTAAAAACCTTATTCGGGCTATTAAGTACGAAATTATCCAGCCGTTATAAAGTTATGCGCTACCAAAGAACAGTTATTAATTTATATGGAAATAATACAAAGTGAACTAAATGATTATGAATGCGTATATAATTGTATTTACCTATGTATCTATTTAACTCAAAAAAAAAACTATTTACCCCACATCCTGTATAAGATGGTGGTAGCTGGGCTTAGTAAATGCCCTACCACCAACCAAACCGAATCTAACAAGGTTAGAACCCGTCTGGATTTGATCCTGTGACCTCCTTTTGTGTAACGAATGGACTAACTACTTTGCCACTACAATACGGAAGCAGTTAAATTCATTCCAATCTTTTATATTTCAGATGAACGTGTACACTACGCCGACCCCCGGAAGGATCGGTGTAGGGTTGCCGGCGGATGGAACACGAATTTTTAATGAATTAGAGGTCGCTTCTTACAAAAGCAATGAAGTAATTAATATTTTAGTTTTTTATCTACAACTAATAAGCTCTTGACATCATCTCACCTGATGGTAAATGACAATGATTGAAGCGGGTTTATCAAGATCCCCCAGTGCAATGAGGAACTGGCTATATTTACATTATGTTGGAATACATCAATGCTGTTCACACTGTTGTTGGCGATTAGACTTAGATAAGATGGTGGTATAATGCAGGCTTAGAAAATGCCCAACCACTAACCACCCCGACTCTTAAAGAGCTAGACCCTGCTGGGAGTAGTAGAACCAAAACCTCCTGGTTTGAAGCGAATGAACAGCAATAACGCCACAGAGGCGGTAGCAGTTAACAGTAAATTGGTGGTTGCATGTGGATAAAGAACGCGCATAATACTGAACAACCTTCCTAAATAAACCCATACAGTCGGCTCGCAAAAAAATTTGGACTTTTAATATAAAGTTGTCTAATTAGATGATCAATTTAAATGAAGAGTCCAAAAATGTATTTGCGATTTGAATATGAGTTTTTATGGGAAAGTTTGTGTGTTTGTATTACTACATTGTATATAAAAATAAAACAAAGTAGCTTCCCGCTGTCTGTCTGTCCCTATGTATGCATAGATCTTTAAAACTACGCAACGGATTTTAATTAGAAAGAGTGATTTAAGAGAAAGGTTTATATGTTTAATACATGCATAATATAATAGAGAAACACTGATAATTTTAGAGGTTTCTAATTTGATCTCATAAATAAAACTAATTTTTGCGCTTACGTTGCAAACGCTGGTTGAAGCGCACAAGATAAATTATAATAATGTACTACAGTATTGTACACTTTCAAAAGTTCTACAAAAAAGTCCGCAATGGTATATGAACATTTATTTATCCTTTACGAGAAATAATAACTTACTTTCAAAGCGATTTTAATCAATACAACATTAATCCTTATCCAATTAAGTACCTTAAATAAGTTGTGCATTTAAGGTAGATCAATGTAGCTCTGTACAGCATGTAATTTAAATTAATATTTTCGAAGATATTACAGATTTAAAATGAAGGGACATAGCGGTTGCGGCGGTAACGGTCGGGGGGCCGGCGGGGCGTGCCTATAAATAGCGCGTCGAAGGCCAGAGATCGCAAGTCCAATGCAGTTCCTAAGGGAACTGAAGAAATAGTCCTTTTAGTTTAATTTCTTTAAAATCGCAACAGAATAATGGATCATTGTGATTTTTGTATAGAGATGGTTGCGGGAGTGAGATATGACATAGACTTGCTAATCAGAATCGCCCGATCTGGGATAGGGATCTAGAGAAAACTAATGTCCACGCTGGCGGCGCCTCGCGCACCACTCACCCTCAAAGACGGCTATAAAAACGATGTCCACGCGAGTGAAGCCGCGGGCAAAAGCTAGTACTCTGTATTGTACATAATATGTACTAAGTTAAAAAAACTAATTTACTAATGTGCAAAGTTCAGTTTTATTAGTACAAACCAAATTGTTGCAGTTTTGGCAAACATTTTTTACATGACGATATGACTCTGACACAGCTTAATGACTGCTATCTATATAGTGACAGTAACTGCTAGCAACGGTTTAATGTGCCTTGCAATAAACAAAAACGATCGAGAAAAATGTTAGTACCAGTCAAACCCACCCAGCTAATGCAAGTTTAGAAAAAAAAACCTATTTTGTCTGTAAAGTCTGTTTACGGACGATAATTTAACGTGTTAAAACGTGTCACAAGCCGAACGCTTGTGTGCTTAAGACCACACGACTGAAGTAAAACTTCTTTAGCTCCATCTTTAAGGAGATGTAATATATCGCCCACATTCGGGTGAGTTAACTATTTGGCATTTCCGCACTGAGAATCTACCGCATTGGAACATCTCTTGTAAGATCCTAGAAGCCTAGTACTTTTAATCCATTGAAACACACAGATACGTGTTTTCTTCACGGAGAATCGACCGCATTGGAACACCTCTTATAAGATCCTGGAAGCCTAGTACTTTTAATCCATTGACACACTTGTTTGCCGGTTTGTCCGTTTATCCGTCCGTCCATCCGTCCAAGTCTAAGTCTAAGTCCAAGCCCAAGTCCAAGTCCAAGTCCAGGTCCACGTCCAAGTCCAAGTACAAATACTTGTACAATTACTAGTACAAGTATAAGTACTAGTAGAAGTACTTGTACAAGTACAAGTACAACTCTCGCTTGCAAGCTCGGCTCAGGCGCAACGCGACAATGACGTTACACTAGCGTAATGCTACAATGGGCGTAACGCGGAAAATTACATCACACTGGCGTAACGTGATAATGACGTCACATTGGCGTAACGTGATAATGACGTCAAACTTTTTCGTGAATGCAGCCCGTGTCATCAATTTATAAGACGTTATCACGTCAAAAACCTCTAAAAAGTAGAAAATAATATGTTTTGGCTGATATGTGTAGTTATATTTTAATGTAAAAGTCGTCGTTTAAGGTAGACCGCTATATTTTGAAATAATCATAATAGCGTTATAGAGACATGTAAATTTTTAAAAGCAAATGTTTGTGAAATTATAGTTTTAGTTAAGTTATTAGTTGTAGTAACGTAAATCAGTTGTATGGTTTTTGTTTTATTTACTTAGCGGCCCCCTACGCGACTACTCTTATATCAAAATATTGGAAAACTAGCTGTGACTGGCACATGCTGATACGTCTAGCAATCTTCCTCGTGTTGGCTTAACTGCAGTATCGTGGTGCGTGGAGATTGGCCCACCGGTATTAAGCAGCTGTACAGCAGTGCCCTGCGTCGAAGATTCAAGTAACAAGGAATAGCCTTCAGACAAACACTCACACACAAATAACATAAGGGTAGGTACACCAAGCTTATCCCAACAACCCTCCAAGAGACAAAACCTGCTACAGGCTGGACTGGGGTAAGTGTTAGTATAAGGTCGCTTACCTAACAGGCGTTAAGGATCCATAATCTTCATATTTGTATAGCAGGGCTGTAGTGTCCTGATTTCAAGTTTTTTTTAATTTAAAATTTGAGTGCATACATTATCAAGATGGTCGCTATCGGCCTTGAGATAGGGGCGATATATAGTCCTGGCTTTACTTGTTTTGGACGAGTAGTTCGAGTGGCAGCTAAGCGCTGATTGTCAGCCCATTCCGCAAAAGCTCGAGCTGCCCCTTCAGTGGTAGCAGAGAAATTCTCGGTGATAATGCTTGTGCATCGGTGAGCCTCCCTGTACCAGAGGAATGTTAACCAAACAAACAAGTTTAAGCCTTCTAAAGTCTTTATTTATCAAAATGTTCCATCGGCATTATGATTATTCAAGTGATAAATTTATCAATTTGACTTACGTTCTTGGTCATTATTCATAACGAACGGTTCGTATTAATCGTCCCCGGTTAATCAATTTGCCCGCAACATATAGACCGATAGTTGTATTCTCTCAGGCTATTCAGGTAAGCTAATTATGGAAGATTTGTCTCCTTAAATTTAATGCTGCTGATATGATGATCAAAGCCACAGGACTCTGTAACGGTTAATGGAACACATGCATTTGATGACATCCTTTTAGCGATTGGGTGATTTGTTTTAACGTTATTCGATAGTATAACACTATGATAAAAAAAAGCGTGTGGCACTCGGGGACTGCCGCGGTAAAGCTATTGCATAGCATTATTTATCAACTTATGCAATTATAATTATTTATTTATTTTTTCGGTAAGTATGTACGTAAGTTTTTGAAAAACTCATTGGTACATTGGCCGTCCAGATTTGAACCCGGTACCTCTGGTTAGATGGACCGAGTCGTTACCGGTTCAGCCACCGACGCTTTAACGGTGAAGGAAAACATCGTGAGGAAACCTGCACACGCCTGCGAAGAAACTCGAAGGTTGTGTGTGAAGTCGACCAACCCGCACTGGGCCCGCGTGGTCGACTAAAGCCTTGTCACCCTGATTCAGGGTAGGCTCGAGCCCTTCGGTGGGGACGTATATGAGCTGCAATGATGATGATGATTTATTTTTTATTTATGCAGATTTATATATTTATAGCAGTGCTCCTTTTGATTAAAGGACCATATAGTTTTGAACTTTTTAGTTACTGGACTGATTTATTCTAAAATCGATATCTGAGGGTCCCCTGAAGTCCCTTATCAAGAATCCGTTGCCAGAATTTAAAAAAGTGGCCGACAATTTTGAAAGCAAGCGGTCCAGTAACTAAAAAGTTCAAAATGGCGGCCATTATTTTCAATTCGGGCAACGGATTCGTGATAAGGGACCTCAGGGACCTTCAGATATCGATTTTGGTCCAGTAACTAAAAAGTTCAAAATGGTGGGCACTATTTTCACTTCCGACAACGGATTCGTGACAAGGGACCTCAGGGACCCCCAGATATCGATTTTGGAAGCAATCGGTCCAGTAACTAAAAATTTCAAAATGGCGGCCACTTTTTTCAATTCGGGCAGCGGATTCGTGATAAGGGCCCCCGGGAACCCTCAGATATCAATTTTGGAAGCAATCGGTCCAATAACTAAAAAGTTCAAAATGGCGGCCACTTTTTTCAATTCGGGCAGCGGTTTCGTGTTAAGGGACCTCAGGGACCCTCAGATATCGATTTTGGAAGCAATCGGTCCAATAAGTAAAAAGTTCAAAATGGCGGCCACTTGCGGCTTGTCCTTGGGGCGCGGGATGTTTATGTAATTAATTAACACTAAGAAAGTTCATCATCATCATCATCAATCGCCATCATCAACCGCCATCATCAATCGCCATCGCCATCGCCATCGCCATATTTTTTTTTTCTGGGGTGTCAGGTTTTATTTTCGTTACGAAATTTCTTGATTCGGTCTCCTCAAAGCCCGCGATAAAAGCTATACAATAGGTTAAAAAAACAAAAATTGAAAAAAGCAAAAAAACGTATTCAAAAATAAATTCACTCAAAATTATGAATACACGAAATTAACCAACAATAACGAAATTATAGGTAGTTACGAAACAAATTAGGGGCCTACAATTTTATTTTTGGTCGGTGCCAGCAGACATCGAATCTAAAACATTTGATAGGTAAGTATACTTTTTTCAAGTTTCTAAATTGTTTCGTACCTACCTTTGATTTTGTTTTTGGTTAATTTTGTCTATTTATAAAAATATTATTTCATAATTTTGAGTAAATTTATTTTTGAAGTCCGTTTTTTTAACTTATTCTTGATATTTAGTTTAAATAAATTTCACAGCCACGCTGTGCATACTTTCTTGCAAAGCCTTCACCGTCTATTGTAGTTGAGCTTACACAAATCGACAATAAACATTACACTTAAATAGCAAAGAATAAAACTAGGTATATCAGACGATGAAAAAATTACCTTGAGAAGTACCTTACTCAGAAATTTCGTGGAATGATGAAGTACTAAGTAAAGTAGGCCTTATTAAGTCCTAATAAATAACAAAATTTCATTAAAATCATTATAGCCATTTTTGAGAAAAGGTAACAAACAACCTGGATTTGTATGGCAGCTACCTTATTCCGATTTTTCTTGGAACAAAGGACTATTAATATAGTTAAAGTATCATACGGTGTTTCATCAAAATTGTTTAAGCTATTGTTGAGTAAAAAAATACTAAGTGATTTTTTAATATGGTGGATTTGAACAAAAAGCCTATAGATATAAGAATAATATTGCCCATACCCGAATTCAACTTAAATTCATCCAATAGTTTGGGAACACATTTTTTTAAGATTCTTTTAGTGTAATAAAATCGATCCCCATCCTAATCTCTACTTTGCCTTTTTTTGCCATCACAATACCTTCTTCACTGCTTCGTCGCTCGAAAGTAAAAATGGGTAAGTGTTCAGTTTACGTCCCAGGGACAAGGGAGAGGCTGACTGAAGCCACAAAACAGATATCTACAGAGGTCAATCACATGTATGTACTTCACTTTTTAATACTTACGCTCGGCAGTCGCGAAAGGGTTGTCAACTTTGGCTTATTCACAAAAAACGATCGCGGTAGTGGCACTCGTATCTAGTTGTATAATTTACTGTTCAGAATGAAACAGGAAGAACGGAAATATAAAACAATAATATCTAAAAACAACAATTTTAATGTTATAGTCTTATTACAAATTTGTCACAGAAAATATCTTGCGATAATTTCGACATTGGCGAAATGCACGATTATTATATTTTAAAGTATAATAAATTCGCATTATTATATATGTCGGAGCGTCATTGAAAACGCGACCAATACCAGCTCGAGATAAGTTTACATAGTTACACTTTGTTTGGATCAAACGTCAGGTATTAGTACCTGGGTGAAACCGGTGGTGGCGTGACGATCGCTTGTACTCGTGAGACGATCGTTTGTGGTAGCAAAGATGACGTATTAACGGAAGGCTGTTTGTGCTGCCACACTGAGTTGAGAATTTATTAGATCTGTGGAGAAGCCATATTAGCTGGACGTCAGTCTCGAGGCAGACACTTTTTGACGGAGCGTCGAGCAGAACACTAGTAGTGGTGATCTGTGAGCAAAACGGACGTGTCACGCCATCGCTGTGATCACCGCGTTTACATCCATTGTTATCCAAGGCATCCTGTACAATTTCGATTGCCGAAAGATCAAGAATATTGAAGGAGGACCTCTGTGATATAGCTGCGTTGTTATTTCGACACCTACAACCGAAATAGTTAAGGACTGAACCACAAGGCCATCCATAACCTAATCACCATCCCCTTCGACATCAGAAGTTGGCTTGTTCCCAGCGCTCGCAACTAGTGGACGACGGGAAAATGTGAAAAATGATAATGGAGCAGCGAAATAAAAACCGACTAGCAACAATTCTTTGTGCTACAGAAACAGAACATGTTGCGATTGATTAAGGTTATGCAAGCACCATCGACTACATTTGCTGCAATCACACTGCCAGAATTCAACCAGAATATACCTGAAGCTAATCCACGTTCACGGTGCTCGTTTGTCGACATCTCCCTTACGGAACGACAGTTGCAATGAGGTGCAATGCTTATTTCACTTAGCAAACCGTTGAAAGGCATATGCTCCTGTCCGGAATGACTCTGAGCCAGTTTAGAAACCTGTTCCTGATGCGCTGTTTGGAAATGGGCGACAGTATGGGCTGCGCTGGCAGCGGCAGAGATGCATTCTGCGAAGTTGGTAGTGTACGCGAGGAGCTACGATACGAAAATCCGGTGAGTCGTACCCCTTTTGTTTTGATAGTGGTAGTAGTACATACGTAGTACGAGTACTATTACCTAATCTGTGGTGGTGCCAAGTGGTTTCTTGTTAAAGAAAGTTTCGTGTATAGACTTTCGGGAGTGTGTTCAAATACCAACGCATGATTGACTTTTGTAGGCAACGTTTACTGTACAGAACAAATATCGAGTGAGGGTAATATTGACGGGCATTGTTCAGAATTGTCATTTCTTGTTTTGCCAGACGAGTACTTACGTGCCGAACGATATTATGATCTGTTCAGATATTTTAAATCTAGGATTGACGGTATACTTAAGAGTGTCAAAACAAAACAGCTCGACTGTCGGAAAGGATGCGAATAGAGTAGTCCCTTATCCTTCTAGTGGTGATTGCATTACATAAGCAGCCAAAATAATGCCTTGTAGTCCTTCAAAGTACTCTTTCACGTGCTTTCGGATCATTCCTTGTGACACAACGTCATGATTCAACAGTAGATTTAAAAACTAGAGTTTCGGTTATACAAACCTAAACCAGGATAGAAAGTATTGAAACCCCTTTAAGATTTTATAATATTGAGACTGACATATTTACATGGAGTGAAAAACCCTTATTAGCTTTCGTAGTATTGGGACTGATATTGTCATTGAGCATAGGCCAAAGTTTTTGCCTATTTTTAATAGCTTTCGTGATGAATTTGTCGAGGGCATCCTTAATGCCCCGCTATCGTATAGACCCTATGTAGGTATATGAGTTTCGGGGACCCCAATAAAATAGTTTGTTTACCAATTATAAAAAAAAAGAATAATAACGGGGTAGTATGCGGAGTGCAGTGGTGGACGTCTTACGGCTGATGTGATGATGATACAAGAATCATGGTCTGGAGACTGCGAATGTTATACGCTTCGAAGCTTTCCCTTTTTTGACGGCCTTATCATGCTGGCAAAGAAAAAGGATAGCATAGAACGCAAGTGTTGATAACCGTGAAAAAAATGATAACATCATGCCTGAACGGTAATCGCTTCCTCTGATAGTTAACCACAACGATTGACTTCATAGGTGGTCACTATTTCACCACCGTCAGGCATAGCCAGGGGTTACATCAGGTGCATTCTATCCCTATAAAATCGAAATGACTGATTTTGTAATTCCGGAGGCTCTGTTCGAATACATCCATGTGTCATTCGATCTACGTAATGCCTCCTTGTGTTTCAAACTCACGTTCATAAACGCTTTAAGCACTTGCGTGGCAACGGTCAGGTGAATCTTAGTACGTTTAAACGTTGGTGCTCATAGTTAAGTATTCTTTAAAATATGCTCACTTCCTTCGAGTATAGTAATGAGATTTCATCTGACAAGTCCCTACATGATGATCATTTGGCAACAACCGAACTGTTGGGTTAACCAAGTTACGAAGTACAGCCTCCTGGAGTTGCTTCTAGGTACGAGTAAAGTAGCTTAACCTCTAAATGTCATGTTTGTCGATTACACACACAGGCTGTAATTTTATCTAAGTGAATCACGACAACAGACTAGTAATAATACGGAGAGTAACGCATCCTATGACAGGAGTTTTTAATCAGCTTGCTGCTGATGTGATAATAGACATGGGCCGTCCCCATAATGTAGCAGTTTTACCAATTGTAAAAAAAACGCTACGCTTGGCGGGCTGCTAGGCGGTACAGTATAAGCGTGAAGGATGCTGCTGATCCTGAGATTTTTGGTCCCTTAGTCACTTCTTGTGGAACCCTCGGGAAGAGATGGGTTGGTATACTGCTCTGAGGCAGTGCCACTGGCTGATTTCTAGACTAAAGCTTAGTTTCACAAGTTACCTGTCTTTGTGTTGTTACAAATAGAGAAATGTAACCGACCACTTTAGATATCAAATACCGTCAGAGTTATTGAGGACAGACTACGTTGAATGCCCGATAGTGACAGTATTATTGACTTGGACAGAATTGATGATGGAGAGACTGAACCTCGACCATCTACTAATGCAGAGTAAGGACTTTTGTACTTGACCGTGATTTTAACGTTTACTAGTTTGTATTTTGAACCTTAGCCGTAAAAAATTTTTCGCAACTGGATGCCAATAGCCTCAGCCATTCGTAGACGTAGGCGTAAAACACCGAGTTATTTTCTCGTTGCTGTGCGGCCACAACTGTGTGTGGCGTGCGTTTGGCTCGCAGGCGTATCACCGGGGAGGTGATGTTGGCAATCACCAGAAAAAGGTGATGTTTGAGATCGCCGCATGGAAGCGATAGTGTGGTTGGACACCGGAGGGAGGTGGTCCAAGAGTCGCCAGGTAGGGTGACTGTGTTTTTGGGCGGACACCTGAGAGGTTGTCTGAGAGTCGCCAGGTAGGGTGACTGAGTTGGGCGGGCACCGTAGGGTGTCTGAGAGTCGCCAGGTAGAGCGACTGTGAGTTTGGGCGGGCACCGGATGGAGGTGTCTGAGAGTCGCCAGGTAGAGTGACTGTAGTGTGGTTGGGCACCGGATGGAGGTGGCCCAGAGTTGCCAAGATGGGTGACAGTTGTGGTTATCAAACGAATGGGGGTTACCGAACTACAGTTAATTTGTTGCCAAACATTGCGATGCATTGTAAAACATTGCGATACAATTCAAGTGATTAAACGAGTGAAATTGTTAACAATTGACATTGACTTGACTGTTTTACTGAAAGTGCCTATTTATTTTGAAAGCTTAGTGAAATTTTTTCTGTAAACTGTGATAAAAATCTCTTGATGCTTATTGAATTTTATGTCGGGTTGGCCGAGCGGGCCAGTTAAGAAAACAAATACTCTGGTGGTCTTGTTTTTCTTTCAGGTGACCCACACGAGGACGTGTGATGCGTCAAGATGGCCGTGTCGGAGCGTCATTGAAAACGCGACCAATACCAGCTCGAGATAAGTTTACATAGTTACACTTTGTTTGGATCAAACGTCAGGTATTAGTACCTGGGTGAAACCGGTGGTGGCGTGACGATCGCTTGTACTCGTGAGACGATCGTTTGTGGTAGCAAAGATGACGTATTAACGGAAGGCTGTTTGTGCTGCCACACTGAGTTGAGAATTTATTAGATCTGTGGAGAAGCCATATTAGCTGGACGTCAGTCTCGAGGCAGACACTTTTTGACGGAGCGTCGAGCAGAACACTAGTAGTGGTGATCTGTGAGCAAAACGGACGTGTCACGCCATCGCTGTGATCACCGCGTTTACATCCATTGTTATCCAAGGCATCCTGTACAATTTCGATTGCCGAATGATCAAGAATATTGAAGGAGGACCTCTGTGATATAGCTGCGTTGTTATTTCGATACCTACAACCGAAATAGTTAAGGACTGAACCACAAGGCCATCCCTAACCTAACCACCCCCTTCGACATATACAATTGCTTACAGTAAGCTAGTGGAAAACACTTGCAAGGCATTGAGAAAGTTAGAGTCTGTACTAGTTTCTTCACGTTTAAAAAAACACGTTTTTTGTGTGGAGATTTTTTCACTTTTTCTAATTTTTAGTATTTGTTATAGCGGCAACCAAAATACATCTGTGAAAATTTCAACTGTTTAGCTATCACGGTGCATGTAATACCGCCTGGTGACAGACGGACAGACAGGCAGACGGACGGACAGCAAAGTCTTAGTAATAGGGTCCCGTTTTTACCCTTTGGGTACGGAACCCTAAAAACGGGCAACACGAATATATTTCTATCCATATAAGATTAAAAATATTTATAGCCCAGTTTTTGGTGCGAGTACCCCTATGTGCACCCCGGCACCGTTTTGTCGCGCATCAGCCGGCCACCCGATCAGTTCCTATCTTAACTGTCTATAATGAGGAAAATGAGCGTTTTTCAACCGACTTCAAAAAGGAGGAGGTTCTCAATTCGTCTGTATGTTGTCTTTTTTTTTGTATGTTTGTTACGCGATATCTCCGGCGATTGTGAACCGATTTTCAAAATTCTTTTTTTATTCGAATGAGTGTACTCCCGAGGGGGTCCCATTGTCACCAAGTCAGGATCTGATGATGGGATCCCAGGGAAATCGAGGGCAATCCTCAAATTTTATAGGCACGTTTTAAATGTTTCATGTATTTTCTAAAATTAGTAAAGTATTTGCGTCTGCTAGTTATCATCTCATGTTGATGAGCTGATGAAGGAAGGTACAACTCCTTAACGGTTAGGAGTTGGAGGATAATTCTTCAAATATTTTACGTAGCTACGTATAGACCAGGTGTATTCTTTCAGATTATTCAGATGAGCTGATGATGGAAGATTTAACTCCTTAACATTCATGCTGTTGAGATGATGATGGAAGCCACAGGAATCTGTATCTGTTAATGAAACACATGCATTATGATTTGATGGTTCCTATTGCCGAGTGGGGGATTTGGTTTAACTTTGTTAGATAGATAGCAATATCACTAAAAATAAAGAAAATAAAAAAAAAGTTTAAAAAACTAAAAACCGACTTCAAAATGAAATTCACTCAAAAGTATGAAATAGTATTAATAGTATAATATTTAGGCCCCTTATTTAATTCGTACGCACCTTTGATTTCGTTATTGTTGGTAAATGCCGTGTATCTTAGTATAATAATACTATTTCATACTTTTGAGTGAATTTCATTTTGAAGTCGGTTTTTAGTTTTTTAAACTTTTTTTTTATCATCCATACGTAAATACAAACATACATACATAAACTGCTAAAACCATAACCCTTCCTTTTGGCTTCGCCCCGTTAGTTGGGTAAAAAATAACTTTAGGAGACATCGACATAATTTTTTCGCAATTATTATTATAATTGGATAAAGATTCTTGAACACACAAAAAAACGCGATTAATTTACATTTACATCTTCCTCGTTAGATTATTGAACTCAAGGCTTACACAGCTTATACTACAATAAATACCTAATATAAATTGTAAAAATATTACAAGGCCACAAACTCATGTTCGCTATTTCGGTGCGGGGCCGGGGGCTAGGGACCGGGGGTCGGGGTGCTTACCTACCTAATACAAGCTTACCTCTCTGAAACAACTGGTAGCTTAAAAAACGTCAATTAACAGTTTAATGTATAGTTAAAACAACCGTCCACGGAACAGTTATAATAACTTTTTTTTGTTGCTCCATTTTTGCAAACACGTGTCTCAAGCGGACGGACGGCACTCGCGCTCCCACTGTTCCCATCGTTCCGAGATATCGTGTCCGTGAGCGGTGTCTATGTGTGCGTTGCTCGAGCGCACTTTGTATGTAGATTGAGTTCTGTACTTATCTGTTTTGTGCTGAAGCGCAAGCAGTATCACCGCGCGAAACTTAAATTCCCAAATGACCTCTGTTACCACCCGCCTGAATATGAAAGAGAAGGATTTGACAGTCAATACCGGGCACCGACCCTAACACTCTGGCAGGCACTTTTAAAACGAAATTTCGTACAATGCCCGATGTATTTAACTCGAGCCAGGCATTCCGACATCTGGTCAAAATGAGATTCGGAGATTGTGCGAATTCTAATATCAATAATTATACAATTAGCTACAGGTACCGGATCCGATGTCGCAATAATTTGGCACGCCCAATCACGGTCAATAAATATTCTTTGGACGTCAAAGTGTTAAGTCCCACACAAAAACGAAACTTAAACTACACAATATACACAGATCGGACCAGGTACTGCTACAAGATTCCGAGAGCTTTCAGCTCGAGTTACACAATCGCTTCGAATGCCTTGGAGACTGCGAGAATGTGGACGATTATAATGACAGGTTCGTGGAAATTGTCCAAATGGTCGGATCTAAGATATTTAAAACTCGCCGTTCAAACGAAACCATAAAATCTCGGACTTCACCAGCAACCTCATGGAAGAAAGACTCATATTGGTTTTGCAATCCTCTGAAGTCGCTACTCAGTATCGGCAACTTAACACGCAGATCTCTAAATCTCTAACTCGCGATTTGCGCCAGTATAATACAAATTGTATTAAAAAGGCCATTGAGAACAACAAAGGCTCAAAAATATTCACGAAAGATCTGTCTGTTGGACAAAGTCAACTGAAGTCTGAGGATGGCAGGCTTATATCGTCTAAGACTGAATTGCTGGAAGATATTGAGAAGTTCTATGGACAATTGTACACGACCACACGTCTGCCTGTCAGCGATCTGGCTAAGGACCCAAGAGCCAGACTAACCCGACACTATACCGAAGATATCTCGGACGTCACCTGTACGAGATTAGAATGGCTCACAAACGGTTTAAAAACAATAAGGCACCGGGTGACGATGGAATTGCGGCTGATCTTCTGAAAGCAGGTGGAACACCGGTACTTAAAGCTCTTCAGCCACACTTCTATGCTTAGGGCATGGCATAGAAGTGTGATCGTGCTTTTCTTCAAAAAGAGCAATAATACGCTGCTGGAGAGCTACAGACCCATGTCACTTCTGAGCCATGTATACAAGCTGTTTTCGAGAGTCATTACAAATCGTCTCGCACGCAGGTTTGACGACTTCCAGCCTCCCGAACAAGCCGGTTTCCAAAAAGGCTTTAATACCATAGACCACATACATAAGTTGCGGCAGATTATACAAAAGACAGAAGAGTACAATCAGCCACTATGCTTGGCGTTCGTGGACTATGAGAAAGCCTTTGATTCGGTCGAAACTTGGTCTGTGTTACAGCCTCTCCAGCGGTGCCAAATTGACTATCGATATATCGAGGTACTGAAGTGTTTGTATAAAAACGCCACCATGTCTGTTCGCCTCCAGGATCAAAACTCGGAACCTATTCAGGTGCAGCGAGGGGTGAGTTATGTCATATCTCCGAAACTGTTCACCACTGCCCTGGAAGATGTTTTTAAGCTTTTGGATAGGAGTGGATTCGGCATCAATATGAACGGCGAGTACATCACTAATCTTCGATTCGCTGACGATATCGTGGTCATGGCTGAGACTATGGACGACTTAGACACAATGCTCGATGGTCTTAGTAGAGCCTCTCAACAAGTAGGCCTTAGAATGAACATGGACAAGAAGAAAATTATGTCAAACGTCCGTGTCATACCTACTCCTCTGAATGTTGGAGGCTCTACACTCGAAGTTGTTACCGAATATTATATGTGTACCTGGAACAAACAGTCCAGTTAAGTAGGTCCAACTTCGAGAAAGAGATCAATCGTCGAATCCAACTCGGCTGGGTAGCTTTCGGGAAGCTTCGTAATATCTTTACGTCCCAGATACTGCAGTGTCTTAAGACCAAGGTCTTCGACCAGTGTGTGTTGCCAGTGATGACACACGGAACCGAGACATGGTCGCTTACTATGGGCCTCATAAGAAGGCTCAAGGTCACCCAAAGGGCACTAGAGCGTGCTATGCTGGGAGTTTCTCTGCGTGATCGAATCAGAAACGAGAAGATCCGTAGAAGAACCAAAGTAACGGACATAGCTCTCAGAATTGCTAAACTTAAGTGGCAGTGGGCTGGGCACATAGCTCGTGGAAAAGGTGGCAGTTAGGGCAGTCAAGTTCTCGAGTGGCGACCCCGCACCGGAAAACGTAGCGTAGGTAGGCCTCCCACTCAGTGGACCGATGACCTGGTGAAGGTCACGGGATGCCGCTGGATGCGGGCAGCGCAGAACCAGTCGTCGTGGAAATCCTTGGGGGAGGCCTATGTCCAGCAGTGGACGTCCTTCGGCTGATATGATGATGACTGCTACAATAACACAAAGCAAGACTTACCGGTCTTGACATGATCTTCCCGTCATCGGCTCCCGAAGTCTGACTTGTCAACTAGGGGTAGCTATGAGTACCTATCTATTGTTCAGTAGGATTGTGTGTGTGTGTGTGTGCGTGGCGTGTGTGTGTAGCGTGTGTGTGTGGAGTATTGTGTGATTTATACACACCAGGCTACGTCCGAAGTAGTAGAACATCCGATGTTCTAGGGTTAGGCTCCTTGGTACTTGCAGCTGCCAGTATCGCGACTGCTTGTAGGTACGTCGCACAAAAAACGTAGGTTCCGATATTCTGCAAATTACTTCACGTTCCGACTTGCAGACTTATTGATGTCCGTAACTGTTTGGTTATATTAAACTACAAACCGATAAAACTGTTTTCTGCAACCATGTCCATTCTAACGAGGAATAAACGCACATTTGCGAACGAGTACCTCCAGGTAGGTACTAAATCCGCAGTCTCGTTTCAACGCGGTCGAGCTAGTAAATTATATAAAATCTCACGACACTCGTACGTGCTCCAAACAAGATTTTTACTGAGTTTCGGCTCGCGAGCGTGGACATGAGTTTTCCTCAGATCCTTCTGGAACGATATGGGGCTATTCTGAGTAGAAGTCTATGTCACTTCCCACTCCCTCAACCAATTCTATAAGAGAGCCCTCCTCAACTTGAGAAATGCTAAATTTGATTATTATTTAAAATAGTAGCGTGGCTTTTTGGAACATAATTAAATACAGGGTTAATTAAGGGTAATTTAACGACGTCATTTACGGATAAATAAACTGGGTAGGTACATCTTTTTTGTAACAAATCTCATAGTAATTTAGAAGTTGGAAATTGAAGCCTTTAGAGTTAAATTTAACTTCCAAATTTAGCATGTACTAGCCTTTTCCCGCGGCTTCGCCGGCGTGGACATCGTTTTTATGTCTGTCTTTGAGGGTGAGTGGTGCGCGAGCGTGGACATGAGATTTCTCCATATCTGTCAGGAACTATATTGGACTATTCTGATTAGCAGTCTATGTCACTTCCCACTCCCTCAACCAATTCTATAAAAAAAACACTTCAGTCCGTAGCTCCGTTGCGAGGCTGACGTGCGCGAGCGCGGAAATGAGTTTTCCCTAGATCCCTCGGGAACCATGTCAGGATATGCTAATTAGTAAATTATGTCATTTCCCACCCCCTCAGCCAACTCTGTGCGAAAAATCACAGCAATCCATTGTTCCGTTGCAATGTTAAAGAAACTAACCAAAAGAAAAGAGTATATTTTTATTTCCCATTAGGAACTGCATCGGACTATGCTATTTTCACGGGATAAAAAGTACCCTATGTCCTTCCCAGTGAATTTCATCAAGATTGGTTAATGTGTTGAAGCGCGAAAAGGTAACAAACAAACAAACACATTTTCACATTTATTTATATTAGTAAGGGTTTTATTTTGGTTAAGCTACTCAACAGTAGATGGTTTTACAAGCCTAAGATACTCCAATTTTATCGCTCGGTCACCCAGACTCTTGAGTACAAATTACTGTGAGCCATTTGGCGGGGGATTCACAAATAGCCCTGTATTTATCATAAACCTTGATGTGCTTTAGAATACAGGTGAGACCGAACAAGGAGATATAAAACAGCAGATAATTAGACACGAGTTTTTGAGTCCTAAAGGATGGGATACTTGCAAAGATAAGCTGGACGAAGCAGATAAGGGACTAGATCCAAAGCTTTTCATATGCACTGAAAATAAAGAGACAAGGGAAACATTCAAGTTGTGTTCGGTTAGTCAATTCCTATACAGAGCGTTGTATAAACTAGAGCATATTTTTTTTAATTAATCAGCTGATTATCCAGCTTTACATGGAAAGTCAACGATTTTTTTGCGATTTCAGTATAGTATTGAGAACAAAAGTTATTCAGTTTCACAAGTGTAAATATGCTCTGTTTTACCTTACAGCCTGTTTATTTTTGTCTTGTGTTTGTCGTGCTTCTTCCTCAAGATCACTTAAGCTTATCGATGTTAAGGCCCTAAGATGGGTCAAATGACAATATTCAATTCAAATTATTGAAAAACTGCGTAAAGCTATCACCATAGCAAAAATATATAATTAACCTGAAGTAAAAAAAAAAACGATTTAATTGAATTTAATTTTAAAAATATTACCACTTTTGATGTAAAAATATATACTGTAGACCCTTTTTTTGGCATTAATTGCAAAATTTCTCGAAAAATAATAGTCAATGTTGAAAGAAACCAACACACAAAAATCGGTGACTTTTTTTCAAACTTATTTGAAAGTAATGAAAAGTAATAAAAACATGTAAAAATCGAGAATTGGGCGTTCGGTTTGAACGCATTATATGGCATGTGATACGGCTTTATGACAGCCATCTAGTATAGCAACCGGCACTAAATTAACGTGCCTTTCGAATCACGGAAACAGTCGAGAAAAATGATATTATCAGTTAAACCTATCCATGTAATGACAGTGCTTCAGGCCAGTTAACCTGCGTGATTAACAACACACTAGAGGAAAATTAAATTATACTGTACTTTTTCGCCATTTTACAACAAATTTCTTATTTTTTGGGATCCCAGGCTGATGAAGGAGCACCGCTTATAAATAATTTTGGTGGAGTTAAAAGTAACCCACATATTATGGGAATTGCTACTAAATTTGGTATGAAGAATTGCAAAAAAACTAATGACACAAGTAACCAAAACAGGAACCCCGCTATTTTCACTAATGTACGTATATTTTCCTTAAAGCTTCACTTATACGAATTAAAGCACAGGACACATACGATTAGTTTAGTTGTAATTTTTATTTCGACGCTGATACATCTTTGTTTTTAAACCCGAGGGTATTAGGAGAAGACAAGATACTAACTTCAATGCGTGTTGGGACAATTCCAGCCTGTTTCTTCTATTGCCTTCTCCAGCATAGATACATAGATTGTATCCACGTAAAACTAAATCGTCAACCAGTCTGTCATCAACTTTGACAGCTTCTTTCACCGTGCTTGTCTGCTCGACTTAGTGGGTAGCACTGCAGTGTGATTTATATTTATTATGACTTATAGTTACTTTTACTTTTTACGCAGGTTATCCCACATGTAAAATGGATCCGTAATGTGTTCAAGGTTGATGCCGAAAAAGAGGAGACTTTCAGTTACAGTCGTAAATATAAATGTTACTTTATATATGTATTTTTTAAGTAATAAGAAATCGGCTTCTAAAATAATTTTCGAAAAACCTAAAAACTTTTAAGTACAAGCTTTAATTTGAAAATAATTTTAATTATTTCGTATTATTCTCAGCAAACCCTTTCATTTGATACTTATATCATGGGCTTGGTTAAAAAATAACTAGTCCGCAATCTTTGGCAGTCCACCATATTGGGTTTAAAATGACGTCACTTAGCTAACCGTGCATTTGTGGTTGCCTACCGGGATCTTCAATATTAGTCCAAACTTCAATGAACACTCAACATAAACTCCAATTTTAGATGTTTATACTAGAAAAGTGTCGGTGGCTCAACCGGTAACGACTCGGTCCTCCTAACGGCCAAATCCAAATCCGGACGGCCAATGTACCAATGAGTTTTTCAAAACTTACGTTCATATAATCACCGATTGCTTTGACGGTGAAGGAAAACATCGAGAGGAAACCTGCACACACCTGCGAAGAAACTCGAAGGTTGTGTGTGAAGTCGACCAACCCGCACTGGGTCCGTGTGGTCGACTAAGGTCCGATCGTCCTAACTCAGGGTAGGCTAGAGCCCCTTGGTGGGGACGTATATGAGCTGATATGATACTATAAAAACCTTGCAGACGTTGTCTTTACTCAAGACTTCGTTCCCGCTTTATTCCCCATCATGTGGAAATTTCGGATAATCTGTTCTTAATACTTGTGTACATCTTAAAGGGAACATTTGTGAAAAAGACTAGCTTTCTAGGTCTAAGAGTTTGGCCTGGGTGTTGATGAGTAAGTCAGGAAGTGAGTCAGGTCTTTCGTTATAACAATGCTGTTTGATTCATGAAGAAAATTGCAAACAAAAATCACAGCTGCACGGGGAATAACCAAAACTGCTATTTCAAAGAAAATAAATAAAAGTTTTATTAAAATCGTTACACAAGAGTAGAAACACATGAAAGTCACACAAGCAAATAGTAGATAATAAGAAAGAGCAGTTTTTTTTATCCTCATTTGGTAAGCTCTTGGCATCATCTCAGCTGATGGTAAGTGACGATGATGCCGAAAATGGAATCGGGCTTACTAAGATTCCCCAACGCAATGGGGAACTGGCTATCTTATCTTCAAGCCGGGACACATCAATGCTGTTAAGATTGATGCTTCGTGGCAAGCTTAAAAAATGCCCTTCCACCAACTAAACCAAGTCATGCAAAGTAACACTCCGCCGGGAATCGAACCATAGCGATTATGGCAAAACCCCATATGAATACCACACCCAGAAAACGGCTGGAGGGCAGTTGAGTAGTTGTTGCCGAAGGTACGTAGATGTTCAGCGTCAGGGTCACCAATTGATAGGAACGGTGTGTGTATTTGTTGAGAGCAAAGGGGGATATCTCCGCCAGGCGAGGTAGTGTGCCTGGGGTCCGGCCGTGGACCAACCGTAAACGGTTGGTGCTTTTATGTATGCTTATTAGCAAGGAAATGTTGATAGCCCGTTGTAGATGCTTTGCAAATAGTATTCTTGCGACGATGGTGCCATCTATCAAGGTGAAGATGCAACTCTCTATATAGTTTGACTGATAGTTCAGGCTTGAGCTGTGGCAATGTGGTATGCCACCTCATATCTTGACGGTTGAAAAACTACAAGTACTCGCCGGAGCCGGTTCTCGAGAATGACCGCCCCAAACTCTACTGGGCCGACCCATCATCACAGACTTGCGACTTACGTCATTTAATACGAATCTTATAAAAGAGGCGACTGAGTGCAATGAAGGCCTAAAAGTTTTCGTAAGGGATTTGTTTGTCTTTCAAGGTTACTAACTAAGCTGAAGTCTGGGAGTGGCAGGATCATATCATCTAAGCCTGGGTTGTTGGAAGAAGTTGAGAAATTCTACGGAAAATTTTACACGACCACACTTCTACCTGTCACGATCAGTCTAAAGTTACAAGACCCAGATTAATCCATCACGAAACTATACCGGTGTTAACCCAGACATGATCCTATACGAGATTAGAATGGTTTTCATACAGCTCAAGAACAAACAGAATTATGACTAAATATCTGAAAGCAGGCAGAACACAGGTACTTTATAAGTTCTTCAAAAGTTGTTGATGCATTCCGTCATACTTAAGGGGAAACGCCTACGGCATAGCACAGAAGGTTGGTGATGCTCTTCTTCAAAAAGGGCAAAAATAATCTGATGAAGAACTACAGACCCATCTTTTGAGCCATGTCTACATGGCGTTTTCGAGAGTTATTAGTGATCTAAACTTGAAAAGACCATAGATAGACCACAATATACATACACTGCGTCATATTAATACACAAGACCAAAGAATACAAGCAGTCAATATGCTTGGCGTTTGTTAACTGTGAAAAGCCTATATTCGGTTGAGACCAGGGCTGTGATACAATGTCTCTCGCAGCGCTACTAAATGGTCTATCTATATATCAAGGTTTTATTGTTTGTATAAAAACGCCACCAAATTGGTTCGACTCCAGTTGGAATTTGAAACCTAACCTAAACTAAGACATGGAGACGTTATATCTCAGAAACTCGCCGCTCTGGAAGATGTTTTCAGATTTCTGGACTGGTGTGGACTCCGCATTAATATAAACGGTGAGTACGTACGTCACCACTACCTGTAAGAACTAACCACAATGTTCGATGGCCTCAGTAGAGTCTCTCAATAAGTAAGTCTTAAAATGAATATGGAACAGACAAATATTATAAGAAATATCCATATAGCATCTCTCTGAAGGTTGGAGACTTTAAACACGAAGTCATTGAAGAATATATATACCGATGACAAACAGTAGACTTCGGTAGGTCCTACTCCTAGAAAGAGATAATCGTCGAATTCAACTGGGCAGCATCCGGGAAGCTTCGAAATATATTTACACCCCGAATACCGCAGTGATTCAACACTTTTGTTTTTGACCAGTGTTTGTTGCCAGTGATGATAGTAAATGGAACTGAGACATGGTTGCTTACTATAAATTGCTTTTAAGTCGGGAAACAGTAGGCCCCGAGTGATGCCCTTTGCCAGGCTTGCATTTGCAGAGTTGGATTTTGATTTGAACCTCCAAAACCATGAGGAGACAGAGCGTATCGACGACCAGAAGCAATTGTATTCGGTGATTCTTGGAGCAGGTACACTAGTTTCACCTGAACCGCCTCTTCATGAGTGATCAGAAGAAGTTCTACAGGTCATTGGACCAACCTACTTTGTTGGGCAGGCAAGAGATCAGATTATGCGGGTATTGTATGCTTTTGGCCTAACCTGTGGTCCCAGCGTTGCAACACAACGAGGGACAATGGCTGGCTGAGCTGGAGGAGGCGTGAGCTTGCATCGAACCTATGAACCCCGTGACAATTAGTTTTGATGATGTGCTGCTAGCGGTTCGTAAAGCTCCGAACAGAAAAACTTCAGGGAGTGATGGACTGCACCACTATTGGCTTAAGGGGTTCCATGTGAGTCACAAGACCTTGGCTAACCAGTTCCAGCAAACGCTCAAGCAGCATCAGGTCCCGAACTATTTAACTACGGGGATCACTCATTTAGCTCCTTAGTCGAGTAATACCGCTGACCCTAGTCAATACTGCCCCACCACGTGTCCTTCCACCACCAACAAGACACTGACATCCGTTCTGAAGGCTAAATATTGATTTGAGGCGAATGAAATCTTGACTGATGCAGTCGTGGGTAAATTGGCGAAATGCAATCGCGAAATTTCTCCGCTGCCTGGTTTGATTATAAGAAGGCTTTCGACTCGGTGCCCCATTCATAGAAACTCGCTGCTCTGGAAGATGTTTTCAAATTTCTAGACTGGTGTGGACTCCTCATTAATATAAACGGTGGGTACGTACGTTACCACTACCTAGAAAACTAACCACAATGTTCGATGGCCTCCGTAGAGCCTCTGAACAAGAAATTCTTAAAATGAATATGGAACAGACAAAAATTATATGAAATATCCATATCGCGTCCACTTCTCTGAAGGTTGTAGACTTTACACTCGAAGTCATTAAAGAATATGTATACCTGTGACAAACAGTCAACTTCGGTAGGTCCTACTAAGATTATCTCGGTAAGAGATAATCATCGAATTCACCTCGGTTGGGCAGCTTCCGGGATACCGCTGTGCTTCAACACTTAGTTTTTGACCAGTGTATGTTGCCAGTGATGATAGTAAACGGAACTGAGATTTGGTTGCTTACTATGGATCTCAGAAGAAGGCTGTAGTCACCCAAAGGGCAATGAAGCGAGCTATGCTCGGAATTTCGAATCAGAAATGAGGTGATGCACAGGATAACCAAGGCAACCGACATAGCTCACAGAATTGCAGTGGGCGGGGCAAATAGCTCGTAGATTTTTAATACAGATAGTCGTTTGGGCAGTAAATCGGATGGCGACTGCGTAGGCAGGCCTCCCCGCAAGTGGACTTATGACATGGTCGCAGGAAGTCGCTGGCAGCGGGCAGCACAGGAAATCTTTGCGAGAGGCTTTGTGCAGTAGTGGATGTCTTTTGATTGCTATGATAAAGAATACCTCTGTGTTTTAATGTACAATAATTTACTTTATATGTCGTTAAAAATGATAAATAACTATTACCTCGTGATGAGTGAAAAACGTTTTTTTTTTGTGTAATATTCAAATTTGCGATTACTGACTTATTCGCTTGGGGCAATTTCATTATTATAATGATTACTTTAAACTTATTCTGTAAGGACCCACGGGATCACATCTGATAGATTGCGCGGATAGCTCTTTTCTGCAAGATGAAATTAGTCTCTAGCCACATGCCCCCACAGTAAGATGACATAAGACATACTATATTACATTTATATACTATATTACACTAGCCTCGCAGAAACTACATCCATTAAATATCAGATTTACTTGCAGCTGAACTAAGCCTTTCCGCGAAAGTTTCAATGTGTGGTCCCCATTGAAGTAAAATTTTCCAGAGTTATACCAAGGAACACCGTATTATCTACAAATTCTAAATTAAACTACTTATTTCATTGTGATATTTAATTTCTTCGCAGTTTGGGCAGAAAGGGTCTGAGGTCCTATCTATTAGAGAAATGTGTCGATTTACACTAGAGTAACCTGAGACTATGCCCATGACTATTGTTAAGCTTTCTCTTACTTCTTACTGGACCACTTCCTTTGTGGCGGTGGCAGATATTGGAAGTCTAGGCTCCAGTCTAATGAATCTTGTGCTGGCACCTTCTCATGCCAATATGTCTGCTCTTTTAATTCGAACCCATGATATCGTGACCGTCATTCTCGCGGCTAGTTTATTGAGTGTCTCCTTGTACTCCATAACTAGCTCCGATGAGGTCTCAACCTGGACCATTGCTTTGATTGCTGTCTGGCTGAGTAAATTATAGTACCATCAGCCTCTTTCTTTAGTGAGTCAGCCAGCACTTCTGCACAATTCTACATTGTAAATACCTCCGCTTGGAAAATACTGGCGTATATCCCCAAGGCTAGAACCTTGTTACCTGTGTTGCTGGGTATAAGTATTTCTGCTTTTGCTGGCCCAGTGCTTTTCAATGTAGATCCATCTGTGTAGCAGATGAGCTGAAATCCAGATGCTTTTAGTTTTTATCTTTCTCCTACGTTTATTCTATACTTTTTGTTAAAGATTATTTTTTTTCTGGATAAGGTCGCTTGTGCCATCAATTGCGATATATCAGTGCCCAATGCATCTTCTTTAGTGGCGTGACCTACGTCTATGAGGTTTATCTTCCATTCTTTGCATGCTGTAATCCACCATTTCTCTGCTGCTCTTCGTTTTACCTCAATCTGGATTGAGCTTAATCCCAGGGCCACATCGAGTGCCATCGTTGGCGTAGACGTTACGGCCCCTGTAGTCATTAGATAAGCAGCTCTATGTACTTTCCTTAACTCTTGAATGTTCGACGAAATTTTGGCTCCGTGCCACCATATTATCGCACCATAAAGTAGTCTTGGAAATATGATTACATTTTCAATGGCAGACGTAAGGTTTCAGCCCGCAGATCTAACCAACTGCTCTGCTGCAATCAGAGTTCTATCCAGAGTTACACCTAGATACTTATTTTTTTCAGTTGTTTCTAGTATGGTTCCCCTTAACGTTTTGATTTGTTTTATTGCATATTTATTTGATTTTTAAACGCAATAAACAATTTACAAACAAAAAACCGCTATCGTAGCTAAAGTTACCTAGGTTGAGGCCAAGCCCCTTGTCTTGACACCACTCTGCAACAATTTTAAGTCCTTTCA
The DNA here is from genome assembly GCA_947284805.1 of Coleophora flavipennella. Taxonomy (NCBI): domain Eukaryota; kingdom Metazoa; phylum Arthropoda; class Insecta; order Lepidoptera; family Coleophoridae; genus Coleophora; species Coleophora flavipennella. The sequence goes on along the minus strand of OX369259.1, from coordinate 11,575,067 downwards.
TTGTTATAGCTCTGAGAGTGCTAAGCACCTTTCCTGAGACTAGCATTACCCAGTCGTCTGAGCAAGTTTGCATTATACGCTTGCTTGTATGCTGCTTGTTGATGTAACTTACCAAGCAATCTATGAGAAGGCACCACAAGAGCGGTGGTAGTCGGGCTACGATAAAAAAAACGCAAGTCTATTTGTATAGGATAGCCGTTTGGTACACGGGTGCTTTAGGTGAAAACAATCATTTTGAGTGGTAGTTCTTTAATATTCACATAATAAGGGCGACGGTAATGACGTTACATTTTTTTTGTATGGGATTTGAATATTTTTGTCAGAAACGTATCGTGTGTGGTATTATAAACTGCACTTTATTTCGGCCACCTGTTTTCTAAAAATGTAAGAAATGTTTTTACTCCTCCAGACAGGAGACGGCTTAGTAATCTTACCTCAAAAAGGGATTTGAAAAATATAGACATTTACTATTTTTATATATTTTTCTTTTTAAAAAAGTTTGTGATATAAATTTTTTGTAACTTATAGAACTGTACTGTAACTATTATTGTATTTTGTTTGTATTATCTCTGCTATATATTTATGCTCACACGCCTCTTATGCCGAAAACGTCCCATCTCCCACCTTTCCCATTCCATACCTGATTGGATTGGATTTGATATGCGAGCCGATCGAGTGGACGAGCCGGAGTTTGTCAGTGCCGGGGACCGGAGTTACGTAAGCACTAATATATATACTTTGCCGGAGTAGAGCTAGAGATTTTGTTTTTTAATACCATTCTTTTATTTGCAGCAAAAATTATACGGAAACAAAAGACATTTAATTTTCCCTTTCAATTTAAAAAAAACACTACAGATAAGTTTAAAAAAATTCTAAATCTCAAACTTTTTAATAAAGAAAAAAATAAATAAAAATAGTAAATCTAAATAAGTTTAAAGTCGCCTTTTTGAGGTTAGATATGAGTATACACGGACACATTTGGCGTATATTTAAAAAAAAAGCCTTCTCCTACCTGTAGGAGTCCAAACTTGGTATATTTTGAAAACATTTCTTAGATTTTAGAACTGGTGGCCGAAAGGTAAAAGAGTGTCATTCAATTACATGTTCTCCTATTTTGATTTATTTTAGATGTCCTGTAATAATGATTGAGCTGGCAGGGTGATGGGGGGGGAGGTTACTCGTACTTGGCCAGTGTTCAAAATCTTTATAAATAAGCTTTTAAAACATCTAAATATCTGCTTTCAGAAACCGAATGTCAACAGTATCCACAATACAACCTAAACTTGAGGCATCTACGACGCAAAAAGCGACTTACTACACAAGTTGGCCTCGTCTGTTTGGAGGATTATCCATACACCGTATCTGTAAGGTTAGTTAACGATTGCTTTTATTACCTACCTACCTACCAATAAAAAAATTTAGTTTCCATAATTTCTGATCGAACGAGCGCGAAAACAAAGCGTCTCCGTTTCAGCTTGAACAAAAATGCTTTCATACGTTTGCCCATCCGGCTGTTCAATAGTAATAAGTGTTTTTTGAAATTGCTGAAATACGATATTTTTCACGTTTTAAACCACCATGGCTCCGCCTTTTGGAAAAAAATCAGAGACTGAATTCTATATTATTCTATATAATTATCAAACCTGCTCACAAAATTTAACGAGAAGCGGATGAGAAATGCGACCTGTACAGGAAAACAGCCGGACAGACGCCAGACATACGGGCATCCGGACTAGTGATATGAACCGATTACAAATTTTGAAACCGGCTTTTAATAATTACTTTTAGAAAAAAAAACGGTTTTATCGGTTTTTTCGGTTTTTCAAATTAAAAGCAATTTGAGTAAATAAGTTTTTTAACATACTAAATGTAATAATTAGTAGCATATTAATACTAGGGCATAATTATCCCTTCATAATTCAAAGGGAAATAACAAAAAAAAAACATGCATATCTGAATTTATTAATAAATGATTAATGAATTATTTTGATTCATAAATCTTTATAATTAAAATATTGTCTAATGAAACTGGCAAAGTCTGTCCTATTTTTGGCTACATGATAGGGTACGCCATGTTCATTTATTTACACTTACTGTGGGAATCTTGAAACTAATCTTGAAGCTGATGGTTAGTATAGTTGTTTTTTACGTTTGTAGGAAGTAGGATTTTGCTAATTGTAGTGACAAAAGGTAAATCTATAAGTTGACCTTTTGAATTTTACCTGTGCATATTATATGGTGTAACAAAAAAAATGACCTCTTAAACGTTGCCCGACTCACAATCAGATGATTGATTTTTATGAAAGATTTTAAAAAAGTTTTCCCAATTTTAATATTTATCCTTGGGAATAGTTGATCATTTTTATGAAAAGAAAGTAGAAACCCCAGTTTAAATAGTCTCAACTTATTGTGTTAGACCAGGGTTCTATCAAATATTTATGAATTACACGTAGTCTACCGAAATGCCGGCGCAAAAACTATCAATATGTAAGCAAGATTATTTCATGAAATATTTATTGATTCTTACATTACATTGATACGGTACATAAAAAGGAAACGCCATGACAATCATAGTTATAGTACCGGTATATTTTGCATATGCGTACATTCAAGTAAATATGTTTAAATGTTTAACCCAACAAAATACAGATCAGGATTAGACTTAAAAGTACTTATATTCAAAATGTGCAAAGGCGGCCTTTTCATATGAACTATTATCATCAAAAGTGAGTGCGTTTTCACTGTTCTATAAAAACCGATTTCTTATCTAAAAAACCGGTAAATACCGGTTTGGTAAAAAAACGGGTTTTTTTTTTGGTTTTTACAAAACCGGTTCACATCACTAATCCGAACATACAAAACCAAAAACATTAGGTTACCCTCTTGTTTGTGCAGTAAGGTAAAATTTTATATTCTTATATTTTTATCCTATTCTTGTCACTTTCAGGTTCTAGACGAATCTAATGACACCTCGCATTTCGAAATCGATCAAGCCGTTAAAATTTAAGACTCAGTCAAAGAAACAGACATACACACATATAAATACTCCCATGCATACATATATGTATATATACTACGTTCGAAAAATGTTTACCTCCTTTTTGAGTAGTAGGGTAAAAAAAATACTTTTCAACCGACTTCAAGAGAGGCAAATAGAGGCACGTAGGCATATTATTACCTTTCCAGGCGGGCTTAGGAAATTCCTTATCATCAATTAAACAGTTAATTCTAGGTGGGTTCGAATCCCAACAAGGTCTTACTTTGAAAGCCTGTTTAATTGATCATAAGGAATTTCATATGTCCGTCTGGGTAAGTACCAACATCATCATCATCTACGTCAGTCCTGCTGTCAAAAATCAATGTTCAGCATGAAGATAGGACAGCCAGTTCTTCATTGCGTTGGGGAATCTTGGTAAGCTCGCTTCCATCTTAGGAATCATCGTCTCTTTTCATCATGTGAGATTTATCATCATTTTCATTCTGAAAAATATATATTTTTCACTTCACTTGGACGATGTCTATGTACCAAATGTATCGTTCTCATTTCAGAACAGACTTGCCAGTAATGTCGTATTTGTATTGTTTTTTAGAATACACGGCCAGCACTGGTGTGGTGGTGCTATCGTCGACGATTGGTGGATCCTCACTTCTGCGCAGTGTTTTGATAAGTGAGTACTTACTAGGGGTGTTCAGTAAAAAGTGATAATGAGTGACGCAATTATGTTTTATTAAATGCTGTTTTATTTTTCGACTTAGTTACGTACGGGTTTATACACTTTTTGATGTGTAACATCTTTGCTCTCGCTTTCCTGCAATTTGTGGGAGTGATTTCGTAAAATGGGACGGAAATGTGTAACAGGAAATGAGAACGTTTTTTAATTCTCGAAAACTAAGGTTGTCATAGCCATGCCGCCTAGTGTGATGGCAAAGGCAAAGATGACATACTACTATTCGAAGGATCGGCCCGTGAATGTACGACCCGATAATTAATTAATTTCATAAGTATTTTGTCACATGTTACACATCATATGCGAGTACTGTAGGTCTCGTTTTTTATAAATTTTTTCTAGACCTTAAATTCCCTTTTAAAACAAAACTTCTTCCTGATCCCTTAAAAAAACGTGTGCGGCAGCAAATTTCTGGCCACTGAGATGTTCCTTTAACCTCGAAAATAGGTAGAAATCGCTAGGAGCAAGGTCCGGTGATGTTCCATCAATTTGAAGCAAGGTCCTGGAATGGCAGCCATCGCAACTCTGGACTTGTGCGCGAGAGCGTTATCTTGGTGAAACAAAACAACTTTAGCGAGTTTGTCACGCCGTTTTTGTTATTTGTCCTGCGTAAAAAGTCCCCGTTATAGTGGCTTCATGATTATGGTATTTGATCATTACCACCTCTTGGCTGTCCTAAAAAAGAGAGCCCATGATCTTACTAGCGGATAGAATCGCCTTAAATTTATTCGGAGTTGGCGATAACGGTTTCTTCCAAGTCATGAACTGTTTTTTCGATTCCGGGTCATATAATGGTGGAGTCATGTTTTGTCTATAGTTATGAATTGAGCCAAAAATTGGTCAGGATCTTGTTGTAACAAATCCAAACAGCTTTATGAAACTTTCAGTCTCATTTGTTTCTGCGCGTCAGAAAGCATTCTGGGCACCCAGCGCCCTGACACTTTTTTCATACCAAAATGGTCATGTACAATATTATGGACACTATTGAAATTTTCACTTCTTCTGCTATGAAACGGACAGTAACACAACGATCCGCCAAGAAAATGTTTTCAACTTTTTAAATCATTTTTTGTTAAGTAAAATCGTACAATCTTTATATTTTAGATGTCTAATATAGTAAATATTTATTTATTGATGTGTAACATCTTTGCTCTCGCTTTCCTGCAATTTGTGGGAGTGATTTCGTGAAATGAGACGGAAATGTGTCCCATGTGTAACAGGAAGTCGCGTTTTTTATTTATTTATTTATCCAGGGTGACCAGGCGGCGAGTATCATGTAATAGCTTCGACCACATATACGGACAGTGTTGAGGACGTTAATAACATAACATTAGCCACTAGACGGAACTGTGCAATTTTAGATCGCGCTTACGGGTCGGAAATAACGAATCGATTAACGCTTTGACAATTTCATGCATAGTTCGAGTCTATTGTTGAGTTTAGATTTCAGTTTACAGTTGAATTTAGTTATAAAGAGAAATACATGTGAGTGCAAAAGTTAATGATGTGTAACATCTTTGCTCTCGCTTTCCTGCAATTTGTGGGAGTGATTTCGTGAAATGGGACGGAAATGTGTCCCATGTGTAACAGGAAGTCGCGTTTTTTATTTATTTATTTATCCAGGGTGACCAGGCGTCGAGTATCATGTAATAGCTTCGACCACATATACGGACAGTGTTAAGGACGTTAATAACATAACATTAGCCACTAGACGGAAATGTGCAATTTTAGATCGCGCTTACGGGTCGTAAACAACGAATCGATTAACGCTTTGACAGTTTCATGCATAGTTCGAGTCTATAGTTGAGTTTAGATTTCAGTTTACAGTTGAATTTAGTTATAAAGAGAAGTACATGTGAGTGCAAAAATTAATGGCAGTTTCAGTAACATATTGATTGTGGTCCCAATCGAGCATGATAAAAAACAAAATAAAATCAAAAGCTTTAGCAAAATTCTTAAGAATTGTTCTTGGACAGTTTTTGATAATTTTCTATAGAGACTGGACCTGCATAATTTTAAAAAGTGATCAGTGACTTTTCGATGAAATTAGTATAGAGTTTGGACTTAAGAATTTTATACCGTGTTAGGACTGAGTCGTTTTTGTTTGTGTATAGATATTGAAAAATTTCACGTTGAGAAATGGAGGAGCTTATAACAAAACAGGAGTGCATCTTTGACCTTATCAAAAATGCAGGCATTAACTTCAAGAAAACACCTTCAACCAGATGGTCTTTGGCATAAATTGAGACAAAATTGGGGACTTTATAACATTGGGAAGGTTTAGAGCAACACATAAACAAATAATACAATTATCATCACCGGAGCTAAGAGAAGAACATCCATACTTCAAAGGTGATTTGTTTTCTAAAGGAGAAGAAAAATATGTTGAAGTTAAGACGATCATATAGGAGGAGGTGCAGTTTTTTCAAAAATCAACTTCTGTGGAGAGAGCGATCGAACCTACAATATCTAAAAACTAAGTCAAGTTACCTAAAATTAATCTACCACAATTCAATGGCAGTTACAATGATTGGTGTTTTTTCCTGAGATTTATACATACTGCTCATTCACGATAACGTTTCATTGAGTAAAGTGCAGAAGTTACATTACTTAAAGAGTAGTCTAACCGGTGAGTCAGAACATTTGTTAAAACATATACAGATAACGGAAGAGAATTATGACATAGCCTAGGAGACTTTAATAAAAAGGTATGACAGCAATCAAACTAAAGTGAACGCCATATTTACGAGATCTCTGAGACAAAGGAAGTCAAATATCGCTACTGCCAAGGGGATCAATGAGATACTGGATACAACAGCGGGGTGCATGAATAATTTGAAAAATAACAAGGTGATCCTCGAGAACTGGGATGTTTTGATAATTCACTTGATGGTTAAAAAACTGAATGATGAGACGCATAAGTCATGGAAAGAAGATATTGGTAGCTTACCTTCACTCACAAAGTTCAAAAAGTTTCTTCAGACGAGTTTCCGAGTGCTGGAAAGGAATTTTGTGAAACCTGAAATATTTCTTACAACATCACCTGTGAACACATCCGTTTATGAAAAATGCGCATACTGCAAAAAAAAACATCGCTTGTTTTTGTGCAGAGTTTAGCAAACTGAGTGTAAACGACAGAGTAGTGTACGTTCAGAAACAAAACTTGTGTTTTAATTGCCTCTGTGAAGTACTGCAAAAATAAAGGATCGTGTCGAGAATGCAATAAGAGACATCATTCACTTTTACATTATACAAGAGAGAGAAATGAGAATGCAAGAACTACACTAACTACATCTTTAGAATCAGAGACAAATGTGGAACCATTCATAAGAACACATCTAATAACAAAAGGGCAAAATGAATTATTGGCAACTGCGTTAGTCAACATTGAAACAGGCAAGGGCCTACAACTAGTACATGCTTTAATCGATGCCTGTTTGCGAGAGTCGTTTATCAGTGAAGTGACTGCTCAGAAACTTCAGATTCGCAAGAAACCCATTGAAGGTCATGCGACAGGAGTCAATCAGATGTCTGCGTGTATAAAATTCGTTTCAAATCTGGAGATATAATCAAGAATAGTCGCCAATTTCAAATCAACATGCACAGCTTATGTGGTGAAACAAGTGACGGACATTTTGCCTAGGCAGAGAAAAAAAAGAGACCAGTGGTCTCACCTACAATATGTGACATTAGCGAACCCTACATATCACAAACCAGGAATTATAGACATGTCACTGTGTGTAAACGTACACACATAGATTCTACTGAGTGGAATCATTAGAGTGAACCAGGGTCACCAATAGCTCAACAATCGAGATGGGGTTGGATTATCTCAAAGGAGTTAAAGACAAACGGTAAATGGTATAGTGATAATGAATCTTAATGTGTCTCATTACACCATGATGTCCAATTCTGGGAACATGAGAAATTCGAGACAAATGGGAAAGAGGATCTCAGATCAAGAGCAAAAAGCGGAAGACATCTATAAGAAAATTGTGAGAAGTGATCTAAGTAGAAGGTACATTTTCGCACTTTCGTTTAAAACAGACACACCGACCCTGCTAGAGAATTCAAAAGAGATTGCGATCGAGCGACTACAGAGCTTAGAGATGAGGCTATCGAAAAATGAGAAATTCAGAGAGGAGTACAATAGTGTTATGAGCGAGTATATCACACTAAATCACATGGAGGAAGTGAGAGAGAAAGACGATAACGTTAAAAAACTACTGAAAGAAAGACCATTATTTCGCCTTCGCAGGATTACGTAGGTAGTGTTATATTATCTAGCTACTAAGTCGCTAAATTGGCAACACTGCGTAAGACTGCAACAATGACAGATCAGATTACTGTGTTGTGAGTTGTAACCAGGGTTGCCAGATGAGTGCAAGTGAATTATCGTACCGGTATTCGAAAATTATCGTACAATTGCCAGAACCGCGCAAAACGCGCTATTTCGCAAAACAAAAACCAAAATTAGTCACTTACCAAAGTTGAAAGTACGGTAATCCAAGTAATTTAGAACTTTTTAACTTTTTCAAACAATGTTTTTTAAATCATCGGACTTTGACGTACGGTAATACATATTGTATCGTACGTCGTTTTGGTGTCGAAATTATCGTACATGTACGATAATTATCGTACGTCTGGCAACGCTAAGTGAAAGGTGCGCTCAAAAGGTTGCGCGCGAAAAACGTGACACAATCACTAGATTTTACTCCTCATATTTTTTTCATACCGGGCGCCCTAAATGAAGATCGATTCTTAAGGAGTAAACTCCAATAAATACTCTTCATACAAATCGATGAAATGATGGGCTAATTTTTTGCATTTAAAAATGAGAAGTCCCTTTTTTTTGAGAATTGACTATAGCAATTACTTTGCTCAATATGATGAGTACAAACCCCAGTTAACGGGCTCTACACCATCTTTTTTACACCCATGTATATGTCTGTTTTTTTTTTGACCATGTTGCGGACGGATATTGTAGTGTGATTTGTTGTTAGATTTGTCTTGATCCCCTGAGTGACACTGGATTAATTTCAACTCTACTGCCTTTATAGGAGGGCAACATTTTTATGCAGCCGGTTTTTAATTACATTAGTTAGGTTATTAAAATTAAATTTAATTTATAGCGTGAACAAGGAAGACGTCACAGTTCGTATGGGTTCCGTGTTCCGGGACTACGGCGGCAAGATTTTGGCCGTGACTGCATTGGAGAAACACCCAAAATACAAAAAAGGAAAAGACTACCCCGCATATAACCTTGCCATGCTCCAGGTAAACATAAAGGTCCGACCGCACTAGGTGTAACTACACGATGCGACGCGACATGACAAAATATTTTAACTTTCTCGACGGCGTAGTCCAGTACGTATACGCACGTAGGGTAGAGGAATTATTGTTATTGCAAAAAAAAGTTTTTCCATCTTTGAAAATGTGTTCTATATCATTAACACAAACCGAAAAACCAAATATCTCAATTCCATCCGTTTGTGCGTCTGTCCATCATGCTTGGCTCTAGAGGCTATATCTTTAGACCGATTGGGACCAAATTTGGATCTTAAAGAGTTTTAAATTATTTCATCGAGGGATTATCAACATTTTCTTCGTATCGTCAAACCAAAGAGTGCTGTCATACAACAAAAACTGATAAAAAAATGACCCCAAAGGATTTGATCAAACCTTGCATGTCGGAGTTTCTTATGTTTATTTATTACATGGTTATACTCTTTGATCTGGAAAAAATCTTCTTCGTATGGTTATCCTGCAAATGTGATTGAAACTTGCAATTTACTCACAAATTGTTGGAGCTATTGAATTGTTACGTATTACGAATAAGTATATACACTCTCGGACACTTTTATCGACCCACTTAGTGTTTTCAGGTTTCATGACCTGAAGCTCAAAAAAAATATTAAGTGGAATTTTAAAACGGTGAGTAGTTATGCATTACACTTTTTTTAACGCTTTTTAGTGTTAATGCAGTTCTAAAGTCTAACTACTCACCGTTTTCTTTAATCCCTATTGTTCCAAATTGGAATCCTTCCACCGTAAAAAAATTAGTTTATTGTAAGGAGCTGAGTAAGTGCCTCGCTAAAAACAAAATATGTACTGGAGGTTTGAAGAAAACAGTTGGTTTAATTTAAAAACAACTTTCTTCTGTAACTTGTGTTACTTCCAAAGGCGTCCACAACGGCCCTCATGGGGTCAGGCATGGAATTGATCAGCGTCACTATGACGTGCTGATGGTGTCCCATTCCTCTAATATGGCAGTTTTCAGTTCCTGCATCGTCTGTGGAGCTGACTAGCGAGCTCGAACACGCTTCTTCAAAAAACAAAACAAAACCGGAATATGTCAATTGTTCTACAACAAGGATATACCAGGACAAATTGTTTCAAAACAATTTAATTTGTTTCATTTGTCAATTCATAGTTTTAACTACCGCAAGATATCGAATCCTGAACTTGTACTGAGTTTACCAACTCTGCTATATCAAAATTATGGATACTCCGCCTGAAAAAGCCGCTCAGGCTGTAGCACTTCTTCGGGCTGGGCTTAGCCAGAGAAATGTTCGTGATCAGCTCCACATAAACCGTTCTGCTATTCGTATATCAAGAAACTGGCGGGTTCAATTGTCGTCGAGTAACACCACGAAACCGCATAACAACTACGAGACGAGATCGGTTTATCTTCGTGACCAGCTTACGAAACCTTAACCTTACATCATTTCAGGTAGAAGAACAGCTACGGAACTTTCACGGAGTGTCTGAAAGCGCTCCAACTGTGATAAGGAGACTAAAGGAACGGGATATGGTACCACACAAGCCAGCCATTGGGTACAAACTGACGCGAGCTCAGCTGTCCTGTGAGAAGCCTTCGATATTGATCGAGACTACACACAAAACCGGTTTTAGAGCTGGACCGTTTGTTTGCCATCGTGGTGAAAGGATTTGCCAGTTAGCGTTAGGGGATCGCTAACTGTTGCCCAGGGTGCGCCCGATGTGCAATGCTTTGGTACATCTGTAGGGAGGCTCCTTTCATGCACCCAATTATTCAATTTGCCTGACCGTATGTAAAATGACTAATCATACAATTTGCCTGCCATATACAGACTTTTAATTAGTTCTTGATAACAAAAGGTATTGTAACATAAATTGGTTGCAAATCGGGTTAAATACCCTTCAAAATTCCGTTACATAATACGTAGACTTTAGGGGGTTGTATGGCCAATGTTGAAAATACAAAAAGAAATTTTGTGGTAATAAGTAAAAATATAATTTAAAATTTTGTAAAGTTTGTACAGCTTTAAAAAAATATGTTGGTCACCTCTTTATGTATACCTGCATACACATAATATAAAATTTAAATTAAATTTTAATTTAAATAGTGGTGCTAAAACTATGACTAAAGTTGAATACAAAATTAACACGTGTGACTACACCTTTAGTCGAATTAAGAAATTTTACCAAAAGTAGTAATGGCGATCTATACGTATAGATTTTTACCAGTTCATTATATGCCGAAGAAGTCTGGTCCGGGAAATAGGAAAATTAGGAAACAAAGGCGTGTACTTCCCTTAAGCGCAGACGGGAAGATGGACTACTGCTTACGCCGACCGATGGTACATCCGCCTTATCGTTGACGCAATGGTGGCGGATTTTTATGGCTTAGGACGACCTTTGCCGGATAATAAATCCCTCCCCACTGGATATGTTAAGGGTTATGCCAAAAAACCCTAGAAATATGAGAGAAATCGGATTTAGTATATCGCCATTCGCCAAGGAAAAATCAGAAAGAAAGTCGGAAACTCGTACCTAGAAAAAAACAGCAAGGGTTACTTCGTATAACTTTAACTGGGGTTGTACACGTCGAAACACATTAGAATTTCAGGTATAAACACACAAAACCAAAAAATATCCTCGTTCGGTGACCAACATTAATGTTTTTCATTTTTCCTCTGTCAATCAATACTTCTGCCAGAAAACGCCTTTTTTTGAATTTCGCATGAAAAAGAATCTGAACACCAAAAAGGTATTAATTTTGTTACGAATGTCCAAAATTAATAGCGTGTAAATTTTATATTTAACTTTAGTCATAGTTTTAGCACCACTATTTAAATTTAATTTAAATTTTATATTATTATGTGTATGCAGATATACATAAAAAGGTAACCAACATATTTTTTTAAAGCTGTACAAACTTTACAAAGAATCCCGTACCAAAAGTATGGAAAATGTTGTTTCAGTTAAATATTCTGAGATTTTGATATAATATAGATTTTAACGTCCTGAACAAAAGTCTCTATGGGGGTTACCACTGTTGCAGAGTCCCTTTCAGAGTTACAACGCAACGCAATAACGGCTACTTATTGCGTTGCACCGCTGTGGTTACGCGCCAAAAGAGATTTTCAATATTCTAAAAAAATTAAAATAACCCTACAATTTGTTTATCGCACTATCTAACGATTCACTGAAGATTCAGGCTTCGAAGATCGTAAGAGGACCGGCTAACCTCGTACAATTAGGACACCCGCGATCATCAAAGCAGTGAAGGCGCGAATTCAACGAAATCCTGTTCGCAAACAAAAAGTCTCATATTCAGGCTTAACTGAGGTGTTTTTCTGTGAAAAAGGTTTAAAAACCAGTGCCGAGGTGTACCAAAATACCGTCCTAAAAACATAGTGGATTCTCTTCCCCAAACAATATTCAAAAACAGACATTGGATATTTCAACAGGACTCTGCACCAGCTCATAGGGCACGAAGCGCGCAAAACTGATGACCACCCGTGGAATTGACTTTATCGGACATGAAGACTGGCCCTCTTCAAGTCCAGATTTAAACCCATTGGATTACAAGATATAGCAAAATTTGGAGAAGAAAGTCTGCGCTAAACCTCATCAGAATTTGGTTAAAGCAGCGGCAGAAATAGATATGAATGTGGCGCGTGCTGCGATTGATGATTGGCCGCGTCGATTAAGGGCATGTATTCAAAATAGAGGAGGGCATTTTGAATAATGTAAATAAAATTGTATTGTAAATTAAATTACCTTTCATTTCATATATAATTTCTATATAATTATCAAAAAGTGTATCATTAATTTTCGCGAAGCTCTTTGACAGTAACATCATCAAACCTAATAACGCTCACTATCATCATCATCAACTTCGCTCGCTCAACTCAAATGCGCCTGGGCATTTCAGTACATGTTGTTCTTGTCCTTGTCAAACAATTCACTACAACAGTATCAGAAAGTATACACGACTAGTACGCACAAATCGTGTAGACTTTCTTAGAATTAATTTTACTGTATGTTTTAAAACTATACAGTGTAATAACACTATGGATGCGTGCTGGCCCTGTATGTATATTGTCAAAATTCGCCTCCAAACTACATTTTTTTTACACGATTTTTGATGTTTCAGATAAATATGCCCATATTTCATTCCGTGAGGATACAGACAGTCAAGCTGATTCCTCCAAGTAGCGTCCGTCTTGAGCATTGGGGCGGCGAAAACTGCGTAACCGGATACGGCGCTGTGGTAAGTATTAATTGTTTTAAAATGTTTTCACAAATTTAACTAAAATAGTTGACCCGTGCGAATATTTCACACAGCCCGGATGTAGCTCCTCTCGATTGTTATTCACTTGGAATGTGGGTTTCTACCACCACTTACCATGCCAAGCAAAATTTTGAGCATTTTGACCGGTTTGTTTTGGGTTGGCTCACATAACAGTTACTGAAGGGTCCAGTGAGCTGCAACGCTTAAGAATGTAAAAACCGACAGTAATGTTGTCAAAAGATGGCGCCTTCTACACCCAGTATGCGTCGTGCATGTTGGATATACAGACATCCAACAGATGGTACACTCTAAATTTTTACGAAAATACTGTTTTTTAACGTAAGTGGTTTGTTTATATTTCAACCAACTTTCAAAAAGAAGGACGTTCTCAATTCCACTGTATGTTATATCGTGTGTTTGTTACGCGATATCTTCGCAGACTGTAAACCTATTTTCAACAGACTTCCAAAAAGTTCTCAATTCCACTATATGTTTTTTCGTGTCTTTGTTACGCGATATCTTCGCAGACCGGGAACCAATTTTCAACAGACTTTAAATTAAGGAGGAGATTCTCCATTCGACTGTATTTTTTTGTATGTTTGTTACGCGATATCTCCGTACACTGTGAACCGATTTTCAAAATTCTTTTTTTATTCGAAAGAGTATACTTCCGAGGAAATACGAGGGATCCCGGGGAAATCGAGGGCAACCCTCAAATTTTATAGGCGCGTAATACGCGTTTCACATGTTTTATTAAAGTAATTGTGTCTGGTAGTCATCATCTCATGTTGATGAGCTGATGAAGGACGGTACAACTTCTTAACGGTTAGGAGTTGGAGGATAGTTCTTTAAATATTATACGTAGATAGATACGTAGGTATGCATAGACCGAAAGTTGTATTCTTTCAGGTTATTCAGATGAGCTGATGCAGGAAGACTAAACTATTTAGCCACTAAAATACTACAAATCTGGTTTTTAACAAGACTTTTGACATTAAACTCAAAAAATACATAAAATAGCCGCAACAAACTCAGACGACCATCACTTTTTTTATCTTTTAAAAACATGACAGCTCCCAAATTTTAAATCTCCAAAGATATCCGTCTAGCTGGAAGTTGAACCAAACATATTTTAATTTTGTGACGAAACATAAAGGGTCGAGGGCAAATACATAATTGGGGGTTCGATAGTGTCAACTCCAACAACGAGTCAACAAAAACAGACTCACCCCGCTCCATCTTGGACAAAAAATAGAGCAATTCGGCAAAATCGGTGCGTTACCGAGTAACGGACACACCTACCAACGACAAAAAAAATATGCGGGACAAGGACAGCCTTATTGGCAAGCTTCCTTCTTATGGTCTTCATTTGGGATTGTGTAACTGGGTAGCTGATTTCCTGAGGGAACGGTCTATTCGAGTGGTCGTTGATGGCTGTTCCTCAGACCTATTGGCGATTGATGCCGGGGTACCTCAGGGATCTGTTCTTTCCGCAACACTATTTCTGCTTCACATAAACGATCTGCTGAAACCAGGTATAATTGGTTATGCAGACGATAGCACGGTTGTAGAAAGATACCTGTCCAGTGCACGAGCTAACAGCGCTGATACGCTGTTTCTGAGAGAGGCCATGATAGAGCGCATTAACCTATCACTTCAGGCAGTGTCTGAATGGGGTGATTCCAACCTCGTAAGGTTTAATGCCTCTAAAACACAGGCGTGTCTTTTTTCCGCCAAAAGGAGTCCATTCACCTTGACTCCAACTCTCCGGAATGAACCGATTCAGATATCTGACCACCTGGAACTCCTTGGCGTGGATTTAACACCCAATCTTAACTTCGGTCGGTACATTGAGTCCAAGGCAAAAGTTGCTGCAATGAAGCTGGGCATTCTCTCTAAAGTGAGACGGTACTTTACACCTGGACAGCTGCTTACCTTGTATCAAGCACAGGTCCGCTCATGTATGGAGTACTGTTCACACTTATGGGACGGATCAGCCCGCTATCAGCTGGATACCTTGGACGCCATCGACCGACGCGCACGGAGACTCATTGGTGACGACGAGCTAGTCAATGACAAGCTCCAAAGCCTTGAGCATCGCCGCAAAGTCGCCTGTCTATCGGTATTCTATCGAATTCATTTCGGAGAGTGCGCGCAAGAACTTCACGACCTCATTCCCCCTGCTCCATTCCACCGTCGGTCAACGAGACGCAGGGAGGGGTTGCACCCCTTTGTTGTTGATGTTCCACCTTTTCGCACGAATCGTTACGCTTCTTCATTTATTATGCGTACAGCGCAGGAGTGGAACTCCTTGCCTGCGTCAGTGTTTCCCGATTCCTATAATTTGGGGATCTTCAAGGCAAGAGTGAATAGGCATTATTTGAGTTTGCGTGTACCATCCTCGACTGCATCATCACTTACCATCAGGTGAGTTGCAGTCAAACGCACTCAAATTTTTAATAATAAAAAAAAGACCAAAAAAAGGGTAAACAAACCAGTTCGGGTGCCATAAATATAGAGAAAATAAATAAAATTGATATAAAATACCCAGTTACGGTATCGCTCCATAATACGTAAAATTTAGTGGAATTGAGTCTAAACGTAGTTTAAGAAAACAATTATTTTGGGATAGAAAGGTATACATTTCAAATGAAAAAATTAAAAATTTTAAAAACCCACCGACACAAAAAATGAATTCTAAAAACTAACAAATAATATTTTAAACCTATTATAATTACTATCGTCACATATATTATGTAAGTTCAAATATTTTATTTTCCAAGCGTTGTCGCGTCGGGGGACCGCTAAAGTTTATAAAGTATTTTTCCAATTTTTAATTTTACTTTTATTTTCTCCTTTTTAAAGTAGGTATAAATATTAGGAAGGTATTTATAGTGATTAGTTAGTTGAGTTAGTAACTTAGTTAGGTACTAGGTATCATTATTAGTTTTAAATTTACTAGATTAAATAAGGCTCGATTCCCTGTGGGGCAGAGTCGAAGCGACGCAGCGACGTCAGATCATCAACTATTAAAGAGCTGATGATCTTCAAACGGCTGATCAGGTCATGGTTACCTTACCATATACTTTCAATACCATTGAAGTAACACGGTACTAAATTTCGAATCGATCGGACATAAGGAAGTTAGTCAGATCCCCTCATCAACTAGAAAGGAGCTGATGATCTTCAAACGGCTGATCAGGTCATGTTTACCTAACCATATACTTTCAATATTATTGAAGTAACACGGTACTAAATTTCGAATCGATCGGACATAAGGAAGTTAGTCAGATCCCCTCATCAACTAGAAAGGAGCTGATGATCTTCAAACGGCTGAACAGATTTTCATGAAACATGGCTAAGAACACTCGGGATAAAATTATCTATGACACAAAAAAAACTAAACGGAAATCGGTTCATCCGTTTGGGAGCTACGATACCACAGACAGATACACAGACAGACAGACAGACACGTCAAACTTATAACACCCCTCTCTTTTGCGTCGGGGGTTAAAAAGGTAAAGAGAAGGTAAAATGGTAGTAAAATGATGGTCGTTTGGTGAAAAAAGACGTCCTGACTGATAACAAAATCGACTTTCAACATAAATTTTGTGTTTAGTTAATTTTAAATTAACATATCTAAAGAATAGATTGAAGAATACTTGAATATAAATTTTGTTGAATCCCGGATGAACAACGCGTTGCTTTCCCCAAGATCCGAATAAAATAAACAATTACTATACACAACACTTCTTAAAACTAGAATTACCTCGAGACAGTCTAAAAAATACATAAAACTAGAGATTATAAGAGCTACCTCGAGGCACCCTAAACAGTACTTCATCTAAAAAACGACGGGTTGCACTCCGGGAGTGCCGGCAGAAGTGAAAACTTGAATATTAACGTTGTGCATTTTTGATATTTTGGAATGATTAGGGAATAATTTTGCACGAATTGCTTTGATTATCAGTATAAAAGTACTATCATTTATGTGGTAGAATACAATATTTATTTATTGCGCTATCGTACACAAACATGACAATTTATATTACATTAAAAAGTTTATGTCTCAGAAAAATCAACAAAAAATCAATCCGTGTTACGAATTTTCGATCAGGTCACGTGTCCTGACGCGAGTTTAACATTTTTTACCCATTACAAAACAAGTGCACAACACCGCTAAAGAAGTTTTCACTTCAAAATAAAAAAAAACTTGATGACGCAGGTAAATTAGTGGCCGAATATTTGTAGAACTCCGCACTCGTAACGACGGTCGGTGAAGGTACCGGCGGTTTGAAGGTAAGAAAAATAGTAAAGTATCACTTCCCTTTTTTTAGGCCGGGGTGACAGGGTTGAGCTAGGCACATTGCGGGGACTCGATCGTAGCCTTAGTCTGTCTATAAAATCGCCGCAACAAACCCAGACGATCATCACTTTTTTTATCTCTCAAAAACATGACAGCTCCCTAATTTAAAAATCTTATAGCGTATTCCAAAGATATTCGTCTAGCAGGAAATTGAACCAAACAGTTTTTAAATTTGTGTCGAAAAAAGAGCTTTCGTTACACTACCATGATAAGTAACTAGATAGGTACTTACCAACCTAGATATCGTTTTCATATCATATCTACCTACCTACTTACTTTACCTTACCCTTAGTACATAAACGGACGTTCGACGTAAATAAATGAATTTTAAACATGGAGGCCACTTTGAGGGGGGGGGGGGGGGTAAAAGAAAATTTTATAGTGTGACATATTAAATATTTTTTTATCAATTGAGGATAAATAGATTAAGTTAAGTTGTAAAGTTGAAGTGATTATCGGAAGCCAATAATTGAGGTTCTAGCTGCTCGAGGTAGTCTTACTAGACACACCAATCACATGTGTGTAGATCAAAGAGATTTAAAAATTACAGGTAAGTCGAAAGTGCCCCGAGACGATATATGTAATGGTAAATAAAATAATTTAACTCACAGCCCATGTTGCCTTTTCCCTGATGGAATTGGCTGACACACTCCCGTGTGTCTAGATATCCACAAATACTACAAATGTGTAGGATCATATATTTATAATATAGCGAAGGTCAGTAAAGAGCGGTGCTCTAATACGTCTCCTTTCCGGTCGCCTCTCTCCGTATACTGACTAACGTAATATTGCTACGGCCTTGTGGGGTTAAAATTGTGATAGTTTACCACCCATTATGGATTCTTTGCACACTCTGCTCTGCATTAATTAACAGGCTCTAAAATTTTCGATGCTGTTGTTTCCAGAAATCGCCCATACTTGAAGAAGGGGTGAACCAAGAACTGCGCATGATAACAGTTAAGAGAATACTTTTACGGGACTGTCAGAAAGCTTACGAGGGCATCACTGAGATCAAAGAGGACCAATTGTGCATGCAGAGCCTTGTTAAGGGAGTCAATTTATGCACTGTACGTACCTAAAATGAAGTACCTTTTTGCTCTCGGCCTAGACCACAGATCTACTACAAACAGATTCTATAACGCGTGGCAACTACAATTCCTCTCGCTTTAACCGTTTTTTAACCGGTAAATTTCGATGAACCCAGTGCGACCTAGAGCCTTTGAAGTAGTTCTGATGATATTTAAGTAATGCTTTCGAAAAATATTTGTACAGCTTTATTTTTCAACATACGTGTTCAAAATCAGGGGTCACATAGAAATTAAAAATAATATACAAAAGTATTTTATTTTTATTAAGTAAAATTTAAATATGTTTGGAAACATCGAAAGAAACATTGTTTGGCTAAGAAACTGTCAGATTTTGACAATTAACTAGCAAAAAAGTGTTCACGCCGATAAGGATAAAAAAATAATATCAGTATCTTTTTCGCACTCGTGCCATATCGTAACTATCCATCTTTTTCTAACAATTTCTTTACTAATCTATCTGTAGTAATTCTGTGGCCTAGTCAATCGTTTTATATGTCCTGACATTCATTCACCCATTTGTTCATTCATAATTTTTTGGGTGCTGCCATCATAAATTTTGATTTTGCACAAATTTTTTTAACGTTAAACAATTAAATAATTAATTCACTCAATATATACTTAGGTAATAAAAAATAATAAAAATAAAAGTTGAAAAAACTAAAAACCGACTTGAAAAAGAAATTCACTCAAAATTATGAAAAAATATTGTTTAATAACAATATTTTTTCATAATTTTGAGTGAATTTCTTTAATAACAATATTTTTTCATAATTTTGAGTGAATTTCTTTTTCAAGTCGGTTTTTAGTTTTTTCAACTTTTATTTTTATTTATTTTTTATTACCTAAGTATATATTGAGTGAATTAATTATTTAATTGTTTAACGTTAGAAAAAGTTATAAAAAGTACAGAAAAATAACCAAAATAACGAAATCAATACGAAGCAAATATGGGGTCTTCATTTTTTTAGCAATCGGTGCCAGCAATTGAGAAAAGTATACTCACCTATAAAAAAATGTTTTAGATTCGTTGGTTTTGATCGCACAGACCTCAAAATAAATTGTATACCCCTACCTTGTTTCGTACTACGTCTGATTTCGATATTGATGGTGATTTCGTGTATTTCTAAAAATATTTTTCTCAATTTTGAGTGAATTTCTTTTTGGAGTCGGTTTTTTTAGTTTTATAAACTTTCACTTTTATTTATTTTTATTTTTAATGATAATGCTATTTAACAACGTTAAACCTAATTAACCACTTGCCAGTAGGATATCATCAAATCATAATGCATGTGTTCACAACATCTACTGCTGGACAAAGCTCTACCCCAAAGATTTCCACGACGACCGGTCCTGCGCTGCCCGCATCCAGCGGCTTTCCACGATCTTCACCAGGTCGTCAGTCCATCGTGCACTATAAAGGCCTGCTTACGCTTTGTCTTCCCGTGCGCGGTAGTTACTCGACAACTTTACTACCCCAACGGCTATCTGTTCTACGATCTATGTGCCCATTATTGAAACATTAGTGAATAAAAAAAAACAAATAGCGCACTAAGAAATCTCTTCTGTTTGCGAGCGGGCTGTACTCAGTATTTACCCCTAAAAACGAGCTGATGGCGATTTTAACTGATCGCATCCTTAGCGAGATCGAGGGGCAGAAGTTCGTAATACATTAATTAAGT
The DNA here is from genome assembly GCA_947284805.1 of Coleophora flavipennella. Classification (NCBI taxonomy): domain Eukaryota; kingdom Metazoa; phylum Arthropoda; class Insecta; order Lepidoptera; family Coleophoridae; genus Coleophora; species Coleophora flavipennella. Next base: position 11,554,644 of record OX369259.1, on the reverse strand, counting down.
CAAACTAGGAACCTCATAGTTTCGCCATGTCCGCCTGTCTGTACGTTCGGTATGTCACAGATATTTACTCAATTACTATTACAGCTATCAAGCTGAAATTTGGTATGGTGGTTAGTTGTTCGTTTTCGTTTGATTTTATTTGATCCTCCTCATCCCGAAAGTTCCGTTTCATATCGAGCGCGTAAGCGTTTCCTGTAAGCGTCTGTTTCGCAATGCCAATCAACAACTGGTTTTTTTTTAATATTTAGGATCTCAAATGATTAATTTTCATGTGATTTTAACACTATTATCATAGTTTGTCATGTTCAGTTATCGACGCGAATAATGATAATAAAGTCAGTCAAACAGCTAGTAAGTAAATAAAATGATAGAGGTCTACCGTTGTGTACTTACTACGAAAAATGTACTGGGTAGATTTCAATACTTTTTTTAGTGTTACTTCTTAAATACAAGGTCTAATAAAATTCGCACCTCGATATGATAGATAACGTAGTAACGAGCAATAGCTAGTTAATCTAAGAAATAACTAAATCTTAGTACAAACAAAACACGCTAAAAATAATGAAGTAAAAGGCGGTCCTAAAGAAATCCTTACCACCATCCAAAAACCTATTGATGTGAAACGAGTGGACTAAATAGTACTTCTCGGAACCGGTTAAAAACATTTGGTATTTAGATTTAAGGGATTTTGAACGTAGGTTGTTACGTTAGTTTTTATTTAATTTTAGACATTGCAATACGTACCCACTCCCCCTACTAGAAGAAGACTACATATTCATTCGCTAAAAATAATCTATTGAATTATATATAACGTCCGCGCACTAAACTTCCTTCCCGTTATATTCAGGGTGTCTCATAAGTACTAAGTCAGAGTGACATGGAAGATAGATTAGTTTATATGTGTCAGATAAAATAAACATGACACCAAGCAAATGTTACTGCGAAAAGAGATGCAACTCTAAAGGAGCTACTGTTACTCGTTCTTTTTTCATTCGACCTTTTTTTCATTCTAGCAAAAAGCTCCGAGACATCAAAAACTCTTTATTTAAGGATTGCTTTAAATCGTTTTTTTTACAGGGTGACCTCGGAGACCCACTAGTGCAGTTCAACAGCCAAGAAAAAAATGGTATTTTATATGGATTGGCAATATATCCCGGCAAAGATGAATGCAACAGCAGCAGGCCCTTCATTTTCACTAAGATCCGCCCCAGCTGGCATTGGATCGATGCTGTGATTAGGGATGGTCTGCCAGAAGAAACTGAGGGTCCACCGACAACGAAGCCAGGTAACCATGAGTACCCATTTTAACATTACATCTCTTTGGTTGAAGGTTCAAAAGAGAATGTAAGCACAATATTTTTAGAAGAAGAGCAAAGGATTATAATTATATTGAAGTATCGAAGTGTACCATAGAGAGGTATTAAAAGGTTGGGAATTGATCTATCTGCTTGAATTGAAAGTTTTTTGGGTTGACTAGGTTTGTTTATTTACATATATATAAAGAAAATAATAAAATAACGGAAAGCGATCCCAAATGAAACCCTGGCGAGGGGACGACTTTACCGATGCGTGGAACGCGTCGGTCAAGAGCACGGCGAGGCAGATCTCAATGGTGGAGGAGACCGTCTCAGGCGCGAGGAGCGCGCTCGGCTCTTCCGTTCAATTCATCGTGGGTACCTAACAGTGATGTTGCAATAGCGATATTTTCACTATCGATAGTTGAACTTGTAAAATAGGTCGATAGCGCGATAGTCCTAAACGCAGCGGGACAGCTTGCCAACGGAGTGACGCCCCCAAGAGCACTGGAGCGCGCGCGAATGAACGCACGAGGTAGTGGGCTCTGTCAGCAGCCAATCGGAGAGCACTCGTGCCGCGAGGGGCGGACGCGCCAGGCAACGTCAGCAGCCCAAGTGAGAGCGCCAACACTGGCAGACCAGCGTCTGGCCACTGGATCCTGGATATGGGAGTCGACGCGCAGTCAGCCCCTGGCCCATCTCCCAGCTTCGCGGACCCAGGGAGTTCTGTTAATGAGAAGGGGGCCCGCATGGAGATCCAGACGGGGTCAAGGGCCCATCTCGACGACGTCGTAAGTCAGCAGTCTTCAAAGCGCAGCACCTCCAACTGCGGCGTCTCTGAGAGACTGAACTTACCTGGATGTATATTCTTTTCTATTTTTGCTTGTGCCCTGTAATTTTCTTCTTTTTTTGCTTGTATATCCTTATATTCTCGCATGGGCTTTGTAAATTTGTAAATTGTTGCTGTAAATAATTCATGACACTCTTGTCATGTCAAAATTTGTTAGGAATGTCTCAATGTGACTTAATGTTTATTAACATAGGCAGTGGTGATTCTGCTGTTATGGTCCGGAGCACCATCTTGCTGTAGAATTACTTGGTTTTGCTCTTCCTCAGGTAAAACATTTAACTCATTTCTTAGGAGATCCAGTATTTCAAGATACTTGACAGTGTTTAGATGACCTTCGTACACGTGGACTAACACAACTGTATTACTCATAATTCCGCACCAGACGTTAAAAGAGAATCTTACTTGACTGTTAGTTTTATGAACACGAACAGGATTCACTCGAGACCAATAATGGTTATTGCGGCGGTTGTACACGCCGTTATTACTAATGTTGGTTTCATCACACCATACAATGTTACTCAAAAAAGTGGGGTTACGGGCAACTTCTGTCAGAATGTTTTGACAAAATTGTAGTCGTCTCTCATGATCCCCAGGATGCAATTTTTGAACCAACCGACCTTCACGATAACATTTATACTTATACTTTTTCAGCACTTTAAGTTTGGGTGGTTCCAATTTCTTCGGCAGCTTCTCTGCTTGAAGCCTTTGGATATGCTTCGAAGTATGTTAAAACACTTACATCAAAATCGGAATAGTCCTGCTGAGGACGTTGCTGTTGCCTTTTGTAGCTACCAGTATTTTTTTAATTATCAACCATTCTCTTCAAAACAAATTGAGTTGCTACTTGTCGGTCCCGATATCTCTCTCCATACCACCGCAGAGCTAAATTCACATCTTTGTGATTTAAAAAATTAGCTTCCATTAAATCAAATTGTTCTTGATAAGCCATTAATACGGTGAGCTGACAAATATGAAATGATTTGTATAAACAATAAAATGTGAATAACAAAAGACTGTTGCAGGGTGTTCTATTTCACTACTCTATTTTTAAATATTCCATTTTTAAATGTTGTGTCCAGCCAGCATTACAAACCCGTGCAAAATGCAATCTTCTTTATCTAAATAGTTCTTCGTCATTTTAATAAATAAATGACGTCAACGATAATTAATAATTACTAACATAAGTAATCTGATAGACCATTGAGTAAAAGTGCTTTATCTTATCCCATTGAATTTACAAGTTTTGATTTCATGGTTCTCCTTTCATTTAATTTACCACGTTTGTTAGAGAGATTTGATCCTTATGATTGACCCTATCGATCGATGCCGTAAAAGTACAGGCTGTTATTTTTTCGGATTTTACCCGGTTCGATTCCCGGGTGTGGCAAGCGAATTTTCGAAAATCTGTGAATGCAGTTCTGTTTCTTTTTAAAACTAAAGGAATGTTTCCTTTGAGTAAAATTGTCTATCTCCAGTATGTAGAGTTTTTCTCTCCAGGTGGCGTTCAAAAATTTCACCCTGTATAGCAGCTTGAAGGTACTGAGCACGAGCTTGCGTAGTAACCAATTTTTAAAAATTTATGGAAGAAGAAATGGGGCACTGGGTCCTTTCGACCCACGCGCGACTAGCCGCGGGTTAAAGTATAGGATAGGATTTCGGTGCAAAGTATTCTGCATTTCATCATATCAGCTCATATACGTCCCCACCGAGGGACTCGAGCCTACCCCGAATTAGGGCGTTCGGGCCTTAGTCGACCACGCGGGCCCAGTGCGAGTTGGTCGACTTCACACACAACCGTCGAGTTTGTTTGCAGGCGTGTGCAAGTTTACTCACGATGTTTTCCTTCACCGTAAGAGCGCCGGATAAACGTACATATTATAAAATCGAAATTCGAAAACACATTTTTACGTGGCAGGATTCGAACCACGACCTCCCGGACAGGAGGTAGCGGCCCTTGCCATTAACCCACCGACACTCTCTGCATTTAAACATAACATACTAAGGAATTTAAACAAAAGTACCTACACTTGCGAATATTCTGAACTTAAGTTAAAAGTACATTAATTACCGCATGACTGTAACACCGGGTACCTTGTGTACTTGTGTTAAGAACTGTTTTGGAAAAAAAAATTATAACTTTTGATGAGACGCCGTGTCTACGAAAATACTAGAACCCAGCGACAGACGGATAGACGAACGGAAAATGTTAGCAATACAAGTATCATTAGGACCAATTAGGTACAAAAACCCATATATGTACCTGAAAACTTAACAGCTTGACACGGCTTGACTGACCACCACGTGCCGGGGCGGGTTGGGCTGCGGGTTCAAGTGCGAAGGCCTATCACTCCCTGGCGAGGGCTCACGGGTTGTAATGTTTATTATTCCATATTTTATTAATATATCCAAATATTTCTTTCATGTTTCATTGTACAGCAGACTACGTTTAAGGGTTCCGTACCAGGTAACGGGACCCTGCCTGTACGTCCGTCTGTCCGACTTTAAAATTTCTATGTCTTTTGAACCTTAATAGGTAAACGGCTGAAAACATGTGTTATTACAGGGGATTTATTAACAAATAATAAGAATTATAAAAATTCAATACCATCTATAATGCAAGCAAGAGCACGGTCGCGACTTTTGCTTCATCGTATAAACGTTAAGCTACATACATGCGTGAAACTTGTCATAATTGTAGTACTAAACCTAAAGTAAAACAAATTTTAGTAGTAAACCTAAGTAAAACAAATCGAAGTAGTAAACCTAAATTAAAACAAATTGTAGTAGTAAACCTAAAGCAAAACAATATGTAGTACTAAACCTAAAGTAAAACAAATTGTAGTAGTAAACCTAAAGTAAAACAAATGGTAGTAGTTAACCTAAAAAAATGTAGTACTAAACTTAAAGTAAAACTAATTGTAGTAGTAAACCTAAAGTAACACAAATTGTAGTAGTAAACCTAAAATAACACTAATTGTAGTAGTAAACCTAAAGTAAAACAAATTGTAGTAGTAAACCTAAAGTAAAACAAATTGTTTAAACCTAAATCAAACAAATTGTAGTACTAAACCTAAAGTAAAACTAATTGTAGTAGTAAACCTAAAGTAACACAAATTGTATCAGTAAACCTAAAGTAACACAAATTGTAGTAGTAAACCTAAAGTAAAGCCAATTGTTTAAACCTAAATCAAACAAATTGTAGTACTAAACCTAAAGTAAAACTAATTGTAGTACTAAACCTATAGTAAAACAAATTGTAGTACTAAAACAACTTGTAATAAAAAATATATTTAGGGTTCCGTATTATTATTGGCCTCAATTAGCCCAAAAAAGTGCTCCTACTAATATTAGTACTACATAAAATACTAGCTATGCTCGAGGCTCCGCCCACGTGCCATGGACATCGAGCGTGCGCGGTACGTGAGCCGCAAGCAGATCGAGGGTTTTTGCGTGAACACAAGAATACACCAATTTCATCGTAATTGCTCCCGCCGTTTTGGAGTCCATCCATAAGGAATATACATACACACATTCATTTACATATTTCATATATTATATTATATATTTATCTTTTTGAAACGTTACAATATTACATTTCTCGTAATGTTAATTAAAACTTGATTTTTGTCTTCCAGTGTTGAGAAACGCAAAAGAAGCATCATCTGAAGTTTGTAAGTACCTACCTATGTTCATGTAAGTAAGTAGAATATAAACTTAGTAGGTTAACAGTTATTTATTATACAAGGGTAGTAAATAGGTAAATGGCAAACGAGTAACATTTGTAAGCCCGAACCCCAGCCGAGGGTTTACCATCGCACTAATTTGCCAATCACCTTTTACGTCTATGTATCATACAACATTTTTAAATATAGTTGTGAGAAAACGTGTAACTTAAAAACCAGCTAAGTGTGAGTCGGACCCGCGCACTTTGGTTAACGAACTACCAAAACTTTGGGTACAAAAAGCTAAAAACATCAACAGGTAGGTACAACACATGGATTGAAGTAAAAACTTAACTTAAAGGCGAGACTTAAAGGCCTTTAAGTTAAAGGCGAGAGGTTGTGGCACGATGGGTACGGTTAGGGTAAGGGCGTGGGTTTCAAAAACTGCTGTACGTGCTCACAGTATGTAATTTATTGGTAAAAAAAGACCTAAAAAGAAATATACAAAGATTAGAAAACATTATACATGTCGGAAGGGTGGTTAGGTTTTGAATGGCCTTATGATTCACGTCGTCGACTAAGGTTCGATCGCCCTAATTCAGGGTAGTCTCGAGGGGCGGTGTGGACGTATGTGAGCTGGTATGATGATATTATATCATATTTATAAGGTGCGAGCTTAAGTCGTTACCTTTGAATCTTTTCATTTTTGATTTTTCTCGTATGCTTGGCATCAAACATAAACAGCACTGATCTCTGGTGAGTAATAATTAGTTTAGGTGGTTTTCGTATAAGAAAATGTCGCCATTTCTTTAGGGCTTCTACTAGCATAGGCTTCTTTTTCAATCGCAGAGTGATTCCGCTCGCTTTAATTGAGTGTCCTCGAGTAGAAAGCAACAGGTCTCGAATCTTGCGACAGAGTAGCAGCGATGGAGTGCTCTGAGGCATCATTCTCAACAGTAAAAGGTATATTGTAGTCGATTGCATGTACTGCTGACTTTGCAATTGTAGATTTAAGTTCTTTGAAACATTTCACTGCTATTGATTTCAAGGAAAAACATTCAAATGAGCTAGAGGATGTATCTTTTCGGAAAAGTTTGGGATCCACTTAGAGAGTAGTGGGCAAACATTCATTCCTAAAATCCTTCTAGGTAGGATCGTCGCTCACTATCTGGTTTGATAACGTGATTGTAAATAGTATAGCCAAGAATATTAATAGTATTTTGTATAAACATGCTCTTTTCTTTTACACGTGTCTGTGAGCATTACCACACAGCAATAGCGCGGCTGCCCCATCAGCACCATGAGCTCGTTATTCATTATTATTGTTACATTATAGTTTAAGTTGGCAATTGTCTGTTTAATTTACTCTGGGGTAATCTGTTATTTGCTTTACTTTTACCACACTGTATCGTATCACACCATTTTTATTGTAAGCTGTTGATTACCTATAATAAATAAATAAATTAATTAATTAAAAAAATAAAATATGCGTATCACAGATCCTTTAAGAAATCCGGATACCTACCTTGTTCAATACAAAAGTACTGAAGCTTAGGAGGTCGATCACTTTAATATGAGGTCGGTCACTTTTTTACATAGTGCGGCGGCCATTTTGCAGCTTCACTTTTCAAATGGCTTGGTTCAATCCGGACTTATTAAACGATCCGTGATGCGTATATGTTTGTATGCATTTGTAGGGGTGTGTAAGTTTGCAAAGTTTATTTTTCAATACAATTGCTCGAAAAGTGGTACTTAATATGCTAGTTTACTGTACGCAAAATAGATTTTACCGCACACGTGCTTTTTACTTTGCTAATTGTTTTTTGGAGCTCTGAGAAACAATTTCTAGAATTAAAAAAAATGTAATGACCAAAGATACAGAATCTTCTTTAAGACTTTTGAAAGCAGAATTTTAACAATGAATAGGTCATTTTTTACAAGGTTGTTTTAATGCTCAAAATAATATTATTCCAAGCCTTATTGTTATCTATTTGTGGTAATATTAAAAAACAAACTCACGCATGCGTACGTGTGCCTAGCTAAATTAAATATGGCGCAATTTTAGTAAAAATTGAGTTATTTTAGTTGTGAATACGAATAAAATTATGAATAATTAATATACGTGTAATAAAAGGAAAGTAAACGGGAAAGTACAACCTAAACAAAGAAAAGTTTAGTTTGTACTTTTCCGCGGCTTTAAGGATTGGATTAAGGTTCTCATGATGCTCCTCTTTTGTGTTGCTACAAACAGTAATGTCATCTAGGTAGGACTAAGTTCCGTTTAGATTTTTGGTCCTTATGAGCCAGTCGATCGTTCTTTGAAAGCGGGAGACGCCATTAGTGACACCGAACGGAATACGAAGAAACTGATATAGGTTCTCATACGCCTCAAAAGCTGTATAATTTTTTTCGTGAGGCAGGATTGGCACCTGATGATAGGCACTCTGTAAGTCTATTGCAGTAAAAATTGCATATTTGGCCACCTTTGTAAACCATTACTTCTATGCTCGGTAACGGGTACGCATCCAATTGAGTATATCTGTTGAAAGTCTGAGAAAAGTCGATAACGAGTCACTTCTTGTGATTCGCATTCTTAGTAATAGGGACTTGTGCTCGCCACGGAGATTGACTTTCTTCCACAATACCTTCTTATAGTAACTTATCGACTTCTCTCCTTATAAACACGTGGTCATCCGTGCTATACTTTCTCTATCTGATGCCTATCGGCTTGCAATCTGCACTGACATTTCGAGATAGAAGTACAGCTGGAACATAGGCTGCAGCCACACTGCATACCTTCATTACCTTTGAGGTATCTTTAGGACCACCAAAAGCAAACTTGAGCGTTGAGTGTGATTCAAATACGTTGTGCCCTATAATAAGGTCAGCGCAGAGATTCCTCACTATTAAAATGTTTACATTTTCATACTTTATCGCCAATTTCGACATTTTGACACGTGAGACCGTTGACCTGAAATTTGTGAGAGAGAGAAGTCATTGAGAAGGTCTTGTCGAAGTCTGTTTCTTGCTGCCATACCATGCCATTGTGCTCTTTTCTGTTACATTTTGAACAGGTTACATCTCGAGCTGGGCAGATGTATAGATCCACCGCAAAAAAAGCATTTCCGCTTAGGAGTTGATGCAGAAGCAGCTGTAGTGTCCGCATCTTCATCGATAGTGCGGGGCGCAGTGGGATTATCAGTTTTTACAAAGGAATATACTTCTGGGGCTGATACGAAGTTTTCACAGTTAGTTTCCGCCATTTCCATGGAGAGACCTTGTTATAAAACTCGTCCAATGTCAGCGTCAAGTTTTCTAACAATCGTTTACGTATCTTCTTAGATGAGATTCCCGCTATGAACGCTTCTCGAATACTATCTTTCTTGTTAGTTTCTGCGTCAACGCTTAAATACTCACAGTCTTTGGCTAATTGCTTTAAAGCCTGAAGGTAAACGTCGATTGTTTCGCCCGCGTGCTGCCGTCTAGTAGTGAGTAAATGCCGTGCGTATATTATGTTCTTCGGCTTCAAGTATAGCTTGTCTGGTGCAGCTATCATTGAGTCGAAAGTTGAGTATTAACTTACGCTGGCGTACACTCTTGATGTGATAAGGTAGACCAGGAGTCGAAGCTTGGTTGAGCTCCATATTGCTTCCTGTTGAGCAGTGGCATCCGCTAGTTGCTTTGCAGTTAAGAAGTTATAGAACGTTATTTTCTAGTGCTGCCATTTTCTGTGCTGTCCAGTCGGAAGTTTGTGGTAGGGTTGACATCAAACTTATCTGGTCTTAGGAATTTTTCCATTTTATGTTAAATAAATTGAAGTAACTATGCAGATAAACCCCTTATAATAGGCTTTATTTAACATAAAAATTACATGAGATATTTTGCAGACATATATGACATTTTAACATAGTTGACACTATACCAATTTATTCTTTTGATTACCCCAAAGATTGCATATCCTCTCATGTACCTTCCTGTCGTTGCATAAATGTATCGGTTTAAATTGATAAATATGTGAGTTTCGTCTTATAAAAATGGCCGCGCAGCGCTGTGTTTTTGTACAGTTTGTTTGTTGTTTTTTTTGGATTTTTTTAAGGAAATTTGTATGAAAACATGAGTGTTTGTAAATTATTTGTGTAAATAAGTATAGTGTGTAGTTATTTCATACTGTACATAGGTGTATAACTTGGTAAGCTTTTTTGAATTGTTTTATTGGAAAAAAATAACTTGAAAAATTGTAGCTGGACAATGAATAAATTCCATATTTAGGAATGTATACATTGTTATACAGCGATAAGACCGCCTTTGTACACTTAAGTCTGATAAAACCATTATGTGTTCCTTGTGTGCAATAAAAAAATTATACATACATACACGTTAGGTTATTCAATAATTAATCTGCAGATAATATTATTTAAAACGGATGGAGAAAGAATAAAATGGCGAACCGGTTTTGAACCCCTGGCCCTGCTACATACCCAAAGTACGCTTGCCTCAAAATGGGTGTAACTAATATTTTTTTTTGGGTCAAACGTATACAATTGATAATATAGTACATAATTAAGTAATTTATAGTCTTAACTGCGATGATACCATTGATCATTAAATTTAAAAATATATTAATTTAAGGTATATAAATATAAGTAAAATTACGATGATTCTAGAAATTAGAAAATCGTGAAATAAAAAAAAACTAATTTTAACCTTTGTTTCCGATACCAATATAGTATAGAAAATAATTAAAATGAAAATTGATTAATAATATTAAAAGAATAGGTACAGTCGAGTTCATTAATATATTGGCAGGGCCAATGGTTAAAAATATTGTAAGCGTCGAAATGAATATAAAGTTCTATACAAACAATTGATGAACCGTTTACATCAGGGGTTCCCAACCTTTTCTTGGTCAGGGATCATTATATTATTCTTGTTAGAAGGGACCACTGAAACTTTAATTAAAATCTCAATAGAAACTTACACGAAAAGAAATAATAATATTTTTAGGATAAACTTCTGTAATTTGTATTAATGTGATTTGGAAGCTTACATATTTTTCACGAGTTCGGCTGTCCTAGGACTAATATTGTTACTCAAAGCTACACGCAAATCATCACTTACTATCAAACGATTCCTCGCCTTATTTTTGAAAACCAACAAATCAGAAAATCCCTGTTCACATAAGTAAGTTGTTGAGAAAACTATGAAACAGCTCAAGGCGATTTCTCGAAGTTTAATATAAGAAATTGCTTTTTTACATCAAAATGATTCAAAGCATCCTTACAGTTTCTGTCATTTTGGAATTCAATGAGTTCTTCCTGGATTCCTTCAGTAACCTCACGAGCGTCCGTGCTAAAAGGGTTTCGAATCAGTTTTTGATAAACTTTAGTTTCTTCGGTATATTCTGGGAATTAACGATTGAATTCATCAATCAACATTTGTAAATGAGTCTTGATGTTTTCTTGTATATTTGCTTTACAAGCGTCATACTTTTTGTCTTCCACAAGTGCTTTTAATGTCGCAAATGCAGAATAATTATTTTCTTAAATTTTACGTAACCACAACTGTAGTTTGCAAATTAAAGCGCGAAATTTATCTTCAAAAATGAATACATTTGCGACGTTTTCTGATTGTTTATTTTCGGAACCTTTCAGTTGCATATTCAATTTATTTAAGTGTGTGAAAGCCAAATTCAGCTTACATGATAACATTTTATTGATATCTACATATGTTTGTATAGAACTTTATATTCATTTCGACGCTTACAATGTTTTGAACCATTGGCCCTGCCAATGTATTAATGAACTCGACTGTACCTCAAAAATTGCAACTTTCAAAGTAATATTTTTTACACTTGGCCATAGCATTAAGAAACGCGTGTCACGTCGTATTTAGCGACAGTTTGTATGACAAGCGATAAACTACGTAAATGTTTGTGGAAAATGTAGTAGAAATGGTTCCAATAAACTTTTATCCAAATTAATATGGCTCATATTTGCGGTCGGTCCTTCATTATTGAGGATCGTGGCCTAGCTTTTGTTCTGACTGACAACATATCAAAAATTGGTCCAAATTGGTTAACATTTAAGAGGTGAAAATCGTTAACGCCGATTGTATGAAAAGTCGCAGCTTCACAATCCTACCGACTCGCGCCTAAGCTCGCACAAAGTAAAATTAAGTATTTTTTGTAAAAACTTCGGAACCCTACTTTGCACAAGTCCGACTCGCACTTGGCGGGTTTTTTTGGTCTGTAAGACTGACATAGGAGTGTTTTTATAAAGCATAGTGATGCTTATAGTTTGTCGCGGGTTTCTTTTTGTAATAATCTTCCCGGGCATGTGCACGACGACTCGCCAAAGTTTTATCTTAATCGATTGAACAAGTTTTTAACTTTGCGAGCTAAACATATTGTACAGAAGCTGTACTCGTATGTACATATAATAGGGGTTTAAGTATGAAATTGCCGATTCAGTTTTTAAAATTCAATACCAGTAACAAAAAGAAGTTATTGTTTTTTTTATTAATGACCTTATGGTGACACTACTTATGGTCTTTTATTAGTAACTAGTGGCATATCTCTCATGATCCAATCTCCTGAACTATGTACCATTGAATGGAACAAAGGCGTTTTCTTGGTGGTCAGATGGGGCAATTTTTTTAAGACTAGGTACTTAATTTTCTTGAACATTCTTGAAAGTGACGAAATATTATGCGGGGTATTCCCAAATACGACATTAGTAACGAAGAAACTGCTGTGATAACTCTAGAGCTTTTTGCCTAAATAGTGATTTATTGAGTTGAAAATAACCGTCTCAATAGGTTTAAAGCCACCATGCTTTAAAAATATCTAAACAATAGGCACACATTTACTAGATATTAATTTCTAATAGTCAAATGCTATTTTGATAATATTATTTGTTTTAACTATTTTTCATAATATTTACTTTCTTCTTTAAACTTTGCAATCAGCAATTTCATACTTAAACACCTAATATATATTATATTTGCTGAAATTGTTTCAAAATTCACAGTACAAAGAAGTGTTCTCACGAAAAACGAGTTGATGTTCAACGTGAAGCCTTGCGAGACAGAACCTTTGTACGAACTGGACCTGCGTCACGTAAACCTCACGATGGACCGGCGTCGGCGGCGGCGCAAGCGCATGACCGTCACTGGAAAACAAGGACTAGCGTGTCTCGAGGACTATCCCTATACTGTAGCTATATTGTACGTAACTACCTACCTTAAAACCATTACACTTAGGTAGTTTATTACCTACTAACTCCACGTGCACCATGAAATGTGCAAAGTAGCTTAGCTAGGCTAGATAGCTAAGCTTAGATCGGTAACAATGTGCGGAAAGAATGATTCTAAATATAAGTTAAAATCAGATAAACCATAAATATTTACACTTATATGAGTGTTATCGTTTTCAAAGACTTTAATATTATTTATATTTATTTATTTATGTCGGCGCGAGATTATCCGATGCGTGAGATCATCCGATGCGCGCAACACGTGCAACGGTAGACGTAAACAACACCTGCGTGCCCCACTCCATGAATCAGGCGAAGAAGCGGTCGGCCGGCTGGTATTTAAGCAGCGCTCGGATGGGAACGAGTCTTTTGCTGCCACCGTCGGCCAGCCTAAGAAGGACCGCTACCCTCCCTTGGTAGTGGAGTCCCTTCCGAACTGGCCGACCCACTTCAAGAGGCTTGCCGAGGAGCTCGGGCGAGCTCCCAGCGCCCGCCCCTATGGCAAGGGGTTCCGTTTCATCCCCGACAACGGTGACGAGTACCGCACGGTGCAGCGGTACCTGTCCTCACTGCCGGGGATACAGTGGTTCTCATACTCGCTGCCGGCCGAGAGGCCTCTCAAGGTGGCCATCCGTGGCCTCCCCTCCACCACCGAGCCCGCCGAGATCGTCGACGCCTTAGCCGAGCACGGCTTCGAGGCGGAACACGTCAAGGCCATCCGGGCGCGTGCAGGACGCCCCGGATGTATCTTCTACGTGCAGATCCGGCGGACCACCAACCTGACGGCCATCTACACCATCACGGAGCTCCTCTTCATGCCGGGCATCACCATCGAGGCCTGGCGTGGAAAGCGGGGGCCCGCGCAGTGCCACCGGTGCCAAGGGTTCAGGCACTCCTCCCACGGCTGCCACCTCCCGCAAGCCTGCGTCCGCTGCGGCGATCCTCACGCCGCGAAGGACTGCCCACGGCCGCGGGAGGACCCAGCGACCTGCGCCAACTGCGCGGGCCCGCATCCCGCCAATCACGTCTCGTGCCCGGCGTTCCGCAGGGAGCTCCGGAACAGGAAGGCCGGCACAGTCGCCCGGACCACCGCCTCTCGCCCTGCAGCACCCGCCGCCACTGCGGAGCGCGCCACACCGGCAGCGCCCGCCGTGTTGAGCGGCTCGGCCGCTGCACCCGCACCGAAGCCCAGAAAACGACGAACCCGCCGGAGGAAGAAGAGGCACCTTGCCCCTGCTTCCGCCGTCCCCACTGCTGCCAGTACCACCGAGATGCCCTCCAGACGCGACCTCCTGCACGCCCTGGAAGTAATTCAGCAGCTGCTCGCCCCAGCCGGGGCTAGAGAGGCCGCCAAGGGCCCTGCGCCCCCCCCAAGGACCCATCCATCGTAATGGACGGCGGAAGCAGCCACGTCAAGGAGGCTACGCCTCGGGGACGTCTCCCCGTCGCCCCCTTCGGGGGCAACGAGAAGAAAATCCACGGAGAACGAGTCTTTTCCGCTGCCGCCGCGCCGCTCAGCGCTGCCGCCGCGCCGCTTAGCGCCGCCGCACCGCCGCGCGCCACCGCGCCGCCGCGCGCCCCCGCGCCCGCTGCCGCGACCCCGCGCGCCCCCGCGCCTGCTGCCGCACCCCCGCGCCCGCCGCCGCGCCCCCGCGCGCCCCCGCGCCCCCGCGCGCCCCAGCACCCGCTGCCGCGGGGCCCTCCGCCGCTGCTACCGCCCCCGCTGCTGCCGTCGGCCAGCCCAAGAAGGCCCGCTACCCGCCTCTGGTAGTGGAGTCCCTCCCGAACTGGTCGACCCACCTCGAGAAGCTTGCCAAGGAGCTCGGGCGAGCTCCCAACGCCCGTCCTTACGGCAACGGAATCCGCTTCTCCCCTGAAGACGGCGACGAGTACCGCACGGTGCAGCGGTACCTGTCTACGCTACCGGAGATAAGCTGGTTCTCCTACACGCTGCCGGCCGAGAGGCCCCTCAAGGTGGCCATCAGAGGCCTCCCATCGATCACCGAGCCCGCCGAGATCGTCACCGCCTTAGCCACACATGGCTATGAGGCGGAACACGTGAAGGCCATCCGGGCGCGTGCAGGACGCCCCGGATGCCTCTTTTACGTCCAGATCCGGCGGACCTCCAACATCGCTGCCATCTACGCTATCACGGAGCTCCTGCACATGCCGGGCATCATTATCGAGGCCTGGCGTGGCAAGCGTGGACCCGCGCAATGCCACCGGTGCCAGGCATTCCGGCACTCATCTCACGGCTGCCACCGCCCGCTGGCCTGCGTCCGCTGCGGCGATCCCCACGCCGCAATGGACTGCCCTCGGCCGCGTGAGGACCCACCCACCTGCGCCAACTGCGCGGGCCCGCATCCTGCCAACCACATCTCGTGCCCGGTGTTCCGCAGGGAGCTCCGGAACAAAAAGGCCGGGACAGTCGCCCGGACAACCGCCCCTCGACCTGCAGCACCCGCCGCCACAGCTGAGCGCGCCGCACCGGCAGCGCCCGCCGTGCTGAGCGGCTCAGCAGACGCACCCGCGACGCACCAGAAACGCCGTAGAACCCGCCGGAGGAGGAAGAGGCCCTTAGCCCCCGCTTCCGCCGCCCCCACCGCCACCAACACCACCACTGTGCCCTCCCAGAGTGACCTCCTGCATGCTCTGGGAGTACTTCAGCAGTTGCTCGCCCCAACCGGGGCTGGAGTGGCTGCCAAGGGCCCTGCGCCCACCCAAGGACCCGCTCATCGTGATGGGCGGCGGAAGCAGCCACGTTAAGGAGGCCTCGCCTCGGGAACGTTTCCCCGTCGCCCCCTTCGGGGGCAACGAGAAGAATACCACGGCAGAAAACGAGTCTTTTTTTGACTTTGGCAGCCGCCCCGGTCACACCTCTGTGCGATACGGAAGCCTGAATCATAAATAGTTTTAGTGCTGAACAAATTAATTGTGATTTGCGGAGAAGACCATAGCCCTAAGTCACCAATCCTTGGGTTGAAGCGCCCTCACTCCGATATCAGAAGTGGGATGAGCCTTGGCTCGTCCACTGCCGCCCCGTCTCATCAGTTTGAACAGCATCCAATATCCAATAATGGCCGTCAAGCTAGTGACCCCATGGACCAAAATGGAGATTTTTCTGGAAACCAAGGAATGCAGGGAATACAAGCTGGCTCTTCGACGAATAAATCTCAAGGTCACGTGAGTCATGGCAGTTCGAATACTAATTATGAGACTTTATCAATGTTAAGTGTTATGTTGGAGAGCCTGTCTAAGCAACAACAAGAAAATAACAAGGCTAATCATGAGTTTCTGCAGAGTATTCTTTCCAAGACAATGAATTCTTCTCGAAGACCGAGACTCTCTGATATTTATCTAGTATCTTTTGACCCGGACGGAGATGTTCCAATAAGAGACTGGTGGGAACACGTGGACCGCGCCATAGAACACTGGAAACTTAGTGATTGAGATTGAGGGACAGGGGCCCTCTCTCAATGAATTGTGTTCGAGATTGAGGGACAGGGGCCCTCTCTCAATGAATTTTGTTTGAGATTGAGGGACAGGGGCCCTCTCTCAAACGGTCGTGATTGAGATTGAGGGACAGGGGCCCTCTCTCAATGAATTGTGTTCGAGATTGAGGGACAGGGGCCCTCTCTCAATGAATTTTGTTTGAGATTGAGGGACAGGGGCCCTCTCTCAAACGGTCGCGATTGAGATTGAGGGACAGGGGCCCTCTCTCAATGAATATTGTTCGAGATTGAGGGACAGGGGCCCTCTCTCAATGAATTTTGTCTGAGATTGAGGGACAGGGGCCCTCTCTCAAATAGTGTTTGTTTGAGATTGAGGGACAGGGGCCCTCTCTCAATTAGTCGTGTTTGAGATTGAGGGACAGGGGCCCTCTCTCAATGAATTTTGTTTGAGATTGAGGGACAGGGGCCCTCTCTCAGATAGTGTTTGTTTGAGATTGAGGGACAGGGGCCCTCTCTCAATGAATTTGTTTGAAATGGCGTCCCACTAGTTTTTCTATGATGTGCAAAGACTGATAGAGGAC
This sequence comes from Coleophora flavipennella, assembly GCA_947284805.1. NCBI lineage: Eukaryota > Metazoa > Arthropoda > Insecta > Lepidoptera > Coleophoridae > Coleophora > Coleophora flavipennella. Next base: position 11,537,551 of record OX369259.1, on the reverse strand, counting down.
AGGGGCCTCCTTTCTTTGAAGTGGTTGAGGACAGGGGCCTCCCAGAGTTTTCCCATGATATGCAGCGAATGATTGAGGACAGGGGCCTCCTTTCGCTTGTAATGTGTAAGTTAAAGGGTCTCCCAGTATTGTTTCTTTGTTGGATGAAGAACGATTATAATGGCGATTAGATTGTATGCAGAGGCCAGGGGCCTGCCCAGAGCTTTGTTACTTTAAAGAATGTTTTGGTCGTGGGCGACCATGTTTTTCAGAATGGCCGTGTCGGCGCGAGATTATCCGATGCGTGAGATCATCCGATGCGCGCAACACGTGCAACGGTAGACGTAAACAACACCTGCGTGCCCCACTCCATGAATCAGGCGAAGAAGCGGTCGGCCGGCTGGTATTTAAGCAGCGCTCGGATGGGAACGAGTCTTTTTTTGACTTTGGCAGCCGCCCCGGTCACACCTCTGTGCGATACGGAAGCCTGAATCATAAATAGTTTTAGTGCTGAACAAATTAATTGTGATTTGCGGAGAAGACCATAGCCCTAAGTCACCAATCCTTGGGTTGAAGCGCCCTCACTCCGATATTTATAACATGTCTACCATGTTATTTACTTATAACACGACACCACATACTTCCACTGCAATAAGATGTACAATAGTTGATATTGCATTATAAATAAAATTTTCGCAAAAGTTGGGAGTTGATATTCACGTCCCATCAACATTAACTATCCGACACCCGATCTATCTATCGACTTCTAAAACAAATACAAACTCCTTTTTGATACGTGCTCCTAATGAATTCAACAAATTAACAGATTTTCCCAAAATTGATTTGTTTAATTCCAAGTTCCATACAGTAAAAGCTCTACTTTCGAAAAATTGGTTCGATATGGTTTCCTAATTGTTAAAATTCATTTTTTTTTTGTTCATCTTTATGTTTTAACTTTTAACACCCTCTTAGATTTTGTTTCAGTTTATTTCTACTTATTTTTTTTAAGTTTAGCAAGCGTGTAGATTTGTGCATGTGAAAACTTATAAATAGTACTTAGTTCAAATAATAAATACAATTTATTCTTAGTTCATTAATTAGCTTTTTAATAGTCATAAAATACCGTTGTTTTCCAAATAAGGTAAAATAAAATAAATGTCAAAAGTCAAATAAAAATCTATCATAATAATCTATAAATAACTATCAGTCAATAAATAACCCAGATCTTACCGAACCCGGCGCAAAGGTGCCCATTTCACCAGCTGCGATACTCTGCTGAATGGCAATGGCCAATCAATATTTATTTTATTCATATCAATAACTAGTGTGTTACTTTTAGCAAAAAATATTTGTTGAAAATTATTGTGATAATTGATAATAGCACCAGCTGTTGCCCACGCCTTCTTCCGCGCAGATCAGGTTTTTTACCGTTCCTATGGGAATTTCCCAAAATCCTTTCTTAGCAAATATGATGTAGGCACAAGTTACTTGCCAAATTTGTATGGGAAGTTAATTTTTTTTGTGAAATGATCGTAGGTTCCGTGAGGAAACTAGTTCAGAATCATTCGTAGAAGCCCGGTTCAAAAATCAGGTCTAATCTAATAAATACAGCAACAACACATACGAGGTATAAAAATATTGACGTATCTCACAAAATGGGTATAGGACCCGTCTTTTATTACTCCTGGTATTATCAGTATGCGTTTGTTCCAGGAAAAATCACGAAGAAGTCATATGCAGTGGAGCTATCGTCGCAAAGCAGTGGGTGCTTACAGCTGCGGTTTGCGTTGAAAAATGCAGTCGACCCGCTTGTCATAAGTTGGTGATACCTAATATATAGAATTACCTGACATTTAGCCCGCGTATTCAGAACAGTAGCTGCGATGAGCCCTACGTATACTTGAGTAGCTGCCCCATACGTTGATATACGACTATTGCATTTTCATTATAGTGTAGATAATCTATAATGCCAATAATAAAAAATCAAAATGTAAATATTTTCACACATTTTGCAAAACATGTAACTCAGTATCTGTGTTTGAAGTGCTAAGTTATAGTCTGGTTCTGTCACTAACGCAGTTATACAAGCTCGCAACATCCTCCCCCACCTCGCATCTGATCATTGCTCATTTCTACGCTGGCGGATCAACAGGTCAACGTGTGTGCTTAAATATAATTCATCACATCAGCTCATATATACGTCCCCATCGAGGGGCTCGAGCCTACCCTGAATTAGGGCGATCGGGCCTTAGTCGACCACGCGGGCCCAGTGCGGGTTGGTCGACTTCACACACAACCTTCCAGTTTCTTCGCAGGCGTATGCAGGTTTCCTTACGATGTTTTCCTTCACCGTATAAGAGCGTCGGATAAACGTACATATGAAATCGAAATTCGAAAACACATTGGTACGTGGCAGGATCGAACCACGACCTCCCGGACCGGAATGAAATATAATTACATTTTTAAAAATGGCTTGTCAAAGGCGGAAATGGATAGCGAAAGACGACTATTTATATCAAACTAACAAAATAATACTCAAAGTATCAAGAAAAAAGGACAACACGACAGAAAAAACATTTAAATAGTATGTTTATAGATTTTTTAAATTTACTTTAAAAATTGTTACAATATTCTCCTGGATATACTTAAATGCTTATAAATTTTGCGTATAATATTTTATTAATTATAGTTTTCTTAATGTTCATAGTTTGCTTTCCAAAACAAGACTACGTATTTTGCCAGATACGCAATTATTCGTCTGTTTCTTTCGCGCCTCTATGCAAATATTTTTCTTTGACGTAATCTACGGTCAACTAGACTATGGTAATTTCTAACTAAAATGTCATGTCAACTCCGTATGAACACTCCCATAATATAAACGCATACATATTTTAGTCGTCTTACCAAAGAGTCGGATAAAGTACGTCTGAATACATCTGTTCGTCACACGAATACACGTAGTCCGGACTGTTTGAGTGAGCACGGTAGCACAGATTACTAATTAGTTACTACGTAAACGGGAGCCATAGTTGGGGTTAGAAAGGTGCCCGGGTCATTTCCCGGTTGAAATGAGCTGAATCACAGATTTTTTTCACAGACAATTAGTTACTGCTGAATATTACGGTCTAAATATAAAAACTAAATGTTTGTTTCACGTGTGATTACTTATCATTAGTAGGCAGTTTGTCATACCTACTCCTCTGAAGGTTGGAGGCTCTACACTCGAAGTTGTTACTGAATATGTATACCTGGGACAAACAGTCTAGTTAGGTAGGTCCAACTTCGAGAAAGAGATCAATCGTCGAATCCAACTCGGCTGGGCAGCGTTCGGGAAGCTTCGCAATATCTTTACGTCCCAGATACCGCAGTGTCTTAAGACCAAGGTCTTCGACCAATGTGTGTTGCCAGTGATGACGTACGGAACTGAGACATGGTCGCTTACTATGGGCCTCATAAGAAGGCTCAAGGTCACCCAAAGGGCAATGGAGCGTGCTATGCTCGGAGTTTCTCTGCGTGTTCGAATCAGAAACGAGGAGATCCGTAAGAGAACCAAAGTAACCGACATAGCTCTCAGAATCGCTAAACTTAAGTGGCAGTGGGCGGGGCACATTGCTCGTAGAACAGATGGCCGTTGGGGCAGTAAAGTTCTCGAGTGGCGACCACGCACCGGAAAGCGTAGTGTAGGCAGGCCTCCCACTCGGTGGACCGATGACCTGGTGAAGGTCGCGGGAAGCCGTTGGATGCGGGCAGCGCAGAACCGGTCGTCGTGGAGATCCTTGGGGGAGGCCTATGTCCAGCAGTGGACTTCCTTCGGCTGATATGATGATGATTAGGCAGTTGTCATAAGCATGCATTATAAGCTTTATTGTAGCACAGTCTAGGAACCGCGTGGCAAACGCCACATTGGCTCTATGGCCAGTCCCAGCGCAATATATACGTAGGAATAAGCCCCGATGGAAATGGGTATATTATATTGGGCATTTACTTTGTTCGCCCAAAACACCTAGGCATAAACTCATCTAGGCATGCCTCTTCGATTAGCAAGAGGCATGCGCTGTTGAAATTGAAAGCGAAACGGAATAATAACAAGTGTGATTACAGAAACTGTAGTTATGCAACTTTTTTATTAAACGCAGCGTAATGTAGTAAGTGTAAGTACTCTTTAACAGGAAGAAATTTGTCTCAAAAATCGAATGAAAATCTCTTTTCTTATTTTTTTTTCCTCCAGTGAGAATGAGCAAATCGGCTGTAACAGACGGTTGGACAGACACACGAGTAATCCTATAAGGGTTCCGTTTTTTCCCTTTTAGGTACGGAACCCTAAAAGTCCATATGATTTTACCTAACAACAGTTACTTGTTATGCAAGGCTGCGAAGTTGTAATTGGCGCGAGTTCATCACATCAGCTCATATCCGTCCCCACCGAGGGGCTCGAGCCTACCCTGAATTAGGGCGATCAAGCCATAGTCGACCACGCGGGCCCAGTGCGGGTTGGTCGACTTCACACACAACCTTAGAGTTTCTTCGCAGGCGTGTTGCAGGTTTCCTCACGATGTTTTTCTTCACCGTTGAAGCAATCGGTAATTATATGTACGTAAGTTTCGAAAAACTTGGCCTTGTACCTTGGCCGTCCAGATTTGAACCCGGTACCTCTGGTTAGAAGAACCGAGTAGTTACCGGTTGAGCCACCGACGCGAGTTACCTCTATTGAATACTGATTGTAGCGGGGGTTTCAAAGGTTCAAAATAACTTGGCTGCCGGGCGAAACATATATTTTTTCACCTCACAGCAGCGAGAAAAATTTTTAGGTGCAAAAAAACAGCTTAATGATAATTTTATTTTATTTTAAAAACTTATTACACCCTAGCAAATAAAACGCAATTTTTCGCGCTAAAAACGAATAACAAAAATAACCCTCCGAGCATGTATAATTGAAAACGCTAAACACGTTAAAAAACCGACTTCCATCGCAACAAATTAGTACATTTTTGCATTATTATTTTTGGTTTTTGTTAATTTTCTACTAAAGTACTACACCGATTTTGATAAAATTTATATGGGATCACACGGGAAGCACTAGCTTTCAAATAAAAAAAGGATCATAAAAATCGGTTCACCCAGTCAAAAGTTCTGAGGTAACAAACATTAAAAAAAAATACAGACGAATTGAGAACCTCCTTCTTTTTGGAAGTCGCTTAAAAATGAAAACATTTTTCAGGTAAATCGCGCCGAATAGCAACTTTGCAGTCATGCATAACAAATAACGAATATTTTTTGAATATTTTAGTTTGAAAAGTTATCGTCAGCTGTCAATTCGGATGGGCTCTGTTTTTGGAAGAACGGGCGGCAGGCTGGTGTCTGTCATCGATATTCGTGTACATCATGATTTCAATCCGTTGGACAAATCTGCATGGAAAGATGATGTAAGCCTTGGAGGCAACGACTACCCGCTTCATGATCTGGCTATGCTTAAGGTTTGTGGATCCCAAGTCAGCACTCGATCAAGTTCGAGTCGAACTCACGAGGAAAGGTGTTTCGTACCTTAGCATTTTCGTTTAGATTTTTGATGTGTAACATCTTTGCTCTCGCTTTCCTGCAATTTGTGGGAGTGATTTCGTGAAATGGGACGGAAATGTGTAACAGGAAATGCGAACGTTTTTTAATTCTCGAAAACTAAGGTTGTCATAGCCATGCAGCCTAGTGTGATGGCAAAGATGACATACTACTATTCGAAGGGTCGGCCCGTGAATGTACGACCCGATAATTAATTAATTTCATAAGTATTTTGTCACATGTTACACATCATATGCGAGTACTGTAGGTCTCGTTTTTTTTTCTGTAAACTATAAGAGACGCCCTACATACACTATTTGTTTCAAAATTTTGACTTGGTAGTTTCGACGATAAGAATGCGGCCTCAACGCGCCTCCCAATCGCGTCTCAGCCAGCACAAGTAAAAATTAGGACATGGGGGCCAAAAATCTTGAATTAATGAAAGTAGAAATATATTTGTCCATAAAGAACTTTAGTGGAAGTATAATATAATGCAAAAAATAGATAATTGATACTTGGTACTTATGTTAGATAATTTTACCGAGGACATAATATTTGTAGCATAATCAGGACCGAAGCTGTGTCGTTACGAAAATACGACGAAACAATTCCAGAAAAGTGAGGCAGTGCCCCGTTCCTTTGGCTCGTCTTAGCGGGACATTACGGTGTCCCTAGATTAAGCATAATTATAAAAAAAAAACAAAAGGGCATAATTATAAAACGAAATAGTATTCCAATTCAAATTCCAATTCCAAAATATTTATTTTAAATAGGAGTTTTCTCACACTTTCGAATTGTTAAACAAAACCTAACCTCGTGTCGTGTTGTTTCATGTTCTAATGTCATTTTTTGTTTTTTTTTATATCTCGGATTGGATTTTGACGTAATTAACTAATGATTGTTTATTTCTTGATTTTTTACAAATGAAATTATGTAATCACTATTTTATGACTATCAGAAAGAGTGTAATTTGCACCTATTTTGAATAAATATCTTGAATCTTGAATCTTGTCTATTTCAAATAATGTCATAATTATGATTACAGTCCCAGGTTACGGCGTTTGTTTGAGCACTGATACTTATCTATATATCCTTGTCATTTACTTCTATTATTTTATAATATCCTCTAGAGCACAGGCATTTTTTGGCATGAGTCTTGAATTTGAAAAAAAAATAATCTTATACACTGCCCCACAAATGACTTTTTGCCCTTAATTAGTCTTGAATAGGCTTTATCCATTTTATTAATATTTCTTAAGTTAAAATATGTCTGTCACTGTTTTAAAGAAATAAATGCTAATTCTTACCAACGTACATGATGTTTTCATATATGAATTGACTAGCAACAGTTAAAATATTAGTTTCTCTAAACTTACACTATAATAACTCACGGGATCGCATCTGATAAATTCCGCGGATAGGTCTTTTCTGTAAGATGAAAATAGTTTCTACGTCAACTGTCAACAGGTATTGGGAATAGTAATCAAAATTTTGCGCGTACGCATGTTTAGACACTTGGTCAGCCAATTAAACAGTTGCGTTGCGTTTTTACAGTTCAATATTCCGTACCGGTCATCGCCACGCATGTTTCGCGTGCGGCTTCCAGAAAATCAGGGTGTACAAGCACTTGAGTACGAACAAAACATGCAACTTGGAGGCAGGTTCATCGTCTCCGGTTTTGGGGGCAAGGTATGTATTTTTTTACGTTTATTTTTACAGCGATCAAATATGTCACCGCGCAACGCTTCTGATTTTTTCTGATGTAATTTGTTTTAATAGTATAGCTATTGTAGAAGATATGAGGGGTTTACTTTCAAAACCCGCTAAAGCACTTTTAGCTAAATGACGGTAAAGTAAAAAAAAACTGCTAGTTATTTTGTAATAGTCACAATACAAAACATTCTATGTAGCATCCATTTTTTAAGTATAGAAATACTAAAAAACTGGTTTTTATTGAAAATAACTGGGAATGTTTTAGCGGTGTTTGCAACAAACTTGCATTTTTGTCAGCTTATTTGAAGGGCTTTTAGGGGAAATTGATTGGAACTGACAAAGGCCACCTAAAATAGGACCAAAGAAGAGTCATATTAAAAAGAAACATTGTTTTTGTTTGAATAACGTTTAAGCGGGTATTGAAACTATACTACTCATATGCTGGTGCCGGTTGTGGTTCCCTGGTCGGGCTTTTTTTTCTCTTATTCGGAAGGTGGGGGAGAGATGCATCATGCATACCAATACTCACTCACTTGGATCTCACATCTGAAGGCTGAACCTACCCACTAAAACTCCCCCAGTGGATTTAGGTCAAATGAAGACCTGTAAAATCCTTCATCGGTGCGACCCACACCCTTAAGGAAGGGTGGGGTGCGTAAGAAAAGGAGTAGTTGCACCAAACGCGCCGTGGATTATATTGTAGAAGATAATAATATGCTGGTGCCGGTTGTGGTTCCCTGGTCGGGCTTTTTTTTCTCTTATTCGGAAGGTGGGGGAGAGATGCATCATGCATACCAATACTCACTCACTTGGGTCTCACATCTGAAGGCTGAACCTACCCACTAAAACTCCCCCAGTGGATTTAGGTCAAATGAAGACCTGTAAAATCCTTCATCGGAGCGACCCACACCCTTAGGGAAGGGTGGGGTGCGTAAGAAAAGGAGTAGTTGCACCAAACGCGCCGTGGATATAGCCAGCGCACCCGATTCAGGGGCCCCTCCCAGGAAATGTGCCATACAAAGATGGCACAAAATCTGAGTGGTGAGTGGTGATGGAAGCGACCGTATGAAGACTGTCTTGAAAAAGGCAGTCCCGAAACTAGGAAGTGCCGCAGACCGACGACGGCTCCCCGATGATGACGAGTCCCCGTCGAGTTACATCCGCTTCCTCAATGTGGCCATGGGGGCGGCATGATTCCGCGGCCGGCAAACTTCCTGCTGATCCATCGCCAAAGGACACCACCGAAGCACACGACACGACCATACGACGGTCTCGATCGTCCGAAACAGGCTGGATGTTGTTTGTATTGCTTAGATTTGGACCGATAACCTAGAGGTTTCCTTTTTTTTTGTAAAACCACTTTTATTTATTTGAGGGCTCGTCGCCACATGTAGGGATTCGGGGTCATTTCGTACAAGGGGTAGATTGAAAATGCATTTTATTATATTTCTAATGCGTATGATTCACCCTCGTCTGCCCGCTGTGGTAGCTTGTTGGCAAGTTCCGCCCGCATGCGGGGGTCGTGCGCGCACCTCGAACTACCTTTATTTGAGACGTCACAATTCTAAAAAAGCCAAATGATCAAATAAATTTAAATATACGGTTCTAAATTCAAGAAAGGCGAGCACAGTAAAGTCTACTTTTTTGGAAATGGTCAAACACGTAATAATAGTATATTATACAACTAGTGAATAAAGGACGCATTTAAAGCGAGGGCCATCCATCATGGATGAACCACGAGCAAGTGAAGGTTTCGACCGTAGGAATTACGACCGTAGGGAGTGACTCATGATAATTGAATCACGAGCGTAGCGATTGATTCAAGTATTAGAACCCTGAGCGACGCGAGTGATTCAAGTATTAGAACCCTGAGCGACGCGAGTGATTCATGGCCCTCGATATAAATCCGTTTTATTCAAGAGTTGCATACTATACTTTATACCATGACTCCGAGAAAAAGAAAAATTTAAGCAAAAATATATATTTAATGAAGAAGAAAAGAATGTTAAAAAAATATTCATTAAAATTGGAACAATTACTAAAATAAAGACTTATTTTCTTTTTGTTCGTACAACTTATAGTATTCAAGATAGCGCCAATTTACTAATAAAATGACAGCAAAAAAACACAAAACACTTTTAATTCTAACGCTAAACTCCCTTTTTTTAAAATTTCGAACAATCAAATCTCGATGAGTTATTTGCACAAGGAGTTTGTATTTAAAATATTCTTTGGATTAGGAGTTTGTATGTAGTATTTTTTGCGCAAGGGGGTTGTATAGCTGAAATGAAGGTCAAATATTTATGTATTGGTGTGTTCTAAATTAAAACACAAAAATAGTGATTAAAAAAGAGCTGTTTTCAGTGAATAAAATAAGCTATTTAGAGGACCAATGGTATACAAATATTTTATCACTAATTTCTTTTATCTTAGTCACATTACATTTTAGACATCGAGTATTATATTCATATTATCAAAAATCGCCGTGCGTAGTTCATTTAACAATCAAATAACAACTGAAAATAGTTTATTTTTACGAAAGCACTTCAAAATTTCTTTACATATTTGGCCATTTCATAATAACTAGACTGTATTTTCTACACAAAAGACGGTTCAGGGATCTTGATTTCACCTCCAAATTTCATCAGATGAACTTCAAAATACCAAAAGTATCTATTGACACCTCCCGGTAACAATAAATACGGCTTCATACCAAATTTCAGCTTGAACAGACCCCTGGAAATCTCTAAAATCTATCGCAAGATTTGTAATTACCTAAACAAACTAACAAACATAAATACAAACATTGTAAGTTAAATCATCATCATCATTACAGCTCATATACGTCCCCACCGAGGGGCTCGAGCCTACCCTGAATCAGGGCGATTAGGCCTTAGTCGACCACGCGGGCCCAGTGCGGGTTGGTCGAATTCACACACAACCTTCGAGTTTCTTCGCAGGCGTGTGCAGGTTTCCTCACGATGTTTTCCTTCACCGTTAAAGCAATCGGTAAGTTTTTGAAAAACTCATTGGTACATTGGCCGTCCAGATTTGAACCCGGCACCTCTGGTTAGATGGACCGAGTCGTTACGTTAAATAAAAGCTTTTAATAAAAACCTATATCTTGTATTCAATTAATCTTCCAATCTGAAGCTCAGTATATTCAATTGCAATTCAGCCCTCTATGCGATGTTTTTCTTCACCGTAAGAGCGTCAGACATTCACGTAAATTTGAAATCTAAATTCGAAAACACATTGGTACGTGGCAGGATTCGAACTACGACCTCCCGTTACCCCCTAGTCGTTACGCCACCGCCGCTCTATATTATCAAAGTATAACGGTAATACATTTTAATATTAATGTTCTCCTCCGTTTCAGTGGTCAGGCCAACCGGATAATGGCTACAACGACCTTCGTGCAATCGAAGTGATGTATGAGGACGTGACCAGAAGCGATCATACTTGTGCGAGTCTGGTCCAAAATGTTGGACACAATATGTGGATCAACAGATTTAGGAAATATTATTCAATGTTGGGAATGGTTGAAAATTATGAACCTAATTACAGACACCTATGTATGGTCAGCAAGGATGCCAACCTCACTTTTTGTGTCGTAAGTGAATATGTTTTACATACTTAGATTTCAAACAAAATACCTAAGCAGAGCTTCTACTCGTAGAACGGAATCCTGTTTCCGTAAATCCGAAGTCTTCCGGATGAAGAACCATTATGAATGAGATACACTTTATCGTTACTTTTCACCTTTAGTTATACATACCCTACCTACAAACGCATAATTATACGTATACATACACACGTACCTACTTACGTACGTACATTTATACATACGTACGAATAACTGCATATTGACTATTTTATTTTAATGCAGATGTATCTTTTTAATAAAGAAAAGTCAAAATGACACGAACAACTGTTATAAATCGACCTACGCGACTGCATTGACAGACGTACTGAAAAAATGGCGGCGCATTTTTGAATTTGATAAGTACATCATAGCACACACAGCATACTAAATATATAATGTAGGTACGTAGCACCTGAGCGACCGCGACCCAGCGATGTTCTGAATCTCCTGATGGGCATGTAACATATTTTTTTATGTGTGTAAACGGATTTTCAGAATAAATAAGTTTAAATACCCGTATATCAAAAAATCGGTCAAGTGCGAATCAGAATAGCACACAAGGGGTTACGTACCATCATACTGAATGGAGCTAGTACAATGGGTTCCGTACCATCATACTAAATGGCGATAGTTTCTTCATGTTTTTAAAAAAAACACGTTTTCTGTATGGAGACTCCCCTAATTTTTTCCTATTTTCTAATATTCAGTATTTGTTGTTAAAGCGGCAACAGAAATATATAATCTGTGAAAATTTCAAGTGTCTAGCTATCACGGTTCATGAAATACAGCCTGGTGACAGACGGACAGACAGACAGACAGATGGATAGCGAAGTCTTAGTAATAGGGTCCCGTTTTTACCTTTTGGGTACGGAACCCTAAAAAAAGGAAAAAAATATCACTAAAAATCTTTAAAAAGTCTAAAAATCTTTGCTGAGTTACCGGAGCGTTAGTTAAACCGAATGGTATTACCTTAAATTGATACATTCCACGTCCAGGATCATGAAATGCCGTTTTAGGACGGTCTTGTCTTCGTAATGTAATTTCCCAAAATGCTTTGGCTATGTCAATTGAGGATAAATATTTACAATCCTTTATTTCGATTTTATCTAAGATATCGGAAATCAAAGATAACTTGTAAGCGTCTTTTCGAATTATGCTGTTTAATTTTCGACTGTCTATGCAAAAGTGCCATGTACCATCCTTTTTAGGAGTTAGAATAACGGGGCTAAGCCATGGGCTTTTGCAAGGCTCGATGACATCTAGTTTAAGCATTTCATCGACCTCTGTTTTTAGTTTTTTTTTGTTATTCGGGCGATAAACGGTAGCATCGCCGACGAATGTGAGGGTGGTCACCTTTATCGATATGATGTTCAGCAAGGTGAGTTTTTCCTAATGGTTTAATTGTGGTAGATTTTTTTTTTAAGTTTTCTATTATTAAGTTAGATAATTCTTGTTGCGTTTAAGTTCAGTTCTCATTAGTGTAAAGGTTGGTAGAAGTTGAATGAACTAGAAAGTTGTTATTTTGTGAGATTGATTGATTGTTAATGTTGCGAAGTAAGTATATACGTTGTGCTGGGAGCAATGTTAAATGTTTTCCAGAAATCAATGCCAAGAATCAAAGATTCATGAACATCTGGAAATACGTGGGCAGTGTGTAAGGAAAATTTGTTATTGTAAATTACCGGAAGTAAAAATGTTCTGATAGATTTGATTGGTTTAACGTTAGCTACGGTACCTAAGATACGTTGATCCTTCTGTAGTGAGAGACCAGACCTAAGTAAAATTTTGTGTGAGTCTTTACCAAGAATGGTAATGGAACTACCACTATCTAATAAACCGTTTAAAATAAGTTTATTAACTTTAATATTTAAGTATGGTCGTATTAAATCTTGTTTTTTTTTCAAAGAGGAGAGTATTAACATAATTTAAATTTAAAAAAGTTTTATAGTTCGATATCTTTTTTATCGAAATTGATAGAATTTTGAATGTGTTAACGTCCTTCTTAATTAGTTTTTTTGAATTCGACTTATGACCTAAGTGACGTCTTTTAAGCCACATCTATAACAACCTTTTTGTGTATTTTTACAAACAGCAAGGAGATGTGAATTTGTTCGACATCTTGGGCAGGCGAAGGTAGGTAATTTTTGGGGTATAGGTTGGTTTTTTACTGCATAGATAGTTTTATTAAATGGATTTTTGGGTATATACGGTGTGGTTAGGTTGTAGTTCGTTGTCACAGTATATATATTAGTACTAACGTAACGTTGTAGTGTGTGAGGTGGTTGTTTGAATAAAGTGGATGGTTGAGAAAACGTCGAGTTTTGGTAGATAGAGTGATTATAAAGTTTTTCCGTAAATTTACATAATTCGAATAATGAATCGAGAGAAATAAGATCTGTTTCTGACATGCGATAAGCTAAATTCTGATCTGATATTACGTTTTATTCCTTGTTTTTCTTTTGTGAAGGAAAAACATCGTGAGGAAACCTGCACGCCTGCGGAGAAACTCGCAGGTTGTGTGTGAAGTCGGCCAATCCGCACTGGACCCGCGTGGTCGACTAAGGCCCTATCGCCCTAATTCAGGGTAGGCTCGAGCCCCTCGGTGGGGACGTATATGAGCTGATATATATATTTCTTGTTTTTCTTTTTCTAAATTTTTTTCGTGTAATTTAGAAAATAAGGATTCCATGTGAGAGATATAGATAATAACAAGATAATAACTCTCTCATTAGGGTTTTGCAATTATCGTTTTGCTTTTTAAGTAAATAGTCATGGTAACTTATTTCGAAATCTTTTATTAAAAAGGTTCGTAATGTTTGCCAATCTTTTATAGTCTCTTTCTTGGCTCTGAAACCAATCTAGAGCGATTCCCGAAAGCAGGTCAAAGATATGTTTAAAAATTGAGCTCTCTGGTATGTTACGCACAGAAGCAAACTCTTTTAATCTTTGTATAAAATCTCTTGGGCAGCCGTCGCCTTTGAACTTGAAGCGTTTGAGGTCGCTAGTATATTTGTGCTCTCCTACAGAAATTATTTTTTGTGTTAGGGCATCAGAGTAAGAAAAGGGAGGTGTGTTGTTTATAACAGATTCTGTGGAGTGATGATATACCTACTGATTATCGGGGCGTGTTGATAAGTGTTTGGTATCTATCCTTGAGTTGTAAAAATTCACTGGAAAGTGAATTAAGTGTAGAAAATTGTTCTATACTTAAGTCCTGGTCAATGTCGATGAGGCATATTTTATTTTGAGTATGAGAAACTCAATGTTGGGATCTTGTTTCTACGATTGGGGAAAGTATTCGGTAATGTCCGGAGCGAAGTCATTCGGGCTGGTAGTTGTAGGTGTGGAGTAGTCAGATAAGGCTAAAAGGTTATTTAATTGAGTGCGGAGCTCATCTGCCGTTCCGAAGATCACTTCTGGCTTGTTAAATTCATTAGTATCCATGTTTAGGAATTATAAATTGGATCTGGTTTAAATTGAGTTTAAAATATTTATACATAAATTGTAAGGGTTGTAAGATGTTAAAAGAAAAGAGTTTGATTGTCTTCTGAATTTTTTTTTTTTGGTTATATGTAGGTACAGACGTTTTATTATCCCCGGAAGATTATCAAATCTTTTTTATCCTGCATGTTTTTTTTTTTGCAGTTTTGACAACCGACATTGTTGCCTTTCTTTGGTTATATGGAGGTACAGACGTTTTATTATCCACTGAAAATGATCAAATCTTTTTTTATCCTGTATGTTTTTTTTGCAGTTTTGACAACCGATATTGTTGCCTTTCTTTGGTTATATGGAGGTACAGACGTTTTATTATCCACTGAAGATGATCAAATCTTTTTTATCCTGTATGTTTTTTTTGGCAGTTTTGACAACCGATATTGTTGCCTTGGCAACCGATGTTGTTGGTAAACAGAAATAAATAATATATTGTAATGAAATGTTGTGATTCTGATTATTTGGGCCGAAATTATCCTTACTAATTATATAATAAATGTGAAAATGTGTTTGTTTGTAACCTTTTCACGCTTCAAGGCCTTGACCAATCTTAGTGAAATTTGGCATGCAGGTAGCCTAAGTCACCAGAAAGGACATGGGCTACTTTTATCCCGTGAAAATAACATAGCCTGATCAAGGATGTTTTAATAATAGCCCCCAATCGCTCGTAGGTACAAGCCTGCGCGCACACATTCATACTATATTGCACCCATGGGCCGCCATTACGCAGCGAACCTTTCACAAAAGAACACATGTACGTAACGTAAAATTATATTTATTATGCCGACTTGCGTAGTGAAACGCTGTAAAAACAGATCCGAGCGTGGGAAAAAACTTAAGAGGATCACATTCCGTATGTTAGTTCAGAATATTTTCACTTAATTTCCTATATTTATCGCGTTAAAATTTGTAAACATTGGAACAAAAAACTCCAACCAAACAACTAGTGTTGCCACTAATTTCAGAAAAAAAATACCTGAAATTGTGGGAGATCGAGTTTCATATGTCTTATCTCATGAAGTTGGGCATTTATTACTTGTTAATTATTTACTTTAGGTTCCCTCGTGTATCAAAGTATGTCCCCACGAAAGAAGTTGAAAAGTTCGTGTGCTCGAAATGTTAACCAATCAAAGTATGTGTACTCTAAAATGTATGAATATTTGGGTTTTAGAGTTGCTCACTAGGACAAAATGGAACCCTATAACATTATTCCCACGTCCGTCCATCCCCTGCGTCCGTCTGTCACGCCCGTTTTTAGGGTTCCGTAGTAAAACTAGGAATTCTCTAGTTTTACCATGTCCGTCAGTATGTCACAGGCGTTTTACTCAATCACTGTTATAAATAGCTAGAGACCCACTCAATAATTAATGACTGGCTGACCAAATCACATCCGTTGTCAGAATTGAAAAAAAGTTGCTACCATTTTGAACTTTGTGGTTACGGGACCGATTGCTTTCAAAATCGATATTAGAAGGCCCTTGAAGTCTCTGATCTCGAACCAGTTGTCAGAATTGAAAAAAGTGGCCGCCATTCTCAACTTTTTGGTTACTGGACCGATGGCTTTCAAAATCGATATCTGAAGGTCCTTGAGGTCTTTGATTTCGAAACCATTGTCACAATTTGAAATGTCATTACCATTTTGAACTTTTTAGTTACTCGTTATTGAATAATCGTGCATATGAAATCCAAATTCGAAAACATATTGGTACGAATCAGGATTCGAACCCTGACCTCTCAGACAGGATGTAGCGGTCCTAGCCGTTACGCCACTGACGAGTTACAGCTGTACATCGATATAAATATAAGGACTACGCACTAGATTTTGCGATCCGAATGCTCATTCTGTTCGAATAAACTGTTTTACAATCCATACACACAGCTTACTTTAGTATGAATTCGAAATTCATGCAGTTTAGGCGCGTACGGAGTGGCAATAATAACCCATGGCATGTAAAACTATGTCTTTTTCTAAACATCGTGTACTCTTCAATCATTAAAAATTGCAGTAAACTGCATTTTTATCTTAAAGATAATTTTACACAGCTCACGGTGACAATCAACGATGCATGATCTGTCACTAACAATACCCCCAGACGACTTGAGCGGAGGGGAGGTTAATGTCGTATCTTTACGCTTTCATCTTTGTTTACGAATAGTATAGAAAAAATGGGGAAATTTATATTAAAATGACAACCCTCTATTCACTCATACATTCTTAGGCCGCCGCCATTACTATACTTCAGCTGATTCTTAAACAATATTCCCTCCGTCTTTTTTTCTTCTTCCGAGAGCCTGATGCAGTTACTGAGGGAGCTGAAAATATACTCTTTTTTGGTTAATTTCTAACGTTGCAACGGAAAAATGGATTATGTGATTTTTTGTACAGAGATGGTTGAGGGGGTGGGAAATGACATGATTTACTAATAAGCATATCCGCATATAAGCATATTTAATAATATGTGGTAGATTGTAATTAGCTCGTACTAACTATTTCTATTTATCAGTCTGTAAAGAAGGCTGAAAGCTCCCCAAATGAAATAAAATAAAATAAAAATCCTGACATAGTTCCCGAGGGATCTGGAGAAAATTCATGTCCACGCACCGCGCACCCTCTAAGAAAGTCATAAAAACGATGTCCACGCCAGCGAAGCCGCGGGCAAAAGCTAGTATATTATACATTTTTTCGTCGCTAGTGGTAGCAATTTTTTGAATTTTGGGGGGGATTGTAATGTGGTATGATCTACGGTAGTAATGGAATGACCTACTTACTACGACATGAATATGAATATCCCACCAAAAACATCCTGTAAAAACTAGCCAAGTCTCGATTGAGCTGCTTGTTTTTCTATAAAAAGTAATAAAATCTCTAAGCAAAGCCAAGCCTAGTCTAGGGTTCTTTACTGCGACTTCTTTATTATTATGGTTAGATTTTATGTGACCTGCCGTTGAACATTCTTTATGCATATTTACTCCTTGAGACATCCAAGTCAACGGCCAAGTCACATAAAATCTAACCATAATAATAAAGAAATCGCAGTAAAGAACCCTAGACTAGGCTTGGCTTTGCTTAGAGATTTTATTACTTTTTATAGAAAAACAAGCAGCTCAATCGAGACTTGGCTAGTTTTTACAGGATGTTTTTGGTGGGATTTCACTTATTTTTGTAGAAAACTACATTGATTCATGAACTGCGCCTTAAAAACTAGTAAATCAAGGAGTTTGGTCCTGCGACTGCATAAATAACTTTGTAATCCTATATATTTTATATGGGATTACAAAGTTATTTATGTAGTTTGTGTAACTAGAAAACTGGACCGAAATTGCAAAATGTTTGAGTTTTTCCTTGCTTTATACACTAAAGACTAATTGTATTCTAAATTTGAATCTTCTATGTCGGCTAGAAGTGCCTTGGAATTTTGATGATCTGTCAGTCAGTGAGTGACAAATTAGGAAACTTTGACTAGTTATAATTCTTAAAGTACTGGTTCAAATTGAATGAAATTTGGGATATACTGTGCTTATATGATGCCGGCTTGGGTACAGAAAATTCAGGCTTCTAGGTTTATCTACAACGAAGTTGTGGGGGGGTCGAAAATGGCCTGAACTGCTTCGAGAAAAGGATGGTACGGCCGTGCCGCTTTTTTTCTCGACTTGGCGGGGGCACTGCCGTGCCCCCAGATGAGTGTGCTGATCTTGTGAACCTGATTCTCTCTTCATTTTAAATAAAATGTAACAGGGTGGAACTGATGATGATGGTAGGGCTCGGAGATGGTACTGCTCACGTCGGTAGGTACTATGTAACAGGCAGGAACTGGTGATGCTGGTAGGGCTCGGAGATGGTACTGCTTACGTCGGTAGATACTAAGTAACAGGCTGGAACTGGTGATGGTATTAGGGCTCGGAGATGGTACTGCTCACGTCGGTAGGTACTATGTAACAGGCTGGAATTGACGATGACGTTAGGGATCGGAGATGGTACTGCTCACTTCGGTAGATACTATGTAACAGGCTGGAACTGGCGATGATGGTAGAACTCGGAGATGGTACTGCTCACGTCAGTAGGTACTATGTAACAGGCTGGAACTGATGATCATGGTAGGGCTCGGAGATGGTACTGCTCACGTCAGTAGGTACTATGTAACAGGCTGGAACTGATGATGATGGTAGGGCTCGGAGATGGTACTGCTCACGTCAGTAGGAACTATGTAACAGGCTGGAACTGGTGATGATGGTTAGGGCTCGGAGATGGTACTGATCACGTCGGTAGGTACCTACTATGTAACAGGCTGGAACTGATGATCATGGTAGTGTAGGAACGGATGGTGTGTTCCTACACTCAAGGACAAAGGGAGATATCTCCGCCAGGCGAGGTTGTTGTGCCTGGGGTCCGGCCATGGACCAACCGTGTATGGTTGGTGCTTGTATATATGCTTAGCGCTGAAGAAATTCTAATAGCGCGTTCTAGATGCCATCTATCGAGATGAAGATGTAATTCCATATAGTATGATCGATGGTTCAGTCTTGAGTTGAGGTTATGTAGTTGTATGTGGCGGGTTCTGCAGATGTCGCCACATTACTCCACCTCCGAGACCGGAGGTCGATATCCATATTGAGTTGGCTGTCCAATGTTGCGGTGCGGCGGAGCGACGATACGCGTCGCGATGCGGCGTCTGCGGTGAGTCGAGACGCCAGGCCAATGTTGCTCTACTCGAGTCCACGGTGAGTCGGGACGAGGAGGTGGTTCAGGCGTACGGTGCAAGGGAAGCAGGTTACGTGGAGCGCGTGCTCTACAGCGTGAGCTGCCGACAACTTGCTGCCTGAAGAGTGAAGCTGCAAGTCCGTGGAGTTTTGATGCTGCGTCGACGGCTGCGAACCTGATGAGGCTTCGGAGTGAAGTGCAGGGCCAGGAAGCTCGATATGACGGCTGCGATGGTCCTGGTAAACTTTGCATTGGACTGCTATGCTGCTGTTGGCTTGCTTTACCGGCTGGAGGGTGTTGAGGAGTTGTTGCCGAAGGTGCGTCAATGTTCAGTGTCGGGGTACCAATGTAGGTACGGTGTTGCTGGCTGAAGGTGCGTCGATGTACCACGTCGGGGTCACCAATGTAGGAACGGATGGTGTGTTCCTACACTCAAGGACAAAGGGAGATATCTCCGCCAGGCGAGGTTGTTGTGCCTGGGGTCCGGCCGTGGACCAACCGTGTATGGTTGGTGCTTGTATATATGCTTAGCGCTGAAGAAATTCTAATAGCGCGTTCTAGATGCCATCTATCGAGATGAAGATGTAATTCCATATAGTATGATCGATGGTTCAGTCTTGAGTTGAGGTTATGTAGTTGTATGTGGCGGGTTCTGCAGATGTCGCCACAGTAGGGCTCGGAGATGGTACTGCTCACGTCAGTAGGTACTATGTAACAGGCTGGAATTGATGATGATGGTAGGGCTCGGAGATGGTACTGCTCACGTCAGTAGGAACTATGTAACAGGCTGGAACTGGTGATGATGGTTAGGGCTCGGAGATAGTACTGCTCACATCGGTAGGTACCTACTATGTAACAGACTGGAACTGATGATCATGTTAGGGCTCGGAGATGGTACTGCTCACGTCAGTTGGTACTATGTTACAGGCTGGAACTGGTTATGATGGTAGGGCTCGGAGATGGTACTGCTCACGTCGGTAGGTACTATGTAACAGGCTGGAACTGGTGATGATGGTAGGGCTCAGAGATGGTACTGCTCACGTCGGTAGATACTATGTAACAGGCTGGAACTGGTGATGATGGTAGGGCTCGGAGATGGTACTGCTTAAGTCGGTAGGTACTATGTAACAGGCTGGAACTGGTGATGATGGTAGGGTTCGGAGATGATACTGCTCACGTCGGTAGGAACTATGTAACAGGCTGGAACTGGTGATGATGGTAGGGCTCGAAGATGGTACTGCTCTCGTCGGTAGGTACTATGTAACAGGCTGGAACTGGCAATGATGGTAGAACTCGGAGATGGTACTGCTCACGTCGGTAGGAACTATGTAACAGGCTGGAACTGGTGATGATGGTAGGGCTCGGAGATGGTACTGCTCACGTCGGTAGGTACTATGTAACAGGCTGGAACTGATGATCATGGTAGGGCTCGGAGATGGTACTGCTCACATCAGTAGGTACTATGTAACAGGCTGGAACTGATGATGATGGTAGGGCTCGGAGATGGTACTGCTCACGCCGGTAGGAACTATGTAACAGGCTGGAACTGGTGATGATGGTAGGGCTCGGAGATGGTACTGCTCACCTCGGTACTATGATGAGAACTTGATGTCGGAGATTGGTGGATGTAGATGAACAATTTGAAAAACTTACGGGTCTTCAGTTGTATAAATATTAAATATGTCTAAATAAAATAAATAATCTACGTTTAGGCACCAATATAGCACGACTTCGTAGGCACGGTGGGTAGATAGGGCGTGGGTTTTAAAATAGATGCGTACTTACAGATGAATGGAATTTAATGATGAAGTTATAGACCTAAAAAGAACATAACAATTAGAAAAACAATAAACCTTAACTGAAATTTTAAACACAAATCACAAAAAACATAAATAAAAATTTACCCAAAATCGGTCTTTTAGGAAAGAATCAAGATATTAAATAATTATTTTAAAAAACAATGTTTGGTGGTGAAAATATTGATGGTACTGATTTTTGTTCTAGAATGATATTGTCAGATAGATGACAGCGCACGCGTAAAGGAACAAATAGATGGAACGAAAAAAAGGTCGAATGAAAGAAGAACGAATAACAGTTGTACCGCGTTACAATATTAACTAACGCGTTATAATTCACGTATTATTGTTACGTGAAATATATGAATCTATTTATTATAAACAGGTGAAGTTTGTAAGTTTATGATTTTATTTGAAGGAAGTAATCTCTGGAAACTACTTAAACGATTTTGAAAATTATTTTATCAGTCAAAAGCTACATTATTCCTGAGTGACATAGGCATATATCTCTCACCCTCAAAAACTCACGCAAGCGAAGCCACGGGAAAAATCCAGTCTAATGTAATCACACACACACAGACATTAGGTACATCTGAGTAAAAGTCACCTCTGTTAGCTTCGCTGTTATGTAGCAAAGTTCAACTTATAAGCTGCATCGGCACTTACCATCAGGTGAGGTGCGGCCAAAGGCACTCAAATTTTTAATTAAAAAAATATGTAAAATGCTAGGAAGAAAACTTCATCATCATCATCATCATATCAGCCGAAGTACATCGACTGCTGGACATAGCCCCCCCCCCCCAAGGATTTCCACGGCGACCGATTTTGCGCTACCCGCCGCAGCCAGCGGCTTTCCGCGACCTTCACCACACTACACTGAAATAAATTTCATGTAATAATATATTTTAAAAGGGTGATAACGGCATGCCTCTGGTGCACTTCGATGGTCACGACTCCACGCCGGTACTGCTGGGCATCCACGTGACTTACTACAATAAGAACAACTGCCTACCGATGTACCCCAAAGTATTTCCAGGTCTTTACGAAGGATATGAAGACACTCCAGTGCCAGGAATTTTCGTAAGGGTTGGTACTTATTTTATAATTTTTATAAATAGGATCGTCATATCAGCTCATATACGTCCCCACCGAGAGGCTCTAGCCTTCCCTGAATTAGGGCGATAAATAGGATAAGATAGGTATATAAATAGTTTATTAAGTGTGTTTCGTAAAATAGAGCACATTTTTAAGGACGACTCATGATTTTGAACAACTTTTATTCTTCAACATTAGTTTTTTTTTTTTTTCATACAAATCAGTCAGCCGATTAGCCAAGCTTGTATAGGAAGTTAAAAAAAATACTCTATTTTACCAATACTCTTAGGAACAAGGTTACTTTGGCCCAAACTAAAAACTTTTTGAACTGAAATTAATGCATGGTTGTATAAAGGAGAAATCTTTTGTGCCCACTATGTCTCTGAAGTTTACTCTAAAAAGAATACTAATTTACTATAGTAATGTGGACGAAAGATGCAGAAAAAAATTTAACCAGAATCACAATAAGCAAATAATAAATTCTATAATCAATTAATTACAAAAACCGGTCAAGTACGAGTCGGACTAGCATTCCAAGGGTTCCGTACCACCACACCTCTCCACAAAACTACATAGCATAATGACAATGATACCTTTCACATTACCAACAAAAGACATCAACGCGAGCGACACAGATATATCATATTATATCATTCAGTTCGGACTACTTAGCGCGAGAACGACTTGGCCAATTTTTGATATATTTTGTTTTACTTCAGTATTAGTACTATTTCATACTTGTATGTATTACCGTTATTACGATAGAGCTAAATCAAAAATACCTATAAACTTTTTTTTTTTTATAAAGACGCCCTATTTTTTAACTTTTTCAAAATTTTAGTATTTTCTTTATAGAGGCAACAGAAATACACATTATGTGAAAATTTCAACTGTTTAACTATTACGGTTCATGAAATACAGCCCGCTGACAGACGGACAGAAAGCGGAGGCTTAGTAATAGTGGTAATAGAGTCTCGTTTGGTGTACGGAATCCTAAAAAGGGAGAAATAATAACATTTCATTCATTTTTCATTTCATTTATTTCAACAACAAATTACATTGTGTTTGAAAGTACACAAACAATTACAAAAAATAAATTAATAATAATAGCTAACTAATACCTAAGAAAAATACAAAATGTCAAATTTTCTAAGAGTTAAATAATAATAAAAAAATGTCATATAACACAATGTCGTAATTTCAAATCTATTGGCAACTTATTAAACAACCTAACAGCCTGATATTGTGAGCCGTGCATAACAACCTCGAGTGTTGGTTGTATCTTATTTACAATGTCCTGCCTTCTCGTAGATTCTCTTACTTGCCTTTCTTTTCTACTTTCATTGCACTTTAAGTATTAATTGTGTTAGTTAAAAATAGGTGCATCCACTAACTGCCTATTGTTTCACGGCTTGGGCCCACGAGCCAACTCCCAAACTAAACAAAGTCTGTATAAACCGGTAATAGGGATTTAAGTATGATATTACACTTACTTTTCAAAATTCAATAAAAAAAAATAGTTTTTGTTTTTTATTATTGCCTTTATGGTGTGATTAGTTTTCAAATTTCAACGCTAATTTCTTCTTTGGCAGACACTAGTCACAAAAGCTTCGGCTGCGTACGGAATTGCCGGTTCTTTAACTTTTTCTTCCTTGTACCTATCCAGTTGCGAGTGAGCGAGCGAAGTTAGCGATATTAGCTTCGTTGGTTTGATTTATTTAAGTCGGTAATAATACGGATTTTTGTTATTTTTGACGTCAATTATTATTAAACGATAGAAAAACCAGGGTTGAAAGAAATAGCCTTATTGTTCATGATGTTCCTTAAAGTCAAAAGCTATTAGAAACACGATAGAGCAGTTTTGGCACAATAGAAAAAAAACCCAAATATAGTTCAACACCGTTACTTTCAACTCTAGATACTAATATTTTGAATTATAAATTCTAAAAAATATACAACAATATTTTTTATGATAATACAAAGTGCGTGATAGTATTTTTTTTTTTACTTTCATTGTAGTTTTTGATTGAAACGAAAAACCATTGAAAAAGTGTGGTTATTTTATTTACTCTTTACACGTAAAGAAAAAGACAGAGACAACTGTTTCAATCAATAAGCCTCTGACAGTTACATTTATATTGTGGACAAGTTTCGTTCGAGGATGATTTTGTTCTCGATCGCAACTGGTTTCGTGCGCGCCCGAAGGGGTTACAAAGTTATTGTAATTACGGACTTGGCCCCCGAGCGTGGAGCATGGCCTCACCTTCCCGAGTTAGGGGCGCGACCCGTGCCCGTGCAGCTGAGACGTTTATGCGTCATTTTGGTCAACACATTCTAGTCACGGTTTCACTACAGGTAAAATAATATGAAAGAATTTAAAAAAATAACAGTTAGTTACAAGGAGGGTTTTTAAAAAAATAACAGTTAGTTACAAGGAGGGTTCCAAGTTGTTAGCTGTACAAATAATTCCGACATGGCTTGTGACGTCATAAGCCATATTCACCATATTCATTCATATCAGCTCATATACGTCCCCACCGCGGGGCTCGAGCCTACCCTGAATTAGGGCGATCGGGCCTTAGTCGACCACGCGGGCCCAGTGCGGGTTGGTCGACTTCACACACAACCTGCGAGTTTCTTCGCAGGCGTGTGCAGGTTTCCTCAGGATGTTTTCCTTCACCGTAAGAGCATCGGATAAACGTACATATGAAATCTAAATTCGAAATCACATTGGTACGTGGCAGGTTCGAACCACGACCTCCCGGACCGAAGGCGGCGGCCCTAGCCATTACGCCACCGACGCTCTTTACCACATAACCTCCACCATATAACTTTAATTAAAAATTGTTTTGAAGGAAGAGTCAGATATATTTATTTAAATGTAGTTGGTCAGTAGGTGTATCTAAGCAAATTTTTGATCAATTAGTTTGGGCCAGACGACTGTGTGTGATTTGTACCTGAGTAATTATTTATTTATCTATAAAAACCGGCCGAATGCGAGTTACAATCGCTAGTGTCTTCACGAAATCACGTTTGTTGTATGGGAGTCCCCCTTAAATATTTATTTTATTCTGTTTTTAGTATTTGTTGTTATAGCGGCAACAGAAACATCATCTGAGGAAATTTCAACTGTCTCCCTATTACGGTTCATGAAATACAGCCTGGTGACGGACAGACAGATGGACATACGGACGGATGGACGGACAAACGGACGGACGGACGGACAGTGAAGTCTTAGTAATAGGGTCCCGTTTTAACCTTTGGGTACAGAACCCTAATAAAAAAACCGCACTGAGGGTCCTGTACCACACGCAACCCTACAAACATCAACGAGTACAACAATCGAATTGAAGGACAAACATAACTTTGTAGTTGAAAAAATGATCTTCAATACGACGATATATCGTTATTTTTTCATTATTATTTAAAGTTATTTTACAGACAACAAGATCCACATAATTATGTTAGTAAACAAAATAAAGTACGTGTGTGGTTTTATGAAACCACGGTAAAAGTGAAACTTTACAGAGGACGAAACAATCATGGCTGCTCTCGCTACGGTACAGAGGACGAAACGATCATACCGTCAGACGAAAGCGACCGTCACGCGACATGCAACACACAGACGAAAAAATTTGAGACCATGTAATAAAAGTTTCACTTTAATAAGCGTAACCTATGTTGGTAACTTATAATTAAAAGAGATTTAGTACGATTGATCAACGTCCACACAAGTGGACTGTCGAATCTATCAGCTAATGCCTACAAGAATGGTTGGGGATGTCGCGCAACCTGCGAAGTAGCTAGCCAGATTTTTTGCGCCAGAGGCGTCGAACCCATCGGTGTGTGCTTCCGCGAACATCGACGAGGCGCTGCAGTTGTAGGATTCGCCGGTTTGCAAAACAGCGCGCTGCTTTGAAAAAACGACGGATTTTGCGCCGCTTTGTAAACTAGGTGTACTGAGTAATCAAATTTCGAATAAAACTGATGATTTCTTCTTCTGCAAAGCATTCTGCTACCTAGGAGTGGGAGCAACATGACATGAAAAAATCAAGACAGATACTATGCTTACCGAAATACAATCTGACAGCACGAAGGCTATATACCATGCGTGAAGTGACCTTTTTGAAATAAAATATATTTTTTGTTGTTTACAGGTTAGTGTGTACGTCAAAGAATTTATACAAAAAACTTTAGAAGATGAAGAAAACTCCGAAAAAAATTTCCTCTTGGCATATGCGGGTGATTCGCCATTAGGTGTCCCGCATGATCCTTCAGAAAAACCTCCGGCCCAATCCACGTGTCCGTAATTCTATGTAATATAATACATAATAACACGAGACAGGCCTAGGCTAGTGTGGGGGTCACAGTTAACTTGTATTTATTAGATAAGATATCTTCGTAAATAAAATTTTTATGTCTTTTATTTCTTTTATGTCTTTATGTAATATACATAATAGCAAAATTATTTGGTCATGAAACTGAAAACTTTGCGCTGCTTACGGACACGTGGATTGGACCAAATAATTTTGCTATTATGTATATTACAGCATCAGCTATACAGAAGAGAAAATATTCACGCCGGCGAAGCTGCGGGAAAAATCTAGCTAAGCATATTTTGAAAGTGCGCAAAAGCAATGAAACAAAAACATCGTGAAAAACTGTCGTCGGGCGTGTTGTTTAGTCACGATAACGCTCCTGCTCATCGATCAGAATTTACGCTCAACGTAATCCGCTGCGCTAGCTTCAATCTTCTTGACAACCCACCATGGTCTACAGACTTAGCCCCTTGGAGTTTTCACTAAAAATCAATAAATTTGTTTGTGGAACTAAATTTTACAATGAAAACGCGGTTATGGCTGCCGCAGAGGAGTTTTTCAAGAGTCTGAAAAATATTGTTTTTCGCAAGAAATAAGAAAGTTAGAAACGCGTTATTATGAATGCATTACATTATGGGGAGATTATGTAGAAAATAAGTTAAGCCACTAAAATTGATTGTAAAAATCCAGTGATTGCTCTTTTTTAACCGACTTCAAAAAAGGAGGAGGTCATTTGTCAATTGTGGACCGATTTTAAAAAATCTTTATTATTTGAAAGAGAGAAAACAAGTCAAGATCTTATGATAGAATCCCAGGGAAATCGATGGCAACAGTTGAATTTTATAAGCACGTATTACGTGTTTCATGTTTTTTTAAAGTTTTTGCATCTGATAGTAATCATCTCATGTTGATAAGCTGATGATGAGAGTTACAAATTCTTAACGGTTAGGAGTTGGAAGATAATAGGGGATCGGACTGCATCAAAAATAAAATCTGAAATATGATTTCCTAAATTGCTCTCCTCTTGAAGTTTCAAAAAACCTTACTTGTTTTGATATTCCATTACGTGTTCAATCTTTAATTGATCAAATTCACAAAATAAGTTCGTCAACGACGCTTAAAATCTATGACGTCACTTGTGGGTATTTTAAACATTTGTAGAACAAAATTTCGTTTTTGACAGATCATAAAAAGTAACTTAAATGACTAGCAGTCCGATCCCCTATTATTTAAATATTATACTTAGATACGTAGGTACGTAAAGCCCGATAGTTATGTTCTTTCAGGTTATTCAGATGAGCTGATTATAGAAGGTCCCTAACTTTCATGCTGCTTAGATCTATTACAGACTCTCGAAAAACTCCTCTGCGGCAGACATAACCGCGTCTTCATCGTAAAATTCATATGCTCATTCAATATGCTCTTTGAATTTTAGTGAAAATTCCAAGGGGCTAAGTCCATAGACCATGGTGGGTTGTCGAGAAGATTGAAGCCAGCGCAGCGGATTACGTTGAGCGTAACTTCTGATCGATGAGCAAGAGCGTTATCGTGAATAAATAACACGTCCGACGACAGTTTTCTACGATGTTTTTGTTTTATTGCTTTTGTGCACTTTCCAAATATTATTACCCTAGCTTTTTCCTGCGGCTTCGCTCGCTTGGATATTTTTTTCTGTACATCTATGGTTCTATTTCTAATACCCTGTACACTAAAATTGCTGAAATTGTAAAAAAGTTGACTTGCCAAACAAAAATGATCGGCTGATAGACATATTTGTATGGGAAGTCAGCAACGTTGTAGCAAACTTGTAGAAGAAAAGTTTTTCAGTTTCATGAGTAAATAATTTTGTTAAATAAATTCTATATGCATTTTACATTTATGTAAAATTGTATTCTAATTCTTCTTTGTATGATTTTTATTTTAATACCATCCATTATCCACAATTATTTACTTTTTTGTATGTTTTTTATTAATCTTTTCGCTTTTTTGTGACTCAAATGAAAAGTATACACATTAAAAAACTGTTTTTTCTCTTTGCCTTTGAGGACTTAGTTGTCCTTGAACAGAACCCTTAGAGCATCGTTCTGTCCGTCAGTCTGTCCGTCAGGCGTTGCAACGTTATAACTTTCAAGTACATTTTAGAATCATATTACCCTGAGGCATGACCTACTGTGCTACTGACACTCTGCTATGGATAAGGTGTCGCGGCAAAACAACGCGCAAGCCTACCTACCCTACCTACCCTACCTCTGAAAGGGCTACCCGACCAATGATGGGATCATGCGATTAAAGAAAACAACACCTAGTCACTTAAATTATACAAAGTTTATTTTCACGTAGGTAGGCGCAGCTGAAATGTCACATTCAAATAGGAATCTTATTTTAGCTTAAACTAAACAAACTGAACTGTTTTCCTGTTCAATTTATTGTCAAATGTATGACAACAAATATAGAACATGCCTGAATGCATATTTTCTGACAAATCATTATCATCGTATCGGCCGAAAGATGCCCACTGCTGGATAAAAGCCTCCCCCAAGGATTTCCACAACGACCGGTCCTGCGCGGCTCGCATCCAGCGGCTTCTGGCAGATAAATCGCATGATTCTAAAATTGCTACTAAATTAAAAGAAGTAGTTCCAAATAGCTCTGTAGATAGAGCTATTATGACATAACATTTTCAGTCAAACTGCATAGTCAAATTAAAAAAAAATAGGTTTATAAAATTTAAAAACCGACTTCAAAAAGCAATTCACTCAAAAGTATGAAATAAAATTGTTATAAACGAATACATGAAATTGACCAACAATAACGAAATCAAAGGTAGATACGAATCAAATAAGGGGCCTACATTTTTTTTTGAGGTTGGTGCCAGCACACAGCTACTTACCTATCAAATGTTTTAGATTCGATGACTTTTCTGGCACCGACCTCAAAAAAAATTGTTGATCATTTTTTTCTTAACGCTCCGACCGCGAACAACTTTTGTGGGCAACTGGTCCTCTTCAAACACCCATTGCGTGGATTGCTGCTTCGTGAGAGGATCGTAGCTGTAGATCCGAGATTCGTCAGTTGTAAGGATGTAGAATACGTTTTGCCCTCCTTTGAACTTAGGTATCGAGCATGCCCTGATGACATTTTCATGAGTTACTGCATTTAGTGGTCGGCCGGGTCTGGGGTCATCGTTTAGGTTCTCTCGACCACGCTTGAATTCACGAAACCAATAAGTTACTGTTGTTAACGCAGGAACAGACTCCTCAAAAGCACCTTGTAAATTTTCGTGAGATTTCTAGAAGGTTAACCCTCATAGAAAAGTTTCCCGCGAGACGTCCATTGTTGCAAACAAAAGAAGAGTGACAGATAATCTGACTGACTCGGTGGCTCAGTGGTTAGTGCCCTTGACTACTGATCCGAGAGTCGTGGGTTCGATCCCCACCCAGGGCAAGCATTTGTGTGATGAGCAGATTTGTTTGCTCTGTGTCTGGGTGTTAAATTATATCTATATATGTATGTATTTAAACGTATATAAGTATGTATATCAGTCTCTGGTAACCCATAACACAGGAAATCCTACTTTGGGGCCAGATGACCATGTGTGATTTGTCCCAGAATATGTCCCAGAATATATATAATCTGTAAAAATATTTCAAAAGAACTACACATATGATTTTCACCAAGGAGATTTGTATTAAAATTAGCCGTCAATTCAAAATAGTTTCAGAAAAAAGAGATTGTATTTGTTCTGTGGCTAACAATTTTCTCGGAACAACCTAGGTATAAATAATTTGCAGACTGAATAAATCAAACTTATAAAAATATTTATATTCAATTAAATGGCAGCCCCAATGGACTTTCTTCGATTTGTAACTATATTATTGCGTAGGTGAGTAAAATATGTAAAAGGTACCTATTTTTGTAATAATGGGTGTGTCTATCTCTACGAGAAATCAATAGATTGGTACGTAAAGTTAGGATGGACTAACAATAAGAAAAGTTATAAATTAATTGTTTGTATGACAAAACTCGCGACAAATGAACCCTTTTTAAAGATTTTTAAATGTATCTTTCGTTTCTTATTTCCCTGTAGTCGAAGGACTTCCAAAAATTTATTAATTCCTTTTTCGATTATTTTGTTAACTACCCGCGTGGGTTTTTTCAATTATTTTTTTTGTCTTTAACTTAAGTTTTTTGCTTAAAGTAGGTTATCCTTTTCATAAAAAGCCTTGAACTACTTACTCACAAAGGTTTGTCCGTATGTCGTCATCATCATCATATCAGCTCAAAGCCGAAATAAAAGCCCGAGCACCTGCGGCTATCCACTACAACTACAGCAACGGTGCCCTGACGTGCCTCAAGTGTGACCGCGCACGTTCCGAGCGAAGATTGGCTACAACAGCCACATGCGGGCGCACGAGAGGCCGGAGCAGCGGGCGAGACGCCTGCAGCTGAGCCGGACAACTCTGCGGTCGCTGTAGCCAAAAACGGTTAGGGCCATCATCATCAGCTCACATACGTCCCCACCGAGGGGCTCGAGCTTAACCTGAATTAGCGCGATCTGGCCTTAGTCTACCACGCGGGCCCAGTGCGACAGGGTTGGTCGAATTCACACACAACCTGCGAGTTTCTCCGCAGGTGTTTGAAGGTTTCCCTACGATGTTATCCTTCACCGATAAGAGCGTCGGATAAACGTATATATGAAATCTAAATTCGAAGTTACATTGGTTCTTGGCGGGATTCGAACCACGACCTCCCGTACAAGAGGCGGCGGTCCTAACCGTTACGCCGTATGTCGTATAGATTCTTTAAATTCTTCTCGAAAATTCATTACATAAGAATACTTATACTTGATCCCCTGATGTTTTTTCTACAGATATAAAATATGTCTAGAATCCCGCTCTGAAATAATATCGGTCCACCGAGTGGGAGGCCTGCCTACACTACGCTTTCCGGTGCGTGGTCGCCACTCGAGAACTTTACTGCCCCAACGGCCATCTGTTCTACAAGCAATGTGCCCCGCCCACTGCCACTTAAGTTTAGCAATTCTGAGAGCTATGTTTTTTTAGGAAAATGGTAACAAACATACATACACACAAACAACCACTAACCTCAAACGTATATACCGCCTCCGTTCCGTTCCGTCCGTCGTAGGTAAAAATAGGCGAAAATTAATCATTCCCCCCCCTTTTTTTTCTACATATCTTCATAATCTTGAAAATTCGCAGTACATGAGGTTGAATGCAATGTTTACAAATAAACCTATGAGAAATCCTATAGTCCTTCCATGCTCACAGAAAAAAAAAATCTTAAGTTCAAAACAAGTGGGCCCCTATTAACCTAGAGCAAGTTATGTGGACTTTGGAAATTTTAAGTTTCCTATGGGAAAGGAAAGACTTAAGATTTTCTCATAGATTTTCCTATAATCTAAGCATTTAACCTCATATAGGTAAGTACTGTGATTTTTCCAAGGTTTTAGGACCAGTAGTTTCGGAGATAAAGGGGGGATGTTCATGTTTCGCCTATTTTCTTAAACAACTCTAACTTTTAAAGTAAAAATGATTTAAAAAAAAACTATTTATTTGATATTCTTACAACAAGCCGTTTCATTTGATATGTCACACGATGTAATTCGCAAACCAGTTTTTTTAAATTTTCTAATTTACCACTAAAAAGTGCCCCATGGTTAAAATTCATTTATTTACGTTACACGTCCGTCTTTGGGTCTCCGACTTACATATGTGTACCAAATTTTAACTAAATCTATCCAGTAGCTTCAGAGAAAATTGACTGTGACAGACGAACATACGGGCACACACACGAGTGATCCTATAAGTACTTGTAGTTCCGTTTTTACCTTCTGAGGTACGGAACCATAAATATCAAGCAATATTTATGAGAGAAAACGAAAAAGATGCTATGATAAATACTCTTTATACCATTGCTCCTCTATAAAGCTTATTTTATTCACTGAAAACAGTGAATAAAAAGCTCTTTTAATCACTATTTTGGTGTTTGAATTTAGAACACACCAATATATTCGACCTTGCATCACAGTTAAACAACCTCCTTGCGCAAAAAATACTCGATACAAACTCCCAATCCAAAGAATATTTGACACACAAACTCCTTGTGCAAATAATTCCTCGAGGTTTTATTTTTTCGAAAAGGAGTTTAGCATTAGAATTAAAAACTTTTTTGTGTTCTTTGCTGTCATTTCATTAGTAAATTGGCGCTATTTTGAATACTATAAGTTGTACCGTCCGTTTCCCACCTTACTACCAGACCTTACTACCAGTAGTAAAGGGGGCAAATTTTATTACCCACCTTACAACCAACGCTTGCAGTAGTAAGGTCGGGCTTTTTTATTCACCGTCCTTACTACCAGGTAACCCGACTCTAATCTCCTTACATTTACTGTCAGTAAACGACAAAAAAGAAAATTGGAAAATAAAAATACAGACGAGTGACGTTTCGAAATTAACTATTTATATATTTAATTTGCATTTCATGTGAGTAAAATAATACTTAGATAAGAAGGTGATTTGTGGACTAGATTTCTAATTTATCTGGCATTATGGACACAGTGGAGGATATAAAACACATACGTAGAAATGGTGGTAATGTCATGCTTGCTGAGGGTCAGCAATATTATCAATTAAAAGTATACAAATGTGGTTCAGTGATCTGGCGATGTAAATCATATCATACAATTTAAAAGCAATAAGAGAAAGGCAGTTTTAATAGGTCTCTGTGTAGTAGTAGCGACATTTTTATCACGCTTTTATTAGCTTCACCTGTATGTTTGTATGTAACCGACTCCTTTGGCTCGATTTTGGCCCACTTGAAACAGACAGATTTAATTCAAACTTTGTAGACTTATCAAGAATCAGCGACAATATAATAATTTCCTAAGTTTGAACTAAAAAATAAATAGAGTTTAAAAAACTAATAAACACGCTTTTAAAGTACATCAGACTAAAAAGTAAACATCAATTATAGTTTAAAAACTAAATAACACGCTTTTAGTAAACACGTTACGTAGTTATCTTGGATGTCCGCCATGTTGGATTTAAGTCACGTGACTATTTTTTCGTATTCCTGACAGCAAACCCTTTCATTTGATACCCATATCATGAGGGTGCATTTCAAATAGCCTGTCCGCCATCTTGAACGTCCGCCATATTGGATTTAAGTCACGTGACTATTTTTTTCGTATTCCTGTCAGCAAACCCTTTCATTTGATACCCATATCATGGGGGGTGGATTTCAAACAGCCAGTTTGCCATCTTGGGGAGGCGTCATCAGAACTCAGAGCGTGTGAAAAATTTCATCCTAATCGAAGACCGGAAAGTGGGTCAAATTAAAATTCCAAGATTTTCTTACATACATAGTTACAAGTGAAGCTAATAAAAGCATGCTAAAAATAATTCTTAATTTAAGTTGAAAATAATAATTAACAAAAAAAACTCGTATTATTGTAAAAAAGTGTGAGTTGATCGATAGACGAAATAATGGCACAGAGCGCCCCACGCTCAATAATAGTTTTTAGTGAATAATTATTTTCAACATAAATTAAGAATTATTTTTTACTTTTTAGTCTGATGTACTTTAAAAGCGTGTTTTTTAGTTTTTTTTAAACTCTATTTATATTTTAACAGTAATATGAAGATTTTTTTGTTAAACATTAAAGAAATGGAAGTTTAACTCTGTTTTTTTTTGGAAAAAGTTTGTTGTCAGTTTATGTAAGAAGATTAGAGTAGAATTACATAGTAGTAAGGAGGGTAAATAAAACCCCCACCATACTACTGCAAGCGTTGGTTGTAAGGTAGGTGGGTAATAAAATTTGCCCCCTTTACTACTGGTAGTAAGGTCTGGTAGTAAGGTCTGGTAGTAAGGTGGGAAACGGACGAGTTGTACGAACACAAAGAAAATTACTCTTTATTTTAGTAATTGTTTCAATTTTAAGGAATATTTTAACTAATTTAACATTACTTTTTTCTTCATTAAATGTCTATTTTCGCTTAAATGTTTCTTTTTGTCGTAGTCATGGTATAAAGTATAGTATGCAACTCTTGAATAAAACGGATTTATATCGAGGACCATGAATCACTCGCATCGCTCAAGGTTCTCATACTTGAATCACTCGCTACGCTCGCGATTCAATCATCATAAATCACTCCCTGCTGTCGTGATTCAGTCATTAGAACCCTTCACTTGCTCGTGATTAATCTATGGCCCTCGCTTTAAATCCGTCCTTTATTCACTAGGTGCATAATATACTATTATACCATTGCCCCTCTGAAAAGATTATTTTATTCACTGAAAGCAGTGAATAAAAAGCACTTTTAATCAATATTTTGGTATTTGAATTTAGAACACACCAATATATTCGACCCCTATCTCAATGTTATACAACCTCCTTGCGCAAAAAATACTAGATACAAACTGCTTCTCCAAAGAATATTTGACATACAAACTCCTTGTGCAAATAGCTCCTCGAGATTTGATTGTTCGACATTTTCGACAAGGAGTTTAGATCAGAATAAAAACTGTTTTGTGTTTTTTTGCTGTCATTTCATTCGTAAATTGGCGCTATTTTGAATACTGTAAGTAGTACGAACACAAAGAAAAATACTCTTAATTTTAGTTAAAGTTCCAATTTTCATGAGCATTTTAATTAATAACACCTTCCTTTATTCTTCATTAATTGTCTATTTTCGATTAAATGTTTCTTTTTCTCGGAGTTATGGTATAAAGTATAGTATGCAACTCTTGAATAAAACGGATTTATATCGAGGGCCATGAATCACTTGCGTCGCTCAGGATTTTAATACTTGAATCACTCGCTTACGCTCGTAACTTTAATCATCATGATTCACATTCCGTACGGTTGTGATTCATCTATGGCCCTCGCTTTAAATCCGTCCTTTATGCACTAGTTGCATAATATACTATTACATTTTTAAAAAACACAGTTTTAAAACCAAATCGTATGATGATGCCAAGGGCTTACCAATGAGGAACTTTCCAGGCTCCGTTCCTTGAAAAAATCATAGATGGCGCTGTCTAGTGTACTTAGCAAAGAGAGTTTAACAAACTAAAGTTTTTACCTGTGGTTTTTACTTAGTCAAAGATGACCTTTTATTCCCCATATGTATTATATGAGTCTAACTGCCTCCTTGGCGTAATGGTTAGTACATTCGCTTTACACTAGGAGATCGAGGGTTCGATTCCCGGTGGGGTCAACTTGCAAGACTCGGTTTGGTTGGTGGTAGGGCATTTTCTAAGCCCGCCTGGCTAGCTACCACCATCTTATCTAAGTCTCGCCGCAAAACATCAGTGTTAACAACATTCCGCTTAAAGATAAGAAAGCCATTTCTCCATTGCGTTGGGGAATCTCGGTAAGCCCGCTTCCATCTTCGGATCATCGTCACTTACCACCAGGTGAGATGATGCGATGGGTTTACCAATTGTGAATAATAATAAAAAAAGACTAATAAAATACGTCCTAATCTTTTTGGATGTGTGCAAAAAAGATTTATGCCTACACATGATGCAATATATATGCTGTCTTCGCTGCCGGAGGTCAAATGGTTCTCGTACTCGCTGCCGGCCGAGAGGCCCCTCAAGGTGGCCATCCGTGGCCTCCCCTCCACCACTGAGCCCGCCGAGATCACTGCCGCCCTAGCCGAACACGGCTTTGAGGCAGAGCACGTGAAGGTCACCCGGGCGCGCGCAGGACGCCCCGGGTGCATCTTCTACGTGCAGATCCGGCGGACCACCAACTTTACGGCCCTCTACACCATCGCGGAGCTCCTTCACATGCCGGGCATCATCATCGAGGCCTGGCGTGGCAAGCGAGGACCCGCGCAGTGCCACCGGTGCCAAGGATTTAGACACTCTTCGCATGGCTGCCACCTCCCGCTGGCCTGCGTCCGCTGCGGTAATTCCCACGCCGCAAAGGACTGCCTACGGCAGCGGGAGGACCCAGCGACCTGCGCCAACTGCGCGGGCCCGCACCCCGCCAACCACGTCTCGTGCCCGGTGTTCCGAAGGGAGCTCCGGAACAAGGGGGCCGGGACCGTCGCCCGGACCACCAACACCACCTCTCGCCCTGCAGCGCCTGCCGTCACTGCTGAGCGCGCCGCACCGGCAGCGCCCGCCATGCAGAGCGGCTCGGCCACCGTGCCCGCGCCCAGCCGTAAAAATCGACGAACCCGACGGAGGAAGAAGAGGCCCATAGCCCCCGCTTCCGCCGCCCCCAATGCCTCCAACATCACCGCCGTGCCCTCCCAGAGCGACCTCCTGCAAGCTCTGGGAGTGATCCAGCAGTTGCTCGCCTCAGCCGTGGCTGGAAAGGCTGCCAAGGGCCCTGTGCCCAGCCCAAGGACCCGCTCATCGTAATGGGCGGCGGAAGCAGCCACTTCAAGGAGTCTACGCCTCGGGGAAGTCTCCCCATAGCCCCCTTCGGGGGCAACAAGAAGAATACCACGGACTACCAATGACGCACACCGCTAGCAGTCCATTATGACCACTAGCACTTGAGCATCACTTGAGGGCGGAACGTC
This sequence comes from Coleophora flavipennella, assembly GCA_947284805.1. Classification (NCBI taxonomy): domain Eukaryota; kingdom Metazoa; phylum Arthropoda; class Insecta; order Lepidoptera; family Coleophoridae; genus Coleophora; species Coleophora flavipennella. The sequence goes on along the minus strand of OX369259.1, from coordinate 11,500,691 downwards.
GCGTTGTTCTCACCTGTGCCTACTGTTCTCATTAAAAAAGACCCACATAATACATCATATGGGGAATAAAAGGTCATCTTTGACTAAGTAAAAACTTTAGTTTGTTAAACTCTCCTTGCTAAGTACACTAGACAGCGCCATCTATGATTTTTTTAAAGAACGGAGCCTGGAAAGTTTTTCATTGTGAATTAAAAAAATAATCGTTTGTTCCATTTCAAATCATAATAACGCGGTAGTCTTATGTACAATGTTAAAGCTATATTTATTTGACACGCTGACTGAGCGACGAGGTGGATGTATTTATGCCAGAGTATTCCAATCTACACAGGACCTGTTTTGAGATATTCCATTTTGAAAATTCAAAAGTAAATAACTTTTGTTTTACAAAGTTACGTTGTATTAATGTATGTGGCGTTGTTAGCATTTTGAATTGCCTTTACGGTGGTTAATCTTTGATTCAATTCTGTTTAATACTTTTGTAGATATTCCACCGCAAAGGGCATAGCTCGTTTTGGCAAAAAGGGCTTTTAAAATGAAACATAATTTATTTGCAATATTTTATTTAATTTTAATTTGAATAATTATTTATAAAAACGTTCCAAGCCACATTCAATAAGTATGGGTAGGTAAGCATTACAAAAATCACGTTCAATTATCGAAATATTCTTTATTTTTGACACAAAACTATCGCTATAAATGAAACACAAATCCTCCAAAAAAGAGCCAAATCTTCAAAAGAATACAATCTGGAACACCCCTAAATGTTAACATCATTATCAGTCTCAATATTTCCATGATAGTCATGATTAGATTAGCATTAAAAAATATTTCACTTGATAAGTGACTAATATAAACGATTTTTTGACATAATACTATTTTTATAAATAAAATACAAACAAAACAAAAACTTCAAAAGAACATAATCTGGTACACCCCCAAATACGTCAACATCATTATGAGACTCAATACTTAAATATGATCGTTGATTGTCGGCAGGAGTTTTTAAAAAGAAGATGCGAAAGTTCCTTTATGTAATTTTAATATAAGTTTTACAAATGAAGCTTAGTTTACTGGATTACAGCTAGTGACTTAACCTATGTGTCCTTTCGTTACGGCGGTTCGTGGACAAAAGGCGCCGCTGTAGTTAAAAACTGTTTCACATCACTTCCCTTACACAACACACGGGCACTCATATGTTATGGGAAGTAAATGGTTAGGGAATCGGTTGTTTAGCAGCAGGTGAAGGTACCTATGGCCGTAACACCTCCCCTCTAAGATGAGCAACTATTTGATAATGTTCAATACAAATGTTTCAGCCTTACGATCTTTCGGAGTGGCATCCCCGTTCTGTGAGGGGTCGGCATTTGTTGGTATCTCGATATCGTTGTTCCGATTACTCTTTGGTTTATATCGCCGGTACCACAGATTACTAAATAGTGCCGGTACAAAATTGTGCTAACGAGTGCTCCTGCACTTAACATAATGATGAGGTAAATAGGTATTGTTGTGTTGTATATTGGAGTCGTCGTGAAATCGACTGATACAGGTGTCACTGTGGGAGCCATAAGTACGTGGTGTTGGATATTGTGCAATGTATTCAAATCAATGCTGGTTAAATTATATTGTAGCATGTGTTTCGCAGAATTTGTTAATAACAAAGATAGCACTTTTGGAAATGTCATTATTATGACAGCATGTCCACGTATTTTGTTAGCGACGTTAATTATGGTGAACTCAGGTGTTTTAATGCTGCAATTTCTCGGAATGGTGGCTAAGAAGCTTCCTTCTAGAAAACGATATTCTTCTCGCCCGCAAGTCTAATAATCTGGTTTTCTTTGGGAACACGATGACGTAATGTTGGCTGTCTAGTTCCAGTAGCACCTCCTTGGCTAGCGTGATAGATGTGAAATGGCTCGTTCAGTCTATTTCTTGTTCATGTACAAGGCGTGTTACGCAATCTCGTTTAGTACGAGTTTGGTGGATTGTCTTTTGCTTACAGACGCTTCGGGCATTCTGCCTCCATGTACACGAGTTCTTGGGAATTGGTTACAAGCAATTGGAAAGGGGGAATAATTATTAAATTATTTTTATTCGGAACGGGACTGAGCTTGTATAGGTCATTGGTTGAAGGGAGTAATATTGGGAATTTTAAAACTATAACTAACTTCCTGTCCACGAAATACGTTCCTAATGTAATAATATCGTAGTATTTTCTAATATCTAGATCTAAAATGGAAATAGGCCCATATAGTGTTTTTAATTTGCTTAAAATATAACTTAAATCGCTAATAGATAAAATGGAGTGGTGCTTGGAATTTGTGCTACTAAAAGCTAGTAGGTTTTCTAACCTAGTTATTTCGGAAAATAGTTCTTGGATACTTTCATCAAGGACATTAAAAATTTGCGAAATTTGAGCAAATAGCATTATTTTTTTTGTGTAATTTGATGTGTTAACCATAAACGTTATTAATTTCTCTAACTGTTTCTGATTCAGAGTTAAATTGCCCAAAATTTTGAGTTCGTTGGAAAGTTAGGTATTTGTAAAGACTAATATGCTTATTAAAATTGTTTAATAGATTCTGTTCTCTATTTTTAATCAGTTTAAGAGAGTTTTCGAATTTTAAGGCATCATCGTTATCAAGGTTACCAGAACCTAACCAGATATACTTTTTATAAAAGTACCAATAGGGTTTAATAATCCACGTTTTACTCTTTTTGGCTCAAACGTTGCTAATTGCAATTAAGTTTTATTGAGCTTAGTCGATAGATCAAGGATTTGGCTTTTAAATAGGGGAAAATTTTGATTAGGGATTTTGTTTGAAACCTGAGTCAACTGAGTCTGGGTCAAATCTATTTTCTGTCGATTTCGTTAAGTTCTTGGCTTTCGTAAGGGTTTTTTTGTATGACTTTGAATGTAAGGCAAATGACAGGGGAAGAGAGGGAGAAAGAGCGAGCGGGCGTGTGTGTGAGCGGAATGCGACGGCAAGAATGTGTTTCTGGGGGCTGCGTTAGAGATCGGGGAGGCTGACGCTGACGGAAGAAGACCCCGCCAAGATGGCAACCCAAGGACCTGCCTCTAGTTAGAGGCAGCGCAAGATACTTCCGAAGAGGGCACTGCCCTGACACGGAGTCCCCACACCCCATCCAAGGTGTGTGAGAAGATTGTCGAGAGAGATCGGGAGGCTGACGCTGACGGCGGGGAAGGGCGGTCGTGTCGGGAGCGAGGTGTCTCGAGACGCGTGCTAAGTGAAGTGACTGGGGAAGAAAGTTAGTGCTGTGACGTTGTCGAGGCTGAAAAGGGTATGTTTTACGCTTGTTTGAATCGTCGCAATAAGGTTTTACTCAGTAAGGATTTTTAATGTAGTTCTCGCATAAGAATCCCTACTATCCCTACTAATCTATAATATAAAAATGAATCGCAAAATATGTTGGTAAGCGCATAACTCGAGAACGGCTGGACCGATTTCGCTAATTATTTTTTTGTCGAGTTCGTTATTGTCAGGAGAAGGTTTTAATGTAGGTTAGGGTAGGGTAGGGTAGGGTAGACTAGGGTAGGGTAGGGTAGGTTACTGTAGTGTAGTGTAGGGTAGTGTAGGGTAGGGTAGTGTAGGGTAGGGTAGGGTAGGGTAGTGTAGGGTAGGGTAGTGTAGGGTAGTGTAGTGTAGGGTAGTGTAGGTTAGTGTAGTGTATGTAGGGTAGGGTAGGGTAGTGTAGGGTAGTGTAGGGTAGGGTAGTGTAGTGTATGGTAGAGTAGTGTAGGGTAGGGTAGGGTAGTGTAGTGTAGTGTAGGGTAGGGTAGTGTAGGGTAGGGTAGGGTAGGGTAGTGTAGTGAAGTGTAGGGTAGGGTAGGATAGTGTAGGGTAGGGTAGGGTAGTGTAGGGTAGAGTAGGGTAGTGTAGGGTAGGTTAGGATAGTGTAGTGTAGGGTAGTGTAGTGTAGTGTAGGGTAGTGTAGGGAAGTGTAGTGTAGTGTATGTAGGTTAGGGTAGGGTAGTGTAGGGTAGGGCAGTGTAATGTAATGTAAGGCGGTTCATAGTTCGCCGGGACAGCTAGTAATATTATAAATGCGAAAGTAACTCTGTCTGTCTGTCTGTTACGCTTTCCCGCAAAAACTACTGAACGGATTTGGCTGATATTTGGTAGGTAGACAGATTAGGACCTGGATTAAGACATAGGCTACTTTTTACCACGCTCGCGAGCCGCTTGCGGCTCGCGCACTGCACACCCTTGAAAAGACTTAGAAACGTGGTCCACGCGGGTGAAGCCGCAGGAAACAGCTAGTTGTTAATAATTATGTGTAATAAAAAATATACTTATGTGTCATCATCATCATATCAGCCACAAATCGTCCACTGCTGAACAAAGGCCTCCCCCAAGGATTTCCACGACGACCGGTCCTGCGCTGCCCGCATCCATCGACTTCCCGCGACCTTCACCAGGTCATCGGTCCACCGCGTGGGAGGCCTGCCTACACTACGTTTTCCGGTGCGCGGTCGCCACTCGAGAACTTTACTGCCCCATCGGCCATCTGTTCTACGAGCTATGTGCCCTGCCCACTGCCACTTCAGTTTAGCGATTCTGTGAGCTATGTCGGTTACTTTAGTTCTCCTGCGGATCTCCTCGTTTCTGATTCGATCACGCAGAGAAACTCCGAGCATAGCACGCTCCATTGCCCTTTGGGTGACCTTGAGCCTTCTTATGAGGCCCATAGTAAGCGACCATGTCTCAGTTCCGTAAGTCATCACTGGCAACACACACTGGTCAAAGACCTTAGTCTTGAGACACTGCGGTATTTGGGACGTGAAGATATTGCGAAGCTTCCCGAACGCTGCCCAGCCGAGTTGGATTCGTCGATTGATCACTTTCTTGAAGTTGGACCTGCCTAGCTGGACTGTTTGTCCCAGGTATACATATTCGTCAACAACTTCCAGTGTAGAGTCTCCAACCTTTAGAGGAGTGGGTGCGACACGGACATTTAACATTATTTTCGTCTTGTCCATGTTCATTTTAAGATCCACTTGTTGAGAGACCTTACTGAGGCCATCGAGCATTGTGCTTAGGTCTTCCATAGTCTCAGCCATGACCACGATATCGTCAGCGAATCGGAGGTGGGATATGTACTCGCCGTTGATATTGATGCCGAGTCCACCCCAGTCCAGAAGCTTAAAAACATCTTCCAGGGCGGCGGTGAACAGTTTCGGAGATATAACGTCTCCCTGTCTCACCCCTCGCTGCAACTGGATAGGTTTCGAGTTCTGGTCCTGGAGGCGAACCGACATGGTGGCGTTTTCATACAGACACTTCAACACCTCGATGTATCGATGGTCAATCTGGCACCGCTGGAGAGACTGTAGCACAGCCCAGGTTTCGACTGAATCAAAGGCCTTCTCATAGTCCACAAACGCCAAGCATAGTGGCTGATTGTACTCTTCGGTCTTCTGTATAATCTGCCGCAGCGTATGTATGTGGTCTATGGTACTAAAGCCTTTTCGGAAACCGGCTTGTTCGGGAGGCTGGAAGTCGTCAAACCTGCGTGCGAGACGATTCGTAATGACTCTCGAAAACAGCTTGTAGACATGGCTCAGAAGTGAGATGGGTCTGTAGTTCTTCAGCAGAGTGTTGTCACCCTTTTTGAAGGAAAGCACGACCACACTTCTGTGCCATGCCTTAGGCGTTTGTCCCTCGAGTATAACGGAATTAAATAACTTCTGAAGAGCTTTAAGTACCGGTGTTCCACCTGCTTTCAGAAGTTCAGCCGTAATTCCATCATCACCCGGTGCCTTGTTGTTCTTGAGCTGTTTGAGAGCCATTCTAATCTCGTACAGGCTGACGTCCGGGATATCTTCGGTATAGTGTCGGGTTAGTCTGGCTCTTGGGTCTTCAGCCAGATCGCTGACAGGCAAACGTGTGGTCTTGTACAATTGTCCATAGAACTTCTCAACTTCTTCCAGCAACTCAGTCTTAGACGATATGGTCCTGCCGTCCTCAGTCTTCAGCTTGGTCAGTTGGCTTTGTCCAACAGACAGATCTCTCGCGAACACTTTTGAGCCTTTGTTGTGCTCAATCGCCTCTTTAATACAATTTGTATTATATTGGCGTAAATCGCGAGTTAGGGACTTAGAGATCTGCCTGTTTAGTTGCCGATACTGAGTAGCGTCTTCAGAGGACTGCAAAACCAATCTGCGTCTTTCTTCCATGAGGTTGCTGGTGAAGTCGGAGATTTTTTTGGTTCTGTTTGAACGGCGAGTTTTAAAAATCTTAGACCCGACTGTTTGAACAATTTCCACGAACCTGTCATTATAATCGTCCACATTCTCGCAGTCTCCTAGGCATTCGAAACGATTGTGCAACTCGAGCTGAAAGCTCTCGGGGTTTTGGAGCTGGATGGGCGCTGGTCGGAGCGTAGACTTCATCAGTCGACATCTTTCTAGCTTGGTCTTTAGATTCAATGTGCCTCTGACCATCCGATGATCGCTTCCTGTTTTGACTGAATTGATCACGGAGACATCATTGAATATTTGCTTCCTTGTCGACAAGATGAAGTCTATCTCGTTTTTTGTTACGCCATTGGGATGCAACCATGTCCACTTCCGCTGTTTTGACTTTTTAAAGAAGGAGTTCATCATAAAGAGGCTCTTCTTCTTCATAAAGTCGGCCAGCATCTGGCCACGTGCATTTCTTACTCCATATCCTAATTGCCCCACTCTCAGCTCACCATCGCTTCGTTTGCCCAGTTTCGCGTTAAAGTCCCCCATAACAACGGTATAATGTGTCCTGGTGCTATGTAACGCTGTAGAGATGTCCTCATACATAGTCTCTACCTCGTCGTCGGAGTGTTCCGTTGTCGGCGCGTATACCTGTATGACCTTCATCGAATACCGTTTGGTAATTCTGAGTATAAGGTATGCTACCCTTGTCGAAACGCTCACGATTTGGACCACATTGTTAATGAGGGACTTGTGGACGAGAAACCCGACACCACCCTGGGACTGTTGGTCGCCCTCCCGGAAATAGAGCAGGTTTCCGGATTTAAGGATCATGGTGTCCTCTCCCTCTCTTCGGACTTCACATAAACCTACGATATCCCACCGTAACCTGCTCAATACTTCTTCGAGTTCTGTAAGTTTCTCGTCAGTCCGCAGTGTGCGCGTGTTGTAAGTTGCCAGGGCCAAAGGTCGTTGGGTTTGGTAGCCTGGCATCTGCCGGGGATTCTTCGCACCCCCTACCCCGCCGTTACCATGACTGCTACCGGAGCCAGGAATAGCGGGGCTGCCGGGGACTAGGGGCCGTTTTCTGGGTGTGAAATTCATAGGGGGGGTTTTGCCGTAATCGCCACGCTTGGCAGGCGGGTTGGCGATCGCAGTTTGATTGCAGGTGTGTTGCAATGCACGGAAAGACGCTGCTGCCCATCCTCCGGTTTTAAGTCCCTTAGTCGCCTCTTACGACACCCATTGGAAGAGATGGGATGGTCCTATTCTTAGCCGGGAACCATACGGACGGATACTTATGTGTATGTATAAGAAAAACCAATGTGAGATTACTCCCCGGACAATTAAAATAAGCCACAAGTCACGTAAAGTATTTTTCTGTTTATGGTGATATTAAAACTTCAATTTCTTTACCTAATATCACGACTAATATTATTTTACCAAATGTGTGAACCCCCCTTACGCTGAAGGAAAAACTGCAGAAAATTTAAGAAATTCGAAGGTTGTGTATGAAGTCGACCAATGCGTAAGTACTGGGTCTGCGTGGTCGACTAAGGCCCGATCGCCCTAATTCAGGGTAGGTTCAGCCCCTCGATGGGGACGTATATGGACTGATATGATGATGATGAAATCTGTAGACGTAGCAGAACAACCATTGATAATGTAAACAAGGCATTTTATTTGTCAGTGGACGATATTTTATATTCTATATTTAATCTATGGTTGAAATTCTTGGGTTAGTTCCTCAGAGGGTACGTTCCACTAAACGCCCGCAACGATTGTAACACCCTCTGTATCGTTCCACCTAAGGCCCGTGGTCGTCGCGAGCGATCGCTCGACGTCATAGATGACGTCACTGTTCGCGACCACATCGCGCCCACTTCGCCCACAAAATATTGGTGGGTCAGAGTGGCCTTTCACCAAAGAGAATGTGGCCACCCTATTGAAGAAGAGACTCCGGCAAAAATCAGAAGAGGAGGAAGCGCGTGCGTAAGTTTTCATACGCCGCAGTTAAAAAAATCTACAGTATTCAGATTTAATATCGATTATTTATTGAACAATTTATACGAGAAAACAGAAAACTTTCACCATGCCGCCATATTGCGAGCACACAGCGCTCAAGATGTGCGTTCCACCTAAAACATTCGCCTACAACGCCCGCGGCCCTTTTCCGTTAGTGGAACGGCAGTTTCAGCGGTCGCGGTTGATGGCGTTGCGGGCGTTAAGTGGAACGTACCCAGAGTAATCAAAGCCCGTGAATTTTCGACCCGATAATTCATAAACATGTACTTGAATTATCATGTCGTTGTACTCTCTGGACGGCCATCTCGTGCTGAACATCGGCATCGGGACGTGTGTTTTGTACACAGATCTTTTTGTACGCTTCCTATCCTACCTGTCAGTTCACTCTCTTTCAAAGTTACCATACTGTCATGTCAACTGTCAACTGTCAAGTGAGTGTCATTCGAAATCGAAATCTGAGGGGTTATGTTTGGAGGTAAAAAAAAACACTGTTTTCTATAAATTTTCAATACTTTCCAGTTAGAAACATGTCCTAAAATCTAATCCTTACAACCATACAGTTCATGTGCTTTTGATACAATGGTGCTTTACGTGACTTTCGATGACATTTGGATCTATTTTCGTCGTGCATTTAATTAGGACTAATCTGTTCAAAGGTGAAGGTTTGTGTGGGAATTAACTATTAGTATGGTTTAGGCAGAACATCTACTAGCTTGTGAGGCCTGCTATGGATGAGCTGAAGCACAGAGCCGGCGAAAAACTCGAAGCATTACACGTGAGTGACTCCTTACTATCTACGTTACGTTAGCTTAATACTTTTTCGACTTACTTCATAGTTCTAACTAAAAAACTTTATTTGTATGGCTTAATTTCACCCCAACCTAATTCAATTAGTGCAGTCTGTTTGTTTTGCAAATGACTCCAAAATGTCATTGGTAATATTGACCTAGTTTCTGAAGCATAGCAATGACCCTGAGCTTACATAATGGGTTTTCTAATAATAAAGCAACATGCTTATATAGTATTGTTACACTCTAAAGAATTCATACAGTTGTCCAATGGTGATATCTAGATAGGGCAATCATGCAGGGGTCGAGAGTTGAGACAGGGGAAGGTCTACTAGCCCCAGTTTCCATAGTCACAACTTGATATCGAAAATCACAAATAAAAATTAGTTACATGGGGGCCTGCCTTCAATGAATTTTGCTGTAATCATCAATACTGCCACATCGGTAATAGTTATATACTAGGAAGAGATTGCAAAATCTGGATTTTTTCAAATCCGGTTATTTGGATTTTTATATGTCCTGAATCCGGATTTACCAGATATTTCGAAGTTTTTTTTAAAATTACAAATTTGTTGTGTAATTAGTAATTTAAGTGGTAATTTGATTATAGTTAGAAGTTCTATTTATATTGTTTAATGTAAAACGCAAAAAATAAGAAAGAAGCATATTTTTTAATGAAAACTTTTATTTATACATTTTAAATATTTTACATATTTATCACATGCAAAACATTTTTTTTTATAAAAGCAACATTAGCTTGGTAATTGTTAAAAAAAGGGAACTATCAATAGTAAGCATTTTAAATCACATCATGACACAACATGACAATCTAAGTCAGACTTGAAAACTAAAAAATTATAACAGTCATTTTTATAATCACTGCATTATTTGCAGTATCTCTCAGTCTCTCTCTATGCTAAAATAAATTAAGGAGATCTGTCTTTTATTTCAAATCACAGTTCAATTGAAAGTGTGTCTTATTTTAGTTTAGGTATTTTTTAATGTTTAACCTATTTAGAACAGGGTATTTTGACCTTTTAATTGCCATTGCCACTATCAAAAATTAGGACCCAGAGCATGGCATTTTATTTGCGGTTTCATGAAAAATAAAAAACAAAATATTAACAAAATTTAGAAAAAATCTTTTTTTACGTCCTATATTTCTGACAGTAACAGTCAAAAGATTCATGCATGTAGTGTTCACCCTAATGTCCATTAAATTTATTAACATTGACAACATCGGTCTGTCAAAAAATAACTTCTAATAATATAAAACAAAATAAAGAATTTACTGATTTAATGCTCATTTTAATTAAAACCTTGAAAAATCAAAACTTTACTAAAGTAACATAGGTGTTATAATTTATTCTATTCTAGCGAGTGTTCTTTAAGAAACGAGATCTCAAAAACATTAAAGCTTCTAGTGTTTGATCACTAAGACGAGATCTTAGCTTGTTAAAAATGTTCCAGCAGTAGAAAAGGCTCTCTCGGATTCGACGCTTGTGGGTGGAAGAGCCTGTAGTCTTCTCAATGCTTTTTTTAGAAATGTTCCACAGGCCCCACTGTTTTCTTAAAGTGCCATTTATACATGGAGTAGTGAAGGCAAATCAGATCCACTTGTTGAACTCGAAGGCTGACGTTAGTGATCACTAGCAGCTTCACTCACACTTGCAAGCTGTTGATCAAGTTGTTCTTTGAAACTGAGTGAAGGCCGTTGAACGGTTGAAAGGTGTGAACTGAGTGAACACCCGATAAGGGAAATGGCTGAGTAAGATGGAAAATGAAAGTACTAGTACTCATGATAATTATGCAAAAAGTGACCAAATATTCGGTTGCGTTATGGAGCAATGCCCGTTAGTAGTAAGAATTCTGGGCCGGGCCCTCATCCCTCTGGCGGAGTACCAAAGTTGGAAATAGCTGACAATAATTCCTGAAAAAAAGCATTAAAAGCATAGTTGTACATATACCAATTACGCAAAAACTGACCAAATATTCGGTTGCGTTACGGAGCAACGCCCGTCCAAGGATGTATTATTCTAACCAAAAAACGATCAAGTAATTGACTTAAATCAATAAAACGTGAAGTATCACCACATACTACCTTTGTAATACCAAAAGTAATCAAATCTTTGGTTGCATTTCGTAGTTTTGGTTACCTAGGCCCCAAAGTTTCACGCGGGTTATTCTCATATGGCCCCTGTCTCAGTTGCAACCGTCTTGTTGACCCCCAACCAAATTTGAAAAAGTACCTTTCAAATGTTAACTTTTAACTAAATTATTTTATTGCCGTTAATAACAAAACATGTAGTATCCCTACATACGTACTACCTGTGCCCCGTGACTCGCTTATATACGAGTACCTACCGAAAATATACCTACGCTTACCGGCCCGCTCGGGCGGGCTCTCGCAAGCCAGGCTGCCACCGACCGCTCGAGTGAGCCGCACGCAACGTTGTTAGTTTTATGCGCCGCATATAATTTAAGTTGTACATTGCACGCAAAACAGAAGGAAATAAAATCTTAGGTCATTTAAGGTAGGTAATCACTACCTATTATTTCAATAAAATTTGATCTAATATAAACACGTTAAAAAACCGACTTCCATCGCAATATCTAAGTACATTTTTGCATTATTATTTTTGGTTTTTGTTCATTTTCTTATAAAGTACTACACCGATTTTGATTAAATTTGTACGGGACCACACGGGAAGCACTAGCTTTCAAATAAAAAAAGAATCATAAAAATCGGTTGACCCTGTCAAAAGTTATGAGGTAACAAACATAAAAAAACATACAGACGAATTGAAAACCTCCTCCTTTTTGGAAGTCGCTTGAAAACTGGCTCAGTGCGTGTCGGATCATGTACAAAGTTTGGTTCCGTGGTCTTTAAAATAAAGTTATCTTTGCAGTTTGGATTTATTCGATTTGTAAGGAGTTGAACTTTTTACAATTAAAAAATAAGCACGTCTTAAGTTAGTCGACTATCACTCTAAAACCACACCCCGGACACTTCATACCACGGGCAAGAAATGACATTTATAAACAGAAATTATGGAAAAAACGAAATCACGGTGAAATCTTATACGTTCGAGAGTCAAATTAGTACCAATCTGTATCCATGTGGGTGACAGAGAGGGTAAGTACGGAATCAAGAGAGCGACAGGGAATGGCCATACCACAGTCTAAGAATCCATACAGTCGTCCAATGTAGAACATCTACACAGGGCAATCGTGTGGGGGCTGCGGGGCGGGTAGAGCCCACTAGACCATAATCACCGTTTGTATGGTGCGGTGGGCTCATTCATGAAGGGCCGTCACGTCACATTTTTATTATCAGTCATTCATGCACGGCTCATTTTCTTCTTTTTAAGCTATTGTATAGCTTTTATCGCGGGCTTTGAGGGGACCGAATCAAGAAATTTCGTAACGAAAAAACCTGACACCCCGCGTTCTAAAAAAACTTACAGTGCCATCTATTAGCAATTTGCGGTACTAAAAGGACTTGGTAAATTTTACTGGTGTAACTTTCTTAATGTTAATTTATTACATAAACATCCCTAGGACTAGCCGCAAGTGGCCGCTATTTTGAGCTTTTTAGTTATTGGACCGACTGTTTCCAAAATCGATATCTGAGGGTCCCTGAGGTCCCTTATAACGAATCCGCTGCCCAAATTGGAAAAAGTGGCCGCCATTTTGAACTTTTTAGTTACTGGACCGATTGCTTCCAAAATCGATATCTGGGGGTCCCTGAGGTCTCTTGTAACGAATCCGTTGTCAGAAGTGAAAATAGTATCCACCATTTTGAACTTTTTAGTTACTGGATTAATTGCTTCCAAAATCGATATCGCGGGGTCCCTGAGGTCCCTTATCACGAATCCGTTGTCGGAAGTGAAAAAAGTGGCCGCCATTTTGAACTTTTTAGATACTGGACCAAATGCTTCCAAAATCGATATCTGAAGTTCCCTGAGGTCCCTTATCACGAATTCGTTGTCAGAAGTGAAAAAAGTGGCCGCCATTTTGAACTTTTTAGCATTAGACCGATTGCTTCCGAAATCGATATCTGAAGGTCCCTGAGGCCCCTTATCACGAATCCGTTGTCATAATCGAAAAAAATGGCCGCCATTTTGAACTTTTTAGTTACTGGTCCGATTGCGTCCAAAATCGATATCTGGGGGTTCATGAGGCCCCTTATCACGAATCCGTAGTCAGGATTGAAAAAAGTGGGCGCCATTTTGAACTTTTTAGTTACTAGACCGATTGCTTCCAAAATCGATATCTGAAAGTCCCTGAGGACCCTTATCACTATCACGAATAAAAGCAGCGTAAAGCAATTCAGAATGGATAAAGAAAACATTTGTCGCTCGCTATGATGAATTTTGTTTTTTATGAATATGTTTCATTGATAAACTCGTGTGAAGATATGTGCAGGTACGAAGCTTCTGGTGAAAGATTCTGACTTGCACTCGGCCGGTTCATTAGCTTGCTTGTCTGTTTTCTTAACAAATTTCGTTATCGGTTTTTAACTTATTTCCGGATTAGCTAGACTTTAAGCTGCATACTCAGCTCAGAACCGCATGACAAAGCGAAATTACTTAAAAAAGGAAAAAAAAAACAAGGAATAATTCTTTAAATAAAATTAATCTTAATTTATGTAACTCGTCCACGTCCACTGACTGCTGGACATAGGCCTCCCCGAAGGATTTCCACGACCACAAGTAGTAAATTCATAGTACAAATTATTTTATTACTTTTAGTCCATTTTGGAAACGTTATTATGTTTTTTTTTACTTGATTCAATACTGAGACGGCGAAAAGTTTCTTTAAATAAAAGCTATCTTAATAAAATAAAATAATGCTTAAAGAATTTATTTATTAATCCAGATAATTACATTTATAATAGAACTTTTTTTTATTTTTTTTATTCACAATTGGTAAACCCTTGGCATCATCTTAAAACTGAACTATATTTACTAAGTTTGTTGGTGCGCGTAAACAAATATACTCATAAAAAATAGAATCGTGATCAGATGCATCAGAGACCTTCACATATCAATTTTGAAAGCAATCGGACCAGTAACTAAAAAGTTCAAAATGGCAGCCACTTTTTTCAATTCTAAAAACATATTCGTGATCAGGGACTTCAAGAACCCTTAGGTATAGATTTCGGAAGGAATCGGTTCAGTAACTAAAAAGTTCAAAATGGCGGTCATTTTTTTCAATTCTGACAACGGATTCGTGAAAAGAGGCCTCAGGGACCAAATATCGATTTAGGAAGCAAACGGTCCAGTAAGTAAAAAGTTTAAAATGGCGACCACTTTTTTCGGTTCTGATATTGGATTCGTGATTATGGACTCTAAGGACCCCTCAGATATCGATTTTGGAAGCAATCGGTCCAGTAACTATAAAGTTGAAAATAGCGGTCACTTTTTTCAATTTTGACAACGGATTAGTTATAAGGGGCCTCATGGACCGCCAGATATCGATATCGGAAGCAATCGGTCAAGTAACTAAAAAAATTCAAAATAGTGGCCACTTTTTTCAATTCTGACAACGGATTCGTGATAAGAGGCCTCAGTCAAGGACCCCCAGATATCGACTTTGGAATCAATCGGTCCAGTAACTAAAAAGTTCAAAATGGCATCCACTTTTTACAATCCTGACAACGGATTCGTGATTAGGCCTTGGGGGCCTCAGACATCGATTTTGGAAGCAATCGGTCCAGTACCTAAAAAGTTCAAAATGGCGACCAGTTTTTTCAATTCCGAAAACGGATTCGTGATTATGGAAGCATATGGAAGATATTGGAAGCAATCAGTTCAGAATCTCTCTCTCTCTTTTCTTAGCAATTATCCTGTCTGATGACGGAGTCTGCTTTCCGGCTATTCTTTCTCCACTTTGCCCTATCCTGGACGTCATCCTCGGTTAGGTCGCAGCTTTCTAGGTCTTTCTTAATGACGCTCAACCATTGCAGTTTCGACCTTCCTCTTCGCCTTTGATCGGGTAGGTGTTGGTTGAGTGTAACATTGCCGATGTAGTCAGGTGGTCGCCTTTTCACGTGTCCAAACCATCGTAACCGGTTTTCTTGTAGCTTGTCGGCGTCATAGCGCACGCCAAGGCTACCGCTCACGTACTCGTTCAGTAACTAAAAATTCTAAATGGCCGCCTTTTTTAAATCTGAGAGCGGATTCTTGATCAGAGACCTAAGGTACCCTTCAATATCGATTTTACACTATTGAAGTCATATTTCTACGTGATGGCAATTTCATTTTATTGTCAAGTATTGTGTCAACCCTTGGTACTGTGATCAGTCAGTAGTGATGTCGGCGATGACGCGATTATCAAAGGCGTTGGACGACTGTATGGATTCGTAGACTGTTGCCATACTGTATGTTAGTAGGAGTACTAATATGTATACTTTGCTTAAACTAAGAAAGTCTACTTACTATGAAAACATATTATGGCATCTATATCCCTAAACACAGTCTCAGCTGAGTTGTAGATTAGAATAAAAAAAACCTTTTTCAGAACTTTTAATCAAACCGTTTTATTTGGATACAGGTAAAGTAACAAAAAAACACTTATTATTAGATACATATCAGATATCACATAACTCAATTTTGGCTGAGTTATAAAAATTAGTAGTATAAAATAATATATGTATTTTTGTCACATTAATTAACCAAACATTGAAATCAGGAAATTGAAAATCAAAAACCCGACTGCAAAAAAACTTAAACCCTCTTTTTGGCCAGTCGGGTAAAAAAGTATCCTATGTCACTTACGGAATCAAGACAAATCTTACGATATCTCATACTTCAAAATTCTGCAAGCCGTTCATACTGTAATAGGGAACATAGAAATCTACATACATACACTCGTAAAACATAACCCTTCTTTAGAGGCAGTCGGGTAATTAGAATACAAGACATCGTAACAAACAAAATCTATTCTGTCATATACATAAATCGCCAAACGCAGTCCAAGCTGAGTTACAAAGGTGAAAACTAATAAAAAAAACTTTATTTTTTGCACAGTAACTATCTAAACTTCGTTAATTGGATGCAGGGTAACGTAAAAGATAAAACTTAGTAAATATGAATATTTGGTCAGTTTTTGCATAATTGACATGTGTACAACTATGCTTTTAATGCTATTTTTTAGGAATAATGTCAGCCATTTCCAACTTAGGTACTCCGCCAGAGGTATGGGGGCCTGGTGCAGAACTTCTACTACTAACGGGCGTTGCTCCATAACGCAACCGAAAATTTGGTCAGTTTTTGCATATTAGTCATGAGTACAACTAGTACTATCATTTTCCATCTTACTCAGCCATTTCCCTTATCGTTTTTTTTTTGGTCACGATAAACAGTTTTTCAGGCGCTATAACTACTTATGGCAACCACTTTGCGTAGGCAGACCGACATATTTAACATCAGAGGGTTGCCATGTATCCTCTAAACCTAGGTTTATCCATTTCCGTTATCGTTAACAAATTTGTCATGATCTCCTAGCTAGTCTATTACTTGTTTCATTGAAATTGTTTGAGCCATTTTTGTTTTTATTTTGTGTTGTGTGGCAGCTACCCTTAAATGGCAACCAAGCCAAAGCTGTACAGAATCCAATCTAATGAATAAAGTCAATCAGGCCATTGATTTAGATGCTTGGGAAAGCGTGATGGATGTATAGACATTGTTGGCAAACATGCTTTTAGTAATGAAGAACCATTTTGAGTACTACTGCAATTCGAATGGTAATAGTTAAGGTTATTAAGCTATATTTTGCCTCCCCCCCCCCCCCATCATCGGCCGTTGGCACATTTTCAGCTTGCACATTCATTCAAAAGGTAATTAAGTGGCAATTTAGCCACTTGAATTGCAACCTTAGTTCATACTCTATGTGTAAACACCAGTACTATCCAATTGCATAGTTTGTTATTCGCACACTGAGTGTCACTAGCTATCGCGCCATGGAAGCTTCAAGTTTAGCTTACTTGTCGTGATATACCCACGCAAGGGGATTGACATTTAAACAGTGAGACGTTTCTTTATTTTGGTTTTAAGCTTTGTTATCACTAATAAGTTAATTTTCCTATATATTGAAATAGTTTTTTCATTGTTTTGCGTATTGGTTTGAAAGAAAAGTAGGGGGCCGACATTAGAATGCCAGTTTCGCCTTAAAACCAGATTCTCAGCCGGGCCGACTTAAAATAAATAAATGCAGTCTGTTTCATAAATTGGAATTCTACCAATTTCATTGGCTTAATAGGAGATTTTGCAGAGCTTGTTGTTGAATAAATCTATTCTACGTTTAATCACCAAATTCAGGCCAAGGAGATATTAGTTGAATCTCAAGAAATAAGTTACACAAAAAAGGGGCTAACTTTGGAAATATTAAAGATTGTAATGTTGGCCAGTATCAAAATTATAACATCACTATACAGAATGTTTACTTTTATATTTTTTCATTGATTGTGTGGGTAGACATTTTTAAGTAATTTTCTCAATTTTTTTAATAAAAACCCATTTTTAATTCTTAAGTGTCTTGTTTCACAGAAATTTAATTTTGTCATAAATACTGTTATTAATTTTTATTTGATTTCATTGAGATGTTTAACATTTCACAAGCTCTATATTAAACTTGCAAAGTTTTTTATGTAACAAAATTTGAGTTTTTTCTAAATTTGCAAATATTTTTTTAATTACTTCCTGGTATCGGATTGGAAATAAATCATATGAATAATATTTTTCATTATCTTAATTTTAAACACCTTGTACCCACCCGGCCGACATTTGGGAAAAAAGCGACCGACCATGTGCCGTAATTGGCCGACTTTAAAGTTTTTCATCCTCCGCGCATTTAAAACTTTAATATTTGTTTCTTTTCATAGGAAAGTCAATCTTAAGTCTCTAATCGTAAAACCGATTTATCAACCTGCAATACAATACAATACAAGAGTGGTAAAAAGGTATATAACAAATGAATGAGTGACGAGTTTGCTATTTACCTTTTACACCCATGTATCATATGACGTTTTTCAATACAGTTGTGAGAAAACAGGTAAATTAAAAAACCGGCCAAGTGCGAGTCAGACTCGCGCACATAGGGTTCCGTACCATCATACTAGACGGCTATATATATAAATATACCTATAATAATAACTGCTTTATTCAATTAATTTGTTACATAAAGGGGAATAATAATGTTAAGGCCCAATCGCCTTGGAACAGTTGTCTCTTTTTATTTCCATACGTGTATAAAGAAAATAACCACACTTTTGCACTTTTTCAATGTTTTTTTTAATTATAAAGGGTTAACTATTATTTTTTTTTATCGAAAATGAAGAAGGCGGACTTCGGAATCACAATACAAATATTTTAACGGAAAAATATTTTTTTCTAAATTTATATTCACAGTTTTGGAAGAAGAATGATTTTTAGATATAATTTCTTAACTTTTCTTTTTAATGGTACATATATTGATTTATTCTAAAATTTTAAGAAGGCTGGCAAACCGAACATACCTAAAAAAAAAATTAATGCTTTGACCTGAAACTTCTAGTGATCAGAAACGCATGAAGTTTCGCAGTTCTCTTCATATTCGGACTTAATTGTGTTTGGTATTAATAGTAATTTCTCTGTTTTTATGGCAAAGTGTTGATTAGCTTAGTAGATTGTCTATTAATGCCGTGATGTTTTATAACAAATTTTTAACTAACCCCCCCTCATCCCCCAAACCAAAATCACGTGTATTGTGGTAAAAAGTGTCTTAAAACGGTGATTCAAGGTCACGGTAAACTCCCCCCTGCCCCTTGTGATATTTAGTGATTTTTCTGAACCCTTTCGAGGGATTGTCCATTAATCCCTAATTCCCTCAAAATTTTGTAAAAATAGTAGTAGATACTCCATTTCTCAAGCGGCCGTAGCTCAGTGCAACTTGCATGGATTGATTTCACTCTACTGTTCCCGTGCTTCACAAGCCATTTGGTGCCGGTTGCTATCAGTAGAAGGCACTCGTTAAGCCGTGTCAATGGCTTCAAATACTTCTAACAGTTCCCCCACTATCCTTACAATCACCACCAACACGAGCTTGAGGCCCAAGCTCTGGAGTGTCTGGAGTATGTCCTAACCTTCCCAAGTTTGGAATGATGAGTGGGGATTGTTTGTTAACCAACTTCATATATTTGTAGGTTGCAGCAGTGACAGCAGCAGACAACAGCAAGTCCCGAGTTCAAGATGTACTACAACAAACAATTGATGCTATTCAGAAGGTAAACACTTTTAAGGCGACGAGGTATTGATTGGAACAGTTGTCTCTGTCTTTTTCTTTACGTGTAAAGAGTAAAGAAAATAACAACACTTTCATTGGTTTTTCGTTTCAATCAAAAACTACAATGAAAGTGTAAAAAATAATAACATTATTTACTTTGTATTATGATAACAAATATTGTTGCATTTCTTAAAAAAAATTATACTTTATAATATTAGTCATAACTAGAGTTGAAAGTAACGGTGTAGACCTATCTTTGGGTTTTTTCTATGTAGCCAAAACCGCTCAATCGTGTTTCTAATAGCTTTTCACTTTAAGGAACATCATCAACGATAAGGGTATTTTTTTTTCAACCTTGGGTTTTCTATCATTTAGGAGTAACTGACGTCAAAAATAACGAAAATCTGTATTATTACCGCCCTAAACAACATTTCTACCAGTAGCAAGGTTACTATATTTTGAGGAAATAATTTGTACAGCCACGCTGTGCATACTTTCTCGCGAAGCCTTCACCGTCCGTCGTAGTCGGGCATACACAAATCAGCATTATACATACTAAGTAGCAGAGAATAAGGCTAGGTATATCAGACTTGAGGAAAATTTTTACAAATTATTTGGGTTTGTAAGGTACCTCCCTTACTCAGATTTTTCCTGGAATAATGGAAGTACCCAGTGCGGTAGGCCTTATTAAGTTCTCAT
This sequence comes from Coleophora flavipennella, assembly GCA_947284805.1. Lineage (NCBI taxonomy): Eukaryota > Metazoa > Arthropoda > Insecta > Lepidoptera > Coleophoridae > Coleophora > Coleophora flavipennella. Next base: position 11,480,708 of record OX369259.1, on the reverse strand, counting down.
TATTCACAAAGTTTCATTAAAATCGTTAGAGCCGTTTTAGAGAAATAGTAACAAACAACCTGGATTTGTATTGGAGGTACCTTATTCCGATTTTTCTTGGAACAACAGCTTATTGTAATATAAAATTAAAGTAACATACCGAGTTCATCAAAATCGTTACAGCCATTTTGAGTAAAAATATATTATGTGACTACTATGATAGCAACCCTAAAAAATCAAGATATGGGTAATTTGAAAGAAAAAAACGCCTAGAGATTTCACCCAAATCCGTCCAGAGGTTTGGGAACTGGAGCACCGTACGGACGTACACACACACTTTTTTGTTTTTGTTTTTTTAGACTTAATATGTAATTCAATCGATCCACATCAAAATCTCAACTTAGTTTTTTTTTTGCTATCACAATACCGTCTTCACTCCTTTGTCGCTAGAAAGTAAAAATCAGGACGATTGTCACTTGTCAGCGATTTCGATTGACCAATTTTGTGATTTTTGTACGGAAGGTCGAATATTTTTTTGAAAATTGAATATAGGTCCAGTATGATGAGTAGAAGCTCCAGTTAACGGGTCCTATCCCAATTATTTTACACCCTGTATATAACAAACAAAATTAAATTTTAAAAAATGCTCATTACAAACCGTCACCGTAAGATAACCTAAAAAGTACCTAATGAGTTTGATACCCAATTCTTTAGGGCATTAAAATGCGCATAAATTTTCTGAAACCCAAATCTGTAGGGCATAAAAAGGCTAATAATATTTCAGACACCCAATTCTGTAGGGCATTAGAATGCTAATAATATTTTTGACACATAATTCTGTAGGGCATTAAAATGATAATAATATTTCTGACACCCAATTCTGTAGGGCATTAAAATGATCATAATATTTCTGACACCGAATTCTGTAGGGCATTAAAATGATAATAATATTTCTGACACCTAATTCTGTAAGGCATTAAAATGCTAATAATATTTCTGACACATAATTCTGTAGGGCATTAAAATGATTATAATATTTCTGATACCCAATTCTGTACGGCATTGAAATGATAATAATATTTCTGACACCCAATTCTGTAGGGCATTGAAATGATAATAATATTTCTGCTCCTAACCAACAGTCGCATTTAGGCCCTTCCTCATCAAAGTCAGATCGGTATAATATAGTTTTAAATGGAATAAATATAATGTAACTGCATAATAAACATTCAGTCCGCAAAATAACTACTTGAGCGGCAAGATTTCATGATTGAGCGGCAGAAAAACATGTCTATAAGCAGCAACTCAACACTGTAGGAAGAGTGTGGTACGGGGAGTTCTAAATGGAAGCGGGAGCGAGCGAAGCGAGCTCGGACTTGCGGAGCACCCCGACTCGGATCCGTTAGGTTCGGAGACTGTGCGGGGAGGCGAGCTAAGCTCGCCTCCCCGCACAGTCGTAGTGTTAGGTTTAACATGAGAACACAGAAGTAGGAGCCCCGAAGGGGCTCCGTCGACCACTCAACACTGTAGGAAGAGTGTAGTACGGGGATGTTTAAAATAATTACAGCCATCCAGAATGACATAAATTGCTGATTGATTTTGAAATGTTTGCTGACCATGAGTTGCTGACCAATTAGCTATTTCTGCTGACCAATTAGCTATTTCTGCTCACCGATTATATTTTTCTGCTCACAGAAATAACAATACTATGCTAACCATTTAATTGACACCCGTTTTAAATTAATTGTACAGCCACATTGTGCATACTTTCTCGCGAAGCCTTTACTGTCTGGCATGCAAATACACAACATTAAATTCCACAACAATAAACATTACGCTTACTTAGTAGCAAATAATAAAGGTATATCAGACTTTATAAAAAATTTACAAATAATTTGGGTTTGTATGGGAGGTACCTACCTTACTCAGATTTTTCGTGGAATAATGAACTACGTAGAGCAGGCCAGATCCTCAGAGTGAAAACAAAACGCTCTCGTCTCATTATCAATTCCCAGTTATTCACCAAGTTTCATTACAACCGTTAGAGCCATCCTCACTAATATTATAAATGTGAAAATGTTTCACGCTTTTCACGCTTTAATTGGCATGCAGATGGCCTGTGTCACTGGGAAGTATATAGGCTACTTTTATCCCTTGAAAATATTATAGTCCGATGCAGTTCCTAAGGGAACTGAAAAAATACTCTTTTTTCTTTAACATCGCAACGGAACAAAGAATTGTTGTGATTTTTTGCACAGAGATGTTTGAGGAGGTGAGAGATGATATAATTTACTAAATAGCATATCCTGACATAGTTCCCGAGGGATCTGAGGAAAACTAATTTCCGTGCTCGCGCGCGTCGACGCCGCAACGAAGCAATGGATTGAATTGATTTTTTTGTACCTAATTGGTTAGGGGAATGGGAAGTGGTAGTAGTGAAGACTGCTAAGTGCTAATAAGAGTAGCCCGATATATTTCCTGAGGGATCTGGAGAAAACTCACGTCCACTCACCTTAAAAGACAGTCATAAAAACGATGTCCACGGGGGCGAAGCCGCGGGCAAAAGCTAGTTTTTTGATAAAAAATATACAAACAACCTCAGTTGATATGAGAGGTACCTTTTAGATTTTTCCTGGAATATTGAACTATGGCGTATGGTAAGTCATATTAAATAGGGATGACGACAGCATCAGAAATAAATTTTAACCTCAACTAAATTGCCCTCCTACTTAAATTTCGGAAAAACTTACTCGTTTTGTTTTCCTTCAAGTCTTCGATTTTTAACTCACTAAAATCACAAAATGAGTACATATATGACGCTGCTAAACTATGACGTCTAGGTATTTCAAACATTATAAGAACAAAATGTCGTTTTTGACAAATAATAAAAAGTAACTCAGATGACTAGAATTCGTCATCCCTAATATAGTAACGTACAGACGTTCATTAAAATTTTTAGCCACTTTTGAGAAAAAAAACTTATTTTTAGGGGGTTTCTTACACCCAAAGAGTGTCCTCCTGGACCCTATTACCACAGTATTACAATATAGCGGCATACAGTAGTGCAACGAATGTACTTACGCAGAGCAACAATGGAAGGGTACTTGCGGGGCAGCGGGCGGCGGGCCACAGGCTGCCAAACTCCGCGAGTTTGCCAGGCTGGCTACAGGCTAGTACTGCTAGTACCTACGCCGTGGCGGCATCGTGCGACATCAAAGGCGTTGCGCTACTGTAAGCCATATCGTAATACTGTGCTATTACTAAGCGTCCGCCGTCCGTCTGTCTGTCAGTAAGCGGGCTGTACTTCGTGAACCGTAATAGGTAGACAGTTGAAATATTTAATCGGTCACGCTCCTCAGAAAAACTTTTTAAAAGAAGTTTTATTTTTCAAACTAGCTTATGCCCGTGGCTTCGCCGTCGTGAATATCGTTTTAATGCCTTTCTTTGAGGGTGAGTGGTGTGCGAGCCACTTTTAGCAGTATATGTCACCTTCTACCCCCTTAAGCAAAAAATCACGGTTGCTCCGTTGCGACGTCGACATGCGCAAGCCTGGAAATGAGTTTTCCCTAGATCCCTCGGAAACTATCTTTTGCTATGCTAATTAGTAGTCTATGCCATTTCCCGTCCTCTCAACCATCTTTGTGCAAAAAAAACAACAATCCGTTGCTCCATTATAATGTTAAATAATCCTTACTAATATTATAAATGTGAAAATGTGTTTGTTTGTTACCTTTTCACGCTTCAACGCCTTGACCAATCTTTATGAAACTTGGCATGCAGGTAGCCTGTGTCACGGGAAAGGACATAGGCTACTTTTATCCCGTGAAAATAGCATAATCTGATGCAGTTCCTGAGGGAACTAAAAAAATACTCGATTGTTGTGATTTTTTGCACAGAGTTGGTTGAGTAGGTGGGAAACGACATAATTTACTAATCACCCTTAAAGACAGCTGTTATAAAATCGATGTCCACGCGGGCAAAGCCGCGGGAAAAACCTAGTTCAACCATAAAAGAGTTTTTTTTCAGTTCCCTCAGGAACTGTATCGGACTGTACTTTTTTCACGGGATAAAATGTCCTTTGTCCTTCCCCATGACACAGGCTACCTCCATGCCAAATTTCGTCAAGATTGGTCGAGGTGTTCAAGGGTGAAGTGGTAACAAACAACCAAATTTACTCATTTTATTAAGTAAGGATGAACTAAAAAGAAAAAAGGGACCACTAAGTCTTTAACGAGCCCATACTCGACGGCGGTGGGTCTACGTTCACCAGAGCCGAGATCTTGTGACCACCTTCCTACTCCATCCTACTCAGTCCTATATTACCCAGTCTTGCCGAGGCAGAACGGATCTAAGAAAAAGCTTCATGTAAGAGTATTTTATTTGTAAAATTGATGCGAAACATTAACGCTTTGAGCCGTTGTCGTCCGCCCCGACTCGCCTCGGATTTTCTTTTCCACCGACTGACCTGCCTTGACAGTTATTATAAAGGTTTTCATACAGGACTCAAGCCGATCTCGGGTCGGCTAGTGTAGGAATTCCCTTCGATGAGAATTTCTCAATGACTTTTACCTCGTCAGATCCGGCTGGTCCTTCGCGACATATGGCAGCACGATCTCACTCTGGAGGCGCGCAGTCACGTCGGCGCGTGGACGCGCGACGCCGTACAGCGCATCAAGCGTGGCACGGCGCCGCTGTCGCCCGTCGTGCTGTACAACGAGCTCGTCACGCTCTTCAAGGACAGAGGTAAGCTGTGCATGTTTCTGCTGCCCTGGTAGCTCGGCTGTGTTCCCACTGCTGGGATACGTGTCACTTCTCAAATCTTAGGAAAGTTAGTCCGTACAAAATGCCAACCGATCCCGCCTACTATGCACAAGTTTCGCATAATTTACTATTTGTATTATATGTATATATTTTTTAAATCTACAATTGATAAGCCCTTGTCCAGCAGTGGACATTTTTCGGCTGATATGTTGATGCAAAAATTCTAAAAGTTGTTGTTTTGGCCTCTATATCGTTAGTAATGTCAACCACAGTTATTATTTTCCAAAAATATTTCATGTACAGTCATGGCCCCGCTACAGTTTTATTATATGTATGAGGCGAAAATTGACCTCCCACCCCCCCTTCTGTTCGAAACTAGTTGACTTAAAATTAAAAAAAAACAGTATATGTGGTTGAATGCATATATTACAGGAGAATCTATGAGAAAATCTAATCTAAGTCCACTCTGGACTTTAGAAATTTCATTTTTCCTGTGGAAACAGAAGAATTTTAGATTATCTCATAGGTTTTCCTGCAATCTATGCATTCAACCTAATATGAACATATTATTTAGGTTTTCCTTGCACTATTCCACAATTAAAATAAATTAAACACAAAATTGTTTATACTGCAACCGGTTTCGTGATCATCTTCACTACTTTATGACTACTTGACTACTTTATTTCATAGGTGAGAGTAGTGTGATACTTACTAAACATAGGGATAACAGTTGCTAAAAAATCTACCAAAATGGTAGTTTTTGTGTCATACTAGTATCTAAATAAATAAGATAACAATTGTAAATTAAGGCTAAGTTTGAATGTCAAATTAAAAAATGTCAATATTAAAATTCCAAATGTCAGCTTAGGTTTTTGAATTTACATTAAAATAACATAAAACAGGCGATGTCGCGAGATGTGTCTGGTTAAGCAGTGGAAATTTGGTTGTGAGTATCTGTTTGTTTACGTCCAGGGCTTCGAAGGCATTTAGTTTGCTTCCTTTCTTACAAACGTGGAGGATTCTTGTATCGCTTGTCGGGTCAAAAGTGTGAGCATGTTTATTAAGGTGTTCTGCAAAGGTTGATGTTGTTGACTTTTCTTGCCAACTGTTGATATGTTCCTTAATCCTCAATTTGAACTTTCTGCCTGTCTGCCGACGTAAACTCCTTGGCAGGTTCCTGCATGTGAGTTTATACTGTGTTTCTGAAAGGTTTTAGGCCTAGTAGATTCGGAGATAAGGTGGAGAATGGTCAATTATCGCCTATTGTCTTAAATAACTTCAAAACTTTTTGTGTTAAAATTGTTAAAAAAATATATATGCGGTTTACGCTCCACTCACCCTCAAAGTCAGTCAGAAACACGATGTTCATGCGGGCTATGCCTAGTAGGAAAAATGCTGCGGACAAAAGCTAGTAATTTATAAAGACCGGCTAAGTTTGAGTCAGAACCACACACATAGGGTTCCGTACCGATCATACTAGGCGCTATTTTCTTCATACAACTGCTTTTACAACTGCTTCTCTAGCGGACTTCGATAACCTCCTGGCCATTGGTGTTTAGTGCAGACTCGGAGGTTCTATTATATCTCTATAGAGACTCAATGTCTTCACGGCGAGACGGATATGTGGAGTCAAGTAACAGATTCAAAGACTTAGCTTAAATTACACTCTATCTCTCTCACTCCCTCTACAGCACCTGTAGTAAAGGATCAGAAGTCTGTTGTTTATGCGTAGTGTTCTGATCTAGTAGTGTTGGCGGCGCAGCGCAACGTGCTGATCTTGTGAGTGGACTCGTGTGAGGCGGCTGCTCGGGTTGGCAGCAGCCGTGGAGTAGTAACTCTTGCTTTTTAAATTTATGATAGGAGCATTTGCAGGTGTGTCTAGTCTCTCTTTTGCGACAGTGTGCTAATGATTTGTCTCTGGTTGGCGGCAGTGTGGCGGCGCAGCGTGCTGATATTCACCTGTGGAGTCGTCTGCGGCGGCTGTCTGGGCATGGCGGCGGGTCTGCGAGTGGCTCTGTCGCAGGCTCATGGGCCGCACTCGCGAGCACTGCACACGCATCCGGACCAGACCATACTGTTAGTTGAAGATGGCGTTGTTAATAGTAAGTAAGACATTTGTAAGCCCGTCAGGCTCGCTACCACAATCTTATTTTTTATTCACAATTGGTAAGCCCTTGGCACAACGGCAAGGGCCGCTACCTCCTATCCGGGAAGTCGTAGTTCGGGTCCTGCCTCGTACCAATGTGTTTTCGAATTTCGATCTCATATGTACGTTTATCCGACGCTCTTACGGTGAAGGAAAACATCGTGAGGAAACCTGCACACGGCTTCGATGCAACTCGAAGGTTGTGTGTGAAGTTAACCAATCTGCACTGGGCCCTCGTGGTCGACTAAGGCCCGATCGCCTTAATTCTGGGTAGGCTGGAGCCCCTCGGTGGGGACGTATATATGAGCTGATGTAATGATGATAAGCCCTTGGCATCATCTCACCGGGTTTTTCCACGAGGGCCCCGATTTCTAATAATCTCGATAAAGTCGTTAAAAAGTCAAATCTTGCGATAAAAATTACTATCAGCAGGAAAAGTGTTAAACCACATTTTTAATACTAACTAAAATACTTGACTTATATTAAAGACCAGCAATACATGATAAGTTCAAGGTCATGGTGAAATAATCGTGTATATTTATACAACACTAGCTGTCCCGGCGAACTTCGTTCCACCTTACACTACACTACACTACCCTACCCTACCCTACTATACACTACACTACACTACACTACACTACCCTACCCTACATTACCCTACCATACCCTACACTACACTACCCTACCCTAAAACCAATTATTTTTTGACTGATAATATATATTTTTTTATTGATATATCATATTTAAATACTTATTATCCTATTCAGGACGAAGACAAATGCAAAAACACAAAAATCATAAAAATTGGTCCAGCCGTTCTTGAGTTATAAATGGTGTAACTAACACGACTTTCTAGTATATATATAGATATAATCTTTTTGATGGTATGTGACGACGATGCTGAAGATGGAAGCGGGCTTACCAAGATTTCCCAACGCAATGGGGAACCGGCTATCTTATCTTCAAGTCGGAACACATTAATGTTGTTAAGATGAATGCTTGGCGGCAATACTTAGATAGGATGGTAGTAGCTATCCAGACGGGCTTCGAAAATTCCACCAACCAAGCCGAGTCATACAAAGTTAGAATGCGCCGGAAATCGAACCCACGACTTGACCATTACGCAACTGAGGAGGTTAATAAGTCGCACGAGGATAAGATAGCCAGTTACCCATTGCGGTGGGGAATCTTGGTAAGCTCGCTTACATCTTCAGAATACAGTCTTTACCATCAGGTAAAATGATGCCAGGGGCTTATAATAACTTAAATTAATTTCTGTGGATGAAAAATTACGTATTCAAAGGCCACAGATCGACATAAGTAATGGGAGTATTTTCGAAAAATGTCCTGTATGGCTGTGTGTCGTATTGTAAGGTCCGACGAAATGAAACTTTTTGGGGTTCCGGACCAAAAGGGTGCCAACGAAACCCTATTTATCAAGCCTGCGTCGTCCGTCTGTCTATCTATTCTTTAAAAGACGGCGTAGGCTGAGAAATCCTAGAATATGTGTTACTAGCTATTGCCCGCGGCTTCGCCTGCGTTGACATAGTTTAGTTCACAGTTTAGTTCTTAACCTCCTCCGTGGCGTAATGGTTAAGTCCATTAGCTTCACGTCAGGAGGTCGCGGGTTTGATTCCCGGCGGAGTCTAACTTTGTATGACTGTTTGGTTGGTGGAAGGGCATTACCTAAACGCGCCTGGCTAGCTACTACCATCTTATCTAAGTCATGCCGCCAAGCATCAATGTTGACAGCATTGATGTGTTCCGGCTTGAAGGCAAGATAGCTAGTACCCCATTGCGTTGGGGAATCTTCGTAAGCCCGCTTCCATCTTCGGCATCATCGTCACTTACTATCAGGAGAAATGATGTCAAGGGCTTACCAATTGTGGATTAAAATAAAAGTTTTTATGACTGTCTTTGAGGGGTTCAAATAGTTTAAATGAAGTAAAATTTTCCCTTCATCACATCAGCCAAGATCGTCATCTTCCTTCCTTCCTATCGTGTGACACAATTAACCATGCTATCCAAGGGATAGACGGTGGTTGCCAGGTGTTGCACTTAGCATCACCCTCGGTCACGTGTAGAGTATTTAGATTAACACCTAAGTGTGCAAAACGCGACCTTCGTACACATCTGGAATCAGATGTGTAGGTTTCCTCACAATGTTTTCCTTCACCGTTAAAGCAATCGGTGAGTATATGTACGTAAGTTTCGAAAAACTCATTGGCACATTGGCCGTCCGGATTTGATCCCGAGACCTCTGGTTAGGAAAACCGAGTTGTTACCGTATGAGCCACCGACGCTTATTAGATCGTCAACTGCTGGACATAGCCACACATAGGCATCCCCCTGGTTGGCGATTGATGTATGCAACTGTGCAGTTTGGTGGCACATTACCAACGCGGAGAAGACGCTGCTGCCAGTCCTCTAGTTTTTTCATCTCTTATATGCCTCTTACGACACCCTCGGGGATAAATGGGCTAGTACTGTAAGGGCTACATTAATCTGGAATAAATCGCTTTGAACGATAACACGGTAACGGTCACGGATAAGATAAATAAGGTTGGATTGGCAATAGTCACACTTTTGTTTGAAAACCAGCGTCGCCGCCTGTCTCCCACCCATCAACTCCACTACACAAGCAATAATAACACATATACACGAATTGCGCGCACTAATAAACAAAACACACTTAGAACACAGGGCTTTTTTATTTGATCCGTGGTAACGGCGGAGTTAATAATTATAATAATAATAATAAAGCCTTTTATTTCCTTATTAAAAATTCAGTTTACAAATATTAAAGGGCATGCAAAAAACAAATTAATTACAATCTTATATGTAGTGAATCAATTTATACAAATAATTTATCAAAGTAATCATACATTCAACTAATAATTATTTCATTTGTATTTTTTTAATTTTTTAAGGACCTCTTTAGAGTAAAGGCCTCCTCCAGTTTTCTCCACTTTGATCTGTCGCTTGCTTTTTCAATCCAATTTTTTCCCGTTACTTTTAGAATTTCGTCAAGCCATCTCTCTGCCGGTCTGCCACGATTTCTCTTCCATAAAGTTATTTTTCTTGACCACCTGTCCACGTTCATTCGTGCAATATGGCCAGCCCACTTCCATTTCAATCTTTTACAGTTTTCTAAAGCATCAATCAAATTTGTTGTTTTTCTTATATCGGTGCTTCTCTTTTTGTGTTTTAATTTTAGATTTAGAATGCTCCGTTCCATGGCTCTTTGGGTTGTTAGAATTTTTTCTCTTGTTTTTTTTTGTTAAAAATCCATGTTTGGGATGCATATGTGAGAGATGGCAATATACAGGAATCTAATACAATTTTCTTCATCTTAACAGAAATATTTGATTTTAAAATTTCTTTGGAACTCCGAAATTTATTCCAGGCTATGTTTACATGTCTCATTAACTCATCTTGGTGTCTAGATTTTGAAAAGGATACTTGTTTGCCTAGATATGTGTAGTCTGGTAGGTACATATTCTAGTAAGGCACTTTTAATATTTATTGGTGTCTTTGTGCTGTTTGTCATATTTTTTGTTTTGGTTGTATTTAGTTCTAGACCAATTTCATTACTGACATAGTTAATTTCATTTATCATCGACTCTAGTTCGGATGCTGTTTCTGCGAGGAGTACGGCGGAGTTACTGACATATTATTATAATAAAAACTGCTTATGTGACTTAATTTTCAGTTACATACTTTAAATGTGACTGTATGTGTTCTTCCATGTAAATTTTAAAAAATAATAAAAAAACAAATAGCCCCATACAAAATCACCCAACGGTAACGGTATCCTGTTAATAAGCCTACGTTGTCTGTCTCGCTGATTTTTTTTACAGAATACGTGTTAATATATGGGATTAATTAACAAAAACAAATGTAGGTTACTCATACAATACAATATACGAGTATATTATACAAAACAAGAAGTAAAAAGAAAAAGAAGTAAAAGAAGTTTATCGTAAAATCGGTTAAACATACAAGCGTAAAACATAATGAATGACATGTGATTATAGTACTAAAAAAAAACATTTTTCTGTAGCCATTACGGCCTACGGCATCATCCTCACTTACCGTCAGGTTACCAGTTGTAAACAATTTAAAAAGGGCAATAGAGAATATTGAATCGGAGCATTTACATCTTACTCTTGATCGATGTGAATGAGAAATCCAAAAATTAGATTTTGTATAGGAATTACAAAAAATAGTGATGCAACGGAAATAAAACGGATCGTTCTGGCGGCAGGCTGCGGCCCCGGCGAGGTGCTGATCCGCGTGCAGGCGTTCAGCGCGTGCACAGTGGACCGCTGCGTGCTACGCGGCCGCGGGCGCGCGTTGCGGGCACTCCTGGCGCCCTCCGCCGTGACTGTGGGGCGCGCATTTGCAGGCAAGTAACATCTCACCCTAAGTAGTACAAACAGCTCACTGTATCTTTTCAGCCTGGGTCTATAGACAGCTCACTGTGTCTTTTTACGCTGGGGGTTACAGACAGCTCTCTGTGTCTTTTCACCCTAGAGGTTACAGATACAGACAGTTTACTGTGTCTTTTCACCCTGCGGTTACAGACAGCTCAATGTGTCTTTTCATCCTGGTGGTTACAGATACAAACAGTTCACTGTGTCTTTTCACCCTGCGGTTAGAGACAGCTCAATGTGCCTTTTCATCCTGGTGGTTACAGATACAAACAGCTCACTGTGTCTTTTCACTCCGGGGGTAACAGACAGCTCACTGTGGGTTACAGACAGTTCACTGTTTCTTTTCACCCTGGAGGTAACAGACAGCTCGCTGTATCTTTCCACCCTGGGGGTTACATACAGCTCACTGTATCTTTTCATCTTGGGGATTACAGAAAGCCCACTGTGTCTTTTCACCCTGGGGATTACAGACAGCTCACTGTGATTTTCATCCTGGGGGTTACAGACAGGTCAATGTGTATTTTCATCCTGGGGGTTACAGACAGCTCACTGTGTCTTTTCACCCTGGGGCTTACAGACAGCTCACTGTGTTTTCCAACCCTGGGGGCTACATACAGCTCACTGTGTCTTTTTACCCTGCGGTTACAGACAGCTTAATGTGTATTTTCGCCCTGGGGGTTACAGACAGCTCAATGTGTCTTTTTACCCTGCGGTTACAGACAGCTCAATGTGTCTTTTCACCCTGGGGGTTACAGACAGGTCAATGTGTATTTTCATCCTGGGGGTTACAGACAGCTCACTGTGTCTTTTCACCCTGGGGCTTACAGACAGCTCACTGTGTTTTCCAACCCTGGGGGCTACATACAGCTCACTGTGTCTTTTTACCCTGCGGTTACAGACAGCTTAATGTGTATTTTCGCCCTGGGGGTTACAGACAGCTCAATGTGTCTTTTTACCCTGCGGTTACAGACAGCTCAATGTGTCTTTTCGCTCTGGGGGTTACAGACAGCTCACTGTGTTTTTCCACCCTGGGGGTTACAGACAGCTCACTGTGTCTTTTCACCCTGCGGTTACAGACTGCTCACTGTGTCTTTTCACCCTGAGGGTTACAGACAGCTCACTGTGTCTTTTCACCCTGCGGTTACAGACAGCTCACTGTGTCTTTTCACCCTGGGGGTTACAGATACAGACAGCTCACTGTGTCTTTTCACCCTGCGGTTACAGACAACTCAATGTGTTTTTTCATCCTGGTGGTTACAGATACAAACAGCTCACTGTGTCTTTTTACTCCGGGAGTTACAGACAGCTCATTGTGTCTTTTCACCCTGGGGGTTACAGACAGCTCATTGTGTCTTTTCACCCTGGGGGTTACAGACAGCTCACTGTGTCTTTTCACCCTGGGGGTTTAAGACAGCTTACTGTGTCTTTTCATCCTGGGGATTACAGACAGCTCACTGTGATTTTCGTCCTGAGGGTTACAGACAGCTCAATGTGTCTTTTCATCCTGGGGGTTACAGACAGCTCACTGTGTCTTTTCACCCTGGGGGTTACAGACAGCTCACTGTGTTTTCCCACCCTGGGGGCTACAGACAACTAACTGTGTCTTTTTACCCTGCGGTTACAGACAGCTTAATGTGTCTATTCGCCCTGGGGGTTACAGACAGCTCAATGTGTCTTTTACCCTGCGGTTACAGACAGCTCAATGTGTCTTCGCTCTGGGAGTTACAGATACAAACAGCTCACTGTGTCTTTTCACTCCGGAGGTTACAGACAGCTCACTGTGGGTTACAGACAGTTTACTGTTTCATTTCACCCTGGGGGTTACAAACAGCTCACTGTGTCTTTTCATCCTGCGGTTGCAGACAGCTCAATGTGTCTTTTCATCCTGAAGGTTACAGATACAGACAGCTCACTGTGTTTTTCCACCCTGCGGTTACAGACAGCTCAATGTGTCTTTTCATCCTGGGGGTTACAGAAAGTTCACTGTGTCTTTTCACGCTGCGGTTACAGACAGCTCAATGTGTCTTTTCACCCTGTGGGTTACAGACAGCTCACTGTGTTTTTCTACCCTGGGGGTTACAGACAACGTGTCATATCGTAAGTAACCCCCTTTTTATTCTAACATTTATATACTAATCATCTTGTAATCTTATTCTGTGCTCTTATCTATCAATTTTCATTTCGTATAATTATCAAGGATCTATAACGGTTTAACGTTGGTTAGCAACCATTCCCGCTTAAATTTCAGGTTTTAGTTACTCTTTATTTTTTAGGTACATTTTTAATACACTGTCACTTACATATTTTTATAGAATGTTCACGTATATGTTAAATTTATTGATTTGTTTTACCTGACTGCATAGAAAATTGCCAGTATGTGGGGTTTTTGTTGCACGTACTTAGCATTAGTCAACTTCACACACAACCTTCGAGTTTCTTCGCAGGTGTGTGCAGGTTTCCTCACGATGTTTTCCTTCGCCGTTAAAGCAAAACATTGGTACATTGGCTGTCCGGATCTGAACCCGGCACCTCTGGTTAGGCGGACCGAGTCGTTACCGGTTGAGCCACCGACGCTTCAAGTGAAGTCGACCAACCCGCACTGTGCCCGCGTTTATTTAACTATAGTCTATATTTAACAAATTATAGACTAAGTATTTAAATACTTAAGGAAACTAATTTAAATATTTTTTTTGTTCATTCGTTATTTTTTTAAAGATTTTTTAAATAATATGTCGAGTGGCGACCACGCATCGGAAGACATTGCGTAGGCACTAGGCAGTGCTTCTACTCGGTGGACCGACGATGACCTGGTGAAGGTCGTGGGACAGCCAAATTGAAAGCGGAACTTGACGTGATTTGACAGAACTTAGGTATTGATGATGTTGTTTTAACTTCACCGTTTTGACGATGCTTCGATAGCCGTGGCCGCGAGCAGACTGACTCCGCGGTGTCCTCGCCGCCGCGTCGCAGGAACACCTCCATCTACCCTCTCTTCATTTTGTAAAGGGTTAGGGTCACCACACATTTTACTCGAAAAGTTAGGGTCAGTTGTCAATTATGAATAATCATGAAAGTTGAAAGTGTTATACGTACGCAGTCAGTTCTTTTAATTTTTTTTTATAATGTTTTTTTAGTGCGTGTACTTATATCTTTGTGAACAAACTGTTAACAGCATCGCCACAAAGTATCCTGTCTATCGGTGTTCTACAGGATTCATTTCGGAGAGTGTGCCCTGGAGCTTCACAACCTCATTCCCCCCTCTCCATTTCATCATCGGACGACTAGGCGCGGAAAGCGGTTCCACCCTTTTGTCGTCGATGTTCCACCTTTACGCACAAAGCGTTTTGCTTCTTCGTTCATCATGCGAACGGCCAAGGAGTGGTAGTCTGTATTCCCCGATTCGTATAATTTAGGAATCTTCAAGACGAGAGTGAATAGGCACTATTTGAGCTTGCGTGTTTCATCCTCGGCTGCATTGGCACTTACCAACAGGTGAGGTGCAGCCAAAAGCACTCAAATTTTTAATTAAAAAAAAGTTACTTGACAGGTCGCATTTTTATTCCAGGAGTGGTGTTGGACGTCGGAGCGGGCGTGGGCGAGTTGGAGCTGGGTGACGAGGTGTGGGGCTGCGTCAGCGAGTGGAGCGGCGGGGCGGCCTCCGAGCTGCTCACTATCAGGAGGTAATTATGTTATTACTAGCTTTTGCTCGCTGCTTCGCCTGCATGTACATAGTTTTTATGATTGTTTTCAAGGGTGAGTGGTGCGCGAGCCACAAATGGCTCGCAAGCGTAGATGTGAGCTTGCGTGTTACATCCTTGGCTGCATCGGCGCTTACCATCAGGTTAGGTGCAGCCAAATGCACTCAATTTTTTTATTTAAAAAAAAGAGTTCTTCATCGGGCTATTCTTATTAGCAGTCCATGTCACTTCCCACCTTCAACTTTTTATATGAAAAATATCACTTCAATCCGTTGCACCGTTGCGACGCCGACGTGTGAAATCGTGGAAATAAGTTTTCCCGTGATCCCTTGGAAACTATGTCGGACGGGTAGGTCAACCATATCTGTGCAAAAAATTACAACACTCCGTTTCTCCGTTGCCATGAAAAAATAATCAACAAAAAAAATCTTTTTTTTCTTTAGTTCCCTCAAGGATTGTAGCGGACTATGCTATTTTCACGGGATAAAAAGTAGCCTATATCCGTCCTCATGACACTAGCTTATTCCATACCAAATTTCATCAAGATTGGTAGACGTGTAAAAACGTGAACAGGTAACAAACAAACACATTTACATATTTATAATATTAGTAAAGAAGTAAGGATACTCGTAGGGCTACCGTTGGAGGATGATCATCTTTGATTCTCTCTAGGCGGCCAAGTCAGCGAAGACGAGCTGACTACGTCGTCTATAATATTGGGCCCAGATACTAGTTTTGGTGTAAGAACACCGAAATTCAAGTTCTACAATTTAAAGTTCTTGGTTCTTCAATTCAAAGTTCTATGTTCTATTATTCAAAGTTCTTGGTTCTAAAATTCAAAGTTCTATGTTCTATTATTCAAAGTTCTTGGTTCTACAATTCAAAGTTCTTGGTTCTACAATTTAAAGTTCTATGTTCTACAATTCAAATTTCTATGTTCTACAATTCAAAGTTCTTGGTTATACAATTCAAAGTTCTTGGTTCTACAATTCAGAGTTCTGGGTTCTACAATTCAAAGTTCTTGGCTCTACAATTCATTGCTCTATGTTCTACAATTCAAAGTTCTATGTTCTACAAAGTTCTTGGTTCTACTATTCAAAGTTCTTGGTTCTAAGATTCAAAGTTCTAGGTTCTACAATTCAATTTTGGTGACCAACCGGGAAACGCCCCTGGTACCGTTGAGATGACGAAGTGCAAAGGGACCTGAACGCCCTCCAAAGAACCGATTGGTACAGAAGAAAGTGGCGTGATTTAGTGTCAGAGGTCGAGATCCTATTTGGTCGCCGAGCAACTTATAAGTGAGTTGGGGGCGATGATGAATCTGCAACCCGTCTGGAAGAATGAAAATTCCGAAGGGTTTCTGTAAAACCTGAAAATGCGGCTATCTCCTGCAGCCGACCTGGCTCCGCACGTGTCGACTCGCGTTCCTGCGTTTCCTTAAGAGCGTATTCACAAAATCTTTTCCCATACAAACTTAAAATTACTACTTCTTGAAAATGAATATGCCGGTTCCACTGAAACTTTATTCACGAAATTCTACACTGTCGCAAAGAAAACGGGTCTGTAATAAAAATGCAATGTCTTTAAAATATTTCAGCAATCCTTTCAAAATAAAAACTAAATTAAAGTTTATTTCATGTCGAATAAATGACCTTTTGAAATGTATGTTTTTGGAGATTGTATTAAAAACCATAAATAAAAAATAAAAACGATTTTCTAAATTTGCACATCAAATTTGGAACCATTTGTTTTACTATTGTTTCTATTCTGTCATATAATAGGGCATATAAATAGGTGCAGAAATTCATTATTCTGATCAAATTCAGTTAAAAGCATGTCTATAACCCCTGAAGAGTGCACCAGAATTCTGACAAAGTTTGAAGACGGGCGCAGTCAGTGTTATACAGCGAGAACTGTTGGTGTGTCGCCATCAACCGTTCAAAGAGTGCTATATATAATATATAATATGGTGTCAACAATATTGAGAAATCGATTTCAAACGGCTGTTGAAGTCAAAAATCACCTTTTACGTGCTGGAGGGGGCAATCCGAGCACGTGTACAGTGAGGTGGCGTCTTGCTGAAGCAAACTTGAAGCCATTTACATCCGCAAATGGTCCAAAACTCGAAAGGCAGCATCGAAATTTGAGGCTGAGTTACGCTAAAGAACACATAGATTGGACTCTCGATGACTGGTCAACAGTTATGTTTTCGGACGAGTCGAGATTCATGCTATACAAGCACGGTAGGAGGCAAAGAGTCTACAGAAGAGCAGGAGAGCGCTATGACCCAAGCTTGCATTATGATAAAGTGTCATACGGCAGAGGCTCCTTACACGTGTGGGCTGGAATTTCTTCCGAAAGCTGCAACGAGCTAGTGTTGATCGAAAAAGGAACTTTAACTGCAAAGAGATACGTGAATAAAACTTAAATTAGTACGTTGGCCCATTTTTAGTAAACATGGGCGAGAACGCCATCATTAAGCAAGATAACGCTCGTCCCCATACAGCTCGGATAGTGTTTGACTATAAGTGAGAATTGCACATTTGACACCGTAGCATATTTTTCAAAATCTGGTGAAAAATTTTCATTTTTACTTTACCTACTTTACTCAAAATATACTTTATAAACTTGACATTTTATGACTTATTTTTATTTAAGCACTATTAAAAAAGCGATGACGACAGCATCAGAAATAAATTATGAACTCTTGATCACTAAATAGCCCCCCTACTTAAACTTCAAAAAACCTTACTCGTTTTGTTTTCCATCAAGTCTAAGATTTTTAATTCATCAAAATCATAAAATGAGTACATAAATGACGCTGCAAAACTATGACTTCACGCCTAGGTATTTCAAACATTTTTAGAACAAAATGTAGTTTTTGACAGATGATAAAAAGTAAATCAGATGACTATAACTCCAACTTTTTATTTCCTTAAATGTTACCCCATCCCCGCAAACATGTATTTCCCATCCTAACCTTCCTTTGCATTAGATGGTTACGTCTTATTTGATCCCATATAAGCTCAAAACTTTTTTTTATCAAAAAGGGGGTCGGTCAACTTGGGCCCCTCCACACGCTATTCCCACGCCAAAAATAGACAGACCACAGACTAGAATTTAGCCAACTGAAATATGATAAGTGACTTGTAACTTTAATCGGAACTTATGTGAACTGAATCACATCACTATTGAAATCAGCTTGGCAACATTATTTTACGGAATGACATTTTGAAATTTCAGTTTACTGCATCTAATTAAAATTCAGAGGATAGCATTCGTCATCCCCATTGTCTATAATACAGTTTTTATTTCATAAAGCTTGTTGCAATATTTTGGAAGATACTGAGGGTTTTGTTACCGACCCGTTTCCTTTGCTGTAGAGTGTAGTTTGTGGATAGATTACATTTTCGAAATACCAAATTTTTTGATAACTATGTAACCTTAAATCACTATTATATAGTGACAACACTTTTTTTTTCAAAATTTAATATATCTACAAACTAGAATTTCGTGTTTTACCTATGTGTATAAACAAAGTTTATTAAGGTAAATTTTAGAAACAGAAACGGCCCATCCATTTTCAAGAAGTAGTAGTTATAATTAATTATAGAAAACGATTTTGTGAATACGCTCTTAAAGGGAGCATTGTCGTCAGTGGCACTGTTAAACCCACAGAGCTTCTTTTTATATCTCCGGAAACGAAATGCCCTTACATGCCTCGACGGACATGTGGAGTCAAGAAAAGATGCAGCTGAGGAAAGTAAACTGTATTAGAATTACAATATGTTTGTCTCACTCTCTCTACAGCAACCTCTGGGATGGAGTATGCCGTAATCGTGGGGCCACGGGGAAAAGTTTCTTCGTATTTGGTAGGCATAAATTTGTAATCAAATCTTTTTGCTTGTATTATTTGTACCTGGCTGATAATAATAAAATTAATTCGGTGAACATTCGAATTTTTAAATTAATAAAAAATAGAAATTCCCGCCAATTTTTCTGTCTACGAAAATGAGTGAATGTACATAGTGAGTGGATATAGTCTCCCCCAATGCGCGTCACTTGTCCCTATCTTCGACAGAGCCGTCGCCATTCAGCTGTCCCCAGTAACGTTGCGTAAATCATCGCTCCACTCAGCCGGGGACGTCCAAGACTACTTTTGCCTAAACGCAGTCTCCACTGCGCAGCTCTTTTCGACCGGCGGTTATAGGTTCTGCGTCAGATGTGTTCGGCTTATAACCAATTCAGTCGAAAAATGATATGAACTTCAAGTGAGCCAGTTATAATCATCAGCCCGGCCAGTCCCCAGCTGGACATAGCCTCTCCCAACGCGCGTCACTTGTCCCTACCATTGGCTCTGCGTCAGATGTGTTCGGCTTATAACCAATTCAGTCGGCAAATGATTTGAGCTATTTCGGGTACTTTTATTACGGAATCGACCTACTTCATAAAAATCTACGAACTGACTGTCCCCCCCCACTCCCTGGGGGGGGGGGGGGGCGTCGCTCCGATTAGCTTTCAAGGTGGCTTAGCTGCCAAGGCTACAGGGGGTCGTTAGTGGGTAGTGCGGTCCTGGGCCTGTGCAGGCGACGACCTGGGGAAGATCTCGGGAGGCCGATGGATGCGGGCAGCGCAAGACCGGTCGTCCTGGAAATGCTTAAGGGAGGCCTTTGTCCATCAGTAGACGATTTTCGACTGATATGATGATGATGATATGTGTATGTATACATATAGGCGCAGGGCTGTGAGTCCCACATAACCAATACAGCCGGCTGTACTGGTTATGTGGGACTCACAGCCCTGCGCCTATATGTAATTGTAAATGCATTTACCCCCTTCCCTCCTCCCCCTTCCGAGGGAAAAAAAACTGACTATCGAATAGAGCGAAGTGGAGAGAGAAGACAAGGAAGGCAGATCCCATCAACATGTGGGACTAAATACACAGGAGAGAGAAAGAGAGAGATCTGACTGTCAGATAACGCACGGCCTGACCGAACCGGTGGAGCTGGAAGCATGAAATTTTGCAAGGTATGGGTGAGCACCTGCAGTGAGCAATAAAAAGAGATTTTTTTTTAAAAGACATGTCGTAAAATGTATATCGATTCGGGCGAAGCCACAGGCAATGCCTAGTTCATTCAGAAACTCCGAGTATAATTTGCCCTTTCATGTCACCCAATAATCATCAGCCGAAAGACGTCCACAGCTGGATAAAAGCCTTCCCCAAGAATTGTTATAACGATCGACGTCTAGTGACTTCCCGCGACCTTCAGTAAGTCGTTAGTCCACCGATTGGGAGGCCACCCTACGCTAATTCTTCCGATGCGTGGTCGCCACTCCAGAACTTTATTGCTCTAACGGCCATCTGTTTTCTGCGAGCTATATGTATCGATTACTAATTGTGTTTTATTATCAGAAATGAGGAGAACCAAAGAAATGCTAAACTTAAGTAGCAGTGAATCGAGCACATAGCTCGTAGAACAGGTGGCTGTTGGGGTGGTAAAGTTCCCCAGTAGCGACCGTAAACCGGAAAACGTAGTATAAGCAGACATCCCACTAGGTGGATTGACGGCCTGGTATCAAAGGTTCCCTTAGTCTTTCGTCTGAAATACTGATGTAGATATATTATCTTTCAGCACGAGAGTAAGCAAGCGACCGCGCAGTTTGACGGCAGACAGTGCGGCTGCGCTGCCCTGGGCGGGCTCCCTCGCGCTGGCAGCGTTGGAGAAACTCCGCTATACCCCGGACAGTTGCAAAGGGAAGCGGTATGTTTTGTATCAAGCCTGCTTTTATTCGACTTTGTTTTTAATACACAATTGATAGCCCTTGGCATCATCACACCCTGGACACTTCATACAACGGGCCAGAAATGACATTTCAAAAAAGGAATGACGGAACAAACAAAATGACGGCGAAATTTCATACGTTCGACAACCAAACTGTAACCAATCTGTATCAATCTAGGTGACGAGGGGGTGAGGTCGCAATCTAGAGAGCAGCAGGGAGTGGCCATACTGTATGTTAGTACTAATATTCTCGTATATACATTGGCATCATCTCACCTGATGGTAAGTGACGATGATGCCGAATATGGAAGCGGGCTTACCAAGATTCCCCAGCGCAGTGGGGATCTGGCTTATCTTTAAGCCGGAACACATCAATGCTGTTAACACTGATGTTTGGCGGCGAGACTTAGATAAGATGGTGGTAGCTAACCAGACGTGCTATGAAAACACCCTACCACCAACCAAACCGGGTCTTACAAAGTTGACCCCCCCGGGAATCGAACCCGCGACCTCTTGGTGTGAAGCTAATGGACTTAACCATTTGGAATTAACCAAGGAGGGGCTCTCGATTGTGATGTATGTTTTTGTGTGTATGTATGTAACGTTATTTATTCGACAATTGTGAACCGGTTTTAATGGTTTTCTTTTTCTTTGTTAGATTATACCTTTGAGTGGTCTCACATAAACTGTATCAAAATTAGTTCAGTACTTTTAAGCATATTAATAAAAACAAAAAAATATAGCAATGGTGTTAGTTAAGTCGGTTGTTTTTAATGCGTTTACCGTTTTTATTATGAGGGTGTTATTATAAAGCAAAATCACACACCTGACACTTCCTACAACGGGCGCGAAATGACATTTATCTACACTCATGTCGTAAATCCTTCATTTACTTATCAGAAACGCTAAGCAAATGATATACCTTTCGATGGAGCGGTGACTAAGGATCCATACAAATTTCATTTCGTTATCGCAAAGTTGTAACAAAATGAAGTTTTTTTTTTTTAATTTTTACGCAGATGCTTGCTATTTGAGCACACTAGCGTGTTTCGGAACGCAACCTTGGCGGCGCGCATGCGCGGTGCGATATTACTGCAAATTTATTTTCGCGCCATTAACGTTTGTATTTTTCCTTATGCAGTTTGTATAATATGTAATTCGTTATTCGTTGTTATAAGTAAGTCGTTATTACAAGTATCCCATCTACATCTACTATAAATGCTCGAGAAGGATCGGTTCCATCCGCAAATATAACCTTTAATAATTGTACCATACAAAACTTTATTTTGTCTTTAATTTAAATTTGTTGTATGAGTGTAGATAAACTATTGTATGCAACTGTACATAATTAGTATTTAACACTCGTGTATACTTTTATGAAACTCGCTGCGCTCGTTTCATAAACCACACTCGTGTTGAATACCCCTCATTATGCAACAGTTGCATAAATAGCTATTCTTAAAACAAATGACGAAAAAAATGAAATCACGGCGAAATCCTATACGTTCGAGAACCAAACTGTAACCAATCTGTATCTATCTAGGTGAGGGTGTGATCTACGCGGGGGTGAGGTCGCAATCTAGGGGGCGGCAGGGAATGTCCAATGTATATATATATATATATATATATATATATATATATATATATATATATATATATATATATATATATAAACGATTATACTTTGGCAAAATGTTCGTCGTTGCTCTCCCCCGATTTTTTAAACTTGCCATCCCACTTTAAAAACACAGTTTTCATTAAATAATTCGAAAATGACGAACTTAAAACAATAAATTGTACAGTCACGCTGTGCATACTTTCTGGCGAAGCCTTCACCGTCTGTCGTAGTCGGGCATACACATATCAACAATAAACATTACACTTACTTGTTAGCAAATAATAATGCTAGGTACCTACCTGTATCAGACTTGATAAAAAAATCAAAATAATGGGTTTGTATGGGAGGTACCTTACTCCTTTTTTTTCTGAAATAATTAACCACCCAGTGCAGTAGGCCTTATTAAGTTCTAGTTCTTTACAAACTTCATTACAACCGCGAGAGCCACTTTTGAGAAAAAGTAACACGCTAATTTGTATGGGAGGTACCTTATTTCGATTTTTCTTAAAATAACGATCTACCGCATGCTGTAGGCCATGTAAAGTTATAGTAAAGTGTCGAGTTTCATCAAAATTAACGTCCCATTTTTTAATTTTAAAAAATAAAAAATGATTTTTTTGACTTTTTTTGTTGCAAATGAGCTGTACCATTTTGCCCATACCATGGTATGGGCGGGTTCGCTCTACGGTTAGATATCGTGTCGCACTTATAGCTGAGAGACTCTTGGGTGACCGGTTATCCGATACATTCGCTCTACAGCTCATTTGCAACAAAAAAAGTCATATAATAAAGGGGTCAAAAATCAACGGTAGGGCTAACTTAATTTTTGAATTTAGTATGAAAAACTCATTTTCTTGTATTCATCATGATTTTGTATAAAAAAGTTATAATATAGTAAGCGCGCTAAATATGGAGAAAAGTTTCTTATTTTATCAGCTTTCCAACAAGATAGAAACGTTTAAAAAAACTAATCATTTATAACAAAAAATAATGATTTCTGTCAAAAGAAGTGCATCATATCCCATACAAATATCCAGAAGATGATTTTTATTATTATTTTTTTATTTTCGAAATTTACCATGCTTTTCACAAAACCAGACATCTTTAACCCTTTAGCATCATTTTAGTAATATTTATCAGCAAGGTAATTGAAAAAATCGGGACCTGATTTTTTTCCATATAAAATTGTTGAAACAATTGTATGGGACTTGATGCATCTTTTTAAAACAAATCAGTATTTTTTGTGATTAATAATTTGAAATTTTAAAACTTTTATACCTTGTTGGAAAGCTGATAAAATAAGGAACTTTTCTCTATATTTAGCGCGCTTTATTATATCAGCTCATATACGTCCCCACCGAGGAGCTCGAGCCTACCCTGAATCAGGGCGATTAGGCCTTAGTCGATCACGCGGGCCCAGTGCGGGTTGGTCGACTTCACACACAACCTTCGAGTTTCTTCGCAGGCGTGTGCAGGTTTCCTCACGATGTTTTCCTTCACCGATAAAGCAATCGGTAAGTATATGTACGTAAGTTTTTGAAAAACTCATTGATACATTGGCCGTCCAGATTTGAACCCCGTACCTCTGGTTAGATGGACCGAGTCGTTACCGGTTGAGCCACCTGTATTATAACTTTTTTCTACAAAATCATGATAAATACAAGAAATTGAGTTTTTCATACAAAATTCAAAAATTAAATTAACATACGAACATCAATTTTATATGTACCTATTAATTAATAGAGATTCAAACAGGAATCGTGGTATGTAGTAACATGTAATTAAACAGGGTGCTGATCTGTGGCGCAGCGAGCGGCGAAGGCTGCGTGTTGGTACAGCTGCTGAGCGCCTGGGGCGCCGCGCTTACGCTCACAGCGCCCCAGCGGGCCGCGCTCACCTTAACCGATCTGGGTGAGTTTATCAGCATAGCATTTCTTTTGCAAGACTTAGACAGGATGGCTTGTCTACGCGCAGCTAGCTGCGAAGGCTGCGTGTTGGTGCAGCTGCTGAGCGCGTGGGGCGCCGTGCTCACGCTCACAGCGCCCCAGCGGGCCGCGCTCACCTTAACCGATCTGGGTGAGTTTATCAGCATAGCATTTCTTTCGCAAGATTTAGACAGGATGGCTTGTCTACGCGCAGCTAGCTGCGAAGGCTGCGTGTTGGTGCAGCTGCTGAGCGCGTGGGGCGCCGTGCTCACGCTCACAGCGCCCCAGCGGGCCGCGCTCACCTTAACCGATCTGGGTTAGTTTATCAGCATAGCACTTCTTTCGCAAGACTTAGACAGGATGGCTTGTCTACGCGCAGCTAGCTGCGAAGGCTGCGTGTTGGTGCAGCTGCTGAGCGCGTGGGGCGCCGCGGTCACGCTCACAGATCTCGAGTGAGTTTTTGGGCAAAACATTTATTTTGTAAGAGAAACACCCTCCTCAAATACTTTTTTATATACTTTTATATTTTTTTCTACTGTGTTTACAAATGTTGGCAAAAACATTTAACGAATTATTTGCCACAGTCTTTGAATGACTGTAGTAGATGGTGGGTGCACGGGTTAAAAGTAATTTGTGGGGCAGTGTATAAGATTCTACAATAAAATTCCAGAAAATGTAACTAGTTTGTCAGAAAATAAATTCAAGACTCGTGTCAAAAAATGCTTGTGCTCTATTTTAGAGGTTATTATAAAATAATAGATTATTTAAATGACAAAGATATATATGTTGATTCTATAACAACTGTAATCTGTATCGTGACATTATTCGTAATAGTCAATAAGTTTTTTTTTACTATTTAAAAGTGTGTGTAAACACCTATTTAAAATAAATTATTTTGATTTGATTTGAGTGGTTCGCGAGGGTGGAATAAAAATTAGCCTGTGTGATAATCCAGTGATCGATCTATCTCCCTATCCCTATCAAATTTCATCCAGCCGTTTAGGCGTGAAAGTGGAACAAATAAACAAACATCCATATATTAGCGTTTATAGTATTATTGTGATGTTGATAGATAGAAAATATAGTCTAACTTAACTGGGTCCTACTTCAATAAGTAATAAAAGAGTAGAAATGAGTTTAATAACTCCGCCGAGAATCAAAGACATGATCTCCCGTTCTAAAGGCAGTAGAATAGCCGTTGTGTCACAGAAGCGGCTAGATATTTTGCTGACTGTACAGATTTATGATTTAATATTTTTAATGTTTTCGTACCCAGGACAAAGTATATAATATATTAGTACTAACATACAGTATGGACACACCCTGCCGCTCTCTAGATTGCGACCTCACCCACTCCCAGGTTGATACAGATTGGTTACAGTTAGGTTGTCGAACGTATAGGATTTCGCCGCCATTTTGTTTGTTTCGTCATTCCTTTTTTGAAATGTCATTTCTGGCTCGTTGTATGTAGTGTCCAGGGTGTGCCCAAGATGCCAACGGGACCCTATTGCTAAGCCTACGCTGTCTGTCCGCTTATATCTTTTGAACCGTAATAGGTAGCCGGTTCATCATCATCATCATATCAGCCGAAAGACGTTCACTGTTGGACAAAGGCTTCCTCTAAGGTTTTCCACAACGATCGGTCCTGCGCTGCCCGCAATCTTCACCAGGTCGTGTATCTGTCGCAGGCAACTGGTTAAATTAGCCAATTCAGTTAACTGCCTAGCCGGTTCATTAAATGGCGCCATTTAACTAACTGCCTCAAATATAATGCATTGGCTAGCTTATGCTTAGGCCATTCATTAAACGAGCGAAGCTAATACAGAAGTAGGAGCTCCGGAGGAGCTCCGTCGACTGAGAAATGGAACAATGCCTAATTAATCTAGATGGTTGGGACATATCCACCGAGTGGGAGGCCTGTCTATGCTACGTCTTACGGTGCGCGGTCACCACTCAAGAAATTTACTGCCCCAACGGCCACCTGTTTTACGTGCTACGTGCCACTTAAGTTTAGCGTTTCTGAGAGCTGTGTCACTTTGGTTCTCCTACCGATCTCCTCGTTTCTGATTCGATCATGCAGCGAAACTCCGAGCGTAGCCGCTCCATTGCCCTATGAGTGACCTTGAGCCTTCTTATGAGATAGTAAGTGACCATGTCTTGGTTCCGTATGTCATCACTGGCAACACATACTGGTCAAAGACCTTAGTATTTGGGACGTAAAGATATTGCGAAGCTTCACGCTTCCTGGTCAGGTAGTCGGTTAATCACGGTATATGTGTTATTATTGTGTATTTGTTTAATATCTGTGTTTATGTTTTTTGTGTGTTTATGGGTCCTGTAGAAAGAGTGTGCCCTGGAGCTTCACGACCTAATTCCCTCCTCTCCATTTCATCATCGGACGACCAGGCGCGGAGGGTGATTCCACCCCTTTGGCGTTAATGTTCTACTTTACGCACGAAGCGTTTTGCTTCTTCGTTCATTATGCGAACAGCCAAGGAGTGGAATACCCTGCCGGCGTCTGTATTCCCCGATTCGTATAATTTAGGAATCTTCAAGTCGAGAGTGAATAGGCACTACTTGAATTTGCGTGTCTCATCGTCGACTGTATCGGCACTTACCATCATGTGAGGTGCAGCCAAACGCACTAAAAATTTTATTTAAAAAAAATGATTGTAAAGTCGGTTACGGACGATAGTTTAACGTGACAACGTCATAACGTAACGGGACATTCCCTCTCGTATATCTACCAGATACGCTAAACTACCAGGTAACGGGACAATGATTCATCCTTTTTCGTGCGTGCAGGCGGCGTCCATCGATTTATTAGACGTTTTCACCTCAAAAAACACCGTAATTCTACTTCACAGGTGCATCGGAGGTGCTGGACTTGGACGGCAGCAATTCGTCGCCGCCCTGGAGCGCGATCGAAGCGCACGCGTCGCGCGCCGGTCTGTGGGACGCGGTGGTGACGTGCGCGGGAGTCGCCGCCCCGTCGGCGCCCGTTAGCAATCCCCAAGCGCTGCTTAAGTGAGTTTGTCACTTAATTAACGAGAATGCCCCATTCTGGACCCTTCCCATTTCGCAATCTCGGTTATCATTTCGTGGCATCAGTTTGCGACCTCATCGTTTCGTCATTTTGTGACCATCGTTGTGTAGTATCTACATACTTATTTATATTTTATTTAAGTATTTTTATATAATATTAATAAATATTGAATATTAAACATTAAAAAATGGTATTGTTGCGGTCATGCAGTGAAACGACGATTTCTTGGTAAATAGTTGTGGTGTTTATTGATGTGAGGTTTGACAAAATGGGCTTGACAGTGCACGTAGGTTTGCTTATAAATACTTGTACAAAACGATATCTGTACCTAACACAATGAACTAAATTCTTCATACATACTGTTACCTACTAATGATAATGCTAAACTACATTATGTAGTAAGTAACATATAGATCGTAACAAATGTGGTTACGTGTCTAAACAGGTATTCTTACTTAATATTATAAATGTGTTTATCTACTCTCATATCGTAAAGTTCGCATTATCAACTTCAAAACGAGTTTATATTGGCATACTTTTTAAACACAATAACGTAATTTAAAAAAAAACATTATTTTGTTAGAGAAATAATGTTATATTGTATTTTCATCAACGAAGTTCCATATCATTTTTTTTTTATTGGAACGCACATGCGGTTCGCGCCATTTTTACAGCAATACAAAAAGTTTTCATTCCAATTTTTACTTGTCTGTGACAGCGCCCACTTTACGCATGCACGGTGATGTGTTGGTTTTTCATTGAATTTTGTTGTAGATACTGAATTTCGTGGATAATTTTCATTCTTGTTTAAAAATGTCTGAGATCAGTGAATACATTGTCTTTACCTGTCTGTGACACCGTCCGCTTCAGTGCAAGCGCGGTGATGCGCTGGGATTCAGCGCTATGACACGTTTTGTTGTAGGTACTTACTGAATTTCGTGGGATTTTTTTCTTACTCTTAACTTTGATCTTTGTATTTTAGTTGATTCAATCCCAATGTATGAGATTAGATAAAGTAGTGAATGAAACTGCACATAATTTAGTCTTAAAACACTCGTGTAATGCTATAAAAAAACGCCTATACGGCTCGTTTTTTTTAACACACTCGTATTTTAAGAACCCTTATTATGCAACAGTTTCATAAACTACTATTGTTTATTTTTTTGTTTGCTTGTTTGTTACCTTTTCACGCTTTAACACCTCGACTAATCTTGATGAAATTTGGCATGCAGGTAGCCTGCGTCACAGGGAAGGACATAGGCTACTTTTTCCCACGAAAATAGCATAATCCGATGCAGTTACCGAGGGAACTGGAAAATATTTTTTTGGTTAATTTCTTTAAAATGGATTTTTGCTATTTTTTGCACAAATGGTTGAAGAGTGTCATAGGTTGCTAATCAGAATAGCCCGATCTGGGATAGGGACCTGGAGAAAACTAGTTTCCACTTCTAGAGATTCCAAATTTACGTCTGTGTCGCGAGCGTGGAAAAAAGTAGCCTATGTGTTATTCCAGGTCCTAATCTGTCTACCTACCAAGTTTCAGTCAGATCCGTTCAGTAGTTTTTGCGTGAAAGAGTAACAAACATACATCCATACATTCTTAGAAACTTTCGCGTTTATAATATTAGTAGGATTAGTAGGATTTTTTCTAAGAAAAATTACTAAATAAAAAAAAAAAAAAGGAAAATGCGCAATATACATACGTCATACAATGTGTCATATTCAATTAAATTACACCATCAACAACAGATCACATACACACACACACACACACACACATACAATATCAGTCACGAGCCACGGCACTAGGCAGGTCCAGTTTGCAAATGCGCCCAGGCAGCATGGATCGGATCCAAGGGTTAGCCGGTGCGGCGGTTGCCTGGTGTTGCACTTAGCATCGTATTAGATGTACATCTCTTTGACCAATATAATAGTTATGGACCGGTCTACCCGAACAGCGGTTTCGACGCCTACAGAATGAACAAATTCGCTCATTTCGTCTCAGTCGATCAGTATTCTCCAAATCAATTGAAGGTCAAAGTGAGTGAAATTTGTTGTCTTATTCGTGCTACACTCCGAGTACGTCTCTCTATCTCTGTCATTCTTTATATTTTATATTCGAAGGACGTGTGCATAATGTGTAACGCGACCTTCATACATAACTGGAATCACGATGTTTTTTTTTTCACCACATTATAAGAGAGAATCCAGTATAACCTTCAACTCGGTGTCTTGCAGATCGACGGCACCAAAGAGCGCCATACTAGACCTGCGCCCTACTCCGCTTGTGTCGGACCGGCTGCCGGGGCCTTTCGCGGTCATCTTCGTTGCCTCCTTCTACACGCTGCGACTGTTGAGGGTGAGTAGCTGCTCCATTATCGTCCCCACCTCTGGGACACGGGGCTCTACCCAAACTCTTTAAGTTTAGGCCATACTCCACATACGGGGGCCAAGTCCGGATTGCTGGAGCTTGTGGGGCTGGTGGCGGATCCCACTGGCAGTTTTTATCGCTTTGACTTAGAAACATATTATTTTCAACTTGATACCTACACGTCATCATGTCAGCTCATATAAGTCCCCACCGAGGGGCTCGAGCCTACCCTGAATTAGGGCGATCGGGCCTTAGTCGACCACGCGGGGCCAGTGCGGGTTGGTCGACTTCACACACAACCTGCGAATTTCTTCGCAGGCGTGTGCAGGTTTCCTCACGATGTTTTCCTTCACCGTTAAAGCAATCGGTAAGTATATGTACGTAAGTTTTTGAAAAACTCATTGGTACATTGGCCGTCCAGATTTGAACACGGTACCTCTGGTTAGATGGACCGAGTCGTTACCGGTTGAGCCACCGACGCTTTTTTACCTCCACGTGTTCCTGAGAAAAGGGTCTTGCTGACAAGAACACCGGCAGCATAAATAGCATAATGATTCTATAAAGGTTCCGTACATCCAAAGGGTGACCAACGGGAGCCTGTAACTAAGCTTTCGCTGCTGTCCGTCTGTCAGCGGGCTGTATTAGATGAACCGCCAAATGTAGAAAACTGAAATCCCATCAAAAACATAAATGTGAAATGAGTGGCAAGTTCAATATTATGATGTATGCCTTGGCTGTTGACTCGTTGAAGTTTAAAAAAGTGAGATCTAAATGGGTGCCAAGTTCAATGGTCAGTCCTGAAATTTATTTATAATAACTTAAAATATCATTTCTTCTTATAACTTCGGATAATATATTGAAGCCTAAAGTCTGACTTGACTAGTTCTAAGCTTGCGAGAAAATCACGCCATGTGGACAAGCTCTAATGAAGTAAAATAAATTATTGTTCCTCAAATGGAATGTTGCGATTGATGAGCCACCTTTAAATTGTAATAACTTTTGATATATTTCACTGTAAACTCCAGAATTCTTTCCACAAAATCAGCTGATTTACTACTAAATGTGTGCATGATTTTCTTTTCAAAATCTAGTGTGACTACTCAGTCTACACGTACATTTCTGAATATGACTTTTTCTAAGGAGCCTTAAGTTTAAATCGCAAAAAAATACCTTGTACTTCTCATGCTAAGCAGGCCAATCAGCTGTTTTATTTGTTTGAGAGACCTGTAAAGGTTTTTTTTTTTTTTGTAAAAGTGATTTGAAACTAGACTGGGGTGGACTCGGCATCAATATCAACGGCGAGTACATATCCCACCTTCGATTCGCTGACGATATCGTGGTCATGGCTGAGACTATGGAAGACCTAAGCACAATGCTCGATGGCCTCAGTAAGGTCTCTCAACAAGTGGGTCTTAAAATGAACATGGACAAGACGAAAATAATGTTAAATGTCCGTGTCGCACCCACTCCTAAAGGTTGGAGACTCTACACTGGAAGTTGTTGACGAATATATATATATATACCTGGGACAAACAGTCCAGCTAGGTAGTTCCAACTTCAAGAAAGAGATCAATCGACGAATCCAACTCGGCTGGGCAGCATTCGGGAAGCTTCGCAATATCTTCACGTCCCAAATACCGCAGTGTCTCAAGACTAAGGTCTTTGACCATTGTGTGTTACCAGTGATGACTTACGGAACTGAGAAATGGTCGCTTACTATGGGCCTCATAAGAAGGCTCAAGGTCACCCAAAGGGCAATGGAGCGTGCTATATGCTCGGAGTTTCTCTGCGTGATCGAATCAGAACCGAGGAGATCCACAGGAGAACTAAAGTAACCGACATAGCTCACAGAATCGCTAAACTGAAGTGGCAGTGGGCAGGGCACATAGCTCGTAGAACAGATGGCCGATGTGGCAGTAAAGTTCTCGAGTGGCGACCGCGCACCGGAAAACGTAGCGTAGGCAGGCCTCCCACGCGGTGGACCGATGACCTGGTGAAGATCGCGGGAAGCCGATGGATGCGGGCAGCGCAGGACCGGTCGTCGTGGAAATCCTTGGGGGAGGCCTTTGTCCAGCAGTGGACGATTTGTGGCTGATATGATGAATAAACTAGAAAGTTTTTTTATTGAATTTTCAATTCCATACAGGTGATAGGTATACAAAAAAAATACAAGTGCGAGTCGGACTTGCGCACGAAGGGTTCCGTACCATAATCTACAAAAATCACGTTTGTTGTATGGAAGCCCCCCTTAAATATTAATTTGATTTTAATTTCATTATTTATGTTGGAAGTGAATAATACAACTCAATATTCTGTGAATATTTCAAGCATCTACCTGCTGCCGTTATCAATATCGAGCAAAAAAATTACGTGTGTTGTATGGGAGCTCTCACCTGAGCAGTCCTCCGAGTTTCCAAGGGTCTGCAGAATGTTGTACTCTTGACACATTTTTAGCCAGGGACCTAATGACCGGACTTCGTAGTTTCCTTACTTTTCTTGAGTTAAAAAAATAATTGTAGCTGTTTGGGCCACCACTTGGAATGAAAATGTACTGAGAATATTTAGGTGGCCCTTATTTTGTTTTGAGTAAACAAAACCCTTTGGTTCTCCTAGAACCAAAGTAACCGACGTAGCTCTCAGAATTGCTAAACTTAAGTGCAGCGGGCGGGGCACGTAGCTCGTAGAACGGATGGCCGTTGGTGCAGTAAAGTTCTCGAGTGGCGACCGCGCACCGGAAAGCGTAGCGTAGGCAGACCTCCCACTCGGTGGACCGATGACCTGGTGAAGGTCGCGGGAAGCCGCTGGATGCGGGCAGCGCAGAACCGATCGTCGTGGAAATCCTTGGGGGAGGCCTATGGCCAACAGTAGACGTCTTTCGGCTGATATGATGATGATGAAACAAAACACAAATGCAAAAAAAACAATAAATTTTCAATAGACAGTTCAATACGAACAGGTAATGGTAACGTGTGTTGTCACAGTGCATGGTGGGCCTGGGCGCGCACACGGACTGGCTGGAGAGCCGCCACCGCCTCGCAGAGGGGCTGCGCACGCTCACCCAGCTAGTCGACTCGGGCGAGCTGCATCCCGTGCTAGACAAGGTGAGCTCCCTATACAAGTAGGATAGACATTGTCACAATGCATGGTAGGCCTGGGCGCGCACACGGACTGGCTGGAGAGCCACCACCGCCTCGCAGAGGGACTGCGCACGCTCACCCAGCTAGTCGACTTGGGCGAGCTGCATCCCGTGCTAGACAAGGTGAGCTTCCTATACAAGTAGGCTAGACATTGTCACAGTGCATGGTGGGCCTGGGCGCGCACACGGACTGGCTGGAGAGCCGCCACCGCCTCGCAGAGGGGCTGCGCACGCTCACCCAGCTAGTCGACTCGGGCGAGCTGCATCCCGTGCTAGACAAGGTGAGCTCCCTATACAAGTAGGATAGACATTGTCACAGTGCATGGTAGGCCTGGGCGCGCACACGGACTGGCTGGAGAGCCATCACCGCCTCGCCGAGGGGCTGCGCACGCTCACCCAGCTAGTCGACTCGGGCGAGCTGCATCCCGTGCTAGACAAGGTGAGCTCCCTATACAAGTAGGATAGACATTGTCACAGTGCATGGTAGGCCTGGGCGCGCACACGGACTGGCTGGAGAGCCGCCACCGCCTCACAGAGGGGCTGCGCACGCTCACCCAGCTAGTCGACTCGGGCGAGCTGCATCCCGTGCAGCTCCCCTTCAAGTAGGATAGACATACTTAAGGGTCCCCAGGAGGCTCGAGTTTCCATACAAACGCAGTTCCGCTTTCATATAAAAACTACATGCTGTATTTAATCCAAACTTTTCAAATATATTGAGTAGACACATATAGATGTTTGTAATTAGTTTTCAATGTACTAATTCAAAACGGAAAATAATAAGAGTAGTATCAAACTTTCAATACAAAACTAATTTAAGCCTTCGTTTAGTTTTGTTTCAATTTACTACGATGAATACATAGTGATTTAAATTGAATATTTTGATTAATATTTTTTACGATTTGTAAATATTAGTGAAAAAAATAGTGCTTATATACTTTTTCAAGTGTTCCAATATAATAGCTATTTGACAACATTGAAGATCTGATTCAGATCCGCGACTGAGTTGACTTGAAGAGCTCGCTGTTTTATAAACGAAACTGAAGTCTCAAGGCGGTACTTGAGGCGGCTTTGAGATTGTCAAAAGCCAAGTCATGGTGGCCCTTGACTTAAGTAGCTGCTTTGTCATGGTTTGGTGTGAAAAATAATTTGGAATTTTTTTATGAAAATTGATAAAATATGTTACATGTTTAAAGATAGATGGCTACCATTTACGATTTACATAAAAAGTGCAAAAGGGATGCCCAGAATATGCATAATTTGAGAGAAAATGAGTCCTGCAAAATTTAGTTAGGGAACATGTGATACTTAAGAGAACTAAGTACCTACCTACTACAATGATCACAAGAAAAAATTATCGATACTACTAGAAAGCTTATTAATAGTTAGCAAGGATCTCGGCACAAAAACACAAGGAAATCGACGCCCCAGCTCCATGAACTCAACAAACATGATGTTTCTTACATAACGCCTGATGCCAACAGGGAATCAAGATAATTTATCTGTTGTTTAGTTTCAGTTTATTTTATCTACTGCTAGGATCCTTCTTATGAGGCCCATAGTAAGCGACCATGTCTCAGTTCCGTAAGTCATCACTGGCAACACACACTGGTCAAAGACCTTAGTCTTGAGACACTGCGGTATTTGGGACGTGAAGATATTGCGAAGCTTCCCGAACGCTGCCCAGCCGAGTTGGATTCGTCGATTGATCTCTTTCTTGAAGTTGGACCTACCTAACTGGACTGTTTGTCCCAGGTATACATATTCGTCAACAACTTCCAGTGTAGAGTCTCCAACCTTTAGAGGAGGCTCAAGAAGGCTCAAGGTCACCCAAAGGGCAATGGAGCGTGCTATGCTCGGAGTTTCTCTGCGTGATCGAATCAGAAACGAGGAGATCCGCAGGAGAACTAAAGTAACCGACATAGCTCACAGAATCGCTAAACTGAAGTGGCAGTGGGCAGGGCACATAGCTCGTAGAACAGATGGCCGATGGGGCAGTAAAGTTCTCGAGTGGCGACCGCGCACCGGAAAACGTAGCGTAGGCAGGCCTCCCACGCGGTGGACCGATGACCTGGTGAAGGTCGCGGGAAGCCGATGGATGCGGGCAGCGCAGGACCGGTCGTCGTGGAAATCCTTGGGGGAGGCCTTTGTCCAGCAGTGGACGATTTGTGGCTGATATGATGACTGCTAGGATACATAAATATACTTTTGTAATTATTTTTAAATAATTTCTGCAATAAATATGTACTACAATACAATATTCTTTATTGCATCACAAAATAAAAAAGAATTAAACAACAATACAGCCTAGCCATATGCAGTCATTGCATTATTGTTTACAAGTTAGTGCCAATACGATCCACCTTGCAAGTGAAGATATCAAAGTGTAGAAGTCAAACTATGCGTAACTAGTCCAGTTATTGTGGTATTAGTGCCAGGCCACATTTCTGTCACCTACGAATAACCACAGTAAAAAGTTATTTTACCATCGTTACCATTTACTATAACTAGGTACTTCAGAAATATGTTAGCAATTCTACTAGGTGTGCCTGCAACTTCGTTTTTGTTGAATTAGTGTGTTTTACTAGGCACCCTGCCTTCATTCTGGAGGTAGCCGAGGTAAAATAGCTTTCTCTTCAGGTTTCCCGAAGGCTAGCTTTTGTAAAATTTAAATATGTATAAAACTAACTACGATATCTTATTCTTAGCAAGTGGATCGTTTAGCTTAATTTTTTTCACACCATTACTCTGCCAGATGATATTGTAGGTACTTAGGTATAGTATTATTTATTCTGAGCTTTAATGTAGCCTTTTAATTACCTACAGGTTTGGCTACAAAATAAATATTTAGGTGTAAGTTTTGAAGGGAAACCAGAGTAGATACTTTTAATATTTTTTTAATAAACAGATAAATTATAAAGTTACAAAGTGACCAACTAGTTAAAACTTTTAATTGTGGATAGTGAACTTGTTTCTCTTTCTACAACTAGTTTTACTTTTCTTCCATAACTTCTACAGCCAGATTTAGACAATGCAGAGTGTAGATGTTTATCTTACCACTTGCTCACTTTGCCTGAGAAACACCCGTGAGACCCAAAATAAAAGGATATATTTGTTTATTTTGATTACTGTATAAACCACACTCCCGGACTCTTCTATCGGCCCACTTAGCATTTTCAGCTTTCACGGACAGTAGCTCTAAGAAACTGTTTGGTGAAGTAAACAGGTTAGAAGATAGAAGTGTCCGGGAGTGTATTAGAAATGTGGAAATCCTTGGGGGAGGCCTATGTCCAGCAGTGGACATCCTTCGACTGATTTGACAATGATAAACTATTATGTATAATATGAGTATTTTTTACAGCATCATATTTCATTAAAAAACATATTTCATTATCTACTGAAGTGTTTCAGAAAGCTAAAATAAAACTAGATTCTGTAGAAAGGATAGGTAATCTTTAATTAGGTAGATCAGCAGTAACACTGTTTCACTAAATAACCATACTTTCACATTTCTACTTTTAGTTAATCAGAGGAAGACTTCACAGCACAAAAACCTGTCCCCGTCAGTTACAAATTACATAAAAATATCTTTTATTCCTGTAATCTGTTATCAATTTTAACCGCCTCCGTGGCGTTATGGTTAGTCCATTCGCTTCACACCAGGAGGTCGCGGGTTCGATTCCCGGTGGGGTCATCCTGTAAGACTCGGTTTGGTTGGTGGTAGGGCATTTTCTAAGCCCGCCTGGCTAGCTACTACCATCTAATCTAAGTCTTGCCGCCAAACATCAGTGTTAACAACATTGATGTGTTCCGGCTTGAAGATAAGATAGCCAGTTCTCCATTGCGTTGGGGAATCTTGGTAAGCCCGCTTCCATCTTCGGCATCATCGTCGCTTACGACCAGGTGAGATGATGCCAAGGGCTTACCAATTAGGAATAAAAAAAAAACAAGAATCTATACCATTTTTTCATCGAAGTATTATTGCACCTTTCCTCTAAGCAAGCTTCATTGTGAATACATATAAACAGGAAGCCATCATAATTATCATTTGCTTTGATAGTTGCGATCAGTTTTAAATTGATATTTCGCTAAAATACTCTATTGTTTTGACTTCGTTTTCTTGATTTTATTAAATAAGGCACACAATGTTTGTTTTGTTGTTGTGGGTGCGTTTTGGAACGATACGAGAAAAAATTCAGCATCATGAACTTTTGTCTCCATTTTAGATTCTGGATTTTAGTAAACGTGAAAGAACATGTAATAATTGAAATATGCATTAACTTTCAATAGGTGTTACCCTCAAAACGTTTGCTTATATGTATATGTACCAACAGATACACATTACATATCCATTAATATTTGTTATATATCCGGTAATAAAAATCTCTCGTAACTGAACGCACCCCAAGAGATGTCCGTCCGTCGCGTCGTTCCGTTTGGCGCATATATTTTTTTTATTGTAATTAATTATTTGCATTCAATTAAAAACTATTTTTTAATGATGCCAAAGAAGTATAACTTCTCACGCGCGTACATAAGTACACGCACCCATTTTTTTGCACATGGGATTCACGAACATTTGCATATTATTAAGTTTCGATAATAGGGGATCGGACTGCTAGTCATTGAGTTACTTTTTATGATCTGTCAAAAACGATTTAGCGTCATTGACGAACTTATTTTGTGAAATTGATCAATTAAAAATTGAAGACGTGACGGAAAAACAAAACAAGTAAGGTTTTTTGAAACTTCAAGAGGAGAGCAATTTAGGAAATCATATTTCGGATTTTATTTTTGATGCAGTCCGATCCCCTATTACTGAAGTACCCCTATTACTGAAGTATAATGGCAGCCGTCCACACGTATTAGAAGCCAATCGCAGAAGTCTGTATCGTCAGCGATTGAGCACCTGGGCGAGCGAGCTTTGCTCGGTGTCGAGTCATGTAGCGCCATCTGTTTGTAGTTGAGAAGCTAATAGAAAACTAAAATATTGTTTTTTGTGTGAAAACGGATTTCTCAGGGATGACACTTTAAAAATAAAACATTATGTAAATTCCGACGACCTGGTGAAAATCTCCGATGAAGCCGACGCGATGGATGCGGGTAGCGTAGGATCGGTCGTCGTGGAAATCCTTGGAGGAGGCCTTTGTCTAGCAGTGGACGTTTTTCGGCTGATATGATGATGATAAATTCCAAATTTCTAGAGCTGTTTCCGAGAAACCAAGACACTATTCTCACTTAAAGCCTTTATACAAGATTAGAGACCGTTATTCATTTTAAATTGGAGGGCGTTATTAATTTTGCTTAAAAAGATAGTCGCCGCCGATGCACGATGGTGCTGTTAAGGTATATAAATACTAAGCAATAGAGATGTAACTCGTCGTCGACACAATAAAATCGCAAAAGGTCCTTTTCGCAAAATATCTTGTTTTTTTTTTTTAAAGGAATGAGTAACTTAGAAGCTATAAATGATAGTAATCTTGGCATTTTTGAGTTCAGACGGAACCTAAAATACATTTTAGAATTCTTCTTTTTTTTTGCGAAACGGACTTTTTGCTGCAAGAGTAAATTTTGCGAAGAAAGAAAATACTGAATAAGATCCTATTACTAGGAGAAAAATATGTGAAATAAGTGTTTTTTTTTAAATTATTATAGCAACATTTACTTGCTTACTTACCTACTTGTTTTCACCAGGTATACCTACCACAAGACTACGAAAACGCGTTAGCGCACGCCTGCAGCGAAGACGCGATTGGTACCACTGTCGTGAGGTTCCCCTAGCCACTGAACAGGTTCATACCTCTACGCAGTAAACGAAACCATACAGTCGTCCAACGCCTTTGACGTTTGCATCAAAGAAGTCGACGTCACTAGTCACCGCGTCATCCTTCTCCGCCTCCAGGTGTGAGTCGTCCCCATCGCCTGAACAACGGTGATAAAGTCAGTTTGGGTTCGACCTGCCCCGCATCGCCCTTACTCCTCCCCGCACAATTGTCCTGTCTAGACGTCTATCTGTAGGATGACATATAAAAGCACTAGATCCCCTGGTTTTATACAAAACAAACTTTAAAAATCGTCCGGTCAGTTCTTTGACAGGAGACAAGAATAGAAGAATATTCAAATAGCTATGTTGTCAGAAAGAGAGAACCGCGAAAATAACAAAAAGGGCGACTTTATTTTCGGACACCCTTGACCGAGACAGTGAATCTCGTTCTTTTATATGTGATCTAAGTACACGGTAGATTTTTAGATTCACAAATGGCAAATATAATAAAATTGTAAAGCTTGTGAGAGTTACCTTTTGGAAGCTGTAAAAAATAGAGGTTGGTGATAGAAGACCTTATTTATTTTTAAGGTAAAAATGTCTGAAAGAATCTATATTTTGTGTCCATTAGGTAGAATTATAACTCGATCAACATAGCGTTGATTTAAAAAAAATCACAGCTTTGGCGGTCATATTATTACGATTTTACAAAGATTTGCCACACTTTCTAACTGTTTGTAAAATATTTACATAGATAACTTTGGCGGTTATATTACGATTTTACAAAGATTTGCCACACTTTCTAACTGTTTGTAAAATATTTATGTAGGTAACATTGGCGGTTATATTACGATTTTACAAAGATTTGCCACACTTTCTAACTGTTTGTAAAATATTTACGTAGGTTACTTTGGCGGTTATAGTACGATTTTACAAAGATTTGCCACACTTTCTGTTTGTAAAATATTTACGTAGGTAACTTTGGCGATTTTATTACGATTTCACAGAGATTTGCCACACTTTCAACTGTTTTTAAAATATTTACGTAGGTACCACTTACCTAATCCGACTTTATAAAAGTCCTTACATACTTACAAATTGATCTAATTACCAAAGTATTTTTACATTTTCGTGGTAATTTTTGTCTACTAGATTTGATGCAATGAAATAATTTTCTACAATTTTTGGTAATTTAGTACTAAATTTTAAGTCATACAACTAAATTGTGGTATTAATAAAAAAAACACGACAATAAGAGCATTAGTATATTTTTTTAAGAAAAGTTTTAAAGTGTTCCTATTTTATTATTCGTACTTACAAATGACAACTGAGTGTATATTTTGTCTGTTTGTTTTAACTCTTGCTATAATAAGATCAAAAATAAACAAACATGTTTTAAATAAGTTGTACTAGAATTTTCGCTTATTAAAATAAAAATAAATAAAAATGTTATAAACCAGATGTTGTAAAAAAAAAACTATTCCGGCAGTATTCCGCCTTCTATTCCTTTTTTTTTAAATGAAACTGGACAGCTTTTGCTGTACAATTTTGTTGAAATCTGAAAAAATAAATACGTAAAACCATCTAAGAACAAAAGATAAAGATCGTATGCCTTATCTAAATTACTTTCTTTTTTATCTGGTTATTTTTACAAAGTTAAAACTGAACGCGTTCGTTCTTTTACCAGTTTTATAGGATGTAAAAAGTACTTGCGTGATACAAAAGCGGCGATAGATTACAAGAAGATTATCAAGAAGATTGCATTCGTTAAAAATTTTTGGTCTTACCTTAATGCGAGGTATTGATTGGAACAGTTGTCTATGTCTTTTTCTTTACGTGTAAAGAGGAAAGAAAATATGGTTATTTTCTTTACTCTTTACACGTAAAGAAAAAGACACTTTTTCAATGGTTTTTCGTTTCAATCAAAAACTACAATGAAAGTATAAAAAATTATAACATTACTTACTTTGTATTATCATAACACATATTTTTGTATATTTTTAAAACTTATACTTCAAAATATTAGTCATAACTAGAGTTGAAAGTAACGGTGTTGAACTATATTTGGGATTTTTTTCTATCGAGCCAAAACTGCTCAATCGTATTTCTAATAGCTTTGACTTTAAGGAACATCATCAACAATAAAGGTATTTTTTTTCAACCTTGGGTTTTCTATCGTTTAGGAGTAATTGACGTCAAAAATAACGAAAATCTGTAAATTACCGTTTTAACAGGTACGCGAAAATTGGATTGGAGTGGATCCAAAAAAAATTGTACTAATGAAATATTTCTGATATATTTTACCTGTAATCTGGCGTCAATTCCAAATTAGTGCTTAAATCTTACATACATACATAAGATCACGCCTCTTTCTTTCTATATTTCGAAAAATATATCCATAGTATAGTATATAAGGATCTTAGTAACAAAGTTTAGTAAAACACGCTCGTAATCTTATTAAGTTGTCCTTAAACACCAATGAACCAAGCGCCTAATTTTCTTCAAGCTTCTACAATACAGTTACTATAAAGTGTCCTGCCGTCACAAAATCAAGACTGTTACAAAAAATTATCAGATCTGTAAATATTGTATAAAATACGCTTTTTATACAGGCTCGTTTACAAACCAAAATAAATTGTAAATAGTTTTAAGATCTTTAATATACAAAAACATAAAACTTAACCTAGTATGAATTTTGATTTTATAACCGGGTTATGTCACTAGATAGATACTTATAGTGAAATTATATTGTAGATAGTAATATATAAAAATAAATTATTGTTGTATATCTTTGTTGTTTTATTTGTCCACTATACAGGGTGGTCAGTCATAAAGTGCACAAACGAAAGGGAGTGAAACTAGACTCAAGTTTATCGTTGCAGTTGGTGTTTTCTTCGTTTATTGCCCGTGGTCCACCTTCGTAGTCCACCCAGGTGGATCATGGGTAAAAAATATTTCCCGTGGTTCACCATAATGTCCATAAAAGCCTTTTGAGATAGTTTGAAAGATTAACATGGATCTTAAGGCGAAGCATTGATTGAACAGTAAAGTTGTCTGTATATTTACGTGTAAAGAGTAAAGAAAATAACCACACTTTTTGCACTTTTTTAATGTTTTTTAGTTGTAAAGTTTCGAAAAAGTGAACTAAATTAAATTTGAATAAACATAGACTACGTAGCTTGAAAAGAAGAAAATTACGATATAAATTTAAAAGAATTTTTTTTTATATATAAATGTTTACAGGCTTTGCTTCACTTTGTTTCAATTTATGCTATGTTTGGGATTTTTTAATGATGGAATCAAGTTAATCTAATCGTATAATGAAATTGCAAGGGCCCTAGATAATATCCCTGAATATATCTTTTTTTCAGGCCGCTAAATTAAGCGGGAATAATTTTCCTGATTTTTTTGCTAAGCGCTTCTTACTGCTTATTTGCCAATAAACAGCCTTAAAACATAAAAGTATTGCACACATACAAAGAAGTGTTATAGATATTACCTATACAGCCAAAATTAGTATAGGACCTGATAACCGGGGCTTCTACTCATCATACTGAAAAACACTCCCCAAGGAACCTATGATCAAATCTCCAAAAAAAAACTAACCACTACGGGAATGCCGACAGAAGTGAAATCTTTGTACTTTTTTGTAAGTTTTAACCCTCCGAGTGGTCCTGGTAAGGTGTCTGTGTCGGTTACGCAAGTTCAATGGTTTTTTACCACCTCAGTTTTTTTTATAAGTTTTGACCCTGCGAGTGTTCCTGGTAAGGTGTCGATGTCGCGAGTTCAATGTTTTTTCTTATCTCAAAAAATGCCCAACGCGCCTATAGAAGTTTCCACTTCAAAAAATCTACGCTCTTCATGCACAAAATTGGTCAATAGCTGACAAATTTGTGTGGTTATTTTTTTTGTTGCAATTTGGGATTTTGAAATAAATTGTTCAGTATGTATTGGTTTTTTGGGATAAATTGTTCAGTATGATAAGTAGACGCGGGTCCTACACCAATTTTGTTACACCCTGTATACTGTTTACTCATCATATTAAAAAACTTTCTAATTAAATAATAATGCTTAACAAATAAATCACAAAATAAATTGCACATAAATAAAAGGAGAAATTAAAAGGTTAGAATAACAGTTGTTTGTGGGACACTAGTGCCTACGCGACGCTCACATAAAAATATCTTGTGTTTGTAATCAATCTTTATTCATTATCTCTGAATTTTAAATCTAAGGAGCTTTAATAATCAGGTGTATGTACCACTCAAAAAACCCCGTGGTACACCTAAAGTGGACGAAGGTGAGCTATGGGAAAAATCCCGTGGTCCACCTAGGTGAACCGAACAGGTGGACCACACGGGTAAAACGCACTTTAATTCAAAGACTGGACTAAGGTGAGCTAAGGGAAAAAATAATTCCCGTGTTCCATCCATGCGAACCATGGACAGAATGCCCTTTAGTTTAAAGACTACAGCTATAAAGTTAAAAATCTGGTATGGTGGTTGGTTGGCATCCCCTCATCACGAAAAACTTCCCATTCCATTTTAAGCGCGTGCAGATTCCTGTGAGCATCTGTTTCGCAATGACAATTAACATTAATTTAATATACGATTTTCAGATTTTTCCTTTACTTGTGCTGTAACACCTTTTCTTCTTGCTGAATTTCATGATTCTAGTACAACAGGAACTTCCCGTCGGGAAGTAACCTCCTATATGCATTGATTTACTTGTGAGTGCCAAAATGTGCGGCATAAA
Organism: Coleophora flavipennella; assembly: GCA_947284805.1. Taxonomy (NCBI): domain Eukaryota; kingdom Metazoa; phylum Arthropoda; class Insecta; order Lepidoptera; family Coleophoridae; genus Coleophora; species Coleophora flavipennella. The sequence continues at coordinate 11,437,293 of OX369259.1, read as the reverse complement.
TAGCGTCGACTTAAAATCAACCTTTTTTTTACAGCTCCAAGGGTCTACTATAATTTCAACTTGATACCTCCACGCGTTCCTGCGAAAAAGGATCTAGACAGACAGACGGACAACTAAATGATCAAGGGTTATATTTTCTTTTGAGGTACGGAACCCTAAAAAGTATAAAAAAATAGTAAATTTAAAATACTCTTTTTATAGTCAATACACATTTATTTCAACATTTTTAACCGTCTTATTCTAGCATAACTGGATACACATCGATAATAGGTAAATCATTATTATATAATTTTAATGTAACAATACAGAATTAACGTTTATCATGACCGAGGATGAAAGTAAGGGAAACTATTCATTTCAAAGAAACTTCTATGTTTCTCTATTCCTCCGTCATTAGCAACTCTATTTACGATGTTTCAAACATCGATAATACTAGTATTTTTCGTTTATTATTGTTTTCACGTTAAATTAAGAATTATTTTTCACTTTTTAGTTTGATGTGCTTTAAAAGCGTGTTTTTTAAACTATATTTATTTTTCAATTTTTAGTTACGAAATTATTGTACATATTGTCACTGATTCTTGATAAATGTACAAAGTTTGAATTAAATCTGTCCGTTTAAAGTGGGTCAAAATCGAACATATACAGGGTGGGAAGGAGTATACCGACAGATTTTAACCTAATATTCTAATGTCTATTTAGACAAAAAAAAGTAATATAAACATGGGCCAGTAAAGCCTAATTTTCGAGATACCTAAACCTAGTTTTCCTTAAAAAATAAAATAAATAAAATATTATTTTTTTAAATAATTCACAAGTTCAAAAAATCTCAAGGGTAACACGCCCTAATAATCTTATCTGACGTTTGTTGCCTCAAAGTATCATACTGACGTTGACTTCACACGTCGTTTACCGTATGTTGTCGGAGTCGTTCGTGAAGTGTGAAGTTTTCTTTTTCACTCTTTAGACTAAGGTTTCGTTCACAAGGGATTACTATCGTTAATTGATTTTTTTGTTCCAGAAATTAAGTAAGTTAATAAGGCAGTTTTAGACCCATGTTGATATAACATTATTTACTCATAATACCACCAGGAATCCATGGTTAAAATCTGTCGGTATACTCCTTCCCACCCTGTATACAAACCTACATACATACAGGTGAAGCTAATATAAGCGTGTTACAAAACGATAGATCGTTTTACAAACCTTGTCAACGTGACCTTCCCGTGTGCATTTGTCGTCTAACACTACACCTAGAAAAGTAACGTTTGTGTCCTTATTTATTACTTTATCTTCAAATTTAACATTGAGGTTGGATTTATTGCCCCTTTTATTTATAAACTGAACGAAGGTAGTCTTTAATATATTTACTTATAAATTATTTTTTCTTAACCATGTAACAACAGAGTTTACAGTTTTGTTTATTTCGTCATTATAATATGTTGCTGGATCTTTACATGAGTACCGACACGTCATCCGCAAAAAGAGTGCAGTCGTAGTAAGTTTCTTCAAGTAGGTCGTTGATGAATTAATAGTAGAAAGAGAAGCGGCTCTAATATACTGCCTTGCAAAACGCCTACTGTATTGAATTTAATTTCCGATTTATGTGCAGTCATTCCATTAGTGTCATCCAGTTTTTCCATCTGTATGTACTGTTTTCTATCTTTAAGATACGTTTCAAGCCAATGGTTCGGGATCCCACGTATACCGTAGATTTCGCATTTTTCTAACAGATTTTTATGTGAAACAAAGTCGAAAGCTTTGCTCATATCAAGGAAAATCGAGGTTATTGGGTTACGCTTATCGATGTTTTCCGTTATTTTCTTGACTAGAGAAAACATACCTACACACACACACACACACACACACACACACACATACATATATGTATATATGTGTGTTCGCGGATAACTTCGTCGTTTATAAACCGATTTTAATGATTCTTTTTTTGTTGGCAAGGACATATCCGAAGGGTGGTACCATGATAAGGAAACCAGGATCTGATGATGGCATCCCAGAGAAATCGAAACCTTAGTTTCCTGTTTAAAGTCGGTTTTTTTTGTTCAAAATTATTCATTAGGTACTTTAATACGAGTATATGGTCTATATTTTTCCATAGGGATGGCTTGAAGCTGTCTTTCAGTGATTTGAATTGAATATTTTAATTATATAAACCCATCAATTTTAAAGTAACTATTACTCTCTTTAATAGTATAAACCTTTAAACTAGCGAGAGACATACCTGTTGCGGGGAGACAGAGCGGTTTCTCTTGCACGCTTAGCCATAGTGCTACATACCAGGCACGCCCTCGGACAGCACGGTTAGAGTGTGCCACACGATAAGAGTGAGACGGAAAAATATAGGGAAAACGTGCATTTTACTCGGGTATTTGTAAAATGTCGCATACACATAATATTAAACGTGGTGAAAATGATTCGATGTGCCTACGCGATGTGTTTTCAGCTGTAAATAGCATTAACCCGGCGAGCGTAAGGTTCATATATCGCTCGATATTTTGTTATTAAAACGTCCAAATGAGCTGTGCGTCCGAGTAACTGCGCGGGGTGAGTTTTTTTTGTGTGTTAATTTCGTAAATAAATACAAAAATTCATAAATGTTTTTAATTTTACTCTCTCAATCAGTTTTCGAACTATTTTATATAATAACAATAATGAATAAATAATAATTAAAATTAATATTAACCTGTTAAGACACGGGTGGAATCATATGGGTTTGTCACACCCACCTTACGCTATGTTACAAATTTTAACTTTACGCCCGCCGGGGTAAGTACAACGAAACAACAAGGATATAATATAATTAGTGATTCTAGTCACAAAATACTAACTAACCAAGATAATTTATTTCTTATGGTAGCATTCCGATCTTGACGACGACGACAGGTCGCGCAAACCACTGCTTTGTATGAATTAATATGAAGCACTGACAATTGCAAGCGACCGGGTCGCGCGACAGGTGTTCACGTGACCCGGTCGCGTTCGCCTATCGCCGTCGCCAAGATCAGAATGCTACCTTTCGGTCACAAATTTATATAATAAATAACAATTTACATCAATACCTATGTCCAGAGGCCAGCATATCAAGCTAGACACTCGTAGTGCGATTCTGATCCATACGCATACGGTATAAGAACGGTACAAATTCCAGTGTCTAGCTTGATGTGCTGGCCTCTGTACAAATACCTAGTTGACATTTTGCTGTAGGTATTGAGAGTCCTTTTTATGCATTTGTTCTTTATTCTACGTGACGAAGACAAATAATCGAATATTATTGCTTTCTCGTTTGTTCTTAACAACCATTATTAAAAGGAATCATTACATAAAGGTAATTTATAGCTTGTAATATATTATTTAGTACGAGTACTGAGTTCTTCACAAAATGACCCCTTTTCAAGACGTAAGAGCTTTTTTGCAAAGGTAGCAAAATGTATCTTTCGCTAATTCTTCTTTCTTCTCAATATGTCGCTGGAAAAATAGAATCAAAGCCAAAACTGTATTTTAATTCCTTAATTCGCTTCTATGTTAAGTTTTCCGTCAAAAAGCAAAGATAGATTTTGGGAAACAAACGTTTTGCAAAATACTTCTAGGAGACATTTTGCGAACGGGACATTCTGCGAATAAGCCACTTATTATTTATTGTAAAGGAAATAGAAAAACTCTATTTTGTACCAAATAATTAAAAAGTATATCTTTTACCATATAATAGGATATTTGACAGTGTTTAAAATAAATAAAAAAAATATTATTCACTAAATAGCATTTCTCCTACAAAAGCATAAAAACTTTTTCATTTAACATTTTATTCTAATTTCAATTTTATATTTATCAAAATCACTAAATTAGTTCGTCAATGACAATGACGTCACTAGTTTGTAACACGAACAATTTCAGAACAAAATGTCATTTTTGACAGTTGATAAAAAGTAACTCAAATAACTAGCAGTCAAATACCGGATTATATTGCTACATCAATAATATTGAAACAATATTCAAAAGAGCACTTTCTTTTACTGAAGATAATACATACTATTTGTATTTAAATAACATCTATACATACTATTTGTATTTAAGTACAAACGTGTACCTACATCAAAATAAAATGAGATTCCAAAACATAAAAAACAATGAGTTTAAATATCTCCAGGGGCAGATTCTCGTCACGTACATGGCTCCGCGTGAAGCATGTCTTACGGCATACATACTCCTCAATGGTTGCTGTAGTGAGACTGAGACAAAAAACCGGCCAAGAGAGAGTCAAACTCGCACACTAAGGGTTCCGTACCAAAAACTAATTATCATCTACAGTGCCATCTATACATATAGGTAAAAGCAGATATATGCTATATGTAAGGGGAGATAGATAGGTTATATGCGTTCAAAAAGTGAAGCAAATTAAATGGTGCCAATTGGCATATTTTTTTCATAGTAGCGTTTGGGGCAATGGAAGCGAACTACCTATAATATTGTGTGTGTATAAAACACAATATTATTATTACCTATAATATTGTGCGTGTATAAAACACAATATTATTATTACCTATAATATTGTGTGTGTATAAAACACAATATTATAGGTAGTTCGCTTCCATTGCTCGATTTTCAAATGTTGTTTGTTAGTGCATAACCCATCTATGGTAACAATTCTCTGGGTAAAAGGGAACTAATTGCTGTTGTATTACCACATAAATTAACTATGTAGAAGATACCAATAGATCCCAATAGATGTTGCTAGTTTCTAAACAATCAGACTTTGGAGATTTCATTTTTCCTGTAAGAAAGAAAGGATTTTATATTTTCTCATAGATTTTCCTGTAATCTATGCGTTTAACCTTATATACTGTATTTTTTTTCAAAATTTTAGGTTTCGGAGATATGGGGAATGGTCAATTTTCGCCTAGCAAATGAATTTGATATGTCACACGATAAAGTTTACAAAACTTTTTTTAGTTTTCTTATTTACCCCCCCCCCCCCCCCCCAAAGTGGCCACCATGTTTAAAATTTATTTATTTACGCTACATGTCCGTCTTTGGGTCACCGACTTATATATTTTTACCAAATTTTAAATCAATCGGTCCAGTAGTTCGGTGTGAAACGGCTGTGACAGACAGACAGACAGACAGACACACGATTGATCCTATAAGGTTTTCGTTTTTTCTTTTTCAGGTACGGAACCGTAATATAATATAGTGTAATTTTCATTCAGTTAATTTTTCTCAGCTACGTCTTTCTATCTATCGTATGATTCCACTTTTGCCGCCGAGCCGTGAAAAGACATCGATGCTTCTCTAATTGTTAGATAAAGAACCTCATTGTTAAAAAAATACAAAGAATAAAAGCATATGGAATGTCCACATAAAATAAAATATTATTAGTTAAGTATTGCATGTTAATTTCTTTTACCAGTGATCGCTCTATTACCTGCCGCAAAGCAGCGAGCTGTGTTCTGGCAAACCACTCTAGACCTCGAGGATTAGCAAAAACTTCTCTGATGTCACAGATGCTAATAGGCGGCGGTGCCAACTTTACAACAGGCACCGGTGCCCACTTTACAACAGGCGACGGTGCCCACTTTACAACAGGCGACGGTGCCCACTTTACAATAGGCGGTTCTTTTGCAGCCTTTTACAATGTATTGGAACATTTTTGAACGGAGCGTGGCATAGTGAGTAAATATACATACTTAGTTTTTTTTTAATTTAAAATACGACTTTTAACTTCGCCGCTTATAAAATACATTCTCGATAAAATTCTGATATTAAAGTTCAATAGTTAGGAGTTGATTAATAGTGATGACGACAGAATCAGAAATAAATTATGAACTCTTGATCATTAAATTGCCCTCCTACTTAAACTTCGGAAAACCATACTCGTTTCGTTTTTCATCAAATATTTGATTTTGAATTCATCAAAATCACAAAATGAGTACATAAATGACGCTGCAAAACTATGACGTCACGCCTAGGTATTTCTAACATTTTTAGAACAAAATGTCGTTTTTGACAGATGATAAAAAGTAATTTAGATGACTAGCATTCGTCATCCCTATTATTTATATAAAATGATACAATAACATGCCAAGCCTTTTTAAATTGATATTTAAAATTAAATAACCACCACATTTTTTAACCCTTTCCGGAAGAGTCGATACGACACATACAAAGAAGACTCCTTATTTCCGTCAGTCGCCCCGTTTATTTTAGCCCCGTCAAAAACCGTAAATTATAAAATAATTACGGAACTGTTTTGAAAATCTTAAAGAAGAACTAAACAAATAATACTGATTTTCAAAAACACATAAAATTATCTTACGTCATATGATTTTACAGGCGACTGACAAGAATCGAAAGTCTTATCCTATACAGTTACTAGCTGACCCCGTAAACGTTATTTTGCCATAATGAAATATACTAAACCACCTATTCCCATACCTACCAAATACACATTTAAAAAATTATGGAAATCGGTCGAGCCGTATCGGAGCGGAGGAGTACGAATGTTTGCCCTGGCTGGGGATCGAACGCGATCCCCTCGCACAGCACGCAGAAGCCGACCACATGACCAACTAGTCAACCAATTACACACACACACACACACAGTCACATTTAAAAATTATTTAAAATATGCTTGCCCCCGTGTGTGAAGTATTACTGTAGTGGGGACGCAATGCGTTGTTAACGATTAACCCTTCCACGAGCATTGGCAATATGTTTGCCAGGGATGATATGTCAATTTTAGACTGTATTGACCTCGAATAAGGTTCAGTTTTTCTTGATCGCTGTAGTTGAATTTCTCGTGAAAGGGATAACGATGCGTAGATATACAATCAAACAACGTACGTTCCTATTCTCGTCCGTATATCAGGTTCACCGCAATCGATTATACTGAAAAAGAAAAAGAAAGTTAACTTACGAGGTGTCTTTAATAGGCTATAGTGAATACATGCCCAATGGCGCCAATGGGCCAAGAAGAAGAAGTGCGAATGGAGAATGTTGGACAGCGATTCTAACTTAGAATACTTTAATGCCGACTAAGTTCGCAAACGTGCAAAGTGATTAAATGACTTCGCTGTAGCAGAATTAAGGTAGTCACACACGGGAAAGATACTATAAGATATCTTTATCTAACAATATCGCTCTTCGTAGAAATCAATGAATGTACACACACGGTGCAGACAATATTTATTTGATCGTCGTCTATCTGCTGCGTGAATGTGTTCGGGGGTGGTCTGCGGTGAGGAGTGAGGAGGGTGTAAGTATCACGCTTCTTTCGTAAAATCAGCTGTAAGTCAAATTCAAAATCACCTTCGTCCTCTGACGAACTGTCTAGTAAGTCCAATAGCAAAATACGCAAACTCATATTCTTAAGAGGAAACGCGGTCTAAAGAATAGGTATTTAAATAAAATGTTGCCGTCTCCCTCCCCCAAATCTCTCCGTATACAGCAAGAAAGGGAGAAAATGCAGCGCAAACCGATAATAGACTCTAAAATTGACCAAAACAGCATTTCGTAGTGCCCTATTTCCCCCAAAACTTGAATAATAATAATATTTATTTCAAAAGTAATTAAAAAAAAGCTTTAACTATTTTATTTTTTTATTTTATTGTTAATATGTCTATTATTTTTTTGATGGGTGTCTGAAAATGTCGTTTCAATCGGGCAATTTTCTCAGTTTTTGAAGGCTCCTAATTCCTATTATATTTAGAATATGGAGAAAAACGAAACATAAGGGCATGGTCGGTCATGGTAGATATAGGTTTTACGGAAAAAACATTTTTGCTCTATTGTCATTATCCAGGGAGAAAAAGAGGATTACGTTTGTGTGGAAAACATGGCGCCCGCGTTTCCTCTTAATCACCCTGCATAAACCTTTTTAGGTGTAGCTCATTCGAAGACTCGTAACGGAATCTTCGGTTTTTTATATATTATCGTATCTGTCCCGTGTGTGATACCTTAAGATACAATAAGTTTTTATCTTAAGATACTCGCAGATAAAAGATTATAGTATCTGTCCCGTGTGTGACAAACTTTATAATTTGTTGGAATTTCCGTCACCCATCCTAGCTGCGGCCCGCTGGCTCTCCTGCTCATACGTACCTAGTAGAGGAACAGTTCGGGAAAGTACTTGGCGGGGGCTCGCGGCGGCTTCAGCGGCGAGCAGGAGCCCGACATCGGCAGGAGAGGCTCCTCAGTGATCGAGTTGAAGATCTCCTCCAGTTTGTCTTTTATCTCGTACTGTGGGGGAAACAGATCATTACTGCAGGGATCGTTTGCGCAGAGTGCAACGAAGTTGGTGCAGGAACCGTTAAGAGGGTCTTCGATTCATACTAAACTACGTTCCGTCAAGCACCAAATGTCACATCTCAAAAAAAAAAACACAAAAAGGGCACAAAATTATCCAAAGAGCTATTTAATTTGTATGAAAACTCATAAAAAAAATACGTATTGACTACGGGTTCTTTTTTTATCCACAATAACTGATAAGCCTTTGGCATCATCTTATTTGATGGTAAGTTACGATGGTGCCAAAGATGGAATCGAGATTTTAAAAAATCCTCCACAAACGAACTGGCTATCTTATCTTCAAGCCGGAACAAATTAATGTTTAGCGGCAAAAATTAGATAAAATAAGCTAGCCAAGCGGTCTTTGAAACTGCCCTACTCGTACCACCAACCCAAACGAGTCTTATAGAGTCAGATCCCGTCAGGAATCAAACCCTGTGTGAAGCAAATGACTAGTGCGTAGGCGGTCTAAGACTCCTTAAGGAGTCTTATTACATTGACTACAACTTTCCAGAGTTTTTTTTTCCTTTTTTCGAAAGGACAAGCTTGTTGTTGACCGTGGGGGCCTTTACAACATTACCGGACAGGGGAGGCGAGTGCGGAGGGCACTCAACCTAGATGTAAAGCAAAAAGATGGAACTGCCTAAGGACGCCCAGGTGGGCACGGACCTCGGCTTAAGTCGTTGCTTGGAGAGAGGAGTATCTGAGAGAAGCAGCTTGGTATATGATGGTCAGCACCAGAAGCGGGGGAACTCCGCCCCTGGGCGGGGGGATGCCGCCCTCGACTTTCCAGAGTGAATTCATTCAGATATTGGACCACATTGAGCTCTTGGCGTGGAATTAAAACCTGATCTCAATGTCGGTCGATACATTGAGTACGAGGCAGAATTTGTTGCAATGAAGCTGAACATTCTTTATAAGGTGAGACGGTAAGACAGTCATGAAGTGGAACCTGTGTTTCCCGACTCTTACAATTTGGGGATCCTTAAGGCGAGAGTGTATAGGCATTATTTGAGTTTTTGTGTAACCTTAGTGGCGTAATGGTTAAGTCCATTAGCTTCACCTCAGGAGATCGCGGGTTCGATTCCCGCGGAGTCTAACCTTGTAAGACTCGGTTTGGTTGGAGGAAGAGCATTTTCTTAGCCCGCCTGGCTAGCTACCACTTGTGAATAAAAAAAAGTGTTTACCAATTGTGAATAAAAAAAACGTTATCATCCTCGACTATATCATTACTTTCCATCAGGTGACATGTAGCCAAAGCACTATTTATTTAAAATAAAATTTAAAAAACGATGATGTCTATAAAGTCGGTTTACGGACGATAATTTTACGTGATAACTTGTCACAAGCCGAACGCTTATGTGCTTTAGACCACATGACTGAAGTAAAAGTTCTTCAGCTCTATCTTTAAGAAGATGTAAAATACCGCCCATAGTCAGGTGAGTTAACTCTTTAGCATTTCCTCACAGAGAATCGACCGAATTGGAACACCTCTTGTAAGATCCTGGAAGCCTAGTACTTTTAATCCACTGACAATACGTGTTTTCCTCACAGAGTATCGACCGCATTAGAACTCCTCTTGTAAGATTCTAGAAGCCTAGCACTTTTAATCCATTGACACACACATATTTTTCCTCATAGAGAATCGACTGCATTAGAACACCTCTTGTAAGATCCTGGAAGCCTAGTACTTTTAATCCTTTTAACTTGTTAAAACTTAACTGACCATGATCTTGAACTTAACAAGCCCCAAGCAAGTACAACTCTCGCTTGCACGTTTGGCTCGGGCGTAACGTGACAATGACGTCACACTGGCGTAAAAAAGTAATGGGATAATGACGTCACACTTTTTCGTGTATGCAGCCCGTGTCATCAATTTATAAGACGTTATCGCGTCAAAAAGTTGTGCAGTATGATGATTCGTAGCCCCGGTTACCGGATATTCCAGCTGAGATCACAAAGTATGGCTCTTACCTTGGGCTGCGTGATTTGCAGCAAACTGTCAAAGGGGGCGGTCCTGAAGGTGTTGTTCAGACTGACCCGTCTCCTCTCAGCTTCCCGTTTCTCAGCCTCAGTGGGCCCGCCGGCGGCGCGTCGCAGCGCTTCTAAACTGACGCTTTCCGCTTGCATTGGGTGCTGGAAACAACAGAAGGTCCACATTTATTTATTAACCGACTTCAAAAAGGTTCTCAATCATAAAATAGATTTTTTTCATTCTCAATTGGTAAGCCCTTGGTATTATCTCACCTGATGGTAAGTGACGATGATGCCGAAGATGGAAGCGGGCTTACCAAGATTCCCCAACGCAATGGAGAACTGGCTATCTTATCTTCAAGCCGGAACACATCAATGTTGTTAACACTGATGTTTTGCGGCAAGACTTAGGTAAGATGGTGGTAGCTAGCTAGCCGGGCTATGAAAATGCCATACCAACAACCAAACCGAGTCTTACAAGTTGACCCCACCGGGAATCGAACCCGCGACCTCCAAGAAGCGAATGGACTAACCATTACGCCGAGGATGCGGTTAATATTATATAATTCTAATATTAATCGCAATTTGTTCAGTGAACAAAATATACAAATATAAAAACAAACAAACATTACTTATTAACGTCAACATAAAATTATTAGTTACATAAAACAAATAATGTCATTAGAATGACACGAGAAGTGATATGTAAGTACACACGAGAATTTAAACATTAAAATTATTGCATTTATCGTTAACACCGTTGATAATGACTATACTGACGATATCGTGGTCATGGCTGAGACTATGGAAGACCTAAGCACAATGCTCGATGGCCTCAGTAAGGTCTCTCAACAAGTGGGTCTTAAAATGAACATGGACAAGACGAAAATAATGTTAAATGTCCGTGTCGCACCCACTCCTCTAAAGGTTGGAGACTCTACACTGGAAGTTGTTGACGAATATGTATACCTGGGACAAAAAGTCCAGCTAGGCAGGTCCAACTTCAAGAAAGAGATCAATCGACGAATCCAACTCGGCTGGGCAGCGTTCGGGAAGCTTCGCAATATCTTCACGTCCCAAATACCGCAGTGTCTCAAGACTAAGGTCTTTGACCAGTGTGTGTTGCCAGTGATGACTTACGGAACTGAGACATGGTCGCTTACTATGGGCCTCATAAGAAGGCTCAAGGTCACCCAAAGGGCAATGGAGCGTGCTATGCTCGGAGTTTCTCTGCGTGATCGAATCAGAAACGAGGAGATCCGCAGGAGAACTAAAGTAACCGACATAGCTCACAGAATCGCTAGACTGAAGTGGCAGTGGGCAGGGCACATAGCTCGTAGAACAGATGGCCGATGGGGCAGTAAAGTTCTCGAGTGGCGACCGCGCACCGGAAAACGTAGCGTAGGCAGGCCTCCCACGCGGTGGACCGATGACCTGGTGAAGGTCGCGGGAAGCCGATGGATGCGGGCAGCGCAGGACCGGACGTCGTGGAAATCCTTGGGGGAGGCCTTTGTTCAGCAGTGGACGATTTGTGGCTGATATGATGACCGTTGATAAGTGTAGGCCAGTTCACATGGACAGCACCCGGTCACGGTTATAACGCGAGAGTCAGCTATTTTTAGGGTTCCGTACCAAACGGTAAAAACGGGATCCAATTACTAAGACTCCACTGTCCGTCCGTCTGTCTGTCTGAGCGTCTGTCACCAGACTGTATTTCAAGAACCATGATAGCTATACAGTTGAAATTTTCACAGATGATGTATTTCTGTTGCCGCTATAACAACAGATACAAAAAACGTGTTTCTTTAAACGTGAAGAAACTAGCGCCATCTAGTATGATGGTACGGAACCCTTTGTGTACGGTTCTGACTCGCACTTGGCCGGTTTTTTCAGTCAGCTGTCTTAAAACTACATGGCGCCAGTAGTTATGTCAAAATTTTTTTCTGTGCAATCTAACAAACACTATTTTTAATCTATCTCTGTCAGACTGTACAGTAGAGAAAGAGACTTGCTTTCCTTACCGGGCGAACCTCCGGTTACCTGACCGCTCAATGTGCGACAACGCTAAATAAAAAATTATATGAAATAAAAGGTATGTAAGATCCCAAAAATTACTGTCAATTTAACGCGACGTTCCAAATGTCGTCACAAGATGTCGCTAGTAACTTGAGTTACGCAAGTTAGTACAGGCATTGACAGTCGTCTTGTATGGTCTTTGATCAAATGTAATCTACGCAGTAAGATTCCCTACCGAGGAGTCGCCGCTGGTCTGACTGCGGTCCCAGCGCGGTTCACGAGGCTCGTGGCGGCTCATGTCCTGGTGGTGCCACGCCCAAAAATCTGTATCCACGCGCTAGGGGGTTGGGAGAGAAGGCAAAGATTAGGAGTAGGAATGGGATAGGGCGGTTAACAAAACCTTTTGCTTCAAGTGATCGAATCGGAAATGAGAAGATCCGTAGGAGAACTCAATTAGTAACATCTCGTAGCTACAAAATAGCTGAACTCAAGAGGCATTGGGCGGGGAACGTAACTCGCAGAGCGGATGGCCGTAGGGGTAGTAAAACTCTTGAGTAGCTACCGCGCGCCGGAAGACGTAGTGTAGACAGACCTCCCACTTGGTTAACTGACGACTTGGTGATGGTCACGGAAAGCCGCTGGATGCGGGCACCTTAGAGGAGGCTTGTTCAGCAGTGGACCTCTTTCGGCTAATATGATGATTTCTACAAGCGATCGTAACTCAGTGCTACTTACACGACCAAGTCGCTCACGCTAGTAATCCTAGCATAAGCAGGGTCATTGCCTGGATGGTTTGAATGTTAACGGCATTTATCACGTTACGTGCCTTCGTTGGTATCGGTTGCTACCAATAGATGGAAGTCGCAAAGCCGAGTCAGAGGTCATAAAAGGTTGCGTGAAAACTTCTTACACTAGGCATGTCACTATCCCTTAGACCTCCAGCAACCCGGACATGGTTTAGTATGGCCAAAGTATATATATTAGTACCAACATACAGTATGGACACTCCCTGCCGCTCTCCGTGATTCTGTTTGCTCCGTCATTTGTTTTTAGAATTGTCATTTCACGACCGTTGTATGTAGTGTCCGGGATGTGGTATGGCCTAACGTTCTCGAGTTTGGGAAGACCCGCGCCTCAGCAGTAAGCAACTTGTTTGGAATCACTGACTTAAAATTCCACAACGTAATGGAAACTGGCTACCTCATCTTCACGCCGGAACACATAAATGCTGTGAATATTGATGTTTGGTGGCAAGACTTAGAAAAGATGGTGGTAGTTTCCTAGGCGGGCTTAGAAAATGCCCTTCCACCGACCAAACCGGGAATCGAACCCGAGACCTCTTGATGTTAAGCTAATGGACTAACTATTAACCACAGAGGCGGTTATAAGAATATTACACACGGAATATATAATATGTATCTCTCTTAATCTGACAACTTCACTACACAATCTGAAAATAATATAAATTACGAGTATCTGCATCGTGTATGCGGTATCACGGTCCATTGAATTGCATGGCGAGCGGTATTTTATCTGCAGATAAAATATTATAGTAGTACATTTAGTGGCATGTCTTTCATGTTCCAATCCCCTGACCTATGTACCACTGAATGGAACAAAGGCGTTTTCTTAGTGGTCAGATGGGGATTTTTTTAGACTAGTTAATTTTCTTGAATTTTCCTGAAAGTGACGAAATCTTATGCGGGGTATTCCCAAATATGACATAAGTAACGAAAAAACTGCTGCGATAACTCTAGAGCTTTAAAATTAAAAATGTGCATTTTTTGCCCCAATAAAGGCGATGGGGTCAAAGCCACCACACCGTGCTCTCAAAATATCTAAACAATAGGCATATGTTTACCACCATTTAATTTCTAATAGTCTAATGCTATTTTGATAATAAATTTTGTTTTAATAACTATTGTTCTTAATATTAATTTAAAAACTTTTTTACACAATCGGCAATTTCATAGGTATAGAACTAATATTAATGACGCCGAAAGTGGTTAAAAAATTAAGGTACCTACCCTACACGTAAAGTGAGGATGGTGTGGGGTATTGTTGAATAGGTCGTTCATAGTACATTGTGATACGAGGGTGGAAAGTAGGTTATTGCAAACGAGCTGTCAATAACCTACACATCCGTGTTGATACACGGCGTTTTTCAATCCAGTTGTGGAAAAGTGTAAAAAACAAACCAAAGAATTAAACATGTTACATACTAACATACGTACATAGGTAAACAGAAAATGACAATTTTCAGAAAGTGGCGCGTTTTTGCAACTGGATATTTTTTTTACAACAAAACTAGGCAACAGGCTCTTACGTATATAAAGCCTATTAGATTTTTGACAAATGTGGATATTAAAATACTTAAATTAAATCTAGTAATTAAATATAATAAACAACTATTTAAAATAGTTTTGAGAATTCAATGCTAAGACGTACGGAGTCATTATTTTTTCTCATATAAAATCTATTCGATTTTATTCTATATACGAAAACTCCTTGCTACTAAACTTTTAAATTTAAAGCTTACTGGCGGGAATTGGTAGCGTTCAGTTTGTACTTTTTCTTTTATATCCAAAAAATTACATTTAGTGGTTTTTGATGTATAATGTTGACAGTGTATTAATCAGCAAGAAATTAATCAAGTATAATTTATGTGTTTATTGTGTAGGATAATGAAATAAGTGTGTATGCTGTGTTTCGAGTCCCCACAAGAAGTCCGCGAATTAGTTTTCATCGCAGTAAATTTTAACGTAACTAAACGAAGGCTTAATTTAGTTTTGTACTGAGAGTTTGAAACTGCTCTTATTTTTTTCCGTTTTATATTAGTACTTGGCCTACTTAGGTTTAAGTAATAGTCGACCAACTTAAGATGTGCAGTTGGATGTGTAAAAAGTTCATGAATCATCATCATCATATCAGCCGAAGGACGTCCACTGCTGGACATAGGCCTCCCCCAAGGATTTCCACGACAACCGGTTCGTGGCTTCCCGCGACCTTCACCAGGTCATCGGTCCACCGAGTAGGAGGCCTGCCTATGCTAAGTTTTCCGGTGCGCGGTCCCCACTTGAAAACGGCCATCCGTTCTACGAGCTATGTGCCCCGCCCACTGCCACTTAAGTTTAGCAATTCTAAGAGATATGTCGGTTACTTTGGTTGTCCTACGGATCTCCTCGTTTCCGATTCGATCACGCAGAGAGACTCCGAGCATAGCACGCTCCATTGCCCTTTGGGTGACACCGTTGAGCCTTCTTACTCATTCAACTTCCTTTTTATTAAAGTTCATAACTGCTTCATACAATTTTTTTACACCAACTGCAAATATAACTTTGTTTTTTTTAAATATACATTTACTAGCTTTTGATTGCGGCTTCGTTCACGTGAAAATAGTTTCGATGACTGCCTCCGAGCGTGGAAAAAAGTAGCCTATATGTTAATCCAGGTCCTAATCTGTCTACCTACCAATTTTCATCCAGATACGTTCAGTAGTTTTTGCGTGAAAGAGTAACAAACATCCATACATACAAACTTTCGCGTTTATAATATTAGTAAGGATTTATTGAAAATTAGTTCGACACGCTCTTGGCCACTTTTTTCATAGTATTTGGGCCTGTGTGCGTCATCACTTATTATCGATTGAAAAATCATAAAAAAATAATATAATCCAAATTAGTCCCTAAAATAAAAGTTCTTTTTTTTTTAAATTAAAATTCCTTAATTTTTAGAACAATGCCAGTTTGTTGGAGCTTCGATAAAAAGGTTCCAAGTAGCAATAGAAAAATACGCGACTAAAATATAAAACTTTCATCATTCTATGTAATGTATGTATAAATAAATGTATTTAAGTACTTACTCATACCTGTATCTTCTTAACACATGTGACCGCGGGTGATACTAAGTTCAACACTAGGCATCCGCCGTCTATCCCTTGGATAGCTTGGTTAATTGTAACACGCGATTAGACAATGTATTGAAAAATAAAAAAACTGTTCATAAATATATTTTTTTACTTATTCCACTTAAAGCTTATTCGGCCAATTTAATATTATCTACAAATAAAAAATATCAAAGTTAGTAAAAAAAATTTAAAACTGCTAAAATATCCCCAGGTCAGCGCGTCAAGACGAAACTAACGACACCTCAAACTCTAAAGTCTATCAAGCCGTTTAAGCTGCAGGATTAGCCAAAGAAACACACATACATACATACATACACCCGAAAAAAAATAGTATCCTTCTTGAGCAGCCGGGTAAAAATAGTAACTAATGCACAGTACAAATGGTTTGCCTATTGGTACTCATCAACGCAACTAGGTGGCGCTACTAGTATTATAGAACGCGCTTACGTTTTGTTCGTTAAATTGCGTCAGTTGTGCTTTCCTTAAAATGAGTCATACATACTTACTTACTTACTTATTTTTTGGGAGTGCAGTACGATACATTCAACTGATGTACTCTGCACTTTAACATTAATATAAATATTTTATTCCTAAAGTATTACTTTCCGCGTTATGCGGCGGGATTCTTAAATCGCCCGTACATCCATTTTCCGGACAGGACATTAATTCCATTGTCCGGGAGGTCATGGTTCAAATCCTGCTCGTACCAACAATGTGATTTCGAATTTATATTTCATATGTACGCTTATCCGACGCTCTTATGGTAAAAGAAAACATCGTGAGTATTCGTGAGGAAACCTGCACACACCTGCGGAGAAACTCGCAGGTTGTGTGTGAAGTCGACCAACCCGCACTGGGCCCGCGTGGTCGACTAAGGCCCGATCAGGGTAGGCTTGAGCCCCTCGGTGGGGACGTATATGAGCTGATATGATGATGATCCATTATTATTATAACATACATATAGGGTGACCTTAAATTAGTTCTTGATAGCAAAGGATATGAATGTACTCGTGATTACAAACAACTTTCCCAAAGAAACTATATGTCGAATCAGAAAACATTTTAGGTCCTCGGTACATAACAAGTTATCAAATCGACAAAAATGTATGAAGGACCAAATTTTTTTTTCATATTTGACATTTAGTTTCTTAGGGAAAGTTGTTTGTAATCACGAGTACATTCATATCCTTTGCTATCAAGAACTAATTAAAAGTCATGCTATATGCTATAGGCATTACACAAGATACTGAATATGTACTCTGCACTAAAAACAAATATGATCTTTCTATAAGCGTTTCTACGCGTGTGGTGCGGCGGGATGCTTAAATTCCTCGTAGCATCCATTATTCATCCATACGGCATGATACGGCGGTGTATTATAATTATTATATTACACAAAATTCCTAAAACTGAACTCTATACTACTAATCATACTGAACAACTTTCACTAAGAGACCCTATACCCACTTAGTCAATTCGCACTTTTTTTATTGTTTATTGTACACAGTAAAGGAGAAATACTGAAGTTAAAAACACAAAATTTACAACGGGTAACTCTGTAAGAGTTTTCTGCCAACAAACCAGTAAGTGAGAAAGAAATGAAATACAAACGGATTGTGGCGTGTACAAAAGTTGATATTGGGAATATTAAAAAAAAAACTATAAGATATAACTGAGCGTCGGTGGCGTAACGGTTACGGCCGCTACCTTCTGTCCGGGAGGCCGTGGTTCGAATCCTGCCACGTACCAATGTGTTTTCTAATTTCGATTTCATATGTCTCTAACGGTGAAGGAAAACATGGCGAGGAAACCTTCACACGCCTGCGAAGAAACTCGAAGGTTGTGTGTGAAGTCGACCAACTCGCACTGGGCCCGCGCGGTCGACTAAGGCCAAATCGCCCTAATTCAGGGTAGGCTCGAGCACCTCGGTGGGAACGTATATGAGCTGATAAGAAGCAGATATAACTAAGTAATATTTTACTTAAAGCAAATACGTATAAATAATAATAATATAATTACTGTATGGATACATAAAATAAATATACATAATAATAATATAATAAAGGGTTTTCCAATAAGAGGTGTCATTTTGATATTCCAAGAAAAATGCCATTTTATAAAATAAATGATCGGATGTTTATTTCTTTATAAAGAAGAAGTTATGCCGTTAATAGTGGAAAATAACATCAGGCAAATGACCACCACGACCACGCTTACAGGACCATATCCTTTTCATGAAATTTTCCATAACCAAATCGCAAAGTGGCTGCCCTATGTCCTCGATAGCCTCACGAATTCCATCTTTGAGGTCTGGAATCGACGCTGGGCTGTTGGCGTAGACCTTCTCTTTTACGTGGCCCCAAAGGAAGAAGTCGCAATGTGTTAAATCACAAGATCTCGGTGGCCAATTGTGATCACCTCTTCGAGAGATAACACGGTTCGGAAACTTTTCCCGCAAAAGATCAATGGTTTCGTTGCTTGTGTGGCACGTAGCGCCGTCTTGTTGAAAGTAAACGTTGTCCAGATCAATACGATCCAATTCCGGCCATAAAAAATCATTAATCATCTCTCGATAGCGCAATCCATTCACCGTAACTGTTGCTCCAGCCTCATTTTCGAAAAAATAAGGTCCAATGACTCCGCCGGACCATAAACCGCACCAAACAGTCACACGTTGAGGATAGAGAGGCTTTTCAACAATAACTCTTGGGTTTTCCGAGCCCCAGATGCGACAATTTTGCTTGTTGACGAAGCCACCGAGGTGGAAATGGGCTTCATCACTCAAGATGATTTTTCGATGGAATTCCGGATCATTTTCATGCATTTCAACGACCCAATCAGCAAAGACACGACGTTGTTGATGATCGGCCGGCTTCTTGTGTTAACTGAACTTTATAAGCCTTATGACCCAAATCTTTATGCAAAATACGGTGTAATGACGTTTGTGGAATGCCTAATTCCAAAGAACGACGAGGAATGGACAAACCTGGGTTTTCTTCAACACTTTCGGCTACAGCAGCAATACCTTTTCTCGGCTGTTCTTGAGCGACATGCACGGGTTTTATTCTTCACATCACTAACTTGTCCCAATAGCTCGAATTTTTCCACCTATTTCTGTATTGCGGTCCGACAAGGTGCTTCACGACGACCCAAAAATGTTCGAGTTTTACGAACCGTCTCTGCCAAATTTTCAGCATTTTTATAGTGAATTTTAATTATTTCAATGCGTTGTTGAAGCGTGTATCGTTTCATTTTTATCAATGGCTTAGTTTCTACTTGTCAAATGTCAAAAAATGACAGCTTCAAAAGTGAAATCTACCGAAATATCGGGCTATTCAAAATAACACCTCTTATTGGAAAACCCTTTACATACCTACTATATTTCAATATACGGAAATCTAGTCAGGGCAGGTAGTGCTCTTTTACTCTTCTTAAATGTGTGTATGCTAGGACTGTCGCGAATGTGATGGGGAAGGACATACAGGAATGCACAGAACAAGACCTGCCATAGCGGAAGGAGCAGTAAAAGTGTATATTTAGCAACAGAGATTTAAAGCGACGCATTGAAAACTTTAGTTCTCCTGCGGATCTCCTCGTTTCTGATCCGATCACGCAGAGAAACTCCGAGCATAGCACGCTCCATTGCCCTTTGGGTGACCTTGAGCCTTCTTATGAGGCCGATAGTAAGCGTCCATGTCTCAACTAAAGTAACCAACATAGCTCACAGGATCGCTGAACTGAAGTGGCAGTGGGCAGGGCACATAGCTCGTAGAACAGATGGCCGATGGGGCAGTAAAGTTCTCGATTGGCGACCGCGCACCGGAAAACGTAGCGTAGCAGGCCTCCCACGCGGTGGACCGATGACCTGGTGAAGATCGCGGGAAGCCGATGGATGCGGGCAGCGCAGGACCGGTCGTCGTGGAAATCCTTGGGGGAGGCCTTTGTCCAGCAGTGGACGATTTGTGGCTGATATGATGATGATGATGATTGAAAACTTTGGCGCAGGGACCTCGATCTTTCTCAGCAATTTCAAAACATATGGAAGTGATATATTATAACCTGATTCTTCATTTCAATGACTTCATTTTGTCAGTTGCAGAAAAACGATTCGTTAACTTTTATAACAGAAAAAAAAAATATCTTTTAAAACAGAGATTTGCATTCTACAAGCAAACCAGACCTCTAATTTTCTTAGTCGATTTGTCTAAACACATATTTGAATATGTCAGTTGGATTTTTTAAAATTAATTGTAGTTTTTAATTGAAACGAAAAAAACATTGAAAAAGTGTGGTTATTTTCTTTACTCTTTACTCGTAAAGAAATAGATAGAGACAACTGCACCAATCAATGCCTCGCCTTATGGCTTGTGCACAAATCACGCGAGGTTTTTTGAGGGCTGAGGAGCACCATGTCATCCTATGGTACATATAAGTTGGGAACGTGTTACGTAGGCGCCGAAACAAACTACATTTGCAGTATAGGTATATATAAGTTGCGAACATGTTACGTTGGCGCCGAAACAAACTACATCTGCAGTATAGGTACATATAAGTTGGGAACATGTTACGTAGGCGCCGAAACCAACTACATCTGCAGTATAGGTACATATAAGTTGGGAACATGTTACGTAGGCGCCATAACAAACTACATCTGCAGTATAGGTACATATAAGTTGGGAACGTGCTACGTGGCGCCGAAACAAACTACATCTACAGTATAGGTACATATAAGTTGGGAACGTGTTACATAGACGCCGATAGAAACTACATCTACAGTATAGGTACATATAAGTTGGGAACGTGCTACGTGGCGCCGAAACAAACTACATCTACAGTATAGGTACATATAAGTTGGGAACGTGTTACATAGACGCCGATAGAAACTACATCTACAGTATAGGTACATATAAGTTGGGAACGTGCTACGTAGGCGCCGAAACAAACTACATCTACAGTATAGGTACGTGTAAGTCGGGAACGTGTTGCTTAGGCACCGAAACTAACTACAGTATAGGTACGTGGAAGTTGGGAACGTGTTACGTAGGCGCCGAAACAAACTACATCTACAGTATAGGTACGTGTAAGTCGGGAACGTGTTGCTTAGGCGCCGAAACTATCTACATCTACAGTATAGGTACATATAAGTTGGGAACGTGTTACATAGGCGCCGAAACATTGCATCACGGGGCGATAGTTGTAGTTGTACTTCTCCGTGAAAGTCCTGTATTCTTCGTCTAGGTCGTCGTACTGCTGCAGGCATGGGACAGTTCAGTATAGCATGTTTAAATTGCCAAGGCCACATTTCATTTGAGACCTAACAATGAGATCTGCCATGCAATTAACCTTTTGTTGTCTTATTATTTTTTCACCTCAACACTGGAACTTCACCATTTGTTGTAAAAACAACCGGTCAGCTCTCCGTACCTCTATTGACATCCCTATGCCTTATGTTCTCATCTCATGATCGTCTCATGTGGAATATGGCCTTAGTATTTGATATACACTTTACCTATTCTGTATCCTACATCTTTTTACCTGTCCTGTATCCTAACATTTTAGTACCCATCTTGTATCCTATATTATAGTAACAATCCTGTGTTCTACATTTTAACATCTATTTTGTATTCTAAAATTTAATAGAGGCGTCGCGTGTAATACTTCATGATGTGGTTTGCAACTGAGGCGTCGCGTGTAACACTTCAGTGATGTGGGCGCAACTGAGGCGTCGCGTGTAAAACTTCAGTGATGTGGCGCGCAACTCAGGCGTCGCGTGTAACACTTGAGTGATGTGGCGCGCAACTGAGGCGTGGCAGGTAACACTTCAGTGATGTGGCGTGCAACTGAGGCGTCGCTTGTGTCACTTCCGTGATGTGGTGCGCAACTGAGGCGTCGCGTGTAACACTTCAGTGATGTGGTGCGCAACTGAGGCGTCGCGTGTTACACTTCCGTGATGTGGCGCACAACTGAGGCGTTGCGTGATAAACTTCCGTGATGTGGCGCGCAACTGATGCGTCGCGTGTAACACTTTAGTGATGTGGGCGCAACTGAGGCGTCGCGTGTAAAACTTCAATGATGTGGCGCGCAACTGAGGCGTCGCGTGCAACACTTCAGTAATGTGGGCGCAACTGAGGCGTCGCGTGTAAAACTTCAGTGATGTGGCGCGCAACTGAGGCGTCGTGTGTAACACTTCAGTGATGTGGCGCGCAACTGAGGCTTCGCGTGTAAAACTTCATTGATATGGCGCGCAACTGAGGCGTCGCGTATAAAACTTCAGTGATGTGGCTTGCAACTGAGGCGTCGCGTGTATCACTTCCGTGATGTGGTGCGCAACTGAGGCGTCGCGTGTAAAACTTCATTGATATGGCGCGCAACTGAGGCGTCGCGTATAAAACTTCAGTGATGTGGCTCGCAACTGAGGCGTCGCGTGTATCACTTCCGTGATGTGGTGCGCAACTGAGGCGTCGCGTGTAAAACTTCAGTGATGTGGCGCGCAACTGAGGCGTCGCGAGTAACACTTCCGTGATGTGGTGCGCAACTGAGGTGTCGCGTGTAACACTTCCGTGATGTGGAGCGCAACTGAGGCGTCGCGTGTGAAACTTCAGTGATTTGGCGCGCAACTGAGGCGTCGCGAGTAACACAATTCCGTGATGTGGTGCGCAACTGAGGCGTCGCGTGTACTTCAGTGATGTGGCCGCAACTGAGGCGTCGCGAGTAACACTTCCGTGATGTGGTGCGCAACTGAGGCGTCGCGTGTAACGAGCGTCTATCGCCAGGCGACACGTTTCTGTTGAGCGGTGGATATATAACACAAAATTTACTTACTCTCTGCACACCGGGCGAGCTATTAGCACTATCCATTTCTGTGATAGGTCCCGCTGTGATGTCAGCCAAACTATCGCGACCCACTGTTGCTCCTGTAATAAAACGGAACAGAATATAATAAAACAGTAACATTGCCAGTGATAACTTACGGAACTGAGACATGGTCACTTACTTAAGACCTCATAATAACGATGTAGTGATCTATGATCACGCCCCTCGTAATCGAATTTAGAAATGAAGAAATCCGTAGCAAAAATAAAGTAACCAACATAGCTTTTAGAGTCGCTAAACTCAAGTAATAGCTCGTAGAACTTACTGACGGCCATTGGAACAGTAAAGTTTAAGGCAGGACCGGTCGTCGTGGAAATCCTCGAGGGAGGCCTTTGTTCAGCAGAAGACGTCCGATGTGATGATGGAGCATAAAATAGTAGTTTTTCATTGGCATATGATTAATGGAAGAAACAACAGCATAAACTTAGGACTAACTTATGAAAAAAAGAATGGCATGAAGAAAAAGTAAGCCAATGAAATAGACTTAACTCAGCTTGGGATGTTGCTAGCCTTTTTACCTTCGAGCAATCAAGCGACTGCACTCTGTGAGCGTCTATGCCGCATGCTTCAAGCACCCTACTACTGCCATCAGTCCAACTACAGACAAACATTGTACAATAACTACCTGCTTCCACCCAACTGTGCCTGTGCGGCAGGGCCAGAGCTTCGCCCGAGTATGGCCACGGCGACTGCATTCTGTGAGCGTCTTTGCAGCATGCTTCAAGCACCCTACTACTGCCATCTATCCAACTTCAGACAAATATTGTACAATAACTACCTGCTTCCACCCAACTGTGCCTGTGAGGCGCAGCCAGAGCTCCGCCCGAGTATGGCGACGGCGACTGCATTCTGTGAGCGTCTATGCCGCTTGCTTTCAAGCACTCTGCTACTGCCATCTGCGGAAAAGTAGTTTTTATTTTAAATTTTATTTAATAATTATAAAGTGACTAAAAGAAATGGACATCCTTGGGGGAGGCCTTTATCTAGCAGTGGACGATTTTCGGCTGATATGATGAAAGTGACTAAATGTCTCACATGACAAGTTTTGACAAATGTGTCACATAATAAGTTTTGACTTATCATGTGACACATGTAGACATAAATATTATAATTGTACACATAAATAATTTCCTTTAAATATCTGATTATTCCGACGACCTGGTGAAAATCGCGGTAAGCCGGTGGATGCGGGCAACGCAGGACCGGTCGTCGTGGAAATCCTTGAGGGAGGCCTTTGTCCAGCAGTGGACGTTTTTTGGCTGATATGATGATGATGATCTGATTATTAATTATTACTATTTATTTTCGAGTCATCATATGAATATTACTGATATACATCTGGCGGCACGGTCGTACCCCCGCCAAGATTAATGACTATTTACTATGTAAAAGGTTAACTCCTCAAAATCATTTATAAATCATTTATAAATATAAATGTGGACTCTTGCTACGACACAATAAAGTGTAAATTCAGGTCACACAGCGCTAATAGGGATGATGAATGCTAGTCATCTGATTTACTTTTTATCATGTGTCAAAAACGAAATTTTGTTCTAAAAATGTTTGAAATACCTAGGCGTGACGTCATAGTTTTGCAGGGTCATTTATGTACTCATTTTGTGGTTTTGGTGAATTAAAAATCGAATACTTGATGGAAAACAAAACGAGTAAGGTTTTCCGCAGTTTAAACAGGAGGGCAATTTAGTGATCATGAGTTAATAATTTATTTTTGATGCTGTGGTCATCCCTATTACCTACAGTCATATTCACCTACAAATTGCCTCTCTTTCTATCGCTGCCCGCATCCAGCGGCTTCCCGGTACCTTCACCGGGTCGTCAGTCTACCTTAACTACGCTAAGTCTTCCGGTGCGCGGTCGCCACTTGAAAACTCTACTATCCCAACGGCCACATGCGTTTCATGCAATAAAGTAATATCGTACCTGATCAATCATAAGGTAGGGTAACTTAGAAGGTACAGAGTTGGGGCTGATGTGCTCGTAATACTCCAAGAGCGGCGGTATTATGTGCTGCCCTTCCTCGCGCCGGGACGATATTATCTGTGGAGAGATCCAATCATAGCTTTATTACTAATATTATAAATGTGAAAATGTGTTTGTTACCTTTTCTCAATTCAACACTTTGACCAATCTTGATAAAATTTGGCATGCAGGTAGCCTATGCCACGGGGAAGGACATATGATACTTTTATTCCCGTGAAAATAGCATAGTCCGATGCAGTTCCTGAGGGAATTGAAAAAATACTCTTTTATTGGTTAATTTCTTTAACACCGCAACGAAACAATGGATTGTTGTGATTTTTTGCACAGAGATGGTTGAGGAGGGGGAAATGACATTATTTACTAATTTAGAATATCCTGACTTAGCTCCCGAGGGATCTGAGAAAACTCACGCGCACGTCGGCGGCGGCGTCGCAACGGAGGAACGGATTGATGTGATTTTTATATACCGGGTCCGGCGATTGAACTGTCCGTATTCAATATTTATTTATACACTTTATCTTATCTGAAAACACCAAAATGGGAAGCTGTTGCAGTACAGCGTCGTCCGCCACCGTAGCGTTTCTTAACGCTACCATTCTCATAATAACGTTGTATAGTACCATGCACAAATATCTCGTTCAATTGAATATTTGGCAGCGCTCGACGAATTTCAATGTTCGATTTTCCCTCCAAATAAAGAGCAATCACTGAATTTCGTTTTAAATCCATTGTTCTAAATTCTAATCTCTTTCTTTCACAACAGAATCACTTCAAATTTTGATAGATATCATGGCAAAGACCATCCTTTAAAATTTTGGCTGCGTTCGATTCAGTGGTTCGAATTTTAAAACAGTTGGATAGAGACGTACAGTTCAATCGCCGCACCCGGTAGAATTGAGATAGACTGCCCGAATAACCCGATCAGAATAACCCGATCTTGCAGTTCGCGCACCACTCACCCTTAAAGACAAGTCATAAAAATGATTTCCAGGCGGGCGAAGCCGCGGACAAAAGCTAGTAATATAATATATTAGAAAGTGTGCCTGTCTGTTTGTCGGTCTCTCACGCTAAAACTAATTATAGCGGAACGGATTTCATCAAATTTGGCGTAATAAAGGCGGAGAACAACATAGATTACTTTAAAGTCGGAAAAATACTTAGTTTCTAAGAGATCTGGAGGACAAACCTAAACTACGTTCATGAGCCAGTTGCGGCTCCGCATCGCACTCTTAATTATATCTCGAAGCTGAGAGCAAAAGCTGTTTATTAAATAAATCTTGGAAAACATCGTAAGGAAACCTGCACACGCCTGCGAAGAAACTCGAAGGTTGTGTGTGAAGTTGACTAACCCGCATTGGGCCTGCGTGGTCGACTAATTCAGGGTAGGCTCGAGCCCCTCGGTGGGGAAGTATGTGAGCTGATATGAAAAATAATAAAATTTATGATTGTTACACAAATTAATCTTTTTTTTATGCAAAGTGACTAACATAAAAATGTCACTGTTGTCAATGGTGTCGGCTTTGAAGCAAACATCAAAGACGTTAGGACCACTGCATAATTTTCTAGACTGTGGTATCCACAAATAATTAAATTACAATTAGAATTATGAAATATAATAAAAAAATTAGATATTCTTATTTTATACTGCAAAAAGTAAATCCTACTAATATTATAAACGCGAAAGTTTGTATGTATGGATGTATGGATGTTTGTTTCTCTTTCACGCAAAACCTTTACAACGTGTCTAAATGAAATTTAATACGCAGACAGATTAGTACTTGGATTAACATATAGGCTACTTTTTTTCACGCCCGCGAGCCGCTTGCACCCTCGGAGACAGTCATAGAAACTATGTTCACGCGAGCGAAGCCGCTGGCAAAAGCTATTTAAAAATAGTTATCAATTCAAATACTGACTCGTTTTATTTTTCATAGTGATTAAGCCGGTGACGTCCCTAATTTATTAATTTAAAAAAACTGATTTAATAAATTAAATTAGTTCCTTTTGGATGACAAGTTGGTAATTTGGAGAAATCTGTAAAAGAATTTTGACTGAATAAATACATATAAATAAGTAAGCAAACAGAAGTCTTATCATACAAAAAAAAAGATTTTTGACCTACTCGTATGCCTATTGTGTCTCTTCCGACAGACAAAGGGTATGTCTCAGGATCGTGCTGAATTTTTAATCTATGGTCTTACCACAGACTAAGAACTCAAATAGTAGTCAACATCACTCACTACTCACTGGTCACCTCCTGGAATTAATTGTACCAAACGGCTCAACAACGGTGACTATGGCAGTTTCGGCTCAACTTCCCCCTGCCCCGCCCCGTATCCCCCGCAGGAAGGAACTGTCCAGACGTCTCCGACAGTGAGTGACCTCACCTTCTCAATATAGTCGGACAGTCGAGGAAGCATCATCACTTGCGGCAGTAGAGCCGCTAGAGAAATGGCGACCGCGTGGATCTGACACTGCTGCGAGATGGACAGCACCGGGTTCGATATCGCCGATTGCTGTATGCTGGAACAGAAACAAAAACAATTACTTCTCCTACTCCTACAAACCAGGAGGTCGCAATTAAGCTAGGCATACTCTCTCAGCCTTAGGGTCCAAATATACGGAATGCAAGCCACCTGCAAATAGGGATGCCGACAGCATCAGAAATAAATTATGAACTCTTAATCACTAAATTGTCCTCCTTCCTAGGAAAACATTACTCGTTTTGTTTTTCATCAAGTCTTCGATTTTTAACTCACTTAAATCACAAAATGAGTACATATATGACGCTGCTAAACTATGACGTCACGCCTAGGTATTTCAAACATTCTTAGAACAAGTTTGGATGCAGTTCGGGCGCAACTTACTAGGAGAACTGCACCCAAACTGTGAATTTACAGCTGGCTTGCAGTCCGTGTGTCTGGAGCCTTAGTCTTAGGTGAGGATGTACTTCACAACTGGACAGATTCTTATTTTTTTAAATTTTATTATTTAATTGATAAAAAGAAAGTTACAAAAAACTATGATAATAGTACATCAAAAACCTTTACAGGTTTATCCGTGCACTAGTTAATGTCGTTGCTGACAAAATCCACTTAAGCTAAATTAAAGTAAGTGCCTACCCTGTTATGTGCCTAATCAAAAAGATTAAAAAAATAAATAAGAAAATATATCAGTATTACAAAATAAATTAATTTTTTATTCACAATTGGTAGGCCCTGCCTTGGCATCATCTCACCTGATGGTAAGAGACGATGATGTCGAAGATAGAAGCGGGCTTACCAAGATTCCCCAAATCAATGGAGAACTGGCTATCTTATCTTCAAGCCGGAACACATCAATGTTGTTAAAACTGATGTTTGGCGGCAAGACTTAGATAAAATGGTGGTAGCTAGCTAGACGGGCATAGAAAAATAAAAATGAAATAAAATATGCATCCGACCTATAGGAAAAAAAAGAAAAATAAAGTAAAACCTTGATGATATACCTATTTGAAAACATGGGCCCTATCATGAACACAACCTACAGTCATAAGTGAGCTTTTGCAAAGGAAACTCCAAGCGCAGCGCACGCGCTCGGGTGATCTATCCGCCTATTACTAGATGTAATTTTTTTATCAAACACAGGTCCAATCACGTACGGAGTACTGTTCATATCACTTCAGCACGCTACCAGCAGGATGCTTGGATTCCATCGACTGACGCGCCCGGAGACTAATTGGCGACGAGAAGCTTGTTTTGAACAAGCCCAAAGCCTTGAGCATCACCTCAAAGTCGCCTGTTTACAAAAACGACTGTTTGTTCTACCGGATTAATTTCGAAGACGCAAAGACTACACGACCTCATTCCTGCAGCCCCATTCCACCTTCGCTCAACAAGACGCAAGGAGGCGTTCCACCCTTTTATTGTTGATATTCCGCCTATCCGCACTTAGCGTTACGCTATGTCATTTCTTATGCGATAGCGATGGGAGTGTTACAATTTGGGGATTTTCAAGGCGAGATTGAATAGGCATTACTTAAGTTTGCGTGTATCATCCTCGACTGCTTTGTCATTTCCTTTTCACAATTGGCAAACGCAATGCTATCTTATCTTCAAGTTGGAACACATTAATGCTCTTAATATTGTAAGATATGATGGTGGTAACTAGCCAGGCGGGCTTAGAAAATGTCCTTCCACTAACCAAACTGAGTCATATAAAGTTAGACTCCGCTGGGAATCGAACCCGCAAACTCCTGATGTGAAGCGATGGAAGCGATGGCCGACTCTCGCGTTATACTCGTGACCGGGTGTGCTGTCCGTGTGAACTGGCCTACTCTTGTTAAATGCATTCAATGATTTTTATGTATAACTCTTCGCGTCTTATTGTTTTCATGTTCTAATGACATAATCTGTTTTATATCAAGAATTGAATTTTTGACGTTACTAACTAATTATTGTTTATTTCTTGATTCTACACAAATGACATTGTTATTATTATTGTATGACTCTCAGAAAGAGTGTAATTAGCACCTTTTTTGAATAAACATATTGACTTGAATTGAAGTTAATGGACTGAACCATTACGCCACGGAGGCGGTTATTTTATTTTCTATGAGGTGAGATAAAGTCAAACGCACTCAAATTTTCTAAATAAGACCGACTAATTGTGATTCGGACTCGCGCACCGGGGGCCGTACCAAGTACCAACACACCTCTAGTTAAGGAAAAAAACATCAACGAGTACAACAATAATAACTATTCATTTAAACAAAAAACATCAACCAGCGGTAGATTTTTTTTTCATTTACATCGAAATTCTAGCGCGAGTACGACTTACGGTTTTATTATTTGATATTTTTTACTTATCCGGTTTTTAGCATTTGATATTTTTTAATTCGCCGTTTTTTATTATTTGATATTTTGTACTTAGCCGTTTTTTATTATTTGTTATTTTTTACTTAGCCGTTTTTTATTATTTAATATTTTTTACTTATCCGGTTTTTATCATTTGATATTTTTTACTTCATCATCATCATCATATCAGCCACAAATCGTCCACTGCTGGACAAAGGCCTCCCCCAAGGATTTCCACGACGACCGGTCCTGCGCTGCCCGCATCCATCGGCTTCCCGCGACCTTCACCAGGTCATCGGTCCACCGCGTGGGAGGCCTGCCTACGCTACGTTTTCCGGTGCGCGGTCGCCACTCGAGAACTTTACTGCCCCATCGGCCATCTGTTCTACGAGCTATGTGCCCTGCCCACTGCCACTTCCATTTTTTACTTAGACATTTTTTATTATTTGATATTTTTTACTAAGCCGTTTTTTATTATTTGATAGTTTTACTTAGCCGTTTTTTTAATATTTGATATTTTCTACTTAGCCGTTTTTATATTTGATGTTTTAAACTTAGCCGGTTTTTATTATCAGATTTTTTTTTCTAAGCCGGTTTATTTGATATTTTTACTTTAGGGTTTGCACTATAAATACAACAAGTTTAACATTTGTTTGTAATTCCGTTTTTACGATTATTTAAAAATTATATTTATAAAAGTTTTCTGTATGCGGACACTTATTTTTTACTATTTGTTGTTTTTATTACTTGTAAGGAAATTTGGCATAATAAGAGATCCTCTGTAAAAAAATAACGGTTCAAAAGATACAAGCTCGGACAACAGACGGCGCGGGGTAGGCTTAGTAATAGGGTAAAAAAAATATATTAGTATGTTTCATTAAAATTATTACTTATTTAGTGATTATTTTATCATATTTTCAACAAATCTTTAGCTATTTTAGTTTTATTAAGATTAATAATACTGCTCTTGATTAGACTAACGCAGTACTTTGCGTGGTGGCATAACCCCACTTTGGCAGTTGGAAGGGAAAACTAACGACCCGACCACGCTAGCCGTAGCCGCCCTGACCCCGCCCCCAACCCACTGAAACGCCGCACCGACATTCTGCCCTCGCCGGCGAGGGTGGCGTCCCCCCGCTTCTGGCGCTTACCAGCGCTACCGGCACATACCAGCCCGCTTCTCTCCGATCCTCCCCCGTCCAAGCAACGACCTAAGCCGAGGTCCGTCCGTCCCTTAGGCAGTTGCATCTTTTTGTTTTGCCCGGTGAAGTTGTAAAGGTCCCCACGGCCAACAAGCTTGTCCTTTCGAAAAAAAAAATGGTGCGCGTCATTTTGCATGCACATATTGCGAAGAATACGGATACCTGTGTCCGATTTACTTGACTGACTCGGTGGCTCAGTGGTTAGTGCCCTTGACTACTGATCCGAGAGTCGTGGGTTCGATCCCCACCCAGGGCAAGCATTTGTGTGATGAGCAGATTTGTTTGCTCTGTGTCTGGGTGTTAAATTATATCTATATATGTATGTATTTAAACGTACATAAGTATGTATATCAGTCTCTGGTAACCCATAACACAGGGAATCCTACTTTGGGGCCAGATGACCATGTGTGATTTGTCCCAGAATATTTATTTTATTTATTTTACTTAAAGTGTGAATTTTATTAATCGAAAGTGATTCTAGCTCATTTAAGTATTACGGAAGTGTATACCTGTATTGTACGCGTAAGTGGTGATTGGTG
Source organism: Coleophora flavipennella (assembly GCA_947284805.1). Taxonomy (NCBI): domain Eukaryota; kingdom Metazoa; phylum Arthropoda; class Insecta; order Lepidoptera; family Coleophoridae; genus Coleophora; species Coleophora flavipennella. Next base: position 11,405,645 of record OX369259.1, on the reverse strand, counting down.
AATAAACCCTACGATGAGAAATGAGTTTAATTTCATTAAAATACAGTTGCTCGAAAAGTGGTACTTTATATGTCAGTTTACTGTTCACTAAATTGATTTTACAGCACACGTGCTTTTTATTTTTCCTCTTTTTTAATTATTATAATAAAACAACCCATTCGTACATCAGACGCGTACAGTGGATTCGTACATAAGTATGTGGATTTAAAAAACAACCCATCCGTGCATCGGACACGTACAGTGAATTCGTACATACTCGTAAGTATGTAAATTTGAAAACAGCCCCTTCGTACATCGGATACGTACAGTGAATTTGAAAACAGCCCCTTCGTACATAGGATACGTACAGTGAATTCGTACATACTCGTAAGTATGTGAATTTGAAAACAGCCCCTTCGTACATCGGATACGTACAGTGAATTCGTACATAAGTATGTGAATTTGAAAACAGCCCCTTAGTACATCGGATACGTAAAGTGAATTCGTACATACTCGTAAGTATGTGAATTTGAAAACATCCCCTTCGTACATCGAATACGTACAGTGAATTCGTACATACTCGTATGTGAAGTTGAAAACAGCCCCTTCGTACATCGGATACGTACAGTGAATTCGTACATACTCGTAAGTATGTGAATTTGAAAACAACCCCTTCGTACATCGGATACATATAGTGAATTCGTACATAAGTATGTGAATTTGAAAACAGCCCCTTCGTACATCGGATACGTACAGTGAATTCGTACATAATCGTAAGTATGTGAATTTGAAAACAGCCCCTTCGTACATCGAATACTTACAGTGAATTCGTACATACTCGTATGTGAAGTTGAAAACGCCCCTTCGTACATCGATTACTTACAGTGAATTCGTACATACTCGTATGTGAAGTTGAAAACAGCCCCTTTGTACATCGGACACGTACAGTGAATTCGTACATACTCGTATGTGAATTTGAAAACAGCCCCTTCGTACATCGGATACGTACAGTGAATTCGTACATAATCGTAAGTATGTGAATTTGAAAACAGCCCCTTCGTACATCGAATACTTACAGTGAATTCGTACATACTCGTATGTGAAGTTGAAAACGCCCCTTCGTACATCGATTACTTACAGTGAATTCGTACATACTCGTATGTGAAGTTGAAAACAGCCCCTTTGTACATCGGACACGTACAGTGAATTCGTACATACTCGTATGTGAATTTGAAAACAGCCCCTTCGTACATCGGAAACGGACAGTGAATTCGTACATAATCGTAAGTACATGAATTTGAAAATTACCCATCCGTACATCGGACACGTGCAGTGGATACGTACGCAGAACTTGAATACTTACGCCAATACCAGTTGCATGAAGTCGCACACGGTCTCGTCAGACGCCAGCTCTATGCACAGCAACGCGAGTGTCGTGTAGATCGCCTCAATGTTCTCCACAGTGTTCGATTCCAGCTGCAAACCTGCAGATAATTTTTAATCGTGTCGTTAACAACCCATAAAAGTCCCCACTGTTGGGGCACGCGCCTATTTCCTAACGAGTGAAGGTTAGGCTATACTCCATACACGGGTGCCCAGTCCGGGTTGAAGGAGATTGTAGGGCTAGTACCGAACCCTACTGGAAAAAGTCTTGTGTCTTCTGCCTTTCTTTATGAATTTGTTTATTGCCCACTGCTACCCCACAATAATGATTTTTCATTTTTCATGTCTGGAAGAGATCGTTTTACACAGGTGCCCAGTCCGGGTTGAAGGAGATTGTAGGGCTACCCCACAATAATGATTTTTCATATTTCCTCCACCTGAAGGTTGTCTGGAAGACATCGTTTATTAGCGATAAGACCGCCTATATGTACAACTTCCTCAATCATTGTATCTTTTTTTTCTCTTATGTTGTGCAATAAAGTGTTTTCAATCAACAACCGGCACCAACGGCTTAACGTGCGTTGCGCAACATGGAAACTGTCGTGAAATATGGTTGAGGTAAGTTAACCTGCGCGATCGAGCCAACTGCCGCACTGAGCTACAACCGCTTCTGTGGGTTTGTTAGATCAGCGGCTCTGTGAACGAAATTAAGGGCCCCTTGGAGGCTCGACTTTCCATACAAACGTAAATCCGCTTTAATACAAAAATTAGGGGCCCCTGGAGTCATACAAACGAAGTTCCACTTTATTACAAAAACTACATGCCGAATTAAATCCAAATTTGCGAATATATTGAGCAGACACATATAGATGTTTGTAATTCGTTTTCGATACTAATATTAATCGGAAAAATAAGAGAAGATTCAAACTTTCGGTACTAAAGTAATTTAAGGCTTCGTTTAGTTATGTGTCGATTTCCTACGATGAAAACTAATTACTAACATTGATATGTGTCTACTCAATATATATTCGCAAATTTTGGATTCAATCCGGCATGTAGTTTATGTGTTAAAGCGGATCTACGTTTGTATGGAAACTCGAGCTTCCTGGCCTTAAGGATCATCAAAACATGTAAAAAAAAGTTTTCTAGCAGCCTCTAAGCTAAGCTTTAAAATTAATAGTTTTCAATTTAATTTTAATACTTGTAACTTTAGCATTTTTTTTATTATTATTTTTTTTATTTTTAAGAAATACTAGGTTACATTATATGATCAAAGTACATGTATTAGTACTAACATACAGTATAAGCACTTCCTGCCGCTCTCTAGATTCCTACCTCACCCCTCATCACCCAGATTGGTTCTAGTTTGGTTCTCGAAGAATTTCGCCGTGATTTTAAGAAATTTCATTTCTCGCTCGTTGTATGAAGTGTCCAGGATGTGACCCAATTACGCAAGCAGTCGACGGAGCCCCTACGGGACTCCTATTTGTGGGTTTCAAGTCAATATTCGCATGTTCTGCGCTATATTTATTTACATTTCTTCTGTTGATGGACTTGGATCATGCGCTACTGTTATTTCTTCATAATTTTGTGAAAACTGTGGCCTGTGGGTCTGAACTCCATCATTTGTATCCAACTACTTAACACTTAATTTTATAGTAAACTAATTTCTCCGGACCCTGTGACACTCACCATCATAGAGCGAGCTGAAGATAGCGTATCCATGTTTGCTGATGAAGATCAAATCGGGTCGGGAACACTTCTCCACGGTCAAGCCCAGCTCCGCATAGTTTACACTAAAAAACAATTACAAAAGAAATTAACAAGTGGAACCTACCAGTTCTCTTCGCTACGTATTCCGGTGCGCGGTCGCCGCTCGAGAACTTTAACACTCCTACTTTACCACTAACAGTGGTCCGGTGCTGCTGGCTTCGGGCAGGTTTTTTTTTATATTCACAATTGGTATGCTCTTAGCATCATTTCACCTGGTTGTAAGTGATGATGATGCCGAAGATGGAAGCGGGCTTACCAAGATTCCTCAACGCAATGGGGGATCTGGCTATCTCATCTTCAAGCCGGAACACATCAATGCTGTTAACACTGATGTTTGGCGGCAAGACTTAGATAAGATGGTGGTAGCTAGCCAGGCGGGCTATGAAAATGCCCAACTACCAACCAAACCAAGTCTTACAAAGTTGAGCCCGCTGGGAATCGAACCCGCGACTTCCTAGTGTAAAGCGAATGGACTAACCATTACGCCACGGAAGCGGTTATACAAGAAATATTCTGCAGGTCTACCAATTAAGTCGTAAGTCTTAAATGTTAAGGTGCGTTTAGACTAGAGGCAGCCTCGGGGCAAAGTATACCAGGAGCGTTCAATAATATATCTACCTAAGGGTAAAGTGCACCGTGGAACAATTGGAGACATGTTCATGCGTGTAGCTTTGTTTATTCGTGTGACGTGTTCGAAATTTGAATTCAGTGCGATTAAAACTTTCAGAGTGAGAGATGGCAAATGCATCGATGTCTAAGTCTACTTGATTGCTTGATTTAGAGATGCGATCGAATATTAAGTTGCTCACTAAAGAGGGAAAGAAGCCTAAATAAATATTTGAACGCATAACAACAATATAAAGGAATCTGCGCCCTCGAAATATAAAGTCAAATTTTGGACCAAGCAGTTTTAATGGGGAAGAGAGTCCATAGAAGATGACCCTCACACGGAGCGGCCCGTGACGACTACGACTCCAGAAATGTGTAAAATAATAAATTAATTTATTTTGGCAGATAGGCGAGTGACTATTTCCAGGATAGCTGAAGAAATTGACATTTCGGCAGGCACATTTTGGAATAAAATTCATGAACATTTTCAAATGTCTAGAGTCAGCGCAAGATGGGTCCCGCGGTTTCTGATACCACTTCAAAAGGAAGCCCGACGCGAATGTTTCCAAAAGAACTTGGACCTCATTGGTGACAACCCAGGAAGTTTTTTTCAATGGCTGGTGACAGGAGACGAAACGTGGGTTTACCATAGAGATCTCGAGTTAAAAATAGAGTCCATACATTGGAAGCACAGATCTTCACCCACCCCTAAAATGTTTAAAGTAGAAAAATCTGCAAGCAAGGTCATGGCCACTGTTTTTTGGGATGAGAAAGGACTTTTACTGCTGGAGTTCATGCCACATAAGACTACCATAAAGGGAGAGACCTACGCTAGTACCTAAATGCATTGCGAGATTCTATCAAGGAGAAAAAACGCGGAAAGCTCACATCAAACATTCTGCTCCTTTACGACAATGCTCCGGTGCACATGTGTGCAGAAGCACAGGCCGCCGTTCGAGCATGCGGGTTCCAACAGCTCAACCATCCACCCTACAGCCCTGAACTAGCCCCGAAGGATTATTTTCTATTCCGAACCTTGAAAAAATTCCTTTGAGGGCAACGATTTTCTTGTAATGAAGAGGACAAGGAAGCTGTTGCCACTTAATTTGACGAGCAACCAAAGGATTTTTTTCCAAGGGTTTGAAGTCATTGCAAGAGAAGTAGACCAAGTGTATTGAGCTTAGCGGAGATTACATTGAAAAATAAAAATAAAGTATTTTTACTGTAATGTCTTTTTCTTAACTAGGTAGATAAATTATTGAACGCTCCTCGCATATATTAGTACTAACATACAGTATGGACACTCCCTGCCGCTCTCTAGATTGCGACCTCACCCCCTCGTCACCCAGATTGATACAGATTGGTTACAGTTTGGTTGTCGAACGTATAGGATTTCGCCGCCATTTTGTTTGTTCCGTCATTATGTCATTTCTGGCCCGTTGTATGAAGTGTCCAGGGTGTGCTCGGGGTGAGCAGCCCCCCACGCACGGCGCGTGCTGTGTGTCGTGAACTCAGGTCGAGGCGGTACTTGGCGAGGCATGGACGTACACACCCTAACAAATATTGCTAGTATTGCACATTGCCTCGCCTGTCCAGCAGTGTGTAGTAAAGCTCTGTTAAATTGTACAGCCACGCTGTACATACTTTCTCGCAAAGCCTTCACCGTCTGTCGTAGTCGGGCATACACATATCAACAATGAACATTACACTTAGTTAGTAGCAAATAATAAAGATAGGTAGGTATATCAGACTTGATGAAATATTTACAATTTTGTAAAGGAGGTACCTTACTCAGATTTTTCTTGGAATAATGAAGTACCTAGTGCAGTAGGCCTTATTAAGTCCTAGTTATACACAAATTTTCATTAAAATCATTAAAGCCGTTTTTGAGAAAAGTAACAAACAACCTGGATTTGTATGGGAGGTACCTTATTCCTTTTTTTTTAACAACTGATACAGCTATAGTAACATACCAAGTTTCATCAAAATCGTTAGGGCCATTTTTGAGTAAGAAAATGATTAGAAAGTGATTTTTTACTATGGTTTCAACCTAAAAAATCAAGCTAGGGAAAATTAAAAAAGTCTGTAGATATAAAAATAATATTGCCCTACCTAACCAGAATTTCACCCAAATCTGTCAAGTAGTTTGGGAACTAGAGCACCGGATGGACGCACAGACACACTCACACACACATTTTTATTTTTTTTGTTTTTAGTCTCTATTAGTGTAAGACAATCGATCCCCATAAAAATCTCAACCTCGATTTTTTTTTGCCATTACAATTCGTCGCTCGAAAGTAAACACTAGCTAGAAACTAAGAAAATACTCTGCTACTTTCTTATTCTCCTGGTACTTTACGAAACATCGTGTAGTTATTCCGTCACTTCCTAAGTGTTATCGGACCGTTGCAGTTGGGGAGGGAGACCGCATCTAGGCAGACGTGGTGTGGGAGATGCGACGCCCCCTGGCTAGGTGGAGCGATGACTCGCACGAGGTCGCCGGGGACAGCCACAGTAGGTGCTTACACTTACGTAGGAGTAACAAGATGCTGCGCATTGCCTCGCCTGTCCAGCAGCGTGTGCAGTATTCTCTGCAGCAGCGCTCTGGTGGCCGGCTCGCTGGCGCCCGACAGCCGCAGGAGAGACTCGAGGAAAGCCGCGGGGAACGCCTTACTCAGTTCCGTGGTTTTGTATGTGGTCCCCACCTGTACAAACAAATGCTTATTTTGAATATTCATGACAAGACGCACTTTACTTTCGGCACCATAATCATATTTGCATGATTAAAAGAGTATCCACACTGCAATCGCCAACCCGCCTGCCAAGCGTGGCGATTACGGCAAAAACCCCCCTGTAAATACCACACCCATAAAACGGCCCCTAGTCCCCGGCGGCCCTGATAATCCTGGCTCCGGTAGCAGTCATGGCGAGGCGGGGCGGGGCGTGCGAAGAATCCCCGGTAGATACCAGGCTACCAAACCCAACGACGTAGCGTAGGCAGGCCTCCAACGCGGTGGACAGACGATCTGGTGAAAATCGCGGTAAGCCGATGGATGCGGGCAGTGCCGGACCGGTCGTCGTGGAAATCCTTGGGGAGGCCTTTGACCAGCAGTGGACGTTTTTCGGCTGATATGATGATGATTAATAGAGTTCTTGGTTCTTTATATATTATTTTTTACAAAGTATCGTGTAAGATCTTCGAATGGCATGTTAGCCCAAAGTGGATTTAGATGGATCATCTTGCGCTGAAGGACATATCGGAGCTGATTGAAAAAGTTCTAAAGTCTCCAAATCTGATCTTCTTTCCAAATGTAATTTCCAAACGGCCTAAAAAACGGTCACATTCGAAAACGGTAGAAATATTCTAATAAGCCCCGATATGTAATAATTCAGCGCAAGGCGATTTATTTGAAATTCACTATAAGCTGAGGGACTATATGGAGTACACGCTTTTTTTAATTTATACAACTCTAGTAACAAGTAACATTTATTGAAATTTTAATTACTCGATCTATTATTTAAAAATTGTAAATTGGACAAATAAAACTGCAAGAGGCAAAGTGGCAGTAGCATCTCCAGCGGAAGCACAGTCGTCTGGAGAAAGCGTCGAACTATCCGGGCATTATCGAGAAGGACTGCTTTCTGCATTGCTGCAATTATTGGTCTGGCCTCGGAGATCCAGCCGCCTTAGGGTGACGTTCAAGGTCGGCTGAAATTAGCCCGTTCACGGATAGTACTACGGGGATGATTTCGGTGGATTCCACTCGCCACAGCCTTCATCATATTGACAACATGTACTTCCTCTTTCATCATATCAGCTCATATACGTCCCCACCGAGGGGCTCGAGCCTACCCTGAATGAGGGCGATCGGGTCTTAGTCGACCACGCGGGCCCAGTACGGGTTGGTCGACTTCACACATAACCTTCAACACAAAGTTTTCCTTTGCCGTAAGAGCGTCAGATAAACGTACATATGTAATCGAAATTCGAAACACATTGGTACGTGGCAGGATTCTAACCACGACTGAACAGGAGGTAGAGGGCCTAGCCGTTACGCCACCGACGCCTTCACATCCTCTGTATTTATTATTTATCTCTTCTCTCTTTGTTACTCCTGGTTCAGCCAACGAGGCTGAGGAGATGACGCAGGTGCTGGGCTGCTCTGCGTTTACCTAACTGTAGCCCGGCGCATCGTTTACACCGTCCTGCGTAGGCGAAACAGACCTATTACGACTAGTAGTGAACCTTCGTGTTTTTTCCCCTCTTGTTGCGAATATGTACTGTTCATATTCTTTGTCCAATATGGATTTCTAATATATTCATCTTATCGATCTATTTATATTCATCTGGGGTCGGGGGCCCTAGTACATTTGCGCAAGAGAATTCTGTACTGGGTGTCATTCACAATTGGTAAGCCCTTGGCATCATCTCACCTGATGGTAAGTGACGATGATGCCGAAGATGGAAGCGGGTTTACCAAGATTCCCCAACGCAATGGAGAACTGGCTTTCTTATCTTTAAGCCGGAACACATCAATGTTGTTAACACTGATGTTTGGCGGCAAGGCTTAGATAAGATAGTGGTAGCTAGCCAGGCGGACTCAGAAAATTCCCTCATCATATCAGCTCATATACGTCCCCACCGAGGGGCTCGAGCCTACCCCGAATTAGGGCGATCAGGCCTTAGTCGACCACGCGGGCCCAGTGCGGGTTGGTCGACTTCACACACAACCTGCGAGTTTCTTCACACACAACCTGCGAGTTTCTTCGCAGGCGTGTGCAGGTTTCCTCACGATGTTTTCCTTCACCGTTAAAGCAATCGGTAAGTATATGTACGTAAGTTTTTGAAAAACTCATTGGTACATTGGCCGTCCAGATTTGAACCCGGTATACCTCTGGTTAGAGGAACCGAGTCGTTACCGGTTGAACCACCGACGCTTTAGTCGTGAAAATGCCCTACCACCAACTAAACCGAGTCTTATAAGTTGACCCCACCGGGAATCGAACCCGCGGCTTCCTAGTGTGAAGCGAATGGACTAACCATTACGCCACTGCGGCGGTTAAGGTTGTGTGGATAGTAAGGTTGTCCTGGGCCTTCTCTTTCTTGATCTTATTCCACCAAGTGGCGGGTGGTCTGCCTTTTTCTCTGGACTTGTTTGGTATGTAAAGTACTTTCTTAACCACGTAGTCATCTTCACGTCTTTGTATATGGCCACACCAACGTAAGCGGCTTTCCTTCACGTTGTCTACGATAGGGGCTACCCTGAAGGGCCCTCTAACATGCTCAGTACGGACTTTATCCAGGCGTGTCACACCACCTGCCCACCACAGCATCTTCATCTCGTTCGTGTGTAGTCGTTGTTGGTGAACTTTTTCCGTAGTCCAGCACTCTGCTCCATAGGTTAAGGCTGGTCCCACTACTGTCATGTACACTTTACCCTTGATCTTGATAGTCATTTTGGATCGCTGAGAACACCAGTAAGCGACCGCCCTTTGCGCCATGTTGCTGCGAATATGTACTACTAGCTTTTGCTCGCGGCACCGCCGGCGTGGACATCGTTTCTTTGAAGGTTAGTGGTGCGCGAGCGTGGACATGAGTTTTCTCCAGATCCCTCAGGAATTATATCGGGCTATTTGGATTAGCAGTCTATGTCACTCCCCACCTCCTCAACCAATTCTATAGAAAAAATTACTTCAACACTGACGACGTGCGCGAGCGTGGGAATGAGTTTTCCCCAGATCCCTCGGGAACTATGTATATGTATGCTTATTAGTCAATTTTGTTATTTCCTACCCATTGACCATCTCTGTGCGAAAAATCACAACGATCCATTATTCCGTTGTGATGTTAGAGAAATTAACCAAAAAAAGAGTATTTTATTTTATATTATTTTAGACTATGCTATTTTCACTAGATGAAAAGTAGCCTATGTCCTTCCCAGTTACACAGGCTACTTGCATGCCAAATTTCATCAAGATTACAAGAAACCAACACATTTTCACATTTATAATATTAGTAAGCGTCGGTGGTGTAGCTCTAGGGCTACCGCCTCCTGTCCGGGAGGTCGTGGTTCAAAACCTACCACGTACCAAAATCGAAATAACATTAAATGCGATTTTGATTTAGACTTCACATGTACGTTTATCCGACGCTCTTACGGTGAAGGAAAACATCGTGAGGAAACCTGCACACGCCTGCAAAGAAACTCGCAGGTTGTGTGTGGATTCGACCAACCCGCACTGGGCCCGCGTGGTCGACTAAGGCCCGTCGCCCTGATTCAGGGTAGGCTCTAGCCCCTCAGTGGGGACGTATATGAGCTGATATGATAAATATTAGTAAGCATAGTAGTAAATCTTCTCTATGGCTGTGAAAGCCTATACTCCGACTTTTAATTAGATGCAGTAAACTGACGTTTCATGTGTTGCCATTTTTTGGCAAAAAATAAATAGGGATGTAAAATAGTGAACAGGTAACAATAACGAACACAACGCATCGAAAACTTGACAACAACGGTTACAAAAATATCATGCATTGATTGGACCAAATAAAACTATTCAATGGATTCAAACTATTCAATATTCAATTCATTTTAAATAGTTAAATACTACAGAAAAAGATTTATGTTTTCAATATGTAGAAGGGAAGAAAATTCGAATTGAAACAATAATGTCATAATCATATGATAATATAATCAATCTATATAGGAATCAATGTCGCTATCGCTTTCGGTCACACTAATGACAAATTTTTCTTAGAGCGTAAACTTGTGGTCGATTAAAAGGATCAGGGGGCATCACTAAATTACTTGGTAGGGAGGGGGGTTCCTTTGATTTAACCCATCCCCGCAAACATGTATCCCCCATCATAATCTTCCTTCGCGATAGATGGTTAATAATATGTCTTTTTTGGTCCCATATAAGCTCAAAACCTTTTCATCAAAAAGGGGGTTCACTTGGGCCCCTCCACTCCCTTCACCTATTAACACCCCAAAAATAGACAGTCCACAAACTAGACTTTAGCCAACAAAAATATGATAAGTTACTTGTAACTTTAATCGGAACTTTTGTGAACTGAAGCACATCACTATTGAGATTAGCTTGGCAACATTATCTTACGGAATGACATTTTGAAACGTCAGTTTACTGCAACTAATTAAAAGTCGGAGTATAGTACTTTTTCGTGGGTTTCAAGAAGCTCGCAGGAAGTTACTGAAGGCATGCGGTTTTACAGGATCGCGCCAAGTGGTCATCCGGCTCATACGCTAATGAAATCTCTTCCAAGGTTCTGAAAACCTAGTATGACACTGACCTTTAGCAAGGATTTAAGCAGGATGCTCTGCAGCATGGAGTCAGCCTTGGTGCTCCTGCCCCGCTGGTTGGGGATCTTGCTGACAATAAACATCATGATGTCAATCTTTTGGAAGTCAGGAAGGTGGTCAGCGAACTCTCCGAGGGCGTTGATCAACGCGTCTTGGTATAGTTTCTCGTCGCTTTCTTTCTGCAAAGAGATATGGGCGGTTTTAAAAGAGAACGTGTTTGCCAGTGGGTCTTAGGATGGTATTTAATCAAACGTATTGTATAAGTGTTTAATAAAATGTGAATGTTGAAAATGGTACCGCGGTTAAACCAAAGTATATATATTAGTACTAACATACAGTATGGACACTCCCTGCCGCTCTCTAGATTGCGACCTCACCCCCTAGTCACCCAGATTAATACAGATTGGTTACAGTTTGGTTCTCGAACGAATAGGATTTCGCCGTAATTTTGTTTGCTCCGTCATTTGTTTTTAGAAATGTCATTTCACGACCGTTGTATGCAGTATCCGGGGTGTGGTTAAACACGACACGATAATTATTTTTGTACGAAATGGTCTTCTGCATTATAAATAGAACCTGGGCGACCAAGCGTTGCTCGAAACTCAAATTTTATATTTTTTCTGTGAAAACTATTTTGTCAAGAGACGAGTGGGACATGGGCTGCTGAGGCGAAGGGAGTAGTCAGGGACATAGGTCGCCGATCCTGCTCTTTCCTGGTGCAAAGGCTGTCCATTGCGATACTCGGCAATGCGGCGAGCATAATGGGCGCCGGGAGAGATCAGAGGTGGTATTTTTGACGGACGAACCTAACGGTCAATATTATTTTTTAAATTGTTATTGTCACAGTTGTATATTAGTTTTATTAATTCGTGTTGTTATTTATTTGATATGAACTTAAAAAAAAAGAAAAACTTTAGTAAAATCCTAAAAATACAGTCCATTTTGTCAGGGATGACACCTATCTAGATAGGCTTCGAATGTAAAAAATACTTAAAAACAGAAGTTCATCCAAATCGTTAAAGCCTTTTCCGAGAAAACTTTCTCAAGGTTATTCCCTACGACACGATACGTCATGTACAGTCAGGGAATTTAAATGTTTAGCAGATTCAAGTCTCTTTAATTTTGCCGAGTTATGAAATTAGTTTTCCGTTTCATCCACTTTCTGTCTAACAGATATGTCATATAAGTAACGTCAAAGAAGATCGGAAGTCAAAGAAAAAGTTTAAATATCGATGTTATTTCTTCTTGGTAAGTATATAACCCGACAAAATTTAAGTTTCGTGAATCTGCTAAACAAATAAATTCCTTAAGGCGCTTTGCACATGACGAGGCGGGTCAGTCTTTTTGACCGCGAAACAATAAAGACCGCGTCTGCCCGTCGGTGCTTGCGGCTCCCCTCGCCGCGTACACAAAGCACACGAGGGACAGAGGCGGTCAGTTCAGTACGTTCGTTCTTGTGAGGCGTGGCGCGGACTGAGCTAGCCGCCCCGCGCCACCGCCGTCTGCGTTACTACATACAAAGTGTGTGATCTATGGCGGGCAGTCACGGACATGCCGCACCGCCAGTGCCCGCCGGGCACGTGCAGCGCAGTCTTTATGTCCTCCATGTGCGTTGGTAGTATAGGATTGCCTTTGTGCTATCGTTGGCGGCGAAATTGACCGGCCCGTCCTGCCCCGTCCTGTGCAAAGCGCCTAACTGTACGTGTACTTACATCGGAATCTCGGGCAACGGAAGCTCTCAAGTTGGTGAGCAGATTATTGATTATCTCCAACACCGATGGACCTGTAAGGACAGTAGACAAGACATTAGATTTGAGTGCTTCAATCTTAGCAAATCTTGGATCTTGGGATTACCAAGCAGAAATAGCAATGGGCAGTTCATATTTGTAGGTCTTAACCACCCCCGTGGCGTAATGTTTATGGCCATTAGCTTCACACCAGGAGGTCGCGGCTTCGAGTCCCGGCGGAGTCTAACTTTGTAAGATTCTGTTTGATTAGTTAACGGGCATTTTCTAAGCCCGTCTGGCTAGCAACCACCATATTATCTAAGTTTTGCCGCCAAACATCAATGCTGCAACATTAATGTGTTGCGGCTTGAAGATAAGATAGCCAGTTCCCCATTGCGTTGGAGAATCTTGGTAAGCATCGGCACCATCGTCACTTACCATGAGGTGAGATTATGCCAAGGGTTTACCAATTGTGAATAAACAAAAATCGACCTAAACATTTCAAGTAATTATAGATTTCCTACCGCCATACAAAAAAAATCCAAAATTATATTATGTAAGCAAGTAACTTATATACAGAGCCCCAGATCGTTGTACGTTAGGTAAAACTAAATGGCGCTCACAGGTAATGCGTTGCCGCACGCTGGGCGGTCAGGTAACCGGAGATTTGTCCGGCCAAAGAACAAGTCTCTTTCTCTCCTTCACAATCTGACAGAGGTAGATGGGAAGCAGAAAATTCTCCATTTCTTTCACATTGCATAGGAAAGAGAGAGACTTTTGTTTTGACCGAACGAATGCCCAGTGTGCGGCAACCCTTGTTTGTAAAAAGTATTTTTTTTATTTTTATATAATAGGTTTTTACTTACGAAATGGTTAGATGAAAAGTTTAAAAAAGAAAATAGTTTATCAGAAAAAGAAATTCTCGAAACAGCATTAGACTATTAAAAATTAAATAGGGATAGACGTATGCCTATTTTTAGACATTTTGGGAGCACCGTGAAGCCCACATTAAGCCGGATTTTTCACGTCAATGAATTGCGATTTCTTTTTCGTCAAATAATACTTATTTCCATTTTAAATCTCTAGATTTATTCTAACAGTTTCTAAGTTACTAATGTGATATTTTGAAATATCCCGCATAAGATTTCATCACTTTGAGGGAAATTATAGAGAATTAACAAATCAAAAAAATTGCCCCATCTGACCACTAAGAAAACGCCTTTGTTCCATTCATTTAAACAAAGAAAAAAACAAAGCGTCAAAGGCGTCGGTAGCTCAACGGTAACGAATCCGTCCTCCTAATTGCTGGTTTATATCCAGACGGCCAATATACCAATGAGTTTTTCGAAACTTACGTACATATACTTACCGATTGCTTTAACGGTGAAGAAAGACATCGTGGGGAAACCTGCACAGCTGATTCCAGATGTATATGGAGGTCGCGTTGTACACGTCCGTGCCCTACACGTGACCGCAGGTCATGCTAAGTGCAACACCAGGCAACCGCCGTCCATGCCTTGGATGGCACGGTTAATTGTGCCACACGATAAGAAGAAAGATAACAAAGAGCATGACTTTTTTTCGTAAAATATATGGAAAATTTGCCAATTGGCCGCGAGCAGTCCACGCAGTTCCCGAGAACCTCCAGAATGATGTGCTCTACGACACATTTGCACACGCCTGACTTGCCGCGCTGCTCTGTGCCCGCGTCCAAACGCTGCATCAACGCTTCTAGCTCATGTCGGCCTAGTACTTTTTACTTACGATTGTCGTTATTGCGATAACAATTGTGCATCGACAAAATGCTTCCAGCTTGTCACCTTGGCATCCCGGACATGTACCATTTTTATCGTTATTAAACTAAAGCAATCTAAAACCATTGTCCATTTCATTTAAAAATAACGTAATCCTTACTAAAATTATAAATGTGAAAATGTGTTTGTAACCTTTTCATGCTTCAACACCTTGACCAATCGATGAAATTTGGCATGCAGGTAGAGCCTGTGTCACGGGGAAGGACATAATAGGCTACTTTTTATCCCGTGAAACTAGCATATAGTCTGATGCAGTTCCTGAGGGAACTGAAAAAAAAACTCTTTTTTGGTTAATTTCTTTAACATCGCAACGGAACAATTGATTGTTGTGATTTTTTTGCATAGAGATGGTTGGGGGGGGGGGGGGGGTGGTAAATGACATGATTTTCTAATTAGCATATCCTGACATAGTTCCCGAGGGATCTAGAGAAAACTTATGTTCACATTTGCAAGCCGCTTGCACCGCGCACCCTCTAAGCACAAAACAGAATCTGTTTTGTGCTTTATGACAGTCATAAAACGATGTCCACGCGGGCGAAGCCGCGGGCTAAAACTAGTAAAGTATAAATAGGTAGTACCTATGACCTTACTCCACATTATTATCAGTAATGTACATTACTCTACAGCTTAGTGTGTTGTACTACCAATTAATATCGAAGTTTATTAAATTTAATTTGTTTTATCACAACTCCCAACCCTAACAGGAAAGTCGCATCCGTGCCATGCAAGATATTATGAACGTTAACGGCGTTGTAAGAAAGTCTGAATTCGCATGTTTGCTATAACAAAGTTATCTCTCTTTACTTGTAATAATCCCTACTCTTTGACCTTGTTACTTTGCGTTACACTGGGAAATTGGCGGTTAAATAAAATGGCCACGAATTGTGACTCGTCTCTATTGATCCCTGACTTCAGCATTTTGATTCCAAAAAATACAAATGACAACTAAATGATGATGATGATGATCATTCAATTAATTTGTCACAACATTTTCTCAACTAAGTCTTATAATCTGTTACTCCATTCCACTTCTTTAGAAATACTAATACATAATCTAACTGATACCCAGAATCTGGATTTCTGGAAATGTACTTAGATAAAGACTCCGCTTTATTGCCGCGCACCGGAAAACGTAGCGTAGGCAGGCCTCCCACGCGGTGGACCGACGACCTGGTGAAGATCGCGGGAAGCCTATGGATGCGGGCAGCGCAGTACCGGTCGTCGTGGTAATCTTTGGGGGAGGCCTTTGTCCAGCAGTGGACGATTTTTGGCTGACATGATGAAAGACTCACCGACGCTGTCGCCGGCGGCGATGGCGACAATGTTGCTAAGCACGGCGGCGCGGGCGGCACGCACGCGCGACTTGCCGCGCTGCTCCGTGCCCGCATCTAAGTGCTGCATCAGCGCTTCTACTACGCTGTACGAGTATTGCGCCTACAAAACAAACAAAACAATCCTTACTAATAATATAAATGTGAAAATTAGTTAGTTTGTTTGTTTGTGTATTGCCTTTACACGCTTCAACACCTCGACCAATCTCGACGAAATTTGGCATGGAGGTCATAGGTTAATTTTTATCCCGTGAAAATAGCGTAGTCCGATACAATTCCTGAGGGAACTAAAAAAAATCTCTCTTTTTGGTTGATTTCTTTAACATTGCAACGGAAAAACGGTTTGCTGTAATTTTCGCACAGAGATACTTGAGGGGATGGGAAATGATATAGACTACTAATAAGCATAGCCCAAGACGGTTCCCGAAGGATCTAGGGAAAACTCTTTAGTAGGGTCGCGCGTGTCGGCGTCGCAACGGAGCAACGGATTGACGTGATTTTTTGCATAGAAATAGTGGAGGGGATGGGAAGTGACATAGACTATTCATCAGAACAGCCCGATATAGTTCCCAAGGGATCCGGAATAAACTTCTATCTACGCTCGCGAGCCGCAAGCGCATCACTCGCCCTCAAAGACAGTCATAAAAACGATGCCGCGGGCAAAAGCTAGTTTCTCATATAAAGTTGACCAATCAACTGATCAATTAAGTAGGTAGTATAATGTGATACAAGGGTTGTAATTGCAAACAAGATGGCATTTGTAAACCCGAGGCCAGGGCGGGGGCTTACAATCGTCACGAGTATAAAATCATCTTTTACGTTCGTGTGCCATACGAAAATTTTAAAAACGGTTGGGAGAATACAGTTCAATTTAACTAGATTACCACCTCCGTGGCGTAATGGTTAGTCCATTCACTTCACACCAGGACGTCGCGAGTTCCATTCCCGGCGGGTCAACTGTGTAAGAGTCGGTTAAGTTGGTGGTAGGGTATTTTCATAGCCCGCCTGGCTAGCTACTACCATCTTAGCTAAGACTTGCCGCCAAACATTAGTGTTAACAGCATCGATGTGTTCCGGCTAAAAGATAAGATGGCCAGATCCCCATTGCGTTGGGGAATCTTGGTAAGCTTGCTTCCATCTTCGGCATCATCAAGGGCTTACCAATAGTGAATAAAAAAAAGTTTAATTTTTAAAATGTGTAGTCTCAATTAATAGTGCGTAAATAAAGTGTAGTAGATGAGGAGGTGCGATGTTGGTTTTGTGTTTATCAGTTGAGGTGTAAATATTTATTTACAAGTCACGTTTAGCGTGCTGTAAAGTACCATTTTTCAAGCAACTGTATTGATATCTTTTTAACATCACTGCCCAAATCAAGAAGTGTATTGTTTTCAGGTCTAATGAATGTACATATATGTATGTTTCTTTATTTCACGATATCTTCTAAACGGCTTGATGGATTCTAGAGTGCGAGATATCGTTAGATTCGTCTAGATTCCGTAAGTGACATAGTATACATTTCACCCAACTTTCCGAAAAAAGAGGAGTAATGTTTTTGTGCAGTCTAATTTTTATTAAATTTTGAATTTAAAGTTATTTTATAAGTTTATTAAACATTGAGCTTTGACACATGACCTGCCGCTGGATACGGGCAGCCTTTGTCCAGCAGTGGACGTCATGTCAGTCTTTCGTACTGATGATAAGCATAAGTTCATTATTATAATAATAATAATCAATATATTTACGACCAAATCTGGGATCAATTTGTGTTAGTAATCTTACAAGCTAAGCTTATACACTAAATGTTAGTAAAAATATAAAATCAGAAACTTCTTTGAGGTTTGACTGCCGGCACATGAATATTGCAACAATGATTCCTGTAGCAGCAATGAAACCTGTCCGCTTTCATAGCCAGGATGTTGTTGTTGATTTTTTGTGGGGTACATATTTTAAAAGGACCCCATAAATATTTGTAAAATGTAAGAGTATTCAAAATTCATTATGTACCTGAATGGAGAACATGATAATCTTGAAGGTGTGGACGGCGAAGTCATACGGCACCCACAGCTCGTGCCGGTCGAAGTGCCTGCAACAACATAAAGTAGGTATAAATGTTATCTCATCAGATTGATTTTATCTGAAGTGTGGTTATACAATTTTAATTCAATTCAAATTATTATCAACTTTTTTTCTTTCTGATGGTGTGGAACAATTTATCGTGCTATCCATAAGATATTCCGCAGTTGCCTGATGTTGCACCTAGCATCACCTGCAATCACATGTAGGGGCATTGGGATTTACACCTACTATACTATTCAGTATAGGTTCTTTGGGGGAAAGTATGTAATTCAGTTTTCTGAGCTAACCACCCTCTTTTTTTTAAATCCACAATTGATAAGCCCTTGACATTACACGCCATATACATATACGATAAGCCATATACATCACCTGGTGGTAAGTGATGATGATGTCGAAGTTGGAAGCGGGCTTACCAAGATTCCCTAACGCAATGGGGATCTGGCTATCTTATCTTCAAGCCGGAACACATCAATGCTGTAAACAATAAGGTTTGGCGGCAATACTTAGATAAGATGGTGGTAGCTATCCAGGCAGGCTATGAAAATGCCCTGCCACCAACCAAACCGAGTCTTACAAAGTTGACCCCGCCGGGAATCGAACCCACGACCTCCTGATGTGAAGCGAATGGACTAACCATTACGTCACGGAGGCGGTTATAAACCCTCTTAAATTATTTCGAAATATATCAGGAGGATACCTACATAAAGTACAGGTGTAAAAAAAATGGTGAAGGGCTCGTTAACTGGGGGTTCTACTCATCATACTGAACAACTTTCCCAAGGACACCTCCATACAAAAATGCACAAAATTGGTCGATCAGCTGATCGATTTGTATTGGATTTTTTGTTTGCGATTCGAGTTCTTTCAGAAGTCATTTGAGTGGACCTACACCAAAGAAGAAGGGTCACGGCCCATATAAAATTTACCCAGGCCCAACAGGAAAGTGGCCTATCTAAATTTTTTCGTTATATTGTATTTAACAAAAACAAAATAAATCCACATTTCGATTTATTTTGTTTTTGTTAAATATGCGACACATAGTAGAAGTGAAACTTCAACGGCCAAGTGGAAATTTTCTCTAAAAAAATAAGTATTTGGTTTTTTCCAAAAATTAATATAAAAAAAGTATTTAAAAAACATTCCAAAAAACCAGTGAAATATACAAAAAAATATTTTAAAAAATATGTAAAAAAAAAATATTCATAAAAAAATGACAATAATTTTCTCAAAATATTTTAAAAAAATATTTAAAATAAATTAAATTAATTTTTTCAAGTTAAATACTTAAAAAAAAATAAAAAAAAACATTTGAAAATCATTTAAAAAAATATTTCAAAGGAATATTCCTCCGCCAGTGCCGCTTCTCCACGTGATATATCGTCTACCTCCTCCACGCCGCCGTAACGCTTTTTCGTGACACCTACATAACGCTTTTTCGTGATAGAAAAAATCCTAATTCCCCCCCCCGTCGTTTTACTTCAAAAATATATTTTGTATATTCAATACTGATATTAAATTTTGTGTTAACCACTGATGGGGTTAACACAAAAAAAATACACTTCTAAGCACTTTCATCTATTTGAGATTTTGCAGACATGAGCCAATGATGATGAGGATTTTGTGCCATTACCTCTTAGCTTAGACCACATAACCAGAGAGCAAGTCACAGAATACAACCGAGTATTACCAAATGTTATATTCGTAGATGAAGCGCCACCAAAAGCTATTATCATAATATTTTCTATTTCAACGCCGTACCTATAGTTTGCACAAGTATAGAAACCTCATAAAACCTTTTTTTATCCACAATTAGTAAGCCCTTGACATCATCTCACCTGTTGGTAAGCGAAGATGGAAGCGGGCTTACCACAAGATTCCCCAACGCAATGGGGAACTAGCTATCTTATCTTCTAGCCGGAAAACATCAAATGCTGTTTACATTGATGCTTGGCGGCAAAGATGGGCTTAGAAAATGTCCTTCCACCAGCCAAACCGAGTCATGCATAGTTTTAGTTACCTAAACATTTTAATTAGAATACAGTGTAAAGTTGCATTTAGCAACATTAACACTCTCAAAAATACTTTTTTCCATCGTCACTTTCCATCAATATGGTGAGATGACGAATTACCGCTAGTGCAACAGTGCATACAATTCCACGGCGGTGTCGTTAGCGCGTTCCAAACTACTACTAGCGCCATCTACCGACGAACGAGTTAACTGCATGCTAACTAAGACGAAGTCGTGAATGGACCTCAATCTCAATTGATACTACAAAAAGGGTATTCACGCGCGAAATTCATTGCCTTTTCGTTTTTAGGGTTCCGTAGCAAGTAACGGGACCCTATTACTAAGCCCACACTGCACGTCCGCCCTTTAAAAGGTTGTATCTTTTGAACCGAAGTAGGCAGCCGGCTGATTTTTTTTCAGATTATTCATTATCATATCAGTCGAAAGACAAAATATAGCCCCTGCTGGACAAATTCCTCCACCAAGAATTTCAATAAAGACCAAAATTTTTTGTTTTGTTTTTGCTGTCGTAAAAACGGTAATACATACAAGCGTCAAACTTGGTGATTAATTTTATTATTGAAAATTTGAGTGTGTTAGGTTGGACCTCACTTGATGGTAATTGCCGATGTAGCCGAGGATGTAACACGAAAACTCAAATAAAGCCTATTCACTCTCGTCTTGAAGATTCCATAATTATAAGAATCGGGGAACAGACGCCGGTACGGAATTTCACTACTTGTCCGTTCGCATGATGAACAAAGAAGCAAAACGCTTGGTGCGTACTTAGCAAGCAATACGTAGAATATTAACGACAAAAGTACTAGTAAGTATAACAAAAAAATAGTAGAAAGCAGTCAAGTGTGAGTCGTAAACGAGCAAAGGATCACAAAATTAATTTATAAAAAATATTTTTCAGTCGCTCTCGTTGATAATAGGTATCTTTGTTGTACTTGTTGCGATCCGCACTTGCCGTTTTTTTAGGTCATATCAGCTCCTATACGTCCCCACCGGGGGCTCGAGCCTACCCTGAATTAGGGCGATCGACCACGCGGGTCCAGTGCGGCTTGGTCGACTTCACACACAACCTTCGAGTTTCTTCGAAGGCGTGTGCAGGTTTCCTCACGATGTTTTCCTTAACCGTAAGATCGTCGGATAAACGAACATATGAAATCGAAATTCGAAAACACATCGGTACGTGGCAGGATTCGAACCACGACCTCCCGGACAGGAGGTAGCGGCCCTTGCCATTACGCCGGTTTTTTATTCACATTACATTTTGTTCCTAGATTCTCCTAGAAGGGTCAAGTTACATTTATTTTCATTGTAAATGTAGCAAACGCCTAAAGGTCCACATAATGGGACAGCGGCCACCGCCGCCTGTAAACAAGTGTGACACCAAAGGCACAATATAACGACAGTTCGTAGTGGTAATGCGGTGCCAGGGTCGGCACTCGGCGTTGGCAGGAATAGCGGCCCTTACTATGTAAACCGCAAATAACTCAGACGCTGGCTTATTGAGCACACTCTATAGTTATAGGTTACACAACGTGTAACTGTTATTTGTTTTTATTTCTTACTAGCTTTTGCCGGCGGCTTCGCTCGCGTGAACATAGTTTCGATGACTGTCTCCGAGAGTGCGCAGTGCGCGAGCTAAAATTAGTATGGATACGACACTAAACTTTCGTACTGCGATAGTATATTCTAAGTCTATAAAAGTATGTTTGTTTCAAGAGATAGCTTTGTAAGAGTTCTATCCTATTATTATCTATCATTTACGTTTTTTTTATATTTTTGACGTACTCGTATCTAAATGTAATAATTGCTGGACCTATTCGTATCTAATTCCGTGATTTAAGTTTATTTTAATTAAGATTATCTTAATTTGTATGCCAAAAGGCAGAACACAGCGTCCAACTTTAATTAATAACACCTTTTTGTTGTAACTAGTGAATCACAAATAAATTGATTTGATTTATCTATTTAACTAGACTAACCTTTTTAAAAGTTATTATAATTTAATATACGGGGTGTAACAAAATTGGTGTAGGTCCCGTTAACTGGGGCTTTTGCTCATCATACTAAACAACTTTTGTTCTACGACTTTGCCGAAATAGCAAAATAAACGTTTAACTCTTCATACAAATCGATCAGCTGATCGACCAATTTTGTTAATTTTTGTATGGAGGGTCCACATTTATTTTCAGAATTGACTATGGGTTCCTTGGGGAAAGTTGTTCAGTATGATGAGTAGAACCCCCAGTTAACGAGACCTTCACCAATTTTATTACACCATTTATAGTCGCCTGCCGTCGCGGTATTTGTAAATGCTGTACCAGAGGTCAACTTACGTCAGCACTGGTCTCAGCACGCTCCTGATATGGCCGAAGGAGGCTCTACCGACCAGCTCCCGAAGGCACGCCTCGGCCAGTCTCGGGGGATCTTCCTCCATCCCGTCCCGAGTATCCGTCTCCATGCACGTCGTTGTTTCGTATTTTTCTGCTGTCTGGAATTGGAAAAGTTACTTTTAAATACAAGATAATGGGATACAAAATGAAAATCTTTAAACTTTGACAGTTCGAGCCCCTTTTGAGACCACGAGATTGATACTTAACCCTAGAATCCTACACGGTGCTGGGACATCCTATAAGATTTTATTTTGATTATATTTTTGTTGGTGCGTATTCTACTGCTTTTCCCTCCCGCGTATTTCAGTCTATGGCTACGGTGTACAGATATGTCGTGACACGGTGACAGCCGGGCAGTGTGGACGCGTGCACGAGTGTCGTTTTCAAAGGAATTGGGACTTTAATCTCATAGAACAGCATCTGGAGCACCGCCTACAAAGCCCTACTTTGAGGAGGGATATAGACAAAGTATTGTCAAAAGTGCTCAAATCAATATGCTCATAAATAAAGGAATGTTGATTTAAATTTGTTTTAATTTCATTGAAATATAGACAATTTAGTTTGTGGTGCTGTGGAAACCCTATGTAGGAATAAGAGTTACTCCAGTGAGTGTAGGGCTCTAGGGTTAAGTATTTTACACAGAGCTCACTTAACCACTCGAGCTCTTGTCGCAAAAACTAATTAGCAAAAATCAGTTAACCAGTAGTCGTTACTGGAAGCGTTCGATCTACTACAAATGTAACTGTTGCTCAATGAAATCTTCTTTTCGAATCAATGGTTTTTAATAAGTATTGAAGATAAGATAGCCAGTTCTCCATTGCGTTGGGAAATATTGGTAAGCCCGCTTCCATCTTCGGCATCGTAACTTACCAACAGGTGAGATGATATCAAGGGCTTATTAATCCGGTATTTGACTGCTAGTCATTTGAGTTACTTTTTATCAACTGTCAAAAACGACATTTTGTTCTGAAATTGTTCATGTTACAAACTTGTGACGTCATTGTCTTTGATGAACTAATTTAGTGATTTTGATAAATATAAAATTAGAATAAAATGTTAAATGAATTAGTTTTTATGCTTTTGTTGGAGAAATGCTATTTAGTGAATAATATTTTTAATTTATTTTTAACACTGCCAAATACCCTATTGTGAATAAGAAATAATTTAAAATAAAAAATGGTAATTTAAAAAACTAAAAAACCCGACTGCGTTTCTGTTTAATTTGGAAATGAAAAAACCCTAAAACAAGAAAGTCGTCATACCCGATTGCAATTAACTTAAGAAACGCCAAAGTTGCTAAGGCGATGCTTATAAGCGTCAAATCCATACCAAAAATGGACAATTTAGACCTTACATAATAGTCTTTAAGCACTGTAAGAAGTTTAATGCAAATGGGCACTCGGCTAATAGGGGTAGGTAAATTATAGAACAGCAGCTCATTGTATTTTTAACAATATTTTTAAAAACAAGAAAAATTGTAGCAGTCGGGACCCATTCAAGAACTGACAACGGATTCGTGTTAAGGGACCTCATGGCATGAGTTTCATTTTGATACCCGATGACGTAATTTTTTAAATTTTTTGCCACCATAAAATTAGGCCGACTCACGAAAGTGCCAGGTTTTGGCGAGGCAACCCTGTAAATTTTGGCACTAGGCTTAGTGAATTGACAGCACATACCTATTGCAAATTACTTCAATCTACTGACTATACGGCTGACTTTCTGTTGCGCCAAGTTGGGAGTCGAATGGTTTACCTACACTGCTCCAAGTGGCGAGTCGAATGGTTTACCTACACTGCGCCAAGAGGCGAGTCGAGTGGGGCGCGGGGGGCTGAGCAGACACGTGACGAGTGTGAAGGCAAGTAGACTTGCCTTTTTACTTCTCTAAAACACTGGAACAATGTAAATCAGCCTTAAAAGTAGTTTTTGCCATGTTGATTCGTATATCCTAGGACACATTGGATTTGTCGGATTTTGTGGCACAAAAATGGATTTAACGCTTTTTGTTTAGACTGAAGCACCTAAGACAACTCGCTATAGAGGATAAAACGGTTTCTGATAAGGCCAATAAAAAACGAATTTGATTTTTTTTAGATACTTACGAAGATTACAAAATCGATGGATTTTGTTCCGACGCTTCTTATTTAGAATATAGACGAATCGAACTACTCAGTTGCAAAGAATACTGAATATTACTTCTTAGGTTCGATGTAAAAACGTGACAGATACAAATAAATAGTAATCGCCTAGCATCTGAATATTTCCGATACAATTTCCCCTTCTTTTTCCATCGCGACAACCACAAGTAATATCTCTCCTGCCCAGTATGTGGCCACCTTAACGGCGCTATCGGTGGCGTCCATCAGCTCCTCCCGAGTACAGGTGTCAAGGCACATTGGACATACAATCAGATGTGCCATTGTTTGTGGAGCACTACACCTTTATCGTAGGTCTGACCGTAAATCCCCACATGAACCGATTGTCTGCTGCGGCTGACTTGTGTGCGGAGTCTATTAACTCTATTTTACGCCAGAGTGCGCATCTTACTTTTGGCAGCTGCGCGGTCGATGCGCTTAAGGAAGCTATTGGGGCTCTTGGGCCTTTGAGGCGCTCTTATGTATTAAGTAAGTAAGTAAAACATTTATTTGCTTTATTTATTTTTTGATTGGAGTATGTCCGCTTGAGCCTTAGCCCTTTCAACTGGCAATTTCCCCTGTCTTTTCCTTCCAATGTCCCCTGCAATTACATCTATAAAAGACGTAGTGCATTTAATGCCGCAAACATACGGGGACAGTTGAAAAAAAAACGCTCAATCGCTAGAGATATATAAAATTATTAAACAGACATAAAACGACTGTAGATAAGCAGACTTTTCGAGATTCTTCCGTACCAATGCTGCAGTCCACAGAGACCTGATATCATCACATCAGCTCATATACTTACGTCCCCAACGAGGGGCTCGAGCATACCCTGAGTTAGGGCGATCGGGCCTTGGGCCCAGTGCGGGTTGGTCGACTTCACACACAACCTTCGAGTTTCTTCGCAGGCGTGTGCAGGTTTCCTCACGATGTTTTCACATTGCAGACCTGATAACTACCTGCATGTTATAGAGCAGAGACGGCACAATCTTGTCCATATGCTGCGCCTCCCAAATGTTCTCCACCAAGTCGTCCGATACAGTTTTCCTTATCACGCCCTGGAACATTACAAACAACAGGTTAATTTCAGGTTATTCAGATTAATAGGAGTTTATGAAACTGTTGTGCCTAAGTCGTCCATAGTCTCAGCCATGACCACGATATCGTCAACGACTCGAAGGTGGGTGATGTACTCGCCGTTGATATTAAGAGGCACATAGCTCGCAGAACATATGGTCGTTAGGGCAGTAAAGTTCAAAGGAAAACGTAGCATAGGAAGGCCTCCTACTAGATGGACCGATGATCTGGTGAAGGTCGCGGGAAGCCGCTAGATGCGGGCAGCGTGGAACCGGTCGTCGTGGAAATCCTTGGGGAAGGCCCATGTCCAGCAGTGGACGTCCTTCGGCGGATATGATGATGATGAAACTGTTGCATAATGAGGGGAATATATCACACGAGCGTTTCACATACCTAGTTATGTGAAATATATTTTATTTAATCTCATACATTGGGATTGAACCTACTGAATAAAAGATCAAAGTTAAAAGAGTAGAAAAAATATTTTCCCGCGAAATTCAGTACAAAAAATCATATGAATGGCACCAAAACCAAGCAACATCACCGTGCATACGCTAAAGCGGGCGCTGTCACAGACAGGTAAAAACAAAACGAAACTTTTTTATAATGCTGTAAAAAAAAGTTTAAAAAATGTAGGCCCCTAATTTGATTCGCACCTACCTTTGATTTCGTTATTGTTGATTAATTTCGTGCATTCATATATAAAATTATTATTTTACGCTTTTGAGTGGGTTTTTAGGTTACGTATTTACGTATTTTAGGTTTTTTAAACTTTTTTTATTTTTAGTGGTAACTACATTAAACCCCGTCACCTACTCGCCAATAGGAATCATCTTATTACAATCATATTATAATCATATCACCATCTCAGCAGCATGAAAGTTAAGTAGTCAAACCGTACATTATCAGCTCACCTGAATAACCTGAAAGAATACAACTATCGGTCTATACGTACCTACGTATCTACGTATAATATTTAAGGAATTATCCTCCTACTCCTAACAGTTAACGAGTTGTACCTTCCATCATAAGCTCATCAATATAAGATGATAAATAAAAACTTGAATAGCTTCAGAAAATACGTGAAACACGTAATACTTTCCTATAAAGTTTGAGGGTTGCCCTCGATTATTTCCCTGGGATTCTGATAATCTTGACTGGTGACAAATACAACTATCGTTCTATACGTACCTATGTATCTACGTATAATATTTTAAGAAGCATCCTCCAACTCCTAACCGTTAAGGAGTGGTACCTTCCATAATCAGCTCATCAACATGAGATGATCACTATCAGACTCAAATATTTTAGAAAATGCATGAGACACGTAATACGTGCCTATAAAATTTGAGGGTTGCCCTTGATTTCCCTAGGATCCTATCATCAGATCTTGACTTGGTGACAAAGGGACCACCTTCGGGTATACCCTTTCAACCAAAAAAATAATTTTGCAATCGGTCCACAATTGACAAGAGTAATCGGTAAACATACATAAAAAAATACATACAGTGGAACATAGAACCTCATCCTTATTGAAGTCGGTTAAAAATGGCGCGCCCCGCATATGCGTTCTATTAGAAGAAAATAATTGATGAAATCTTCTTAATGATATTAACATCTTTAATTTTACGGTAGACGGTTATTTTAGGTTTGTTTAGCATGTCTGGTGACACCGTAAAACGGAGCTCTGGAACAAGGAGGTGGTGACACTGGAAAAAGGAACTAGTGATGACACTGAAAAAAGGAGGTGGTGAAACTGGAAAAAGGAAGTAGTGATGACACTGGAAAAAGGAGGTGGTGACACTGGAAAAAGGAAGTAGTGATGACACTGGAAAAAGGAGGTGGTGAAACTGGAAAAGGAAGTAATGGTAACACTGGAAAAATAAAGTAGTGACACTGGAAAAGGAAGTAGTGGTGACACTGGAGAAAGGAAGTGATGCCACTGGAAAAGGAAGTAGTGGTGACACTGGAGAAAGGAAGTGGTGACACTGAAAAAGGAAGTAGTAGTGACACTGGAGAAAGGAAGTGGTGACACTGGAAAAGGAAGTAGTGGTGACACTGGAGAAAGAAAGTGGTGACAGGGGAACAAGGAGTTGGTGACACAGGAAAAAGGAAGTGATGTGATGACACAGGAAAAAGGAAGTGGTGATACTGGAAAAGGAAGTAGTGAAAGTGGAAAAGAAAGTAGTGGTGACACTGGAGAAAGGAAGTGGTGACACTGGAAAAGGAAGTAGTGGTGACACTGGAGAAAGGAAGTGGTGACAGGGGAACAAGGAAGTGTGACACAGGAAAAAGGAAGGGGTTACATTGGTAAAGGGAGCTGGTTTGTAAAACAGTTGATTCTACAACTCTACTACGACATAGAGATTCTATGGTACTCACACAGGTGTAAAACCCATGTGAGCGTGATTTCAATGTACCTGCAGCCCCAAGATCCCGGCAAGTCTAATGTCGTCCCTGGTGCGAGGGTCAGCGTGGTTGCTGTGGCACATCGCCGAGAACTTCGACACGAAGAAGTCGTACCGCCTGTGGTACGAGGGCGTGTCTTCCTCTATGTTCGCGAAGCGCACAAACTGTAAGTTACACAAAAACATATCAAGCGTTTTTTTTCTGCAAGACTTTAAGATCTGCTGATTAAGTGTCAGAGTTTTTACTGTTTCAATTTCTACTAATGTATTTGTTGCGTGCACTTTTTAATATTTTACATTATCAGCCGAGGATGTAACACAAAAGCTCAGATAGTGTCTATTCACTCTCGTCTAGTAGATTCCTAAATTATATGAATCGCAGAATACAGACGCCCGTAGAGAATTCCACTTCTTAGTAGTACTATTTGTTGTTATAGCGGCAACAGAAATACACCATCTGTGAAAATTTCAACTATCTAGCTATCACGGTTCATGAAATACAGCCTGGTAACAGACGGACAGACGGATGGACAGCGAAGTCTTAGTAATAGTGATCCGTTTTACCCTTTGGGTACGGAACCCTAAAAACAATAACTTTTTTTTCAATGAGATGGTTAATAATGTTACGCACACATTTACCAGTTAAAAATTTCTAATAGTCTAATGCTATTTTAAGAATGAATTTTGTTTTATTAACTTTTTTCTTTATATTAATTTTCTTCTTTTAACTTTTTTATCCAATCGGCAGTTTCATACTTAAACACCTAACATTTCTAAAACATTTATATGGAACCAACTTTAAAGCACCGTATTTAATAAAAAATAATTTCTCAAAACGATTTAAAATGACGGAGCTCTGAGGAAATAAACATTTTAAAAAATAAAACCGAAATGAGGACCTTTGGTAGTTGTTATAGCCTATTTGTTGTTATAGCGGCAACAGAAATACGAGTACATCATCTGTGAAAATAATAATGGGACTCCTACTTTTTGGAAGTTGGTTGAAAATAAAAGAGACTCACACTCTGAGTGGCCAGGATCTGCAGCTGCGGATCAGTAGACTCCAGCAGCTTCTGCACCATCTTGAGAAAACTCTCCACGAAGAGGTTGAGAGTCTGCGAGTGGCACGCCAAGAGCAGCTGGTCCATGGCTTCCATCGCTATTATCACCAGCCTGGAAATTGAAGGCAGAATTTTATTTTAGTTCTTTGCAAGCCTTTTGAAAGGAATCAAGAGTTTTTACTAATAAGCGATGTAAATTTGGAAGCCGCATGGTCAATTTATGATCTAATTGACTGGCTAGCCCGATGATTACGACCGACCACAGATATGTATGTATAGATCTAGACCACGCTAGTTCACCTAATATGCGTGCCCGAAAGATTGCCGCTTTTCTTATAACATAAGTAGTTACAAATTGCTGCAGTTACGTAAAAATCTTAAGTAAAAGTGTGTTATGCAATGTTATATAGCATTAATCCTACTAATATTATAAACGCAAAAGTTTTTAAGAATGTGTAGCGACTGCGACACACTAGCTTACATTGTACTGTCAGCATTTTTGTATGTCGCTACAAATGTATGGATACATATTTGTTACTCTTTCACGCAAAAACTACTAAACGAATCTGGCTGAAATTTGGTAGGTAGACAGATAAGGACCTGGATTAGGGTAGCCGTTTGTGGCTCGCGCACTGCGCACCCTCGAAAAGTCATAGAAACGTTGTCCACGCGGGTGAAGTCGCGGGAAACAGCTAGTAAATAAATAGAAATAAAATAAAAAAGCCTTTATTTCTGTTTCTTTCCTTACATTTAATACATGCCTAGTTACTGAAACTAAATTATATAAATAAATTATAATTTCATCATATCAGCTCATATACGTCCCCACCGAGGGGCTCGAGCCTACCCTGAATTAGGGCGATCGGGCCTTAGTCGACCACGCGGGCCCAGTGCGGGTTGGTCAACTTCACAGACAACCTTCGAGTTTCTTCGCAAGTGTGTGCAGGTTTCCTCACGATGTTTTCCTTTAACGTTAAAGCAATCGGTGATTGATTTAATCAGTTCTAACTTGCATTTGAATGATCGGCAACTGGTTGTTTGTATGGAACAGCTTGTCTGTCGACAAAGGCCTCCTCTAAACGTTTCCACGTATTTTTTATATAGCATTCATCACATCACTATCGTTTCTACAGATTTTCACGCTTGTATATCTAATCTCAGGATCGCGTAATTAGAATCGATGGGGTAGGCCTGTCTTGACAGTGGACGTCTTCGGGTTAACATTTGAATAGTATATTCATCATATCAGCTCATATACGTCCCTACCGAGGAGCTCGAGCCTACCCTGAATTAGGGCGGTCGGGTCTTAGTCGACCACGCGGGCCCAATGCGGGTTGGTCGACTTCACACATAACCTTCGAGTTTTTCCGCAGACGTGTGCAAGTTTCCTCACGATGTTTTCCTTCACCGTATAAGAGCGTCGTCGGATAAACGTACATATGAAATCGAAATTCGAAAACACATTGGTACGTGGTAGGATCGAACCACGACCTCCCGGACAGTAGGTAGCGGCCCTTGCCATTACGCCACCGACGCTCTTTACGCCACCGACGCTCTATATAGCATTATTAGACCTCAAAGATAACTAGTTTTACTAACCTGTTACTAAATAATAGAAGAAAAAAATTAATTAAAAAGTAGAAATTATATTAGAATTACATAAAATGCGGCACGCTTCGTGTTCCTACAATTTGACCCTCTTACGACTGTGCCCAGAAAAATTTTTCGAACGGATAGGTTAGTCCAGCACGCCGCGATTGAATTCATTGTCGATTATATTGACTGTGACAGACGGACAGACAAACACGTGAGTGATCCTATAATGGTTCCGTCTTTTTCTTTTGAGGTACGGATACGGAACCCTAAAAAAGGGTCCTGCATGTCTGGTGCCACCGTAATAAAGAGCCCCGCGAAGTCGTCTTAGTAGTAAAGATGTAGTTTTACATACCTACCTAATTAAGTGGATTTTCTCCGTTTCTTTTCTTTTATTCACTTTTTTATACTTTTTAATAATGAAATGAAAATGAAAATTAAAATTTTATTGACAACATGTTCTGTTGCACGTTAATGTACTTAAAATATAATTGAAGTACAAAGTAATTGGTAGTATATTAATAATATTATTAATATGCATACATCTAATAATGATAATTAGTAATAGTACTAATTTTATAACTCAATGTCAAAAAAAGTAGTTTAGATTTGTCTTGTAATAAAAATATAACATTAATAAATATAACAAAATATAACATTGCTGACACTTTACATAGGCTGGAGTTTTGTTTCTAATAATTCTTTTACGTCATAAAATTGTGTATACATAATATACATATGTGTTCGCTCCTACCTGTATACTTATCGGCGGAGACTTAAATAAAGCACTGTATTTATTTATAAGTTTTATATACTATCAATATTTAGCTGTTAAGTCTTCCTAAAATAAATAAATCAACAGGCAGAGCGTACATTAAATATACAATTTCAACACTTCACTACGACAATCCAATGGCTTCCCGCGACCTTCACCAGGTCATCGGTCCATTGAGTGGGAGTGACTGCCTACGCTAAGTTTTCTGCTGTGCGGTCGCCACTCGAGAACTTTACTACTCCAACGGTCATCTGTTCTATGAGCTGGGAAGCCGCTAGATGCAGGCAGCGCAGACCCGGTCGTCGACTGAAATCTACAAATCCTTACTAATATTATAAACTCGAAAGTATGTATGTAAGGATGTATGGATGTTTGTTACTCTTTCACGCCGAAAGTACTGAACTGGCAGAGAAACCTAGATTAACATATAGGCTACTTTTTTCCACGCTAAACGCGAAAGTTTGTATGTATGGATGTTTGCTACTCTTTCACGCAAAAACTACTGAACGTATCTGGATGAAATTTGGTTGGTAGACAGTTTATAGGACCTGGATTAACATATAGCCTACTTTTTTCCACGCTAAACGCGAAAGTTTGTGATATTTTTTACTCTTTTACGCAAACACTACTGAACGTATCTAGGACCTGGATTAACATATAGGCTTCTTTTTCCACACGCGGCTCGCGCACTGCGCAGCCCCAGAGACAGTCATAGAAACTATGTTCACGCGAGCGAAGCCACTGGCAAAAGCCAGTGATTAATTGTATCTACTTTTTTCATTAAAATTAGTTGCATTTATATAGAAAACGACCAACCCGCACTGGGCCGGCGTGGGTAGGCCGGAACCTCTCGGTGGGGGGGGACGTATATCAGCTGATATGAAGATTTAAATAAAAAAAAATAACTTTTATTAATTTTATTTTTATATTTTTGTGACGCGTAACCTATACGTATAACTATGATGCGACAATTAGAGTTTAATTAAAAAGTACATTCCCGTCAAGGGTGGGTGCAAAAAAGCTAGATAAACTCACCTTAAGACCTCATATCGAGTGTATTGCTTTTGATAAGGTAGTCACAAAGTAAAGGGAATTATATTTTTCGTCCTCAATTAAATAGATTCATCTGTATTCAATATTTTCGTTCTCAAATTGATAGATCTGTCATCGAATTGATAGATCTGTCATCAAATTGATAGAACTGTCATTAAAAAATACGTGTGGCACTCGGGGACTGCCGCGGTAAAGCTATTATTGCATGGTAACAAATCGAAAACTAGGGGGTAATCGGTCAACGTCTTTTCAAGGTCAAGGTCAGGGCCAATTCGATGCCAAAGATCCATAATAATAGGTAACAAATCGAAAACTAGGGGGTAATCGGTCAAAAACAATAAATAAATGAGCGAGCGAAGCGAGCGATGTTAGGTTCGGTCAGGTTTGATTGATTTAACAGTCAAAGAGCCTCGCTCCCCACCCTGGGTACAAAAGTACTTCGCAGCAGAAGAAATCATCGGAAGATGACCCCTAACGGGGGCGTAGCCCCCGCCGCCCGTTTCGAACATCAACAAACCTTCGGGATCCGAAGAGGATGTGGGAGTATCTGTAGGTCACCTTTGTTAGTAATTTTAGGCATTTCTTTGGCGACAGATCTACTATTTTGAGTACAAACTATATTATTTTGGAAATTTCATTTTTTTTATTTAGTGGTCGAATCTATTTAATTGACAATCGATAAAAGACTTTTCTGGTGATAAATCTTTTCCTTTTGAGTATTGTTTTGGTGTTGTTTGATGACTTTACTTTGGCGACAGATCTACTATTTTGAGTACAAACTATACTATTTAGGGAATTTCATTCTTTTTATTTAGTGATCGAATCTATTTAATTGACAATCGATAAAATCATACCCCAAAGTAAATAACTACATTTCTTGTGATAGGTAATTTATAAGTATGAGATCTTGATACTTAAATCTTGAAGCGGCTAGCTCAGTGTGACTTGCATGGTTGGGTTCAGTGAGGTATGGTCATTACTTGGATGGGTTGGATTGTTGGTGGCGTTTTTCTCGACTGTGTCACGGACGCAACGCACGTTAAGACAATGGTTCCCGTTGCTATCACTAGGTGGCAGTCGTTAAGCCGTGTCAGGTGCCTTACAGGCGGCTTGAAAAACTTAGGTCAGTGGGGTTCGCCAGTAGCCCTCCATCCAGCACCAACCCGGACTTAGCCTCCGTGTGTGGAGAATGGCCTAAACTTTGAGAAGTGACGTGCAATGAAAATGATTAATGGGTTGTTATCTTAATTAAGTCTAAAAAAACTTATTTTATAAATTGAAAATCTATATAAATTAGATCAGTAACACTTAAAATACCCGATTTTTGCCACCCGCTAGACAAATGGCATGTTCTGCAGCGACCATCAACTCCTCTCGCGTGCAGGGATACATAGAATAAGACCTCCCCCGGGATAAGATACGGAAAAAAGAGACGAGCGGATCCTCCGTAGGATATAAGACACGGAGGAAACATGCGAGCGGATTCTCCGTGGGATAAGACACGGAGGAAAGAGGCGAGCGGATCCTCCGTGGAATAAGACACGGAGGAAAGAGGCGAGCGGATCCTCCATGGAATAAGACACGGAGAAAAGAGGCGAGCGGATCCTCCATGGAATAAGACACGGAGGAAAGAGGCGAGCGGATCCTTCTAGAACAAGACACGGAGGAAAGAGGCGAGCGGATCCTCCGTGGAATAGGATCAAAAACATACTTGTCGCACTGTAGACAAACAGAGCCACAGTCAGTTCCATTATCTGTCTACCAAGCCCTGCATCATTGAGTACCTTTGATAAAGTTTATCTTGAGAACTTATTTATTGCTTCCTTATGTGCGACGCATCCATGACACTGTTTGCCGTTTGACATTGAAGCTTCGCTAGACCTACTTGAAAATTTTGCACCTATTTATTGATACGGCAGCTAAGTTAGTCTCTTAATCAGACTTTTTGTGTTTTCTATTGAGGTTAGTTGTAATTGGGGCATGTCTGGAAAACATGTATGTACATCAGTTTCTCCATGTTGGACTTGTCCCTGAGAATACGACTCCGAAATGTAAATGTCGCAGCAATTTACCTTAATTTTCCAATCAATTAACTGCCTAGTCTTTTAACTAAATGGCGCCGTTCAACTAACTGCCTGAATGATTATTCAGCCATTCAATTAAACGCCTAGGCATTTGCCTATTTAGCTTGGATCGATAACGTTCAACTTCTGGTAGCCAGGTAGTTTAAATTCACACCTCAGGGGGAGGAGTGCTTAAGGGAGGAAGAAGGAACATTTCTTAGATCTATATTTTCATGTTCAAACTAACTCTACGACTGTGAGGAGGAGGCGAGCTGCCTCACAGTCTCCGAATCTAACCAAATGAGTCGGGGGTTCTCCGAAATTCCGAGCTCGCTTAGCTCGCTCCCGCTCTAGTTTCAATTGTTCCATTTCTCAGTCGAGAGAACCCCTACGGAGCTCCTACTTCTGTATTCGCTTGGATCGTTTATTGAATGGCCTAAGTATCAGCCAGCCAAGTCATTAAATGTATTATCATTCAGGCAGTTAATTGAATGACTAATTTAACCAGTTGGCTGCGTGCGACATAGACACCATACATAATGGTGTAGGGACCTGTTAACTGGGTTTTCTAATTATCATATTCCCAAACAAAAAAAACTTTCAAAATGGATTTTTTAATAAAAAATTGAGTGCGTTTGAGGACATCTCACCTGATGGTAAGTGACGATGTAGTCGAGGATGGCACACGCAATTTCAAATAATGCCTATTCACACTCGCCTTTAAGATCCTCAAATTGTAGGAGTCAGGAAACAAAGACGCAAACAAGGAGTTCCACTCCATCGCTGTCCGCATAATAAATGAGGGAACGTAACGCTTCGTGGTATAAGCGAATATCAACAACAAAGGGGTGGAACCTCTGCCTGTGTCTAATTGACCGAAGGTGGAATGGAGCTGGAGGAATGAGGTCGTGCAATTTTATCAAATTAATAGTATCAAGTAATGTTTTTATGAATTTTGTTATTCTCCATATATGAATCCCTTGATGCCTTCTGTGATGTGCCTGTAACCACTATTTCCTAAGATTTAAAGCATCAAGTCTTATAGTACTATCATACTGCCCCCGCTTACGTCAGATACTTATTACAGGGTCATGCTGGTTCGTAGAGCCATTCAGTGGTTTCTACAGATTTTCACGCTTGTATGTCTAATCTCAGGATCGCGTAATTAGAATCGATGAGGTAGGCCCGTCTTGACATTGGACGTCTTTGGGTTAACATTTGAATAATATATTCATCATATCAGCTTATATACGTCCCCACCGAGGGGCTCGAGCCTACCCTGAATTAGGGCGATCGGGCCTTAGTCGACCACGCGGGCCCAGTGCGGATTGGTCGACTTCACAGTGGGAGCAGTGGACGTCCTTTCGCTGATATGATGATGATGATTTAATAATTTATTGTTTAGAATTTAAAGGAGGTCTCCAACCTCTATTTTGAGATGTTGCTAATAAACAATTTTTAATTTAATTTAATTATCTAAAGTAACCCCACTTACCCATGTCGCCTCCTATAGATATCCCTCGAAGCTTTCTGGAAGAGGTACTCGCCGATCCTGTCAAGTTTCTCTGGACTTGACAGCGAGTAGAAGATCAGTTTCTCCATGTTGGACTTGTTGAGGCCTTCCTGGGGTGAAGCGGGGAATATGTTGTCCACGAGCCGCTTGTAACGCGGCCGTAAGGCGGAACAGCATCCGCAGCAACCTGGGGGAGAGGATTTGTGTTGCTTATTTGGTGTACAACGAACAGCATTGTTCATAGAACAGCAGAACCGTTGGGGCAGTAAAGTTCTCGAGTGGTGACCGCGCACCGGAAAACGTAGCGTAGTCAGGCCTCCCACGCGGTAGACCGATGACCTGGTGAAGATCGCGGGAAGCCACTGGATGCGGGCAGCGCAGGACCGGTCGTCGTGGAACTCCTTGGGGGAGGCCTTTGTCCAGCAGTAGACGTTTTTCGGCTGATATGATGAACAGCATAGGCTCATCAAGGTAATTCATCATTTTGGAGAAAAGTTTGAGGAGACCACCCCCGTGGCGTAATGGTTACTCCATTCGCTTGGCACCAGGAGGTCGCGAGTTCGATTCCCAGCGGGGTCAACTTGCAAGACTCGGTTTGGCTGGCGGGCCTTTTCTAAGCCCATGCACCTGGCTAGCTATCACCATCTTATCTAAGTCTTGCTGCCAAACATCAGTGTTAACAACATGGATGTGTTCCGGCTTGAAAATAAGATAGCCAGTTCTCCATTGCGTTGGGGAATCTTGGTGAGCCCGCTTCTGTCGTCGGCATCATAGTCACTTTCTATCAGGTGAGATGATGTCAAGGGCTTACCAATCGTGAATAAAAAAAAAGTTCCTGGGATTCAGTGAAAATTCAATCCCATTTGTGTTTCTGGAGTTAAGTATAGAGTATACAGTGAAAATTCAATCCCATTTGTGTTTCTGGAGTTAAGTATACAGTATTCAGTGAAAATTCAATCCCATTTGTGTTTCTGGAGTTAAGTATACAGTATTCAGTGAAAATTCAAAACCATTTGTGTTTCTGGAGTTAAGTATACAGTATTCAGTGAAAATTCAATCCCATTTGTGTTTCTGGAGTTAAGTATACAGTATTCAGTGAAAATTCAATCCCATTTGTGTTTCTGGAGTTAAGTATACAGTATTCAGTAAAAATTCAATCCCATTTGTGTTTCTGGAGTTAAGAATACAGTATTCAGTAAAAATTCAATCCCATTTGTGTTTCTGGAGTTAAGAATACAGTATTCAGTAAAAATTCAATCCCATTTGTGTTTCTGGAGTTAAGAATACAGTATTCAGTAAAAATTCAATCCCATTTGTGTTTCTGGAGTTAAGTATACAGTATTCAGTAAAAATTCAAACCCATTTGTTTATACACAGATGGGATTTAATTTTTACTGAATCCCAGGAACGTTTTTTTTTTATTCACAATTGGTAAGCCCTTGACATCATGGTAAGTGACGATGATACCGAAGATGGAAACGGGCTTACCAAGATTCCCCAACGCAATGGAGAACTGGCTATCTTATCTTCAAGCCGGAACACATCAATGTTGTTAATACTGATGTTTGGCGGCAAGATTTAGATAAGATGGTGGTAACTAGCCAGGCGAGCTTATAAAATGCCCTACCACCAACCAAACCGAGTCTTACAAGATGACCCCACCGGGAATCGGACCCGCGACCTCCTGGTGTGAAGCGAATGAACTAACCATTACGCCACGGAGGCGGGTAAAAGATACCCAGCTGAATCCTGACGATTTTTTTTGAGTAAATCTGACAAGCCGCAAATGCAGACATTAGTTTTTATAACTTGTTTACAAAATTTAAATATTTTACAAGCTTTTATTTAGTTTCACCTGTCCCGGTGTCTGTAATGAGATCTCGCAAGTTAAATTTGACTCACTTCCCGGTTTTCGATTGAGCTGAAATTTTGCATGCATGTGTATATCGCGTGACAATACTAACAATGCAATATTAAAAGCTTGTACCTAAAAGTTTTTTTTAATTGATTAACATTTAAGTAAAACCCAAACCAAATATATATATATTATATAAGTACTAACAAACCCAAACTTTGTTCTTTAGTATGGAGCGCGCTAGGGATACACTCACTCCACTTGTTTTTTTTTTAATTGACTATAAAAGTTGTTCAGTATGATGTTCAGAAGCCCCGGTTAACGGCTCCTACACCAATTTTGTTACTTTTAGATATAGGGTAAAAGCAGGATAGTTGCCCCACTTTTTGAAATTACTCTATATTTCTCAGCACAAAAAGCAAAATACTCAAACTCAAATAACTCTTTAATGTACATCAAAATAAATACATAAGCAAAATTTAAATGAAAAACTAAAAGACGTACAATTTAGGCGGTTTTATCGCTGAGAGCGATTTCTACCAGACAAATTCTTTATTATACTTTGAATGTCATAAAAATTTTATTGACAAAAAATACTTTACTTGTAAAACTGGCTGGTACTTTGATTTTGTACCTACAAATTTATGAAGCGTAAAAAAACATGATCTTGAATATTCCCAGAGTATAAGCAATTTTTGCGGATGTCTATATTTTGGGACATCTATCCCACTTAAGGAATAGTTGCCTAGTCCATGATAATTTCGTTTAGGATAGAGCCGAGAAACAAGACATCTATCCCGCGAAAACTTTGATCGCATTTTGCCTTTCCATGCAATCACACAGAGACATGAGACATGGTCAACTTAGTGGTAGTTGGAGAGTCTTCGATAGATTAATAAAATAGCATGCGATTCATTCGCGAAACTAGAATATCTACAATCGGGGCAACCATCCTGGTTTTACCCTAGAGGATAAAAGTTTTTTTTTTAGTAGAAAGTATTCAAATTTATAGAGAAATGAGCAAACCTGCCAAAATAAAGTCTGGTGCGTTATTTTCACACCAACTTGTACAGTTGGCTGCACGTCTTGTATTTTGACCTCGAGCTTGAGCAAAACGTGTAGGAAGTTAAACTGGTACCTAATCTAATCACTGTTAGTGTCACCATGAACGTAACGTGCGGTTGATTGTACGTACTTACATGTCATATACATAGTCCTACTAACGATGAAGCAGGCTCGATGAAAGATTTTAGTTATTGGTATCATTTTTTTTACAGCACACTTTTTTTTAACTCGGTTTTATGTCTTTAAATGGCATTAAAAAGTTTAAAAACTAGTAGAAAGTAAACGAATGGATTTTTATACACTTATGATATCTGTGTATGATGTAACACACATCTTCGAACTGTGTCTGAGAAAACAATATTTATAAATGTTGGTACATACTTTATTTAGGTCAATAATATTGATTGAATATTTTTTATCACAATATCAATACAAGTATTTTATAGTCTAGCTATCATCATATCAGCCGAAGGACGTCCAGTGCTGGACATAGGCCTCTAGCTATACTAAGTTTTAATTTAAACCTATGTTTTGGAACTTAGTTAGGTATCTGGTAAATTATTAAAAATTCTAACATTTATTATTTTTCACTTATATTCATGCAAAACTTTAAAATAATAGAATATTTAAACTTCAAATAATTTTCCCCCACTTTATTAATATTCATTTAAGATTATATAATTTTAAAAATACCAACTTTTGGCATCTTGAATCCAAGATGACGACCCTCTCCCCCTCGAAGTCAAGAACTTAACCCTTAATTACCGATACGAAAAAAGTGACTTAATAAAAACGTGTTAAAAATAATTACGTCCACTTTTTGTAGGGCAAAGCCTTAACAGAACCCTTGCAGGCTGGATTATACTTTAATCACCCACATTTTTTTTTACGCAACATTGTCCTCAAATGCATTTTTCGGTTTCACATGTTAGATAGGTATTTCGCAGATTTTTCAACTGTTTATATAGATATGTATTGCTTGTGTGATAGCACCACAGATACTGCAGTCCTACGTTCGTTGTTGATATGGGTTGATAACAATAGCTGAAGTATCGGTACAGTCGGGTGGAAATTTAACAATATACATACTATTCGATTGAAAACCGTGCAAGCGGTTCATCTACTTTCTACTTTATATTTTTATGAACTAACCAGGGGTTTCCTTGGATGAGAAGTTATAAGTAGAACTCTTGTAAGGGTTTAACTAAGTTCGATAAATGCAAAGAAATGTTTTGGATATGTGGCAGGCAAATTGTATGATTTGTCATTTTACATACGGTCAGGCAAATTGTATATTTCGTCCGTTTGTAAACGGTCAGGCAAAATGTAAATACTATAAGCCAATTCGAGCAATTTATAGTAATTCGTCTGTAGTAAACGGTCAGGCAAATTGTAAAATTCTGTACACAGATTGTAAAATGCCGAGCCAGACAAATTGTCAAAATGCCATACGGCAGATTGTAAATGAGCTCGCGAAGCAAGCGACGTTAGGTTCGGTTAGGTTTGATTGATTTAACTGTCCCCGCCCTAGCCATTATATAATTTGCCTGACAACAAACTGAAGACAAATTATACAGTATGCCTGCGACAGATACTTTGTAAAAAAATATTTCAAACAATATCCTTAAAAGGAATGAAATAGGAAACTGTATTAAAATTTAATATGTAGGTATGTATACTCATAACCCGAATGCACTTAAAAGAAGTTAATATCGTCAGTAAAACCTGTTACATTACTTGAGTCTACAATAACAAGTTAATATCATTCATTTTAACTATAATAAAACTTAGTCATTTTTACCATGGTCTTTAAAAATGATAATGGAAAAAATTGAAAATATTAATTTAACTTTCACTCTGATATCATTACCAACTATATGTATCATAGTTAAAAACACAGTGACTGATGAAAACAAGTTGAGTTATTCCTTATTAAATTGATTGATAGTTTCTTTCATTTCTACAAAAACACAGATTATACAAGGACAAAAACACCCACCCAAATAAATATTTTTTCAAAGACTATAATCAATCGTTAAGAACGGACACTAAAGCAATCAGGCCCTAGCTATAGTCAGTGTTTAAATATTAAAACGCTGTAAAGGGCGGGCGCGCCACGCGACCGAGTAACCGAGCCTCTATTTTTAAACTGAAGTATAGAAAGCTGACTGAAAATAGTCTCTCTGATCTTTGGAAAGGAAAAAGGTATAAATAAATCACAAATGTGTGACACGCTGTGTTGTTATGTGAAATTTTGTTAAGTAATAGCACTGGGGTAAGCAAATGACTCAGTGGTTAGCGCCTTTGCTTAAGAAGTGGAGGGTTGGGTTCGATTCTGGCTCAAGACAAACTTGTAATAGACAGGTTTCTTATGAGCACAAACAGAAAAAGTACACTTAGCCGAGATGGTTTTGGCCTACTATTTTCAATTGTTTTCAGATGTCCTGAAATAGCGGTTTAGCTGGTTGACTCTAACAAAACTTAGCACTTCAAAGCTTAATATTAGCAAACGGATCCCTGATTCGAAAGACGGTTTTCATACAACCGCACTATTTTTGAACGACCTATCCAACGAAACCCCAAACCAAGGGATAGACAAGAAAAAAACAACATGTGTAGTATAGTATTTGACGAGTAGGGGAGGTACCCTATTTTTAAAAAAATAATTTTACTACTTCGTCGTACTCATGTCAAATTACAGATTTTTAGTACTAAGACTCTGAGTTAAACCGCGGACAAATAGACGGACGGACAGAGGTACGTGGGGAAACAATAAGGGTTCCTTGTTGACTACCCAACCCTAAAAATGAGATAATGCCAAGGGCTTATCAATTGTGGATTTTAAAAAATGGTATTTCTGTGGTGTGGTGTGATAATTGTTTTGTTGCCAAAAGATAAAAGAGTAAGACATGTTCTAAATGAAATCTATTACAGTTAGCAGATGGTCGTTGGGGCAGTAAAGTTCTGGAGTGGCGACCGCGGACCGGAAGACGTAGCGTAGGCAGCCCTCCCACTCGGTGAATCTACGACCTGGTGAAGGTCGGCGGAAGCCGCTGGATGGGAGCAGCGCAGGATCGGTCGTTGTGGAAATCCTTGGGGACTGGGGAGGACTTTATCTAGCATTGGACATATTTTGGCTGATAAGATAATGACAGATGTAAAAAAATATCAAAATACAGATATTAATTTATTATCATATCTACGAGTCTCTTAGCTTGTCAAAGTTATGGAATTTATATTTAATGAATAAAAATCAATTGCCGCATGTATGAAAGATCATCACTTGAGAATGGCTCAACCGATTCGGCTAATTTTTTTTGCCCTGTTCGTAATTGTCAGGACAAGGTTTGCATAAAGCGTACCCTCAATATCCACGAGAACAAAGCCGCGGGCAACAGCTAGTATTTAATAAAATATAAATGTTTCTACTTTATAACTACCCAACTGCCAAAGAAGGAGGTTAATGTTTTTTTAGTAAATCATTAACAACCCATAAACATCCCCACTGCTGGGGTAGGGTCTCTTTCCAGAATCGGGAAGGCTAGGCCATACTCCACAGACGGGGGCCAAGTGGAGGTTGTAGAGCCAGTGGTGAAACCCCACTGTCAGAAGTTTTTAAAAGCCCTATGCAGGTGCAACAAAATTGGTGTAGGACCCGTTAACTGGGGGTTTTACTCATCACACTGAACAACTTTCCCCAAGGAACCCATAGACAATTCTCAAAAAAAATTTGGACCCTCCATACTAAAATGCACAAAATTGGTCGATCAGTCATTTTTTTTGCGATTTCAACAAAGTCGTAGAACAAAAGTTGTTCGGTATGATAGTAGAACCACAGATTACTAATTAGTTATGGTAGAACCCCCAGTTAACGGGTCCTACACCAATAATTTTGTTACACCTGTATAGGGGGTTTAAAAACTTGTGACATGGGGTTTCACCACTGGCTCCAAAGAGAATATAACAAACTACGTTTTTAACTGGCTCTACAACCTCCACTTGGCCCCCGTCTGTGGAGTATGGCCTAACCTTCCCGATTTTGGGAAGAGACCCTACCCCAGCAGTGGGGATGATTAACAACAATGCCATTAACAGTCAAACCTATCCAGGTAATGACCGTGCTTCAGGTCAGTCAACCTGCGAGATCGACGCAACCACGCCAGTGACACTAGCCTACGACCGCTTTTTGGGTTTAAGTATCAAATGTACTTTTGTTTCTTTGGCTGAGCCAGTAGCCTAAACAGCTTGATTGGTTTTTGGAGTGTGAGGTGTCGTGAGATTTTTCTTATCCCCTGATGAACTCCCTTAAGCACTTAGTTTTCTAACAAAATAAAGCACAAATCTCTCTCTCTCTCTCTTATAGTTTGGCACAATTAACCGTGCTATTCAAGGGATAGATGGGGGTTGCATGGTGTTGCACTTAGCATCACCCACAGTCACGTGTAGGGCATTTAGATTTACACCTACGGACGTATGTAACATGTTTCCCTTCACTGTTTAAGTAATCGGTAAGTGTATGTATGTACGTAGGTTTCGAAAACTCATTGGTAGATTGGGCATCCAGATTTGAACCCGTGATCTCTGGTTAGGAGGACCAAGTCCTTACAGGTTAAGCCACCAACGTTTAAAAAGTATACAAATGAAAATAAAATAATAAGAAATAAAGTTACTGGCAAATATTCGTGATCTGTAATCTGCTTAGAGGAAGATAAGTAACTGGCCTACCTTGAAAAACTTTTACTGAAGACACAAATGTTTTTTTTTTATTAATTAGTAAAGTCTCTGTCTCCATGAAGCTCTATTATTATTATTATAACAGCTCATATACGTCCCCACCGAGGGGCTCGAGCCTACCCTGAATCAGGGCGATTGTGAGCATGAAGCTCTATGCAGATTGCTTATCAGTTTTCCGAAGTCATAATTCCATCACTTTGATGACTATCTTTGAGGTCAAACAAATAACAGGATTCAGATATTCTCTTCATCATTATTCTCTAATAATAATATAAATTCTCACTATAATTTGTGGAGTTGTTCTTCTATCGTGTCGATGGTTATCATAATAATTTAATTGGTAGAGTTAAAACAGACCTAGATAAGGCAAATAACACAGATGAAGAATCAAATTGTTATAACATTCATGAAAATTGCCTAGTAACGTCCAGCAGTGTTTAAGTCCACTACGGGCAAACACTTTGCAGATATCTTTAATCAAAATATGTTTTTAGTATTTTGAGATGTTCAGAGTATCAGCTATTTTAGAGAGGTTTAATCTTTGGTCTGTAAAATAAAATCATGGATTTTATTGTCTATTTCTGGACTTAAAGCCCTTTTTGGTCAACCAGGTCAGTGTCCTTTTAAACATATGTAAGGACCTATTTCAAATCAGCCACCAACATTTACAACATACAACAGAACATTTTCACCCATATCTGTCCTAATGCCTGCATCCTAGAATCTTTATCATGCCTTTTGACAGAATTTTATCCATTGTTCAGAAAATCAGGAATACACTTATTAAAATTTAAGAAAATGAATAATAATGTATTTGACATGAAAATTGAAATACTCCAACTAATGTACTAGCAATAACAATAATAAAAAAAGTTTTTTAAGTAACTTCTGTACAACTTATGATGCCAAGGGCTTACCAATTGTGAATAATAATAAAAAAACTTTGTGTAAAGGCTAGGCACTTATCATGGACAATGTATAATTATTTCCTGGTAAATAAATTAAAGATTATAGAAAAACAACAGAAGATATTTTTTTTTAATTATGGTATTTCATAAAAGCTTAAAACTATTGCTAAATTACAAGTTAATGTTTTCTTTTGTCATCTCTATCTCTACTTGATTTTGAT
Organism: Coleophora flavipennella; assembly: GCA_947284805.1. Classification (NCBI taxonomy): domain Eukaryota; kingdom Metazoa; phylum Arthropoda; class Insecta; order Lepidoptera; family Coleophoridae; genus Coleophora; species Coleophora flavipennella. Next base: position 11,360,754 of record OX369259.1, on the reverse strand, counting down.
GAGCGTTCATAATCATCATACTTTCTAGAAGACGTTCTGCTACGCTTATCATCTGACCTTCTCTCTCTCGACCTGTCTAAATCCCTCTCTCTTGAGCGATCTAATTCCCTGTCTCTTGATCTAGACTTATGTCTTTTGTTGGAGTAATCCCTTTTTCTATCATAAGGAGAACGGGATCTTCTCTCCCTCTTCAGCTTATGGGAGCTGTGATACTTGGAAGAGAGAGGCGGTGTTTTCGGTGATTTTTCCTTCTTTAAATCACGTTTGCTATCTTTAGAGGTGGAAGCAGTGGGTGATTGAGCTTTCTTTTCTTCTGCTTTTGCATTTTCACGTTCTTTCTGAGCCTGCATATGCTTGTTTGCTTGGTAAATCTTCTTCAAAGTATCAATTTTACTTTCAAGCTCTTCGGGATTTACTTTTGGGCGTTTGTACAGCTGTAGGATTCGAATGCAAACTTCTCTTATGTCTTCCTCAGGAACTTTGAAAAGAAGGAACCAGTGAGGGTTATTCGGCAGTGGCAGGCCAATTTTTCTAGCTGTCAAGTAAATACAAGCGCACGCTATGGTTTCCGGAGGGAATCTCATGAAGACATCAGTCCGAAGGGCATCATTCATGTAATTCCAGGCCATCTGCATCAACTGGCGGTTTTTCTCATACTGCAGCAGCTGAAGGTAAACAACAATGAGTTTATGGGGATGCTTAACATGGACACAGAAGCCTAGCTCTTTCAGTATCCTTCGTTCTGCCTTTATAACCTGATTCTTCAACTCAATATAATTCTGATCAACTATCAATGGGCTTATAGTCTTTTGCGCTTTAACTTGCTTTATATGGTGGAAAACATTGATGACGTCACGTATTCTGCAAGGTTTCTCCTCGACTTTTGAAGCTAGATAAATGCTACCCATAGCCATTGTTTCCATGGGGTATCTGACAAAGGATTTAGAGTAATAGAACCTTTGGAGGTATATCTGACCTGTTGCCATAGCAACCTGGGGCAATTTGAGCAGGATTCCAGCAGTCTGTATCATCTCGCATCCCAGGATTCGAAGATCGGTTTCCGTTTCGATGTCAAGGCCGTCTGACTGTGATGGAGTCTCTTTGAACACAGACTCGGGCAGCAAACAGTTGTAGAGGGTCAGAACGATCTTGCCGTAGTTCTTTTGAGGTTTTGCAAGCGTCGTTGTGGTACTGGTTTTGGTCTGACTTTGAATGGATGGCGAAGTCATATTGATTTCTTGCACTTTCACTTAGTAGAACGAAACGTTTGAAAGGTTCACTTGTAGTTAAGGTTTTGTTCGATTGCTTCAAACTGAGTTTATACAATTAAAACAAATGTTCTCTCATTGTTTTGTCGAAAAATAACACGATCCAACGCGGAACAGATCTTTTTAGCTAATCGGAATGACAGTTCAAGATGGCGCTCCGAAAACTTTACAGATGTCAAGCCAGAACTTGTACACAAAAATAACGCAACATTTACGATTGATCACATCATTTTGATGTTTTTAAAACTTACCTTGAGCCATTTTCTTTTCCTAATATTAACTTTTTCTGCTATTAAATATAAAATAACACTCAAAAATAAAAACATGGGACTGGGTAGTGATGATTCAAAACATTTTCTTTTTTATCTAGCTTTTAGCAATTTTTTCTTGAGAATCTTGACATTAACCAAAGTGTAAGAGTGAGATGGCGCTATACAAATATACTGAGCAAATATGTTTCAGATAAACAGATAATAGCTAAAATTATGAAAACTAAGCACAATTAGACTATGTCCGGAAAATACTGAAAAATGCTGTTTCAAACAAATCAAATTAAATATTCTTATGCTACTACTTAACACATGTGTCGCATTTGCTTCTTTAATAAAAATGGCTTTTTATTTAGCAACTTGTCTAGAAAACTTGTAGGCAAAAAGTACAAAGTAAAAACATATTTTACTTTACATGAATTTTCCGGATGTTGACTGAACTTCGCGCCACTAATCAATAATGCAAAACCACAGCAGATGAGATAGGAGTAAAGCAAAACTTAGGAAAAAATAAGAATCAAGGAGGTTTTACGTAATAAATTACTTACAGCCAGGATCTGTACATTTTTGCACAAAGGAGTCCAAAAAATCATGTCCCTCGCCAGCTTCAAAACAGCATTTCACAAACGACATAATTCACCTTCCTTAAACTAAACACTTATTTGTTTATAAAAAATGAGCTATCATCAGTAATTTAGAAGAGTATTTTCAGACTATGTATATACTTTTTATGCACATTGGAAGTATGTTTCACCACAAAAAGGCAAGTACTGACAGGTTTAATATCACAAAATGCCCTAACAAAGATCTAATTATCAACAACTTTAAATTACTTTGTATTTTCCTTTAGCTTTCAATTAGAATATTATAAATATAATCTACTTTTAGGTCTACGTAAAATCAGGTCAGAGAGATGTCACATTTTCGATCTAGGATCTTAATTCCTGAAACAGCCTGACCTGACCCACACTTTTCAATGAATTACAACATCATTGAATAATAATCCGACAAAATATAAAAGCTGAATTGTAACAATAATACGATGCTGAACAAAAGCTTTCATAAATAGAAGCGTAATGCGCAAACATTTTGCTTATTTCTGCTACTGCACAACAGATGGCGATCAATTATTTTGTTTTTCTACTAGCCGCTAGGTGACGCACTAAGTAAGGGTAAAGCAAGAAGTTTATAATAAACTTCTTAAAACTGGGGTAAAGATATAAAGAGGCGGGTTCCCGGTACGGACTTGTCGGTGCGTGTCGGTACGGATCGGTGCAGGATACCCTACACATAAAGAAACAGGTAAATCCAGAGATTCCTCCCCTTATATATAGCATATCTCTGGGTAAATCTGTTTATATTGACCATCATGGCTTCGAGTTCGTCGGATGACGATTTTCTTCTAGATAGTGTTTATGTATACTTAAAATGTAGAAAAAGAAGGACGGTTGGTGTATCTAATATTAATAGTAAAAGAAATAAATTTGGTACATATCACCATTTATTATTAAAAGACTTAAGCACATCTAAAATCTATCGCAAATATACTACCAGGTGAGATGTTGTCAAGGGTTTACCAATTGTGAATAAAAAAGAAAAAAAAAATATAAGGTCTAACAAAATTAGCTGAAACTATTTTAACTGGTGCTTCTACCCGTGAAACTGAACAACTTTCCCCATGGAACCCATAGTCAAATCGCAAGAAAAAAATTGGCTATCACACTAACACGATCAGCAGATCAGCCAACTTAGTATAGGGTTGCCAACTTTTTCTAAAAGAAGTAGAGTATTTCTGATTTCAGAGAGTGTAAATAAAGAGTACAGATTAATAAAAAAGAGTACCACTTAATCAAATTTTAAAATGTATTTTAGTGCTTTTTGCAGTACTTAACAATTTTTATTGTTTTTAAAAGAATTATAAGACTCCAAACATCCTAACTATTTTATATTTATATAGATTAGGAGTTCCTTTTTTATCAATTTCAATGTAGCCCTGTTGCCCTGTTCCTCTGTTCTCGCCAATTCACATTCAGTTTTATGGCTTTGGGTACAAGTATGTTAAATTCAGTAACAATAAAGTCATTTTTTTGTAATTAATATTAATTGGACTTGTATGGCATTTAAAATTTTGTGCCAAAAGTCAGTTTATGTAAAAAAGAGTATTTTAGCGTACTCTATTAATGTTATAGATGACAAAGTACACCTACATGAAATAGAGTACAATACTCTATTTTAGAGTACGGTTGGCAACCCTAACTTAGTATGGGAAGTTCATAATTTTTTTTGAGATTTGACTATGGGTTTCATGGGGAAAGTTGTTCAGTTTCATGGGTAAAAGCACCAGTTAAATTAGTTTCAGCTAATTTTGTTAGACCTTATATAAGTACATACCAACTTTGCAAGTCAGTTAAAAACTTTTAATAATAAAAACCCGCCAAGTTTTAGATTTAATTACGCTAAGGAGTCCCAACTGA